>OY720680.1:79722000-81048607 GCA_963170755.1 Amphimallon solstitiale | reverse complement strand
GGTTATCAATTTCATCCTGAAGATGAAATTCGTTTATCTAAAGTGGCTCAAATGTGTACGCTAATGGGAAAATTAGGAAGTAATGATGTACAGGACTTTATAAATATTGACGCCAATTTGTATACAGAAGACGATAATCCAGATCATATTTTGCCCGAAATTTAGAAAACGAAAGTCAAAACAGTGATGATGAAGAACATGAAATATAAATTCCTAGAACTGATGATTATGAGAAAAGAATAGTATCATATAAAGGTGTACTGGAAATAAAAAAAACTGAAACAATTTTGTTTTGAAAAAGATGGTATAAGCGTTTGGTATGTAGTGAGCTATATGATTTTACACTGTGTGTTCAAATAAAAGTTTAGCTTTGCGTTTCTACCTAATTTTTTCTGTCTACTGATAAACGGGCACTTCTCTTAACCGGGCAGTTTTGTCGGAACGAACAGTGTCCGCCTATGGGAAGTTTCACTGTATATACATTTATGTATATCATTACCAGGAAGCCGTTAAGTTGAACGATATTATAATTTTGAGCATGTTTATTTCAGAGTTTACATATTGTAGTTTGTTTCATTAGTGCCAGCATTTAAAATTTAAAATTATGCACATCATTGTGTTAGCTGTTGTCGTTAACATTTTTTCTAACAATCGAAAATAATCAGGTTATGTCGGCGCAGTCTTATTCTCACGATTGGTGTTGTAAAAGAAGCACGTGAGCTTTCAGTACTAAAGCCTATTTTGCATATCTTATGGAGAGCTCGATCATTTAGAGAAAAATCAGCTGTTAATGAAAGATTCATCAGTAAAGACAAGACGCCCGCCCACTTTCATGAATAGAACCTTCTAACTGTCTCAAATATTTTAGTTTTTTTTTATCCCAGTTCCAAAAATTCCACCAATGTTTTGTGTTTATTGGTACTTTTCTCCTATCTATAGTGAAGTAAATTTATTATGCTATATTTTTAATTTATAAATATATATTATAACACTTCCTTAAGTGTAATTTATGTAATACTCGTATTTTTGAAAGTGTGGCTATAACATAATTTATTAAAAAATTATGAATATCATTAATTCATTAATTAACATACCTTTTAAAGTAGGTCGTCGTCTATAGAAGTGTTTTTACTATTGATCTAATTATTTCTATTTGACCTTTTCATAATTTGCGCTTTGGACTTTTGGACTCTAAAAAATGAAAGTATTAATTCTCAGCTTCTTCCCTCGTGTGTATATGATGGCATTAATCGCTCGCTGTTATTCCATGAATTACTTTGCTTTTAAGGCTAAATTTTTTGGTAGAAGAACCATTTATTAATATCAGATTAAATAAGTTGGTGTCTTTAAAAAGGCAGTACAATTGCTAAACACAATATTAGAAAATGGATATAATAACAAAATAACTGAAGCTTTATAAAACACACAACACACTAAACGATAAGCAACCGATTAAAAGAATTATTCACACGGTGCCTCTGGAGTGTAAAATCGTAGATAGCGTAGTGTCGTCATGGTTTTCCTTTAAATGAACAAGCTCTACTTCTGACCTGTTTAGCAGAGTGTTCTGTAATAGCTGTGCGTTTCTTTGTGTTTCTAGTTCAGATGTTTTCTGATAATCTTATCAAAAAGAGGATCGATGTATTAATAATATCAACCCTCTCCACCTATTCATGATTGATGGAAGTGTGGTACAAATTGAACTGATTCTTTTAGTATTGGAAATGGCGTTTGTTAACATTAATTGGAACATAAGAACACATCAGAGAAGCCGTAACAGTACAAATTTACAAAAAAATGTATAATGTTAATGCCTCATGTTTACTTTTACTGCTTAATAAATATATATAGTGATTTATTAATCGCGATCTTGTTGTTCACAGATATTTAAGACGAATTAAAGAGAAAGTTATTAGTACGTACGATTAGACATCCACAAACAATCATTTCACCGATTGCAAATTCTATACAAAAAGGTAGTGAGAATTTAGCTTTCTAATTGGGGTCAAAGAGAAGTAATACAATGCAATAATTTGTATTCAGTAAAATTTTCTTGAGGGTATGTCAAAATCACAATGCAAATTTGCAAAATAGCCCGGAACATTTCAACTAAACTTTTGTGAGATGTATTAAATTACTTGGAAATATGTTTATAATTGTGATTACATATAGAGCAACACCTAGTAAACAATGTTTATTATACATTATCTCCAAATGATGAATAGTGGCAACAGAGGAATTTACATTAGGGAAACAATAAAAATCAAGAGATATAAAATGACGTTAAAAGAAGATAGAAAACATTAGCTTTTATTTGATTAATATGAAAAGAAAGGTAAAAATAGAAAAATAACTGAATTGAATAAAAATAATGAATTCATGCATGGGTAATTTTTGCATGGATTCAGTATTTTTACAAAATTCAAACACTGTTGGGTTCTCTTCTTAATAAATATGTGTGGAATGCATAATTTGCAATTTATGTATAATGATGAAAGTGAAATTTTTCCAAATCCAGCTTAAAATACTTTCTTACTCTTATTTGTACAGAATGCATAATTTACGGGATATTCCCAAAAACGTAAATTTAAACGAATTATTTCCGTAGGAATCTCGAAAACCGTATTTTATATAATTATTATCAAAGTGATTTCTGGGTAGTTTTTTAGTCTTTAGAAATTTGTTTGAGCTTTGTAGTTGTCAAGATATGGGTAAAATTGGATTTGATTATTCGACATATGAAATAAAAATTTGTTCGTTCTTTCATCAGCATTTTGTTTTAATAGCAAAGCCATGGAAATCTTACCAGCGACAATCATTGAATTACATGGCTCCGATAGTTTTACTCAAGCGTAAGTGTGTAAGAGTCATGAGCGGACTCCATTAAAGAAGCCAAAAATATTTCTTTGATTTGTTTGATCATAATTGTCAATTAAAAGAATATTGAAAAAGAAAGTTTTAATTGTTGGCGGCAAATTTTAAAAGAAGTCAACTTTTTACCAATGAGCTTATTTTTCTACTAAAACTTGATTACCGGGGTAAGAAGTAGAAAATCAAAACTGAAAAATTCATTAATGTTTTAGCATGAGTAAATTTTTCTTATGGTTTTTATTCGAGAGTTTTTACCGGTTGGTATCAAATTTAAGTGAATTAAAAGTAAGTTTATCTAAAGACAAAGTCAATTTCGAATATATTCTAGAACTACGGAAAAACAGGAGTAGGATAGATTTATTTTGGGTATTTTCGTTACTATTATGTTAAGAAATATGGGAATCAAACTTCATAGTGTGTAAATGAAAAATACAGTTATCACATGTTTTTTGTCTTGATGACATTTGCGACATAACTTTTTTGTTTATTTCCAACGGAAGTTGTTAACTGCGGCTGTCATACGTTTGATATTTAATCAACTGGCCTATTTCACATAGCTGCATATATGGAGCAAGTGCTTTGAAATTTTTCACTGTAATGTAATTTTAATTAATTGTTCGCCAACTCCAACTTTAGCGAAAGACGAAACTCTGTCGGATCCATTGAGAAAGAATAAGTTGGGAGACGACGTCACGCGATCAAACCGGGTACAGGTCCGCCATATTGATACTACACTTACGTCATACAGGTAGTGTTGGTAAAAAGTGTAGTGTTTGTTAAGTGCATCGTATATTAGAGTTATATAATAAGTTAAATATTAAAAGACATTATGGTTTCTTGTGCTCTACGTAGCTGCAACAGCAGAGACGGCGTTGATAAGAAGAAATCGTCTGGAATAACATTACATAGGTTAGTGTAGGTCCGACAGGTGTGGGATGACAGATTATAATTTTGATTAGTCCGGACTAGGTCAGGCTGCCATATTGGTCCCACACTTACCCCCGTCCAATGCTCCCGTTTTGAGAGTACAGCAAAGATGCTTTACAGCGCCTTCATAGTATTTTCCCTCAATGGTCGGATCTGATCTATTTGAATGATTAGTAATTTTTTATTCCTTGGTGTTTAATGAAAATTCAAAGTTGTACAGAATTTGGTGCCAACCGCTTACTATCTGAACATTTCTGAGAACCTCCAACATATTTTTGAAAAGATAGTCTAACCGATGCGATTTTTTAAGATGGCGTCCACTTTGTTCTCTTATTTGATAAAGCAATTTCTGGATGTAACTGGCTTAATTCCCCTCAAACGAGTTCATTGGTCATAACGTGATACTAATTTCTTCTTCTGTGACAATCTGCCGATTCCTCATCATCAAGTTATCATTATATATATTTGAATTTTACGTAGTGCTAAGGAACGCTACGTTCTCTTGTCCAGTAATATTTGCAACTCCTTAAGTTTTGCCTCTCATCATTCCTTGCTTCCTTAAATTCTATTAAAATTTTATGACATTCCAAAAGGTCTTAAACACTGACTTTGTACATTTCTCTGCAGTAGATTTTCCATATTGTATGCCCAATTACACAAAATCTTTACCGAATATTTCTTTGGTGGTGCCGGCAACACAACGTAATTTCTTTCATTTACCCCAAGATTTTTCAAATTATCTCCAAATAGAGTTCTTATAATAGATGGTATATTTCAGAGTGTTTTCATGTATGATACCAAGAATTTTATTGGCCGATATTTTACCAAATACTTGTGAACTCATCAAAATGTTTCAAACTACTACTCACATGTTTTTGATCCTTCTTAATTTTTTGCTAAAATATATTTTATTGGGAAAGCATGTATTTTTTTTTAACTGATTGGGATGCGCAATTATTGTTTAATGTCACTGCAACTGACTGATCAAGATTAAATACATTCCGATAATTATTCATAGTTCTGCTATCTCAATAATCTGGGTTCTTTGTTAATTATAAATTCATGTTTCTTAATAATTTTAATATTATTTTGATATTGGGATACGGTTTGTTGGTGGTTCCTGATGTCTCCAAATGTATTATATTCTGAAATGTTTACTTAACGTTACATACGAATATTTGTTAATGAAATTAATCATGATTTAATTTTAGATTAGGATCTCAATGTGAGTGTGTCATTTTTTTGTGAGCTTTCAAAATATCTTTTTTTTTATATGAAATTTCTTTGTTTCCTTACAGTTATTTTATGTTGTAAGAGTAATTAGCACGCATATATAAACAGATTTTTTGTTCGATGGTTTATCCCTTGTCAATGTTCCTTTGTTACTATACTAATCTTTATCTGTATGTAATTTAAAATTTCTCGATGATTTTGCTTTCTTTTCCTGCGATTAATCGTTATACAATTATTTTTAGGCTTTTGTCTCTAGACTTTATGTAAGCTGTACGTAGATATGAATCATGGCGTTAATGATATTTCGATTTTGATTAACCGTTCATGGAATATGATTCATGCACTAGGACGAGGCCAATATACAGTGAAATACAAATACACAAATTGTGTGTAATAGGACGCCATATATTTATATGTATGATACTTTTGAGAGAGAATCTCATTATCAATAGATTTTATGTAAAGTGAAAGTTTTTCCCAGAACATTTTGTAGGTGCATAATTGCATAATTGGTTTGTGAATAATAGTTCGTAAGGAGTTCCTTGAACATTATGCTTTAATGAGTTAGTATTTGTTTTTAATAACTTCAAAATACCAATGTTATGTATAATATTTTTGATCTGATAATTTTCTTGTAATATAGTATGATCGAAATATTTTGTATTCTGGAAAGCCATGCAATTTTTTCTTCAAGGGTACTACATATGTAGTGACTTCTTTCACAAAACTCTTGTTGTAGGTATAGTATTGATTTAATTACATATTACAATTTACACCATAATTCTACTTATGAGTTTCTGTTTTGAATTCATAATTCAATTAGGTAAATTTATTTATAAAAATATACCCACAGGTGAGATTCGAATCCAAGACCTCCAAACCGCTAGATAAGTGCCCTTGCCACCAGGCAAGGGCACCTAAGCGGTGGTGAAAGAGTTTACAGCCCATGCATTGTTTTTAAATGATTTTAATTCAAAAACTTCGCGGAAGAAATATTTTAAGTGTCACTTTTTAGACAGAGTCTAAATATATTTGTGCTGCGGAGATAACACAAAATTTGATCTTAACGACAAAAACTGGAAAGTGTGCACGCTAATGAATTATTGAAAAGTAAGTTTATAACATATTGTGTTGTAGAAGAGTATGTACTTGGATTTTGATAATGATCAAATACTTCAAAAAACATTCATGCAAAGTGTTTATCCGAGGTGAAGTCGGTAAGATTCAGGTATAATATGTGGTGTCTCAATACTAATTCAAGCTACCTAGTTAACTTTGACATATGACTGGGTCAAAATTTCAGGACAATAAAAATTGTGAACGGGAATTTTGTAAATGCGATGCGCCGCTTATACAGTATTAACCATGCGCCTTTCAAATTATATTTCATCAACGCCGGTTTCAATATTTTACCTAAAGAATAGAGGGCATGGCAGTAGTGGAACGATTCGTGACAAGTGCTTCAAAAAATAGTAATTGTGAAATCAAAAATTAGAGGACAGTTTATTTAGTCAATTGATAAAGGTCAATAATACTGTAGCTGGGGCTGATTGCTCCTCTTTCGATGGTGAAATGATACTATCAAAAGGAGAAAAAAAATATGACCATATATAACACTCAATACAAACAATTCTGGGCGGTAGAAAACCTTACTAGGTACAGAGAGAATCTGAGAAAGAAGAAAAGGTGGTGAACCATCTTTATTAGACGTGGCAATAGTTAGTGTAAAAAAAAACAAAGATCAGGTAGTCAGCTGGAATTCAGTACATATTTGAGCAGTTATAAAGTCTTGCCAAAAAGTTCTTACGTTGAATAGTGTATCCGATGATTTACTCTATGATGGACAGGATTACTGTAGCAAACAAAAAACGGAAGAGATATGTCGGAGAAGAATGCTTATCAAGTGTTTGATAAATATACGATGTAAGCTTATGCTTAGAGTGCTATTTTGTTTTTAGTATAAAGTGAATTTTCTTTCGTAAACCAGCTTTTGATCGCTTTTTAAACTTTTTGTCTTTCGAACATGTTGTATCTTCAGAGATGCTAAGGTTGTCTTTTTTTTCCCAGTGTGCAAGCACGAAGCTTGTTTAGTTATTCAACAAATGAATATTAAATTCCATTATTTTTCCAGTCTTTTCAATGCTATTGTAATCAGGGTTGGCTGGTTTTTACCATGTGATGGTTTTTACCGGTTTTTACCATGGTTTTTACCGTCTGGGGAAAAACCTGTTTTTCCCATGGTTTTTACCATCTGGGGGAAAAACCTGTTTTCCCATGGTTTTACATCTTCAAAAGAAAAAATTCTATAGTTTTTATTATTTTTTGCAAACATTATTTTAAAAGATCAGTTTAGGTAGTATTATAAGCATTCCTGATTGGTCAAGTTTTTTGCACCTGTTCCATTTCCTAACTTACTCAAAGTTGAAAACTGGTTTGGACCAGTACATGACCTTACAAAGGCCATGCTTTATTTGCTTTTGTTGTTGGGGGAAGGGAGAAATAATGGTGGAAAAAATATTTTACTTCTTTATGTGTACACATATTCAGAATTATATTATTTAATAAATTATTTTGTAATACAAATTTACTAAAATGCCATTCTGATTATTTTAGAATGCAATTTAAAAATTATTAAACTGATTTTTTATTTCATTTCATATTACTACATTCATTTATTAAATTTAATACTTTTAACTTAACATGTTAGATTAAAAGTTATTTTGAAATCTATGCAATTATTATTATTGAATTAAGATAAGAATTTTACATTAGTATTACATATAGCTATGTAATAACATTTATAGAAGTACTTACATAGAACATGATTGTTAAAGGAAGAAAGTTATAGCATAAATTAAAAATTTCTAAAAGTGTTAACATTTATAAATTAAAAGAGAATTCTTTGAAAAATATTTCAGGGACAAAATTAAGTTTTTATGATTCAATGGAATGAATACATATCCTATTAATAAAAATAAAATGGATATTATGTATAATAATGTTTATAAAATACAAGTTATTATATATCATAATTTATTAAATAAATAGTATCAAATTCATACATTGCCTCCTATTCTGAAATTAATATAGTTATCAATTTCCTAGTTTTCAATAATGTAAACTTGTTTTCCCTTTTTTTCAGGATAACTTACATTTTCTACAACTAAAATTCACATTATAAATCATTAATATATTAACTATTAGTATCTAATACTAATAATGTAGACATGTATATGTATATACTAATTATAAATCATAAACATGCACTTATTACCAAATTTATAGGGGTAAATAGGTTTTTACCAGTTTTTACCATGGTTTTTACCGGTAACAACCACCTTTTTACCATGTCCTGGTAAAAACTACTTTTTACCGGTAAAAACCCAACCCTGATTGTAATTAGTATAAACCCTATATGCCGAAAACATTTGGAATAATAAGCAAAGAAGGCAACCCAGTAAAAGAGACGTAGGCGGCATATTTTAAAGAATTGTTAAAGGAAGAAGCAGCACAAATGATAATAGATATTGATACCCATTGATGAAATTATAGTGCAAGAACCCAGACATAAAGAAGTAAGACAAATAATCAACAATAGCCGCAGTGCGAAAGGATAGTATAAATATGGAGTTAAATAAATACGAGTGGGGGGGGGGGGGGGAATTGTATTGAGATTAATGAACTGCTTATATGCCTATGCAGCAGACTCAGTGGTCTTGAATAAAAAGGAGGACGAAATGTAGAGAATGGCGGACAGAAAAATTATGAGAATAATTCTAGATCCAGAACGAACAACATATGGAGAGTACAGGATTAGGACAAATCTAGAAATAGAGCACGACCTAAGAGGAGAAACCATAATATGAAAAATTAAGGAGCAAGCGGCTCCGACATGTATGCAGAGCATCAAGTATTTGTAGTTTATTATATTCGTCTCATTTCCATGGTAACGCATGTAAAGCAAGTAAACCACTTTAATTTAGCACCTTTAGAACTAAATTAAATTAAATTGTGTCTCAATTTAAATTAAATCGATTGAAAAATTTAACGGTTGCCCAAAAAATTGTGTGTATATCTTGTCCGCGAAAAACTTTAACGTACTCGAGGTTGTCTTGCCTCGGCCGCAAGCATTATTAAGGAGATTTTCGGACGCATGTATATATATAAATAGACGATATGAATAGGTACTGGCTTTCGACTCCCGCCCTTGGTCTAATGGTTAAGTGCTGGCCTCTCACCCAAGCGGCTCCGGTTCACATCTGCTCTGGGACATGAATTTATTTATTCATTTAAATTTCAATTTAATTGAATTGTCTATATGATATATTTATTTATCTTGTTCCCTTAGCCGACCTTACCCGAAGAGCGTTACATATCCGAGCCTTGCAGGTCAGTCTTGTTCACTGCCTACAATCAGCGCAACGCGCCTAAAGAAGTTTACACCTCAAAAATGGCATAGGATATGCAATGAAATTAAGAAATTATAGGGGGAGTGACCGAAGGGTAATCTAGAAAGATTTATAAGCGGCGCAATCCCCCTTTGAATATTATCCATTCTTGTGTACATACATAATTACATCTGCTCTAATAATAATCTACATGAATTCATGGAAACGTTCGAAACAAAAAGACATTTAGTTTGCTGTTCCTTGTAAAAGGATTATAACCGTCTACCAGAAACAGCAATAATTTTTGCTCTAATATTTTTTAATTATACTATGCATGTTGAAAGATATTAATTTATTATAATCATTTTTAAATCAACTATATGCCGATGAAATCCATACAACTAACTATTAGTATGAAACGTATTAATAATAATAATTAAATTAATTATAATTAATAATAATTAAACCAAAATAAATAAGTTTCATAAAACAGTTCTGTTTGAAAACTTTAATATTTTATAAAATGTTTACTTGTAGTAGTATATTCTATGTATACATGTATTTATATAAACATATATCCAGGAGTATATAGATTGTAGGCCTTTTTATACTAATGTTATTTACATTGACATGAATAGGTAATTGAGCAGCGTGGCATCGCGATGGAAAAATGACGTCAATTTCCGTTAGACCGGAAACATTTAGATTCAAACGCGGCATACAATATAACGCCACTTAATTTGACTGTCATTGACAAAAAATTGCTTCGTGCTTACACAGATATACATATAATTTGAGTTCATTGAAACATGTTCAAATGCTGAACTCTTAAAGTATTTTCGTGATGAGATGATATTGTAGTGTTATTATTTCTGCTTTTAATATAAGATTCATCAAAACACTCATCATTTCAATTGTTTAATAACAAGAAAACCAATTAAGTCGTCGTTATAGATGTCCGTTTTCATTAAAATCTGGACTTCACAGAATTGATTATTCTTTTTGTATTTGAATGATATCGGGGTTAAATGTCAATTATTGGGTTTTTTGAAAAACTAATAATATTTTTGCTGTATAAGCGGCTTAAATGGGTCTTGATTTTTTGCTGTGGTGAACCCTCATGGGTTCTCAAACTAGTTTAATATGAATCACGTGTTTAAAAGTGTTTTTCCTTTATCTCTTCGCGCGCAGTAATCTTAAACATATAAGAACACATCCATTTACAGAAAAAATACTGTCAAGTTTCTTCAAATTTTGTTAAAAATGTTGGAAAAGCAGTCACATGTTTAGATATTTTTTCCAGTATATTTGTTGTATCAAGTTAATATTTTGTTATCTCTATTATTGTTATAAATGTAAGTTTGACGCTTTATTAATTTTTTTGCAACAGAATAGTTGCCATAGTTTGAAAATAATAGTCAAAAAACCGATGGACACTGGAAATACTGCATTGAAGGCCGTTTTGGTAATAATATTATTGAGAATTACAGAATTTTTCTAGATTTTGGACAAACCGATAGTCTAGGACGACAAGAATGTAGCCAATACTTCGGGCAGTTGAAGTAACAAATAATGACATATGCCTCAAAAACCTTAATACGAACTTCCTTTCAACATGCTCGGATGAGAGTTGGATCTTGTCATAAAATTTTAATTGAAGATTTACATTTATTTCCATATTGTATAAGTTGCTTGCAAGAAATCATTTGCAAATAATTTAAATGATTACTCATACAGAAAGCTTTTTGGGGGAAGCATGGTTTCATATTAGTGGATACCTCAACTCACAAAATATGAGAATGTGGACGGATAGAATGCTCATAATTTATATGTTGAAGCTTCTCCACGTCCTCAGGGGATGTTTCTTGCGCTAGAAGAAGGATTATTGGCCTAACTTTTTTAATTGTATTTTTATTGTACAAACATATCGCCAGGAAATACTCGTGGCCTTCCTTAATCAGTTTGGTGATAATGAATTTAGCTTTGGGTTACCTTCAAAGAGATGGAGTTAGATAATTAACTGTAGTTTTAAATTCATATTACTTTAAAATTTAATTCATTAGTTTATCTCGATAATATTCAAAATCATTGCCAAAAATACCTTTAAGCTGCTGCATAAATTATAAAACGAAAAATTCACGAAAATGCAAACAGCTGGACAGTAAATCAACTACTTCTGCAGTGTGGCAGAACTCCATGTGGGATTACCATGGTATGTATGTAAAATGTATTGATTTATTTGTATAGTTGAGACGCTCTCGCAACCGACATGCACCACTAAATTAAAATAGCGTCAAATTTGAGATGTTGCAATATTTTACCTTTTTAGGACTGTCATAAATAATAATATTAATACACCGTTTGACATTTGCCATAATTATCTTTTGACGTTCGTAATAATTGTTATCTAAACATTTTAAATTTGTCAACAATGCTTGCCTCCTAATCAGTATAGCCAAATGTTATATAAAATATAGGCGTAGAAAAACTAATATACAGGGTTATTTTTTTATATCTTGACATAGGCTCACTTTTTTATTTGAAAAGATAGACCTATGGCTCCTGAAGCAAAGTTTTAGGAATTAGTCCAAATAAGAAAAATTTGTAAAAATAAACGCGTTGTTGCCAGATTGGGCGCTATTTCAGAAAAACATATTTTCTTAAATGGCAACACCGCACTTTTTTTTAACAATTTCTAATACATCTTGAGATTCAAGACAAAACAAAAAGAGTGCAAGTTTTTGATTAAAGTGGCGGTTTACGAGGTAATCAGTAGTAGGTCTATTTTTAGACCTGGAATTTATTTGTATTTTTTCCGCAACATAGGCTTATATGGAATTTAAAATTGTTTATCATGCATTTGCACTTTTCCTATTTTGTATTGATGTCCCGTTACTTATTTGTGTAACTGTACGTTTATATGTAAATAATATCTAATATCACAATGCGGTAAAATATTGCGACACTTGTAGCGTGTATGTTTACTTATTTGCCGGGTTTTCTACTCAAATATGTTTAATTCAGATAAGAATTGTGCGTGAGGACCTAGGTAAACTATACGACACTGTACGAGATTTTTGCATGGTATACATAAGATTGCTAGTGGATAATTACATTACATTAATCGCAGTGTTGTATGGAAGTGAGTGTTTGGTGATACATTGAAACATTGCAGCAAAAAAAATCTTGTGTTAGAAGTAAAAAGTTTCCAGTGAACAGGAGGCACAAAGGTAATAAATATATAATTCTACAATTAAAAGGCAAAATGACCAAGAATTTCAATCCTTTAGTAAAATACTATAAAGTTGTATTGTCAGAAGTCTAGTGGTCGAATTCCGCATAAGAATAATTAATAAATAAACGAATAGAAATCAATTTGACTAGGATATCATTTTATAAATGCCCCATAATCTAGGAGCCCAAAATTCTTGTTGTGTAACATGAAAATGTAAATGCAATGCCCAATTTAAATGTACGATATCACTCCACGATTTGTTACAATTTCTGAGTGATGATTTGGATCACACTGGAGGTAAGAATTAAAGGATTTTGTGTTTGAATGGCATTGTTTGGCATGGTATTCGATACGGCATCTTTTTTTTTCTCTATAGTAGCACTGCCGAAACGATTCATTCTGGAAGGGAAAAATACAAAATACATTCGACGATGTGTAGAGGCGGCATAACGATACTGTTATGCCGCCTCTACACATCGTCGAATGTATTCGCCGAAGATTCGTATAAGAATGTTTCGTCAAATAATTCGTGCACAAATATGAACGAATTACTTATCCACACATCGTATTCGCAATATTAGCGCTGAAAAGAAGATAGAAAGATGGAAGGTAAGCAAGTTGCTGCTGCACTATACTGTATGAACCATGAAGGTTTGTATATTTCATCAGAACTAGCACCATAATTTAAAAGATGCCTTCTTCTTTCTCATGTGATGGCGAAAAGCTGCCATTAATGAATCTTTTTTCTTTTTTAACTCTACTACTTCAAATTCAACACTGAGGGCACGTTTCATTCTGACATCGTTCTCTTTCATTTTATTTTTATGGTCAGGATGTTTCGGAACATATATAATAGATTCTGCGGGGTACAGTTCCAAAAATTCTTGTATTAAATCATTATTTCACTCCGCCATAATTAAATAACGTATATAAAATTTTACCTTTTTTAATTAAAAGCCTTTAAATTATGAGTTTATATGTTTACGTTCGGATTTATTTATTTATATATTCATCTCAATTCAGTATACGATGTGTAGTCAGGTTATTTGTGTTCGAATGCCAATGTTCTTTGATGTGTGAAAGAAAACCGACTCCGAACGGATCGCCATTCGTGTTCGGCGCGAATATTAAATATTTGCCGAATAGACTGTCTACACATCGCTGTTCGGCGTAATTTGCCGAATGTTCGACGATGTGTAAAGGCAGCATTAGAATTGAATTCTCGTTGCCATGGAAAATCAACATGCAGTTTATCCGCTAGCAAACATACCTACTAGCAGATTATCCGATGGCAAACTAACATAACGTGTATTAAATTGTCATGTTTTTGACAGATGAATTAAATTGTCGGGGGTAATACCATAAGAGTTTGTGTTTATCCGGACAAACTTTCATTTTGAACGAAAGCTTTGTTGCTTGGTAACTGACGAGAACAAATAACATGGTAAAACCGCGACACCGAAGGTGGAGCGGTTTTACCTTTTGTTATTTGTTCGAGTCGTGTTACCCTTAAGCAACAAAGTTTGAGTTTTGTCAAAATGAAAGTTTGTTCCGGAAATAAACACAAACTCGAATGGTATTTGGTAAGACAATTTAATGAATCATTTAATTAACATTAATAAACCGAAATATTTTTATTTAACATTCCTTTGAATACATATACAAAAGAAAGAGAAAAATATAAATGTTTATGTATGAAATTTATTTGAACGATACTGTCAGAATTGAATTTTCGTTACCATGGAAAATCAACATGCAGTTTATCCGCTAGCAAACATGCAGTTTATCCGATGGCAAACTAACACAGCGTGTATTAAAATGTCATGTTTTTGACAGATGAATTAAATTGTCGGGGGTAATACCATAAGAGTTTGTGTTTATCCGGACAAACTTTCATTTTGAACGAAAGCTTTGTTGCTTGGTAACTGACGAGAACAAATAACATGGTAAAACCGCGACACCGAAGGTGGAGCGGTTTTACCTTTTGTTATTTGTTCGAGTCGTGTTACCCTTAAGCAACAAAGTTTGAGTTTTGTCAAAATGAAAGTTTGTTCCGGAAATAAACACAAACTCGAATGGTATTTGGTAAGACAATTTAATGAATCATTTAATTAATATTAATAAACCGAAATATTTTTATTTAACATTCCTTTGAATACATATACAAAAGAAAGAGAAAAATATAAATGTTTATGTATGAAATTTATTTGAACGATACTGTCAGAATTGAATTTTCGTTGCCATGGAAAATCAACATGCAGTTTATCCGCTAGCAAACATGCAGTTTATCCGATAGCAAACTAACACAGCGTGTATTAAAATGTCATGTTTTTGACAGATGAATTAAATTGTCGGTGATATACTCATAGATGCCGAGCATATCACCGATAATAAACGAATCAGTCTTGTCTATGTAATTGCTTCACATATTTTGGCCACATTATATCTGGTAGTTTTTATCAAGCGGTCTTTATTTTGGTCACATATGTGACATCTATTCTAGAATCTGGTTGGTCCCGGTTCTCAAGCTTGTGTCAATTTCAAGTGTTTTATACAATTTATTTGAGCTTGCTTTCAGTTTTTTTGGATGGTATCCTCTTTTAATATATCGTTAATAAGTACCTTTTCTAGACTAAAAGATATTGTTCTTTGAGTCATTTTGAACGATTCTTTTCAATAGCTTTGGTGCAGTATATTTATTTTTCATTTTTCACATTAAACTATTTATGCGAGTTAATTGATAATAAAAAATACGTTTTGTTGCATACATTATATTTATTAGTACAATAATACAAAATCTATGAACAGTATTTATACATAGAATCTGTTTTATTATGTAACTTACGATATCTAGTACTATTCTTAGACAAACTAAAAATTATTTATAAAATATTGATTTGCATTGCACTTTGTAAAAATAATTTCAAGTAAGCTTTTTCATATAAACAATGTATAGTCAGGTAATAAAATATTTTAGCAGTCGTCAGAAGTATTTTAGATAATTAAGCATCAGTACAATTTATAAACAAGAAATTATTTTAGAATATAAAATAGGTTTACTTCGAATATTACAATACAAAAGTATAATTCCATAAAAAACAAATAGGTGACTTACAAATATGCATATGAATTTTACACATTATTAGGACTTTAATGCCAGAGTGACCCCCTTGCTTTTTCTAGATGAAAACTGAAAGCACTAAATGGATATGAATTAACCTTTGCACTGGAAACATACAGGTACACTCAAACAATGTCTATTATTTAACAATAACGTTTACTATAAGGCGCTTGTGAACACTAGGATATACTATCTCATTTAGTGAAGCACTCCTTCAAAAACCAAAAATCCACAAACAAAATAAAATAATAACAACATAACAAAAACAAGCTCTCACAAAATTGAGGTTAACTGAGCTAACGCCTCTAAACTAAAATTGCAACTACGTACTTTCGAGTCCCGGCACATGAGATGCATAGGCCATCTGTAGAGTTTTTCCCCAACTGTAACTTAAAGTTGTATCTATGGACTTTCATTAAAGAGAATACCCCCTGGTTGGGACTGTTAATAGTACAGACAGTCCCCGGGTTACGGACGACTCGACTTACGGCGATTCGTACTTACAAACGTGCGCGATCACAGCTTCCTCTAGTAAATTATTAGCGCAAAGTGGGTTGGCGCAGAATCTTTTTGCGCTAGTTGTCAATCTACTGTTGCCACGTTTATTCTAACCTTTATATTCGATTTAGTGAGTCTGTGTTTATCTTTACAACCATGCCTCCAAAACGAAAATTAATAGTAAGTCCAGGTGGTTAAGTAGCAAAAAGAAACATGATTACAATGGAAACAAAAGTAGGAACAATTAAATGTGCAAAGAAAGGCCAGATACCGTCATCCATTGAAAAAGCGTTGGGGTTTAGTCGGTCGACTATCGGAACAATTATAAAGGACAAAGTTTGAATAATGGAACATGTTAAAGGTAGTGCCCCGATAAAAGGATCAATTATACTAAACAGCGTAGTGGATTAATTATAGAAATTAGTGATTTGGTTAGAAGATCAAAATAGGTGCGACATTCCTATTATCCTAGCGTTAGTGCAAGAAAAAGTCCGAAACATTTTCAACAATTTACGAGCCGTGCCCATAGAGAGTGAAGGTGACGAAGAATATATAGAAAATAAGGGTTGGTTTAGTCGCTTTATAAATAGGATACATAATATTAAAGTACAAGCCAGTGCTGATGTTGCTGCAGCAAATAAATTTCCTATAAAGTTGCTAATAATTATTGAGGATGGCTGATATTGCCAGGACAAATCTTTAACCTAGACGAAACTGGGTTGTTCTAGAAGAAGATGCCTGAACGCATCTATATCTCGAAAGTAGAAAAAAATGCACTCCATCACAAAGCAGCAAAGGATAGACTAACCTTATTGCTTGAAGGTAACGCATCCGGAAATTTTAAGCTCAAGTTTCTGCTTGTTTATCGCTCAAAATATCCCAGAGCTTTTCGTCACATTACTAAAGCAGCCCTTACCGTCATTTGGAAATGAAATTTAAGGGCTTGGGTTACACTCGCGTTACTTGAAGATTGGTTCTTGAATTATTTCATTCCTGCTGTGGAACGTTATTGTTTCGAAAACAAGCTGAGCGGTTTACAAAAGTTTACCGTTCAGTAAGTGAAAACATCATTAAAGTATTACATATTATAATTATTGTTGTCATTATTACCCTACATGTGCTGTGTTTCAACGAAGATCCGAGTTACATACAAATCTGACTTACAGACGTTCTCAGGAACGTATCCCGTAGTACGTATATTTTAATTAGAATATATTGATATTAATAAATAATATTTGGAATTTGCCCCACAAACAGTTTAGATATAATAAATTATATATAACATCCGTTCGAAACTGTGCCCTTCATTTTCTAGCACATGTTAACACGAACATTTAAGGAATTGAAAATTTAACAACTGGTTTCTTATATCGTGCTTTTAAGTAGCCCAAAAATAAAAAAGTGCAAATGGATCAAGTGAGCGGACAATCTATTTCTTTTAAACAATCGATCATTGAATATTCCATGAACAAATTCTATGTATTATGTGTGAGCAGTAGTATCTTCCTACAGGAGGTATCCAAATTGTATATCGTATTTTAATTGTCGAATAAATGGTTCTACAATGCATCATTTTAATATGTCAATGGTATTGTTGAATTAAATTTAATATATTATTCTTCTACTTGACATTGCACCCCAAAGACTTTAATCGGTTGTACATATATGAGTTTTTTCTACAGGAGAATTTACAGATATCAGTGTCGATTATTTGGGAATTCTTATAACCGCTAAGATGAAACAAAACCTCATGTGAGAAGAATGTATTGTTCAACAAATTATCATCTGCAAAATTATTATTACACTATTCTTCAGTGAAGGCCATTGTTATCAGCGCGATCATAAAATTAAGCAAAAATGTAACAATATTTGTGTTTAATTATATATGTACAAGGAAATTCACTTGCAGTAAGGCTGATAAATGTTTTTTATTGTCTTGAGGAAAAACAGCTTTTATGATGTAAGTAAGCTTTTATATTTAATGAAAAGGACATGAATATTAGCCGATAAATAATATACACTCAATAATAACGTGTAGCCAAATCGTAGTCGTATTGCACTATCGGTGATAATGTGGAATGTTATTTGCCCTCACCTTATTTTCACTGGATGAATAATACGCGTCAAAAGCCAGACGGCGAAAGTAGCCAGCATAAAGTGTGATGGAAGGAAATACAGACAAACCAGTCTCTATTACTTAATTTTATTAATTAAACATATTAATGCCCAAACTTTACAATTGATTATACATTTTATTTTCTTATAAACCCTATACAGAGTTAAATTCTTTATATTTAGCGTATATGTACATATTTTATATTGACAGCATTTCTTTTTCAAAGAATCTCCTTTGATTAAATTACATAGTGTTGTTTAATGTCTGCAACCTACTTACTTTCGATTATTGTAATCGCTGTTTATTAGAAGGCGCACGCTAATCCAAGCAAAAGCAAACCGTAACAGCTTGGTAACGGTGCGGTGGGACGTTTGCATTTGTGTACGGCTGTGTGTGCAGTTTGTCGTGTATAGTTGAGGATGCTTATAAATGATCACGTAATTATTTTTAAATTTCATTCCACAAACATTGTCCACATCGTTAAAACTATTTATAAACTACCTACCTATCTCTATAGATTAATAAATACACATGCATAAAATAGGAATACGCAAATAACGTATATATCTACTGTCATCTTGATTTGTGTTTCTCATTCCGTATTTTTCGCAATTACTAATGCTTATTTTTATAAAATCAATATATAGTCAGTTCACGTTTCATATAAAAATAACTTCGCGTTGAATATCTACTATATTAATGCAAATATGTAGAATGACTATATACGAGGGGAGATTTTTATTTTATCTACTTAACTATGAAGGAAAAGAGTTCGGAGAAAAGTAATAATTGATTTTTCAACATAATAATATGATTCATCAACGGTCACATTTATTCCATCGTTCAGGCCCGTACCAAGCCCAATCAGCGTCGTTGGACAAATATGAAATGAGCACCTTTCTGCAGCCGTCATATTAGGGCAAAAAAGATTTACATATATGTTTCTGTTCACACATGAACTATGAACTCGTATTGATATAAAAGTAATATGAGAAATTTTTAAAAAGAATTAGTTTTTTTAATATATAAACATTGTTATTTTTTCTGAAAATCTGCATTTACATTATATAATAAAATAATGAGATGTGGCCACCACACGACTTTCTCATACGTATGAGCGTTTCAAATTATAGAATTATAGAATCCTATTCTCTAAGTACATCTATTCTCTTAATAAATCCTACAGAATGCATACTTAGTAAGATATTCGAAGAAAAGTGCTACTCGCTAAGAGTAAAAGTGTTACTTTCGGTCCGAATTTTCAAATTTCATGTATACAAAAAACATTGCAAATCCAGTTCTAAATACTTTTGTACTTTTGATAAATAACATAGCATGTATAATTACGACATATTTGCAAAAAATCGCTATTCGATAAAAGTAAAAGTGTACATCCGTGTGAATTTTTTTATACAATTGGTATTGGAAATTATGTTTTAAATACTCTTATACTCGTAGTGTACATGCCTAGAAAGCATGACATACGAGATATTCGCAAAAAACTGATTTTCGATAAGAGTAAAAGACTTACTTCCGGTAGGAATTTAGAAAAACTTTTTAATAGAGTTTTTCTCAAATTTAATTTCGAGTACATTTGAATTCTTTATAAATTTGTTTAAACTTAGTAATTGACAAAATATTGGAAGTATACTACTACTTCCAGTCTACTGATTTTACTGAAAAACTAATCAGATATCAAAAGGAAGATTATACTCTTACATACAAAATTTGGAATTGATATCTATAGCCGTTTGTCCGCTATCGTGGTCACGCACACAGAGAAACAGGTACAAAAGCAGTATTGTTTATCACTCACCAAACGTATCATCTATAGAACAAAATAATAAAAAATGTTCTTTGCTAATTCCTGGCCTTTTTTAAATTAACAAATCTTCTACAAATTGATGATTAGGTGACTAGTCAGGAGTGCTGTCTAACATATTCAAATATATTTTGCTTTCTTAGCTACAGAATTTTGGATTTGATATATTCACCGATTAAATCGTTTACTTAAAATATATGCGACAGTATCAAACTGATAGGTAGTTTACGATAAGTAATTTACTTCCTTCATTTCAAAGGACAAAACATACAATTATTACAATTTCTTTTTTGTTAGCTCGTGTATCTTTATTCTACTTTTGAGACCATTGGTACCGTCACATGGGGATTTATGGGACACCAGGGGTAATATGGGACAAAATGACAAATTTAGTTTGTATTTACCGCCATAAGTGCAACCAACAAGATTTTTGACTGAAAAAATTTCCCTAGGTTTGACAGAGCGCGAAGAAAGTGCAACTAAAGTAGCTGAATCTTTTGAAAAAAAATCACAAAGTTGAGGTAAGTTTTATACAAATTTTTGTTGCTCAAATAGTCTCCTCTGGTATGACGTAACGGTTAAAGTTAGAATGGTGCTTCAATGAAACTAATATTTGTTTATAATCTTACATTTAAAATGCATTAATTTGTTTTGCCATATATTGTTGCTGTTTGACAAAATGTTTAATTTAATGAAATAATGTAATTTTCTGGGTAATTTGGGACAGATGCCACGCCAATATAAAAGAAAGCTGGGGGCACCCCTGCGTAGACAGTATTCAGAAGACCAGCTGGAAGCAGCTCTGGAAGCTGTTATTGTAAATGATATGTCTCTGCGGCAAGCATCAGAGCAATTTAATGTCCCACGGAACACGATATTCAGAAAATACCATGGCATGAATGGGGACAAACTAGGAAGACCACCAGTTTTAAACCCAGGTGAAGAACTTCAAATTACAAATGCTTTGACCACGGCGGCGAATTTTGGATATCCTTTTACCGAAAACGACTTAAAGGTGTTTGTCCAACATTATCTGAATAATAAAGGTGGTCAAACAATATTTCCAAACAATTTACCGGGATCAGATTGGGTAAAAGAGCTCTCAATCAGATTTTCTGAAAAGAGATATTTCAATAATCTCCAAGTAACACTTGAGGGGGTTCCCCCAGAAAATATAATAAATTACGATGAGTCCAATTTGACGGATGATCCCGGTAAAGAACGGGTATTTGTCAGGAGAGGCAGTAAACGCGCCTCGCGTATACTAGATAGTTCAAAAAGTTCTACCTCAGTAATGTTCGCAGCGAGTGGTGATGGGGTGCTGTTACCACCCTACGTTGTCTATAAGGCTGTGAATTTGTACCCAGAATGGATTCTAAATGGACCGGAAGGCACAGTATACAATCGGTCAACTAGTGGGTGGTTTGATTCTGTCCTTTTCGAAGACTGGTTTGATAAAATAGCACTGCCTTTTCTAAGGCGAAAAGAAGGCGTGAAAGTGCTTATTGGTGACAATTTAAGTAGCCACATGTCAGTTCGTATTATACAAACGTGTGAGGCAAATAATATCTTGTTTGTGTTGTTGCCGCCAAACAGCACTCACCTGTGCCAACCCTTAGATGTCGCCGTGTTCAGACCTATGAAAATAGCATGGCGTAAGATTTTAATGAAGTGGAAATTGAAGCACAGAGGCACTGTCCCAAAAGCCACCTTTCCGAGCCTGCTTATTAGTGATGTTGAGGTCAAATTTATCGGTTAACATAAAATCTGGCTTTGCAGCAACTTCAATCATTCCGGTTGATCCGAAGAGAGTGCTAAATAAGGTTTTGGGTAAACCAGACGACCCCATCGATAATAACGCGCTAACCCAATCATTTATTGAAACAATAGAAACACGAATTGGAAAAGAAGAGAAACACACGCTCAAACGAAAAAAGAAAATCAATGTTGAACCTGGACAGTCAGTTAAATGTTCTGACTTTAATACACAACAAGAAGACATCCAAGAAATAGAAGAAGGAGAAACCCAAGAAATGGAAGAAGGAGAAATCCAAGAAATGGAAGAAACACAAAATGAAGGGACTTCTTCCAGTTTTAACGCCGTTCCTATTGCTAGACGCCAAAGTACGACATTCATCAGACCTGAAAATAATTGTGATAATATAGCTAAGAATAGCTTTGTACTCATAAAGTTTATTTACAATGCAGGAACCAAAAAACAAACTGAGAAAAAATATGTTGCTCAAGTGCTAGAGAATTATAAGACCGACCAGCATGAGAAACTTCAAAGAAAAAAAAAATCAGTTTGTTTTTCCCAATGTCAGGGATATTTGTACAGTCAATTGGGAACAAATTGAATTCATTTTGACAAATCCAGCCATCTGCCGTGGTAAACATATCTTCGACGATGACGTGAACTAATGTGATTTCGCTGTTAAATGATATAAATCAGTATTTTTTTATGATATTTTTCTTGTTATTGTTACATAGAATTGATAATTTTTGTTATTTAATAGTTTATAAGAAGAATTTTATATTTATTTTGTTACAACCATTCGAATAAACGCTTTTATATGAAGAATTGGAATTTGTATATGAAATAGCTTATTTTTTAAACTGTTTTTTTTTCAATTATGGATGTCCCATAAAGGTATTCTAAGCGTTGAATTTGGGTTATGTGGCAAAATTACACTGTTTTCTGTTAAAAATCGTTTATGTCCCATATTTCCCCAAACCCTGGGTAATTTGGGACACTCGAAAAATATTAAAAAGAATTTTAAAAAAATCGTTTTTTACATGTTTCACTATGTCAATCTATGCCAAAAACATACTTCTTTAACCTAGTAAAAAAAATTTACTAAAATAGTGTGTGCTATTAAAGATATTTGAAAAAAACCTAGAAAAATGTCCCATAAATCCCCATGTGACGGTACCTTGGGGCCAGGCTACGCTGGCCATCCAACGTCTTGTAAACCTGCTTAAGGGACAGCAACAGGTGTTAGCGGGTTCGTTGTCAGACGATTATTATTCTTCATTTTTGACATAAATCTCTTTTACCTTACTACAGCCTCGACTCAAATTTCTGCACTTCATCCTATAACCTTTCATTATTCTTTTATATCTTCTCTTCCATGTTTTTGATTAGTTTTCCTACAGCTCTCTTACTTTGCTATTTGAATTTACGTTTCTAGGACTATTGCTTGAGTAGTATTGTATTATATGCCTTATGTTTTCACTTTTTTGTTTTTCTTCTAACTAAAATTTTCCATTTGCATAGTAAGTTAGTTTCTACTCTTACTTCCGAACAATACGAGTCGTACTCTTAGATTGTATGTATGTAATATTCTCCAGTTATAGAAACGCCTTTATCTTTGTAATCAATTAACGGATTGCTTCTGAGTCCCAAAAAACAGTAGCCACAAGTTTTCGGGCCAACTGTGGCATATCACATACACCAGTCATTCCTGCGAGTTGTGTCTTCTATAGCGGAGCATCTTCTATTATTAATTTTTCGACTTTTTAGGAAGTTCTGTAGTAGTCACGTGGATAAGCCAACCCGGCCGTGAGTCCTCTTCAAGTGACTCCCTACTTTTCTTAAAGCGACTCTGTCACTTAAAAAACATAGTTTTCCCGGGCAAGAATATTTGTAAACCGATGACATCTTTTTCAGCATGGTATATGAGCAGGTTTTCCTTTTTTTTGTAAGGTACTTTATAACGGCGCAATATTCGATTTTCTCTTTTCTTTTGAATGTTGTGCGTGTGTGGTCTGTTTGCGAGAATTAATTAATAATAATTATAAACTTTAATATATTCCGCGGTTTAATTTCTGTAAACATAGGTCCTAATCCGTTTTATTACGATGACGATAAGCGTCCTACCTGGTTTTTGTCCATAAGGATCGACTAATGAAAGATACATGCATGTTGTATGTTAGAAATATGTATATTTCTATATGTGGTATATGTATGCAAAAGTCCGACTGCGATTAATATTATTGACCGATTTCGTCGTACCCGGATTTTCCCGGAGTCTCGGCAAACGACTGATATGTGTGTTGTTATGTTTGGATTGGCATCTTAGGTTCGATTTAGGAGTTTATTATCTTCGCAGTTACATACTGCTGAAGCCTGAGTGCCTCTGGTGGCTTCTTCTACTTCTGTGTTGTCTAGTAGTTGCGCTTTCTGGAAAAACTTTTTATTTAAGGTGTTTACGCGTACCTGCAACTCCTCAGACTTTGCTGTCATGGTTTTGAGTATCCTGGTGGAAAACTGGGCCCTCTGCATTTTTCACATCAACCCCTCGTGCCTCATCTTGTCAAACACCTTCTCTAGGTCTAGCGACACCATGATAGTATCATGCCTCTTGAAAGACGTGGTGATCCTACTGACGCAATTTTGATAAAATTTTATATTTATACTAATAATGATTTACTGAACATGAGCTCTCTCACTACCATCCAACCCCTCCATTCCGCGAATTTAATAAAAGCTCCCTCGTAGAATTATATTTGTGTAGGTAGCTTTTATTGTTTTTCTTGTAATTGGCATTTCAGTTATACAAAGTAGGCGCCATAAATTCTCGGCCTGATATACATAAAAGAAACGTGGAACAATATAAGAATTTTTATTTTTCAATGTAATCTGCCCTAACTTCTATACATTTATTACAAGGATTAATTAATAATTCGATAGCCTTGTAAAAATAATCTGAAGTCTTTACGTCAAAATGTTCTATAGCAGCTCCTTGCAACTCACTGTCGTCCTTAAAACTACGTCCCCTAAGGTCTTTTTTTAAATTAGAAAACAAAACAAAATCACAAGGAGCTATATCCGGACTATACGGTGGATGTTCCAATTCTTGAAAGCCGTATTCGTGGATGGCAGCTTGTGAAATGGCGGCAGTATGGACGGGAGCATTGTCGTGCAATAATCGCACACCTTTGTTAATTTTCCACGACGTTTTGCACGAATACTATCCCTTAATTTATGCAACAAAGACGCATAATATGTGCCGTTACCACTTGTATTGCGCTCTTTAAAGTCAATTACCAAAATGCCCTCACAATCCCAGAATATTGTGGCCATCACCTTTTTCTTGATGCAATGACTTTCGCCTTTCTGGGACGAGGTTCATCTGGTCGCCGCCATTCCATGGACTTCCTTTTCTATAGAGGATCGTAAAACAGAACCATTGTTTCATCCCCTGTGACAATGGACTCCAAAATCGGTTTTGGGTCGTCACCACACATTTGTAAAAACGACTGCGCACATTTGGCTCGACGTTCACGTTGGAGAGCAGAAAGAAGTCGCGGTACCCATCTAGCACTAATTTTATTCATACCCAAATAGTAATGGAGAATTCGGCGAACACTTGTTTCGGAAATGTTTGTTATCACTGCTAATTCCTTCACTTTCAAACGGCGTTCTTTTAGCACTAAACGTTCAATAATTGAAATTTGTTGAGCCGTTATCACTTCAATTGGTCGACCTGATCGATCAGCATCTTCCAGGGATTTTTGTCCCAAAATGGAAACATTTTGCCCACTTTTTTACAGTTGATTACGAACGAGATGAATCACCGTAAACGCCGTCTAAACGTTGTTTAATGTGATAAGGTGTATGCCCTTCTTTTGTTACGCGCGGTACTCAATTTTCGCTACTTCAGACAATATCGTGCGCTAGTCACGTTGTTTGGCTGGTTACTAAAAACTACTAGGCTTCGAACCGTCATATTTATAGTGTACATCTCGTGTATGTGCATGCATTACGTGACGGAGTTTGAACGCGTTTGAACCTGTATAAGCCTGTCAGGTCGTTAATTTATGGCGCATACTTCATATCTACAGGGTGAGTTTTTTTGAATGTTTAGCATTGGGATCTCAGAAACTACTGGAGATAGAAAAACGCTTAAATGGGGAAAGATGCGCAGTTTTACGAATTTGATTTAAAACTGCTTTTGTTTCTCCGATAACTTTCATGGCTTATTAGATATTCAAAGAAAACTAAATTTTACGTTTTTCTTTAAACATGCTTAGCATCGTTAATAGTAATTTTAGAGAAAAAGTGTTCAGACAAAAGTTTTAGATAATTTTACGCCAAATAAAACTATGTAGCTAATATTTTTTTTTCGTTCGCCATTATCGAGTTATGACACAAACTTGTGTTTTTTTAAATGGAAACCATAGTTGGTTTTGACATCATTAAAAAGCTTATTTTTTGCTGATTACAATGATATAAGGTTTGATATGGTTATTTTAAAAAATAAAGAGGATATAGACATTTTTATGGTTTTTATGGAAAACAATTGAATTTCGAACTGATAAAATACAAACCAAACGAAAACTTATTTTGAAATCTTATGTAGTAATAAAATGAAAACTATAAGAACTTTTATTAAGGGCACACAACATTATTAATGTTCAAAGATACCTCCATTATTATTAATACACAAATTGCATCTCTTCACAACAGAATTTGTAGCATTGCGTACTTTACGCCTACCAATGTTATTAAAAGCAACTAAGACAGCTTCTCTTAAATCGTCGATTGTTTCATATGTTCTTTTGTATACTGTGTCCTTTAGTACACCCCACAAGAAAACATCCAAAACTGATAAATCAGGGGATCTAGCCGGCCATTCAATGGGTGCATTTCGTACTATCCATTGATTACGGAAGTTCAAATTTAAATAATTTATAACATTCAGTTGATTGTGCGGAGGCGCTCCGTTATGTTGAAACCATTGCATTGCTCGGGTTCTTAAATTTAAATTATCTAACATTTCCTCGAAATCTTGTAAAAAATTAAGATAACGATTGCCAGTTAGTGATCCATCAAAAATAAAAGGAGGAAGAACAGTTGATCCTATAACACCACCCCAAACATTAAACCCAAATTTAATTTGTGGTCTCCTATGTTCAACGTGAAGCGGATTTGTTTGAGACCATATTATGTGCTCATTGTGCCTATTAAACATTCCACAATTTGTGAAACGAAATTCATCAGTCCATAATATTTTCATTGAGCAGTGTGGATCGTTTTGACACTGATCTTTAAACCATCTACAAAAAGCTATTCGTCTGATGTTATCACCTTCATGTAAAGTTTGTGATACTGATAATTTGTAGGGACGAAATTTATGCTTCTTCAACACTCTGACAATAGTGCGTTGAGAGGAGCCCATTTCTGTTAAAATTTGTCGGGTCGATATAGATGGATTCTGAGCGACACATGCTAATATGTTTATTTCTCTATCTTCATCCATCCCTTTTTTTGATTTTGGTTTAACGAACGAACCATAATCTGCTAAATTATCCCATAATCTCTTAAAAGTAGGTAGCCACGGCTGACATCGATCAAAATAATTTTTAAAATAAACTTCAGCAGCTCTAGTAGAATTTCTCTGGCACTGAATGTAACATTCAACCATATCACGCTTTTCTACGTTAGAAAATTCCATAGCCAATGCAAACTTATGATTAACGGCCGTTTACACCGCTTATAGTTAAGTTACAATTAAATTAATTAATAGTTAATTGTCAAACATTGACAATTAACTATTAATTAATTTAATTGTAACCTAACTATAAGCGGTGTAAACGGCCGTTAATCATAAGTTTGCATTGTCAATTAACTATTAATTAATTTAATTGTAACCTAACTATAAGCGGTGTAAACGGCCGTTAATCATAAGTTTGCATTGGCTATGGAATTTTCTAACGTAGAAAAGCGTGATATGGTTGAATGTTACATTCAGTGCCAGAGAAATTCTACTAGAGCTGCTGAAGTTTATTTTAAAAATTATTTTGATCGATGTCAGCCGTGGCTACCTACTTTTAAGAGATTATGGGATAATTTAGCAGATTATGGTTCGTTCGTTAAACCAAAATCAAAAAAAGGGATGGATGAAGATAGAGAAATAAACATATTAGCATGTGTCGCTCAGAATCCATCTATATCGACCCGACAAATTTTAACAGAAATGGGCTCCTCTCAACGCACTATTGTCAGAGTGTTGAAGAAGCATAAATTTCGTCCCTACAAATTATCAGTATCACAAACTTTACATGAAGGTGATAACATCAGACGAATAGCTTTTTGTAGATGGTTTAAAGATCAGTGTCAAAACGATCCACACTGCTCAATGAAAATATTATGGACTGATGAATTTCGTTTCACAAATTGTGGAATGTTTAATAGGCACAATGAGCACATAATATGGTCTCAAACAAATCCGCTTCACGTTGAACATAGGAGACCACAAATTAAATTTGGGTTTAATGTTTGGGGTGGTGTTATAGGATCAACTGTTCTTCCTCCTTTTATTTTTGATGGATCACTAACTGGCAATCGTTATCTTAATTTTTTACAAGATTTCGAGGAAATGTTAGATAATTTAAATTTAAGAACCCGAGCAATGCAATGGTTTCAACATAACGGAGCGCCTCCGCACAATCAACTGAATGTTATAAATTATTTAAATTTGAACTTCCGTAATCAATGGATAGTACGAAATGCACCCATTGAATGGCCGGCTAGATCCCCTGATTTATCAGTTTTGGATGTTTTCTTGTGGGGTGTACTAAAGGACACAGTATACAAAAGAACATATGAAACAATCGACGATTTAAGAGAAGCTGTCTTAGTTGCTTTTAATAACATTGGTAGGCGTAAAGTACGCAATGCTACAAATTCTGTTGTGAAGAGATGCAATTTGTGTATTAATAATAATGGAGGTATCTTTGAACATTAATAATGTTGTGTGCCCTTAATAAAAGTTCTTATAGTTTTCATTTTATTACTACATAAGATTTCAAAATAAGTTTTCGTTTGGTTTGTATTTTATCAGTTCGAAATTCAATTGTTTTCCATAAAAACCATAAAAATGTCTATATCCTCTTTATTTTTTAAAATAACCATATCAAACCTTATATCATTGTAATCAGCAAAAAATAAGCTTTTTAATGATGTCAAAACCAACTATGGTTTCCATTTAAAAAAACACAAGTTTGTGTCATAACTCGATAATGGCGAACGAAAAAAAAATATTAGCTACATAGTTTTATTTGGCGTAAAATTATCTAAAACTTTTGTCTGAACACTTTTTCTCTAAAATTACTATTAACGATGCTAAGCATGTTTAAAGAAAAACGTAAAATTTAGTTTTCTTTGAATATCTAATAAGCCATGAAAGTTATCGGAGAAACAAAAGCAGTTTTAAATCAAATTCGTAAAACTGCGCATCTTTCCCCATTTAAGCGTTTTTCTATCTCCAGTAGTTTCTGAGATCCCAATGCTAAACATTCAAAAAAACTCACCCTGTATATCAGACCTAATAATTTTTTATCGATTTGTTTGCCTCTACTATTTAGTACTTCCACAATCCTATTTTTTATGTTTATGAACATCCATTAGTTATGCAAATTATAATACGAAATTTGCTTGTATATTACGCTTATATAAGCCTATTTTTACATGACATTGCGGGTTATGGTAGCAGTATAACATTTTGGAAAGGGGATTATCAAATATTGAACTAATTTAAATCCGCATCTAATTTTGTATGCATCCACCTTTAATGAATGCATAGTTGATGGAATTTTCTGTGTATGAGGTTTATGTGACATGTTTTAGAAAACTGATTTTTACGTAAAGATGTTAGAATAGCCAGGATTATAACTAACGCAATCTGTATATATACTTAAATATAATTGGGCCTAATTGACAGATTTAAATATGTTCCCGGAACTATATACACCTAAACAAAGCCCAGATACACAAAATTAAATGAAACATCATCGTTCTTGTGTCGTGCAATTAAATGTTAAAATATATTGACTTTTCAATAAACTTATGTTTAATCTACATAAATTTGATTACCAACTGGTAAAATCTCGCAAATACCAAAAACAAAATTGGAAAAATTGACTCACGTTAAAGTATTGTTGAGTTGAGTTTTTTATAGTATTGATTCTCTAGTTGTTACCAAGGTAATAACATTTTCGTGCAAAACTTATTTTGTGGATGAAAAGTCCAACCTCTTGTGTATTTAGTTAGCCTTAACAAATAGGACAGCGTCTATTAATTTACTTGAAAAATATTCATATCACGTTTGAAATTACAATTATTAAAACAACTGCACTACTAAATGCTAGTCGTTTGTATGTATCTTATGATTTTTTCAAAAAAGGAATATTAGACAATTTATTCCAGAAATACATGTAGGTATCTCTTGCCATAACCTGTTCGTGAATTAATAAATGGCGTATTATTTTAATTGTACTGTTGCAATCTCTGTTATCTACAAAACGTTTTTTTAAAATATTTTCTTTATCGCTTATTATTCTTATAAAGTAAGTCATGATACTGACTTCCGTTAGGAAATAGTGCTCATAGGTATATGTATTTTAAAATTATATGTCTATTTTACAACGTGGCTGTGCTTTATATTCTGTTTATGACACTTGAATTAAAGTCTACCTACATGTGAGTTCAATTTAGTTTGTTATCTTTCGGATTATAAACTTACTACACCTGGTAAGTGTTATATTTTGTGTTTTTACACTCCTTTCAACTGCTGGGGTGCGTTCAGAAAAGGAAAGAATGTTATCCAAGTGTCACTCCAATTTCACACTTGCCGTTCAGAAACAAAAAGATGTCCCAAAATTATGACGTCATTGCCGTTCAGAAATGATTGGTGGGACACTCGGAGTGTTCTTTCTATTACCCACCTATTTGTGATGGTTAATAGCGGGCGATTCATGCGCATTCGTGTCGGGGTATTTAAAGCGCGGTTCTGAGTGTTTTTTAAGGGTATAATTTCATGTCATTTCATATCATATGGTCATCATATGTGTGTTTCATATGGTCATCAGTTTGTTTTTGGACAATTTTAATTTGATCCAAAAAATTTTTTCGATTATGATCCATTGTTCTAATTAGTTTTAATTTTCGACTTATTTCTTTGATGAATTTATTTCTTCATACATCACCTCTAACTCTGCAATGCTTAGCTTTGACCTTTGACTTTTGCCACAAACTAACTCGACTCACTCTACGGCGTTCAGAATTGTAAAGCGCTCCAAGTTTACCAAGTGGATGACGTCATAAAATATGACTTGACCATTCCAGTATCCTATCCAACATTTCTGAACGCATCCCTGGTGACGCTTATGATGCTCGCAATATCAATAAATGTCTAAATATTTTGAAAATTCAATATGCAGAACTCCTAGATAGCTGTAGCTCTAGCCATGACTAAGTGCCGACCTTTTTCATTAAAGACTGCTCTATTGTCCTTAGGTATATATAATGGTTGTCGGTAATTGATTTACGCATTGCGATATGGAAATTTTCATGTTATTAAATCGACAACTTTGAAACGTCTTTTTTCTACTGCTAGTATCGTGCCTAAATATTTAATTTTCAAAACAAACATTATTGTATATGCTTATATGTAACTATAACATTGTCGATATGTAGTGCAAAGTGGAAAAAAAGTACATAAAATATGTACCGCAATACAAAGGAAAAATGAGTTTAGAGAATATTACATTTTGTTATTTGGAAATATTCTATATTTCTTTCAATTGTTGTACGTGCTTGTATATCAGTTTATTGTAATATTTGAGTATACCGTACAACTAAGTTATGGTCTTATTATGTCTTAACAAGACCATTTAGTTCCGATGCTGTAGAAGAAATGTTTCCACTTGTTGCAGGAGGTGCATATGATGATGCCAATGCCAGAGTGGCTGAATATTTTATGAGGCAAATATTGCGATGTGGAATAGTAAACCTTTTTAAAACCCAAGGAGTCTTCAAAAAAATCCAAACAAACACTTTACGACATAATTGATCCGCAATTACTTTTGCCTTTTGAATTGTTAGAAAAAATTAGAATTGTTAGTAGAATTGTTATTCTTAAAACTACTCAACAACGTAATTTTCAGCAACACTTTTTTAATTTTATTTTGTCCAGTTTCATTATTTTAAATTATTAATATTAATTGTTATAAAGTTAACATATAAAGTGTTACTTTAAAGTTCATTTTAATAAAAATTGAGAAATTATTCGCTTTTGGATTGGGTTTCTATTGTATTATTAACTGGCGTTGCTTAATGATCGATATTTTGAGGTTAGAAGAATCAATTTCGTCAATGTAAATCGAAGTTATGTGACAGCACTATATCGCGCAGCGAGACCTATTGGCCATGATTATAGATACTCAACCTTCTCTGCACCACACCAGGCTTCAATTTATTCGTCAACATATTAACATTATTCTCTATATATACAGCACGTGTCAATTTTCATTAGCCATAGGCGATTAATCCATACAGTATGTGGCAACATAGTATACCCCTTCTTTCCTTTCCAATGCAGCGCGACCGATGCATGCTCCGTGGTTAGCAGTAACTCTTCGACCAGCGGGTTGGGTGTTTGTAATGCGTTCAGAAATATTTACGTATTTACGAGTTACAAGGATTTGTTTTTCTTTTTCTTTTTAGTAAATGCAGAGAATTCTTAAGCTGCGTTCACGCTGCATGACACAAACAAAAGCGTAATTCTAATAAAATTAAAAATAAGGTAAATAAAAAAGGATTCTGAAAATAATAATAAACAACTAGATCGCGCCGGCCATTTGATGATGACGGATTTTATTGCAGACTATATCTCGGAACGTGTTCGCAGCTGAACATTTAATGTAGAAGTGGCAAGATCGGGGAAAGTCGCTGTGATGTCGATTGTTGCCGGGAGACAGACGTTGCCACGTATTATTTGTATACGTATAAATCGCATGTAAACATTGAATCCCTATAGCTAATGAAAATAGACACATACGGTATATATATCTTACTGTAAGTCCATAATGAGGTTATGCCGAGTTCTTATCAATCAGATATCGATCCTCTTGAGACCAGTTGACACAGATTTGATTCATCGCTATTGCCTGTTAGAATTATGAACAAAACCCCCGTAACTATTCATGTATGCTGGTATTGATAACACGATTCTGTATTTTCACGCTCAAAAGTGTCATCCCCAACAAACACAATAACGTTTGTTGCTTGCACAGGCCCTTATATCACGAATCATTAACTGGTTCTTTGTACAAGTACCTGCCCAAGTTAACAACTTCGCTTGAATAGCTATTAATAAATGAAAATATCATCTCCCATGATTTTGCAGAATTTAGAAAAATAAAATAATATTATAATGCCAGACCACAGCAATATGTATAACGCATATAGATCATATCTGCGCAAATGCATAGTTAGCAGTTCTGACAGTAAGTAATATTTTTTAATGTCACCAAAGCTGCATAGGTGCAAATGTGTGGGCATAATAACCACAATGGGCGGGGGGGGGGGGAATTCAAAAATTAAAATTGTTATGGGGATCAAATGTGCTATCTAGCAATACGGGTAAGACGCTCAGACTGAGCTCCACCAACTGATAGCTAGTCACACGTTTTCAAATTCATTTCGAATATTGTGAATTATCTGACATGTAATTTGCCAAACTTGGTCTCCAATTCTTGTCTTTAAGTCGTCAATGTTATGGGGTTTGTTTTGAATATTTTACTTGTTACATATCCCTCTACAAAATATCTAGCGAACGCGCAGGCCACTCCATTGATCAAAGGTATTGTTCGAAAGGTTGCGTGCTAGCCTAGCATAGTGCGGGGGAGCTCCATCCTGCTGGTACCACAATGAGTGATGTGGCAAGTTTGGATCTGCTAGATTTTGATGTAATTGAGCTAATGCGGGGGCTAACTCGCCCCTCATAAAATTTAAATACATTTCAGCCAGTATTCTTGACCAAACGATGACTTTTTGTGGATTATGTGTATGATGCTGTCGCATTCAGTGTGGATTTTTTGGGGGCCAGTATAGTACATTTTGACGATTAACTTCTCCATTAAGGGAAGATGTTGCTTTATCCGAAAAAAATATTCTGGGCGTTAAACAATGATTTGGATCCATCATTGTTTTGCAGGACTCTAAGCGGCAATCTGGATCATCTTCACTTAATTCGTGAACCAGCTTAAGCTTAAATGGGTGCCATTTTTCAATTTTTAAATATTTTATCACTGATCTCTGACTTATTTCGTTGTTCAGAGCTAACTCCCGGGATGTTCAATTTTCGGATTTTCTTGTAGGGTGATATATTGGGTGATATTTTTATCTCAATGTTTACTATTAAATAAAGTGCAGACCTCCGTCTGAGAACGGCGATTATTACCACAACCAAGCATAATTAAGATTTCAATCCTTTTTTTTTTCAGTGAACCTTTTCATTTTGTTTTTAACTCAAGTTAGAACTTAGTAAATCCAACGTACTAAGGCAATAACTACTAAGTAACAGACGATATTGCGATAAGCAAAAGCAAAAACGTCACACCAAAAAAAGGCATACAGATATTATAGTCACGGAATAATGAAAGCTATTTTTTTTTGTTTTAATCGATCGATTTAACAAAAAAATCCCCAAGACAATGAAACGATGTTTCGAAAATGTAAAATTTGACCCCCATTGCGGTTAAAATTTTTTCAGTTCCCCCCCCCCCCCTCCTTTGGTTAGGATGGAAAGGTATGATTTATGCCAATAGGTGGGGATTTAAAAATAATTCTGTCCGAGGAAAATTGCCAAAGAGTAGCGATACAAATTTAAGGAATTTTATTCCTTACTTCACATTCGCACTGTATATGAAACTACTACAATGGCGATATAGACAGATTTAAAGGCAAAAGGTACGTCATTAACATCTTTTTACTATTTACTGTTTAGGTTCTGAAATTTACTTGCATGGAGTATGGCGAATCTAAACGAAATTGTGGGTATAGGGACGCTGGCTATACTTTGGTATAAGTATCTATTTCAATAGAAATGTAGATGTCACATTGACATTTGTAATATCTATCCTGCGAAAAGTATTTGTTATAAACAATTTGAATGTTGTGGGGTTTGTCGATTTGAGGCATAATTGACGCCTTCACTCTACTCTGTCTTCGAAGATTGTTTCCATGACATGTTTAGTCCTAAAGTTTTCTATACTTCGGTTATAAATACGATAAAATCGACAAGAGATTATAAATAACATCTAAGTAAATTAATTCAGATCATCATCTACCAAAGAATATTGAGAAACTTTAAAATCCTGTTTATGGCAAGCACGCAACCAATTATTTGTCAAATTATGGTCTTTAGGTGATTTGAAAATATATTAAGTTCTATTTAAACTTTTATAATTATCGAAACGCAACACTTGTTCACCCATTTAAATAAATAAAAACCTATAAACTGGAATAAAAGTTCTTATCGCACTACAATAACACATCGTGGGTTGGCGTACAATCAATGACAACAGGCTGTCAGTTTTGTATTGACGCTTTTATGTACAACTACTATACACGGTGGCCAGAAAAATGCGGACAAACGCCAGGTAGAACGATTCTTTGTTCAATTCTGAGGCGATAATCTTAATCCAAAAAAGTTATACGGTCCTTCCTTACGGCATACGAGACCATCAAACATTAAGTTGTACGGCTAAAATTTAGCAAAATTCGTCAAATTTATCTATGTAAAATCATTGTGGTGAAATTTAGAAATGGAATTATCTCAAATGCATTGATGTAACTAATCGATTAATACCAATGGTTTACAAAAAAAAAAAAAAAAAAAGCACTGTACTACTTTTTTCAATTAAGATTGTCAACTCAGAATTAAACAAAAATTTGGCCTGCGTGGCGTTTGTCCGCATTTTTCTGGCCACCGTGTATAAAGCATAGCTGACTCGTCCGCCATTTTGGAGATAACTGCGTCAAAATGTAGCCTATATGAGAACTGTCAATCTGTCCGCAATGACGTCATTGACAGCTAAAGTGAGCATACCGGTATAAGTGTATCGTGATATGAACTGACATTTATCTCCAAAATGGCCGACGAGTCAGCTGTCCTAAATATAGTAGCTATACTTTTATGGTTGACGTCAGTATGACGTTGCAATAGAGCTTTTTTTTATATTGATTAAGGTTTGCCATGGAATGTAAAACGTCTATGGTAGAAAGCACGAAACAATCGACCTTCGTCATCAAAATCCATGATGTAACAGTTGTAGTACGTTAATGTTAGTATTCTGATCGACGAATAAAATTAACGATTTCTGAAGTTTACTTTGAGGTTATATTTGCATCAAAATTTACCAAATTTTCTGAATGTAAATTAAATACTTTTTGATAAAGTAAAACAATGTATTTTGTGAGTATAATGAAATAAAACTACATCTTGAATTCACCATTCATTCCACTTAATAAATAGTAAAAATAAAAAATCAAATTCTTCGTACTTTTCTTCTAGTGATTATTTGTTAATACTGAAGACTTAAACAATGGTTATATAAAATGTATATTTTAGGAAGCAAACTTTTTCAATAATTCTTCATTGTTTAAAATATCTTTTTAAACCTGACTTCAATTTATATTAATGTCGTACTTTACAATTAACTTGTTTCAAAGGATGGTACAGCTTAACACAAAACTCGTCACTTATCCAATTTGTAATAAATTATTGACAACCCTCTTCAACTTAGGACATACACAAAAAGAAAGTTCCAAATGTTACAGGCAAGTAACAAAATATAGATATTTATTTTTATATGTGTTTTTTCTTATAATCGGTATAACATTAAGTACAAAATTTAAATCAGTATATGTAGTGAATTTATTATAACATATATTGGTACATTTTCTGCTTACGTATTTTTATCTTATAAATTTTATTATAAGTAACAATTAAATAAATTAATACATATTTGACTTGAAACCAAAATTCTCGAAGTTGTAATGAAAATATACTCAATATTTACATATTCTTATATATTTACCTGACATATTAAATATGCGCCTCACTGTCACATAAGCAAAGAAGAGCACATAAAATAATAAAACTAATGGTAATATGTAACTTTTTTTAGTATACCGGACAAAAATAAATACTAATTTTATATGTTGTTCGTGCTATTTCCATCGCACAAACAATTTATCACATTATACTACATCATTAATAATTACATGTTATGTATAAACACTAAACTAACTCTAAACGTCAATAATTAGATCATTAAAGTCTAAAGTACACTCACTCGCTATTGTATAATAACTACATATGCCTAAAATATATTATTTCTGTAAAAAAAGACTATGTCTTTTTTATTTCAAGTTATGAATTTTCAATTTTACAAATTAATTGTAAAGAATAGTAGATTTTACAGACATTCTTGTTTATTATCACTATTTCTACTGTCTTTAGATTCTGAACATTTATAATAAATGGTATTACTTCTTCTCTGCCAGGCAACAATTCTCGGTGCCATCATTTTCTGATTTCACTGCTAGTATATCTAAGAGTATTCGTCTAAATTTCAGGTGTCCTCATTTCTGGGTCTGATTCCATATCTTAACTGCATTTTTCCTCATAACCCTGCTCTCCCATGTGCTTATTATAGTATATTTTGGATATTCCCCAAATATACTCTATCGGGTTGAATATGTAGTGATATAATCATAGTTGTACAACTGTGTGCGCCTGGTATATTATGGCTCTTAACCATTCTCTTATTTGACCTTTGTTTCAAGAATTATTAGGACATTTATGATATAAATGCTATGATAACGTCTAGCGTACACAGCAGTTCATTTTCAAACTAATTTCAGAAATTGTTTCTATCTATTTCACGATAGTAATCAGGATTACTAGTATTTGAATAAAATACTAAAGAGGCACTGTTAATAAAACCATTACATGTACCTGCATAAATGACTATAAAGCTAAAACCAAAGCAAAATTTGTATTACTCGACACGTGTCAATTTTAATGCAGAGTATTACCTCTAGCCGTCAACTTTCAAACACTCTTATGACTATCATTCTGCCTTGATCTGGTTACAGTGCCATTTTCAAAAATCCAAGTCTCATCTAAATAGACATATTCCAGTGGACTTTCAGATTGTAAATTATTCATATTTTTATAGAAAATTGGTTCGAGGAAGAACAACATGTGTTTTTTCCTTAATCTTCTCTATGGACAGTCTTTCTTATATTCAAAACCAATATCTGCTAGTACTCCACCAAAAGAATCAACAGAGCCATCAAAGATATGATGTTCCCCTAGCAGTGATAATAACGAGCTCATGTAAAATATTGTTCTAAAAATCACCATTAACATTATAATATTCTTTTTATTTTCAATGAGTTGTATAAGCAACTTAGCGTTTTTATACAGATCGTATCGCGTATTGTTGCTTTTATTGCAGGAGTAATCACATACAGTTTCCTGAAACGTTTTTTTTAGGACTTTGGAGAGCATCATTTTGTTTACGTGTCTTAAAAATACTACTCACAGATTCAACGGAAATACTTAAAGCTTGTGCAATTCTCTAAAATTATAATATTAATATTTATTTGATGTCATTACAACAAATATGTAGGTATACATACCTCTCGCACACTCGTCAACGGTAATAGTTATTCAATTTACGTTTGTATGTATGTAATCAAAGAGCTAATGAGCTCCTTTGACTGACTACTGAATGACTTAAGCATCGTTAGTTCTAAAAAGAACTTTGAAAGATAATACTACAATAAAATAATAAACATAAACAACAGCAGCCAAACCCTATATACTGTCAAACAAAACTGTCAAATGACAGCAAGGAATTCAAAATTCAAAATCACTAGCGACGTGTAAACGATGTTTCATGTAAGCCAACATCCGATGTTAATATTTTTTGTAAAACTTGCAAAAATAACGCCAACATTATCATTTTTAATTAATATTAATAATTAAAATAATCCAGTAATTATTATTATATACATATAATATATTATACACCAATGAAATTCTAAATTTAGTAATATATAAAGTAATTATGTTCGTTGTTATGAAATTGGCAATGTATACGTCATTATTTTTCCTTTATGACGGAAGTCGATTGATTGCTGCTTTCTGGTATATCCTAAGTTATATCATTAATGGTGGAATTCTGTAACTTTCTCGGAAGCTGCGGCTATCGTAGGCCCTGGCAACGAAGTGACGTTGCGATGACGATTTCAGAATATTGAGAGTTAGTGACGTAGAACTGTCAAAACGTTCGTGAGTAAAGATTTTGTTGGTTATATTGTGGTTATATTATTATTATATATCTATTGTTAATATACTGTTCCTGTTGTTATATTTATAGTTTCTGTTAGTTTATTTGTTATAATTATTATTGTTTTATATTTGCAAATATGAATGGCTTTATAGCATTATTATTAGATGAAGATCACAACAGGTAGGTAATCGATAATATAAAATATATAGAGTATACATAATATTCTCTATTTTCTTTATTTTAGAAATTATATGCGTATATTCCGCAAACGTTTAAGAGATCACGGAAATCCTTTTGAAATACCAAACAGGCATTTTAAACAAATGTTTAGACTGAATAAGGACACTGTTCAAAACCTGATCCAGTTATTGGATGGACATATTGAATAAACAAATATACCATTACATTTGAAGGTTATTATCATAAACATCACTTGAAATGCATATTAACTTTATAGTGCACATTATATATTTGTTACAGGTCTTAACAACATTAAATTTCGTAGCATCAGACAGCTATCAGAATAGTGATGGTATTAGTAACTTTGTTTCTCTCAGTCAAATCAAACAATTTATTCCCTGAATGGATAAAATTTCCCAGTGATTGTGAATCGAAGAATCGTGTCAAGCAAGGGTAATTATGTTGTATCAAAATATTCTAAAAATAATTCTTTATTTTGTTTTTATGATAAAAAATGGGAGACCGGAGATGTATTTTGTTTGATCGATAGCACCCAGTTCATATATTTACCAAGGGTAATTAAGGGTATCTTTTCTAAACGTTCTAAAAATTATTCTTCTGTATAGTTTTTATGAAAAATGGGGTGCACGAGATGTAGGTGTAATTGATGGTGATATACTTGCTCCACCTTTAGCCGATGAAGAACACTCTCCTTTTGTATATATATATTTTTTCTATTCACATACTGTAATTTTTTTTCTAAATTTCAGCACTACTTTTATGGTAAGGTTAAGAAAAGAAAATATATTTGACAATAAAATGTGTTTTATTTTTGAATATTTATACAAACAATCTCTATTTGAGTACCTATTATTCAAAGTTCACATTTCTAGTTCAGTATTATTATTTTTCTTTTTGATCTTTATTGTATAAGATTTAATAGTAAACATATAATTCATATCCAATATTAGTATAATTATCCGAGTCAAATGTCATCTATTGTTTTATAATACTTGCTGGTAAATTTATTAAACAATAATTTTTTACATTCTTTTGAGTTGAAAAAGTGCAAATTTCAGCCTAATGAATGTTACTCTCCTGTAAAAACTGCAAATAAAGAGAACTTTCAATTACTATAATTTCAGAGCCTCGACAACAAAATCCTGCAATAATATCGAATGATTTGGTGTACCAAGTACAACAATACATCACAGAATTGGTCGATTTTCTAAATACAAAATCATCTATATTCTTCAACCATTTATATACTTTGGCCTATGCTATTAAAACTTAATGTTACCTTTTTGGATCCTAAAACATTAATCGTTGAATGTAGTTACACATTGATAAAATCTTTGCGGTTTGACTTACAAATAAAGAAAGTCATTGACTAAACAGCTGGTAAATTTCCTCTTATTTTCTTCAACATAATATAAAGTTAAACATCCTCTCAATTTGATGTAGTTCTATTATTAGAAAATCTTATGAAAAAGTCAACTTTAAATTGTGAAGTTATTGTGAACACGATACCATAATAGACTTTTTCGAACATTTAGTTTGTGCACATTTCACATGCTTTATGTTGTGTGGATATTGTCTGCTAGGTTTATGTATTTTTTTTGTGTTTAGGTACTCTTGTAAGAAAAACAATGTCCACTTTAAAAAAAAATCACATTTCATCATCCATAAATGTGCCTGAAAAGACATTTATCTGCAAATTCACTATACACTAGTGCGATACTACGTCCTTTGAAACTCTCCTAATGATAACAGTTCTTGTTGAAATTTTCCAAAGTGTTTCGTGCTATCTTGGCAGCAGTATAAACATATGTTTATACTATGTCTTGCCATTACAAAATGTTCCGTACATTTTCTTAAAAAAAAATTTTAGCAATCGCTATATTATATTTCAATCAATTTTCTTATTAGTTAAAATTTTAAATTGAAATATTTTGGTATATGTTTACGAGATGATATGTCTGTTTACATGTTAAACATAAAGGTTATGTACAAAAAATCGTAAATTGACACTTCTACGTCACTAACTGTAAAAATTCTGAAATCGTCATCGCAACGTCACTTCGTTGCCAGGGCCTACGATAGCCGGAGCTTCCGAGAAAGTTACAGAATTCCACCATTAGTGTCATACTGTCATTAATATTTGTCATTATATTTTCTCTCTGACATCTTGTAGTTTTTCAATTGTGGTTTATACCACAGCACACAAAACTTACATGATTGAAGCGTATTTTAGAACAGGTGTGCTAGTTAATGGTATTTGGGAATACAGTAAGCGTTTATGTTTGATAATTTTCGTGAACACTTCCCAAATTTCGCAGTAGTAGAGCAAGATTTTTATATGTGCCCCGCACATAGTGTTGGTGTATTTCGCGAAACTGCATCTGTTACTCATAAAAAAGGTGCTGGTAGGCCAACTATTCGTACAGAAGAAGTGATTATTGACGTTCGTAATCGTATGGAAAAGGACCCCAAAAAATCTTTGAGACGCCTGTCCCAAGAAATTGGAGTTTCTTATGGAACATGCCGACCCATTGTAAAGGAGAACTTGAACATGCATCCATATATAAGATGCAATCATATCAAGCTCTTTTGCCAGGAGACCACCCCAGACGTCTTGCGTACTGCCAGTAGTTCGTCAACAATTTAATGAATAACGACCTGTTAAACTTAACTTTTTTTCCGATGAGGCATGGTTTCATCTTTCGGGGTACGTACATTCTCAAAATATGCGAACGTGGAGCACTAATAAACCGAATTTTTTTGTTGAATCGCCACTACATTCTCAAAAAATTGGGGTTTGGGTGGCAGTATCCCGTAGACGGAGGCCGTTTTTTTTTCAATTTCACCATCAATGCAGAGAGGTACAGAAATAAAATTTTAAATGAATTTGTTCAACAACTACACGGCGATGAACTTCATAATGGTTATTTCCAACATGACGGCGCAACAGCACATACGTCACGAGAAACTATAGCATTTCTCCGTGAGTTTTTTGATGTTCGACTTATAAGTTTCATACGCAAGTTGAGTTTCCTCCGAGGTCACCTGGTTTGACTATTATGGACTATTTTGTGTTCCCTTACTGCAAAAATAGAATTTTCAGAACTCCTGTACATAATTTGCAAGAACTGAAACAAAAGATTATTGAAGTATGTGCAACCATAATGCCACAAATGTTGCAAAATGCTTTTGATAGCATGAAAAGGCGCGTAAATGTGTGCATCGAACAAGGCGGGTCATTTTCAACATTTATTGTAATTTGATTATTAATTTTTAATAAAATGTTATTCAAACATGTAAATCATTTTATCGACGACTAAACAATAATAGTATATTATACACCTAGGGAGTGAAATGATGTTTTTTTCCGAGGTGCAGTTTGTAGCCCGAGGGCGAAGCCCGAGGGCTCTACAAAGCACCGAGGAGAAATTCATTCACTCCCGAGGTGTATATACTATTTTTTGCACGACCCAAACGATTTTAATTGAAGAAATCTAACTTTTTTTAAAAATTGTCAACATGACGTTTCCAGTTGTCGAACGCAAAAATCATGCTGGTTCTGATGGAAACCCTTGACGACCGATAAATAAGGGTAGCCATATTGGTTTTTTGTGAATATCGAGAAACTGCCCGTATTTTCTTCGCTTCGTTAAATAAGCATTGGAAAAATGTGTGACGAAACTATTGAAGAAACGGCTTCAAAAATAGTTGTGAATTTATTGCCAGAAAAATCTAGGAAGATCTACGAAAAGTGCTTCAAGGAATTTTGTGATTGGTGTCTGGTAAAAGAAGTAGATGAAATTCATAGCGAGAGTGTGCTCCTGGTATATTTTGCCGAAAAGGCGAAGCATTTTAAGGCTTCAACACTGTGGTCACATTATTCAATGATAAAAGCTACTCTTAGCGTGAAAAATAATGTCGACATCAGCAAGTACTCACGATTAGTAGCATTCCTTAAAAGACAAAATACTGGATACCAGGCAAAAAAATCAAAAATTCTTACTAAGGAGCAAGTTCATCAATTTCTAATAGACGCTCCAGAAGAAAAGTACTTGATGGTTAAGGTAAACTAAAAAAGTTAATGTTTCTAATTTAAGATAATTATACACTATGATTTCAGGTAGCAATGATTATGGGAATTGCTGGGGCTTTAAGATCGGATGAACTGGTAAAATTGACAGTAGATGATGTCCAAGACTTGGGATCAACTATTTTGGTATCTGTAAACAATACCAAAAATCATGTAAATAGAGCATTTACGATAGTCTCCAAAGAAAACTGTGCAATTGATTTTGTTGTTATTTGTAAAAAATATATGGTTCTGCGGAAAGAAAACACAGATCATAGACGGTTTTTTGTATGTTACAGAAATAACAAATGTTCCACACAACCCGTAGGTAAGAATACTTTTGGAGGATTGCCTAAGCAAATAGCTTCATACCTCAATTTACCCAATCCATCTTCCTACACCGGCCACTGCTTTCGGCGCTCATCAACATCTTTTCTGGCCGATTCAGGTGTTGAAATTGGAGTTATAAAACGTCATGGCGGATGGAAATCTGATACTGTCGCAGAGGGATATATTGAAAATTCATTAGTTAATAAGAATTTGATTTCCGAAAAAATTCTAATCGGAAAAGACTCGGAAAAGGAAAATCGACCGTCAACTTCCAGTGGGTCAAATCAAGTGGATATTAATGTAAAAGAAAATCGACTGTCCAATTCTAGCGGCTTTAAGCAACGTGTGATTAGTCCATTAACATCTTTGTTCACTATTAATGGTGGTACTAACATTAATGTCAATATTAATATTAAATAAACGATTAAATTCATAAATTGAGTTGGCTATGTTTTTTATACCAAGGGAGCAAAAGAGTCACTTCACTCCCTCATTTAAGGGAGTGAACGTGCCTATTATGCAAGGGTCGTGCAAAAAGTATGTATTATATTAATCAATATTGGCTAATAATAACACTCATAATACCCGTAGGGAATAATGAAATGCGACCAGTGAATAATGGGCCATAACGTTACCATTATTCACTGCATTCCGCCAATAAGAACATATAATGGGCCATAACGTTACCATTATTCACTGCATTCCGCCAATAAGAACATAACGTTCCTAACGTTGTCATAGTAACGATAGACAAGTCCGGCCATTTTACTGACTGCCTAACCATCAAACGTCATATTGATATAGTAATCTGACATTTTCGTTTACTTATTTTGATTTTTTTTAGTAATTTTCAGTTAGTCGTCGATAAAGTAGTGTATACTAACTCGCAATAATGACTATTATTCCCTCGAGCTGAGTTACTCCCTCGCCGCTTACGCGGCTCGGGAGTAAATTCAGCTCTCGGGAATAATAACTGTCATTATTGACTCGTTGTATAAACTACTATTAAATAACTTTATGTCAGTCAAATGTTAGTATGACAGTTAACCTGATAATTTAATCAGAATTATCTCAAAAGAATGATACCTAAGACGGACGTTTTACATTCGATGGCAAACTTTTATCAACAATTTAAGATCTCGCGGTACTTGCAGCCGGTGTTGGCGTAAGCTTGGGAGCTTATTAAATTACTGTTAGGTAACAATAGTAATTTATACAACGAGTCAACAATGACAGTTATTATTCCCGAGAGCTGAATTTACGAACCGAGCCGCGTAAGCGGCGTGGGAGTAACTCAGCTCGAGGGAATAATAGTCATTATTGCGAGTTAGTATACACTACTTTATCGACGACTAACTGAAAATTACTAAAAAAAATCAAAATAATTTAACGAAAATGTCAGATTACTATATCAATATGACGTTTGCCGGTTAGACAGTTAGTAAAATGGCCGGACTTGTCTATCGTTACTACAACAACGTTAGGAACATTATGTTCTTATTGGCGGAATGCAGGGAATAATGGTAACGTATGGCCCATTATTCCCTCGTCGCATTTTATTATTCCCTCCGGGTATTATGAGTGTTATTATTAGCCAATAGTGGTTAATATAATACCTACTTTATTGTTTAGTCGTCGTTAAAGAATATTATTATTATAAATGATAAAAAATATATAGTTTCCATTGCAGTTATAGGTTTTTGTTATAATATTCTGTTTCCCAAGTAAGCGGCATTTCTAATGCCGTTGGAATACCAAAATACATAACACAAGTCATGTTTCTCATGTGATATCTCGCCTTGGAGTATTTTGACTAATTAACAATTCACTGGAGTATTATTTCTACCAAACTGGATCCATCTTTTGTCCACGATTAGCAAATACGTAATTATGAGTAAGATTTTATGTTTTTCAATTCATATACCAATTTATATCAATATCGGTTTATAATAAAAGCAAATCACTGTAACATCTGCTTCCATAATCAATAATTGCTAGACCCTCACTTTAAAAACAGAATTAATCTTTACTAAATACGCTGTTTGTAATTATTAATTGGTGCGAAAAAATCTGTCTATATAAAATACATTCATCGTTTTGTATGTCTATTTAATGTCCAAATTAAATTTTATAAATGTTTCCTTTGATATATGAACCCTATAAATACACCTGTTAGCTATATAATCAATAATTTATTGGGAGATTAATCAGAAGTATTTAATATTGATAGTAGGTGATGTCTCTCAAAGCGCCCTTTTATAAAATTCCTCTTATTTATAATTTGATATAATATATATTTGTGTATTAAAGGTGTTTAACCCTTTTCGATTATGTATAATTACTCTACTTATATGGCTATAAATATAATGTAATAATTATTATTGTTATCGGTCATACTGTTCTCATATGAATAAGCACTCTATAAACGCATTTAACTGGTAAATGAAAGCTATTTTTATTTAATGCTATTTAGCAATTTGTTCTTTCCATCTTCTATAAAGAAAATATTTAAAATATCCCAAATGTATTTTTTGCATACAAACCGCATTATTACTTAAACGTTTTCAACGTAAGAAGAAAGAAAATACCAAATAGTAACAATTGTATGACCGTATTTTTTTTAAATAATTATATTACTTGTTTGACAATATTTATAATAAAATTTGGCAAATTAATATCTCTGCTTTTGATGCCCATACTTAAGGAGATCTGGAACAGATTGAGCTTCTTTATGGTAATCGCAGAAGCCCTGAAAACTTTGCTTAGAATCGTGGAAGACACATCGACGGTAGAAGTATAGACGACGACAATGTTCAACCGTGTAACCAACCCTAAGACATAGATAATTAATATTTAACTGAATAAATAAAATACGTAAACTTGGTTTCAAAAATTATTTAATAATATCACTACAATATCGTTTCGCCAAACTTTGGCTTCATCAGGTGATGAGTAACTGAATATACAAAATTATTACAACATAATATATAGTGTCACAAAAGCATGGGACTCATATCCCATGCTTTTGTGATACTGTATTATTTGTCAGTGCTAATTGGGAAAAGTATAGTTTCCAAATAATTATTTTGCACTAAGAAGATTTTTTTAGGCCGGTAGATTGCACGAGACCGACAATTTCATGATGTGTGTTTAAATTGTACCCGAGGCGAAATTTTATTAAGTATTAGATGGGAAAAATATAATTTTCAAATAATTCTTTGGTGCTTTGGTCATTTCATAATATATTAATATTTTATTATTTTTCTATAATTATATTTTTAGTGCTACCATTACAAAAAAGGCAATCTATAGTATTTAATTATAGTGTAGGTTATATTTTTGATACACAAAAAAGATATTTTTTATTGAATACATACTATCTGTAATAATGAAACTTGCTTTATACCTTGTGTGTATATGTAGTACAATAATACCTGTTGACAAGTAAATACCTTGAGGTCCAGAAGTCCTTCGCTTTGTATGTTGTAGTTTAATAAATAGATAATCTCTGTGGTTGCATCTTACTTTGAAAATATGCCGGATAGCATTGAAATTACGATTTTATGAATGGGCGATGGCATATCTGAGTTACAGACCGTTCTAAAAGCGTACGGCATATTTAGACTGTTGACCTTTTGCAAAAAGAACTGTACATATTATTATGCAGCATTTCAATATCTTCTTTTTATTCTTACAGAGACGGAGTCTGAGATCACCTCGAAAAATGGATCGACTGAGGAGATCCTTCAGAGACTCATTTAGAAGACGGAAGGAAAGGGTGCCCGAAAGTTCGAAGCCCCATCAATGGCAAGCAGACGAATCTGCTGTTAGATCAGGGACGTGTACATTCTCCGTTAAGTACTTAGGGTGTGTTGAAGTGTTCGAATCGAGGGGGATGCAAGTGTGCGAGGAAGCATTGAAAGTTCTGCGGGTAATTATTTCTTATTCTTCCTTATACAGTGGATTTAAGGTCCCATATATATTGCCTCCCTCCCGGCCATATATTTTTTAAGTATTTACATATACACTTTATTTCGCTGTTTGAAGAATATTAAAATTAAAACGTGAGGTGCGGGCACCACACGACTTTCCTGTACGTGTGTTCCGCATTTTTGATACAAAAGTGCATATTGCAATGATTAACACCAAGTATGTATTGTAAGCGCCTAGTTTTTTATTTTGTACCGAGTGAGATTTTAAAGATTAATTTTTTCTTAGTTTTGGATTTTTTTTATCATATGTTTATGTGAACGTTTTTCATAAATTTACAGTAAGGTTTTAAATAAAAAAATGAGGTGTGGGCAAAACACGACATTCTTTCACGTATATTTGTTCGGAATTTTTTATACTAAAGTTGTTCTAAATTAAGTTTTAAGTACGTGGTTTACTTTCTTAAGAAATTAAACCTATCAGTAAAAGTGTCATTCCACTCAGAATTTTGACATTTTTTTATACATATTATTAAATCTATATATGTAATACATAGTTTACGAGATAATCGCAAGAAATTTGCTATTTATTATTTAGAGTAAAAGTCTTACTTCTGGTCCGAATTTTGAATAATCTGTATAGAACGCTGTTCCACAGAGTATAAGTGTTGCCTTTGGTCTGAATTTGAATTATTTTTTATACAAAAAATGTTTCAAATCCAACTTTGTCTGCTTGCACTTGTAAGGCATTTATATAGAGACATTTACAAGAAACTACTATTACATAATATGAAACATGATACTTCCGCTCTTTTAAAATTTTTCCTTTGTACAAAAAATATTCAAAATCAAGCTTTAAATACTTTTATACTTAATATATCTGTCGAGGAAGATTGACTTGTTAGATATTGGCAAAAAACTGTTTTTGATAAGAGTAAAGAGCTACTGTCGGTAACTTTTTTATGAAAAAATTTTCAGAATCACTTTTGAGTAGTGTCGTATTCTCCCTAGAAATGTGTTTTTTTCACTGAAGTGTACTACTGCGTCCGGTCTACAGTTTTTAGTCAGAATTTAATTACCCTTTAAGAGGATCATTATACTTCCACTCTAGTCGTTTGGATCCGAGATTCAAAACAACACGAGCGAGACAGCGGTTATGTTCCTAGATAGTGGCGTGCATGACTATTTAGCGGTAAGACACGCTATTTTGCTATAGCGTTGCGCATTTTTATATATTTCTTCTATCAACGGTTGTTATACGTTTATTGCGAATGCAATGCGTGCACGACTTTTTTTCTCATTCAGCTTCTTATTCTTTAACGGAGAGAATGATATGAAAAACGAATGATTGATTTCTATCAAAATTCATTGTAAATGAACACCAAAAACTTCTTGTGTAATAGAAGAGAAACTGACTGGATTTATAGAAACAAGGAATTATTGTATGGAATTCTTTAAGAAACGCATAGTATAGCTTCCGCCACGGTCTTCTAAATTGATCATAATGAATTATTTTGATTTTTTCACATCTTTTGAAGACAGGATATAGATAAATCGTCATTATACAATAGTAAAACTTACGGAAGTTACCCTAAGCGTCTGTGGGCCCATTAGGAATAATAATAATAATAATAATTTTTATTGTCAGAGGTCCAAAACAGACATAGACACTGTCAGACATAAAAATAAAAAAGGTATCCCAATAATACAAGAAAGTAAATATTACATTTACAATAGAATATTCATAAAAAGAAAATCATAGTACAAAACATACACGTATATACATGTAATGTAAATATAACAAAGAATAAAATACAAAATAAAACAGTCTGACACAGACACGTTAACATTTTTAGTAAAATAAAGTTCCTCCAAAGAGAAAAAAAGACTTGTTGGTATAGAAAATTTTCCAATGCTCATTTGAGCAACTCGTACCGCTCAAGTCCTTAATGTGCTTCTGGATATGATTATATTCAAATTATATAATAATAAAATAAAAATAAAAATGCAAAATCTGGAACACAACTGTCAAAATAAAACACAACAAGAACAATTACATTTAAATCACGCTCAAATATTCATCGATACTATAGAAGCACCCTGTCAAAAGGAACTGCTTAAATGATTTCTTAAAGCCAACAAAAGTAGGTATTTAGATTTTTAATATCCGGAGGCAAACGATTATCGTCAATAACATGAATTAAAGAATGGCGGTACATACTTGTCTCACGTCAACTCCATGCGACTTAAATAATGGCGTTGAGGCGGCTAAGACATTATTTGCAATTTTTGTTTATGTCTACGTAAAGAAATCATCGTATACCGCATGTGTAAAATCATATTGGGGATAGGATATATGTATACTAGGCACACCGGCAACAACGCCGTAGTCATGGTACAAGGAAACGAGGTATGCTTTTGCGCATCTCTGTATGACGCGCATTCGACCTCTAGTACTACCAGTTCAATAAAGTTGTGAATTCACAGGACACTATTTCAATAAAGTCCTTTTTAACAGAAATACAATACAACACAGTAAGAAAATAAAAGCACAATTCTAATTAAACATTAATTCTTAGTAAATTAAATAAATAAATTTATTAAGAACGGAATTCTAATGAAAATAAAAAATATACTCTACTCTAAACAATACTAAAAAATAAAATGTTATTGCATTGGTTCAAAAATGCCTCCTTCAGCAGAAAGGCATTGTTCGAGCCTATCATAAAAATTTTCTTGCACATTACGAATTACATCGACTGTTACGGATTCAAAAGCATCTATGATTAGCCTTCTCAAAATATCTAAGTTTTCTAGCCTGCCAGCTTGTGCACTGTATATTTTATTTTTGATGTATCCCCACAAAAAGAAATCATTTGGCGATAGATCAGGAGATCGCGGAGGCCAACGAATGTTTCCTGTTCCACTAATGAGACGATCAGGAAAAGTATTCATTAAAAAATGCTTTACTCTGACCGCATTATGTGCAGGACAACCATCCTGTTGGAACCAAATAATATCCCGATCTATTCCGGTATTATCAATAGCGGGAAGTATCTGATTCTGTAGCATATCGAGGTATTTGTCCGCATTTAACGTACCATCAATAAAAAGTGGACCAAGCAAATGGTCACTCAAAATACCTGCCCAGACATTCACTTTCTGGGGATATTGGGTGTGTTTAACAAAATATCTGTGCTGATTTTCCCGAGCCCAATATCGAACTACAGAAGGATTGTGCTTTCCATTTAATGGAAATGGCGATTCATGTGTGAATACAATATTTGCGATGAAATTCTCATTTTCATTTGTCTTTTCCATTACCGTTTCAGAAAACTCCATTCTTCTAAAATTGTCATCGAGAAATATTTCTTGCGTTTTCGAGTATTTGAAACATTTTAATTTATTTCGCTTCCATATGTTCGCGGTTTTATTACTCACACCCAATTCCTCAGCAACACGCGTATCCTCTACTTCGAGAGTGCTACAAATCATTATATCCCGCTCTCCTCGTTCCTCTCTAGAATTACACTTTGTGCAATTATTTAAACACAGACATTTTTCAAAACTATTCAAAATATGTAATATGCTTTGCTCACAGGGTACGGCGGGTCTGTCTGCAAATATTTGCGGAAATGAATTTATGCAATTCTTTGCAGAATGACTACTATAGTACCATTTAATAATTTGCAGTTTTCCTTCTGGTGTGTAGCGAGGCATTGTTACCATTGACCTCTCCTCTCACAAACACAGAACGACGCTGTTCGACACGATCTCCAGATACAATTTTAGTTGTTAAAGGGAGTCTTGGAAAATGCTTTCTGTCAGTTACTTCTGTGAGTGAGTTCAGCCAGTAACTTCTGTCAGAGTTGTCAAGTGACATTTTTTTCGATAAATGCGCGTCATCCAGAGATGCGCAAAAGCATACTTTGTTTCCTTGTACCATGACTACGGCCACTATTGGGCGTTGTTGCCGGTGTGCCTAGTATACATATATCCTATCCCCAATATGATTTTACACATGCGGTATGCTGGCAGTACTTATTAGATACTTGTTGTGCATAAATGTGAAGTTTTGTTCAAATAAGCGCATCGTTTTATTGAAAATTCTCAGAGCTCCTGGAATAAAAAAACAATCCCAGATTAAGACTGAAGTACTTACATGCTTCATAGATAGATAGATATAGCTACTATGAAAATAACTTGCAGCACCTCAAGACAGACGTTTTACATTCCATGGCAAACCTTTATCAATATAATTTTTGATCTCGCGGTATAAATAAAACACAACTAAATATAATAACGTACATGTTTGTTTGTTTTCCACCCTGCGAGAATGCAAATTAATTGTCAAATTTGATTTATAATCCCATAAGCGCAGTTTAAGGGTTTTCTAGCAGTGATTTTGAAATTTGTCGACATAAACTAATAAACTTTTAACAGAATATGAATTTGAAATTATAGGTTATTAATGAATATTGTCATATTGGCAAAGTTATAGTTGCATGGAAGCATGAGCATATGATTATTATATATTATTATGTTTATTTGCAAATTAAATATTTAATCACGGCATTGGCAGTAGACACAAATGAAGGAAGACATTTCCCAGTTGCCGATTTAATAACAAAAATGTCTAAACCTCAATGAGTGAGTCAAATACAGACATCCTTTTACACATGCATGGACTGATTTCCGGCCGACTCGATGATCTTGATCGAATTTGCCGATGTTTGTTTCGCCAGTCCGCAGGACATTTTCCCATTGTTTTACAGTCCAGTCACGATGCTGTCATGCCCATTCTAACCTTTTCTGTCGATTGCCTATTTCACTAATTTACCGGCTTGCATTGCCTTCCTCGTATTTTAGAATATAACAGAGCGTCGTTTCTGTACTTCAATTGGTTCTCATCGCTGCATTATCCCACTAGTATTAAAAATTAAATTATTATTGATAAAAAATAACGAGGAACTAACGCTAAGTGATAAAGCACTTACAAAAAGTAGTTAAAATCTAGGAAGAACAGTATTGTAGTATTGCGTACATTCTGTATAAAGTTGTTACCTGCCTTTGGGTGGGGTTACCTGATTCTATTCAATAAAGGGACGAATTATCCAAAGAATTACTTATTTAAACATTTCATTTTAAGACCTAGTTACACAAAAGGAAAAAAATCATATTATATAAATTTTAGATTTATTTTGTTTTCTCTGTATGCCTAGATGGCCAACCTTCTGTGAGCGAAAATGTATGTAATTATTTTTCAAAATAACCTAATGTAGTCTTAAATTTAAGATTCTATAAAAAGAAATCAGGGCCTTCCTAAGTATAAAATATTTATTCTTCTTGGAATTCATTTGTTTTGTCAGAATATTTTTAAATGTACTCTCGTCAAAGTTACAAATGGAAAGCTATTAAGCACATAAATATTCGAAAAGTTAACCGATAGGCTGTAATAAAATGTAAATATTTTGTAGTAACACATCAAACTAAAAAAATTAAATATTTTCATAAGTTCTTGCATACAGTAATAATTCTTAATAACAATTCTTCCACAGACAAGGACAACCTTTCATTGGGCAACATAATATTTAGGAATGTGGAACCATAATAGTTAATGCCGTTTCTGTATTTACTCAGTCTAAGATACTGTTTATGCATTCTGTAGCAGAATGAAATATTACAATCAGAGATAGCATTTGTGTGATTTAAAAGATTCTCTAATATCCATACCAGGTAGCAGGGAAATGTGACCTTGGACTAACGAAGAATATGAAATACAAAGTTTTTATATATATACAGGGTGAGTCGTTAGTAGCCGCTTCTTCGATTGCTTTTTCGTGTTTTGAATAAAAGAAAAAAGAATTAATGGAAGAACCATGGTTGCTTGTGGCGCATATTGTAAAAATACTTTAAGCTCTGGCGCACATCCGGTTTCACCGGAAATGCACGTAACTTATTTTTTTTGAATGACTCCCTATATATTTTTGGATTTTCTTATACTGCTTTAAATTGTCTGTCCAACTGTTTTTTCTTTTTCAAAATTGAGCCAACTGTTTTTGAGTTATTGATTTTTTTTGAAAATATTTGACCGAAACACGTGTTCAGAAAAAAATCATTTTCACATTGTTTGTAAAAATAAAAACATTAACTTTGGTGGTACTTGTAGCTAAGAAAATTCTGCATCATTTGGTAAAGTTGCACTCGACAATACCTCAAAACACCTTGTTTTTTCAAAGCCTACTTCCTGAAATTTTCACATACCAAAAACTTATTTTTTTAAATAGAACACCCAGTATTTTATTGAGGCATTTTGTTCCTTTTTTTTATTCTCTTTCATTTTTGTTAACAATGTCCTATAATTATCTTTTGTAATTTCTGAGATAATCACTATAGGAGCAATTAGCGTTCAATTAAAGAAGTACGAGCGCTGTTCTATGCACCAAAATATTCGTTCAACCAATGGAAGGCAGGAATGGCGCCCGACTTCCTTAGTCTACTGTCAAACAAAGTAAATGTTAAATCCAACTATCCCAAAAGTAATAATTTTAGAGAATAAAGAGTATCGCATTTCAATTTTTTAATTCCGGTAATGTCCAATTGCAGTATTTCATTTTTATCACTGTTGGTTAACATCGGCATAAAATAAAGGTTATGCTTACTGACATATTTGAAGATGTCTTCAAAAAGTTTTGAAAATCCGTCAGTAGATAGCGATCCATTAACATTTTCATCAAAGAAATAGGGTCCAATTATGTAACTACCCACTATTCCTCCCCACAGTTTTAATGACCAACGATTTTGAAAGCTTACAGGTGTGATAAAGTGGCGGGTTTTATGTGTTATATAATAACGGAAATTGTGACGATGAACATATTCACTTTAATAGAAGGTGGCTTCGTTGGTAAACAACAAAAAATTGAGAAAGCCAGGATAATTTATCTGCTGCCAATTGACAAAAATGTATGCGATTCTGAAAATTTCTTTCATCTTGTGTATGAATATGGTACCGGTGAATTTCATATTTCCTTATTATTCTGGATTCTCAAATTTGACTTACATCTAACTGACGATTAATTTTCGTAGTACTAGTATGGGGGTGTTCGACTACACTCGCAAGTACCATAAACGTCTTATCCTCACCAGTTATTGCTTTTTCCGCTCTTTCTTTCATATTCAATACTTTCTGTTCACTCAAACCGTCCACTTTATACTTTCGAAGGTTTCTGGCTTCAGCTGACTTCTACCAGGGATCTCTGTGCATAAAGTCTGGACGCTAGCAAAGAGTTTCTTTCAGATTCACCCAAAATGTCAATCATATCTATTAACTCTTCATAAGAATAATTCATTTGGATGATAACTAATAGCTATGCTTTTAATAAGTTTGACATAAATGTATACCGACTTTCTTTAATAGTCGACTCAGTTTGAAGTATTGTCGAATGCAACTTTACCAAATGATGCAGAATTTTCTTGCCTACAAGCCCCACCACCAAAGTTAATGTTTATACTTTTTAAAAACAATGTAAAATGATTTTTTTCTGAACACGTGTTTTGGTCAAACATATTCAAAAAAATTAATAACTCAAAAACTATTGGCTCAATTTTGAAAAAGAAAAAACAGTTGACCAGACAGTCTAAAGCAGTACAAGAAAATACAAAAATATATAGGGTGAGTCATTTAAAAAAATTACGTTCCGTGCTTTTCCGGTGAAACCGGAAGTGCGTCAGAGCTTAAAGTATTTTTACAATATGCCCCATAAGCAACGATGGCTCTTCCACTAACTGTTTTTTCTTTTATTTAAAACACAAAAGAGCAATCAAAGAAGCGGCTACTAATGACTCACCCTGTATATGTGAAATAATAACTCAATAACCACATTTATTAACATATCTTTCAATGTATTCTCTCAAAATGATGTTATATTAGACGCAGTCGATGATTCACAAAAGTTCCATCTTATGTAGTCTGTCTATGAGAATAGTTATTGGATCTGTCCTGGTTTTATCTGATCTAAAAAGTTTTCTTGAGAAAATTAGTGCTTTATGGACTTTAAATCAGTAAATTTATGTTATATTCTTTCAAAAATTTCACTAAAGACTGGCAAGTTACCTTTTTGTACACTATATAACTTTAGAGAACATACAATGACCAGAAACTTAATCTACGTTATACAAAAATTAAAATGTTTAGTAAGAGGAAGTATAATCGAATCTTGAATGTATTTAACTATGGTGATATTAATTGCATAAAATATTTTACTTCTTTTATTACTGAAAGAATGTATTGTATTAAGCATTATAATAAAAGAAATTTCATTATTAAATATTGATGATTTCAGTTTTTATTATCAGCTTATCAATTGCATAACATCGCAAATGTGTTTGTTGTTATAATAACTTCTTTCATCTATTTGTTATTATTTATTGCAGGGTTCTCGCAGGCGACCAATTCGTGCAGTTCTTCATGTTAGCGGTGATGGTTTACGTGTAGTTGAAGAGGAAACGAAGGGCTTAATTGTAGATCAAACAATAGAAAAAGTATCGTTCTGTGCACCAGATCGCAATCACGAACGAGGGTTCAGTTACATTTGTCGGGATGGGACGACACGACGTTGGATGTGTCACGGCTTTTTGGCACTACGTGAATCCGGCGAACGATTGTCTCATGCCGTCGGATGCGCATTTGCGGTTTGCTTGGAGCGAAAACAGAAACGAGATAAAGAGTGTGGCGTCACGATGACCTTCGACGCGAAAAATTCCACGTTTACGAGGTCTGGTTCCTTCAGGCAGCAGGGTCTAACAGAACGATTAGAAAGAACCGTCGACGTGTCTCCGAAACCTCCACCAGTTAATCCATTCGCCATCGAGAGACCACATGCAACACCCAGTATGTTACAGAGACAGTGCAGCTTCCGTGGGTTAGGAACGCTAGGACAAAATTCTCCGTTTAAAAGACAGATGTCTCTGCGTGTCAACGACTTACCGAGCAACGCAGAGAGATTAAACGCTTATAAGGCAGCGGCGGCGGCGTCTTCAAAACCCGTTTCACCAATTCCGGAAGTGCAAACTGATACGGTCGCAGCACTGTGCCAACAGCTATCTCAAGGGTTAAGTCAACTAACGCACAGTGGTTCGGATGATTTCAATTTTAACAGTCAATCGTCTGTAAATCAAAACAATCTGTCTCAGTCGATAACGACGAACACATCGAATAACATCAATCAGTCCTTAACATCGACTCCTACGGCAGTCTCGACCGCCATTACGCCAGTCACGTTAAATTTCAGCTTATCCAGTACAAATCAATCCGTAACGTCTATCAAAAACATATCATTAAACACGAGTTCAAATGCTAGTCTGCCCAAACCAGAACAGTGGCTGGGCAAGATTGTTAGTTCGGCGACGCCATCTGGCGGTTTGGATACAGCAATGACGAGGAGAAGTATAACAATGAGCGCTCATTCCAGAGCAATGTCGCTGGATTCTGCCGAATCATATCCGAAAAGCGATCCTTTCGATGCGGAATGGGCTGCTATTGCTGCAAGGCAAAACACTAATAGTACTAATCCTTTCTTAAGTAATAATACGACGCCACAAGCGTTTCAAGTCCAATTGTAGTGAAATGCTTTTGGTGTTATAAAGCGAACTAATTATAAAATGAATTGTTGTTGTTATACGATGCTACGTAGAGGATTAACATTCATTTCATGTACATTCTATTGAGATAATTTTTGTCAGAGGATAATTGACTATAAGAAACGTTTGAAGCTGTTCAATTTTGGTACTTCGTTGAACTTCTTGTCACATTTATTCTAAATTTCAAAAATAAATGAGCCTAGATAGAGATTTAGAACATTAATTTTCTACTATGAATAATACTGATTCAGGTATTGCTACTTTTATTGCATAAAATTAAGCTGTCATATTTCCACTATGTACTTTTCAAAAATTAAGATTTCTTAGATTGAGATTATAAGTTGTATAGTAACATTTGTTTTGCTTCTTCACTTACGGTTTTCTTGCAACTGAAAGAGTATATTCTTCACCAAAATAAAAAGATTATCTGCAATGTATAGATGTGAAACCATAATGTTAGTGCAGATGTAAAAAAAAATTTTTTTTTCAAGTAGAATGTTGTCCAGTTTGGAAAAATTATTGAGTATTAGAGTAAAACAAAAAAACAAAAGTTAATTATGTAAATACATAGTTCTAGTGCATTTTACGGTACTATATAATAGATTACAATTATGCTGTATTTGTTAAATATACGTAAAATTCTCTTTGAAGAACTCAAAAGCATATTGGTTTATTTTAGAATAACGTGGATATTATTATTATAGTTCATCTTTTTGTTGTACTAATATTGAACAGATTACAAATGTATTTTATTACATGGCTTGCAACAATGAGGATTTGAAAATAACTGAGGTTATAGTAAAACAATAAGCGAATACTTCATACAGGCTGACAAATAGCTAGTGATTTATATTAGATGGGATTTGATTGTTTGTAGGTTTTGATATTAGGTTTTTCTTTGTGACATTATAAATGTTGACGGTTATATTGATAATGCGATAGTTCCTCTTGTACAGTGACTTAAGATGGGAAAGGTTGAGCTAGTTATTAATCGTATGAAGAGAAGCAATAGTCAAATTCGATACGGCATGTATTTTTCAAATTCTTTTTATTTTACATATACATATATGTAGGTAGTTGTTAGGTAGTGTATCCTTAAAATATTCCTCTGCAAAAAAATCTCGAATAGCAACTATCTGTGGTAAATAATACTTATACATATACATACATGTTGATGAGACCGAACATGCTATTGTTATATTGTTGTTTATATACTTAATTTATATATACTATATGATTACATAAATGTCTATTTATATCTTAATATATAATATATAAATTTCCCATGGTTATCTCTGTTTTAATAGCTAAATAATTTGATTAACAAAAGAGATATATTAATCGAATTAGTCTATTTAATATATTATTAGGTCAATATATTGAGGTAACTTTGTACATCCCAGTATTATATTGTAGTTACTTACTGTTGATTATGGCAAATTAAGATTTATATAAACATTTACAATGTATGTATGGGAATTATTTTGATTAAATTTAAGTTTTGGTTATTATTTACTTAAAGTTATATCATTTTCTAGATGCAAAAGTACGGTATTCAATATTATTTCTGCACTTAGGTAACAATTCATGAACATTTACATGTTAAATTCTAGTCTAAAAAAATAAAATGGTTATGACATATAAAAGAGTATAAACTAAATTATTATATAATGCAATAAATAAGGATTTTCAAAAACTCCTATGAATTTAGAGCATTTTCTTAAAGATAGTTGTTTCAAGAATAATTTTCATTGTCTATCGGAAAAATAGTGGCTGACGTATCAACAGCAGATTTGTTGTCGTCTCCAGGATAACCTTGATAAAGACGGTTGTATAAAGAACTGGAACTCCGATCTGATGATGGAAATAATACAAATGATACTTTTATTAGTTAATTCAGCATTTTCTATTAACCTTCGGATGACCAACCTTTTTTTCTGGCGTAGGCGACCAAGCGGGGTCAAAATTGACCCCATTTATTTTATAGCTAAAATTTATTCAAATAAGAAACTTTTGATGGTTTATGTTTTTAGAATGTTTTATTAATAATATTACAAAATTACATAAAATAATAATCAACAAAAAAAAAATTCTTCGAAATGGAAAATGAAAAATTCTAATCAAAAAATTATGGGTGAATCAGTTTTTAATCATCCTACAGTTATTGCATATATGGTTTTTTTGGTGACAGAATGCACTTGGCACACAAAATATCTGCAATTGTCGCATCTAGTCGATGTTTTTCGATCTGAAGTACGGCTACACATTTTGCACCTGCCACGCTTGGGTTGAACTTGCCTCACATTTTGCTCTTCATCAGATGCTTGGACTTCGCATCCTGCAGTTTCGTCAGTTTCAAGCACCATATTGATTGCTATTTGGACATGTTTGTGTAATCCTTGAAGCGATCGTAATTTTATGAGAGGTGTAACTAACTCAAGGCCTAATTTTTGGAGAAACAGCCTCCTTCTGAATGACTTTCCTATTTCGTAGTCACGGTATTTATCAACATACAGCACAAAAGCATTTATTCCTGCAATGTCAATAAAATTGAAAAATAAAACTAACGGCCATCGTTTTGTATTACGATGGCAGGAATATTCCTTGACCATTTTATCTAGGGTATCAACCGCCCCCTTTTGGTCATTGTAGTCGAGAATAACTTGAGGTTTATAAGCTGTCTGTTCACCTGACACATTCAATTCATAATGTTGTGTGCTTAGCAACAGAACACTTCTGTTCTTTTTTGGTACATAAGAAACTAGAATTGCATCTTTAGTGTACAGAATTTCACTAGAATGTTCTGGACGAGTTTTTGAGGGAATAAATTCTTTCGGTATCTCTTTGCGATTTTTCCTTATTGTTCCTGTTAGAGTTTTGTTCTGGTCCAGAAGCTCCTGTGATAGCTGCAGCGATGTAAAGAAATTATCCGTGGTTACGCCATATCCGTTGCCCAATCCATTTACTAAATCTAAAACGACTCTTTTACCTAAAAAAAAAAAAAATTATTATACAATATTAGCGGCTTGTAAGTATATTTATGTTTATACCCTGCTCTTTTTCTGGTGTGTTGTTTGTCATTCCTGTGTACACTTGTAGATTCCAGCAATATGAATTTGTTGAATCGCACAGGGCCCAAACTTTGACACCATACTTATCAGGTTTTGATTTGATATATACTCTGAACGGACACCTTCCTCTAAAAGGTACTAGCTGCTCATCGATACAAACTCCAGCATTAGGAGTGTAAGACTTCTTGCAGTTTGAAGCAAAAGTATCATGAATATAACGAATAGCTGCCAATTTATCAACTTCACGTCTCTCTGGTCGGGTTGCTAAATCGTCAAACCGTATGAATCTAAGTAAAGATTTCATTCTGTTGCGAGACATTGTGGCACAAAAAATTGGTCTTTGAAACGATGGATATTTAGTACTCCATAATTCTAATATTGGCTCGTGATTTGCTTTGAAGGAGCCAGCAAGAATAAGTAACCCAAAGAAAGCATTTATTTCTACCTTGTCAACGGGCTTCCAATCGTCTCCTAAAATTGTGTAAGCCCTTCTATTTGTTTCTTAAATGACGACATCCACAATTTCATCAGACATGAATAGATGGAAAGCTTCTGCTGCTGTTGTGAAGTTCTCACCGTAGGCAGTCCTGCCAGGCTTTTCGCAAAGGATATTTCTAGAGGGTCGTCTGCTCAATCTAGGTTTAATTTTGCTCCATATTGTACCATCTCTCGCTTGCAAGGTATCACTTGTGTTACCATCATCCTCAGCTGAATCACTTGAATTTGAACTGTCATCATCCGACGGAATATCTTCCAACACTTGATTTTCGTTTTCAGACACATTTTCGTCGTCAATATCATCGAAAAAGTCGCTTTCGTTAGCTATAGCCTCTAACTCTGGCGTGGTAAGATATTTTCGGGCCATCACAAAACTGTTACTGACCGAGACAAACTTACAAATTTAATGCACAGCAATTGAGGTTATGTTTGATGACACATTTAGCGCGCGGATTTTAAAAATAATCTTAAATTATAATTGTAGAAAAATGGTGCGTCGATGACCAAGAGGGGTCATTTTAGACCCCAAGGTGTCAAAACATTTTTTTTGACAAATTTAGTTGCTTGATCAAGATAAAAATCAAACACCTAAGAAAACTCGCCAAAAAAGTCGATTAAAAAAATAATGGTAACATTAGTACAAATATTGCAAAAAATTTCGATGAACAACGGTGTCTGGGGTCAAAATTGACCCCCCTTGGTCTTCCGAAGGTTAAAAACTGCTCACTCTCTCTCTATCTAAGACAAAAATTCATTCTATTGCGATTGTATCCAAATTAAAAATGTTGTGCCTGCCGCTCTAGCAATACATGACAAATCTAGAGCATGTGTCGCCTTTTTCCAATGTTCAATGAATAAATATCTAAAGTAAGATACTCTATTTTAGTAATTATTTGTTCTAATTATTGAAGTGATTGAAATTTATTTATTTATTATTTACTGCGTGTCTACCCATTGCATATTTACATATATACCGTAGTCGATAATTTTTAATTTCTGTTTATACTTCTATACTAGCTATCTATCCCATGCATTGTAAATGCAGCGATGTCTGCTTTCCAACAGTGGTGGGAGAAGCACAAACAGTGGGGGGTATTCACATTTCATAGGAAACGTTTGCCGGGTGTACTTGGCTACCTCGCTATATGTTTGTCTTTACTCTATTTCGCTGTGCTCTTTTGCTCTTCTACTTTCGTACCAGAATTTAAAATTTGTCGACTACGGTATATTAGATGACATTACTTAAATTGTTAATGTAACTTTTCAAATTGAAACAATTTTTACTTTATAATTCTTTTAATATAAATTCTTAATTAATTATTATCATAATTCATTCAATCAAATTTAGGTTCACATCAGTATGTTTAACATGTGTCATGTATTATCAGAGCAGCAAAGATCATCTTTTTAAATCCTTCTGTATATTGATTTGCACTTTACACAGTTCACTTTATTTTTATTTTGTATGCAAGTTTCTAAATATACGGGGTTAGGTGTCTGATAGTTTATAGAATATTACGTGATATTAATTTTAATCGATGCTATCCTGAAAATGAGAATTTTGATTATAAATAGAAAAACCTTTACTTAATTCTGCATTTAGAAAATGTACCTATTAAAATTTCGAATAATAAAATTATATATATATATATATACCTGTATTATATGGTTGCCTATAGTTTGGTTTGACAATAACGGATGTGAAGTATCCAATAACAGGTGCTTTATCACCTGAGAATGTTATGTTATGACATGGTTTTGATTCAAAATGAACATGAATGTTAATCTATTCTGTAATTTAACTTGCATTTAACAAAGATGATCTATACTTTTAAGAATCATTCCACTAAAAGAAAAACTATCGTTAAAATATTTAGAGAGTATGTGCTATTATTATATAATATACATATACGTAGGTATAATAAAAAGTATGGTGATTTTGTTGGTTATCTATAATATATAAAATATATATTTTAAATGTTGCCTGGACTTACGGTGCAATTCTGTATATATAATTTTGTAGTATTATTGTACGTTATTTAAATTTGAATAATACACGAAAGAAAAGAAGGACGAAGAAGAGGAAACGAGAGAAATTTATCGGTGATTTAGCCCAAAATAATGATGATATACGAGTACTTAATTTGTGTATAGAAAAAAAAAAGAAATATCGCTCAAGATATTTTGTATTTATTTTATTTTTTAATAAATAATAACGTTTCTATGTTTCTGTGCTTTTTATTTTATTTTTAAGTATTTTATGCATTAAGTTGTATTCATACAGTTTTTTCCTTGTATGTTATTGCAACTATAATCGGTATAGTAGGTACACCAGGAGAAGTAATTTTCCGTACACTTCGAGGAGATATAATATGGTAGGGGGTGTGTATTATACATTGGTATATGGTGAACATGCCCATACGATACCACTTTATATCTTCCACGAATTGTACGGAAAATTATTTCTCTTGGTGTACATACTACAGATTAAGAGTAGCTTTGTGGAACTAAAACTTAAAAATTAGAAATAAATGACAGCAAAATACTTATTTTGCAGACAAATGTCGATCAGCAAAGTGTCGCTTTTCCTGCCTACACTCAAATCGCTGAACAGATTCAGTGATCACGTTAGGTTCACGTGATCACACCAAAGTCGTATGCACACAGGCACATAAAATCATTCAAGGATCAATGTCTATAAAATAGTTATCGCCGTAGTATTTGACATAAGAAATTGTGCGTATTCAAATGATTTCTATTAAAACGTATTAAAATTGTATTGTCTCTGTAAAATAGCACGTAGTAATCCTCAAACACATGCGATCTGTGATACTATTACAGTTTACCTAATTGACTATTGTAAACGATCTTTGCCGCCGACCGTTTTCATGCATAGGATGCCTCGATCACGTCGTGATCACGCACTTGTATTACTGAATCTCTTCGGCGATCCTAGTATAGTCAGCAAAGTGAACACTTTGCTACCTAGGCAGGAAAATGATTGGCGACCATAGCAACTAAATATGTATCGAGTTTTTATTGGATTTATCATGACAAGAAAAATAAAGAGATTGTGAGAATTGTAATAATTTGCAATATATATTTAAACAATCGTAGAAAAAATATTTGTTCAACTACGCAGCAAAGCAGATTGCATAGGCTGAGTTCCTAGCCTCGGTACGCCCGGCTATGAACCAGTAGCCTCGGCAATTAATCTACTACTTTAAGGCCTAGTTAAACAATAGTTATTTATGTATAGTTTATTTCAAATTATAAGAATATAACTTTGAACGGCTCTAAATTGTAATTTAGTGACTATTTAACTATATATAATAAGTATATATTCAAATTAACAACTGTTGTTACTTATATTATTATTAAATTTTATTTCATCTAAATTGCAGTAATTACAATTTACTTAAATTTTCAAGTTCAAAGTCATATTCTTATAATTTGAAATAAACTATACCAAGCCAGTAAAATGATGCTTTATTGAACGAGTCCGATTATGAGCGAGGCGAGTTCGATAAAGGCATTTTTCTATTCCGGTGCTATAAAGTTCACTTTACGACACCCGTTTCGGTTGCATAAAGTATTACTTTATCGCACGCTAATTTTATTTTTTTGAAGTTGGTAACAACAAAAAATGGAACCAAATCATATTTAAATGTCAAAATATAAGTCTTTAATCTAACAAACATGTGTAAGAAGTTGTACAGAGAATAAAAAACACAGTTAGGAACATTTTATTTACGCTAATTAACAATATAAACGGGATGGTGCCTTTTTTATCTTTCTTTCTTTGTCAAAATAAGCAATTACTACATTTTCCGTAATATTCACAATATTATTTTCTTTACACCAACTTAAAAAGAGGTGGTATTGCTTTTCATAAATATGTCGAGACTTTGTTGGCAAAAGATTTTCTAAATTGGCTTCTGCTATTTTGCGAATCTCTGGAGGCGTGCAGTTATTTATTTCTTCCATTTTGTTGATAATTTGAAATAATTTATTGCATAAATCAAACTAAATTTTAAACAAAATGACAAGTCCGCCGATATTCAAATAATTAAATTGTTTTACTTAAAAATCAGAGTAACCAACTTCAAAAAAACAATATTTCTAAAATGTTCGAACAAAACATGTCTCTCATTTTAATCTTTTTTGAACTTTCAATAACCGAAATAGAAAAAATAGTATAAAATACACGTTTCATAAGACATTTTTGCGCACTTGTTCTTTAGAAAACTCGCCTAGCGGCTCGTTTTCTAAACTTGAACGCGTGCGCAAAAATCGTGTCTTATGAAACTTGTATCTTAATATACTATTTTCTATTCCGGTGCCATAAAGTTCACTTTACGACACCTGTTTTGGTTGCATAAAGTATTACTTTATCGCACGCTAATTTTATTTTTTTTAAGTTGGTAACAAAAAAACTGGAACCAAATCGTATTTAAATGTCAAAATATAAGCCTTTAAAGTAACAAAAATGTGCAATAAAATTGTACAAAGAATAAAAAGCACACATGCTAACATTTCACTTACTAATTAGCAATATAAATTGTTAAGCAGAGTTGGATGATAAGTTTTCGGATGCTACTATTGACATTTACTTACCATGTTGAATAGTACAACTGTTATAAAAGTTTGTTTTGATAAATATGTAGAGAGTTTGTGGACGAAGGATTTTGTAAATTGTCTTCTGCTATTTTGCGAATCTCTGGGGGCGTACAGTTATTTATTTCGTCCTTTTTATTGATAATTTGAAATAATTTATTGTATAAATCAGTCTGAATTTTAAATACAATTACATATAGCACCACCGATATTCAATTATTTAAAACGTTCTACTTAAAAATCAGAGTAACCAACTTCAAAAAAGCAAAATTTCTAAAATATTCGAAACAACATGTCTCTTATTTTAAGCTTTTTTGAACTTTTAATAACCGAAATAGAAAAAAATAGTATAAAATACACGCTTCATAAGACATTTTGCGCACTTGTTCTTTATAAAACTCGCCTTGCGGCTCGTTTTCTAAACTTGAACGCGTGCGCAAAAATCGTGTCTTATGAAACTTGCATTTTAATATACTATTATTTTACAGTACAATAAAGTGTTTGTTTACTTCCGTAAAACGCTACGGTAATGCATCGCTTTATTGACGGTTGGCGATAATAATTATTTGTGTAACAAAGCAGTAAAATTACATTTTTCTTCACGAATGTGGATACTATAACCACTATGAGCGATGAAAAATAACTTTAAGTCTTATCTGAAATCGTTCGGAATAAGGCAAAGAAATCTTCATTTTACTTTTGAATGTTAATCGTGCAATAACGATTACTTTACTGCCGATTAAAATACTATTATTTGAAGAAATATATACTCGTTTTATTTCATAGTTGTACAACAAGTTGCGGCGTTCAGTTTTCCTAATTAATTCTATAAATTGAAATACATTGTGTATCTAGTACCTATCGGAGATATTATATCAAAAGGAAACATACACATACAAGGAATAGATTCTATGGATATGAATACTGCTTTTGCTTTTATCGTTGATTGAATTTTGTAGGTAGATATATCTCAAATAGCATCCTGCAACAAAAGTGAACCACTTCCTAATACATATCATTAGGATTATAATAAAATTGTAAATTTCTAAGACTGAAAAATTGTAATTTATGTATTTGTCTTAATTTCCCGTCCAGTTTCTTTTTTTTTTCAAAAATTACTTATTTTTGCATCTTTTCAGAACAATTTTAAACACAGTTTGAATTTGTTCTCACATATGCATTCACTATCATTACTGGTATTGAATTTATAAAATACATGTATATACATTTTGACAAAATCTAATCCTATAGAAAATATATAGTTCCTTCATATTTTGCATTGACATCGGTATCATATACGAGAGTGGCTTGATAAGTGTGCTAAACACGGTTTTTGGAAATCAATTTTATTTTTCAAGAGTTAGCACAAGGGGAATTATAATAATATATACCTATTCCGAGTTTCCATTTTGTGGTTATACTTGTTCTTTATGTTACTAATTAATTTTAATTTATTTCATGTAGTTCTATACATAGTGTAGATAATCTTTAATGTATACTCTCATGAAATTATAGAAGTACGTGTAGTTTAAGCAACTCTATCAAATTTTACAGTTTACGATTATTCATGTTGAATTAGTCGCATTCCGCAGACGGATCGGGAACCAGTCCTGCTCAAACTGTTTACTTGACAACAGTTGAGATATGTCTCGTTGTCCATCTGCGATCTGGTACTTTTCACTGCCTCCAATATTATGATAAATTTATGTCTGTACAATACCTTTAATTTGTTTATCTTATTTTTTTAATAACTTTCTCAACACTTTGTGTTACATTGGTGTTAGAATGCGTTGATGCGCATGTTGATCAGCAGACGTCCACTAGTGAGCTTAGAATTTTTCCGTTCATTAAAATTGCGACAGCTTCATAATATGTTCAGTGAGCATACAACATCTGTATCCGATGATCACTGAATTTTTGTGTCGGCTAAATGCGACCATGAACCTGTTCTCACTCCATCTTACAGTTGAGATGTTCAGAGGATGTACGCTCACTCTAAATATGTTGTGGAGCGGTCACCATTTTAGTGAGCAGAAAATTCTACGCTCACTAGCGAAACGTATGCTGATCCAATGGCGGCTTTGAGTTCCATAACAGGTGGAGCGTCGGCAAAATCCATCTCCCCTCTCTTCTTAGAAAAATTAATGTGTATGTAGTCAAGATTAGAAATGAAAGAAATAGTGACTATGGTTAAAACTTACCATTGATGAAATTACAAGTGAAAGTATTTCTTTATTATGATTTAAGAAACATAGAATAAAATATTCACTAATTGAACAGAAATTTAAGGTGAATCAGTACTTCACTTGATTCATCAAGAAAGCTGCCACATGCCCATTAACACATTCCAACACCAACGTAACACAACATTTTGAGAAAGTTACTAGAATAGTCATTGTTATCATTGCGTTGGGTTGTTTTTTTATAATTTATTGTTTTACATGAATACATACCAGGAATTCGATTAAAATAAAATTATAGAAATAGTAGTGTTGTGTATATGAGATATTCTCTAATTTGAAAAATCTCTAATACCTACACACTCATCAGTAGGGATCGGCAGCAGTGATACATTAATTAAAATGCTTTCTAAATTTTACAGTATTTTAAGAACTATATTCAAGAGTTTAAGTTGACGTAAAATCTTGAATAGTTCTTAAAAAAATATCAAATTTAGAAAGTAATCTATATATTAATACGTGAAGAAAAAATGTTGTACACCTTTGAGATTTGGCATATTTAAAGTTCATATAGAGAAGGAGTGCAGAAAGATAAAATTTATGTATAATACGTATTACAAATACATTAAATAAAATAAAATGAAGCATTCATTGTTTACATAACGTTCAAACTTAAATATTTAATGAATTAATGCGGCCACCACTAGTTTTAATTAATGTATCTTTGACTGCCGATCAGTCTCTGTCCTTAATATTTGATAGCAATTTTTAAGTATTGTGTCTTGGATTTATTGTCAACAATTTCTCCACGTGTGATCATTCAATTTTTATGGTTGAATGTTTGCAATTACCTACTGCCAAATCATAAATGAAATGCATGTTATTGAACCATCCAATAATTTCTCATCGATACAATGGAAACATTCAAATTCACAATCACTGAAGAAGTTTAAAACACAACATTTTGCAGTAAGTTGATGTTGACACTTATCTACTACAAAGGACTTTTTATGATACACTTTAAAGATCATTTGGCCAAAAAATAGATGTAGTGTAGAGTGAATATCAATGCAAACCTTTTCTATTAAACACTGAACACGCAAAACAATTCTTCCTTCTTCAATCAACAGTCAAGAATTTTATTAACAGGGTAACATCGGTGTACAATGGAGTAGGTACTTATGTACTTTAATTGTGGTGGTAATTATTTGTAAATATATTCTTTACTAATTTTTTTACGGCCCAAAGATGTGTTTCAATTCAACAACCCCTGTATATTTTTAAGTGTAAAGTTGTAAGACATAACTAAATATAAATATAATCGACAATTGAATGGGGCGAGGGAGGATAACGAGTTGCATAAATTACACGCATGTCTATTGATTTCATGAGCGTATGATCTTTAGTATGATCTACGTTTACATTATTTGAGGATAATTTATTCTTGTCGATTTAAATTCTTGTCTGTGAGATGTAGTAAATCGGACTGGGGTAAATCAGGAGAATAGGGCGGAGAAAATTAGTACAGTCGATTTGTGGGATAAAGCAGTGTCCTAGATCTATTTCACCTCTTCATTCAAACGACCAAATATAATTTTATTTACCAAGAATATCAAACCACGGTCGTATATGAATAATATTATCCTGATTATAAGAATATGTTATATTCTTTTAGTTAATGATTATAAATATAGTTATTTTAAAACGAAACGTAGGCATGTTTTACGTAGTCGGTATAGAAAAAATTGTAATTATACAAATTCTGAAATTGAAAGCATGAAGATAGCTCAATACTACTTGTAAATAAATATGAATAATTTGGTAAAGTAATTTATCTTAAAGCGAATGCTTACCAAATTAGCAATTGGTTTTAAAATATACTTTAGGTATACCTTTCCTTGGTAGATATCATTTTAGTTCTTGTCAAGATTTGTTTTTCTTACCTTTTAAAATCCGTACCTAGAGTTAGGCCACGGACTTTGAATTTTGCCTATTGTTTCATAGTTCTTATTTTAAAAACAACTATACTTATGTAATTTTATACATTATTTTAAAAATGAATTTGAAGTAAATACTATTTTTCGGACAAAATATCACTTTTATTCATTTCTTACGACAGTAAAAGTGTTTTTCCAAACTTAAACATAGCATTTTTGTTGATTAATTTTTACATAATCTGTATTCCAAGTAATCTATTGTCTCTCAAATATTGTTTCTGAATATATGTTTTTCTTTCATGTTATTCACAAGATATTAAAATAAACTATATAAACTATACATGTATTTTAATAACTATTTACGTATATGGAACGATTGGAACGATTTCATAAGTTAATAGAAATTAGTTCCATTCAATATCAGGCAGGTCTAAATTTAAAAGATTTTCTCCGCTAAGATAATATGAAATGAAGGCTTGTTTGCCGATAAAGACAGCATCTCTCTTATTTATGCTTTGGCTCTGATGCCAAAGAATTCCCCAAAGAGGTTTAGATATGCATATTGTGTGACATCTATTGAGGAGGCACAGTACATATGGACAAACTAGGTTTTGAACTTCAATAAAATCTGCATTCGAAGGTTGATATCTAAACCGACTTATTTAAATTATTCCTTTTGTAGTATTTAATTATACATGGGTTTACTTTTTTGATTACATATCTATTAAATATAAAAGAAACACGTAAATGATGATATACATATATTTAATTATAAATACATTAATATTTCTAGATTCAGCATAGGCGATCCGTAATGTATGGAGGTATACTCTTTTTGAGCATGAAACACATCAAAAAATAACACAATTACTTGTAATACACTTCCGTATGTATCGATTGTTGTCCATGTTAACGTTCCAAAATTTAGAAAATAAATTCATTGTATGGAATAACTGCTTGTAAGCTAATATTCATTAGATATAGGCTTACTTACGTTTATGGCGAAAATAATTTAAGAAAACTTCTAACCTAACACAAGATAAAAAGTCTTCTTATACTAATACACTATTTAAAACAAATTAGAAAACAAACTAAAAAAAACTTCTGAAGAAATAAATCAAATAATTCCTACACAGTGTCATCTACAATGTTAGCTTGCAATTAATTCCGAATATTTTGCTGCCTCCTCGTCAGATGGCGTTCAAAATCGAAACCCAATTGCCCCGTAAATGTGGCCCCCTCCTGTTTGATGCACAGAAATAGAATATTTGCTTATATATCTATACTCTTTGCAATTTTCGCCAATGATAGGAATAGAAAACTGTTGCAAGGTTTCTCCATAGTTATCCCTCCCGTCGCTAATGTGCTAAGCTTTCGGTACGTTATAAATATATTAAAGATATATATTGACAGATGGCGCGACTGCCTTAAATTTATAGAATATGGAGATTGATAATTTAAAAATTCCTAAATGAAATGGGGCTATTAGTGTATAATATAGTAACTAATTACCTAATAAAAAATGTGTAGTGATATAATTACAAATCTACATTAAAACACAATTAAAAATGAGACAATATTGACCCAATAAATCTTGCATGAATATGGCGATTGTTCATTTTCGAGTTCACAGCATTTCTAAAGTATTGTTGGACTGTGAAAACTATTATTTATTGTAAATATTTTTGAAGTATTAATAAACCAAAACAATACACACAGTAACAGTTATATTTGTATTTTATTTGTTACTGCCAATAGGTACAATGTTTTTGAAGAAATATCGTGGCTTTTTAAAGTATAAAAGTTTTTAAGCATATGATACTAATCATAGGCCATCGCCATCACCTGGGGCCCGATTCTCGAACTTAAGAGAAGTGAACGTTCTATTGAGAGAAGTGAAAGATCACACTCCCATCCCTGGTTCTCCTAACTTCAAGAATAGCTGTTTTTAGGTAGGGATGTGTGTCGAGCGTGTAGGAAATAGCAGTGCAATGTTGCCAGGTTGCAAATGAAGGCGGATTAGGACAAATTGTTGTATAGAACAGTGTATATTAGGTAATCTGTAATAAGAAAACTATTTCTTTTAAATAGCGTGTGTATTTGTGTAATGTTGAAAGGTTTTATGGGTTATATCAGTTGGATTTCCGGAAAGTGTTAGGCTAAACATCGAAATGTGAATATTGTTTTCTACGTATCATACATGTAGAAATAATGTAACATATATTAAAGTAATAAAAATAATAAAATAAAATAAAACACCTTTTTCACAAAATTAGTTTAATAACTAGGTATTTAAACATATTACCTACCAAACATTTTATAATAAGTAAAATACATGTTATACAGACAAATTTTAAAGGTAGGGTGAAAAAACGATTAATGCAAAATTACAACGAATATTAACACTATAAAATTCTGAGAATTAGTTCAATAGGAAATACAAAATATTAATGAGAAAGAACGGGTAAAGCTAACGCTGACAGGATTACGAATTACAATTCTAAATAAGATATTAATGAAAAGTTTAATATATAATTATGTATTTAAACCTATTATCTACGAGACATTTTATAATAAAAATACATGTTATACAGAACAATTTTAAAGGTAGCTGAAAAACGATTAAAGCAAAATTACAACGAATATTAACAATATATCATTCTGTGAATTAGTTCAATGGGAAATACAAAATATTTCTGAGAAAGACAACGGGTTAATTTAACAGTGACAGGATTATGGATTAATAATTCTAAATAAGATATTACTCAAAAGTTTAATACATATTTCAAGAGTGTCTTAAGTGTTATTCGATGTCGGTATACAAGATAACAAACCAGAAGAAACGTTCAAATACGATATAAAGAACACATGGCTCATGTCAAATTACACAATGATCCGCATTAGCTCTACATCATATTGATACAAGTCACAACTTCAGCCTAGAAAATGTTAGTTTAGTTAAACAAAGCAACAATAGAAACTTAGATATGTGGGAAGTCATATACATGAAAAAACATAAAAATTATCTGCTGAATAATGATATTTCTCCCCTTAATAACAAACATTGATCGGTCATATGTACAAAATTTAAGTCGATATGCGCATGCTTCTCTTAACTTTTAATATGTTCGCTTGACTTGAACCGATAGATGTAAATTCTCCCAACTCTTGGGGGAAGGGATCTATCTCTCAAGTTCAAGAATACGATTTTTAACATTTCAAGAGAATCCCCTCCATTATTCTCTCGAAATCTCTGTTCTCTCAACTCGAGAATCAGGCCCCTGGAGTTAGAGAGTTGGAAGCAATGTCTGTAGCGTAGACAGAGCGCATGTAGAACGGTTTGTACGTAATGGATTGAAATAATTCAGAATAGAATGCAGATAATAGGACTGAAGACGAATTCAATTGGTCGCAAGTAAATATGGTCCTTACGTACCACTGTGGTGCAATTTTTGTTATAACTTGGTGCTAATAATAGGTATAGAAAACAGATATTTCTATTTTTTAAGTATTTCCTTGAAGTTGTACATTACTGTTTATTACAATACGTTAGACTGTGCGATTTGATGAGTTTCAAAAGGTCTAAATATATAACTTCTGAAACTACACTACGTTCGTTTTGGCATTTGTATTGGAGATTGTAATACTTTTGAAAGCATTATTATATTTAAAAAAATTATCTTTAACATACATGATTTAATTGTGCCTGCTTTAAAATAGAGACATGTTAGTGCATTTATTCTTTTTATAAGTCGCACTATGAGTACAAGAGTATCGCAAGTCGAAATTTATGAAATTTCGACTTACGTAGGTTTTCACACCCTAACATTGCACTATATCTCTATGCATGACTATCACAACTCTAATACAACTCAAACAATGATATTTTTGCATTAAGTTAGTATAATATTGGTATAAAGACCATTATATTTACAGTGCAATAGTATCTTAACTCCAATGTGATAGTATTGCATACAAATAGCTATATGACAGATTGAGGTTATACTAACCACGAAGTAGACATAAATATATTATAAGAATGGACGCTGTTATTTTTAGTTAATATTTAAAATTTTAAGGAAATTTCAATTGTTTGGTGTTAACAATGTTGATCAGTCCGTAATCGAAGAAATTGATATTCCTAATATTAACAATAAAGAAAATGTTGGTGATAACAAGGTATCTCCGGCGCTTCTGAAGTTAAACAGCATGTTAAACCAAAGAAAAGAGCAAGAAACAGCAACAATTGGTTGAGGAACGTGAAGAAATTCAGATTAAACAGTGGGCAATCATACACTAATGCAAGTGGTAAATTAATAAGAGCTAAACAGTTAAAACCGCCATACACTGAACGGTGTAGCTTCAAATGCACCACAAATATTACTGAGCAGCAGCGGCAAAAACTGATTGACAGTTATTGGCGGCTTGGGAATCTTCACTTTCAAAGAGAGTATTTGTTGAGACACTTGGAAAAGATACAGCCAAAATACAGATGTGCAAAAACCAATAGAGGAAATAATTATGCATTCACATTTTGAGTGGAGGATCAGAAGATAAGAGTCTGTAAGAAATGTTTCCATGCTACTCTGAACATCAGCGACATGATGACTAGAACTGTAAGAAGAAAGCTTCGTGAAGATGGAATATTAGAAGCTGATCGAAGAGGAACACACGCTAAACGTAAAATCAGCGACGAAATAAAAAATAATATTCGGAAGCATATCGAATCAATCCCGACTATCGATTCACACTACTTAACGGCACAAACAAACCGCAAGTTCTTTGAAGGAGACTTAAATCTGGCTACTCTTTACAGGTTGTATGTTGCAACATGTACCGCAGAAGGTAAACCGGTTGCCAAATACTCCCACTATTCTCACATTTTCAATTATGAATACAACATTGGCTTTTATAATACCAAGAAAGACCAGTGTAGTCAGTGTGAAGCATATAAGAACTCGAGCAAAGAAGAACAAGCAGAATTACAGGCAAGCTACGATAAACACCAACAAAATAAAGTACTTGCCCGAGAAGCAAAAAGAATAGACATCGAAAAAGCTAAAGGCGATAATTCAATTCTAGTTGCGGTGTACGATATGCAAGCTATATTGCCCACACCATGTTCTCTTGTGAGTGACTTCTTTTACAAAAGCAAGTTGTCTACTTTCAACTTTTAAAAAAGCTTGGTTATTGTTATGTCTGGGATGAGACTATTGCCCGACGAGGTGCAAATGAAATTGACAGTTTCCTCATGCATTTTTTAAAAAGTACTGTTGATAAAAAGACGATAATATTTTACTCAGATAACTGTTGTGGCCAAAACAAAAATAAATTCGTCGCAGCAACTTATCTTTATGCTGTCAATAATTTTGAAATATCCACCATCACACACAAATATTTAGTAGTAGGGCATACCCAAAATGAGGGGGACAGTATGCACTCGACAATAGAGAAAGAAAGAAGGAGATTCCTGAAGGCAAACAAAATTTATGTGCCCTCTCAGTGGATTCCGATTATTGCTACAGCCAAAAAAACTGGTGCTCCATATTCCATTCTGGAGGTTGAACAAGCAGACATTTACAACATAAAGGCAATGATATCCCAAATAGGCAATAATTTCTCTACCAATACAAATGGGGAATCAGTTTCTTGGACTAATATTAAAATTCTTCATTTCGATAAAGAACATCCAATATCAATATTTTACAAAACAAATTATAATGACGAGCAATTTAAAGAAATTGTAGTTGATCGAAACAGACGAAAGAAACTCTCAATCAGTGATTAATTAAAAACCTTGAAAAATTTATATGACTCGCCAATAGGCACTAGTAAGAAGAAAAAAGATGGCCTCTTGTCCCTATGTGAGAAAAAACTTATCAAAGCCCAGTATCATTCTTTTTATCAAAATCTACCCGTAGAGGCCAACCAAGAACAAGAAGAGGAATCGTAAAGAAGTTGTTGCTCTTCTATTCAAAGAGATAAAAATACACCTACGAATGAAGATGTTTTTGTTGCATTCTACTTCTGTTAAAAGTGTAGTTCAAAATAAATTCTACAATACTGCTACTCTCACTGTTTTTCAATTTTGACGCAAATGTTATGTTTATCCTCTACGAGAAAAAATATCATAGTATACTAAAAAAAAGTACTAACATTATTAGTATTCCTGTTAATCTCCTTCACGGTCATTACAACTGCTATTATTATCAGTGCTATATTGTCGTAACTCAAAATATTTTTTAGTTACTATCTTATTTCCATGTATTTGTGTAGTGCAATACTATCTTATTTTCAAATATCTCTGGCATTTGAAATGTCAAACAATTCTCCACTAGCTATTGGTTACAACAATCCAATGTAACCCCTAATATATTGTAAAATCTCAGTTAAGTGCTACATTAATAAAAATAAAAATTAAGACAGTTTTGAAAAAAATTTCAAATGCTGTTTGCTCGAAAGTTTGCTATTTTGAGATGTGATACTCTTGTACTCATGGTGCGAAGTACCTACCTAATGGTTGGTTGTGCTGTATTAGGTTGTTTGAATCAGTTATCCATCTTTTATTTATGGAAAACTTTCTTGAAGATACTAGGTTTATACTAACAGAACATTTTGGATTAGGAAAGTGAGACGTAAGTTAAAAAAATGAGGTGTGGCCACCACACGACTTTCTTATACGTATGAGCATTTCAAATTATAGAATTTTAAGAATTTTTTTATACAAAAATTATTTAAAATCCTATTTTAAGTACTTCTATTCTCTTAATAAATCTCTATAGAATGCATACTTTGCAAGATATAAAAAAAGTGCTACTCGCTAAGAGTAAAAGTGCTACTTTCGGTCCGAATTTTGAAATTTCATTTATGCAAAAAACATTGCAAATCTAACTCTAAATACTTTTGTACTCTTGATAAATATATATACAAAATGCATAATTTACGACATATTTGCTAAAAGTCGCTATTCGGTACCTAAGCCTAAAAGTGTTACTTCCGGTCCGAATTTTGAAATTTTCTCCATACAAAAGATTTTTAAAATCATGTTTTAAATACTTTTATACTAATAATATACCTGCCTAGAAAGCATGACTTGCGAGATATTCGCAAAAAACTAATTTTCGATAAGAGTAAAAGACCTACTTCCGGTAGGAATTTCGAAAAACTTTTTTAACACACTTTTTCTCGAATTTAATTTTGAGTGAATTTGAATTCTTTATAAATTTGTTTAAACTTAGTAATTGACAAAATATTTGCAAAATTCGGTTTTTTCACTGAAGTAAACTACTACTTCCGGTCTACCGATTTTACTGAAAAACTAATCAGATTTCAAGAGGGAGATTATACACGTAAATATGAAATTTGGAATAGATGTCTACAGCGGTTTGATCGCTATCGTGGTCACACACATACACACAGACACACGGACAGACACACAGACATTTTTTAAAAACCACTTTTTTGGTATCAGGGCACTACAAAACGTGGACATCTGCAAAAATCTCGAGGTCGAAAATTTTCGTCATCACAATACCTCCTTATACCGCGTATAGGAAAGTAAAATGAATACACACTGGGTATATTCCGTAATGAAAATGACAGATAATTTTTAGCAGATTTTCTAAACATTATATAATATCGCTTGTAACTAGAAAATCTAGACCTAAGCATGTTATTTTAAATAAAATAAATTTGTATAAACAAAATTTGTTTATTCAATAATACGGGATACATTATTATATACTTCTAGTATTAAGAAGCCATTTAAAGTATATCATTCTTGTATTGTTGCTGTTAAACGATACGAGTTTGAAAATTTTTATTCATCACTTTTACTGCTATTTTTTAATCGTAATGCTAATTACACTAATAGCTTAGGCTTCCATTTGCCGTCATGAACAATCTTCAAAAAAATTAAATTTTTTTTTTAATTTTTCTTTGTGTCCCAAATAACCTGTACGTTCAATGTATATGGGACGTTTGAAGTTTCCGACATATCTCTTATAGAAAATTAGTTTCTAAACCTTTGTGGGACACTTTTTTGAACCAAATAAAAAAAATGCACTTTGCAGTCGTTTTTACGTTGAAAATGTGTACTAAAATTTCCAAAGGTATTACAAAATGGATGGGGTGACGTATAAAAATTAACAAAAAACGTGTTGTGAACACTTTTAATAAAAGAGAATGGAAAAAAAATACTGAACAGAAAACAAACAAACAAAATTAGAAAACACTGCCATCAAATGTATGCTTTTCACGGCATATCACTGGCTTAGATAGCTTATATGTTTTAATTGATTTTAGGTTATTACATTTATATCTGGAACGTTTGGGAAGACAAATGTATCTCTCCTCTCTTCAAAATTTCTTTTAATAAAAGAGAATGGAAAAAAAATACTGAACAGAAAACAAACAAAAAAAATTAGAAAACACTGCCATCAAATGTATGCTTTTCACGGCATATCACTGGCTTATATAGCTTATGTTTTAATTGATTTTAGGTTATTACATTTATATCTGGAACGTTTGGGAAGACAAATGTATCTCTCCTCTCTTCAAAATTTCTTTTAATAAAAGAGAATGAAAAAAAATACTGAACAGAAAATAAACAAAAAAAATTAGAAAACACTGCCATCAAATGTATGCTTTTCACGGCATATCACTGGCTTAGATAGCTTATATTTTAATTGATTTTAGGTTATCACATTTATGTCTGGAACGTTTGGGAAGACAAATGTATCTCTCCTCTCTTCAAAATTTCTGAGGCAACTTACACTAAACATGCGATTTTCTTAGACATGCAAAATTTTTGCTAAAATTCTTTATTTTTTCTTCTTTGGTGCCCTGATTATAAGTAAAGGAAACGATAATAAACATGACTGACACACCTGAGTGCTGCTGGGCGATAAAATAAAAAGGATATGTTATTTTTCCCACATTTTTTGGATATGTCAAAAGAAGAAGGTGACTTCTTAGAATGTCGTCGATGGAAGAATAGTGCTACTATTCTTCCATCGATCCGTCGAAAGTATGGTAAAGCAATGAAAGTAAACCATTCTTCAAAAACCTCAGTATCAAACCAACAACTAACTGTCCGTTCTGTTGAAACGTGTCCCAGGCGGTCCATTTTCGACTAATTCAGGATACAATTTTTTCCCATTAAGGACGACATAAGGCGGGATTAATGTGCCACTTCCTGCAATAGCGAACATAATGGATGAACATAATGACTTCTTCGTTAACATCCGCCTTGGCCCTTTTAATATTTTGAGACATTCTATTTGACAGTTGTCGGTTCCGTGCCAAAAACGTGTTAGCCCAACTATCCTGGGTAGATTGTTGTGAAGTGAAGCAAGCTATGCGGACGCCTTTACGGTTTAAATATTGTTGAACGAATTCTCTGTGCATGCGACTGTAAATGAATAACCGAATCCACTAGTGTAAGTGATACCAATATATTATTTTCTTCAGTGTCGTCCAATACTGGATGTTTTCTTAATGGGTCGGAGTTAAGACCTCGGTACTTCCGGTAGATCTTATTCTTGGGCACACCAAAACGTCTTGCTGCCGTTTCGACTGCGAGAAATGTTAGTTGAGGTTATGTTCTTAAATAAATAAAATTGGAGACTTTTCGTGATATTGAAATCCACCAAAAATTATTTAAAGTGATTATTTTTTTATACTTATCGCGTAATATCTTTTACTATTATAGATATTGCTGGGGTACACTTCAGCACTGTGACAGATGGTTAGTGATATTTATTTGCAGGTTTGACGATACCAACATAAAAATTTGGCACAAAGTTTACAAACGTTACCTCTTGTCCTATAAAGGCCCCATATATAACAATTCTGCGGTACCTTACACCAGATTAGTTGATATAAAAATTTGAACTAGTTCCTTTCATTTTTTCATTAATTGTCTATTTCTTTTACGTGTCTGATTATAATTAAATATATTTCGATTGAAAATAAGTATGCCAGACTTATTTTTTAAAATGGATTCATATGTATGTAAAATAAACATTATTTTACATACATATGATTATGATTAGGTACATGCAACTATAATATTATATGATGCAATAGCATTAATGTAATTTTGTTTGAGTTGATTAGTTTATATTGATATGTTTCAAAAATCTTGCTGAAAAAAATTTAAAGATCGCTTAGAGGATTACATATTATGTGGAATTCAAGCAGGGACAGATATTGTAAATTGTAAAATTCGTTAAAATGCAAATGGCGGGTCGTTAGGTTCATGTTAGAACGAGCATAGCCCACTCTTTATTAAGAACACAAGAGACGCGCCTGTACCTATGAGTATCCTAGCTAATACAACAACCAATTGTTGCTCATTTGTTTGGGCTTTGATTTTGATTATATATTTTATTCATATCACAATAAATGTTGTAGGTACATATTAAAAAACTTGTTGTATTATTAATAATCCAGATTGTATGACACACGTTCTTCAATGTTGCAAACATTGTTAGCATAACCACTCAATTTGTGATTACAGTAACAATAACTGTATAGTAACAATAAGCTTTTTGACAGCACTATTTCCTCAATATGCGAGGTGTGGCAATTAAGGGGGAATTGCCGACTACCGAAATTTAATATATCTCTTAAGGGTAAACAAAAATATTACAATCTCCCTTTGTAGTTTATTAAAATTTTGTGGGAAATATTATCGGATTACTAGAGTTGACCAGTGATATCTTCCATATAGCTGATCTTAAGACCCGACAAAACTTTTTGCTGCGAGTATATATGCGCATATATTTGTCCTCTTTTGCTATTGCGTGTTTAACAGCATTTTTCCAATTTACAGCAGTTATACACGTTCCATAGCATTTTTTATGTGTGTTACACTGCTTTCACTAAATTTCGGTGTTTGATTTGTTCGTCTTATGCTATTTTTCAGTTGGTCCCATATCAATTCAATGGGATTGAAAATGCAATGGTATGGTGGTAAACGCAAAATTGAATATCCTGCTTCTTTGGCTCTGTTATCCACATAATAATCCTTTAAATATTCTTTTGTCTTCATAACCTCTATTAAATGGTTTTTTGTATAATTATCCTCAAAATATAAATCATTTGCTTCTAAAAATTCTTTAATATCTTTTTTATTATTGCATTTTGTAGGAACTTTGTTTTACTGTCGTGAATGATACGGAGCGTTGTCCATCACTATCACACTATCTTTTGGTAAATTTGGCAGCAAAGTGTCACAAAATCTTTCTTCAAATAAAGATGAGGTCATGTTCGTGAAGTAAAGAGAGAAAAATCAAATATGTATACAGCAGTAAATATTAACAATAAATGATAAATAGACTCAATATTAGATGTAATATATACCAACTCTCCTAACTATATTTACTTAAATTTTCTTTAGTAAATATAAGCACTTATTTCATATAAATTGTAATTTAATGACTTATTTAACTAGATATAATAAGTATATATTCAAATTAACAACTGTTGGTACTTATATTATTATTAAATTTTATTTCATCTAAATTGTAGTAATTACAATTTACTTAAATTTTGTCATTATGGACCTCAGCAGCTTGTTTGCGTAAAAGATAATCGTATTGAGCGGCCAGGTAGTTATTGCCGCAGGTGGTGCAATAAAAGCATTAGAGCCGTTCAAAGTTATATTCTTATAATTTGAAATAAACTATAAACAGCTAGGTTGTGAAGTTACATTAATGTTTTCTGACATTTCTGCAGAAGTCCCACAGCCTTCTCGTATATTTTTTAATTTTCGACCCACAGTTTTCCTTAGTGAATGTGCTCTTAGTCTTGTCATTTTAGGTTAGATGGTAGCTAAATAAATTAAACAAATATGATAGTATAATAGTATTAATTACATTATCAAAACAAAGTGTATAGTGCACTATTTCAAAATTGGCTCAGCTGACATTTTAACTCTTCATAAGAATGTTATTGTTGCCAACAAAATGAACCAAGAACGTGTCAAAGTTGGTCAGAAGCGCAGGAGCCGCATGTAGAAAATTTGGTAAATAAAGAAGTGAATTAGATTTGGTACAATCTTTACATGTTTATGGTATACCGATTTGTGGTTGTAATTCCTTGAGATTTGACGTACAAATATTTTGATTATAAGTCAGTTATAAGACAGTTTTGGTTATCATACATTAAAGATACCTGTAGAAGTTTAACAGATTCGCTGGATTATACGAATAAAATAAACACAAGGTGTTGTCTGCACATATAATAAAACGTCGGGTTTCACAAAATTTTCAAGAGTCTAGACGGGTGTATCCATCCCAGTTTAATGTTACCCCATTCGATGCACCTTCGACACATTGTATTTGCCCATGTGTTGGGATCTACTGTCCTGCTTCGAACTTTTTGTACTCTCTCGTCAAGAATCTCACAGACGGCGGCAGTTTGCCCTTAAATAACCGAACTGGTGCTGTTACAGGCAAACAGCGAACGCGTCGCGACAGTTTTTAACAATGCTATGCCTGTTGATGCATGCTCCACCCTCAACTTGATGGGAACGATTGTATGTTGCTCAGTTTCTTTGTAGCAATTGACCGTTCAAGTATAGTAAGTGTTCAGATGGAGCGATGAGTTAACCTCAAGTTTCTTGTGAAATTGGGCAAAACTGCTACAGAAGCCCATGCCATGTTAAGGAAGTGTACGGAAGTGGAAGTTTTTGAGTGGATTAAAAGATTTAAGGAGGGACGTCAAACGACCGAAGAATATCCAGAAAATTGGTAAATTGATAGGACCGTGAAAATCGTCGTCCGAGTGTCCGTCGAGGTTCTGACTGCTCTTTATGAACGACGAGACGAAGACTCGACAAAGCGCCAGTCCATTCCGCCTTGTCTGTGTAGGAGTTCTTTGCGAAATATGGCATCATTGTGTTGGACCACCCACCGCACTCACCCAACCTGTCCCCGTGCGAGACCTAATGGGAGAAGATTTGACAATGTGGGAGCGGTGAAAGCAAACGCGACGAAGGTTCTCAACAAGCTGACTTTCATCATTGCGTTAAAGGATATGGAAAATTTGTATGGAGCATTGTAGGGACTCGTAAGGAGAGTACTTTGAAGGCAGTAAACTTTTTATTGGAATTGGTTAACATTGAAATGTTTTGCAGCACTAGTCGGGTTATTTAATTACCACACCTCGTATGTCTCAGTGATAAACCGGCCGTAAATGTAAAAAGTTGGACACAATCAAACAATTTGCAAATAAGTCAGAGGCGCAGGCTAGAGATGAACCCACGCGTAAATATAAGTTTGTGCTTTTAGTGAATGCTACGACAGATTATGCAAAATAGCTTAATCACAATTATTTCGTTATCACTTTGAATAATTATGTGCGTCATCATTTGTAGAAAGTGGCAATTTATAAATCACCCCTTTGCGTCCGTGGGTACTGCAGAACGCGTATTAATCGTGTATACATTTCGCACTTATAGCGTCGGTGTTGGAGGTGGGCGTTTTTGCACCCTCTCTCTACTCCATAAAATATTGAAATATTCACAATTGGAAATAAACAAGGGCGTAGCAAGTTTTGCGCGTTGTTGCTTCTCCGAAAAGCAATTTCGGCATCAGGTGTTTCTACTGTCATGGTCGATGTGAAATTACTTTGTGTCGTAAAACCCTCTTTATAGATTATTTATTATACATAATTGCTCCGAAACTCTCATATTTCGTTGTCACACGGACATTTTAATTTGGCAGGTGAAGGGTGCCCGTTTTGAAATTTCCAATTTATGCCTGGTAATAATGTAGATAAAGTACTCAAAGTTGTAACATAATATTTATAATAACTTTTGCAAATGTAATACATACGTTTTTGCTATCAACTTCAAAGCCAGTGAGCACAATAACGTCGAAAAAACGTTAACAAACAACGTTAACCTTGTTCTAAAAAACGTTTTATTCGCCGTTGAATAAACGCAAAAATGACGCGAGCTTCAACGTTATATTCGACGTATTGCAACGTTTAAGTAACGGTGAAGCCAAACCAATTGATAACGTTTTCTATAAATTGCAATTCAACGTCACTTACAACGTTATATTCAACGTCATTTAAAACGTTTAAATAATGGTATCTCCAAACGTTTCTTTTTGAGCTGCTATTAAAGGTAAAAGAAACGTTTTTTTGAACGTTACCAACACGTTGTTCTGAAACATTTTATTCGACCATAAATCGACGTTTTACAGAACACTTATAATAGATTGCCGCGGCGTCTCATGGGTGAGAGAATTGTTGTAGCAATTGCTCCTAAAACAACTGCGACTTACGGGCGAGACTGGACGATCTATTATAAACGTTTTGTAAAACGTCGATTAGGTGTTGATTGAAACCCATAAAAAAATGTTACGCATTTGTTGCAGCATCTCGTGACGTAAACGTTTACTGGATGTTGAATAAAACGTACATTTATGGTCGCAATAATAATTATAGACTACAAAGTAGTACATGATTATTAGGTATTGTTACCATAGCAAATACGTCTTATTTAGATAACTAAATACTCACCATTACTTCTTTTATATAATTTCAATAATAAAATGACACATCATACACATCACATCATGTTCTAAATAAAATTGGGGTCTTATCCATAATCAATACATACAAGCATACAACAACAAACAAATAAACTAAGGTGTTTTGAAAAAAAAAAGAAAATTACATCACACATCACATTATGTTATAAATAAAATTTGAGGTTTTATCCAAATTTTCTAAAAATTTATACCGTCCAGGAAAATTGTTTTCATTCTTGAGGTACACAAAATAATATTAAACTTTGTTGAAATCGGTAAACGAGACATACCTGTAAATAGCACACGTGCAGTATTTTATATCGAAAACATTAAAATCTTTTAATAAAATAATAATGGTTTGAAAACATAACCACTTACCGTGTATTAAACCAGAGATTATCCCGTTTTGTATCTTGCTTCTATACAGGTTATAACCGTTACCAGTCACAAATATTAGAGAAAATCAAAACTGACACCAACCACTGACCTAAAATACCACTTTGCAAACTGTTTTTGCCTCCTTTTTCACCACATGCGTACTTGCTGTTTGACCTTGATCCCACTCTTCAGATATCCTTAATACACAAGGAATAAAAGGATATAATATAGAACTACTAAATGTACTGTAGTGTGAGAGGAATAGACTTCTACATACAAGTGAAATAGATATAACCAGTCAGTTAGTTGTGGAAAAAACAATGCGCCAATAAATAGCTTTGTACATCAGCTTTCTGAATTTTGTTGATTAATACATAGGTATTTATTTGTTTTTGGAGTACATGTATCAGAAGTTGTAAGGAACACTTAAAAAGAGCTGTCGGTTTCTATCGAGTCTATATATCTTTATTGAGAACGTAATATTTCGAAAAATTCTAATATTCAATTCAAAACTTCCATTTGATATCCATGGTGATTTTTAATTTAAAAAACTTGTACTCTTACATAGAATATTGTCGTGCAAAACAAAAGCGTGAAGAAACAATCATCAAAATCTGTATTAACAAAAACGCTATTAAATTAACATTCTAGTTTGACCGCGTTAATTTTAACATTATTTTAACGTTAAAAATTTGGTTGTTTGTAAACGTTCGTAAAACGTTGAAAAGAAATATCAAAATACACTAGTAAAAATTTCGAAAAATATTACACTCATAACGTCAATATTTATCGTTTCTTTAACGTTAAAATTTAATGTACAAAACATTCTTACGTTCTGTGAAAACGTTTAGAAGACGTTGTAACCGCAAAGTTGACATTTTTCTTAGTAAAAAACGTTTAAAAATGTAGACCGCAGCAACGTTAATATTACTCTTCAGTTTAACCTTAAAAATCACTTTACAATACATTACAAAGTTATATGAAAGCGTAAATAAAACGTCGACAAGCGACGTGAAAATATGTCTCAACAAAAACGTTGTAAAATTGTACACCCTAACAACCTTACTTTTAAACGTTATTCTAACATTAAAAATTACTTCACAATACATAATCGTGTTGTACACCACCGTGTATAACACGTTGAAAAAGGAAACGTTAAAATAAGCCTTCCTATAAACGTTTTAAAATTCAACATGTCGGCAACGTTAATTTAAAACGTTGTGTTGACGGTTTTGACGTGTCTTTTTGATCTATATGGTGTAATAGGTTTTAACAAAACGTCACATAAACGTTAAAATATTGACGTCATAATACAACTAATTAGAAACGTTAAAATTTTCAACTTATAACGTTATATCAACACAATAACGTCTAAAAAACGTTGAATTAACGTATGTGTGCTCACTGGGAGTGAACTATTGTTGGAATTTTGTATCTAGTAATGCACGTCATTGTTCTTCATTTGTTTAACAGTTCTATCTAAATTTGCAGCTATATTAGACACTCCAATACCAACAGATGTAAGTCAGTTACGTGCCTTTTTGGGCATGATAAATTATTACGGTCACTTTATAGAAAACCTATTAGATTTCTTAGCGCCTTTGTATATTTTACTAAAGAAAAAACGGTTATATGGACCAAAACATGCGTCACTGCTTTCGAAAAGGCGGAGGCAGCAGTAGTTTCTGAAAAGGTGTTACTTCACTACAGAACTGATTTACTTCTAGAATTAGCTTGTGACAGTAGCTCAACTGGATTAGGTTGTACGCTACTACATGAATTACCTACCGAACCGATCTGAAAGCTCTGTAACATTTGGCTCAAGAGTACTAAATTCAGCAGAAAAACGATACTTATGATTTATAAAGAAGCGTCAGCAATATACTGGGGTGTTCGCAAGTTTTATCAGTATTTAATGAGGCGAACATGGACGTTAGTGTCAGACTATAAACCACTCTTAGCGCTGTTTGTGGAAAAGAAATGTTTACCTGAAATTGCTGAAGGACGCTTGCAGAGGTGGGCTTTGCTCCTTTCTGGATTTGACTACACCTTTAAACATATTAACGGAAAAATAAATGCCGCATCAAATGAATTATCCCATTTGCCTTTTGATTTAGAGAATAGCGAGCCTCTATCAACGAAGGTTGAATATGTTATATGGTTGAGGAAACGGATTTGTTCGTTTGGAACAAAGTGAAGGTAAAAAATAGAAGAAATCAGGAGCTAAGCAAAATTTACTTATACCTTCGAAACGGACGACCTGCAGAAGTAGTATCGGAATTGAGACTATACCATAACAGGAAAACTGATCTTAGTGTTGAAAATGTAGTTATTATGTGGGGGCTAAAGAACAATGGTGCCTATGAACTTCATAACACACTTATTAAAGAAACTGCATTATAATCATGTAAGCATAGGTAAAATGTAGAGTGCAGCACGAAATTACTTTGGTGACCGAAATTAGATGCAGATATTCAAAAACTAGTGAGTGAATATGAATCATGTATGTCCGTCAGCCTAATCCCTGAAAAGGCAAAAATAATATTATGGGAGAATGTTTCATGGGTGTATGAGCGCATTCATGTAGACTTTTTAAGACCCTTTAAGGGCAGAACATTTTTAGTCACAATAGATGCTTATAATAAATAGCCTGAAGTCTTTTGCCATGCATAAAGTGACAGCTGAAGAGACTATAGAGAAAATAAGGGAAACTTTTGTTAAATATGGATTACCAGAATCAGTAGTATCAGACAATGGATCACCAAATCACCACTACTCAACCCATCTACCAATGGACTTGCCGAAAACGTTGTTTGTACTTCAGAACTTTCAAGAATAGTGTAAAGAAAGGATGTAGAGTTCCAAAAGTTGTTATTAAAAACAATTACAGAGAGATATTTATTTTTATATAGCACATAACGCTACTGGGGAAACTCAAGCAAAATTAATGTTTAATAGAGGACTACGAGTTAGACTAGATTTTTTAAGGAATAATATAAGAGTTCGCAAAGAATAGACAAAAGATGTGTATTAAATGGAATAGAAAGATACAATTTAGAAAAGGAGACATAATTTTTGTACGAAACTACATAAATGCTAAAGTAAGGAATTGGGAAAAGGGAGTTGTTGAAGCAATAGTAGGAAACGGAAATTATATAATTAATAAATCTTAATGATAAAGTAAATTGGCGTAGACGCACTAACCAACTGTGGAATAGAGAAGATGAGGAAGCAGAAGTTTCGGGTTTAGCAGAAGGTCAGGAGGAAGACGTAGAGAGAGGGAGAAAGGCTGAAAAACAATATATACTGAGAGAATAGGAAAAAGAAATAAAGATGCCCGCATTTTAATGGAAACAACTTACTAGTAAGAGAACGTCAGGAAGAAATAAAAATGGATAATAATATAGAAAAGCAACGGCAAGGAATATGAGAAGACAATGATGGAGGTTGAGATAGTAAAGCAATCAGTAGCACTACTTAGGAGTAGCTTGGCGACAACTAGACCTTGCAGGAATATAAAAGCTCTTCACAGGCTGAATTTGTAACATGGCCGTTGTTACTTTGTTGGGGAGCTAAGTCCTTCAAAAACAGAATTAGTCCATTAAAATATGATCGAATATTATTACAGACATTGTGCGTGTGTAGATGTGATTGTATGGATTCATATAAAGAACAAATAATTAAAAATAGATAATGTTTTAAAATAATAACTTTTATATACATAATATTTTGTTGACACTATCTTGCCAGGGTGTTGTCATTAGAGACCATGATGTATCAAAAGATTCTAGAAACAAAGGTAATTTCAAAAGAATTTGTGTTATTCTAACTTAATAAGCTCTCATATACAAAATGAGATAAAGTATAGCCAGAAATATTATTTTAAATATCAGTGTTAACAAAATCAAGGTTTGCGGGATGTATGCATTAATGGTAGATGAAGCACTTAGTTTTAAAAACTATGAATTTTCTATTTGGGTGAGGTTAGGACTTTAAAATTGAAGAGATATATTTAGGTTTTAATAATAGTTTGCTGGAAGGTGATGTTAAACATCTATCTAAATGTTACTAAATTATTTAACAAACATTGGAACTAAATATATTCCCATAATTGCACAAGCAGTTGACGGTGTAAGCCTTATGTTTGGTAGAGTTAGATGGAAAAATAAGAGACATCGTTCTGCAATTTATATACAATGTATGGTGCATAGCTTAAGATTGCTCGTAATCGATTTACGAGTATGTAGCGAAATAGAAAGTTCAAAGACCTTTTTAATATCATAGAAACATTTTATGTTCATTTTAAATCGCTTGTTAGATACTAGATGGAGCTGTCGAAGCTCCGAAAAAAGTTATCTCGCGATAATAGATGCCCTTCTATTCGAGATCCCGCAGAAATCAAAAATACTGTGGAAGCGATTGGGTTGCTGTCCAGTATAAAGTCTAAAAGATTTAGTTAGTTTGGTAATCATAAAATACTTATTCACGCCATTCCAACAATGATAAATATTTTAAGCAAACATTTGCAGCCTAAAAAATTTTTTTTCCTGAATCTGCAAATATCATTACTGGAACCATAAAGTCAATAGAACAAAAATGTGGCGAAAATGTTTTTGCAGGATTGTTGCTAATGATAGAAGACTTGAATAGACGGGTTCTTCAAAACGCAACAGTACTGACAATGTACGCTTAGAAGGATGTGTCGTGGAAGCATTGACTTCAGGAGTTGATGAATTTAAAGAATAATATTGGACAGTATCACAAACTGCATAAAATTAAGATTTTTGGATGAAAGTAAAAAGCCAGCTGTAGTTGTGCATAATTTTTTTCAAATGTATTTTGATAGCAGTTTGGGATATATTCAGCTCTACGCAGATTTTTTCAGTTGATAGAGAGGTATTAAAGACTGAAACGACCGTAATCAAGAACTGTGTCGGGAAACGGGATGAATATATTAGCATGTCTGATATTACACGTCTGTTGTCAGAAAAAATATCTTTCAAAATTGATATAGATTTATGCAAATTGCGTGAACGTTGCTACTTTCGTGTTTTTCATGTGAAAGATCCTTCTCGAAGTTAGGCGAGAACAAAAATTGGTTAAGTTCGACCGTAGGTCAAGACCGAGTCAGTTCGTTGGCTATTACAGACATTGAAAATGGTATTACAAAATCCCTGAGTCTAGACTCATCATCTAGATGAGGTTTTGAAAAAAAAATTAAAACAGGAAATCGGAAACTGTTGCTGCAATAAACCCGCACTATCGGATGCGCTAAATAACCACGAACAACTTGTTCGTAATCAAAACTTATCAGTTTTGAATAGAAATATCTTTTTATAAATTGTTTTTGTTTAAATATTTATGGATTGATTCATTGATTGTACGGTAAAAAATATTCTTATCTTAAATTAACACATACTAAAAAAGAAAAAAAAACACGTTTTTTCTTACCAGGGCTTTAGCCCGCCAGATCTGCTAACATCATGCTCTTACACAGTCTATCCAAATGAAGTTATAAATAGGGCGCGGACACGTACGGTTGATGACTCATCGCCCATGGGCGCACTATTGAAATGTTGTATTTTTAAAGAGGTTTTATTTTTATTTATATAATTGGATAACAAGTGGCTGGTGATCTATAAAATACAAAATACCCTATTATTTGTTCATTTTTTCATCTGTAAGACTTGTTCTCTTTGAATTAAGTACATCCTTGTACATAGAAAACGTCCTTTCTACATCGCAACTGGTTATAGGTGCGTACTGAAAATATTCTTTTATTTCAGCGTATTTAGCATACACAATTGCCGCAATGTTATTAAATCTGGACTTCTATTAAAAACTGCGTCTAACTTTTGCCGAAGGCCACATCTGAAGTCACTTGGAATACTTTTCAAATTATTAATAGCCACATCTAATGTGGTTAATCCATTTTTTAATTTGAGATTCGATTTTCAAAATATGTGATTAGTTTAGGCAAATTTCCAAAGTGTTCCTGAAGGAATAACAACTGATTTTTTAAAACTGGGATTTGTGTTAGTCCCCTCACTCAGAAATACTGCGAGCATCGTCAGTTAAACAGGCAACAAAATTTTGTAAACTATCGAAATTCTCTGCATAAAAATTATTTCTGTATATGTTTTAGCAAAGCTAAGTGACGAACGTGCTATATTTTGGCATTCTGTAACGATATTTTACAGACTTTGTAATAAATTTCGGAATCACTGACAATTCATTTTCGTAGCAGAAAAAGTAACATAAACAACCTTCTAGATCTAAATAAATGATAACTAAAAATGTACGCGTATGTTATTGAAACTAAATAACGGTAAGTACGATACATATTTACATTATTTCTCTTGCGAAATTTAAGGTAAATATAATAAATTTTAAAAACCCCTCACGCTCCTATCTACGCCGATGTAAAAAGGATTTTACTCATAAATTCCTTATTTTATGGGCATTTTTTTGCTTTCATTCTCGGGCACTTCTCGGGCGTACACAGATGTTGCAGTTCACCATATGAATTAGTGCTATTCAGTAAGTGGGTATTGTTTACATTATTTCTTTGCTCCGTTGTAACTTCGTCGTAGTTTAAACCGGTCATGTCCGCCCCCTAGTTATAAATATCATAATACGTAACACTACTATATTCATTGCCCAGTTCTTAACCTGCCATTTCGAATTTATCTGTAACCATTAAAACTTTAATGCTGTAATTCTAACATTATCTTACTTGAAAATACAAATTTTAACGTTTCAATTTAAGATGTCATGCGAAAACTTTTCTTAGAAATAGCCATATTTTTCAATGTCACAATTTTATATTAATTCTCACGAGTGTTATTCTAACAAAAATATAATTGAAGGCGCTCAAATTTCTTTTTATTTTAAATTATTACGTGACAAAAAGTGTCAAGAAAATTTAAAAGTGTTTATTGGATCTTCTTTTCGTTGTTGATTTATAAGTATTGAAGTAATATTTCGTATTACATTGCTATCTCATGAAGGTTTAGTGATTTAACAGGCAATTCGTACAGCAGTTGTATACGTACTGCATCTGTATACAACAGGGTTTAAAAAGTTCCTTTTAATATTTAAAAGTTTCAAGGGTTCTTTTTGAAGGACATAAAAATCCCTACTTATACGATATCCAAAAGGAATGTACTCTCGACAGATATTCGGGCTAAAGTTTATGTATAAGAAGCTTCCGTTGGGAAATCATACGCTACAAGCTTATTGCAACGTCTTTTAACTGAACGTATCTGGAAAATTGAGCTTTTCTGCCTCTCCTTACTCCCGGTAATTTGCCGTAACGCTTTAACAATTCATAATGTCAGGTATTCGAATGTATCGATCTAACGTTGATATTATATTTTTGAAGAATTCAAGAAACGAACGGCTATTGTATAACCGTTTGCGAAATAAAAGCAAGAGGTAAAACCTCTTTATAACTATTATACTTCAAAGTCTGTACGTGAATTCGAATTTTCTGAGTAAGAGTTAAAACTATTTAATTTTTGGGGAACATATTCCCTTTGCCCAAACTATTTTTTACTTGTTTGAATCCCTATGTTTTTAATACCAACCCACAATAAGTTCGTAATTTAGAGTTGTATATACGTATTTCTTCAACTACTAAGTTTAAGCAAAGATATAAAGAATTCATATGTACTCAAAATTAAATTTGAGAAGAATTTTGTTAAGAAAGTTTTTCGAAATTGCTACGGAAAGTAGGTCTTTTACTCTTATCGAAAATCAATATTTTGAGAATATCTCGCAAGCCATGCTTTCTAGGCAGATACATTATAAGTACAAATGTATTTAAAACATAAGTTTCAATACCTTTTGTATAAAAAAATTCAAAATTCCGACCGGAAATAACACTTTTACTCTTATCGAATAGCACTTTTATTCGATGTCTTGCATTCTATAGAGATATATTAAGAGTATAGAAGTATTTCGAATAGGATTTTGAATAATTTTCGTATAAAAAAATTCCTAAAATTGTTAATTTGAAACACTCATACGTATAAGAAAGTTGTGTAGTGGCCACACCTCATTTTTTACTTTCTTACTGTGTACTGTGATGATGAGTATTTTCGACCTCAAGATTTTTGCAGATATCTACGTTTTAAAATCTGCTGATATCTAAAAAGTGTTTTTTGCAAACATCACTCTCTCTCTCTGACCATGATAGCGCCCAAACGGCTACAGCTATCAATATCAAACCTTATATTTACAAGTATAATCTTCCTCTTGAGATCTGATTAGATTTTGAGTAAAATCGGTAGACAGGGAGTAGTAATTTACTTCAGTAAGAAAACCAAAAATTATTAATACGTCGTCAACTCTAAGTTTAGGCGAATTTCTAAAAATACTAAATTGTGAATTTTAGAGAGACTTTTCTCGAAATTTATGCTGGAAGAAGGTCTTTCTATCTTAGCGAAAACAGTTTTTAGCAAATATCTTACAAATTACTCATTCTATACAGATTTATCTAGAATACAAAAATATTTAGAGCACGAATTGGAACAATTTTTGTTTAAAAGAAATTTCAAAATTCGGATCGGAAGTAAGACTTACTCTTATCGAACAGCAGTTTTTTTTTATACATTCTATATAAATGTATTATAAGTGCAAAAGTATTTAGAGCTACATTTGGAAAAATATTTGAATAAATATGTTTCATTCCTTATTATATACAGCACGTGTCAATTTTCATTAGCCATAGGCGATTAATCCATACAGTATGTGGCAACATAGTATACCCCTTCTTTCCTTTCCAATGTCAGCGCGACCGATGCATGCTCGTAAGTAAATACAAGTTAGCGTGGTTAGCACTGTTAGCAGTAACTCTTCAACCAGCGGGTTGGATGTTTGTAATGCGTTCAGAAATATTTACGAATTACAAGGATTTGTTTTTCTTTTTCCTTTTAGTAAATGCAGAGAATTATTAAGCTGCGTTCACGCTGCATGACACAAACAAAAGCGTAATTCTAATAAAATTGAAAATAAGGTAAATAAAAAAGGATTTTGAAAATAATAATAAATTACTAGATCAGGAGATCGCGGCAGCCATTTGATGTTTCCCGTTCCAGTAATAAGACGGCATTGCAGATTAGATCGCAACGTATTCGCAGCTAACATTAGGTTTGTTCGGGTTTAATATTACGAACGGTTCTAACACAGTTCTGTTACTGCGCAGAACTGTATGCGTCATAGTACACCGTTCGGAACGGTCTGGGAACGGTTCCGAACGATTCGATGCCTTTATCGCGAATTAGTTCTACAGTTCTAGAACGGTTCCAGAACTGACAATCAGAAACCAAAACACGAAATTTTTAGTTCCAGAACAGTTCCGGAAACCCGAACACTTAACATATTTCTGCGCATGACGTGAACTGTTCTGGAATCGTTCTTAGCGAAACAAAAACAAACCTATTGAATGTAAAATCTGGTCGGGAGAAGTGGGAAGATCGGAGAAAGTCGTTTTGATGTCGATTGTTCCCGGGATTGGTGACGGACGCTGTGGGGTGGCACGTTGCCACATATTACTTGTATACGTATAAATCGCATGTAAAATTGAATCCCTATACCTAATGAAAATTGACATATACGGTATATGATATTCGTGAGATTGTGGAGGACAGTATTTATAAAACTTCCCAAAATATAAACCACTTTGATATTAAGTACAGTGGCTTATTCATGCTATATATGATTTACGACGCCTGTTTTTTGCTTGTCCCGTTCTTGACTTCGGAGTAAACAAATCGAACATTAGAATGTGACTATGTCGTACTTGCGGATCGATTTTCAATGTAGACCGGCTATTTCAAAAGAAGGCAATGGTACATCAAGTGACTATTCCATGTTGTGCTATCGAAAAAATAATAAATTCCAAGAAAGATTTAAATAGAGATACTATAGTCTATTCCACCTAGCAATCGAAGTACGGACTTTTATGAAGAATAGCCCTCCTTTGCTACACTCACCGGCAAAATAATCGATCCACTCAAAAAATTGATGAAGTTTGTTCGTTAATAAGTTTGTTATTTTAAATTCGATTTGATTCATTTTTTTTGCATATTGTAGGTAAATTTAAATGTAATCTATCACATCTTTGGAATTTTAAGAAAATTTGGCGTACATCATTTTATACAGGGTGACACAAAGTCTGTTTTTTTAAATAAAGTTTAAAACCACATATGGATTGTCAAAGTTGCTCCACCTTGTATTTTCTTATTTTGTTAACAAGACACATCATTTCTTAACAATTTCTTTTTTTATTTATTACAATAGCTTAATTTTTGTAAAAGATACAAGGGTTTAAGAAGAATCTTACATTTTTACATTTTTCCTATGGTACTAACAATAAGTTTACGAATTTAACTTAACACCGAATATAATGAAAAAGAAATGAAAAAAAAATGAAAAACATAAAAGACTTAATACGAAGTGTTTCCTCCACGTGCACGGATAACAGCTGCAATTCGTCTTGGCATGCTCTCAATTAAGTTTTGAATGTAAGCCTGGTTGATTTGATTCCATTCTTCAGTTAGAACGTTACTAAGCTGCTGTAAATTTGCAGGCGTTGGTACACGAGATCGTATTTTCCTCCCAAGTGCAACCCAAACATGCTCAATTGGGTTCAGGTCTGGGCTTAGAGCAGGCCAATTTACTACTGGGATTTCAACCTCGGCTAAATACTCGCTTACAATTCTGGCAACATGCGGTCGGGTATTATCATGCATCAGCATGAAATCATCTCCGATGAACGGTGCAAAAGGAACAATATGTGGCTCTAAAACTTCTCTTATGTATCTATCGGCTGTCATGGCTCCCCCGTTCATTATAACCAAGTCTGTCCGAGCTTCAAAATTTATGCCACCCCACACCATTACCGAACCGCCTCCATAACTTACTCTAGGAAAAAAATGGTTTTGAAAGAAACGTTCACCAGTTCTCCGGTAAATTCTTTCACGTCCATCTGGTGTTCTAAGACAAAATCTTGACTCATCCGTGAATAGGATGTTGCTCCATTCTTCGTTACCCCAATTTACATGTTCTCTAGCAAATCTAAGGCGTTCAACTCGATGGTGTCTCAATAACTCTAGACCAGTTGCAGGTCTCCTAGAACGCAGTCCAATATCAAACAGCCGCCTTCTTATTGTTCTATCACTTACTTGAACTTGCCTTACGTCCTCTAATCTGTTTTTCATTTGCACAGAAGTAACTTTTCTGTCCCTCAAAACATTTAACGTTATAAAGCGATTATCTCGCTCACTAGTAGATTTCTTTCGACCACAATGATTTCTTCTTGTGTATACACCAAATTCATTAAACCGTTTAATAGTTCTTTTAACTTTACATCTTGAAACTCCCAACACTCTGGCCACATAATACTGTGACCTACCATCCTGAATCAAAGCAACAGCTCTCGCTGCGTCGGTTACAGAAAGATCCATATTTTAAATTACTATTCCACAAGAAACACGTTCATAAACGTAATTGACGAGTTTTAGATTTCACAACTGATAGTATTTTAATAGCCTTCTATGCAAATTCGTAAACTTATTGTTAGTACCATAGGAAAAATGTAAAAATGTTAGATTTTTCTTAAACCCTTGTATCTGTTACAAAAATTAAGCTATTGTAATAAATAAAAAAAGAAATTGTAAAGAAATGATGTGTCTTGTTAACAAAATAAAAAAATACAAGGTTGAGCAACTTTGACAATCCATATGTGGTTTTAAAATTGATTTAAAAAAACAGACTTTGTGTCACCCTGTATAAAATGATGTACGCCAAATTTTCTTAAAATTCCAAAGATGTGATAGATTACATTTAAATTTTACCTACAATATGCAAAAAAATGAATCAAATCGAATTTAAAATAACAAACTTGTTAACGAACAAACTTCATCAATTTTTTGAGTGGATCGATTATTTTGCCGGTGAGTGTATTTTATAATTATTCGTATATAACTATCCTTATTTGATACATAGAACGTTGTCAAGTCGCTTGACGTAAGTTTCAGGGGAAGAATATTTGAACTCAACCACCAATATCAATATGGCAATCAGCCATTACCGACATTACTATCATTATAAAATATATGTAATGCTAACCCTGTCATATGAAATCTACGCTAATACCCATTCAATATTGAAATTATGCAACGTCGCGTGCGATCTCTATAACAGCAATACTTTGAGTCCAGGGTGGAATACACTATAGATAAGATAGATAATGACAGTTTGTACATTTTAGATCCTTTATTAATGTATAGACTAAAACGAGTGTGTTATCTGCACTTCGAAAAACAAGCATTACGAGTATTAATAATTAACATACCTTAAATTCCTTTGTTTTGTTGATTATACACGGTTTACTTTTTTATTTATAATCCAATATAATACAATATTTGATAATTATAATTACGCACAGATGCATTTGTTTGTTTATTGCTGGGAGATTCCAGTTGTATCCCGTGTCAATAAACAAACAACATGTTTCTGGGAGTAATTGCAAGTCAATCAATTTTTATAAATCATGCAAAATTTATCGCTAATATCCGTTTGAATTTACCGTTAAATTACATCTTCTACCTTCAAACACTAGCGGTGTTCATGTATTTCGGTTTGAACGGGATGCAGAAGAGTCGAAAGTATACATTGTCGAGATAGGGGAATACAATTCCGTTACAATCAGACTAGACCCACTCGTGCTTTGTCGGCTCTCGGGCACCGTATTACCTACCGGTTTCCCCGAGAGTCGACAAAACACGAGTCGGTCTATTCTGAGTGAAACTGCGTCGTATTCCCCTATCTCGCCTATGTATAGTCGAGAGTGTTAGTAGTTTTATGTATTTGTAATATTACTAAGTTGGCAATGGAGGGTAAGAAGCAGTGTTGCCAACCGTACTATAATTATAGTATTTGTACTATAATTTCAACTCGATGTACTATAAAATTTCAAGGTAGGTATAGTACGCACATTATACAATAATTTCATATTTCTTACAATATACCGTTGATTGAAGGAATATATAAAGATGCGCCACTACATAGCACTGAGCGTAGACAAAACTGGATCCGAGATCTATAGATCCGAGATTCCAAACAGCCCGAGACAGCGATGATGTTTCTCGGCAAGGGGTTTGCGGGACGGCTTAACGGAAAGACACGCTATTTTACTATAGCGTTGCGCATCTTTATATATTCCTTCATTGAACGCAATATACATAAATAAAGCCACTATTTGGACAGGAACCATGAAAATCATGAAACGCCAAATATTTCGAATATATTAGTAACGGGGATTTACGGAATTACTATTTTTAAGCGGAAAGGGAATATACGAAATGAAACAACATTTTAAAACATTAAAAATATATATCTGGTATACATGCCATGAACCTTCTTCAGAATGAAGAAGTAAAAAACATCCCTATTTAATTACACATTTTCTGACTCGTCGATCATTTATGATTTCCGCATGTCAACAAATTAAGAGCAGATTTAGTTTTAATGATTCACTTCTAAAAAATTGAGACTTCTTTATTACATGAGATTCGCTTTCTAAATCCATGTTTATTTCCAAAATTTCAAAATGCTAAAAGATTTCTTCCCTATAATACAGTTGATATAGAACAACTAATTGATAACGAATGCAGAAAGTTACCTTAAATTTTACAATAGGAAATAAGAAATGATGAACAAATAGATATTTTTTGGTGGCGCTTGTTACAATATAAAAATGTTCTCGAAGTTTTTGAATTTCAAAATTTAGCCTAATCTTGTGTAAACCTCACTCTAATGCCCAGTGTGAAAGAATATTTAGTAAGGTTTAACTGTTAAAACTGCAAAGAGAAATAACTAATGTACATTGCAATCATTTAATGTACGTACATGTACAGAAAAATAAGTTTGAAAATTCTGACATGTCTGACTCTACTGAGATAGAACTTAATTTCAACTAATGTTTTAATTTTATTGCTAACTTGGGTCGGCATTTAAATTTACTTTTATTTTTTACACAGAACATTTGAATTGTATTGCATTTTGTCTTGTTTAGTTCGTTACGTTCAGTTGTAATAAGTAAAATAAAAAACATATTTTTGTTTTTTATTTCTTGTATGTACTATTTTTGTTTGAATGTACTATAATTATTTAACACTCCGTACTATAATCGGTTCCAAGACAGTTGGCAACGCTATTAAGAAGATAGTTTTAAGACGAGGTTGTCACAATATATATATATATATGACTGTAAACAAGCGTTACACAAATAAAGTATGTACAACAAATAATCATTTGCATTTCTATTATTAATGCTATGTCAAGAACATAAAAGTGGTGTGTGCTTCTAATGTTACTAAAAACAATGGCATGCATAACTAAATAAAATAATAACGTATAAATTACACAACCACACACATTACTCTCTTAGAATAAAGTGGCATTGTTGGACTAAGCAATCAAACTCGTTTACAATTCAAACAATCCTGAAACAAGTATAAATATATTAAATATGCTACATAACGCTGACTTCTGTGATAATTTTTATTTAGAATAAGAAAAATGCGGGACGGAAGTCTTTCGAGCGTTGTGCCATTTTCAGAACATCTCTGTAATTAAATTTGATTGAATATTCAGGGAGACGAAGAATGACGTCTAAATTATTGAAAATATCTAAATAGAAAAAGGATGCAATACGTGGCAGATGCATGTAGACAGGTAATTTGAAACGTTTCCTGCACTACCATATCCTCTCTTCGTCGCGCAGGCGACATCTAGCGGAATTATCACCCGCGAATGACAAATCCATCACCGCGCGGTGGAAAATTGACACACGCAATAAGGAAATCACAAAACTATTTTTACTATCATCCGCTTTCCGACACTTTTTTTCACTTCCATCCTTCTCGTCCCGTCGGTTTGTTACTACATCGTCGGCTCGTCATCCGCACTACTACCAACCATTACGGGATTTATTTTAAATGATTTGTAATCTTTTTCAATTGCATTATGGAATATTGAATAAAGTTACCCGTTTTCAGGATGGCGGCCTCGAAAATTGAATTGGAAAATGTTCGATTTTACAAATATTACCATGTCGGGCACGTTACCAGAAACCGATGCACGTATGCCGTATGTGCAGTGTAGTCCATCGAAAATTTGTAAGCTTTTCTGTTGTTGTCTCTCGTTTTTTTCTAGTAAATTTCAAGTAACAAAATGATGTAAATGTACATATTGTAGTGTATTTTGAAAACAAACATATTAAAATCCTATATACAATCATATTATAAAATAAATTGTCGAATCTGTCGTCCGGAAAGCACGTTTCGATAGCTCAGCTTGTATTTATATCTTTTTTGTGGTTGTACGCGGAATTAAAGTGCTCTTTGACTGTTGCGTGACACTGTGTAGTTGCTAACTAACGGTGAGTTAATTTTCAAAAACTATATTCATCAAGAGTTAATATTTATTTGTATATTTCTGTAATACTATATACAGTGCCCGCGGAAAAGTCTGCACCATATGGAAAAAAAATTTACTCTTTTAATTTTTAAAATTATTTTTTTGTAGTTTGTTTTTGCATAATTAGAAACCAAAAACTAACCTAAAATATTTAACATATCGCATTTGCTTCAATGCGTAAATGTCATTTAAAAATTACCAACGTCCAAACGTGCCATTATTTGTCAAAATATAAGAAGATGCCATAAGAAAAACTTGTTTGTACTTTCGCGGACATCCTAAATCCAAAGTTTCGTACAAAAATTTTAATTTTAATTTTTTTTTCATAATTTTGTAAAAAAACGCCTGTATATTTTTTAAGTGTATTTTTGTCTCGAATTCTCATAAAAACCTATGTTACCATGTAATGAACAAAAAAAAACAATTTGTATTTCAGAATAAGGTATATTTTTTTTAAATAAAAGATTTCGTTAAGAAAAGTGGAGGACATTCTTGGACTATTTTCATATTTTCGTATATTAAAAATGTTTATTTTTCAAACATAATGGTCAAAAAACCTAGAAAATAACACTAGTTGCAAGATTAGAACATGTTATGTACCTAGCCTTGTCTGTTTTAAGCAAAATTTCCTTTAGTATCTCTAAAGCAGGAAATAACAAGCTTATTCTTAAACTTCGATAAATTCACAAGTAGGCCTAGAAAATAATTGCAAATTCTAGACATAAACAACTAAATAAATGTCAGTTTTGTGTATTTCTCTAATAGATTTGTTTTAAAATGTTATCCATGGAAGAAAAAATAGAAATCATTTTAATTCACGGAGAAAATAGAACCAACAGGGATACGGCAAATATTTTTAATCAAAGACACCCTAACAAATTCGTTTCGCACTCTACTGTTGGTCGTATTGTAGATAAGTTCAAGTCATCCGGTTCAGTTCTAAATGATTTTAAGAAGCCACATGTAAACTGGCAAGTTCAGCAGCATGAAGAACATGTATTATTAGATGTAGTAGAGCACAAAACTACATCAATTGCTGCTATTTCCAACAGAACTAGGGCAAAAGAGACTACAGTGAGAAAAATTTTAAAGAAACATAAGTACCGTCCATTTAAGCCAAAATATGTCCATATACTAAAAGAACGAGATTTTAACGCAAGATTTGATTTTTGTATGTGGTTTCAAGGAGAGCTCGAAGAAAACCGTCGTTTCCACAAAGAAATCATGTTCTCGGACGAAGCAACGTTCCCTTCCAATGGAACGGTGAGTTCGCAGAACTGCAGATGGTGGGCTGATGAAAACCCTAACTTTATCATCGAATGCAGGGACCAATATTCTTTTAAAACAAATGTTTGGTGTGGTATTTTTTATGGTAGATTGATTGGACCCTATTTTTTCCACGAAAATTTAAATTCGCAAAGGTACTTGAACTTTCTGATGACCGAAATAACCGATTTAATTGATGATATGGTATTGGAAGAAAGATCTGTCCTATGGTTTCAGCAAGACGGCGCATCTATACATAGTACACTGGCGGTGAGGAGTTATTTAAATCAATTATTTGGGGACAAATGGATTGGCAGATATTCAGCGTATCCATGGCCAGCGAGATCCCCTGACCTAACTCCGTTAGATTTTTCCTTGTGGGGGTATCTAAAAGAGAAAGTGTACCGCAAACGACCATTTTGAAACATTGAACATCTAGAAAACACAATACGTGACGTTTGCCTAGAAATTCCGGCCACATATTTTGTAAACATTACAAGAGAGTTCTCTAGAAGGATCAACAAATGTATTGCAAGAGAAGGGAGACATACAGAAATGTAGTATTGTTAACATTTTTTTATTCATTTAGTTTAACTGTATAGTAACGGTATTTTTGTAAAATTGGAATTGTTGACTACGCTTACTTGTGAATTTATTTAATTTTAAGAATTAGAATTGGTTTTTTTTGAAATTAACTTTGTTACTTGAAATAAAATTACTTTTTTTTCTCATTTTTAAAAGGTTATTTTCTAGCTTTTTTGACCATTATGTTTTTTAATTTATTTTTAATGGTACATACGAAAATATGAAAATAGTCCAAGAATGTCCTCCACTTTTCTTAACGAAATCATTTATTTAAAAAAAATATACCTTGTTCTGAAATACAAATTGTTTTTTTTTGTTTATTACATGGTAACATAGGTTTTTATCAGAATTCGAGAGAAAAATACACTTAAAAAATATACAGGCGTTTTTTTACAAAATTATGAAAAAAAAATTAAAATTAAAATTTTTGTACGAAACTTTGGATTTAGGATGTCCGCGAAAGTACAAACAACTTTTTCTTATGGCATCTTCTTATATTTTGACAAATACTGGCACGTTTGGACGTTGGCAATTTTTAAATGACATTTACGCATTGAAGCAAATGCGATATGTTAAATATTTTAGGTTAGTTTTTGGTTTCTAATTATGCAAAAACAAACTACAAAAAAATAATTTTAAAAATTAAAAGAGTAAATTTTTTTTCCATATGGTGCAGACTTTTCCGCGGGCACTGTATATATTCCGTTTATCTATCTGCAATTTTTCTGTGTGCACACTTTTTTGTTCACTTTTATGTCTCCTGTGTTTCTTTCCGTGGTCTGAACTTTGTTTGTGTTTTGGTTAGACACCTTGACGGACCCCTGGGTGCGGAAGAATTGCATCCTTGTGTATTCCATTCCCTTTGCTGATCCTTTTCTTAATTATTACAAAATTGTACTCTATCGTTAGTTTTTATAATTATGTCAACGATTATTTGCTCCTGTGGATGTAATGGTTCTGTCGCGGAGCATAAAGTAATTGATTGTTCTGTATGCAAAAAACAATTCAAACATAGTTCTGTTGATATAACAGCCTCGGAAGTCCGCACAATAAAAACAAAGCAGGGATTGTCGTGGTCATGTCGTAATTGTTCGACTCTAGGAAATGATATTAACGAACTTAAGGCTGTAATACTGAGTTTAAAGAATGAAATTCTTTCTCAAAAGTGTAATACTATTAGCGATAACGTGTTTGTGGACTTGCTGCACGAGCTTCAAGACAGAAATGAACGTAAGTAAAACATTATAATACATAATTGTTTAGAAGTGGATTCCGGCTCTTCTGCTGAGCGCAAGGCGTGTGATTTGACTGCCGTTACATCGATTGTTGCCGCTTTACCTATCAAGATTGATGTCAGTGATGTCGAGGTATTCCGTTTGGGTCGTTTTAATGCCGATAGGCCTCGCCCTCGACCGCTCCGCGTAAAATTTATGAACGCCAGAGATGTTTACTCGATCATTAAAAATGCAAGACATATTAAAAACTCTGATACTTATAAACAGATATTCATCTCCACGGACCGTAGTCTTTGTCAAGTCAATTATTATAAAAAAAATGCAGGAAGAGTTGAATTCACGAACAGCAAATGGCGAATTGAATTTGAAAATTGTTAAACTAGTTCCGCCCAATAGGGAACTTAAAATATATTACCAAAATGTGCGAGGTCTGCGAACTAAGTTAGACAAATTTTATACAAGTGTTTGTAGATCTTCATATGATCTGATCTGCATTACAGAATCCTGGCTTTCGAATGATATGTTAAATAATGAACTATTTTCATCAGATTTTACAATCTTTAGGCCTGATAGGGATTTTGCAACTGTTAATCGCAGTCGGGGAGCCGGAGTTCTGCTGGTTTGCAGGTTTCACTTGCGGGCTTATGGGCCGGATGTAACTGCAATAACTGATGCTGTACCATTTGTTGATATATCGGGCTGTCGATTGGATTTAAATAGTATTAGAATTTATGTTTATGTAATTTATATTCCACCAGATTTGCCAATCGTACAATATGAGATATTTCTTGATTTGTTTGAGGTTATTCACCAGTCACATGACGACAAAATTTTAATTATTGGGGACTTCAATGTCCCTCTGTATTGTAGTGCTAGTCTCACTGATGGAAAATGTGATTTGATCAGTGGCGGCTCTTTAATGAGAGCAAGTGAGCAATTGCACCCCCTGGAATTTTGAAACAAAACAAACCAAGCGGCAACTAACTGTGAAAGTATTTCTTTATTACGTATTCATAGTTATTGAACAGGAACGTGGCGTGTACGGCACGCGAAACAACCTACATGCACCGATCGTCGTCACAGATATAATGACGACTAACAGCGCACGGATGTAAAGACCCCTCCCACCGAGAGAAACATACCCATGCGCAAAGCGCTACTGTTGCTGCGCTAAGCCATTAAACATTACATTGAAGGTGGGGAGAACTGTATTTTGTTCTAGTTCCATATCGTATAATACATAGCATGTGAGCAAGATTCCCGTCTGCTCAACGCTGTTGTAAGATGTATGTCGTGTCTGCGATACAGAATAACATGTTTTCGCGGTTAACGTATGATGAAAAAATCGCAATAAAAAATTTTAAAGGGCCGATGCCTCAATTATGTTTAGAAAATAAACAATCTGTTAAAGGTAAAGACGTTATAAGAAAATTGAAAATGAATATTTATCAGAAAAATGACTGGATTTGTAGGTGTGAAATTAAAAATACTTTGTTTTGTTTTCCGTGTGTTTTGTTTGGTGGTGAACCGTCTTGGTCAAAGAACGGAATAAAAGACTTAATTCATCTTAGTGCTAAAATTACGAAACATGAAAATCCCGAAGGGCATTTGAAAAATATATTTAGTCTAAGAATGTTAGGAAAAAATAACATTCAGAATGTTTTGGATCATCATATAGAAAAGTAGTTCAACAACACAATGAACAGGTAACAAAAAATAGGCATGTGTTAAATTTAATAATAAATTGCATTAGATTTTGTGGCGCGTTTGAACTGGCACTTCGGGGTCATGATGAACGGCAAACGTCGAATACCAAGGGCATTTTTCGGGAATTGATAAATTTTACGGCAGAATTAGATAAATCGCTCAGAGATCACATCGAAGCAGCACCGGTTTTTAATTGAATTTATAAATGATTTCCCAAATTTTAATGAAAAAGTGATAGAACTGTTCTGCAAGTCAAAGACACACAAAATGGACTTCGTTTATCGTCAGATGTAATCAAACTGTAGTGTTATATTTATTATTCCCTCAAAACAAACTGTACAATGAACAGTACCTGTCTGGAACAGTATGTCGGTGAAACTTATAAAGATTGGGTAAGCGTTCTTGTATTACACTTTTTAATTTTGAAATTATGCACTCCCTATGTGAACCACCCCGAGCCGCCACTGGATTTGATTAATAATTTCATGGAGTTTCTTAATCTTAAACAGGTTAATGCTGTATTGAATTCAAATAACCCTTTTCTTGATCTATTATAGTCATTACAAACCTGAATGGTTTAAATGTTACTAGAGAAGACATCCCCCTAGTTGGGGAGGATCGGGCTCATCCCCCTTTGCTGGCGATATGTAAATATAAATGTACGCACTCGTCCAACACATTACGTAATCCAGCTTCTAAGGTCTATAATTTTAGAAAAGCGGATTATCTTGGCATGTATGAATCTTTGCTAAAAATTGATTGGACTTGTCTATATGCTTTTACTGATATTAACGTGGCTTGTTCTGAATTTTATAAGCAAATATACGATATCTTTAATGATCACGTACCATTGAAGAGTTCTCAGAGGTTTTCGTATCCCATTTGATTTGCTAAAGAGCATATTATCAATATTAAAAGAAAGAATATGCTTCACGATATTTATAAAAAGTCTGGTCGTTACGAAGACTACCTTCAGTTTAAAGAGCAACGCAAACTAATCAGAGCGAATTCAATGGTCCTGTACAGTAACTATATTACTAATGCTGAACAGCAACTTAAGGTAAATCCGAAACAGTTTTGGTCATTCGTTGCTTCTAAGTGACGGGGCCCGGGTATACCTGGTTCAATGAAGGGTGTTGAGGGATGTGAACTAAAGAACGCCGCATCTATAGTGAATGGCTTCAAACAGTTTTTCCAATCCGTTTATACCGATTCGGTGCACAATTTGGATACTACTTCCCCATCATCTACCGTATGCTTTCCAATGCACGGTCGTTTGCAATGTGTAAATGTATTTCTGGCGACAGACAGTCATTACCACTTAAGGATATGAAACAATTAACAAGTGATTTACTTTCATATGAACTCTCAACGTGAAAAGTGAACAGTCAAGGTGTGAGATATGTTTTATTAACCCTACGTATTGTTTCTGGAGAATATGTATTTACTGTTACTTGGCAAGGACTTGTTTCCCTATACATATTTTGATTCGGGTGTACAAAATATAAGATCGAGATTCATGATGTCCTCGATGGCACTGGCGTCATGTACCCCTGGCTTTTGATCCCTAATAATTATTGTTCGGAAACTCCAAACAATTTATATATCAATAAAACGTGACGTGTGTACTATTTGGACATAATTGCATTTACATTATGTATTATATATTATTTTACATTCCATAGTGCAGTTACTTATTACCATAAATAATAGTAAATGGCCACTAAAAATAAAGTGGCATATTTGTTTTTGTATTTAATTAAAGTAATTAGTTCGAAGGGTGTGAACCAGACGTACAAAAACAAATACTAGAGCAGTGCATAACGACCGGGCAACCTAGCCACACATGTAAAAATATATGCCTCTATACATATAACAAAATGTATTTTATTTATATATGAGAAACGAGCAAGTTCACGTAAAAACCTCAAGCAAAAAGGGTTAACTGTTACACATAGCAATTAGAAGGCGCAGATTTACAACCTGCGTCCAAACAAGAAGTGAAAAACGCCAGCAAGATTAAGGCATTAATCCACTGTCAACAATTATTATGGATAAGGGTATTAGATGCCAAACATGTTTATCATCACATTCTTTTACTATATACGTATATGAAAGTAAAACCATAAACAGCAAAATCTAATGAAGAAAATTGCACCAATGTTATTAGAACAAATTACAGATACATTATGTAATTTAGATCAAATAATTAACGTTTTACTTTATTTGTGTATTTCGATACTTAAATTTGTTGAATTCTTATTTTTCATACGTATTTAGTGTTAGCTTGCTTTTATAGGATGCAAATGAACTTTTTAATGGAAATCGTTATATTACAATTTCCTTTTACTCTGCCTGGTCAATCAATATTTCATAATTCCCAAATGATTCATTTCATATTGCCGTACTCATACATGCGCTATCGGCTTTGTTGACTTTACTATAACCTCCATCGAATGTTATCTATCCTCACTGCGAACGTCAAAATCCAGAAACACTTTACCAATTAATTTAATACGGTACGTTTTGAGTTACAATTACTGACGCGCCAAACGGGCAAGGCAGCAAAATATAATACCCGAACCGACATTGAGCGACACAAGCACGGGCACCTATAATGCATATATATGAACATATATTGTAAATGTAAGCGATATGCACATACACAGGACATGGAACTCGTAATTACATCACTTGTTATGCGTATTTGCGATTTACAATTAATAACGCTGTTAAATTGTAAAATATCGCTGATGGATTAACGTCATCGTATAACACAATGACCTTTATATATTCTCTATTTAAGCTTTGGCAAACCACGTATCAAAATCGAATATGAAATTGCAAGTATCTAGTAATATACATACACATAATAATAACGTAATATTTCTAAAATACGAGGGCGTATTTTTATGTTATCTACCTAGCCATGAAAAAAGCACATAAGAGAACAAAAAAAATATTTTTCTACATAATTTCCTTCAACACCATCTTTTTTCCAGTTGCCCCATACCCTCAGAAAAAAATTGCTTCGGTAACCCCGCAAAATATTCTTCAACAGCTTCTTTGCGTTCTTCATCAGATGCAAAACGCTTTCCTTTGAGATGCTTTTTTAAATTTTTGAATAAGAAGAAGTCTGACGGAGCTAGGTCGGGGCTGTAAGGTCGATGCCTTAACTCTGTAAACCCACAGTCATCGATTATCTGCTGAACTTTGTTTGCCTTATGAACCCGACAATTGTCGTGCAGCAACAAGTTTTTTTGTGGATAAGAATGCGGGCGTTTTTCCTCCAGAGCAGTTTTTAAATTTTTATTTGTGTTTCCGTAGGCCTCTCCATTTATGGTAGACCCTCTCGGCATATATTCAATAAGCAAAACTTCTTCAGCATCCCAGAAAACAGTTGCCATCATTTTTCCCAGAAAATTGTGTCTTGGCCTTTTTTGGTGGTGGAGAGCCCTTATGAACCCACTGCATGGATTTTTGTTTAGTAGGAGGATCCCAGTAATATACCCAAGCCTCATCCCCGGTAATAATTCGAGATAAAAATGTTCTGTCCCTTTCCAAGTTGACCAAATTTTCTTGAGAAACTTCTTTTCTGCACAGTTTTTGTTCAGGTGTAAGCAATCTGGGTATCCACCCTGCAGACACCTTCTTCATACCCAAATCGTCATGCAAAATTTTGAGAACACTTGTTTCGGATATACAGACTTCATTGGCAATGACAGAGATCTTTACACGCCGATCTTTCAGTACCAAATTTTCTACTTTTCGCACAATGTTTTCAGTTCGAGCTTCAACGGGTCGTCCGGACTTTGGGTCATCATTGATTGACTCTCGGCCCCATCGAAAGAGTTTAGACCAATATTTTACTTGGAAATAAGATGGTGTATCTTCCCCATATACAGCAACCATTCTTTCATGAATTGCTTTTGGACCATTGCCTTCCTTTGTCAGGAACTTTATTACGCCGCGATGTTCAACTTTAGTTTCACTCATTTTGTCGAGAAATGGACGGTCTCAAATCTCTATACACAGCATAAACTAAACACAACTTAGCACATGTACTTCTAACAGTGACAGCAATTTTTCAATAAATTGTTTGACATCGTCACTCTTGGTAGATAACATAAAAATACGCCCTCGTATTTAAAGAAGTAAATTTATTGTAATGCTTCTGGTTTAGTGCTTCATATTAATCTTGCCGAAATGAGTGTTTGATGTGAATTCTAGTGTAGTTTAAAAATTATTACCTAGTTAAGAATTTGCTAGAAAAGTGTTCGAAATGTGTTCTATTGAAAATTTTAAAGAAAAAAATAAATAATACGTATGTATACATTAAAAAAAGCGCCCTCTGTTATTCCTTTGAGCATTTTGATTCTATTTATAATGAGCCTATACCATATTGATGATGACTAACTAACCTGAAACACGTGTCTACGGCTGCACTACGCAATAGCTTTCCAATAATTTATTTTTAACTTACACGCTTTGCGTTATTATTATAGACCGGGCACGAGCGGACGATGAGTCATCGCCCATGGGTGCACTATTGAAATGTTGTATTTTTAAAATACGTTATTATTTGTTCCTTTTGTAGTTCAAGTCGAGTAAAGAAGCATTAATATTTACTAGCAATACTTTCTCAAGTTTCTCTTCTGTGAGGTTTGTTCTCTTTAAACGAAGTACATCTATGTATAGGTGCATACTGGAAATATTCTTTTATTTTAGCGTATTTAGCAGTTAAATTTTGTGTCATTGTCCTCATACATAATTGCCGTAATATTATTAAATCTGGATTTCTATCAAAAACTGCGCCTAACTTTTGCCGAAGGCCACATCCGAAGTCACTTGAAATAAATTTTAAATTATTAATAGCCACATATAATGCGGTTAATCCATCTTTTAATTTGAGATTTCGATTTTCAAAATATGTGATTAGTTTAGGCAAATTTCCAAAGTGTTCCTGAAGAAATAACAACAATTTTTTTAAATTTGGGATTTGTGTTAGTTCCTTGCACTCGGAAATACTTCGAGCAAAGTCATTTAAACATGTAACAAAATTTTGTAAACTATCGAAATTCTCTGCATAAAAACTAGTAGCTTCCAACCATGATCCCCATCTAGTTTTTACTGGCGAGGGTGGCACTGACAAAGATGGAAGTTTTTCACTGTAAAGAGCTACTCTCGATGGTGCTTTTCTGAAAACTTTTTTAAAAGCGGATACAAGTCTGTCAACTTGTACCTGTCGTCCGAATGAAGCATTTTGTGCAAATTCTCGTCAATGGTTTTAGCAACTATTTCCGCATCAACTGTATTTATAACTTTAAATGCTATATTACATAAGCATTATATGGAATAGTTGGATGTTGTATACCAGCTACAACATTTAGCACACAGCGTCCTAATATATCGACAGTTTCTTCGGCTCCTGTTCATAGGTATTGATTTGCAAGATGTTTTCTAATGCATTCTACTGCGTTCGTGAAGCACTTAGAAACATGATATTTGCGTAAGGAGGATTCATCAGGAATATTTCGACCAGTATATTTATGGAAAAACGTTTTCAAAGTGTGTTTGTCAAGTTTATTTAATGGGATATTAGCCGCCATAAAAGTTTCACAGAGTTCTTCGCTAAAATTGTCAGCTTCCAACAGGTCCAATTTTTGTGTATGTTTTAGCGATGCTAAGTGACGTTGTACGTGCGATTTTTTGGCATTATGTAACGATATTTTACAGACTTTACAATAAATTTCGGAATCACTGACAATGGAGGACATACAATCAGTATGACTCTTAATCTAATTCGCCATTGTTTCACGATGCCATTCTCGACGTTCTTCCATATCATATCTGAAAAAGTAACATAACCAATGTTCTAAATCTAAATAAATGATAACTAAAAATATATGCGTGTGTTATTAAAACTTAATGAAATCCAGTGCACACTTACGTCAAGATAATTGGGAGAAGTAGATTCAATGAAACGGTATTAAACAGGAACTATTACAAAAATTACGAAGTATGTAATTAACAGTCAAGACAATGAAAAAACGAAACTAACTTCCCGCACATTATTTATCGAAATATAAGGTAAATAGAATAAATTTTAAAAACTCCTAATGCTTCTACCTACGCCCATGAAGAAAGGAATTTAAGAGTAAAATCGTCTTTTTTGCCTATCGTTTTCTGGACAACAACAGATGTTGCAGTTCACCATATAGTGCTATTCAGTAACTGCATGATGTTGTACATTATTTCTTTTGTCCGTCGTAATTTCGGCCTCGTACGCCCGGTCTATAGTTATTATTTCTCTAGTACATCGATTGGCATTGTCTACCGTATGGTGAACTTGGTTGTTGTTCCCAATAAGTTGAAGATCTTCTGATAAGTAGAAATGGCAGCAAGTCTTCCTATTTCATTCCATTTTCGCCTCACACTATTTAGATGAGGCATTGTCAATATACGAGCATAGAAAGATCGGAACGGTAATTGGTAAAACTAATTGGTGTACTCAATCAATTCGCTTTACTAATTAACGCTCTTTTTGTTCAAAAAAACGACTTAATGAGCTATTTAATTATAGAGAGATTTTAAAAGCCATCATTTACAAAAAGAAAAGATTCTCGCTAAACGTAATCCTCTGCGTATCTGCATTATTTTTATTAAAAGGTGAATAAGTTTGTTTAATTTTTCAAACGAACGTGTGTTTCTGTATATAAAACAGGAATAAAACGTAATGTTAGGTAATTACGAAGCAAAATTTGGAAACACACGGTCACGATACACAACACTAAATACGGTATTACACGATGTTAAAGCAGGTAAGCAATTATGCTGAAATTTCTCTGGCGTTTTGTATTTGCCCACTGTTTCAAATTAATATTATATGTATGTGGAAGAGTTGATATACCAGAGAGATACTAAATTAATTAATTTAAGTAGTCCTTCCGTAATTAACGGTGTATATATTAGCAAATTGAATCGGTACGCTACTATGGAGTTTACTTGGAGAATATTCGTAGCTTTCCACAGCACATAAATCCGTATTGCGAATAAAATATTAAAATTTCGGTGTCGGTTCTGGGGAAAATGTAATACAATGCAAATAATACCTTGAGTAGATAATTTTATTGTTGTTCACCTATCATAATGATCATTCTTGGTGTTACATATTCGTGAACCGTAAACTTTATTAGTTTTAACGGTGGGGATGGATAGCTTTGTGATAAATTTGGTCGAATATTCATAGGTGTAACAGGTTTGAATGGTTCGATCGGCAGATAGAATACAAATCCTTTCGGTTGGAGATCCATACTTTTTTTTTTCTTCCACTTAGCTTGTAGTCACTTAATTCAACATTTCTTTCCCTAAGTTGGTATGGAGGTGAAGAAACAGCAGTTACCTTAGGTATCCTTCGATATCCTTGATTAGATAGACGAGTGGACTGCAGCACATAAAGTTTTATTTAAATATAATAGTTATGTTTATTTACAAACCGTTTATAAATAATTTTTATTCCTTAATGTTATCTCATTCAGATAACTATCATGTTCATGTAATTTAACCTAAAATTCTTGAATTCAAATTGCTATCACACACACAAACTATAAAATTATATATCTATGTGCTCATAGATTTATTATAATAATACATGAAGCTAGAACAGAGAATTTGTAACACATTAGTAAACGTAAAATCTAAAATGTGCGCCCAAAGATGGATGGTGCATTAGAAGCAGTAGCGGTTTAAGACCCGAGCTACACGTGAGACTGCCCCGCTCCGGGAGGGGCGCCAAATCACCAGAAAAAATAATTCACGTCAATAAAAATAAAAATAAAGGTGAATTTTGGGCAATTTACTAATAAAACGATATTATTTTATTTCATAATGCGCAAATCTTGTTACTCGTATGAGCTTTGTTTAGGTTCTTTAATTTAAACTGATTCAGACCCTGCGTAGAACCAAATATGAACAGAACAGAATTTTAAGCATGTAACGTACATTCTCTTAACCTAGTTGTTAATGACGCAGCTTTCTCATGTAGCGAAGCTGTCAACTTATTCAGCATTTTACAAGAAATATATAACTTTTTTTGCTGCGTCAAGTCATAGATGGGCAATTTTAAAAAAATATGTTACATTGTTGACTTTGAAACCCTTAAGTGACACCAGATGGGAAAATCGTATTGATGCTTTTCGTTATCAGGCTAGAGAAATCTACTGTGCATTATTTGGGATACCGGAGGACTCTAGAACCAATCTAGAACTTATGCGTATGGAAAGAACGCTGCCCGTGGAATGGCTCATAAAATAAAAGCTTTTGGTTTGTTTTCTGTCTAGTTATTTGATACACACACAATTCTCTTCTGGATCAATATTATCACTGATAAAATTATATATTAATTAATTAATATTATATATTTTTCATTTCTTTCTGAAGTTCCTGACTGATAATTTATCAGTCAGGAAATTCAGAAAGAAATGAAAAATATCTCAACAGTTACACAAATGATTGAGAAAATAAAAAAATATTTTAAAGAAATGCGAACCGAGAAAAGTTCCGAAAGAAATATTGGTTGACAAGAGCATTGCAGAGAAACTTGAAGTCGAACCAACTGTTCCAATTAAATATAAGAAGAAAAATAAACCGTCAATTTGATTATGAGTCAGAAGATGAACTAATTGTGGAACCAAAAATGGCTTTTAAAAGTAGCTTTTACTTTTACATGTTATATTGTGCCATCAATTAATTAGAAGACCGTTTTTCCCAAGTTACCAGTCACAGTCGTATTTCTGGATTCCTGTACGGCATAAAATATGAAGACAAAGATTTATTGCTGAAAAATTGCGCTGATTTACAGTAGGTACTAACAAACGGAGACGACTGTGACATTGAAGGTTTCCAACTTTATCAAGAACTGTTGGTACTTTGCCTCAACCCAGTGCGCGTGGCTGTGGCCCACGGGAAATGTTATTCTACATTACAACTAACAGTCTGCGTGAGAACTTTTCCAATATATTTATATTTGTATGAATTGCTCTCACACTCCAGTTAGTGTTGCATCAGCAGAGAGAATATTTTCCATATTATTATATGAATTATTACAAGAAATAGACATTGACTCATTTATTAGAGATTTTGCAAATAGAGAAGCCCGAAAATGTTTGTTACTTTAATTTTTGAGCAGTGCTGTATATTAGAGAATTTGTTTCGTTTATTTATTTCGGTAGGATTATTGTTGTTGTTTTCTGTCGTTTGGCCGTTAACAATTTTCGCCTGAATTATTTTTATCCTTCATGTTATTATATTTAGCAGTAACGAACGTAGTAATTATATCTTACATAGGAATTAATTTATTTTCTAATGGGTTGTCCCGCCATCTGTTGGCGAGAACGGTCTTTAACGTTAAATATATGCCTACCTTCGCGTCGGCTCAGAATTAATTTTAGTTAAGTACTGTTAATTCTTGTTTGGACTTAGAGAATTTTCTTTTAATTTTTCCTCTCTTCCCTAATAATTAGTAGGCTTCCCTTTTGTTACAAGTATCGTCTCTATCATCTTTAAATGTTTTCGTAGTTTTCGAATCGTCTGTCTGGCGTTGCTTCTGGTGTGAACGTCCATGTAAACGCCTTCTTCGTCCCATTTTGATTTTTGCCGTTAATCGATAAAGAAGCGGATTGGTTTCGATCGATATTCACTGCTAATTATTGGTAAATTAATACCGATATCGTTCCGTAGTAATTACGCTGATTAGCGGATTAATGAGGCAGTGATTATTTCATAAATTGGTTGAATATTTTGTCTTTTTCGACTTTCTGTCGGTTGAATTGTTGCGATCGATTTCATCCATATCCAGTAAGTTCCTTTTTTAGTTTTTCGTTGTGTAGATTTGTTAATGTATGTCGTTTCCCCTTTTCTTATAGCTTTTAATTTGTGCGGAATTATACGCCTATATCGTCCTGAGTGACTGGAATTTCCAAGCCACGAGGTACCGCCATTTTGACTCATAACACTGGACTGGATTTTTAATGTAATTTTACTCTGAGAAGATAATTTAACCACCGAAAATGCTGAAATCTTGATTCTTCTACACGAAGTGTACTTTTCCTGGAATTTCGGTTGAAAGAGTTATTTCCAGTTTTTCCTTTCGTATGTGGAAGGCCACGCCTATTTGTCAGATAAGTATATAACCTTTTCTCTTAATTGTTTGTGTTAGTCTGTAAGTTACCGTTTCTTAATATCATAAGGTTCTTTTCTCTGTAATTTAATAGATTACCCCGTTGGCAATTTTGTGCTTGGAAGCCTGGGGTGTGTTTTCAGTTTATTGTAAGTTTTGCGTTGATCAGAGCATTTAAGTTTTCATTTAAGCATTTTAGAATCTATTGTCAGATTTCAATCGATGCTGGCATAGAGTAATTTCAGTTTACGAGGGTTATCGTATAAGTTTGTAATTTAATTGTTTTTTCAATTTAAATTTGTAGGCCTTCAGCCGGAATTTCATTATATTGTTTTTTTATACCATTTGTCATGGTTTCATTTAATTATTAAGTACATTTATATTTATATACCGTGTGTCCACGTATTGACACATTTGTTAAATCCTTTGTAAAGCAGAGATCTCTAGTCATTGCTAGTTTAATTCATTGTAATTGAATTGGAACTAACATTTATAATACATGTGCGATATACAGACTGTCCAGAAGTAGGGCACCTCTGTCACTTTCATTTTACATTGTCACATGTTTTTATTTTTTTGAATAGAACGAGTTAATATCTCTCGTAACCTTATGTAATTTTTTGTTGTTGTTTGTCCATTTAACTTTCCAAATTCTAAAATTTTATAATTAAACTTTATAACTTAAGCAACAATATAGATTATATTAAATTGTTTGATGTGGGAATTATCTTTTGCTACCTTGAGTATTTAACTGATCTTTCTCCTGGATCAAAGACCATTTTGGGGTAGGGAATATTACACATAAGGAGATGGCGTCCGTAAATTCATCCATCTGAGATTCTGTGTAAATCCACGACCCACATAAGACGATTGAGTTGGAGGCAGTTCCCTTCATAATTTTTATCATCTGTACGCAAGGGTCAGGTAAGGCATTCCTGAAGGTGTAACCATAAATTTTCCGAAACTTTGGTGATTTAATAAGCGGCCATACAATTATTTTAGCTTGGCCATTACTTTGCTATCACTATCGAAGGATGAATAATTTTGGTTTCACATCGACGCCATTTTTCTGTGCCTTTGTTGATTTTGACAATTAATTTTAATTTAAACTGTTGAAGGGCGTAGCATGTTTTTTGTAAAAAACATTTTTATTTGTTGTTGTTTGTTGTTGCTAATAACGTACACTAATAAAATGTTTGAATTCAGTTTTAATTCCTTTCTAATTTACTGTCATTATATTATATATTGTCATATAAGCATAGTGGTTTGTTGGTTACAAGAGGGGAGATGCGCCAAAATGACCTCTCGCCCGGGTAGAAATTTTACCTTGAGTCGCCCCTGATTAGAAGTACCAGAGCGAAAGTAAATATCCGTACAGTTCAAGGTATACCGGTGCATATTAAACACGACATACCACCTTACATCTCCGCGAAGTGGACGAAAAATTATTTCTCCTAGTGTACATGAACAACCAATTTTAAGAAAGAATTGAAATTTTGCACCTGAGAGTAATTCGAGGTGATGTACGTTTGCAAAATATATTCATCCAAGCAATGTTGTGGCTTTTTTTTATTTTAAATGAAAGACCTTACATTTATAGTAATAGTTGGCTTCTTTATTAAATTTTATGTTAGTTTCTTAATCTCAAGCAAGATATAAATTAATTTCGATTTTCTTTTTGTTTTTGGGGAAAATTCAACCGAGGTACATGTCTTTCCTATTTAAAACAATTTATTTTGAAATTTTACTTGTTACTTATTATTTCTCGCGGTGATTTGTATTTACTTTAGATGTTGAAGCTTTTTAATCTTAAGGGGATATTAAAGTCGATTTGTATTTGGGAATTCACTATAATTGCTTTTGGAGGTGTTGGCCTGTAGGAGGAGCCAAATGCAAGCCATCTCATTCTCACATATTTGAAATGAATGTGTTGTTTTCCGTCACCCGAATACAGAGAAACAACTGAACTATTCAAATCAACGGCATCAGAATATCGTGACAAATACGATGGTCGATTGTAGTAGCAAAAAAAAGAGTCTGTTCATACAAGGAATAGGTTTTTATTTTTACGGAGTATAAGTTTATTTCATTTTAGCGTTTTTTGCATGAAGGAAGATTATTTCGCCATAGTTATTTCTTTTAGAAAAGCAAATATTTGGCAAATACTATATATAAACAAAAATTAAAGTATTCCATTCAAAGAAGTGCAATAAATGTATTCAAAGACATCTCTACGAAATGTACGAAGAATGTATATGAAACTGACAATTTTTTTTGCTGCAATAAAATATTTGTATGTGCATATGTGAACGAAACACTTTCCACAATTACGCAATCAACTCAATAAAAGTTTTTCTTTCCATGATAAGTATAGTTATATCGCTATCCTTTTCGCACATACAGTAAATACAGTTAGGGCTGTTCGCTGTTCTCATTATTTGGAGAATTAATTTTTTGACACTTTTTGGTGTTGAGTGCCGAAGTAGAGTGTGACGTAAAGGTGTTCACAATGGCAAGAGGCAACAGAAATTTAAAGAAATATCCAAGATTATCCTCAAAGCGGAAAAATAGAAGCAGGCAAGTGTTAAAAAGACTCAAGAGCAATGAGAGTGATCCATCATCAACCGTTCAAGTATGCCAAACGTAAATTTAATACCTTTCTCAATCATTTATATTATATTTATTTTTTTTTCTTTCAAGTTCAGTTAGTCATGAGGTTGTTGATAAAGATTACATGGATGTATTACATGCGATTGAACGTGAACCTGAAGTTAACTTATCAAATGAAAATATTTCAAAGTAGGCAGTTCCAGCAACTATTTAAATTATTATTTGTATTATAAAGCAAGTTATATACAGGATGTTTCCAAATAAGTTCGAAAGTTTTTAGAGGGTGATTCCTTGTCAAAAATTAAAGGGGGTCTTTCATGTAAACAAAAGCTCTTAGGCTTGTCTTTGGAAACATCCTGTAAACATAAGCACATACAGAGCTGTTCGTTATAAATTAATTGCGTTTTGAGTTTATTTTAGAATTGAAATAATAAAAGAGAGTGCACATTCTGAATACTGTGTTTCTGGTAGAAGAATAATTGATGTTGAACAATTCTTTAAATCAATTGTGGAGTTCAAACATAATCCATTGTTTTCCTGCAGTACTGAGAATTTGAAAATAATAAATGAAAAGAAACTTGGTCTCAATAGTATTTTTTATTTACAATGTGCAATGTGCAAGGAAACATCATCCGTAAGCACAGATAGTGCATCAAAAAATTCGCTTGATATAAACAAAGCAGCAGTCTTGGGAATGATATCCTCAGGAGGTGGTTTTTCGCAGCTGGAGGAAATTCTTGCATTTTGTAACATTCCTTGTATGAGTTTTCCAAAGTTTGCTGCAACTCAGGATGAAATTTCTCCTCTCATTAGTGGAAGTGCATGTGATTTAATGGAGGCAGCAGGAAAGGAAGAGGCTCAACTCGCAAAGGAAGTAGGAGACGTGGATCAAGACGGCATTCCACATATCGCTGTAATAGCAGATGGAGCCTGGTGAAAGCGTTCATATTGGACGAATTACAGTGCGTCATCAGGTGTTGTTAGTACTTTCCTCAATTTTGTTTGACATGTATTTCCATGAAGACATTGAGAACATAATATTTCATTTTTAGGGAGTTATTATTGGGCAAAAATCCAAAAAAATATTATATCTTGGTATCAAGAACAAATATTGTTGTATGTGTTCCCGTGCAGAAAAAAAAACAAGAAGATGTCAAACCTCATACCTGTTTCAAAAATTGGTGCAAACCGTCCACTGCAATGGAAACAGAAATAATTGTAGATGGTTTCAAAAGCAGCATTGAAATGCACGGGCTGAAATATAAATATCTTATAGGAGACGGGGATAGCAGCTTAACAAGAAAATTAGCTGAGGCCCGCCCTTACAAAAATTGTCTTGTGAAAAAAATAGAATGTAGAAATCATCTGTTACGAAATTTTCGGTCTAATTTAACAGATTTATCTTCAAAAAGAGTAAGCAGTAAACGGCAAATTGTTAATCTGGAGCAGAGACAGTTTCTAAAGTCGAATGTAACCAGATTCGGGATTGCGGTACAATGTGCTGTTAAACACTGGATTAAAGAAGATATTTCACATGAGCAAAAAGTGAGGGAACTGCGTTCTGATATTCTCAATTCATCCAAACATATATTTGGAGAGCATTCGAATTGTAAACAATATTTTTGTCAAGGTAAGTATTCTGGAAGTGGATTTTTCATAGTGTATCATTTAATATATATACTATGTAGGTAAGGATGAACGCAACTGGGTGAATGAAATGACGGAAAGTGGTCTTTTGCAAGATGTCGAAATTCTGTTGTACCGCTTAGTGCACAATGCTGGTAGTCTTCGCCTAAACATGGATAATAATGCTGCAGAGTGCTACAATTCAGTTGTCGCAAAATTTGTGATGTTGAAATAAAGGTTTTAATTTATATTGTAAAACTATATGTTAAATAAAGTAATTATATTTGTTCTTTGAAAAATTTGTGTTTTGCTTTATAAATTGCCATACCACTTTAAAGTGTTAAAGCTACCTACACCCTGAGATATAGAGTAAATGCTGGGAAGAGATTTTGTTAAAGATAAGAGGAGCAAATAAGAGCATAAACCACTGCTAAGTTGCTAACCCACCTTTTTTTAGCAATATAACTGTGATTCCAAGAGTTAATCATTTTCTAAATATTATTCAAATTACTGAGGCCACAGCAATATGTGCGTTTCAAATTATACAATAGTTGTTCTAAATTAAGTTTTAAATAGTTTTATCTTCTTAAAAAATTAAACCTGTAAGTGTGTGACACAAAAAAATTTTATTATAGGAAAATTATTCAGAATCCTATTCTAAGTACTTCTATTCTCTTAATAAATTACTATAGAATGCATACTTTACGAGATATTTGCAAAAAAGTGCTACTCGATAAAGGTAAAAGTGATACTTCCGGTCAGTGGCGGCTCTTTAATGAAAGCAAGTGAGCAATTGCACCCCCTGGAATTTTGAAACAAAACAAACCAAGCGGCTACTAACTGTGAAAGTATTTATTTATTACGTATTCATAGTTATTGAACAGGAACGTGGCGTGTGCGGCACGCGTAACAACCTACATGCACCGATCGTCGTCACAGATATAATGACGACTAACAGCGCACGAGCAACTATTCGAATGTTTACCCCTTCCACCGAGAGAAACATACCCATGAGCAAAGCCCAACCGTTGCTCCGTTAAGCCATTAACATTACATTGAAGGTGGGGAGAACTCTATTTTGTTCTACTTCCATATCGTATAATACATAGCGTGTGAGCAAGATCTCCAGTCTGCTCACCGCTGTTGTAAGATAAATTTCGTCTCTGCGTTACAGAATAACACGTTTTCGCGGTTAACGTATGATGAAAAAATCGTAACAAAAAATCTTAAACGCCCGATGCCTCAATTATGTTTAGAAAATAAACAATCTGTTAAAGGTAAAGACGTTATAAGAAAATTCAAAATGAATATTTATCAGAAAAATGACTGGATTTGTGGGTGTGAAATTAAAAATACTTTGTTTTATTTTCCGTGTCTTTTGTTTGGTGGTGAACCGTCTTGGTCAAAGAACGGAATAAAAGACTTAATTCATCGTAGTGCTAAAATTACGGAACATGAAAATTCCGAAGGGCATTTGAAAAATATATTTAGTCTAAGAATGTTGGGAAAAAATAACATTCAGAATGTTTTAGATTCATCATATAGAAAAGCAGTTCAATAACACAATGAACAGGTAACAAAAAATAGGCATGTGTTAAATTTAATAATTAATTGCATTAGATTTTGTGGCGCGTTTGAACTGGCACTTCGGGGTCATGATGAACGGCAAACGTGGAATACCAAGGGCATTTTTCGGGAATTGATAAATTTTACGGCAGAATTGGATAATTGCTCAGGGATCACATCGAAGCAGCACCGGTTTTTAAGGGATTATCAAAAACGATACAGAATGAGCTGCTTGAAGCAATGTTGAACGTGTATCATGGACAAGTTTCCAGTGAAATTAAAGCAACCGACTTCACATCCGTGATAGCTGATGAAACCACAGATGTGTCCAATCAGTTTCAGTTGGTGGTTGTTTTAAGATATATTGTGAACGCGAGACCGGTCGAAAGATTTTGGAAATTTCTTCTGCCTAGTGGACATGATGCTAATTCTTTATCTGCTTCCATCCTTAACGAAATTAGTTTGCTTGTTGATGACCCAGAAAAACTGATTGCACAGAGCTATAATGGGGCAGCAGTCATGAGTGGTGCTATTAACGGCGTGCAAAGACATGTCCAAGACCAGTATCCAAGGGCCAATTTTGTACATTGTTACGCACATCAGACAAATCTTATTATGTCACATGCTACATCGAGCAGTAGTAAATGCAGATTTTTTTGCCAATCTGACGGGATTATGTACTTTTTTTCTCCTCTTCACCACAACGAGCTGCAAGATTGGAAGAATTCCTTCAGAGAAAAAGCTTACCTCGTTCTTCAAAAATAAGATGGAACTTCAATTCTAGGACAGTGAATACAATATATGAGCACCGAGCTCTAGAACAAATCGAGGGAGAAGCTAGTTTACAAACTACCATTCATCAAGCTGGTGCCAATTTGCGAATTTTAGAGGAGGAAAATGTTATCTATTGGTTAACTTCCTTTCATAAAATTATGCCACATGTGGACATATTGTTTAATCAATTACAAAATGTCAATACAGGTGCATTAAAAATCAAGAATAATTTAGATAATTTTGAACGCGCTATTGGAAAAATTCGAACCGAAATCGTTGACACAGATAATCAGTTGGTTAAACAAAATGACTCAGAACTGACTCCTCGACCATCAACGCGACGAAGAATAACTGATGGTAGCCAAAGACGGAGGGAGACTATTGAAGTGTGCGATATCATTTTGCCTGAAATAAAAACTATATTTCGGTATACAGGGCACTTAATATTAGCAAACTTAATTTCTTTTAAACAGTTCTCCTCTTTTCAAAAAAAAATTCCGGAAGATTGCCTTCAAGAAGCAGTAAAATTTTATCCATGTCTCAATGCAAGCAGACTATGAACTGAATTAAGTGTTCAATATTCTAGAGAAGAATTTAGGCAAAATATAGAAGTCAGTGCTGTAGGTCTGCTAGGCCTTCTGCTGGATGGATTAAGCGACACCTTTAATGAAGTTGTGAAGCTTTTAAAAATTGTCATTACAATCCCAATGACAACGTCTGAAGCGGAACGCCAGTTTTCACGACTGAAGAGAATAAAAACTTTCCTGAGAAATACAATGAAAGAAGACAGATTAAATGCCCTTACTATGTTATCTTGTGAAAAAGAATTTATAAATGATTTCCCAAATTTTAATGAAAAACTTAGGTGTGGCCACCACACGACTTTCTTATACGTATGAGCGTTTCAAATTATAGGATTTTAAGAATTTTTTATACAAAAATTATTCACAATCCTATTCTAAGTACTTCTATTCTCTTAATAAATCCCGATAGAATGCATACTTTGCAAGATATTATCAAAAAAGTGCTACTCGCTAAGAATAAAAGTGCGACTTCCGGTCCGAATTTTGAAATTTCATATATACAAAAAATATTGCAAATCCAATTATAAATACTTTTGTATTCTTGATAAATACATATAGAATGCATAACTTACGACATATTTGCAAAAAATCGCTATTCGATAAGGGTAAAAGTGGTACTTCCGGTCTGAATTTCGAAATTTTTTTTATACAAAAGATATTGAAAATTATGTTTTAAATACTTTTATACTCGTCACGTACTTGTCTAAAAAGCATGACTGATTTTCGATAAGAGTAAAAGACCTACTTCCGGTAGGAATTTCGAAAAACTTTAAATAAAATTATTCTCAATTTTAATTTTAAGTACATATGAATTCTTTATAAATTTGTTTAAACTTAGTAGTTGACGAAATACTGGCAAAATTCGATTTTTTCACTGAAGTAAACTACTACTTCCGGTCTGCCAATTTTGCTTAAAATCTAATCATTTCTCAAGAGGGAGATTATACTACTAAATACAAAATTTGGAATACGCGCCCCAAATTAAAAAAAAGACGAATACTGATGCGGAGCTTCATTCATCGGGCACTAATATTGTCAACTGGGAAATTTCTGCGGCATAAATATCCAGTTCGTAGAAAAGCCAGGCGATATCACACATTGAAAAATAAATATATGTATATGACAATTATTTTATCATTAAATCACATATATAAAATGTCTATTACACAACTCAAACAAATATTTTAAAAATTTTCAAAGTCCATAAATTATTTTAACAGATGCGAAAAATATAATAGGCAGCAACATGTTCCAATGCAACTGCAACGCTATTTCTGCATGCAAACTAGAGAACTAAACAAAATCGCAATAAGTCAATCACCAAAAGTCAATTTAATTGAGTCCTTTTACGCGCCACGAAATTATAAAGAAAATTCAAAAAATTTTGTAAGTTCATTAATTTACTATAGCGGATGCTAAATAGGCAATACAAGCATAATACATGCAGCAACATGTTCCAATGCTACTGCAACGCTATTTCTGTATACAAATTAAAGAACTAACCAAAATCGCAATAAGTCAATCACCAAAATAAAAATAAATTGTATCTATACCTACTTTTGTATTGTCATTAAAATCATATACAATACAATGCATTCATACATTTATCCATATACGAAAAATTTTTTTCGTATACCGGTAGGTTTTCTGGTAACGCAACGATTGTATAGCGCATGTATCAGTCCCCACAACTGAACGACTACGTATATGTACTCCCCTCGAAGCGTATCGACTCATTTCATTTCAATACAGTGAGACGCTTGGGTAACAGCCGTTCGCGTCGGGGAATACGATAACTGTAGCGAGTGATAGTGGGGACTTGGACACTCCTCTGTCGTTGCTTCACCCGAAAACTTACCATGTATACTTGCATGGTAAAATCATATAGCTTCGAAACTGGTAATAATATGAATGCGTAAAATTGGAGTGAGAAAAAGTGAAATAAAATACTCCAGACAACCGCAAAAAGTTCGGACAGTCCTATTGGGCGGGGCCAAGAAGTTGGGTGCATATCCGTAGCAGCTGAAGGCGCTGCTAAAATACAAATAATTCAGTATCGCAGCATTCCGGAATTTCTTAATTTAATTACTCAAATTAAACTTTTTTCCGCAATTCAAAAAGCTATATCTCACAAGAAAACATTGGTCTACACGGGAATTACATCCGTTTTGATCAATTTCATTTAATTCTTTCAGATTTTGACGGAGAAACACACGTACATTTTACTCTAATTTGGAATAAAAAAAATAGGTGGTTGTGACAAAAAATTACATAATCTGACAACCTTTCCGTGTACTCATATCTATATTGGAGTTGTACAGAAAATTTCACATTTCTATCTTGAACAATAGTAAAAAAAACTGATAAATTCGATATCTTGCTTTCTCGACCGCTTTAATATCCCCTTAATAATATGAGCAATGTTGTCGTAGTCAACTAAAATATTACAAAAATAATTCTGTGTTGTAACAGTAACCGTGCCTGTTTTTTTTTTTTTTATAAAATGTATAAATATTTATATTATCTAATAAGCAGATGTTTTGGACTTTTGACTATTACATTATTTCCAATCGACAGTGATAGTGTTGATGAGCGAAATTAAATTATAACCATTTTGTTGCAGGTGACATACGAACTAAATTGTATCACCAAATAAGGTATTCATTTTTTATACATTTATGATTTATCACGTAATAACATTGATGCGTTTACTTTATTAGAAATTTTTTCCTGTTCCGCAATATTCTTCTCGCTTTCAAAATGTATTTTATTTTTCAAGAGCAAGGTTCCGGCTTTATGGAATTTGTATTTATTTTAATGATATTTACCAGAGATAATTAGATATTAAGTATATACGAGTAAAGAATAGAACAGGAGAGAGTCTCCTTAATAATAATATTTGTCCAAATGTGGTAACTCAATATGGCCGCCTCAATGCATAGAATATGTATGTTACATGTCAGATGTAGTGTCAGATATATGACAAGTTATTCAAAATACTCATTTTATAAACTATGATTGGTCAATATTGCCATAACGACCTGCCTTAAAGTGGTAACTCCGTCTAAATAATACCTATTCCCCCACCAGTTTATTATCTCTCCTGTTCTATTCTTTCCTCGTAGGTAGGTACATACATATTATTATTATTAGAAAGTCAAATTTTTTAACATAGTTTCAGGAAATCTTGATCTAACTTACCATGGTAATAGAAATTAGTTACTCTACACATGACATTTCATAAGTGCGTAATTAAAATGTCTTTAAAATGTTTTTTTTTTAATAGAACACCGCGTATATTAATCATAATTTGAAAAGTTTTCTATCCAAAAATATCTATATGGCCTATATATCGTCGCTATTTTTAATTATAGGCATTTACTTTCAAATAATCCTATTCTTATTTATTTTTATTTGCTGCAAGCTATGGTTGTTTGTTAGTGGCTTAATGTCACTGAATTTCACTAATTTATTGCTTGTTGGTTAGTAGTAATTACGAAATATAAAAGAACTCACATTTACGAATTAACAAATAGTTTTCAAGGTTACAAAAATCTGTTATTAACTTTGCATCATTATTACAACTACTGAAACTTTTACCTAAACCTGTAATTAATGAAGGTAACAAAATTAACGTGTTAGTATATTTTGAAGCTCGTGCCCAATCTTCAATACGCTGTGCAAACAAGCGGTCATCAATTCAAAGAATCCTATATGAAAATAAATATTTTAGAGTAGACACATGTACCGGGTGTTTTTTTATCTTTGATATCATTTTGATTACCTGCAACTTTTTTGTTTTTAAAAATATCAGAATGAAGCAAAAATCATTTTGCATAGGTATCTATGAAGTTTTTTACGTTTTAAAAAATAAAACAAAACACTAACGTTTTTCCAAGATATTAACCTAACTTATATTTTTTTAAATGGAAAGCCCTAAATATTTTCGGATATTTCGCTTTTACATGAAATTTCAAGTATATTTTACAAAGCATACCCCATACCTATCTTCAACGGTTTGCGAAAAAACGGCGTTTAAACATGCAACAAAGAAAAATTTAGTTTTGTAACCCTGTTCTTAAAGATGTCGAAATCAAACAGAAATCATTTTTCATAATTATTTAGAAAGTTTATTTTTAATAAAACAAAAGATTAACGATTAACAAAGTAACAAATTATTAAAAAAAACAATTTTACAAAATTAAATTATTCTAAAAATGGCATGTTTAAACGCCGTTTTCTCGCAAACCGTTGAAGATAGGTATGGGGTATGCTTTATAAAATATATTTGAAATTTCATGTAAAATCGAAATATCCGAAAATATTTAGGGCTTTCCATTTAAAAAAATATAAGTTAGGTTAATATCTTGGAAAAACGTTAGTGTTTTGTTTTATTTTTTAAAACGTAAAAAACTTCATAGATACCTATGCAAAATGATTTTTGCTTCATTCTGATATTTTTAAAAACAAGAAAGTTGCAGGTGCTCAAAATGATATCAAAGATAAAAAAACACCCGGTACTATGCAACCAATATTGCGATTGCCGTTTCAGTATCGAGGAGCCTGAAGATAGACGTTTTACATTCCATGGCAAACCTTTATCAACATAATTTACAGAGGATATTAAAAAATCGAATTAAAAATGTAATTTTACCAAAAATTAAAAATGTATTTTTAATCTTTGGTAAAATTATCTTTCTTTATGAAAAATAAGTATGATAATTTTGAAATGGTCTATGTACGGCTTGTCTACATTATGCAAAATAAACAATTCCTTATTTAAAAATAGTTTACTCTGTCTAAAATCATGAATACTCTTAAAAAAGAAAACTGTGATTTCTTTCTTTATATTAGTATTAATTATAAAATACCATTTACAAGTAAAAAAAATTAAACCTGATGAGGCTCTAGTAGAGCGAAACGATCGTAGTGATTAAATATAATCTGTTTTGAACTCATTGTGAACTTTATTTAATTTTTTTTTTAATTGTAAACTATGGAGTTTCAACATGTATCTCCGTCGTCAATCAATTAAATACCATTTAAATTCCAATAATCTTTTACTGTGTAAAACGGACTTTATTCCGTTTAATAATGATTCGTTATTTTCCCTAAGACATCACTTTCGAATGTGTCACTTTTATAAAAAAAACGAATATAGCAAACGTTTATAAACTATTGTAAACCTTTAACAAAAACCCAGTGAATAATAGTTCTGCGGTTATGATTATTTTAATTATGTATTAAATAGGTTTTCTTTTAATTACTTTAACATTACTCATAAACAAAACAATTACTGTCATGTTTTCCAATTTAATAAAACTCAATTTTAAAAATTTAATCAATATTAGATATCCATCTCTGAGTCGATATTATTTGAGGTTATATTACTTTTGCAGTTGTAATAACCTAATTTTTGGTAAACTGATTCTAAACTTCTATTATTATTGACGGTATTTTCATTTTTTTTTAACAAAGTAATGATTGACTTTTAAAACATATTTATGTACGTATAACATTAAAATGTTTCTCTAAAATTCTCAAATTCTTGTACTATTTGTTTTAGATATTTTATACACAGTTTAATCTATTTGGTTTTGATTATGTTATAGTACTGAATTTTGTTTTATAATTCTCATTTTAAGTTTACGATTTCATCAAGTTTGTGTTTATATTTTAAAATACTTATAATTATTAAATATTTTATAGATTATGTAACAAATTAAATAAAATATCTTTTCAAATACACTTGTCAATTATATTTTTTAATGCGTATAAACATTATATGTAAATTTCGGTATCAGTTTTCTTCATATTTAGATTTGTAATAGGTATAAACAGTACATTTTATATGTAGCGTATGCTATGCCAGTGTGCGCGCGTGTAAGTGTGACGAATCGATAAAACAAAGCTGAAATATGAATCTATGGCAAATATTATGATTGTATTACTTACGCACACAAAATGTAATATACCTACTGCGTTTCACGAAGCTGGGAGAAATTTAATATCTTCTTTTTTGATGTTTTGTGTCGAAAGCGCTCCTCTGTTTAGTTATCAAACATATATGTTAGGCTCAAATAATGTATTACTAAATTGGTGCCATAAATATTTATGATCGAAAGATGTGTGCTGAAGTGGTTATCAAGTGCGGGGTATTTTTGTCTCATCGTTAATTAATTTCCTAGGGTTCGCATATTGATTGATTACTTTTCATATATGTTTATTTCTGGAAGAACAAGAGTTATTGATTTGAATTTAATCCTTTAGAATTATTAGTATTGTAGCAATAGGCATACATATGTATGCCTATTGCTGTAGTGTATAAAATTGTAACGGTTCAAAAATCATAGGCTTAATTATTTCTATTTTTCTTCTGGCTTTACTATGTATTTGTGTTGGTTGCTTTACTTTTCAGCTACTAATAGTATCTTTATGTCTGTATATTTGACGATGTCAAATATCATCACATCATGAATAAACAACTGCCAACATTCTATTGGCGATTTACAATGTTTTGCATTATTTCGTACTCCAGGAAACAGACTAATTTCGGTTTTTCGTTTCTACCTACATAAAGTTTCGATGTTTTTCTAGAAGATGACGTTCCTGGTTTATCAATATATTTAGAGAGGATGTATTCGCTTCAACATTTGATATTGGAAGTTTAATTGCATTATTATTATTACTTTCTTGAAAATCAGCGTCTGCGGCATTTTCTTCAGAAGCAGAGATCTGACACGTAAACAAAATTGTCTTCAGATTCGTTCTCTGAACCCAATTCAGGATCACTACCTACTTTTGCCCAAGCTTCAGAAGTCCCTTGCTCCTTTTCCGAAGACCACATGTTTACGGTTCTAACCTGAAAAACCATCATACAAACTATAAATACATACGTAGATTTGAACAAGTTATTCTGACTTCCCAAAATAACATATTAGTGTGCTGGTGCGTAATTCACCAGCAATTTAAAAAAATATAGACGTTAGCTATGTGGTGGGGTAAAAATCACCCAAGTGCATAAGAAAACCAACACCACTTCACCAAACACTGTAAGCTTACTGTGCCCTACTGCCCAAATGCTACTCTGTTATGATGTAGAGTAGGGGAGTGAGTAGCTTGCCCGATTTAAACGCGATTTGAAGATCCTGTTCTTTAAAAATGCTGTTCAAATTTCGTGTGACTGAATGATACGGCAAAGAAACAAACTTATTACCAAGAGTTTTTTGAGGTAGCAAACATGTAGTATCCTGAATTTGTTTCGTAAATTGAAACTAAATTTTATATGCTTTTATGCTTGTAACATACCTGTCTAAAAAACATAGCTTGCGAAATATTCCCAAAAAACTGATTTTCGATAGGAGTAAGACCTACTTCCGGTAGGAATTTCGAAAAACCTTTTTAATAAAATTCTTCTTAAATTTAATTTTGAGTACATATGAATTCTTTATAAATTTGTGTAAACTTAGTAGTTCACGAATAATTGGCAAAATTCGACTTTTTCACTGAAATGAACTACCACTTCCGGTGCCGATTATACTGAAAATCTAATCAGATCTCAAGCGGGAGACTTTGACTGTTATCGTGGTCACACACACACACTGACAGCTACAAACAGAGAAATTTTCTTAAATACACTTTTTCGGAATCAGGGGACTTCAAAACGTGGACATCTACAAAAATCTCGAGGTCGAAAAAATTCATCATCACAGTACTTCCTTATACTTCCTTATACTACGTATAAGAAAGTAAAAGCTGACGTACGATTTTCATTGACCTCCACCATATTAAATTCACGCAATTAATTGACGGACGCCTCCTTAGTTCCTTTCATAATAACAAACACTTTATACTAATCATATATTAGAATAAAATATAAAGGAAATATAGAAAATACAAAATAGTGTGCTTTTATATAGTCTAGAATCTTTAGAAATTTATAGAATCATAATCCAAACGTATAATAAAGTAACAAAGTAGCTGTTCTTAACCCCCAAGTTTTAAATTTATTTAATGTTAGCAAAGACTATCGGAAGTGATTTTATTTGTAATAGGAAAAATGTAAATGTATTTTTGTGTCTTTACTGCTTTGCCAGTTGTTTGGTTGCACATTTTCAAGCATTAATACATTAATATGCCCATATGTGAATATACCGGGTGCCCCAGCGGAGGGGCAAAGTTTATTATTGGTATCTAATAATGTAGACAGCGAATAATTTTTAATTTCACAAAAAAAATAATAAATGGAACATAGGTATTTCATAGCAACTTTTCAAATGTTATACAATTTTTAACGAAAAATCGCCATATATCATGCAGAAACAGTTGATGTCAGTTTAATCAGCTCTTCGAGGGCTATCATAAAATGTAAAAAAATGCATGCCATTCCATTAAAAAAAACATACGTTAGTGTTGCTTTGTCGTTGTCGAACACTCTGTATAAATGAAAATATTTTTTAATTGTAGAGCTTATGATTATCTACAATTTTTGCATTAAAAATTGTTCGCTATCTACATTATTAGATACCAACAATTGATTTTAGACCCGGATAATTATTAAGACTCCAATTATTATTTTTATATTATATTATTATAATCATTATTCACAAACGCTGTTGCTAATTATTTTCCATAACACATTGTTTAAGGTACTAAAGGGTTGAACGATTTGTTACATAAATATTTTCTAATCAGCAACGGTACTGGATGCGAGAACAGAGTAATTAGCCCAGTAGCACAGTCTGCATCCAGTATCTCAGGGTCGTTTACTATGTATTACTGCAATGAATATATATGACTAATAATTGAACAAGGAGTGAATGAATGCGTATATTTAATTTAATGACAAAACTCACCTACCTTAATCTTATGCTTCACAATCCCCAATCAAAAGTTCCTCAGGTAACCGGTGTTGATTCTTTTAGATAGCTAACTGCTTACTTGAATGATCTTGTGATGATTTATGAAGTTATTACTGGACGCCACTTACTTTGATTAATATGATCCTAATTTTATTATCACTAGAATTAGCATATCGTGGCTCTAGATATGTTAGTGAAAGAAAGTAAGGTACGAAGGATAATCAATTTAGAACACAAGTGTCGTAAACTTAACAATATTTATTGCATGAAATAATTTAAACCAAGGTACAATAAACATTTAACACTAATAAACAGATGTTTCATTTCCACATTTTACATCAGATTACACAATTCTTAACTTGATAATCTGGCCAGACAGATAAATTATTGTTACACAAAGATTGACACAAATAACGTATTACAATATCTTCGTTAAAAATACAAATGGTAAATTAAAATCGGATATTACACAAAGATTAACACAAATAACGTATTACAATATCTTCGTTAAAAATACAAATGGTAAATTAAAATAGGATATTAAATTCAGAACAAAATGCAACAACTAATGTATGTATTATTTTGAGAAAGTGAATAATTTGTAGTGTAACTTTTAAAAGATTAATTTAAGGTTATGATATTATAGGCAATAGTACAAAGATTCTAATAATGAACTCGAAATTTCAGAGTAATACCATTATTTACAGTAGTGTAATGATTCAAATAACAACGTGAACAAAGAGATACAGATTAACCCTCAAAACTATTTTGACGTTATCCGACGAACTATATAATACAGATTTATCGTTTCAAAGCCAGAGGGAATGGCCTTTGATTTTATTCTAGCGACGGTACAATAACTTTCAAGCGCTCTCTGAGACATAACTAATACTTAAATTACCTTAACGGCAACGGTTCAGTATCAAGATTGCTTCAAAATCCCATGAGGTAAATTATCTTGATCAGCCAAATCTTCTCTTAGACTGGACTAATGATCGTTTGATAATTTTAAAAAAAACCACTAGGCACGTTAAATCGTCACTTGACTAGCTTTTGGCACTGCTATATTACGTACACTGTGGTAACAATCTTAACATTTTAAATTGCTACTGGACTACGTGTCAAACATCTGATAGTCACCGACCGCCAATGGTCTACACTTATAATTACTTAGATATGTCGACTGTCACTCTCGGGTTACTAATAATTATCATTTTAAGCGTTCTTGCCTTCTTATTAGTACCGTTGGAGTGGGAATAAGGAAGAAGCTACGTCATTTCCACCCTTCCAGAATCTTCGAGAATGCTCTAAGAAGGAATTTCTGCACACGGCACTCACGATGCAGTATATTCAATTGCTCGGTTCCCAGGGTATTTTAAAATAAAGGGCTATTGATAACACGAGCGTATTCGTGGCGCCGAGATCTAGTTTTCATCGTGTCATACAAAGGGGTATTTGAGAAAAATTGTCGTACGTGACTACAATATTTGCTTTATAAAAAGAATTTTACTTGAGATTATAAACGTTGTTATTCAGATGTTATTTTTAAGAAATAACTACGTATTTGAAAATAAGATATAACGGATAATTTCTTCAAGAATTTGAACAAGCTTGGCTGTGGTATTTATGACATATGTATATTTTTAAACTTTGAATATATTTTACTTATCAAGACGAATAATTGTGTACAGTAGGAGCCAAAAGAATGATATTATAATTAATTTGGAATTCTTAAGTAATTTAGTACTTGTTAATTTAAATAAACAGATATTATTTAACATTTTGAAATTAAATTAGTCAGAAGTGCCAAAAGCACGAAACAACGCAACTAATATAGAGGCGTTAAGTTAAATGAAAAGCTGTATAAACTATTGGCTGATCCTGTATTTACAATACTTTATGATTGTTAGTGTAAGTTTGTGTACACATTCAGCGTAGAACTCACAGCGAAACGACAATTTGACTAATCCCATAAAACTGTTCTTCGCGTAATGATGTCAATACGTTGAATACTTCTCTACAACTTTATCTAAATTGTAGTGGATATCTAGAATTCATATTGTTCGTAATCCAGTTTCTGTATGAGGTACGTAGTCGTTAGAGGAACATTTTCCTTGAATTAACGAACACAATAAAAACAAGTGCTCGGAATCCTACTGTCTCTTTCCGTCGTGCCCGTTGAAATCAATTGCATTGAATATTTCAACGATGATAGTCTGTATAAGAGGCAGGTAGAAGTTGAATACATAAAACTTGTATTCTAAGTCCCACTAGAATAAATCAATATAATTAATGATGCAAGGGGTTTCCCCCGTTATACGTGCATATATTTACGTTTCAAAATATCTTCAAACTTTTAATAGGATCGCGAATAAGTTTGAGATGGACGGCTTTAGTGCTTGCATATTATTTTAAAATTTATTCAGTCTCTGTAAGCTGGCGAGGTATTTCGTCAGATTACAAAAAGAAGAGAAACATTGAATTTTAAACAAATCCAATAAATTACAAGTTTAATGGTTCGGGTTTAGCGTAATCCCCGGGAAATTGAATATTTTTAGAGTAAAATAAAAATATATATATATTAATAACAGGCCAGTTATATCGTGGTGGTATTAAAATAAAATTTCTATTTACGTTGGTGGTATTTTTTGTATTTTGTTGGTATACCTTTTAATTCGTTTCTGATTGTATAGATTTAATAAATTTGCAAAATTTCAAACTAGAAAATTAATTGGATTAATTTGGAGCGAAGTTTTGTATCCCTGTGATAGGGTAGGAGGTCTGTTTGTGTCAGCGAATGGAGGAGTGTATGATCGATATTGCAAGTTGGGTTATATAACCCATTCCAAAGAAGCAAAATAATATTACTGTGCTGTTTAGTTTTCAAAACTGTTTCATTACAGTTCAATTACAACTTCAGAAGAAGGATTGTAAGTATTTTTATTTTTAAAGATATTTATTTAAAAAACGAGGATATGCCTGCAATATTACAGAAAAAAAATAACGGGTTTTTCTTCTCAAATCCTACTAATCTGTACTTATTATGGTGTCTCAGATGTGATAAAATATATTTTGTTCTCTATTCGGTTTCTCCATATTTTAATGTTTGATATTTTCTGTTTGCTGGAATCTACGAGTTTTTTCTTCATTATTTGTTTTTATTAATTCAGTAGATATCAATGTTGAATTGGGTAAGCTGCCTTTTAATTATTCTTCGCGGGTATGTTATTCTAAACTTAATTTTAATTGTTGTTGCCTTTTTTTTTTTGGTGTTTCTTTTTCGATTACCATTACAAAGCAGTTGGGGTTGAAACGGTTGTTCAGAATAATAGGGGGCCGTCACAAGTATAGAGCTCGTCAAAGTTTAAAGGTTGTGAAGCCGTATATGTAATTTTTCTTGTTGAGCAGATATAAAGTATTGAATAATACAACAAAAAAGAAGAAAACTTGAAAACGTCCAATAATAAGAAAAAATTAATAACAGTAAAAGATTAAAATTTGTCAAACTCCCACAGAAGTGTAAACAGAGCAGAACTATTAATTGGATAATTATCAAAAAAATATACAACAATGTTTCAAGTCAAAAACTTAACGAAGAAGAAGAAAAAAAGGGAAATTTAATGTGGTCAAGATTGTTAAAATAATAATAAGAAAAAGGATGGTGATATTTTTAATTGCAAGAGTTAAGTAATTATACACATACAATACAGCAAAGTGTTTCACCCTGCATGACCCTGTATGCTGTACGCACATTTGCATTAAATAAAAAGGAACATTCCAATTGGAACACCAGTATATATCAACGATATATTAATGATAGATAATAGAAAAAAGAAAGATTCATATATATTAAAACTATCCAAACGTTTGATCTAACTTTATCGATTTGACGTCGATCTATACATATATATCTATTATCATATCTAAGTAGAGTCAAATTAATTAACTATATTTAATTGATGAAATGAACAAAATTACTGTTTAGCCACAAGGCTAGGTTAAACACAGAACAGAACTTAAAATCTGCTTGCCAATTTATATTCGATAATTAAATGCTATGTATAGTCTCAAAGTTTTCGGAAATTTTTTAAACTTTGTTCCGAAATTAGAAAATCCCCCCATTGCACCTCAGGCTCGACCAATAGAGGAATTTTTGTTAATATTGACCAGAAAAGTGTATAAATATGTATGGGAAGCTGCAAATGAAGACTAACTAGCTCTAGTTGTTGGGTTCTTGAGTACCCCAAAAGACCAGTACGTGCTTATTAAACAAATCCGTCGTCCATAGTGAAGATAAAGGCTCAACAAGATAAACTGCTTTAATTACAGATAGTAAGCAACAAAATTATAAATCTGAGGTAGACGGGTAAGACAATAGAATAAAAAGAAGTCACTCAAACCAACAACTAATGCATGCGGCTTTAGCAACACTTAACTTGCCGAAAACTAGGCATGTACGATATCACTAGCAAAACGACCTGTGCGATAAATCCGTGGGTATAAATTCGTGGTAATTTCATAGAACGGAGAAACTACAATTAAGATGAGAATAATAATGAAAAGTACTAAGAACTTATAACCAAAACTAATTATAATTTTTACCACAGCAATAACGAGATAATTATCCTTTAAAATGCAAAACAATAGAATTACAGCGCACTAATTATAATAGACTTTAATGTCTTAAAATAGTTCTCAACAATAACTTTGTTTATAGAGCATTCATATTTTCTAGGAGGAAATTGAACTTTACTCATGATGCAATACGTGTAAACTGTCCTTCTTAGCGTTTTAGAAGTAAGGGACAATCCTATAGCAGCATGTTGGAAGATTCGAAGCACCTTTTTGTTTCTTGTTCTTTACTTAAATAAAATTGATTTTCGGCCCAAAATCCTTATTGCCGCTTCGAGCAAGCGTTGCAAAGTATTTATTGGGATGTTAAATACCGTGGCAGTTCTCTTTCTTTTCATTCCTCTTTGATTAGCGGAAAGAGCGTCCCTTAAGCACTCTTCGCTCGATTTGGCTCTTTTTTTTTGGTGGCAATTTCTAAAATAACAAACAATCATAAGAAAGAGTAAAGAAGGAAATGTTTAAATATGCCGAATTTGGGTAAGCCAGTATTTGGCTAAATTTGGGGTTCCCATATTTAACAATACCTTTATTGTGAAACAATAATAGAAATAGTATTGTGTATGTGCTCCCATTTTCTGATTATAAATTTCCACAAACTCTTTTTCATATATTTCTAATTCTAATTCTTTTTTACTTAATTATTGAATTGCTGCTTGGCATATTCTTAAGTTTAACTTATTTATCCTGTAATTGGCGCTACTTCTGATGGATAATAAAGCCTATTATTATTATTATTATTATTATTATTATTATTATTATTATTATTATTATTATTATTATTATTATTATATTTCTTCCATATTTAATTTTATATTTTAGATACTTCAAATAATTATAATGTTAATCTTGATAATTGAGCGCTTGTGAATTTTAAACAATTAATTAGAAAGAAAAACTCGTTTCACAAAAATATATATGATTTATTTCATAAACTAAATGTACATCTGATGATAAGTTAATTCATTTGATGTAACTTCCCTTTTTCCTAATGTCCCTATTGAAAAAACTTTAGAAAACCTTAATTCTTTTCTACTTTTCAACAATATCAAAGAAGAAGAGATAAATGAATTTTTAAAACTAACCAAGTTGTGTATGGACCAGAACATTTTTGCTTTCAATAATCTGTTTTACAAACAAACTTTTGGAACAGCTATGGGCAACCCGCTATCACCGTTTCTTGCGAACCTTTTCCTTAATTATTTTGAACACGATATAAAAGAAAATGGACCAACGTTTCCTAAATTTTGGGTCAGATACGTTGATGACATTTTTGCAATTATTCCAAGAGATTTTGACTTAGACCAGTTTGTCAATTACATTAATAATCAGTACCCATCTATCAAGTTTACCCATGAAATGGAAATTGAACACACCCTACCCTTTTTGGATTTACTTATCTCTATTAGGGAAAACAGTTTCCATTTTCACATATACCGAAAAACCACACATACAGATAATTATATTCATAACACTTCGTACACGTCCTTCAGACATAAACAAACTACATTCTTTTTTCTTCTCAACAGAGTACAGAACACCCCACTTTCTAAAATAAATTATAATAAAGAGTTAGCATACATATACAAAGTAGCCGCTGAGAACGGGTACGAGAAAGATACAATAGATCGAATAAAACGTAAATTAGAAAGGAAAAAATTAATTACCAACAGAACTACATTAAAATCCATTAAATTAGAAAACAAAAAAGTTTTTTGTAAATTTTGTTTAAATAAAAGATGGGAATATCAAATTTCAAACTTGTGTAAAAGATACAATATAATTCCTTCATTTGTCAATGAACAGAATACTAAGAGTTTATTACATAACAACATTGAAAAGTCAGACCCTTTAAAATACTCAGGAATATACAAAATTGATTGTAATAATTGCAATAAAGTGTATATTGGACAAACAAAAAGAAACGCGGAAATTAGGGCATCAGAACATTTGTATCATTTGAAAAATCATAATAGTGATAAATCAGCTTTAGCGTATCATTTTGTAAACACAGGACATACATTTTCAATTGATAATGTACAAGTTATCAAAAGAACTAGATGTAAAAATTTAAATATGTGGGAAAGTATTTATATGAAGAAATTTAAGAACAATTTATTAAACACAGATGTTTCTCCACTTAGTCAGAGTTTCCTAGAATTCATACCACCCTTACACATTCATTAAACACCCATCATAGTTTTACAATATTACTGTAATAAAAGTACGGTTAGACTTATAGAGGTCTTAACTTACTACAATGAGAAGGTTTGTCACTGCAATCGTTCGAACATATATATAATGTAAAAACACGAATGAATCTGTATACTACCGATGATGTTTGTTTGGCAAACGAAATGTACATTTAGTTTATGAAATAAATCATATATATTTTTGTGAAACGAGTTTTTCTTTCTAATTAATTAATTATAATGTTTCTTTAACTTTGTTTAAAATCAAACCACTACAGTATTAATAATATTCTACTCATACCGTTTTCATTTTTTTTATTATTTACTTGTAACATGATTTGCATTTAAATTCTTAGCGCCGAAGACTATCGTCGAACTCCTTTCCTCTGCTCCCGTACTCCTTTTACTTTCTTATACGTAGTATAAGGAAGTATTGTGATGACGAAAATTTTCGACCTCGAGATTTTTGCAGATGTCCACGTTTTGAAGTACCCTGATACCAAAAAAGTGGTTTTTAAAAAATGTCTGTCTGTCTGTCTGTCTGTGACCACGATAGCGGTCAAACCGCCGTAGATATCTATTCCAAATTTTGTATTTACGTGTATAATCTCCCTCTTGAGATCTAATTAGTTTTTCAGTAAAATCGGTAGACCGGAAGTAGTAGTTTACTTCAGTGAAAAAATCGAATTTTTTTCGAAATTCCAACCGGAAGTAGGTCTTTTACTCTTATAGAAAATCGTTTTTTTGCGAATATCTCGCAAGTCATACTTTCTAGGCAGGTACATTACGAGTATAAAAGTATTTATATTATAATTCTAAATATCTTTTGTTTAAAAAAAATTTCAAAATTCGGACGGGAAGTACCACTTTTACTCTTACCGAATAGCGATTTTTTTGCAAATATGTCGTAAATTATGCATTCTATATATATTTATTAAGAGTACAAAAGTATTTTGAGTTGGATTTGCAATATTTTTTGTATACATGAAATTTCAAAATTCGGACCGGAAGTAGCACTTTTATTCTTAGCGAGTAGCACTTTTTTTTGAATATCTTGCAAAGTATGCATTCTATAGCGATTTATTAAGAGAAGTAGAGAATAGGATTTTGAACTTTTATATACAAAAATTCTTAAAATTGTATAGTTTGAAACGCTCATACGCATAAGAAAGTCGTGTGGTGGCCACACCTCATTTTTTTATATCAATTACACCTGTTTGCCATTATTTTTCCTGAGTTTCGGATGGCACGCAGGTTGGTATTGTCTTCCTCGTGGCAATGTTAGTTGTTGTCCTCAAAAGTAAGGATCTTCTAGCTGAAGATACAAATGGTAGCCTGTAGTCTGTCACCTGATGGTCTTCCATGTATGTTATCCCTTGGCTACGCCGTACTCATGATGAACAATGAGTCAGAAACACGTGTCTACGGTTGCTCTACAGAGGAATTTCAATAACTATGTGTAAAATGTATTCAAATTTTCCGCAAGTATTGATCTAAGTGCTATAGGCGGTGGCCGCCACATTAATACTCTTACGCGCTTGCGTACAAAACTATTATTTATTTTATTTACAGTTGCCGATCGACAAGTATTACATATGGTTGTCCTGCTGTTTAGTTACAAACGATCTCTTTTGGTAATGTATATACCGTAGTCGTCAAATTTTAATTTCGGTTTACACTTCTATCCCATACAGAAGATGACCTTATAATATGCAGCGATGCCTGCTTGCTAACAGTGGTGGAAGAGCAACGCAGTGTCGATGTCGGGGGATCCTCGCCGAGTGGCAGCCTCGCTTATGTTTATCTTTAGTTTATTTCGTCGCGCTCTTTTCCTCTTTCTACTTTCGTATCAGAAATTAAAATATGTCAACTACGACACAAATTGAAGGCTTCAGTATAGTCTTATCGACGAGCAAATAAAACATCGGAAACTCTCACTAGCTCCCGAACAATGATTGGCTGTTTATGATATTATAAGTAGCTAATAGAAAATTGTTGGCAACGCTGCATATATATTTTTGTTGCACTGTACTGCGTATAATAGAGGAAACCAGAATGAGTAACAGCGAGATACAAGAAAACTATGACAAAAATCTACATGCTCTTCATTCTTCCTACATGTATGTATATACATACATACGTATGTATAATGTATATCATATTTAAACACAAGTTCTGCAGTCGTCTGAATATACGAGTATATGCTCTCTCGCCTATAGTCAAGGTAAATAACTGCGAAATTGGTGCTGGCATAAAGTATTTGCAGAACATTGCGGGTTAACCTACACCATACATACTGTGAGCGACGAAGCACTTGACAGTGTCGCGTCGGGAATGGTAACAAATTGTGACATTCTGTGGTAAAATGAGTTCCTGTTGAAGTAATAACTGCATTCACTAGCAGACCGTTGTAATGAGTACTTGTGTCCAGGGAGTACGAAAAAATCCACAAAACGTAACGATATACCTACATATGTCTGAGGACGCGATGAGTTAGAAATTTTACATTATTTCTGCTCCAGGAATTTCTTGTCATTGTACATAAAATTGCGATATAAAGTATGATTTTGAAATAAATGCTAGTAAATGACAAAATTTAATAATAATAGCATTTATATAATTGTATTATGTCGTCTAACAGTTATACAATACGTAAAATTATTTTTGTAAATTTCAACAGTTTCATAAGATCTCTTCTACAAGGATTTTTAAGTAGAGACTGTCACTTCGATGTGCATTTGTTTAATTTGCAATATTACATTGATGATATAAAGATTGTATTAGAAATCTACAGATAGGGAGAACTGGAAATAAGAAAGAATAAAAGAGAAATATAACTAACACCTTAAAATTGAATGGGTATCGTGAACACATGTTAGCCAAGGCAAGAAAAAGCAGGGTAACATATACCAATCCAAATTCAGACCAACCGGTGACTGTATGTCCTACGGCAGTTCCGTTCATAAGAGGCCTATCAGAGAAAATCCGATTAATAGGCAACAAATGTAACATAAGAACTACGATTAGGACAATACTGTTAGATCGATCCTAACTACAACTAAGCCATACAACACGAACCAAACAACAATAAACTGTGTATACAGGGTTACCGCTAAATAGGTACCAGGCTATGCGAATCTGAAAAATACGTATAAATGTCTAACTGGAAATCAAAAAAGAAATGTATTTGTAACTCTTCAAAAATTTCTAAATTTTTAGGGCCAAAATGTAGTTAAAGTCGGTCCATAACTTTGTTTATCCTATACGCATTTACGTAAATACGACTAGTAATTCCAGTTTAAGGTTCTTCCAAAAAAAAAAAAAAAAACGATAAAATGTAAATAGTTACAACCTTTGTTAGAGAATGAAAGGGGCAATTGAAAAGATTTTCTATGGCAATGTTTCTTTTTTTTTGCCAATAGCACGGCTTTATGTGGAAAAGATCGACAATCTCGGTGCATTACCATGTTTTTTTTTTTCGTTAAATAACGTATATTATTTTGAAACTTAAATTCCTTTACATGAAAATTATTATGTTTGTATAATAACTGCGACAGGCTCGGACTCCAGGAAAGAAAAATTAATTTCTCATCACTGCGTGCACATTGGACCGCGATTTTTTTGTACGGGCATTACTCATATTTTTCTGTCATCCCCTTTTTTTTAATGGCGCCATTTAACACTAGAAGCGCCGAAGGGGTCATTTTGACACTTTTCAAAATTAATTTGTCTGGATCTTTTGATCCAAGGGCCCTATAGGGGTGGGCATTTATGACTTTTATTTTTTATATGTTATACACATGTACAAGGCATCTAAGCGATCTTTGACATACCACTTTGACCTTTACATTTTAGAAAGCAAAAAAATCATGATAAATTGATTGTTTATTAGTCTGAATTGACAAATAAATATATCTGAACCAACATCGAGAAATTATCCATAGTCAGAACTCAGACTTGTCCAGAGGGGGACGTGTAACGGCAGTCGGATTGCCTCGGCCGTATTTACGAATGTTCGCGCAGATGAAAGCCCTCTTGAATATGTCGTATGGCGTCTTATGGAACCATTTCTAAACAAAGGCAGAAACGTCAATACAGACAATTTTTTCACATCTGTAAAATTAGCTAAGCGCCTAAAAGAAGCTAAAATTACCATTGTAGGCGCAGTAAATAGGATTCGAAAGGAGATTCCAGTTGAGGTAAAATCGCGCAAAGCACCTCTTTACGATACAAAACTTCTGCAGCATGAAGACTTGACATTGACTATATACCAGGGAGAGAAACAGAAAAACGTTTTGGTCCTGAGCACCATGCACTCTAATATAGAAATTGGCTCAACTGAGAAAAAGCTACTGGAAAATGTTAGCTTTTATAATAAACTAAATATGGAGTCGACATTATTGACCAAATGGCTAAGCAGTAGACCACCAGAGCTGGTTCGCGTCGTTGGCCCGTTCAGATTTTTTACAATATACTTGAGTTAGCTCTAATAAATGCTTGGGTCTTACATAAAGAAAGTGCAGGGGAAACATAAGCAGGCACCAATTGTTGAAGACCTTGTTGAAGAACTTCGAACAGCGTATCTTAATAACAATACCCCTGATGTTGCTCATCAAACTGAAGAAGTTCCATCAAAAATGAGACATAAATGTCAGGTTGGAAAACACTGCAAAGGAAACAAGTCAATGGAAAAATGTTAAAAATGTCTCAAGTTTACATGCAGAAAATGTTCTGAAAAAATAGTTAACTATAACTTGTGTCAATTGCCACAAATAGACCTTAAGCCACTAAGTATTAAACTGTTTTTTTCTCAATAAATAGACAAAAAAGTATGCAGTATTTTAATTTTTGCCTAGCCAGCAATGTTTATACGAAGGAAAATGGTGGGGTCAAAAATGACCCCCTGCGGCGCTAATAGGTATGAAGGTAAGCCCGGCGCTTCTAGTGTTAAAACTAACCCTGTTTAAAGTACCGGGTGACTGTGGACGTCCATATATAGGAGAAACCAGGAGGCCCCTAGAAGTAAGAATCAAAAAACACAATAAATTGGTTCGCATAGGAGAAACTAAAAAATTCCGCTTGGCAAAACACACTTGGAAAGCAGACCTTCAAATCAAATGTAATGACGCGACCAAAGAATATATACAGCAACTAATCATCGTATAAGAACACTAAGCCTTGAGATTAAAGAGGTCTGGAATCCAATTATTTGTGAGAGCACGTTATCTAATACTACATTATACAGGTCAGATTCAGATCAAGTATGACATAATTCGTCACTTTGCAAGTTAGAACTGTCATAAGTGTTTTACACGAATTTCACCTTAAAAACACGATTAATTTAGTTTTTGGCAAGAAACAGTCCTTTATACCTACCCTGAAGACAGCAGACGTAATGTACACCGAAACGTCAGTTCTTCAGAATACAAACGATGGAAATAGCACAAATAATATATCAAATTATAATCCATCATCCACTATTACACGTCATGAGTGAAGTCTCTAAATGACAAATTCTGAAACTTGTAAATGTACTCACCCGCCCTATATGTCAAGTTTAGCATTAATGACTTCTACTTATTTATTAAACTCTAATTTTTTGTTTTGGAAAAAAGTTGGATGTAGAATTTATTGTAGTAAGGGTGAAGTACTATGAGGATATTGGGAAAGATTACTACAAAACAGCATATGGCATGGCCTCGTATAATTGGCATCCATGACCTCGATTCTTCCAGCAACAACAATGCTTTCACTATCCCTCTGCCTACGTAGACCAGCGATTTACATACTTATACTTCACGCAACTATTATATTACACAACTGCAACAATACCAACCAAATCCGTAAATTTCAATAAAATTAACAAAACATTGACCTAATTTCGACATGAATTATCATAACTTTGCTATGAAAGTCTTAACTGTCGCTTAGAATTCACAACTACAGTCTAAATTACATTGCTGCTTAAATTAGAAATGCTGCTTAAATCCCAACAGTAGTGTACTTATGCCGATTCTGGCACCTCCTCCCCCTCTCACCCAGCTTCCCCTCACCCCCCTCGCCCTAGTGGCGCCCTCTGCCAACCCAACTGATGTGGCGCCCCCTCGCGGTCGCCAACCCAACTAAAAATTGCAGATTTCATCATTACCAACCCAACTAAAATTGCAGATTTCATCATTACCAACCCAACTAAAAATTGCAGATTTCATCATTACCAACCCAACTAAAAATTGCAGATTTCATCATTACCAACCCAATGTGGCGCCCTCTGACGGCCACTAACCAAACTAAGAAATGGCAGATTTCATCATTACCAACCCAATGTGGCACCCTCTGACGGCCACCAACCCAACTAAAAATTGCAGATTTCATCATTACCAACCCAATGTGGCGCCCTCTGACGGCCACTAACCAAACTAAGAAATGGCAGATTTCATCATTACCAACCCAATGTGACGCCCTCTCACAGCCACTAACCAAGAAATGGCATCTCTCATGATTACCATAATGCAGCATCCTCTTACGGTCACTAGCCAAACTAAGGTGACGTCAGACAAAATGGCGGACCATCAAGATGGTCTTTGCTTCTAGAGAATTCCTGAATAAATTACCAGGCTTGCTATCGCGCTTCTCAATGTACTTCAAACAGGTCTAAACATGTTTCCAGCGGAAACCGCAACGGCTGTCTGCTTCTGTGATAGCCGCATGCTTGAAATGTATATCTTACTTATAAAATAAAATAAAACAAACAATATATTTTTTAAGAAAAAACAATTTATTTATTATTATTTATAAATTAACAATATTATTTTAAATTAACAATATCTCCAAGCTTCATACCATCAAGATGGTCGATAAAAATATAAACTTTACATCTAAGATCGGCATACCATTTCAAAATTATAAAATAAATATACAGTATGCTACTGGACGAGATAGCAACCAAGTATGAATATACAGGACGTTTCAAAGGTAGGGATTTTTAGAAAAGCAAGATGGCGAATCCAAGATGGCTGCCAAAAATCTAATAAACTAAGGTGACGTCAGGCGAAATAGCCGACTATCAATATGATCGATAAAAATATAAACTGTACATCTAAGATCGGCATACCATTTCAAAATTATAAAATAAATATACAGTATGCTACTGGACGAGATAGCAACCAAGTATGAATATACAGGACGTTTCAAAGGTAGGGACTTTTAGAAAAGCAAGATGGCGAATCCAAGATGGCCGCCAAAAATCTAATAAACTAAGGTGACGTCAGGCATCCAATCTATCAAAACCATGCACTCAAACTCCTATGAAACATCATTTCAAAACCATCGCTAGAATCAGCTCACAACCGGGTCATGAAGCGGTTCTGAAACCCCTATATTAAAACCACACATTCAAACCACTATCAAATCCCTCTTTTCTCAAAAGCCATCCAACCATCCATCCATCCATCCATCCATCCATCCAACCATCCATCCATCCATCCATCTTCAAAACAATACTTTCAAGTCCATTAATCCATCCATCCATCTGGACGAGATAGCAACCAAGTATGAATATACAGGACGTTTCAAAGGTAGGGATTTTTAGAAAAGCAAGATGGCGAATCCAAGATGGCCGCCAAAATCTAATAAACTAATGCCACGTCAAGCATCCAATATATCAAAACCATGCACTCGAACTCCTATGAAACATCATCTCAAAACCATCGCTAGAATCAGCTCACAACAGGGTCATGAAGCGGTTCTGAAACCCCTATATTAAAACCACACATTCAAACCACTATCAAATCCCTCTTTTCTCAAAAACCTATCCAACCATTCATCATTCCATCCATCCATCCATCCATCCATCCATCCGTCCATCCATCCATCCATCCATCCATCTGGATAACATAGCAACCAAATATTAATATACAGGACGTTTCAAAGTAGGGATTTTTAGAAAAGCAAGATGGCGAATCCAATATGGCCGCCAAAAATCTAATAAACTAAGGTGACGTCAGGCGAAATAGCCGACTATCAATATGATCGATCAAAATATAAACTCAACTTCTAGAAAATACCCAACTCCGTATCACGCATCACAACAACAACCACCCAACATAGTTTCAAAACGCCACAACACCAGATCAACTTAGGAAGATACATCTAGCTCAAACCCAACATACTTTCAAACACCACCACCGAGGATTTATATTTGACATCAGCATACCATCTCAAAATCATAAAATAAATATACAGTATGATACTGGATAACATAGCAACCAAGTATGAATATACAGGACGTTTCAAAGTAGGGATTTTTAGAAAAGCAATATGGCCGCCAAAAATCTAATAAACTTCGGTGGCATCAGGCATCAATCTATTAAAACCACTATCAAATCATTCTCTTTAAAAGCCATCATTCCAAAACAATACATTCAAATCATACATTCAGTGATAGACACATAAATGAAATGTATTTGTGCAGCCTAACAGTTCAAAAAGCTTGATATCGAGCTTACCAGCATATTTCTAACAGATCTAAACACGTTTTCTAATGGAAACCACAACGTTTGATCGCTATCAACACCTCTATGATAGTAGCCTTATTTAATATATCTATATCATAAAATAAAAAGGAACAACATATTTTAAGAAAAACAATTTATTAAAAAATAATAACCACATTTTGTAGGTGAATTATGGCTAATATGTAGCATATCAATCATAGGGAAAAAACATTAAACGAATTACAACGATAAACAATTATGACATATAAATCCATAGGTAAAAGATATATAGCAATCAAAACCCTTCCTATATCTACCTCTCTTCATAGAAGACCTAGATATTTAATACCACATACATAAATACATAGACACTCTAATCCTCATATGAATAAATTGATAGACTTATAATAATTATTTTCATCCATAAGTATACATACATACTTTTATATATATCACTACAAGAAATAAGTCAACACCGCTGTGTTAGTCACCTTATTTAATATATCTATATTATAAAATAAAAAGGACCAACATATTTTTAAGAAAACAAGTTATTAAAAATAAAACAACTACACACATCAAACAAACCTCAACCATACTTTCAATTTCACAAATATCAAAATTTAAACAAAACAATCAAATGCAAAGGCAAGGAATGTTCTCGAGATGATCCATATAGTGCAATATAACAATGCAGTAAAACGATAGAGGTGAGATACATGGTCTATCAAAAAATTTTTATTACCCACTTTTTCAGCAATCAAAACTTTTTGACAAAACACTATACATATGAAGAATAGACATAGCATTAAATATTTCCATTTTAGAGATACCCCAGTTTAATCCCAATTTTAAATAACATAAATTCTTAAATTGATTTAGTTAACTTTCTTATAATATTTAAAAAAGGTTGAAAAAGAAAACATACTAAGTCCCACAACAGATAAAATATGTACTATCTTTTTACACTTCATGTTTAGTACTGTCATTAGAAGAAATATGCCTGAGGTACAGCTTTTAATATGAAATTTAGGGTTTTTTTTACACAAAAACATAGTTTATGCCTAATAAAACTAATTTTGAAACATAATGTGCACATAGTATTAAAAAAGAGAATAAAAACATTAAACAAGGTACGCTTCACACGAAACATTATTATAAATCACATTTTAAAAACATGGAATTCTATTTTATTTAGATGACATTGTATTTACAAATAGTTTTATATCATTACAAGAAATAGGCTTTTCATTAAATTTTAACCACTGAACAACAGTAGTATACACAAAAAACTAGTATAAAGAGAACATTAACACTATAACCAAAAAGAATTGAAGTCATATTAAATTACACTAGAAAATAATAAATCCTTGGTCTCAATTACATAAAAATGTTTTGAAATAGTAGCGCTTAAAAGCAATTGAAAAAATTGATGCCTGCCAAGCTATTTATCAATATTTAAGAGCTAAAAATTATCATCATTTTTACATTTACAGATACCCCATGTTTAATATCAATTTGAATTAACATAAATTCATAAAATGAGTCTATCTTTTACACGTCATGCGTTTTGTACAACAGCGAATGTATTACATTTTTAAAGCACTTTATAATTTGAGAAAAATAGCAAAACGTATCACGAAATATTATTATAAATTCTATTTTATTTAGATGACATTGTATTTACAAATAGTTTTATATCATTACAAGAAATAGGCTTTTCATTAAATTTTAACCACTGAACAACAGTAGTATACACAAAAAACTAGTATAAAGAGAACATTAACACTATAACCAAAAAGAATTGAAGTCATATTAAATTACACTAGAAAATAATAAATCCTTGGTCTCAATTACATAAAAATGTTTGAAATAGTAGCGCTTAAAAGCAATTGAAAAAATTGATGCCTGCCAAGCTATTTATCAATATTTAAGAGCTAAAAATCATCATCATTTTTACATTTACAGATACCCCATGTTTAATATCAATTTTAAATAACATAAATTCTTAAATTGATTTAGTTAACTTTCTTATAATATTTAAAAAAGGTTGAAAAAGAAAACATACTAAGTCCCACAACAGATAAAATATGTACTATCTTTTTACACTTCATGTTTAGTACTGTCATTAGAAGAAATATGCCTGAGGTACAGCTTTTAATATGAAATTTAGCGGTTTTTTTACACAAAAACATAGTTTATGCCTAATAAAACTAATTTTGAAACATAATGTGCACATAGTATTAAAAAGAGAATAAAAACATTAAACAAGGTACGCTTCACACGAAACATTATTATAAATCACATTTTAAAAACATGGAATTCTATTTTATTTAGATGACATTGTATTTACAAATAGTTTTATATCATTACAAGAAATAGGCTTTTCATTAAATTTTAACCACTGAACAACAGTAGTATACACAAAAAACTAGTATAAAGAGAACATTAACACTATAACCAAAAAGAATTGAAGTCATATTAAATTACACTAGAAAATAATAAATCCTTGGTCTCAATTACATAAAAATGTTTTGAAATAGTAGCGCTTAAAAGCAATTGAAAAAATTGATGCCTGCCAAGCTATTTATCAATATTTAAGAGCTAAAAATCATCATCATTTTTACATTTACAGATACCCCATGTTTAATATCAATTTGAATTAACATAAATTCATAAAATGAGTCTATCTTTTACACGTCATGCGTTTTGTACAACAGCGAATGTATTACATTTTTAAAGCACTTTATAATTTGAGAAAATAGCAAAACGTATCACGAAACATTATTATAAAAATTCTATTTTTTATTTAGATGACATTGTATTTACAAATAGTTTTATATCATCACAAGAAATATGTTTCTCATTAAATTTTAACCACTGAACAAGAGTAGTATACACATTCCAGACCGTTATACATCTTGATATCAAACACCATCTCCGACAAGCTTCTGAACCAACCCAGACTCACTGAAAGACAAAACACAATTCCATCTTAGTTCAATACCTATATTTTTCAAGAATTTTGCTACAAGATTATATGGTGAGATAGGGGTGATGGCTAAGCCTAAACGGACACATAGTTTTCAATATGTGATAAAGTTTTATTCATCATACACTTAATATAAACTAATGACCCACCCCCAGAAAATGATATATTAAAACTAAGAAAAATATGCTATTAAAACATAAACATACCATACAGATTTGCAAACATATTTTTAAACACCCACGCCCAATCATATTAATAAAATCCACTTCATTAAAACGCATGCTACATTTAATAAATGAGATCTAAAACAAATAATTAAAATCTGCGACTCTTGAGTGGTTTAATACCTGCACACGTTTGTCATTGTAAGATATACGCGTACAAGAATGACTAATATATTTGAAAAATGCTAACTAAATTATAACACCATCATTCAAAAAGTATGCATCAGCAGGATATCACTAATCAAACCCCTAAATACAGATAATCCATATTAAAAACATTATAATATTAAGGAATACATTTTTTTTCAACATACCTAATGTGCGTAACATATGGGACAAAGTATGGGGGGGAACACCAAACTTATACGCTCGTTACACCGCCCACACCTAACTATTTCATATTCTATAAAAAGAAAAATACATACTGAATTAATATTCTACATACCCTATGCATAAATCTCACCTATCATAGCGAAATTAACCACAAAATGGCTAAAGATCCTATATCGATATATTTCGCGCAGGGGAGCTGAATAATGGCATATAGTGCACCAAATATCATTTCCTCCATTTGTTATCCCAACAAAACCGCTCACAATCACACATATATTAATAGGGGCCACCATTTGATGAACCCCATGGCCGTCGTCACGGTGTACGTCAATAAGAATCTGACTAGGGGCACCAGAATAATAACCATTATCGCTATCAATACTTGGCAGTGTAATAATTGAATTCGACGACTCAGAGGAATTATGATCAGCCATTATCTTAAACAAAATTAAACATTATTAATTTCCGCCCGCACTGTCTTTAAACAACAAAATTTATTTGATATTAAAATACAACTCACAAAAATAAAACGCAATTAATGCTCAACAATAAAAGACACAGGGAAAGAAAACACACAACAAAGTCAAAAAAACAAAAAGCCACTTCTACACACACTAAGAAAAACTAGTATAAACTGATCCACCAATCCGTTGCGCATATATTTATAAAAAATGAATAACAACCCCACACACTTACTTAACTGAAAAGAAAAAGCTCCCACGGTAAAAAGAATCTTCGCAACATTAAAATAGATTTTTATCATCCCCATTAAAATCAACACAATTAAGAGAAGAACCCTTTTTAAACGATCACAGCAATTAAAAAAAAGCAAATTATCAACCATAATCGAAACTCTATACACAAATACCATATTAGTATTATTAATTTAAAGTTGGGTGTAGAATGAACTAACTATAATATATTTACACCTATATTATTCTCCATAGTAATTATTACATAATTAAACAAAATCGCTAATAATCTTTGTCGACAAGTATTTCAGGTAGCAAACCAACCCTAAAAGTTGACAAAGAAATCCTCAGTCGATACCGAAGTCTCCTTGTGTGGTAAACAAGATTTATCTACCTAATTAGGATGTCATTTGAAAAATGCCATAGCTATTTAGAAAGGATGCCGAAAGAGGTTTTAATACTACCCCCATCAGTATATACGGGGAATCATTCAAAATCAATGTATTAAAATATTATCTCTAATTAAATGCTAATTATGTAAAAATGCTTAAAATATTATTGTTATACTTGAAGAAATAGAATTTTTGAATGACGTATCCCTAATAACCAATAAATAGGTAGCATATGCAGGGAAAAATAACAACACATGTGGAAAAAGATTGAAATAACAAGCGGAGAACTAAAGTCGAGATATTATTTCGATTAAAAATTAAAGCAAAACAATTAGATACAAATTTTAAAAACAAAGTGAACTATGTACTATACAAAAGCAATTAAAACCCGGTATTTAATATTAAATCGTCGTTCACCATCACAGAAAAATAGTGCATTATATAAAGAAAAAAGTATTAGATTTTAGCTCGAGGCAAATTTGTATTAATATTGCACCATTAAGCATTCAATTAATATATTTTAGGTAAATTTCAGCATTATTTTTATACTTAATTTATTCTTCAAGTCTTAAGTTTTATGAGCAATGCTATAAATTTATGGAATTTTGCTTATAAATTAATAAAATTTTGCCCCTGCTTAAGTAGGTGCAATTTGTACCGCGTTTTGTTATATGTGGTTTCATCATGAACGAGGGCAATAAGAATCAAGACTAAACACCTATAATTAAATGCTAATTATGTAAAAATGCTTAAAATATTATTGTTATACTTGAAGAAATAGAATTTTTGAATGACGTATCCCTAATAACCAATAAATAGGTAGCATATGCAGGGAAAAATAACAACACATGTGGAAAAAGATTGAACTAACAAGCGGAGAACTAAAGTCGAGATATTATTTTGATTAAAAATTAAAGCAAAACAATTAGATACAAATTTTAAAAACAAAGTGAACTACGTACTATACAAAAGCAATTAAAACCCGGTATTTAATATTAAATCATCGTTTACCATCACAGAAAAAATAGTGCATTATACAGGGAAAAAATAAGATTTTAGCTCGATGTAATTTATTGCCTCGAGCTAAAATCTAATACTTTTTTCTTTATATAATGCACTATTTTTCTGTGATGGTAAACGACGATTTAATATTAAATACCGGGTTTTAATTGCTTTTGTATAGTACGTAGTTCACTTTGTTTTTAAAATTTGTATCTAATTGTTTTGCTTTAATTTTTAATCAAAATAATATCTCGACTTTAGTTCTCCGCTTGTTAGTTCAATCTTTTTCCACATGTGTTGTTATTTTTCCCTGCATATGCTACCTATTTATTGGTTATTAGGGATACGTCATTCAAAAATTCTATTTCTTCAAGTATAACAATAATATTTTAAGCATTTTTACATAATTAGCATTTAATTATAGGTGTTTAGTCTTGATTCTTATTGCCCTCGTTCATGATGAAACCACATATAACAAAACGCGGTACAAATTGCACCTACTTAAGCAGGGGCAAAATTTTATTAATTTATAAGCAAAATTCCATAAATTTATAGCATTGCTCATAAAACTTAAGACTTGAAGAATAAATTAAGTATAAAAATAATGCTGAAATTTACCTAAAATATATTAATTGAATGCTTAATGGTGCAATATTAATACAAATTTGCCTCGAGCTAAAATCTAATACTTTTTTCTTTATATAATGCACTATTTTTCTGTGATGGTGAACGACGATTTAATATTAAATACCGGGTTTTAATTGCTTTTGTATAGTACATAGTTCACTTTGTTTTTAAAATTTGTATCTAATTGTTTTGCTTTAATTTTTAATCGAAATAATATCTCGACTTTAGTTCTCCGCTTGTTATTTCAATCTTTTTCCACATGTGTTGTTATTTTTCCCTGCATATGCTACCTATTTATTGGTTATTAGGGATACGTCATTCAAAAATTCTATTTCTTCAAGTATAACAATAATATTTTAAGCATTTTTACATAATTAGCATTTAATTAGAGATAATATTTTAATACATTGATTTTGAATGATTCCCCGTATATACTGATGGGGGTAGTATTAAAACCTCTTTCGGCATCCTTTCTAAATAGCTATGGCATTTTTCAAATGACATCCTAATTAGGTAGATAAATCTTGTTTACCACACAAGGAGACTTCGGTATCGACTGAGGATTTCTTTGTCAACTTTTAGAGTTGGTTTGCTACCTGAAATACTTGTCGACAAAGATTATTAGCGATTTTGTTTAATTATGTAATAATTACTATGGAGAATAATATAGGTGTAAATATATTATAGTTAGTTCATTCTACACCCAACTTTAAATTAATAATACTAATATGGTATTTGTGTATAGAGTTTCGATTATGGTTGATAATTTGCTTTTTTTTAATTGCTGTGATCGTTTAAAAAGGGTTCTTCTCTTAATTGTGTTGATTTTAATGGGGATGATAAAAATCTATTTTAATGTTGCGAAGATTCTTTTTACCGTGGGAGCTTTTTCTTTTCAGTTAAGTAAGTGTGTGGGGTTGTTATTCATTTTTTATAAATATATGCGCAACGGATTGGTGGATCAGTTTATACTAGTTTTTCTTAGTGTGTGTAGAAGTGGCTTTTTGTTTTTTTGACTTTGTTGTGTGTTTTCTTTCCCTGTGTCTTTTATTGTTGAGCATTAATTGCGTTTTATTTTTGTGAGTTGTATTTTAATATCAAATAAATTTTGTTGTTTAAAGACAGTGCGGGCGGAAATTAATAATGTTTAATTTTGTTTAAGATAATGGCTGATCATAATTCCTCTGAGTCGTCGAATTCAATTATTACACTGCCAAGTATTGATAGCGATAATGGTTATTATTCTGGTGCCCCTAGTCAGATTCTTATTGACGTACACCGTGACGACGGCCATGGGGTTCATCAAATGGTGGCCCCTATTAATATATGTGTGATTGTGAGCGGTTTTGTTGGGATAACAAATGGAGGAAATGATATTTGGTGCACTATATGCCATTATTCAGCTCCCCTGCGCGAAATATATCGATATAGGATCTTTAGCCATTTTGTGGTTAATTTCGCTATGATAGGTGAGATTTATGCATAGGGTATGTAGAATATTAATTCAGTATGTATTTTTCTTTTTATAGAATATGAAATAGTTAGGTGTGGGCGGTGTAACGAGCGTATAAGTTTGGTGTTCCCCCCCATACTTTGTCCCATATGTTACGCACATTAGGTATGTTGAAAAAAAATGTATTCCTTAATATTATAATGTTTTTAATATGGATTATCTGTATTTAGGGGTTTGATTAGTGATATCCTGCTGATGCATACTTTTTGAATGATGGTGTTATAATTTAGTTAGCATTTTTCAAATATATTAGTCATTCTTGTACGCGTATATCTTACAATGACAAACGTGTGCAGGTATTAAACCACTCAAGAGTCGCAGATTTTAATTATTTGTTTTAGATCTCATTTATTAAATGTAGCATGCGTTTTAATGAAGTGGATTTTATTAATATGATTGGGCGTGGGTGTTTAAAAATATGTTTGCAAATCTGTATGGTATGTTTATGTTTTAATAGCATATTTTTCTTAGTTTTAATATATCATTTTCTGGGGGTGGGTCATTAGTTTATATTAAGTGTATGATGAATAAAACTTTATCACATATTGAAAACTATGTGTCCGTCTAGGCTTAGCCAACACCCCCTATCTCACCATATAATCTTGTAGCAAAATTCTTGAAAAATATAGGTATTGAACTAAGATGGAATTGTGTTTTGTCTTTCAGTGAGTCTGGGTTGGTTCAGAAGCTTGTCGGAGATGGTGTTTGATATCAAGATGTATAACGGTCTGGAATGTGTATACTACTCTTGTTCAGTGGTTAAAATTTAATGAGAAACATATTTCTTGTGATGATATAAAACTATTTGTAAATACAATGTCATCTAAATAAAAAATAGAATTTTTATAATAATGTTTCGTGATACGTTTTGCTATTTTCTCAAATTATAAAGTGCTTTAAAAATGTAATACATTCGCTGTTGTACAAAACGCATGACGTGTAAAAGATAGACTCATTTTATGAATTTATGTTAATTCAAATTGATATTAAACATGGGGTATCTGTAAATGTAAAAATGATGATGATTTTTAGCTCTTAAATATTGATAAATAGCTTGGCAGGCATCAATTTTTTCAATTGCTTTTAAGCGCTACTATTTCAAAACATTTTTATGTAATTGAGACCAAGGATTTATTATTTTCTAGTGTAATTTAATATGACTTCAATTCTTTTTGGTTATAGTGTTAATGTTCTCTTTATACTAGTTTTTTGTGTATACTACTGTTGTTCAGTGGTTAAAATTTAATGAAAAGCCTATTTCTTGTAATGATATAAAACTATTTGTAAATACAATGTCATCTAAATAAAATAGAATTCCATGTTTTTAAAATGTGATTTATAATAATGTTTCGTGTGAAGCGTACCTTGTTTAATGTTTTTATTCTCTTTTTAATACTATGTGCACATTATGTTTCAAAATTAGTTTTATTAGGCATAAACTATGTTTTTGTGTAAAAAAACCCCTAAATTTCATATTAAAAGCTGTACCTCAGGCATATTTCTTCTAATGACAGTACTAAACATGAAGTGTAGAAAGATAGTACATATTTTATCTGTTGTGGGACTTAGTATGTTTTCTTTTTCAACCTTTTTTAAATATTATAAGAAAGTTAACTAAATCAATTTAAGAATTTATGTTATTTAAAATTGATATTAAACATGGGGTATCTGTAAATGTAAAAATGATGATGATTTTTAGCTCTTAAATATTGATAAATAGCTTGGCAGGCATCAATTTTTTCAATTGCTTTTAAGCGCTACTATTTCAAACATTTTTATGTAATTGAGACCAAGGATTTATTATTTTCTAGTGTAATTTAATATGACTTCAATTCTTTTTGGTTATAGTGTTAATGTTCTCTTTATACTAGTTTTTTGTGTATACTACTGTTGATCAGTGGTTAAAATTTAATGAAAAGCCTATTTCTTGTAATGATATAAAACTATTTGTAAATACAATGTCATCTAAATAAAATAGAATTTATAATAATATTTCGTGATACGTTTTGCTATTTTTCTCAAATTATAAAGTGCTTTAAAAATGTAATACATTCGCTGTTGTACAAAACGCATGACGTGTAAAAGATAGACTCATTTTATGAATTTATGTTAATTCAAATTGATATTAAACATGGGGTATCTGTAAATGTAAAAATGATGATAATTTTTAGCTCTTAAATATTGATAAATAGCTTGGCAGGCATCAATTTTTTCAATTGCTTTTAAGCGCTACTATTTCAAAACATTTTTATGTAATTGAGACCAAGGATTTATTATTTTCTAGTGTAATTTAATATGACTTCAATTCTTTTTGGTTATAGTGTTAATGTTCTCTTTATACTAGTTTTTTGTGTATACTACTGTTGTTCAGTGGTTAAAATTTAATGAAAAGCCTATTTCTTGTAATGACATAAAACTATTTGTAAATACAATGTCATCTAAATAAAATAGAATTCCATGTTTTTAAAATGTGATTTATAATAATGTTTCGTGTGAAGCGTACCTTGCTTAATGTTTTTATTCTCTTTTTTAATACTATGTGCACATTATGTTTCAAAATTAGTTTTATTAGGCATAAACTATGTTTTTGTGTAAAAAAACCCCTAAATTTCATATTAAAAGCTGTACCTCAGGCATATTTTTTCTAATGACAGTACTAAACAAGAAGTGTAAAAAGATAGTACATATTTTATCTGTTGTGGGACTTAGTATGTTTTCTTTTTCAACCTTTTTTAAATATTATAAGAAAGTTAACTAAATCAATTTAAGAATTTATGTTATTTAAAATTGGGATTAAACTGGGGTATCTCTAAAATGGAAATATTTAATGCTATGTCTATTCTTCATATGTATAGTGTTTTGTCAAAAAGTTTTGATTGCTGAAAAAGTGGGTAATAAAAATTTTTTGATAGACCATGTATCTCACCTCTATCGTTTTACTGCATTGTTATATTGCACTATATGGATCATCTCGAGAACATTCCTTGCCTTTGCATTTGATTGTTTTGTTTAAATTTTGATATTTGTGAAATTGAAAGTATGGTTGAGGTTTGTTTGATGTGTGTAGTTGTTTTATTTTTAATAACTTGTTTTCTTAAAAATATGTTGGTCCTTTTTATTTTATAATATAGATATATTAAATAAGGTGACTAACACAGCGGTGTTGACTTATTTCTTGTAGTGATATATATAAAAGTATGTATGTATACTTATGGATGAAAATAATTATTATAAGTCTATCAATTTATTCATATGAGGATTAGAGTGTCTATGTATTTATGTATGTGGTATTAAATATCTAGGTCTTCTATGAAGAGAGGTAGATATAGGAAGGGTTTTGATTGCTATATATCTTTTACCTATGGATTTATATGTCATAATTGTTTATCGTTGTAATTCGTTTAATGTTTTTTCCCTATGATTGATATGCTACATATTAGCCATAATTCACCTACAAAATGTGGTTATTATTTTTTAATAAATTGTTTTTCTTAAAATATGTTGTTCCTTTTTATTTTATGATATAGATATATTAAATAAGGCTACTATCATAGAGGTGTTGATAGCGATCAAACGTTGTGGTTTCCATTAGAAAACGTGTTTAGATCTGTTAGAAATATGCTGGTAAGCTCGATATCAAGCTTTTTGAACTGTTAGGCTGCACAAATACATTTCATTTATGTGTCTATCACTGAATGTATGATTTGAATGTATTGTTTTGGAATGATGGCTTTTAAAGAGAATGATTTGATAGTGGTTTTAATAGATTGATGCCTGATGCCACCGAAGTTTATTAGATTTTTGGCGGCCATATTGCTTTTCTAAAAATCCCTACTTTGAAACGTCCTGTATATTCATACTTGGTTGCTATGTTATCCAGTATCATACTGTATATTTATTTTATGATTTTGAGATGGTATGCTGATGTCAAATATAAATCCTCGGTGGTGGTGTTTGAAAGTATGTTGGGTTTGAGCTAGATGTATCTTCCTAAGTTGATCTGGTGTTGTGGCGTTTTGAAACTATGTTGGGTGGTTGTTGTTGTGATGCGTGATACGGAGTTGGGTATTTTCTAGAAGTTGAGTTTATATTTTGATCGATCATATTGATAGTCGGCTATTTCGCCTGACGTCACCTTAGTTTATTAGATTTTTGGCGGCCATATTGGATTCGCCATCTTGCTTTTCTAAAAATCCCTACTTTGAAACGTCCTGTATATTAATATTTGGTTGCTATGTTATCCAGATGGATGGATGGATGGATGGATGGACGGATGGATGGATGGATGGATGGATGGATGGAATGATGAATGGTTGGATAGGTTTTTGAGAAAAGAGGGATTTGATAGTGGTTTGAATGTGTGGTTTTAATATAGGGGTTTCAGAACCGATCCATGACCCTGTTGTGAGCTGATTCTAGCGATGGTTTTGAGATGATGTTTCATAGGAGTTCGAGTGCATGGTTTTGATATATTGGATGCTTGACGTGGCATTAGTTTATTAGATTTTGGCGGCCATCTTGGATTCGCCATCTTGCTTTTCTAAAAATCCCTACCTTTGAAACGTCCTGTATATTCATACTTGGTTGCTATCTCGTCCAGATGGATGGATGGATTAATGGACTTGAAAGTATTGTTTTGAAGATGGATGGATGGATGGATGGTTGGATGGATGGATGGATGGATGGATGGATGGTTGGATGGCTTTTGAGAAAAGAGGGATTTGATAGTGGTTTGAATGTGTGGTTTTAATATAGGGGTTTCAGAACCGCTTCATGACCCGGTTGTGAGCTGATTCTAGCGATGGTTTTGAAATGATGTTTCATAGGAGTTTGAGTGCATGGTTTTGATAGATTGGATGCCTGACGTCACCTTAGTTTATTAGATTTTTGGCGGCCATCTTGGATTCGCCATCTTGCTTTTCTAAAAGTCCCTACCTTTGAAACGTCCTGTATATTCATACTTGGTTGCTATCTCGTCCAGTAGCATACTGTATATTTATTTTATAATTTTGAAATGGTATGCCGATCTTAGATGTACAGTTTATATTTTTATCGTTCATATTGATAGTCGGCTATTTCGCCTGACGTCACCTTAGTTTATTAGATTTTTGGCAGCCATCTTGGATTCGCCATCTTGCTTTTCTAAAAATCCCTACCTTTGAAACGTCCTGTATATTCATACTTGGTTGCTATCTCGTCCAGTAGCATACTGTATATTTATTTTATAATTTTGAAATGGTATGCCGATCTTAGATGTAAAGTTTATATTTTTATCGACCATCTTGATGGTATGAAGCTTGGAGATATTGTTAATTTAAAATAATATTGTTAATTTATAAATAATAATAAATAAATTGTTTTTTCTTAAAAAATATATTGTTTGTTTTATTTTATTTTATAAGTAAGATATACATTTCAAGCATGCGGCTATCACAGAAGCAGACAGCCGTTGCGGTTTCCGCTGGAAACATGTTTAGACCTGTTTGAAGTACATTGAGAAGCGCGATAGCAAGCCTGGTAATTTATTCAGGAATTCTCTAGAAGCAAAGACCATCTTGATGGTCCGCCATTTTGTCTGACGTCACCTTAGTTTGGCTAGTGACCGTAAGAGGATGCTGCATTATGGTAATCATGAGAGATGCCATTTCTTGGTTAGTGGCTGTGAGAGGGCGTCACATTGGGTTGGTAATGATGAAATCTGCCATTTCTTAGTTTGGTTAGTGGCCGTCAGAGGGCGCCACATTGGGTTGGTAATGATGAAATCTGCAATTTTTAGTTGGGTTGGTGGCCGTCAGAGGGTGCCACATTGGGTTGGTAATGATGAAATCTGCCATTTCTTAGTTTGGTTAGTGGCCGTCAGAGGGCGCCACATTGGGTTGGTAATGATGAAATCTGCAATTTTTAGTTGGGTTGGTAATGATGAAATCTGCAATTTTTAGTTGGGTTGGTAATGATGAAATCTGCAATTTTTAGTTGGGTTGGCGACCGCGAGGGGGCGCCACATCAGTTGGGTTGGCAGAGGGCGCCACTAGGGCGAGGGGGGGTGAGGGGAAGCTGGGTGAGAGGGGGAGGAGGTGCCAGAATCGGCATAAGTACACTACTCCCAACTGCATCTTAAATTCACAACTTCGTTTCAAATGCATAAAAATCGAAATGCAATAATTAATATGTAATTTTAATTACAAAAATAATACCCTTTATATTTTTCTTTGATTTATTGAGAGCATTTTAAATTTTGGTTCACTGACTGAATTTATCTAAGTGTGTGTTATTGTCATTTCTGGATCAGCTTATTGTTAATCTTACGAGTAGCGTAAATAGAATCCAAAAAGATTATTACTTAGAAATCCCTCATAAAAATCCAGTACAGTAAGAAATAAGTACCTAGATTTAATTGATTTTTTTAATTTATATTGTAGAAGAATTAGTGGTCTTTATATGTATAATTCACTGTGAGATATCGCAAATAGCCATATTACAGTATCTTGTTTCGTTGTAAATTCCGATCCACCATAAATTAATGTATAATTTAAATATCCAATTTATACAAAATGTAGGTACAAAAACAAGTTAAACAAAATATCATGAAGTATTCATGAACATTTATTGAGCCTGTTTGAATAAGCCTATAGACTTGAAGCGGCATTTTCAATTAAAGATTGTTTTAACTGTGTCTTAAATTTATCCAAATTCTTATCTCTTCTCTTTTCTTTCTATAGGGCGAAGTAATTTGTTTTAAAAGTGTTTTCTAGCGTGAGATGGGTTCTTTTTGAAAAACACTCATCTGTTATTACTGTTCTTTCGATTATGTAGAATTAGAGTTGCTTCAAAATGTCACCAGTATATTAAAACAAGTCAGTAAAAATAATAATTTAAATTATTTACAGATTTATTAAAATACGTAATTAAAATTTTGAGTGCACATTTAAAATTCAGTTTTTAAATTCTTTGCTTTTGATACTGTTTAGATAACGGATTGTGTGGCAGCTACTTGAAAAGTAACACATTCAAGTTGTTGTTTTTTGTTTTTATTGGCTGCATATGATTTTAGAAGTAACACTTTATAGTTTTATGATTAAAGTTTATGTTATTTAATAGTTTAATTCTTCAATGAAACGTGGTGAAGGGAGCATGCTTTATATTATGCTTATATTTTACATTGTAATTTTGGAAAATTGCAAATATTTTAAAAATAGTATATTTAAGATATAGAGTGCCTTATATAAGATTGCTATATTGCTATCTATTCAGTTGAAAAGTGTCACTAAATTTAGGGTGCACTTTCTAAAAGGACATAGCTTTAATGTGATATGCACCTCTTTCTCAACCACTCTGTATAATTGAAAGTAATTTTAGGTTGTCCATATAATGGCTCTGTGTATGCCAACATAAAAAGTTTTCTATACACAGATGTCATGAATTAGCTTGTATATTGATGTTAGAATGTTTTCACTTAGCTAAGTATTGGCAGTTTATATATTCACTTACGTGTTAGTAGTCATTATAGTATCAGAAAGTGATAAGTAAATCTAAATATGTACTGACAAAAATAGAGATACGAAAATAATCTTTTGCTGTCTAAGCAGTATATCTAGCCTTTCAATTTACCTTTAAGTTTGCAGAGATGACGTACTATTCATATCCAATTTTCCTCTAATTTCTATTTGCGCCCATAGAACCTTGAGATACTGCTTCTTTTAAGAATGTAGGTATTCTTAAAAGAAGCAGTATCTCAAGGTTCTATGGGCGCAAAATTTGTCAAACGTTTTTATTGGTACTCTAAATAAACTGATTTATGCCATATTGGATAATTATTGATAATGATTGTTCAGGAGGAACATTTACTCTGTAATTTTATTATACACTTTAAAGGTTTAAGATATACTGTAATGTATTAGAAAATATTAATTAAGAAGAACAAGGTTAGTTTAATTTTTTAACAAAGTAAAATAATGTTAAATAAATATTAAGTAGACTGTAATGCAAATAAAGGCAAGGATTTGTTACAAGTTCATTTAAAATTAATTATTAAAAAGCAAATGTGAAATCCATCAAACATTACGATTATACTTAGCGCGTGTGAATTTTGGACAAAATTCACAAGTGTCGACGGACGTCGATGGTTCGGTAGAAAGTATCAACGGACACTAGATATAGAATAGCGTGCTCTGTAAAGAAGCTTGGTCTTGTTAAAGTAATCTGAGGGATATTTAATAGACAGTAAGCGTTACGACCAATGAGAAAAAAAAGCGGTAACGCAACATAAAAGAAAATAACAAAGACTGGATATAATTCACGGATCGCGATATTAATTAAAATTGTAATCATTATCAGTATGCTGACATAACCTTGAAGATAATGATTTGTAACAGTAAATAAATTCAACAAAATGTAAGACAATTAGGGACATTAATGTGCTCTTATCTGGGTATTTAATAGGTAGATTATCTGGGACATTCATTCTAAGTGGGAGTGGTTTTTACTAGCATAATGTGAGAACTTAGTAATAATCACGGAATTAGTTTACAATAGTAAATATGTAGAATATTATATATCAAACCAGAAATAAGAAACCTATACACTAGATATTTGTATGAAATGTTTAAGAGCAGATAACCAGAGTATGATAGTTGGTAATGAAAGAGTCTGAGTTTTATTCCTTCTTTAAAAAAGTATATTATGAAGGCATAGTTTGTCTTTGTTGCAAGGAATGTATGTCAATCGACTTAAAAATAGAAAATTTATAAGTGATTTAATTTGAAAAACAGGTAATGGATATTGTAATAAAATATGAAGCGAATTGTCCCGATGATTTCATTTTAAAGTCATTAGTAGTTGAGCTATATGCTCCTTTATAGATACTAGATTAACTGAAAAATAATGAATCTTGCTGGATACAGGATCAAGTTCAGTAGAATTATGTAAGTTAACGTTGGAGCATATTATGAGTACTGGTGGAAGATACATAGTTTGTAAGACGAAATAGTGATTATTGGTGATTTTGCCAAGACCGACGTGTATATGCAAATGAAAATAATCTTATGGATTTATGTTTCTCTGTTATTCGACCTGCTGGCAAAAGAGACAGTGCGCTTTGTATTATTGAATTGAGCTTTTTATGTAAGCGTTTTTCTGAAAAAAATTGAGATTTGTATTTGTTGAACACCATTGAGATTGCGAACTGTGAAAACTAGTTGCGTTTGGCTATTCATCCTTTATTAACTTTCGCAATCCACTCCAAGAAAAGCGTTGGGTGATACCAGCTCCCTCCCCCTCGACAAACGACGTCCATGTTGATTGGGGTGAGAGGCCACTCCACTCCAATCAACATGGAGCTTCCCATAATGCACCATTCTATCAGTTTTTCATAGCTTTTAAGTTTATCTAATTGGGATGTTTCTGCTTGTGTATAATCTCGACTAGATTTGGGTATACAGATCACTTTGGTACGCACCCTAGGGTCTTCGGTTATAATGTTATGAAAGTGTCGCAATGATGTGATATCTACCATGCTTTAAATATATCTTCTTAGTTTATAGCGTAACACTTTTAATATTTAAAATAAAATTTGAAACTAACCCATATAACATAATGGTCTACGTGAAACTTTAATGGAAGAAGCTCAGAACGTGCGCAACTACTAACTATAATATTTAACAATAGACAGCAGCGTTGTTATTGAAGTTAATTGGTGGCTGTTCATAATTGTACTCTGGGTATTATTCCTTGTGGCCGGATCCAGGAAGTCCAGGGAAAACCGGAAAAGTGAAAAGCACCGCGATGAGTAGAACATGCAGTAGGGGATAAGGTACTGAAATCCTAGACAGGCGTTCACATCGAAGGCTTTCCCGAGGCCCTCTTCTGTTCTCTCCTCTCTAAAACACGCTGTTTCCGTCCGGCGATTCAGTTTCCTCACCGCACTAATTAAATCAGAGCACCAGAGACGCTTTTTGCAAACAAAGAAATTCAATTAAGGAATTATAGCGACCCCGTTTTAAATACAGTACCATCTGTATGCAGCAGTTGAAAACTTTTAACTCGTTTACAGTTGTATCCGGAAAAATACCTATTATACGAATTCTTTGTCTCTTTTCATCTATCGTACTATATATACATACACACATATATATATAGCGTAGATACAAGTATATATAGAATATGTTAGTATATAGACATTCTGGGATAGTCGTAGCATAAGCCCTGTGCTTGGTTGGCTTCGCAGAACCAGAAAAAAACATCGCTTGCTCAATTGCGCACTTCAGTTTTATGTCGCGTTTATTTCACTGGGGTCGTTCGCACTGAAAGTGCTTTTGTTGCGCCCTTTTTTTTATCTTATTTATTTATACTTTCTCGTATTTTTTGTTTCAACTCTTTCTTTTTGCAAGTCCATGTCTGAATATTATATACTTTGTAATTCACCTTTTTTTTTTCATTTTCATACAATTGCATCTCGCATGCATAGGTAAGTAAGTATATAGTATATAAATCGCCGCTTTTTGAAATGTCCGGTCTGCTTTTGAAAACGACGCGCGTTTCGTTGGATGGTCGCAATCTAATAGTATGGATGTCGGGCTGTTATGACACATATTGTCTATATAATATTTCGAGAGAGAATTGGTATGAGTTTGAAAGCTGTTCACTTAAATTGCATACCTCTGCTTACATATTATTTCGTAAAATATATAAGAATACGAACTCGAGCTTATAAAATAGTTTAAGGAACAAGGTGGTTATGACTTACATAATTCATTTTTATTTATGTATTCAGTATAGACCGGGCGTCCCAGGTTGAAATTACGCCGGAGCAAAGAAATAATGTAAACATCACGCAGTTACCGAATAGCACTATTCATATGGTGAACGGCAACATCTGTTGTTGTCGCGAAAACGACAGCAAAAGGAGCCTATTTTATTGGTAAATTCCTTTCTTCATTGGCGTAGGTAGAAGCGTGAGGGGTTTTTAAAATTTATTATATTTACCTTATATTTCGTAAGATAAATAAAGTTATATATGTACTAACCTATTTATACTTATATTAGTTTCGCTTTTTCATTGTTTTGACTGTTAATTACATACTTCGTAATTTTTGTAATAGTTCCTGTTTAATACCGTTTCATTGAATCTACTTCTCCCAATTATCTTGACGTAAGTGTGCACTGGATTTTGTTAAGTTTCAATAACATAGGCATACAATTTTAGATGTCATTTATTTAGATCTAGAACGTTGTTTATGTTACTATGATATGGAAGAACGTCGAGAATGGCCGCCTGAAACAATGGTGACTTGGATTAAAGGTCATACTGATTGTATGTTCTCCATTGTCAGTGATTCCGAAATTTATTGCGAAGTCTGTAAAATATCGTTACAGAATTCCCAAAAAGCGCACGTACAATACCACTTAGCATCGCTAAAACATTCACAGAAACGGGACCCGTTGAAAGCTGACAATTTTAACGAAGAACTTTGTGAAGCTTTAATGGCGGCTAATATCCCATTAAATAAACTTGACAATTCCAACTTTCAATACATTTCTTCAAAAATATACTAGTCGAAATTTTCCTAATGAATCCACCTTACGCAAATATTATGTTTCTAAGTGCTTCACGAAAACAGTAGAATGCATTAGAAGACATCTTTCAAATCAGTATCTATGGCTAAGTGCCGACGAAACTATCGATATATTAGGACGCTGTGTGATAAATGTTGTATCCTTATATGATGCATATTACTTGTGTAGCACATCCTCTCTAAGTGCAAGGAAATAACACAAATCCCAAATTTTAAAAGCCAGTTGTTGTTCCTTCAGGAACACTTTGGAAATTTGCCTAAACTAATCACATATTTTTAAAATCGAAATATCAAATTAAAAGATGGATTAACCGTATTTGATGTGGCTATTATTAATTTCAACAGTATTCCAAGTGACTTCGGATGTGGGCTTCGGCAAAAGTTAGACGCAATTTTCAATAAAAATCCAGATTTAATATCATTGCGGCAATTGTGTATGGCGACAATGACAAAATCTAACTGCTGAATACGCTGAAATAAAAGAATACTTCCAGTATGCACCTATAATCAGTTGCGTTGTAAAAAGGACGTTTTCTATCTACAAGGATGTACTTCATTCAAAGAGAACAAATCTCACAGAAGAGAACCTTGAGAAAGTATTGCTAGTAAATATTAATACTCCTTTACTCGACTTGAACTACAAAATGAACAATAATAACGTATTTTGTATTTTATAGATCACCATTCATTTGTTTCCAATTATATATATAAAATAAAAAAAAATTCAGTAGTGCGCCCATGGGTGATGACTCATCACTGATGAGTCATCAACCTCTAGCATCCGGTCTATAGTTATGAGTTATAGGAGTTTTATTGAGCTATAGGAAACCACATACTTTACACACTGTATATTATTCTTCAACTATTCAAAATAAAATGATTGCTTTTTCATTTTCTTCTTGGCGGCAATAATTTATATCAAACGATTATTCTTGAGTTTAGTACCCCATCCTACACTAATTGAAACAATATTTGCATTTCTAAATTATACCCAGAAGTGCAATGTATTTAAAAAAAATTAAAACAGTAAATTTTTGCATTTAATTTTGTGGTGTAAAAGAATTTTATGTTTATTTTTCGTGATATTAAACTAGTTTTTATAAGTTTGCAACAAAAGACAATATATGCATATAGGTATTGTACTAGAACTCTTCGATTTTCAAAAGATGGTTTTGTGTTCCAATACGATGTTGTGCGGTAATGTGATAATTTTTGATTGCATGGAATTTATTAATGTATCACAAACATTCGTTCCTCTGAAATGCTCTCTTATGGAATACGCATGTTGCAATATTTTTACATTTCTCAGTTGGACTTCATCTTTGTAACCATTCCAGTCTTACATCATAGCCATTTTTGTTTCAATGTGATTCAGATCTGGAAATATTGCCGGCTAATAAGTGTTGCAATGTTTTTTTTTGTCATATAATTCTCATATAACCGCTGCTGCGCATTGTTTGGTGTATCAACTATTCGCTTGAATTCTTGCTCTTACAGTCCGTAATAATCATCCACATATATATTATCAATTAAATACAAATAATTAATAAAGCTGTAAAAAATATTTGCCAACTATATAACCAGTTCTATAAATAGTCCCTTAATAAATTAAAAGTTTTAATTAATTGATAAAGATAATAAATATATTATCAAAACGCTTAAATTTCTATACTGTTTAAGTTTATTGGTAGCCGCTTAATTGAAACGGTGAAACGTTATTGAAATCCACCCCCTAAATTCTACGCTTATTCCACTACTCTGATATTTCCTAATACGTGCTCGCAATTGAAACGTGTATTTCGTGATAATAATAATAATATGGTTTCTGGACTACAAAAATTACTTTCGTCTATTTGCGATCTATATTATTTTTACAAAATTTCAATCTTAGAGCAGAATAAGTCGTGAAACCAGGTTTGTGTGTGCAACATGGCATCGTGTAGTCGAGTGTACTGTATTCAATACACATGCTTGACGTATCGTTTATTATGTACTGATATGTTCCATCCTTTATATTATCTTTCTTTTAAACTATTTTTGTTGTTACCTATTATTTTTTCTAAACTAAGATACAGATAATTAAAATAAAATTGACATGAATGTGTCGCCCATTAAAAACATATTGAAATATAAGTATTGTGGAAATTCTTTAAATTTTATGTATTATTTTACTTTTCAGAAGATTAAAAGGAAAGACGATAACAAAAGAAATATTGCTTTGATGTTTGTATTATAAGGACTCTTTGAAATGATATATTTTTTGTCTTAAGAATTCCTCTTCAACTTTTTATATAGTTTTCTAAAATAATCCACTGAAATGATTGTTTTAAGAATACTAGCCAACATTTATTATCTCTATATTCTAGAATATTTCTTACAAAGAATTCGCGCACGAGCATTCAGAAACAAGTTTTGTATCACAAACGATTCAAATGGACACTTTTCCATATTATAAGTCTACAATATCTAAAATATCTGATGATCAAATACGACCAATTAAATTCAAGCGATTTTATATACAGGTCCTACCTTCTAAAAAATTTTTGCTCCAGCTATGAATTATGCCTGTTGTTCTTGTGATTGTGTCATGCCTTTCTTATTTCTAACTTATTGAATTTGTGCATGTGGAAGCAATTTGTAAACATATTTCTTGAGCCAATTCCATAAAAGTCTTTAATCCAAAGGTTGCCTGACTGATAGTGAATTTGCATTGTGATGTTAGAGTAATTACCCCGAAGACGACTCTTCGGGGTAATTACTTTCACTAAAATGCCCTACATATATAAGTGATTTTATGCCATATATGAACAACATATTCAGATTTACTTCAACTCTTTATTACTAAATTAAAATATTGAATATACTGGCTTGGTCTTTGCACGATGTTGCTCACGTCATCTTCATGTCGGCCAACAACACTTTCTAATGAAGATTGTCAATTACTAGTGACGTCTGTAAACTATGTGCTGCGCTGCCTCATAAAAAAATAGTAAACATATCGTACTACCCTCGTAGTAATAGCGAATATAAAGAATCTATTTCGAGAGCTTTTCGAATGTTGAATGATTTAAAATTTGGTCGCTTTGTAAGGTTAGCGTAGCATTTTCTTTGTTATTGCATAAATACGTGTACACTTTTTATGTGTTACTCTGATGTCTCCCAGTTATTTATGGAACCCCTTTTGTTAACGATTCTCATAAAAGCCGGTCTCAGGGTAGGGAAAATCTCACACTCACGGCTTTTTAAACGATTATTTGCCGGCATTTTGTGCAGGTCTTATAATTTATCTCCGCACCGGGATGACTCTACTAGTTTAAAAGCTTATTTTTTATTTATATACATACGGTTTGTTTTGAATTTTACCTCTAAGGGTGGCTATTTTGCGTTTTTAATTTCATCGTTTTTAAGAGTGAATTATAATCTTTCATGGTTGTGAAACTGTCAAATACTAACTATATTCTAATTGATGCATTGGTTTCTGTTATAATCGACATATCATACAATATAACATAAAACATTTCTGCTTTAACGTATGTTTAAATGTAAATTTCATAACTTACTTAGGACCACGGACATCGGAAATGTCAAAATGACACTAATATTTAAAATTGTAGGTTTACACAATATTTGAAGTATTCCTCAATTAGAATTGTAATAATTTACAGTTTTTAAAATCAAAAGGAATATCGTCTGATTTCCTGTTTTTTCCATAGGTCAGAGGTATATTAGAATTTGATATAGTTGGATCCTTATCATTTGTTATGAAATATGTTACTTTTATTGATTTGTTAGTTTGGGAATCATGATGTCAATACAGTGCGTATCCAAAGTCTTCCCCCTTTGTTATCTTTTAAATGAAGTGAACTAACAAAGATGTTCAAAATTGTTGCCTTCTTGATTGTTTCATAACGTATATCGCCTTATTAGTTCTCTTCCGCAAATTTTTAACAATGTATTTCTACTAATTGTTTGAACACCTGCATAAATTTTATTATAAAGGTCGACCATATCTGTTATGGGTTCCTTGTAAACTTCAGCTTTCAAGTAACCCCACAAGAAAAAATCTAACGGGATTAGATCCGGCGAACGGGCCGGCCACCTAAGGACGCCATTAGTACCAATCCTACGACGTGGGAACGTTTGATTAAAATAGTCACTATGTTGGCATTATGAGCAGGTGTCCCCGTCTTGATGTAACCACATATTATTTCACAGTTCTTCATCTTCCAAAAGTAGTGGCAACTCATTTTGCAGGAAATGTAAGCAGCGCAGACCAGTTAATGTTTCATGATAAAAATGGGGGCCCAAAATATATCCGTTTAAAATTCCACACCCAACGTTAACACCAAAAACTGTTTGATTCCTTGTTTGGCTTATCCACCTAGGATTATCTTCTGACCATTATGCTTAATTAAAGTACCATTGTTGTGTAAAGGACATTCGTCACTCCACATGATCTGATTCATGAAGTTGTTGTTTTCCGTTAACATTACAGAAAATTCTGTCAGAAAATCGAGTCTGCGTTGATTATTTTTATATGGTGCACTAAATGATCTTTATACGGAAAGTATTTATTTTATTTTAGAATCCTACGGCATGATGTATGTGGATTATTATTAACTGTTTGTGGTACCGCTGCCGTAATTTCATCATCTCTTACTCACTTCTGCCTTAATTGTTTTTGTTTCTTGATGCTACCGTAATTTCTGAGATTTGAACACAGACTTATAGATATTTTGTGATCTGGTAAAGACCTGCTTGGAAAGCGTAGAGCAATATAATCGTATTGCTTCAGATGCATTTCTACGGGATTCTCCATAAATTAAAACCATATTCAGTTTGTCTTCATTTGTGTGCAAAACCATATTTTTAATACAATCTCAACACAAAGTGAGTAAATGTTTGAATGAAGCTAATTATAAAGATAATCAAGCAAATGTCACTAATGTGTGCTAATGTCAAAGTATTTCCTTAATAATCAAAGCAAGCATACATATATATGACACAGACATGAATGCTTTTGTGCCTACATTACCTATGGGTGCCTATGAGGTGGAATTTATAAAAAAGAACTAACTATAAAATTTAATTGTGAGGTAACTATAATAGCAAGAATTGTGAATATGTTTACTGCTATTTTTCCCTACAAATTAACTATTCAAACAAAATAAAGACAAAACTTTAAAATTACTCTTACTTTTTTAAACACGAATATCTATGAAACTGTTAAATCTTGGAAACTAACACAAATAATAAAATTTGCATTAATTTAAATACTCTTTCAAATAAAAAACAAATGAAGATTGTGGCGATCAAAAATTTTTTTCATCGCATCGCCATCTATATCTTCACATAATAAAACATAATTGTGAGAGCAAACTAAAGTCGATCACATTCTTTAGTAACTACTTTTTACAAAATTCAAATATCTTTATCCGTTTTCGAGATATTTGACCTGAGAGTTTTAAGTGGTACACCCTGTATATTAAAATTAGTATATAAGTGAACATTTTGTTTGTACCATATATTAACTATGTATACATAATCCCGCACCGCACATTTGAACGAGTACTTGGTAACGAATAAAATGTAAGGGATATTGAATTCGTAACGGATACTTACAAGTACTGAAAAGTAACCGAATCCAATATAACTACTCAATGCACATACACGATAAGAAATCGGAAAAATGTAGCAAGCTGCATATAACTAATGATTCTTTTTATCTATAGCAACTTAATACTGTCGACCAGTAGTAATGGTAAGAATACGTCATCCACAAACGAGTAACGGATTAAGCAATATCTCTCAATATCTAAAGATATCGCAATACCTCAATATTGTTTTACATTTTGAATAATCACATGGTATACAATTATACTTAAAATGGGTAAGACCGCTTCACATTACTATTCATGCTTTAGTTGGTAGAAACGAGAGGCAAGCAAGGAGTGTCCCAACATTTTGCACACGTGCTGCGTGACATAGCCGCCGAGAAAGTTAAGACATACTACCACTCTTAAGTGAAATAATGATAATTTAAAAATAGATGGCGTTACAAGTCCGAAATATGAATTGAACTATAAACACTTGGCATATTAATAATAAGGTTTAAACGATTAAACAAATAAATTATGTCGTAAAATGTATAAATATTGTGAATTGGGCAATCCACAAAATTTAAAATTCGTTCTAAATTTATTTAATTGCAAGTTAATAATATGAATGTCAATTGATGATCAAACATACAATACTGCTATCCATTATGTCCATTTTACCCTAACGTTTTTATTGTAATCTATCCCGTCCCTTACGACACTAATTTCATTTGTTGTAGAGCTTGATTTGCAGCTTCTTTCTTTTCGTTGTATTAGCGGCAATATTTCTAGATATTGCAAATACCAGTGGCGTTTTATTGCCACATGAAGCGATGTTCTAGGATATTAAACACCATAAACATTAATAATAACGGAAATTGCAGCCAAATACGATGCCCGTAATTGAACAATAAAGATGCAGTGTTCGCTTCGCTCTTCTGATCAACAAGATCTCGCTTAGAGGCGGACCAATTCAGCTGGTGCTGAGGGTTGGATGCAGTATAGTCAGCGCTCAGTAAAACGTACACAATATGTTCCCAAATTGCCTTATGTTTAATGGACGTATGTACGTTAAGCACGGTGAATTTGCGAGTAGGTATATATTATACATTAAATTGTCTTATGATTATGCGTATCTTTTTGTTCACACGAACACTTATGTACTTATCTTATGTACTTTATATACATATTCACATAGCGGAGGATATTTTCAGCAAAAATTGGGCCAATTTACCGCTCCAACTTGTTGCTAATTAAGAACTGTGATTATTATTATGACATGCTTATTTTTCCGTTATAGATAGCAGTCTACTTTGATAATTATAACAATGATTTAGCAACTAGTGATTTCTATCCGATTTTTATAGTTCACGCAAAAGGTTTATTAGGGATTTCTCGACTGGATATTTTATAGTACAATAAATGGTAGGTCATATGAAGGGCAATGGATTGTAGGTGTTTTTCTCTTAAAGTAAATTATTTTTTTATGCGTTCAAAATTTTATGAGCCACATTTGGATTTCTTAAATTTATAATTACTTTCTTATACGTAGTATAAGGAAGTATTGTGATGATGAAAATTTTCGACCTCAAGATTTTTGCAGATGTCCACGTTTTGAGGTCCCCTGATACCAAAAAAGTGGTTTTTAAAAAATGTCTCTCTCTCTCTCTCTGTGTGTGTGTCTGTCTGTCTCTGTGTGTGTGACCACGATAGCGGTCAAACCGCTGTAGATATCAATTCCAAATTTTGTATTTACGTGTGTAATCTGCCTCTTGAGAAATGCTTAGATTTTGAGCAAAATCGGCAGACCGGAAGTAGTAGTTTACTTCAGTAAAAAAATCGAAATTTGCAAATATTTCGTCAATTACTAAGTTTAAACAAATTTATAAAGAATTCATATGTACTTAGAATTAAGTTTGAAACAAATTGTCTTAAAAAATTTTTTCGAAATTCCTACCGGAAGTAGGTCTTTTACTCTTATCGAAAATCAGTTTTTTGCGAATATCTCGCAAGTCATGCTTTTAAGACAAGTACGTTACGAGTATAAAAGTATTTAAAACATAATTTTCAATATCTTTTATATAAAAAAATTTCAAAATTCATACCGGAAGTACACTTTTACTCCTATCGAATAGCGATTTTTTGTAAATATGTCGTAAGTTATGCATTCTATATATATTTATCAAGAGTACAAAAGTATTTAGAGTTGGATATGGAATATTTTTTGTATAAATGAAATTTCAAATTTCGGACCGGAAGTAACACTTTCATACGTATAAGACAGTCGTGTGGTGGCCACACCTCATTTTTTTTCATTCATTCAATTTACTATATACTTTTCAAGTATCTAGTTCAGTATAGAGCACATAGGTCCAAGAAAGTTTATGATGTCAAGGAAGAATCAAAACGTTTTCAAAAATAAAAATCCAGTACGCTATAGCAACTTTAGTAGGTGTTCTCAATATTTCACGCGAATCTAAATATGTGAAAGTTAAAAAAAGGAAATGAGCATTTCTAGGGTCTTTGAGTTAACGCAATCACAAAACTTATTAGTTTTGTCAATTTTAAATCTAAATCTACGATGAGCACAGAAAAAAAATCAGTATATATATAGTTATGTTGCTTTAATGATAAAACCCAATAATTAGGTTACAAAATGATTAGGCAAAAGAGATTTTACTCCATACCCTCATTATTTTTTATTATTTGAAAACTCGGAACAAATTTGGTTTTATACCTGTAAAGTAAATCATCCACAGGATGGAGATCCTGCGGAGAATTATTAAGAAAATGGATGTTATAAGAAATTTTTGTAATAAATCTTAGAGAAAATTCTATGGGTGAAATGATTTATCAATCAAGGAGCTTCTTCGATTTTAACTCTGTTATAGGCGGCCAAGTCCCTATTTTGGAATTAGAGTTGGATTACATATTTATACTCTTAAAATGCTTTATTTACAATTTCCAAATGAAGGTAGTAGACTTAGTTCTAAGCGTTTTGAGGAGGATTTCCATTATAAGTATATAATTACTAGAGTCCGGAACTTAAAAGTTGAAAAATAGGAGTCTATAATAGGATCGAAAAATTAAAAATAGGACAAATTCTGAAACATAAGTAAAATAATAAATAAAATACCAAATAAGGTATAATTAGGGGAGCAACGAATTTTTACGTAATGTGCTTTCGTTGGGTAGGTATGTGCCTACCACAATCTTTTGCTAAAATGTCCTTAAATGCTAGACAGTTCAACTTGTTCCATGAAATATTGAAAGCATTATTTGAATTAAGAGTATTAATAATTAAGGTTTATTTTTCAGACAGCTTAACAGAACGTTGGTGAACGCTCGATTTTTCATGCTGTTCCAGGTGTGATATTTTTTTACATAGGAACTACAATATTAGTAGACACTAAATAAACAATAAACAGAAAAGAAATATAGGTATCAAAAGCACCCTCAGTATTAATATAATATGTACATACTTACACTTTTCACGCAAGATTTACAAAACAACATTTCTACTATTTCTACACATATTTCATAGCATCCAGTTTCAAAGCTGGTGCCAATTCTATTGAGTCAAACCCCCACTTTATTTTTCAAACAACTTTTTTCTTTAGGCATTTTTTAAGGTTATGTCAACCTTATCGTATGTATACTCCAGTAGCAGCTGGTGTGTTCGTTTAGGTGGGGCAGTTACATAGACAAAACTGATTCGTTTATTATCGGTGATATGCTCGGCATAAATGAACTTACCAACCGCGCCGCGACTGATATACTCGGAAGTGGGAACGACAATACAAAGCTGGGAATTTTATGCTCTGCGTCTGCAAAGTAGGTGTAATATTATTGACTGGTGGTATAAACCAAACCGACTTTGTTTAAGCAACCACTTGCAATCGTCGGTAACCAATACAACTCGGATTGTGACAAAATGACATAGAACGTGAAAATTAAAAAAATAAATTAGGACGCTACATTAGTTTTAGGACATATAAGTGCACTTTAGGATTTTAGGCCTTAAAAAAACTTCATCAAAATGTCTTATTTTGTTCAAAATGTATTTAGGGATGACTCTCGTTCATGGGCCTTAAATCTAAAAGAAAAGGCATTTTACCTAAAATCCGGACTCTAATAATTACTATACATTTTAGAGAATGGGCTATACAAACGCGAAAATTGTGAATCAAATCTATGTGTTATTAGATATTTGTACCAGGGAGCAAGAATGACCTGCAAAGATAATTACGTATACACATTACTAATAATTTTCTATTTATTTATTTTAATATTTATATCTGCTTCTGTTAAAAGTTCCCGTACAAATGATATTTTGAAAGTGTAGTACAAAGCAACTTTATTTTCTAGTTGGACCCAAATCATTTCAAGCTTCTTTGTTATTGTTACTAGCCTCATCAAGTTACATACCAAATTCCGTGCCTTTCTTGTTGTCTATTAATTGATCATTGAGATCCTGAGATATATGATAGATTCATCGTCCAATAGTGTTGTTGGACAAAGGTACCAAGAAAATTAATTTTTCTCCGGTCTCCCAGCATAATGTGAACTATGTCAATAGCAGCCACTAGAATAAGCTCTTCTGCGATGATGTGAGGTTTTTTTACACTTCGTCACTTTGTATGCGACCTTAAAGGATTCTAGCAGTGCATGCTTGGTACTGAGGATTGTTTAGTAAACACACTTTTTTGCTTTTCTAAATCTTGTAACTTCATACTAAAGAATTCTCAAGATTTTTCAACCATGTTACAGTGTCTGGCATTGAGCTGTCGCTTTCGCTTACTTTGGGGCAGACACTCAGGCGCAAGAACTTTTAAACAGAGCACACACTGCGGTCTCTATTCATTGTTTACTTTTACTGAAGGAAAGCCAGGATTCCAATAATTATCATCGTATTTACGACATTTCCATTCTCTCTTGAACTGTTGACCTGCATATTTAATAAAAATCTTTCCGTTTTCCCACGACTTTACGAGAACACAAAGCGGCAACCTAAAATAAAATGGTCACTCTTCTGGTAGCGGGCATTTTAAAACCGTTTACTTTTCTTCTCAGATGTTTAACTCTTTCATTGTTTGGGAACTAAATAAGTGCCCGATCTGGTGCCATATTTATACTAGCCGCGATCGTATATCGTATACTTTGGCGAAACTTCGACAATGTCCGATTATATGCTATATAAGTCTGCTAGAATGTTCTATAAACACCGCGAAAGTTCTTTACTTTGCTGGAATATTGTATATGTTTCGAAAATGTTGCATATCCTTTTAGAAAGTTCTACAAGCTACGCGAACGATGTATAGTTTACATGTTGCATTAGTTTTTTACTGATTGTGATGACGAAAATTTTCGACCTCCAGATTTTTGCAGATGTCCACGTTCTGAAGTCCCCTGATACCAAAAAAGTAGTTTTTAAAAAATACTCTGTCTGTCTGTCTCTGTGTGTGTGACCACGATAGCGGTCAAACCGCTGTAGATATCAATTTCAAATTTTGTATTTACGAGTATAATCTCCCTCTTGAGATCTGATTAGATTTTCAGTAAAATTGGCGGACCGGAAGTAGAAGTTTACTTCAGCGAGAAAATCGAATTTTGCCAATACTTCGTCAACTACTAAGTTTAATCAAATTTATAAAGAAGCCATATGTACTCAAAATTAAATTTGAGAAAAAAATATTAAAAAAGTTTTTTGAAATACCTACCGGAAGTGGGTCTTTTACTCTTATCGAAGATCAGTTTTTTACAAATATTTCGCAAGTCGTGCTTTTTAGACGGGTATATTACGAGTCTAAAAGTATTTAGAACTTAATTTTTAATATCTTTTGTATAAAAAAAATTTCAAAATTCGGACCGGCAGTAACACTTTTACTCTTACCGAATAGCGATTTTTTGCAAATATGTCATAAATTATGCATTCAGTATATACTTAATAAGAGTACAAAAGTATTTAGAGCGAGATTTGCAATGTTTTTTGTATACATGAAATTACAAAATTCGGGCCGGAAGTAGCACTTTTACTCTTAGCGAGTAGCACTTTCTTTCGAATATCTCGCCAAATATGCATTCTATAGAGATTTATTAAGAGAATAAAAGCACCTAGAATAGGATTCTGAATAACTTTGTATAAAAAAATTCTTAAAATTGTATGATCTGAAACACTCATACGTATAAGAAAGTCGTATGGTGGCCACACCTCATTTTTTTTAGTGCTGAAATGTTCAAATTGCTATTCCCGTCCGTATTCGTAGGCGTTTACTCTTTACGGTGCTTCTGAGCGCCGCACTGTACACTTATGAAATCTATGGTTTAGACGAAGTAGGTGTTGGTCCTTAAAAAAGTAAGTAGAAACTGTTGCTCGAAATTGTTAATAAAAGTTGTTACCAAATTTTGTTCTGGAAGTCTTAACTATAAATTGTTGTCTATAATTGTTATCAACTGGCTCAATGTTACTAATAATTGCTGGTTGAAATTGTTCCTGAAAACTACGAGGGATGTTCTCTTTCCAGTGAGCCTAGTCTAGTAGGCGATGAAATATTGCGATAAATTTTACCTGATTGTTTGTAAGTTACATTATTTTAAAGTACTTCCTTCGCTAATAAATCATGGAACTGAACAAGGAACATTATCGAGCGCATTACAATTTCAAACATGGCTGAAGCCGTAAAGAATGTTTTGAGGAAATCATTCGAGTGTTTGGTGACAAGTTGTGTTGCTTCGCTACCGTAAAGAGGTAGTATAATGAATTTCAACACGGTTGACTTTTTTTAAATGACAGTTTTCGAACACCTAATCCAAAAACGGCAGTTACAGAAAAAAATATTGCTCTTATTCGGAACATGATTGTAGAAGACGGGCAATACTACTGTCAGTAGTATTCAAGCAACTCTAAAGATTGGTGTAAAAGCAATTAACATTATTTTACACAAGCATTTGAAACTCCGTAACCTTTGTTCTTGGTTAATTTCCCAAAATTTGACTCAATCAAAAAAGAAGACCCTGTGACATGGTGCAGATTTACACTAGACCGCTTTAACTGTGGATCGGCTCATTTGGTGTACAACATTATCACAGGTGATGAAACATGGGTATACTGCTATTATCCAGAAAAAAGCAAGAATTGACAGTTTGAGTCTTTGAAAATGACTCGGCTCCAAGAAAAGTTTTTCGTGAAGAAAGTCGAAACAAGGAGATTGTTACCACATTTTTTACAATTACTGGACATATTTTCACTGTAGCACAGGAGGATAAACGTTCAGTTAATTTAGAATGGTACACTGCAGTTTGCTTGCCTCAGGTTCTCTAAATGTTCGCCAAAAACGTTCAGGAGAAAGGATCAGTTTGCTTCAAGATAACGCTCGGGCCCACACTGCCGCTCGAACAATTGATTATTTGACTGCCCAAAACCTAAAAATAATGGGTCATTTACCGTATAGTCTAGCACCTAATGACTTCTTCTTATTTTTGCAGGTAAAGAATAAATTACGGGGTTCACGATTTACATCGGCCGAAGAAGCGGTTCAGGCCTTTAAAAATAAAATAAAAAACTACGGCGAGAAGATTGGAGAGAATGTTTTCAAGATTGGTTTTCACAGATGCAAAAAGGCATTGACTGTGGAGGCGAATATTTTGACAAATTATTAATAAATGTCTTTTGTAAATAAATTGTGTTTTACTTTTCCAGGCTCAGCGGGAAGAAAGTAACAAAATTGCTGCTGGAAACTATTGTTGAAAATCATGTATAGGTTAGAGAGATTAAATAATTTATAGAGTATCTAACACATTTCTACAAGATTGTATTTTTGAATTTTGCACGCTTAAAAAAAACAAAAATTTGCTGAACGTTCCATGTTACCTCATTAGGCGTATAAATCTCACCTAATTCTAAAATAAAAATCTGTGTATTTTTTTTTGTTTTACCGAGCTAAAGTAGAAAACGTCGCAGCTCTTGGCTGAATTATTACGGTCATTAGTTTAATGCAAAGCATTTCTGACTTGAGTGGAAGATAACACAAAATTATTATTCCCGTCTATTGGCAAAAACTATGGCAAGGAATAAGACCGTAATTTGTAACTTTAGCTTCATCGTGCGCCGCATCATTAATAATACTCGCCTTGATTGTTGCTTAGTATGCGTTCTGTATCATTTTGTTAGACAACACTGCTGCTGTTGCACCGACCCATAAACTATTTTTATAAAACGTTATTACAGTATTTATTGTCGCACGATTGAAAATGATTGTCATGGGGTAGTTACGTGCTAACGAATTTGTATATTATTACTCTTTTAATTACACAATTCACGTTTGCATCTTGTTATGTTTATCATTAAACACATAGGTCGGCATTGTTGCCTTGTAATGTTGTTGGATGTCGTTTTTAATAAATGAAAGACTTCAAAATGATTCTATTCTGTTGGTCATTCTTATTATTATTTGCTATTTTCAATGTGCTTTCCTATTGAATTAATACTAGTTCTATAATTGTTATTAAATGCAAATATGTAAGTTAAATAATTAGAGCAGAAATATTTTTAAAGAATTCAAATAAAAAATATTAAAATTCATAGCACATTCAGATACATTAATTACACGATCGATAGAAACAATACGATCTGGAGATTCTAGGCGTGGGTAGCGGTGTTTCATGTAGCGTTTTCAACGAATTTCTATCAAAAGTGTTTAAAACACATTACCTGTTATAAAATTGTATTTATTAGACGCACCGAACTTCAGTACACGCTTGAATATAAGCAGTGAAGATGGTATGAGTCGAAACGACGTGAAGCTAATTTTAAAAGGGCGCCACCGCGAAATTAAAGCCTATCGAAGTTAGCGAAGGAAGTACTAAATTTAATTCTGACAAGAGGACGTAGAATATTTATATATACAAACAAAAAAGTCAAATATGAAGTGAATAAACAATAATAAAGTGAAATTTTAAGGAAAAATAAACAAAACTGAGTCAAGCCTCTAATGCATATAGAGGAGCACGATAGTACAGCCTGTATACCAATAATAACGAAAAGCATCAATCCATAAGGATTTAAAAAAAATGATGCTATTCATGAAAGTATTCAGCAAAAGATTAGATTCGAGCTTTAATTTTCTTTCGATAAAATTAATTTTGCCCAACACTCACCCATAATCTGTTCTTCAGCCTATAAATCCCTGGGTTTTCTCGCGCATGAGGTGCCTCACTTACAAACTTGTACAGTGTTTTCGTGCGGAGCAAGTTAGTGTATGTATATACAGAGTGTATCACTTAAAACTCCCAGGTCAAATATGTCGGAAACGGATAAAGATATTTGAATTTTGTAAAAAGTAGTTAGGTACTAAAGAATGCGATCGACTCTAGTTTGATCTCACAATTGTGTTTTATTATGTGAAGATATACATAGATGGCGCAGCGATGAAGACAATTTTTTTGATCGCCACAATCTAATTAATTGATTAAGAGTAATTTTAAAGTTTTGTCTTTATTTTGTTTAAATATTTAATTTGTAGGGAAAAATAGCAGTAAACATATTCACAATTCTTGCTATTATAGTGACTTCACAATTTAAATTTTATAGTTAGTTCCTTTTTATAAATTCCACTTCATAGGCACCCATAGGTATGTAGGCAGAAAAGCATGCATGTCTGTGTTATATGTATGTATGCTTGCTTTGATTATTTAGGAAATATTTTGACATTAGCACACATTAGCATTTGCTTGATATTATTAATTGTCTTTATAATTAGCTTTATTCAAACATTTACTCACTTTGCGTTGAGATTGTATTAAGAATATGGTTTTATTTTATGGAGAATCCCGGCGTAGAAATGCATCTGAAGCAATGCGATTATACGCTCTGCGCCTTCCAAACAGGCCTTTACCAGATCACAAAACAATTATAAGTCTGTGTGCAAATCTCAGAAATTACTGTAGCTTCAAACAAACAAAAACAATTGAGACAGAAAAGAGTAAGAGATGATGAAATTACGGCAGCGGTACTACAAACAGTTAATAATAATCCACATACATCATTACGGCAAATAAAAAACAATTGAAGTTTTAAGTCCTATAAAGGGTTGTTACTATTGGACAACAAAGATTGGTATTATTGTTCTTACTAAGTTTTCCAAACTTTCAAGTGAATTTTTCAATAGTTATAGTTTTCTACCATGGTAATTTAATTTTCGTATAAACTGAAATTATCTGTAAAAAGTGACCTCTTGTGTATTCCGCAATCAAAATATAAAAATATTTCGTATTTTATTATTCTTATGAACCTATCTTTGGATATACCCTAAGATTAGATACGCACTAGTGTAAAAGCATTTGCTGTTTTCTTTCTTGTAAATTCAAACCTATAATACTATCACATTAAAAACTTCCTTAAAAGGCTGAATAACAAAAATACTTTAACTTTTATAAGAATTGTAAATACGACGTGGTTAGGAAAACTTTCGAGAAGAAGTTATATAAAGGTATCGTACTGGGGATTAAAAGTTTAAACCGCATTCGCGTGAAGCCGGGCAAAAAATATTTTATTTATTTTTTGTCACATTTGACTTTAATAGATTGAATGCCATTAAAACAACTTCCCAGCGAATACACACTTTCGAAATTGCAAATGGCACGATATTAGTAAAATTGTTGTGCTGTCAAAAATAACTCTGTACTAAAAAAGTTTTGTTAAATTAATTTTTTAAAAAGTTTCGTTTCATTTGTTTCTTCATTTTTGTTTTTTGTTTGTTTTCTGAACTGTATAATTATAACTTATTAAAAACTATTATTATTGCATTTACGAATATTTTAATGTTATTACTATATTTTCCCCAATTTAAAATTCTAATTAGTGCATATAGAATGACTAACTTTAAAGTCTAGAAGCGGGTAGTCAAACAGCTTTAAAAATAAAATCCTCTAGTCTTTAATTTAGGACGAGGAAACACAAAAAGCAAATCTAAAGGTGGGGCACACGAAAGTTGCAGAACTGTATTAGGCGGGTTATATGAGGTATGTCTTCTATGTCACACCTTGTTTGTACTGCAATTATTCGTACCATTTTCGTAAAATTTTGTTTCCCATTTGGCGAACAAAACGATTTGATTGTTATAGTGGAAAATAAAAATACATATATGGATTTACTTTTTAGCTTTTTTCTGGAGTATCGACGATTTTAGTGTATCGAAAATAACAATCCAATTATTTTCCTTTTTTTTGTTCAATCACCATCTCACAATCTCGTCTTATTCCTTGGCTACACTGCACTGACGAGAACCAACCAGTTCGAAACACGTGTCTGCAGATACATTTTCAGCGGAATTGCCCCATAAAATTCTTTATTATATATTATATCCTAAGATCCGCATTCATTTTCTCTTCATTTCATATCCTAGGGGTTCAGATGGCACGCAGGTGGACAATGTCTACCTTGCGGCGACGTTTAGATGAATCCTCAAAACCGAGGAGATTCTGGCTGAGGCCTCATTTGGTAGTCCGTCTCCTGTATGTGTCTCTGATTGATTCTCATATCCAAGGTTTCCCATCTTATTCCTTGGCTACACTGCACTGACGAGAACCAACCAGTTCGAAACACGTGTCTGCTGTTGCATTTTCAGCGGAATTGCCCCATAAAATTCTTTATCATATATTATATCCTAAGATCCGCATTCATTTTCTCTTCATATCATATCCTAGGGGTTCAGATGGCACGCAGATGGACAATGTCTACCTTGCGGCGACGCGCGACGATTAGATGAATCCTCAAAACCGAGGAGATTCTGGCTGAGGCCTCATTTGGTAGTCTGTCTCATATATATATATATATATATATATATATATATATATAATATATATATATAAGGAGTAATATACTATTTAATATCAATGTTTAATTTTCTGCAGCTATTGAATGTAAACAAGTATGTAGTTTTGTTTCATAAGAGCGAGAAAAGTCTTCAGTGGCAGAATACAAGATATATCTCAATCGAGTTTTATACCGAGGATATTTATTTATTATAGTTCTATCGCATGTAAATGAAACTGTCACGGAAAATATCGCGCGGGTCAATTGCGCCTGTGTGTTGTACGTATGGCGGATGCAAAACACAAAAACAAAACTGAAGTTGAATAATGATATCGTTTAGGAATCACGGCCGTATAGATGCAGCAGCGGGAAAGGACAGGTAATTTTTCACATGTAGCAAATGATCCGGATGATTTGTAGTGGGTAAAGTAAAAAGAAAGTAGTGGAAGTGCTGAGGATCCGAAACGGTAGTAATTTGGAGCGCCGACACCTATGACAGAACCCTGTTAAACTAATGAATTTGTTTCGATTTGTGACCGTTTGTTCAGCGCTTTCAGGGACTATACCCTTAAATTGAAAATCCTGATGCGGGCGTCAATGAAAGACAATGAACGCCATATATATTGGGAAAAGATATATAGACGAACATAGACTCGGAAGAACAATCATTTCAATTACACTAGTTGGATTACTTCTATCGATTCGTGGTGGTTCTTATTGACGGTACAGTAAGTATTAATCATTATGTCTCTTAAATGTATTTACTTTTGTTTGTAATAGTCCTTTAAAAGTAACGAATATACAAGGAATGTCTATATTATGTTATATTGTGCCTTGAATTGAATTTATATATAAAACCTAACAGATATGTATACTGCTTTAAATAACAAATAATTTTTATATACTTATCCAAACAGTGTCCTATCAAGTTAAAATAATTATTACATTTGTACAATCCTAAAACGTTCAATAATATTTTTTCAGGAAATCATTTTAAAAATGCTAAAAATAAAATTTCAAAACCTTTGTACAACATATCTTAAAATATTATGCTGGAGTAGATGGTAACAGAAATTGTCTTTAAAATAAGAAAATTAAATTTTAAATAATTATTAATTTTTGTAGGATCTAATAATAATAGTTTCTTCTTCACTTACAACACTGACAAGTATGTTGGGTATCCTGGACTTTTTATCTCAAAGGGGTAAGCTGGAAGGTCTTATGGTACATCAGTATGTCAAAATGTATGTAACAAGGGACGAATTAATTTTGTATTGGGTACATGCTTTTAGGGTAAAACTATTAAAATAGTTGCGGTTATTATTTACCACGCCACATTGAGTTAATAAACAATTAGCCCGTATACACAAAAATAAAATGAATCTGTTTACCTACCTTAATAGCCACTTATAGCTTTTGCGTCCGAAACTAGTTGGCTGGCCTTTGTAGGTCGGTGACGCTAGATGTCGATGTTGCTTCCAATAGTTCACTCAATTGCTCCAAACCTAGACTAGTGCTTTTGATTGATCATTAATTCTTAAACCCGGTATCACGGTGGTTTTGATTCGAGTCTGATAGATGTAATGGTACGGCCTATTTTATAAATTAATATTATAAGTTTATGATAATTAAATAACCCAATAAATAATATTTTATGAATATTTTAAAATATATTTGAAAACAATGAATATATTACTATAATTTTAATTTTCATGTACTTACTCATAGGTATATGAATAAGTTTTATTATATGTAGCATTATGACGCCTAAAGTTTATGTTAGTGAGATAGCGCTGCGATATCTCTAACTTCTCACGGCATAGAAGAATGTGTATATTGTGAGCGAGATTACGCAGACTATTTAGAAAGCGGGGAATGACAGGCGCCCACCTATAAGAAGGAAAGTACGTTTTGCAATCGTATGAGTCGGCAGCTAGACTTCATCTAAGAGTCGGAAAGCAAACTCCAGGCATAGATTTCAGTAGAGGGTCGACAACGGCCAGTAATGTCGTTGATAAGTCAAATTTAAATAAAGTGTATCGACTGCAGTAATTATAAAAACAGCGGTTAAATAAAAGTATTTTTACAAGCAGAAACTTGTAAAATTAACCGCATATTGAGTATACATATTAAATGTGCAAGTTGTTATATTTTTTGTGATAAAGATATTGTGCTACAATTGGTAGTGTCGGCCGATTCTCCACGTCTTGTTCGTGCATAAAGAAGATTCCGATGGAAAGCGTTGAAGAAAGAAGAAAGAAAAAAGAAGCCTTAAAATAAGGTATTTTAAAAGATTATTTTATGTAAATGTATTTTGAAAATAAAGAATGAAACATAATATTTCAGTTTTCAAATAGAGACAAAAGAGGTAAATATATTTATCTGGGTGAGATAAATATATTTGGTAAATGAATAAAGTTTCCAATGTATAAACTAAAATGTAACTTGATATATTTTAACGTTGTGTTTTATATAGGTGAATATATATATATATATATATGTATATATATATGTATATATATGAATCTTGTAGCGTAAGTTGTTATTTCTTGGTGTATTGTTTTCATTTGAATATAATGAATGATATGAGTAAATATCATTAAAGGTTATCATTGTAAAAGTATACGTACTTAACGTGTTTGTTAGTGTATTTTGTTTCTTTTTTGTGAAAAGTATGTAGTTCATTGTATAAGATTTTATTTTGTTTGTAATAACCTATAAAATCATTGGTTTTGAATATAATTATTATTTAAATTATACAATGGCATTTTATTATATTAATACCCAATAATGCTTTAGGAACCTATTAATTTATATTATCTATTTTACCCAATCGCCCTCGAGATTAAGAATTGACATAAAGCAGGCAAAACATTTTATTTTATTTTAGAATTCTTTAATAATTTAAATTTTACGTTTTTTTTCCATTTTTAAATTATAAATATAAATTTATATTTTGAGAAGTTCCTTTACAATATAGGCGCAGCAACGTGGCGCATAATCCTCTCATATTATTATTTTTAATTTAGTTTCAAATACTGGTTCCTTTATTATTAATTTATTTTAGAATTCTTTATTAATTTAAATTTTACGTTTTTTTTCCAATTTTAAATTATAAATATAAATTTATATTTTGAGAAGTTCCTTTACAATATAGGCGCAGCAACGTGGCGCATAATCCTATCATATTATTGTTTTTAATTTAGTTTCAAATACTGGTTCCTTTACATTATGGTGCGCCAATTGCAGGGCCATTTAAAATATTTTTGGTTGGCCGACAGAGATGCAATTTAAAATTTATTTGTAAAGGTTTGGTATTGGATAAAGGGTTTTTAAAATATTTTTATAGGATTTAAAACACATTATACATATTAGTATTTGGAATTTTTATATACAGGATGTTATATAAATAAAGCTAATATTTCAAGAGGGTATTGCTTATACAATAAAGATTGTAGTAATACATATTATACAGGCTGATCCAAAAGATAGGAACATCTTAATGTAGGGTCAAAAAGAATTATTGCAATAAGTAATATTTTCAATATTTTCAGTATACTGAAGTTAAACGACAAAATGAACAAAGAGGAGCCCGGAAATACTGTAGCAATGGACGAGACTACAGAACATGTAACGCTTTCCCAAAGAATGGAAACTATGATGGCATTACTTATTAGAATGGAAAAAACCAATGACGAAGCTAGACAACAAACTGAAAAGGACAAGGCGGAAGCTAGACAACAAACTGAGAAAAACAACGCAGAAATAAAGCAATATATGGAAAAGATAGATAAAAGGATGGAAAAGATGGTGGAAAATATTCAAGTTTCAAATCAAAAAATGTGTGACAGAATATTAGAAAGCTAAAGGCAAACGATAGAAGTAATGAAAACCGCGTGGAATGGTGAAAGCAAAGAAAAAGATAAGGAGGTGGAACAAATATACGAGGAAGTCGAAGAGACTCGATCGAAGTACCATCACAAGTCGTTGACATAAAAGAAGCAACATCCCTTGGCATGGTTATAAACGATATAAAGGTGCCCAAATTTAATGGAAATCGAAATGGAACACATCCCAAGAAATTCCTAGATTCTTTAGATAAATATTTTGAACTTAGAAAAATTCCCGAAGACAGGAAGTTGGATTTTGCGATGAGCCAATTGGGGGGTGGAGTCTTAGGATGGACAAGAATTGCCAACGTGGCGCATAATTCTATCATATTATTATTATTAATTTACTTTCAAATGCTGGTTCCTTTACATAGGCTAGCTATTTATTTATCAGACAAAAATTTGTTATTACGTATACGTTCAATCAGTCCTTACGTATTGCAGCGACGTAAGCATGTTAATTAACGCATGAATTATGAGGGCCAATATGACCAACTTATAAAAAGGGCGACAAGTTATCGTTTGAAAATTATAGGGGAATACTGGTGTTGGATGTAGTGTATAATATATTGTCAACAGCCATTAGGACAAGGTTAAAAGAAGAAACTGATAATATATGCTGGGAGAGTATCAGTGTGGATTTAGGAGTTGGAGATCAACGGTGGACCAGATAGCTATACTAAAGCAGTTGCAAGAAAGCCACTATAGGCAAGAGATAAACATGCATATACTTTTGATAAACATTCAACATTCATATGTTTCAGTAGATAGAGGAAAAATATTAGAAGCTATCAGAGAAATAGCAGTGCGGGAGAAGGTAATAACACTGACGGAAATGACTAAAATATTCGAGCGGGTTAGTCCGGATAAATGGGAGACTGTCGAGGGTTTTCAAAGTTAATACCGGTTTGAGACAAGAAGATTCCCTGTCAACAATATTATTCAATATAATATTAGAAGTATACTGAGACGAAGCAATATTTACAGAACGATGCTAATATATGACAAAAAACACCAGTGTCTCGCCTTTGCTGACGACTCCACAATAGTATCAAGAAATATAGAAGAACTAAGATGAGTACAAGAAAATTTATAAGTGAATCAGTGAATCATCGAAACTGGGATCCAGGAAAAATAAACGCAAGACAAATTATATGTAAATGAGATACGACAAGAAACAAAAACAAGAAGAAGAAGAACTAAAAATTAAAATAAATGACGAAACGTACCGCTATCAAAGAGTGGGGAGTATAAATTATCTTGGTGTCCAAGTAATAGATCGGCACGCGAAATATTGAAAAAATAATGGGTGGGGTTAAGACACAAGGCCAATGGAGGGGAGGAACAAATTAAGAAATATATGCGAACCAACAATATTGCAAGAGGTCAGAGTACATAGATTGAGATGTTTAGGACACGTGAAAAAATGGCAGAAAAAAGACTAACAAAACAAGCAATGTGGAGAGGAAGAAATGAAAGGAAGAAGAAGAAGGGCAGGCGAAAAGTGGAAGTGGAAGTGGTGGAGAGCGACTTGAATAGATTGGGAGTAAGAACATGGAGAAGAATGCAAGTTTACTTTAAATTTATCAACTGCTCTGTTATAATTTATACACTTATATTGTACTGGCTAAATTCATAAATATACAATTAAACGTTATTATTTTAATAATCTAAATATTCTTATTTCTTGAGGTAAGAGTAAGACCCATATTAAATAAAATATCTTTCTCAATGGGAACGAATTATTGAACATTATAATCTTCCCAATTGCAATTGATAATGTTACTAGCAAAATAAAATTACAATTTTTTTCTTATTTTTTTAATTATCAGTTGCAATTGGGAAGATTATAATTTTGAATAATACAAATATATGCTATAAATGCGCTTACAATTGTAATACTACTTTTGGCAGACTATGTATATATACCATGACAGTTTAAGATGATCATCTTCACTGCTTTCTCCTATCAAATCTAGAGAACCTTCGTTTAGTTGTACATACAGATACACATAAAGTGACATTACGCAAATAGGAAAATCTTATCAAGTCGCTGTAACGTGTTCCCCGAGATTGGAAAACCGCAAATTGCACGTCTGCAGGGAGAGAGAGAGAGAGAGAGAGAGGCGGCGAACAGACAGAAAACTTTTGCCACTGGTGCATTAATTTATATGAATCTGACGCCGCGAACCACCACCGCCACTACTATTGGCAACACTACTAACGCCACTACATTCCAAAGGACATAATTTATAGTGGTATAGTATGAGGACGACAATGTATTCTCTGTATTTTCAAGTGGTATTAGAAAGTTTACTCAAGTTAAATAACGCCACTCATGAGAATTCCAGCATGTGTGCCACACTGTCTTCTCACAACTTCGCTGAGGTCGTAAGTGTTTAATTTAATTCCTTGTCAAACCAGATTCGAATTTATCTAACTTGTGCATACAGAACGTATGTGAATGTAGTCCCGTATATTAAATTTTAAGTCGAAAACCAAATAAATCTATTTCCATAAATGTAATGCTTTAAGCAGGCGAAAAATTAATTATTTGTTCGAGTTCACGAATGCTTATACTCATACTACACTACTTGAAATAACTAATGAATGTTGGATAAAAATGATAACTTGACAATGAAAATTGACAATATTTATTACGAGAAGCTTTATAATAAGCTGATGAATGTAGAAACTGCAGACAAATGTCTTTGTTTGGTTTAACGTTGTCTCAACAGGCAGCATTAATCAGGCGATGTATCCAATTGGTAGAACAGAGCTCTCATAATGTACGTAGCGACGTGTGCTTCAATTTTGGGGTCGCTTTTATTTTTTGAGTGCTTGAATGATCTGCATATAGCCTCAAATTACAGCATCCTATTGTATGCGAATAATAAGTCTGTTGAGACAGGAAGTATATCAAAAGAAAAAGTAATAGTAACCAATGGAAAAAAAGTGGCCTGATGAACATGATTTTAAAATAAACGTGGAGTAAACGCATTTATTGAATTTTAGTTATTTCAAAAAAGAACCAAAACTCCTAAGTACTTATGGGTGGCGCGCGTTCGAATTTACACTGGATTATACTAAAACATATTATCTGTTTCTTTAATTCCACGGGCCACCTTTAAATTTTAGCACTAAAAGTGGGCATTCGATTGGTTCTTTTCGTCCCTAAATGATACTCATTTAATTTAAATGACACTCATTTAAATTAAATGAATATCATTTGACAGTTGCATTTTGTATATTTTCTACGCTCTTTTTCTACTTCGTTTTCTTTGTTCTTGTATTTATACAACAAAAATAATTCTTTTAGAACTCTTAGACAGTTTATTTAGTGTCTACCATAATATACAGGGTTTTCAAACTTAAGTCGGCACTATTATTATCTTCGTTATTATTGGAGCTACGAAGTCGGTTAAATAGGCAAACTAGTAGGATTTTTTTCCTTCATTACGACGGTGAAAACGGAATAAAAATTGAACATCGCGTTCGCGACTTATGTCAAAAAGTTAAATTTTTTCAAATGGAACACTCAGTATAAAATATCCTCAATCGATAGGAAATTAAATTCTGAACAAAATGTGTTCTATGACCTTTTATGCTAATGTCAAAAATGACAAAGCTATTGATGACTTTTCAAATTCGTGGCTGTCTTAGCTGTAACTTTGTATTAGCAATGAAATAAAAAGCAAGGGGAATATCAATGAAGTATTGTTTATTTTAGGTAATCATAATAGTAATAATAAATCCTATAAATATTTAAAAAATACAACAAAACTTAAACTAGATGCTCAAAAACACCTCCCTCGTACTCCAAGCATTTTTGAGCCCGCTTGTAAACGCTCCTAGTGGCTCTGGCAATGATTCTACCTTCAATATTATTGATAGCATGAACGATACTCTGCTGAAGATCGTCAAGATTATCATACTGCCTGTTGTACACCACACTCTTCACATATCCCCAAAAGAAAAAATCCATCGGCGTAATGTCTGGTGATCGAGGAGGCATACGGATAGGTTGGTTGATAAATATCTGTCATTAAAAAATTCGTGTAATAGGATATCTACCTGGCGAACGTTATGAGGAGGAGCTCCGTCTTGTTGGAAGTAAATCTGCTGTCTATCAATTAAAGTCAGATCATCCAAGAAGTCGCGAAGTGTGGCGGTTAACATTTCGGCATACCGCTCACCAGTTAATGCGCCCTGATAAAATATAGGGCCTACAATTGTTGAGCCCATTAGACCGCACCAAACATTAATACTAAAACGTCTCTGCGGGTTACAAACACGGAATAGCATCGGATTTTCGCGACTCCAGTAGTGACTGTTCTTTCTGTTGAACATGCCCCTATTGGAGAAAGTTGATTCGTCACTCCAAAGAACTAAGCGCCAAAAATTATCATTGGTTCTCATTTTATTAATGAACCACTGACAAAACTGGATGCGCCTTTCTTGATCTCCTGGTACCAACGTCTGTGTAGGTCGATACTTGTACGGCACAAAATTATACTTTTTGAGAATATTATGAATAGTTCCCAAACATAGTTCACTTTCTTGCATGAAATCGTTAATTGAATTATTAGGATGAGCTTCAAAGTAAGCTAACACATTAATTTCCGTTGCTTCACTTATTATAAATTGTTTCTTGGTTCTAGTTTTCTTGAACACATTTACATTAGATCTAAATTTACGATGCAAAAAGTACCTTCTATCTGGCAAATTACGCATGGGAAACAACGCACTATAACGTTCACGCGCTCGGTGGCTATTTTTTTGACAAACGATATAACATTCCACCATATCACATTTTTCTGAATGCGTGAAAGGCATTGTTTCCTCAAAAAACACAAACGTAAAGTGTTCACTAGCAAAACTTCAATTTGACATCATAATTCTGATGACATTTATGAAACAAACGAATTTTGTTTATGAAGTATCAGCCACCTTGACGAATTTAAAAAATCATCAATAGCTTTGTCATTTTTGACATTAGGATAAAAGGTCATAGGACACCATTTGTTCAGAATTCAATTTCCTATCGATTGAGAATATTGTATACTGGGTGTTCCACTTGAAAAAATTTAACTTTTTGACATAACTCGCGAAAGCGATGATCAATTTTTATTCCGTTTCCACCATCGTAATTAGCGAAAAAAATACTACTAGTTTGCCTATTTAAGCGACTTCGTAGCTCCAATAATAACGAAGATAGCGATAGTGCCGACTTAAGTTTGAAAACCCTGTATATGTCGAGTACAAGTAAAAACCTACCTATTTCTCCACTGAGGTAACGACACTGTTTTGGTCATTTGAAAAGCATATAATTCTCAATATTTATAAGAAGCTGAGAATTGAAAACACAAGAGAAAGTACAAGGGAAATAGCATCGCATGTAGTGTCCATAAGTAATATTTATTTTCGTAGGTTATGTGTTATGTTTCTACAGTTACCCATATTATATTATTACAGGTGTTGCAAGAAGTACAGTTTTTAAAGTCCAAGGGACCGCTTACTCAGCCTAAACGAAGCTCTGGTAGACGCTCATAGTTGACGAAAATGTAAAACATGCTGTAAAACAAGTATTATACACCTTTTTAAGAACATTGAAGCTCCTACAGTTAATAAAATTTTCAACGAAATTCAAAACCACTCCAATATACTTCAAATGAGCCGTTCATAATTATACGTACTAATAAAAAAGATTAATTTCAAGTAAAATATGTTTATTTTTAAGATGAATAGGTATATAAAGTATATTATTATTATTATAGGTACAAGAAGCGAAGCAGGATAGAGCGTAGTGAGATAAGTACTTGGATATAGATATTTAACAGCTGCGAGATCATATAGAGCCCAATAAAAAGAAATATTTTACTTAGATGAAACGTGGTTAAATGAAAGGCACGCGCAATCAAAAGTTGAGGTTGATGTTAATGTACATAACCGCAAGCATTTGTAGATGCTGTCTCGATAGGTTTTAGAAATCCAACAGGAAAAGTTACAAGACTTATTATTGTGCACATAGGATCTGAAGATGGGTTTTTTGAAAGTGGATTATTAGTTTTCTGAAGCAAAAGAACTGACGACTACCATGCGGTATATATATTGAAAGAAAGGAGAGAAAAATAGTCGTTTTCCAAAGTAAGTTGAAAAATCTCAAAATTGGTGAAATTTATTTTTATGAAGTGTATTTTATTGCAGTAACATATAATTTCGCAAACTATCTTTAAGAGACTCTTTTGTATTGTAGAAAAGTTTGCATTATTTGTATTTGTTTTGTCGTGTATTAAAACTTTACACTATTTATAATATAGATCGTCTCAACTCCATTATTCAGTACAGGTTTAACAGCAATATTGCATCTCTTATTATCTATAGTAATCTCTTAATAGCTTCATCTTTATAACCGATAACATGATATGTGTTTTAACTTTCAAAAACTGGGACGAAAGAGTATTCTCATTTAAAGAGACGACATTATGTGGAGACATAAATACTTGCGACAGATCAGGAAATTCAGAGAAGTTATTGTTTATTTTTGTATACTTTTATATTCATTACATAATTAATCGTTTGCTTGTATGTTTGTGATTGTTTGTTTTATAATATATACCGATTAATCATGGGTGAATGCGGCACATTCAGTAAAATAAAAATGGACTGACACTACTGTTCAAAGCAGTCGACAAGCTTTCACATAACGTGTTAGTACAGGTTAAACTCAACAAATGTGTTGGCCCTATTTCACGCTGGAGGCAAGTTTTTGGTGCCGAATATACATTTCTTTGTAAGGGATGAAGATTGGTTCAAGAATAAATTGTTTCCAAATATACCAGAAAACTCAGTTGTTGTTCTCGATTATGCTTCATATCATACCAAAAAATTAGAAAAGGTTCCAACAGTAGCATGGAGAAAAGACCAAATTATGGAATGGTTTACCGAGAAGAACATATCACTAGATAACGATATGTTAAAAAGAGATTTGCTGGCATGTGTGTCAGAAGTTAAGTCTGAGCAAGACAAAAACAAAATAAAGAATGCAGTTACTTTTTACAATACGCATGTTTGGGCCGACGAAAATCCCCCTGCTAATTCTAAACATCAGACACGTTCTTCTTTAAACATTTGGAAGACTACTGTTGGCGACATGTTTTTAGGTTCTGTTGTTTTACCAAACTGATTAACAGGTACTGCCTACCCACACTTTTTGCAGAAGACCATATGTGATATTTTGGACGACATTTCTTTGGAGCAAAGGCAACAAATGTGGTTCCAACATGTTGTTGTTCCAGCACATTTTTCGATTACTGTTAGAAAGTATTTACATAAAACTTTTCCACGTAGATGGATAGGAAGGGCCGGATCTGTTTTATGGCCTGTAAGATGGCCAGATTTAAACCCTCTAGACTTTTCCTTTGGGGATATTTAAAAACATTGTTCTATGGTACTTCTGCAAATAGCCTCGAGGAGATGCAGTTACGAAATAATCAAAAATGTCAACAAATCCCAGCCAATGAGGGTTTGTTTAGAAAGAGATCGAATATTCTTCAGACTAAGATGTCGTGTCTGCTTGGAAATGGAAGGAGGGCAATTCGAACATCTCATGTAACTTTATTTTATGCGTTTGCTGGAAGCTTCCCTTGTTTGTTTGTACATAGTAAATAATAAACTTTAAAAAAAAACTTCCATATCTCCGAAACCGTTACTTTGCAGACACGTATTTATTAAGACTTTTTGTTAATTTTGGTTCATACTACTAGATCCATAAATATGTTACACTTTTTTAACCACCCGATATATATGACAAACCCTCTTATAAGATTCTCCACCAGATTTGTATAACAGTATTAGACTTCGCACGCATATCCTTAATCTGACAATTAGATTTCGTGGTTCAATCTTCTCTTTTATACAGAATAAATCACTTTCATAATGTAGTTACAAGTGCTTGAGCAGAAAGATTGAAAAACTAGCAGTTTTGCGATTTAGGTTTGATTGTGCCTCGCCTAATGATTGTAGTCTGTTGCAGTTAATTGTAAATATTCCTCAGTACAATAAAAACATTATTATTATAATAAACATTTTCAGAATGTCGTTATACATCTATATTTTCAATTTTTATTCAATTTAAAAGAGTAAAAACGCAACAACTAATACGCAAGAACAGTACTGCGTGTGCTTCAATTAATTGTCATTTTAAAATATGTTGAACATGAACTGATATCTGCAACATACTGAACAGGATGAGTCTGGGGAGGTGTGAAATGGTCCAGAATTGTCCCGTTCCTGCACGACTCTATTCCTGGCCCTCCGCCACATCCAAAACCGGGGGGTAGATTAGCGCTTATCTGGCAGTTCTCGTCGCCGTGCTAATAGAATCCGAATTAATGGACTTATCTTCCGACCCTGCATTGTGCTCACTGATAAAACATCCCTTTCTCTTTGTATGTACTACATACATACAGAAAGAGGTTTTATCATGACCTTTAACGCACATACAATTCATAAACAATGGCTTCTATTTCTCTTAATTAAACTTGATAGATCTTTCAAGTTCTAGTTAATATAATCTCTTCTGAGTTTGTTAGGTGTATTGTATGTCTCTTCTCTAGTGAATTATTAGGTGTAAATAATTTATTGTTGGTAGTAATTATTAAATCGGTGTAGTATTGTGTTGCTATATTTTACTATATTATACCTTATTTTTAAAAAGTTGTACTGATACTTGTACACAAATATTTTGAAAATATAATTTGTTTGTGGAAATAATAAATAGAATAATATTGAGAACAATAAAAATACACATCAGAACATTTGAAAATAAATACTACAGAAATATTAATCTTGAATATTGAACGATATGACTTTACAATGAAATATAATTACAACTAATTCGCATACATTTTTATATTATCTTGAAGAAAAATTTTACAAGATTTTGCTATATCATTTGACACAATAACACAAATACATCGTTTGATGTTCAACTAGGAAACAACGACCATAGTGAAGAGATAATATTGTCGGATCCTTTGATGTTTCGTGTCCCACTTTTGCCTCGTCGTATTTAAGTGATAAACAACCACCTTACAAAACGTAATTATTTTTACACTGACACGTACAGCATCAACAGCGCATCTACAATAGCGCCCAAATTATGTTTTCTTTCTTCGAAAACTTGTACTAGCATTATTGTTTTGTTATTTGACCTATGGTCCATGTTGAGGTCATGTTGTTCCAAGCTTAGTTTTGACAATTCTTGGAGAGCATCACGCATGAATCCTAGATCCAGTAAAAATTCTGTGGTCGTCATTTTTCTTTTTAAGCCATTATATGAGCACTTATCATTTTTGTCTCTAATAGGTGCTTCTTCAAAATGAAACACAAGGGATTGAAAATTATTCCCTACAGCCAAAACTGTCCGCAAACCAGATGAAAACCATCGGGTACTCAAACTCTTCCAAGTGTCATCAGCTTATTCCCCAGTAATTCTGAGCATGAATCCAACTCTCTACTATTCTTTCCCGAAGCAAGGTATATGACGTAAATGAATTGAATCTATTTATTCCTGAAGTTTCCTTGACAGCATCATTTATTGATAATTCTAGTCTGTGATTAGTGCAATGCCAAACTATAATAGATGGAAAACATTCTGATAGCAATTTTTTCCCACCACTTTTACAACCTACCATCACAGCTGCGCCGTCGCTCGCCAGAGAAACTAAATATATTTTTAAATAATATTCAGTCACCCCATAAGAGTGAAGATATTCAAGTAAGGAATCAAATACTCCTTCTGCCGTTACTTTTTCAAGTCCTACCAAGTCCAAAACCAAATTTATTGGTGAATTCATTCTAACACCTTCAATACAACTCCTGACATATACGAGTACTATGAGGGTACATTTTTTGCTTATTGTGCTTGATTCATTAATTTTCAATGATATTTTATGCTTGGATTCAACATCTTTTTTAGCCACAGTTTTTTTCATCTGTTCACTTCAAGGCCATTTTGTTACTGCTAACTCTCAAGCTAAGCTACGCAACTCTTTCATCGTTAGACCGAATAACCTAGCCTACAAAGTTGTTAAACAGTTAGTGAGCTCAAGTTCTTGCTCTTCCGTAAATGCGTTTTTAAATTTTCCAACAAATTTATCAGTCTTGTGGTCAGAGTTTTTCTTTCCCTTTTAACGTATCTTTCCAAAGTAGACTGGGGAAAAAACTTATATTCAAAAGATGGGTTAAATTACGATTTTATGCAATAATACAATTTGTTGAATATTAAGACACATGGATACGTAAATATTAAGGTATTCGTTTTCTGTTGTTAGAGGGAAGTGGTGTTTTATGAAATGTTTTCATGTTTATTTCTAATACTGAGCGTTAATTTCTAAATTTCGTGCGAAAGTATCATAAACGGAACGCACTTTAGCACATTCATTTCTACTAATGAAAAAGGGAATCCAGTCAGGACTTTCGGTAATAAAAGAAACTTGCAGAAAGAAAACCACACCTCCTATACTGAAACATCTAACATTTTTTTATTGAGTTTAATCTTTATACATATAGGAGAGCCATTATTTGGGTGAATTGTGTCCGTAAATAGAATTATCGTGAAACAAAGCGTCATTGCGCGATAAGAGACCGAAAAATACGGACGGCTATTACCCCTAATTAAAAAAAAAAACGCAACGCAGTACGTATTCGTGAATTGTCGGTTTAGAGGACTCGCAATAAAAATTTTCATGTGCGTAGCCTGTATGGAGAATGATAACATTTTAAAAAATATGACTGTTTTTGATAAATGTTTTGAAAGTTGATGGTTTTCGATAAACGATGGACTTGTTTCCTTTGCTGTACAGATAGAATAGAAATTCGTTACATTTAAAAATATGGGTCGTCGAAAATGTACTTGCGGTTTCGCCAACTTTTTTGATATTGCTATTAGATAGATTTATATTAATTTTATGCCATTGCCATTAGTATTGAATACAAAATAATTGGTGTCTGTAATTAATTTACGATTTGCAATTTAGAAATTTTCATGTTATTAAATTGAAAACTTGGAAACATCATCCTTCAATTGTTCTACCTCTATTTATTGGAATTAGTACATGCATTCTGAGCCCAGTGCTCCGCCAGGGGCACTACACCGTAATATTTATTAAATATTTACATGATGTTCTTTGAAAATTAACTCCAACACTAAAATTAAATAATTTAAAAAAATAATAAATGAAAGAAATCAAATTATGTGTTATTCGTCTTCTATCAGTTGCACACCCCAAAAATAATGCCGTTCACAGGTCATGTGCTAACAGTGGCAGTTTCGCGGCAGCTAAACTAAAGAGCGCCACAAATCCACCGTGTTGTCATCTCTAATATCTTCTTCTCTTTGCGGCCATTCAAAAACCTGCTATTAATGCCTCTCTATAAGTATTTTCTCTCCACACTTTAGTACCTTGACAGTCAAAAAATATATGAGCTGTGTGTCTACTGCTTCGCATTGGCAGCCTGGTACCTCACGCTTACCAATACGATTCAAGCATGCTGCAAAATTATCATGTCCAGTAATTAGCTGCACTGCTTGGTAACGAACCTGCAGCTTTAATTCAATAAAAATGTCATTATTGTACATATTTGTCCTGCCTATAAATAATCATTCAAGATATGTGTAAAATTTTTATTATATTTCTAATTAATGATTTTGTGTAACCGACTGTATATTTGTATATTTCTTAGTATTTTTGATAATTTGTTTAAAACGATATTAAATTGTTAAAACTTTCCGTGCGTGAAATGGAAGAATAGATGATACGTCACGTTTTGTGCACGGATCAGTTGTACACGATTTTTACAGTCAAGCGGGAGGATTTTTAGATCGCTCAAATAGCTATATAAGACCGAAAAATTTGTATGTAAAGCACTTGCTTTCCTACAAGCCATTCAGATCATTCCTTAGAGGAAGATATTCCCGTGAACATCAGGTTCTGATACTTGTAGTTTTTTCTTACTCCGATTTACTTCTTGCCCAGGTACGAGAAGTCAATGTCCGAACTTCATAAGGATAGAGATTCTCAGTAGTAATGTGACGATTCTCTTTCTATCAGATGGCCACCTTAAACACTTTCACACTCTTAATTAGTCTTAATAGTTCTGTATAGAACGCATGACTTGCGAGATATTCGCAAAAATTTATTTTTCGTTAATAGTAGAAGACCTAATTTCGAAAAATGCTCTTATAAAAATTTGGATATATGCAGAAATCTCGAGGTCGAAAATTTTCGTCATCACAATACTTTCTTATGTGTTGTATAAAGAAGTAATACCTATTTGTTACATTTAAAAATTGGATACGACTTAATTTCAACTATTCGAATATTTAGATACGAATATTCGAATATTCGAATAATTTTGTTTTGAAATTATTCGATAGTTGAATATTCTCTCTAAGTAGTTACATTGGTCTTTAGATATACCTTCGATATTAAGTTGAAAAATCTTAACAACTGGACCTATATTCCTAAAAGAAACACAATATGAATTTAAACTTGAAAAATTATACCTGTCATATGACCGTGAGGATTTTGGGGATCTTGTACAGTCTTCCAAGTGATGGTTATTATGCACAACATTATATTCTCCATTTTGGATGGTTACCGTCAACCAAAATCAAATAAGATTAAAGAAATATAGATTAAAACATAAAAATAACTAGGAAAGCAGAAATATAAAAGTGGCACAGTAGTTAATGATGTTAAGCGATGAAAATTTACTTACATGTTTTTTTAATGCGTGTGAGAATAAATTAGTATAAACTGGTAGATAGACTATATTCCTATCTTCAGTAGAGCATAACGGAGGATTGATAGAAATGCAAAATGGTAAAACATTAATTAAAGTAAAATTTTGTCAGCATTCTTAATTTTGAAATTAGACAATCACAATATCAAAAAAACACATATAAACAAAACGCGTCTCTCTATGACAGAGGCAAATGAAAATTTAATTATGCATTCCATAGCAATTCGTTCGTTTTCCAGTCGGGTAGTGCTCCAATAAGAAACGTAAATATATTTTTATGCTTTTCACGTTTGAAATAATAATTATATTATTTTTCAATTTGAACTTTATGGGTTTGCGATGTTGAAATTTAACAGAACGAAACCTTTCCCGAAGCATTGTGATTTTAATTGAATGAGAAGTATGAATTTAATATTTCGTTTGGTTTTGTACATCCGTGAAAAATCGTACTTACGCGTAAGGTACATGAGATTCATTCTCGCTTGTTATGCTCTCCTCGGATTTATTCAATAATTGCTTTCCGTGTAGGTAAATATTTCATTTTACCGCATGCACACGAAGTAGTCGTTCGCGTACATTAATTATGCTTATTAAAAGCCAAAATATATTTAACTTAATAATTACTCAATAATTATTCGATATACAATCTGTTTACTAAACATGCGGCAAATATTTAAGGAATATTTATTGTGGCTATTTTAAGATGTCTTTGATTTTGAAGACCTGCTTTGTTTCGAAGATCAAGGAAGAGAAAGGTTTAGATATTTCTAGAATTAGTTATGCACTCTAAGTATAAGCATGGTGTATTGCACCGGGGCTACCGTTAAAATGTGCCTGAAATTGCTTTAGAAAAGTTAAGCCAACATTTGTAAATATGTGAGTATTGTTTAATTTCAGATTTTATGTAGTTTTTCTCTCTAAGTAAAATGAAAACTTTTTTAAGAGTCTACTCTTCCTTATATACACATTGTCATATAATTTCTCTAAGGGCACTTAAAAATATTTGTTATATATTATAATAATTGATTGATAAGAAAATTTGCTCTACTGTTTTCCTCTAACCTAAAATAATTATTGTACTTAGGTGATGACTATACACCTGACGTCCCAGGTTTAAATTACGACGGAACAAAGAAATAATGTAAACAACACGCAGTCACTGAGTAGCACTATTCATATGGTGAATTGCAACATCTGTTTACGTCGCGAAAACGACAGCAAAAAAAGCGAATCAAGAAAGGAATTTACGAGTAAAATCCTTTCTTCATTGGCGTAGGTAGAAGCGTGAGGTTTTTTTTTAAATCGGCATCTGGGAGTATATCACCGATAATAAACGAATCAGTCTTATCTGTGTACGTGCACCATCAAAATGTACTCGCCCTCTTGTCTGGTTTGGAAAAGATGACTGACGCGCCCCCAATGCGCAATGTACGTAATTTGAGTCATGAAGAAATTATCCAAGCCATTTCGTTAATTAACGATGGTAGGAGTCAAAGATACGTTCCTAGGGTGTTAGGTGCCCGACAATCGACAATTTCGAAACTGGAGAATATAACAGGAGACCAGGACAAGCTAGAAAGCGGTGAACTACGGTCAAAGACGATTGTTTTTTTTACGGCCGTTCGAAACGTAAATGTTACGTCTCAGACGGTAAGGAACTGACTTAAAAAACAAGGTATACGTGCAAAAATACCGGCCAAAGGTCCCATACTCACTAGAGAACACCGAGTTTACAGACTACAATTTGCGAGAGATCATCAAAATTGGACGATGAAGATGGGCTAACAATCTGTTCACAGATGAGTCTAGGTATTGCATGTTCTCACAAATTTCGGAGGTGGTTCGATTATGATATGGGGAGGTGTATCTTCTGAGGCTGATACAGAGTTGGAGGTTATAATTATGGCTGTATGACCGCAGTTAGGTACATTAGGATTATCTTATATCCACTTGTGGTTTCATTTGCAGTTTACATAGGCCCGATTTTCCGTTTAATGCATGATAACAGTCGCCCCCACATCGCCAACATTGTACAAAATTACCTAAATGAGGTTGGCATAGGTGTTTTGGAGTGACCAGTTAGAAGCCCGTCTGGGACTACATTGGGTGGGCAATGTTTCCTGCTAGATGAGCTAGAAGCAGTGGTCACTGAAGAATGGAACTAGGTGGATCAACACTTCATCAGAGGACTTAATGAGTCCGTGCGTAAGCGGATGGCTGCCGTAATACGGGCCTGATGCGGAAATATTCAGTATTAGTTCAACTTTTCGTTAATTAAATTCTTTATGTTGGTGTTACTTTTTCAATTGTTATGTTTATCAAGTTGCGGTGTTTGGTTTTTCCTTTGCATTTTGTTTTATTTTTAATATGTTTATGTACTATGTAGTTAGTAAGAATATAAAATTTCAAAAATAAATGAGTGATTCCATAATTTTTTTTGCGGAGTGTATATAGTCATCAATATTTAGAAATATTTGAATAAGCAGTCGTTAGCATCTGGTTTTAATTGAAAATACGAACATATTGCTGTGGTATTTTTCTGTATATTAAAAAAAAAAAATAAAAAAATAATTTGAAAACTGGATATAACCAGATTTAAATATTAAAAATTTTATATATGTAAAAACATTGATAAAAGAAGATATAAGTGGTTATTACTAAATAAATGTGAATATAACCAGATATCAGTGAATCTGGTTAACACACTTTTATATATAAAAATAAAAAATTAAACAAATAAAATGCCAACAAAAATAAATTCCAGCACAATTTATTTAAATAAATATAAGTTTACATATTTGATATATTAGTTATAATTTAACATTTCATCAGATATGAATATATAGAATAATCCATTAACTTATATATATATATATATAAGTTAATATATATATATATATATATATTATTTAAATTATTGCATGACAATAAATATTCGAACTGATGAACATGCAATACAATACACATCAATGCAATGTGGGTTGTACACCCGTCAAAAGAAAACAAAAATGGGAGCATTGGAAAATTAAAAGTGTTGACCTCAATTTTGAATAAATTAGAGCACAAGAATTGTATTATATATTGTACAAAACATGATGTTCAAATACTGACCTCAGTCTAAAAAAGGATATGTAATGATTTAAACAGTATTATTAGTAATTAATAGAAAAGTAGGTCATTCTGGCAAGGCATTCTTTTGCAGCGATCATAATCAACAAATAGAAAGCCTACGTTTAAAGAGATATTGCCATAATAATAAACACTACTGTAAAAAACAAAGGTCTTTATACGTAAATAAATATATTCCACTTATTTCTCAATCACTATATAAAAATCAATTGTATTTTCTTCCGTATGGGACATAGAAATGCATATAAAGGTGTATGATTTATTTGTTTTCTATACACCAACACACCCAGAATATAAATACTGTAGCCACTATCACTATTAAAAATAAAACGTTATGTTAAGTATGCATTTTCTGCTAGTGTCTCCCGAATAAAACGATATTATTGAATGTACATTTAAATATGCGATTGAAATAATTTCCTTCATATAAAAATGCTCCAAGAGATTCCAAGTTAAAAACAGATAGAACATTAGTCAGTATATAATATAGTACAGCTTAAAAATACCTACCAATCGATAAAAGTCAATCGATGTTAATTGGATATGTAAATACATAATATGTAAACAACAACAACAATAACATGGCGGACGCAAGATCATGTGATCACATGACATCGATAATTACCAAAACAAACACGGAGGGCGCAGTAGAAGAAAATTCAAATAGAATCCAAACATTTTAAAACAAAATAAGGCGTTTGTCAATTGTTGAGGGGTATATAAACGCGTGCATTTGCAATTATAGAGGAGTTCATCTGAAGATCTTGAATACCTAAGAAGAAAAAGTTGATCAGCAGTCCCTTAAACTTCTAATAAGTGCTCCAAGTGTCCGTCAGTTAAATAACATCTAAAAAGGCATAAACGCTTTTAAGATTGAAACACGTAGTGAAATAAAACGTGTAATTCGTTTTTCAAACAATAAGTGCGCGCTAAATACAGTAAAGCGCGGGATATTATTATTCGATTTTATAAAACCCGCCATAATAAATTTCAAAGGAATGGAAGACAAGAATTATCAGGAAGAATTCGAAATGATATACAGTCAAGAAAAGTAAGTACAAGCACTATTTAATAAAGCTTCATCTTGCAATCTTATAGTCAATAAATAATAGAATCTTCATGTGTGCTATATAAAATTACTGGATAATAATAGTTTTAAAACATTATTTGAACATTTAATAAATCCTTCTTTGGGTAAGTCTTGGCTTGACGTGAAAATCTCAAGTTAAGGCGATTCAACGGAGTGTTAACAAATTTACCTGGATAACAACAATTTAGAAATATTATTTAAACATTTAATAAATTCTTCTTTGGATAAGTCTTGGATTGACGTGAAAATCTCAAGTTAAGGCGATTCAACGGAGTGTTAACAAATTTACCTGGATAATAACAATTTAGAAATATTATTTAAACATTTAATAAATTCTTCTTTGGATAAGTCTTGGCTTGACGTGAAAATCTCAAGTTAGGGCGATTCAACGAAGTATTAACGTTTTCACTTGAGTAACAATGGTTTCAAAATATTGTTAGAAATATCTAACAGGTTCTTCATTGTTTAAATCTCGATTTTGACGTGAAAATCTCAGGTCGAGATGATCCAATGGGGATACGTAGGTAAAGAATAAAGAAAATAAATTTAGTAATTTATTTTGAATAGTAACCATACATGAAGAGGTAATTTAGTAGACTTCTACAATTTTTTAAAAAACAATAAAAGATTTGCAAGGTGCTTGTACCATAACTGAGAAGATAATATACCTAAATGAAATAAACTATTGTATTGTATAATAATCAATATATTTTTATGTTTTTGTAAATCTACATACTGTAAATAAATATAAGTTGTGCTGACATTCATTATTTACTTATTTATACCCATCCCAAAGGAGAACATTAGGAAAGTAAACATTACAATCACAGCTAGAACTCACAATAAGGAAAAGCTGTGACATATTTCTTTTTTATAAAACAAAGAAATTTACCTTTAAGACCCTGAGATTATTAAAGAATATTAATTTATTAATTTGACTATTGGCTATAAACCATAGTACAGCAGATCACAGCAATATGTAAGTGTATAAGTCAGAAATAAAACATTTACATTCATGTATGGAAAAATTAAAATTCAAATATAAAACAATTATTTAGAGAATTTCGTTGAAAGAAAAATCGTAAGGGATAACTACAAACACATACAGAAAGGGTTACAAATGGCACGTTAAATAAGGAAATATATATACATGTGATGGGGTGACTGGTGACCTTTCTTGAAACTTTAGGCCGCTTCATTTCAATCCAGTGACTTGTCTCACTCTACCCGCCTGTAAAAAGGATGAAACTGTAACGGTAGGAGCACTAGCAACAGTAGCGGCGGCAACGGGCGTCAATTCCATTAAACTGTGATGTTTTTCAAAAGATAGAGAACGCTCGGGCGTCGACACTGAATATTTTATAAATTAAAACAACTTGATTCGAGAGTAGATGCTCATGAAATATAAAGTTAATCCCACTTGAGTGAACTTGCGTCTTCTATGTACCGCTACCGTGGTCTCCTTCTTCTGCATCCTTTCTCTATTGCTTCATCCCCTTTGCTGCTTTCTGTGAAAAGCCCGTTGTTAACCAACCCTTCATAAAGGCGTCAGTAACGTGAATTAAGAAATGGAGTTGTACAGTCGCGTGACAAACAAAAAAAAAAGACACATAGAAAATGTTTTTCAATTGTGAACGGCACTACTTCCTGAGATTAAAGTTGAAAAGCATATACTACGAAAAACTGCAAGTATAGTAGATTTCAATAAGAACATACTCATTAAAATACAACTTTCAGTACTTTTAAATCAAATACGAGTGTTAATTCGTACACCGAGTGAACGATTTATTTGTCAATAAGTAGGCTACTTATTCTCAAATATATACTACACACATCAACATAATCTAAGGATATTTCTTATTTGCTTAAAAAAAGAATTTAGTGCATCATTTTACCCATTTTTGTATCGAAAGTTAAATGTAAAATAAGCTATGAATGAAATTAACTTAAATTAATATTTAACATAATTTTAATAATAATTTATTAATTAGAAATTAGAAATTCTACAAAATGGAACTAAACAACAATTCAAAATTAATCTTATATTGAATTAAAAAATTTGAAGATGAAGGAATTAATAAAGAGTGGGACCTCCTCTGGAGTTTAAAACCGCTCTATATCTTCTTGGCACAGACAGAATAAGATTGTCCAAGTCTTCTTGTGGAAGAAGATTCCACTGTTCTGAAAGAAGTTCTTGCAGTTGCCGTCGATTTTGTATAGCGTCCATATGTGGCAGGTATCTTCTCTGAAGCATATCCCATGCATGCTCAATGGGATTGAGGTCTGGGGATTGAGCTGGCCATGGCAAAACTTCAATTATTGCTTCATTGAGCCAATCGGTAATAACTCTTGCCACATGTGGTCGTGCATTGTCATGCATAAGGGTTTAAATTTCGGCCCAACGCTTCTGCAAATGGCTGAACAACAAGTTCAAGAATATTCTGGATATATTGCTAGGCATTTAAGAATTGATCTAGAAAAACGAGATCAGTTTTCCTACCCAGCATAATTCCCGCCCATATCATTACAGTACCACCTTTGTAGCTGTGCACTTCTTGGGCATGCTGTAGCCTTGCTGCATTACCAGGCTGACGCCAGACTCTTAATCTGCGAGTATCTGATCTTAATCCGAATCGCGACTCGTCAGAAAAAAGTATAGTCGACCATTGTTCTCGAGTCCAGTTTAAGTGTTCTCGAGCCCAGTTTACTAGATGTCCTCGATTTCCCCTGGTTAATGATTGAACCCTAAGGGGGCGTCGGGAGTGAAGATTGACTTCTCTTAAACGACGCCTGATGGTTTGGCTGTGGACTGTCACGTTATGCACTGCCTGGAGACGCGATTTTAACTCAGTAACAGTTAGTGAACTTTGTCGGCGAACCTGAAGAGTAATGTACCGGTCCTGAATAGCAGTGGTGGCACGTCTTCTTCCAAGATGTTGTTCCCTGGGATTACCTGTATCTCTGTAACGTTGCCATAGTCGGCTAATTACGCTCTGTGTTGTACCTAGCCGCTCCGCTACGTCAACTTGTCTTACTCCAACTTCCAGCATTCCAACTGCCCTATTCATTTCGTCAGGATGCAAATGACGACGTCTATTTTGTTCATTCATGTTTGCTTTTAACGCAATTTATGCTTACACTTATCAATGGGTACTAATTTTTGTGTAACAACGCAGAAATGGTGGCAGAAGCAACACACTAAAGTTAAAATTCAAATCATTTTAAGATTTAGCATTAACTGTACTTGTTTAATGGATACTTTTGACAGATAGTTGTTTATAGGTTACCTAGCAACCAAACTAAACAACAAAAGACAATATTAACGGAAGTAGAATCAAGCAAATAAAATAAAAATTGATATCCTTAGAGTATGTTGATGTGTGTATATTTGGATACGGCCTAACAAATATTTATTGCACATTCCTAATTTATTTATTCAAATTTTTCAAAGAAGCTATCTTTAACAATACTATAGTATTTCTTTTCTTGAACACTATTACAGGATTCCAGGGAACATATTTTTTATATAGTAACAAAGGATTTCTTCCCAACAAAGAAACATTTTATTCTCACCCACTAATATTCTTGGAGCTAAGAAACTATTTTATTAATCCATAAGAAATATATTTGTGTCAAACTTAACAGTTTTATCATAAAGAAATTATATTCTTGGGGGTATTCAAGTTATATTTGCTACAAAAATACTTTGTACAATATATGTTAACTGGTAGTATATTAAATTATTTATTACTAATAAAGTAAATATTTTTAAAATCTCCAGGTTTGTCCGGTTTTGAAATATCCAGAAAAAGAAACTACAATATAGTACACAAACATTTATTTAATAAAAATTAAAAATTAATCAAAATTCAACAAAAATATATACGTACTACATTTATACTTAAGTAGAATAATATAGTCATCAAAAGGAAACATAATTAATTATTTGCTGTTTTAGTTGATATCGGATTGCTAGAGTGTGTATTAAGTTAATTCTTGAACAAAATATATACATACCTTAAAAAATGTTTCCACAGTCTTTTGAAGTAAAGTTTCCAATCTATTCATCTAATTTCTTTTTTAAAATAATTTTTTTACCAATTTAGGGTACCTATGAGAGAAGCCAAAATGCTTGGTTATAATACACCGTCTGGAATTTCTGGGGTTATATCTTCTTCTGAAATAATAAACAAATGTGTTGAAAGTTTGTTCATTGTAACATTATCACATTCAGACACAAGAATGTGATAATGTTTACAATGAACAAACTTTTTAACAAGAAATAATCTACTATTACATCCAGCTTTAGTTGTAAGAAAATTCCTTGGTTGAAATATATCTTAACGACCACCATAGTCTAATAAATAACAATAAGTACACCGATTAAATGCAAAATTATAAGTATAGGTATTATAAGAAAAAAAATTATTTGGATCAAAGAAATATGCATTGAGTTAAGGGTGGGCTTTCCTTAAGAAAAATTCCCGAACGGCGTATGTCGGGTTGCCTGAAATAAATTGAATATATTTACCGAGTTTAAAATGCCTGAATCTTTTACACGATGCAGATACCGGCTAGCAATATGAAGGGATATGCCTGGTCAACTGGAAAGCAAATAAATTTGGGATATTTGCCTCCTGCATTTATTGCATGAAAATATTGGTGCGGCTATTTTCTTCGAAATTTGTTTTTGCTGTTTCTGAGTATTCTCCTGGCTTGTATTTATTTAGTTTTATTAAGACTCCCGATTTATGTAATTTGTAATTATTTTAATGATATTTGCCGAAATTAATTAGATATTAAGTTTTATTCTGCAATAAATATATAACTTAATTATTATTATTTATGATTAACAATTATTTAAGTTGTACTTATTATTTCTCACCATGATTTGTATTTACTTTACATGTTGAGGCTTTGTAATAATATGAGTAATGTTTTAGAGAAAACTAAAATCTGCTAAAAAAACAGTGCCGGTGTTTCTTACAAAATGTAAAAATTTATATTCTCTAAATAGCACATGTTTTAAATTATTGAAAATTATATTCTTCACAGTCGACACTGGTATTGTTATGATTATTTATATCTTCAATAAAATATGCATTTGCCTCCGGCCCATAGTCGCGATCGTCCGTAGTTCCTGAATGTATTTTTTGTTTCCTATAAAAAAATTTTTTCTCATACGGTTTTTTTCACACACTGTCGTATACATCCATATTTGGTCTGAAGCTTTGAGTGATATTTTCCCTTACAATTAAATGAAGCTGCTGCCGCTTTGCAACGTGCACTGTAAGAATTACGTTGAATATAATACAATCTTTTTACCTCCTACAAATTTTGCTATGACTGAATTAAAAGATTCTACAATGTTGGCATCTACGTTTCCTCTTAAAGATCTACTATTAGGCTGAGCCGACTTAAAGCGTTAATAAAGTTATCATACATATTAAAATTCTGAAATTTTTCAAACATATTGATCTCACCTTCATTAGATCCTGGACAAAAGTAAGAAGTACAATCCGAGTGTTCACCAAAAATATGTCTTGATCCATTTATAATGTGACGTTGCAGTTTCACAATCTGGTTTGTTATTGTTAAGTTCGAACTTTTGTAATGTTCAATTGCTTTTGTCAGGGCCGCTCTGAATCTAAGTAAATTTTTTGTTATTAATTGTCCTATGTCCGAATTGAGTTTAGGTTTTTTCAAACAGTCGCTAATTTTATTTATTACATAATATATGATTTCGGCACTCAATTTTTTCAATAATTTTTTGGGGACCGCAAGGAGCCATCTCACGTAGTTTTCTAAGAACGCTGCTATCACAGTCCCCTATTAATCTACCATAAATTACACCGTGCATTTCACCAGAATGTCGAAAACCTTCCGGAATAATTGGCGACTCCATGGCTGTTGACGACGAAGACCCATTTTTGTAGCATACGTGATTTTTAGATTCACCATATTTTGCACAAATTAAACAAAATTTGTGTTTTACGCCTACATACAACATTTGTTTCGCTCGCCATTAAACAATTGCTGTCACTCCTGATAAACTGCTGTAATTAGGCTTATGCGCTCGTTTGGCCCATGCTCTTTTACTTATTCACATATACAAAAAAAATCTAAAAACTGTCATGTGGTCAAAATACAAAGTACAAATAAAACAAAAACATGAAGGCACAACAAACTCAGATATTTAAATAAATGCTTTTGCCATCTAGAAAACTGAAATTTGTGTAACTTGCTGTCTAAAACCAATGCATCTTAGTTTGAAGAGTCCGGAAAATCTCTAAATTTCGTATCTTACAATGACATAAAGTTGTTTTTGTCAGATTTTAGTTTTCTACAAACATTGTTCATATTATTAAAAAGCTTCAACATGTAAGGTTAAAAATAACAATAAGTCGTGCAACTTCATAATTAATAATAATAATGTATATTTATTGCCGAAGAAAACTGCATTTCTGACATTCCATAAAGCCGAAACCTTGTCCTTGAAAAATAAAATACATTTTGAAAGCGAGAAGAATATCAAGGAACAGAAAAAGTGTCTAATAAAGTAGACACATCAATGTTATCACGTAATCAATCACAAATGTACACCAAAATGATAGTGAATACTTGGAATATCTCCAAAAGATAAAGCAAACCATATACATACATATACGAATTAAAAATCCATACATGCATGCATGAAATGGATGCACATCTGCTCCAGAGCTGGCATTACAGCAACCAACGCACAGACACAGTGTTTCAGTCTACTATGACTTCGTCAGTGTGCGACGTGGTCCGCTGCAATGCCTAAGAACTCTAAACCTCCAGTCTCTACGTCTGTTTACATGACGATGTCTATGAGAAAACCTCAGCGACATCTGTCATGCAAACGCAACGCGCCAAGGAGGTGTGGTCTATCGATAACTAAGTTATCATTCAAGACCACTGCAGATATATGTGCATCCACTATCCCGCTAATAGGTAGCGTACCAATATCAAAAATGATAGTGAATACTTGGAATATCTCCAAAAGATAAAGCAAACCATATACATACATATACGAATTAAAAATTCATACATGCATGCATGAAATGGATGCACATCTGCTCCAGAGCTGGCATTACAGCAACCAACGCACAGACACAGTGTTTCAGTCTACTATGACTTCGTCAGTGGTCTTGAATGATAACTTAGTTATCTATAGACCACACCTCCTTGGCGCGTTGCGTTTGCATGACAGATGTCGCTGAGGTTTTCTCATAGACATCGTCATGTAAACAGACGTAGAGACTGGATGTTTAGAGTTCTTAGGCATTGCAGCGGACCACGTCGCACACTGACGAAGTCATAGTAGACTGAAACACTGTGTCTGTGCGTTGGTTGCTGTAATGCCAGCTCTGGAGCAGATGTGCATCCATTTCATGCATGCATGTATGAATTTTTAATTCGTATATGTATGTATATGGTTTGATAAATGAACACCGACAAATATCTGAAATATATTAAAATTTGCTTGTATATATCAACCGCACGTATTTTCTTTTACAAATATGTTTAATGTATACTCAAACTTATGTATGAAATAATGAATACAACTTTATTTGGTGATAAAATTTAGTTCGAATCTTCCCTGTGACAAAATGTTTTATAATTTAATTTTGCTAATCAACTCCATCAATGCCGATTGGGAAGAATATAATATTCAACAATCCAAAACATCTGATTATTATAAAATATATATATTTACATTTTATTAAAAAACAAAACAGGCACTGTTACTGTTACTGTTACAGCACAGAATTGTTTTTGTAATATTTTAGTTGACTACAACATTGCTCATATTATTAAGATTAAAAACCTTCAACATCTAAAGCAAAATATCACCGCCAGAAATTAAGTAACAAGTTAAATTTCATAATAATAACAACATATATTTATTCCAGACGAAGAATTAAATATCTAATACATTCTCCCAAATATCATTAAAATAATTAGAAAATAAAGCCGATATCTGAATGAAGCATTCGTTTACCTAAGGTAATAAAAAAAGGTGAAGATCTCTCTGTTTATATGATGTTCGGCTTAATACAGTCGACCAGGTATACCTTCCATATAGCTGGTCTTAGACATTACGAAAGTGTGAGTAAGAGGTTGAATTATGTGTTGCCTATTTGCCATTTATTAGTGCGGACTTTGTGATCATTCTCATTGGTTTCAAAGTAATTTTTTGGAGACCAGGGTTATTTTGAAAGTAAAGTAAATACATTGTCGAGTTCAGAATAAAAATATCTAGGTACTCACGATTCAAAAAAGTACTTTTTAAACAGAGTAAGCTTTATATCGCTATAAAACGAAAAAAATTCAAAGTGCTGTATTTTAACTATTTTTTAATATAATTGCAAATTTGAATCGTCAGTCGCTAGAACAAATATTCATTATTTCGTTCACGTAGCGGCAACTTTTTCAAGTGCCTTGATTTTTGCGATTTTTTGCGTTGAATTTGACCATTTTGTGGCATACGCCGATCAAGTAAAACCCCCCCTTAAAGAAATATTTGTTTTTAATATGTTGTTGGTAAAGAAATATTTATTGGGCTGAAAATTATTTACTATATTGAAATATATGTGTTGTTGGTTGTAAGAAATTTATGTTGATGCAAGAAAGCTTTCTTGCCGTCAAACAAATGGGTAATTCGAAAAAAGTATACCATGAAAAGTATTTCTCATATTAGATTACCTGTATTATAAAATAATATTATACAAATCAAACGAGTAAAAATGCTCCCTATTTAAAATCAAAATCCTTTGTGGGAATCTAAGCGTATACAGGAAATAAAGAATATAGGTATACCTGTAACTTATATATAATGTGACCTAAATACCTAAGCGAAAATAAGGTGTTCGCCATTACCTACGGCTATTCCTACGTATAAATAAATATAGTGCAGATACATACCTACAAACTTTTGAGTTACTTCAGGTAATCCCAATGGTTTAACAATTCTGTTATGATGGAGGTACTCATTATTAGATAAATTCAGTTGCTTACATGCGAACATGAATTTACAGGCGTTAATGAGTCACAACTGAGAAATGAAAACGTCATGTGCATTACACCTATTCCCCACACCAAATAATGGTTTCGTTTCATGCTTTACTTCCCAAAAAATATTTGTGAAATATTTGTAAATAACATGTGTAAATTTATTGGGAAATGTAAACATTGAATGATAAACGAAAATACATTCCCTTATTGGGGGGAGGGGGGGGGGGTATAAGTAATTTTAATACAAATTAAATAGTAATATATTTCTTTATATGGAAGAAATTATACTCAAATAAACCAGATATGTCCAACCAAGAAATATCATTATATGGTGTGCAACGAATTCAATAGTACGTAGTTTTTCATGTTAAATACAAAGAAAGTGAGCTCCAATAAATGCATTTTTACATGCAAATAAACTGTTCTGTCAGTGTAAATATGCTTTTTACTTTCTTATACTTAGTATATTCCTTTCTTATGCGTAGTATAAGGGAGTATTGTAATGACAAAAATTTTCGACCTCGAAATATATGCAGATGTCTATCTTTTAAAATCTCCTGATACCGGAAAAGTCGTTTTAATAAAATACATATCTGTCTCTCTCTGTGTGAACAGGATAGCTGTCAAATGGCTAAACCTATCAATACCAAACTTGATATTTACAAGAATAATCTTTCTATTAAGAGCTAATTAGATTTGCAGTAAAATTGGTAGATTGTAAGTAGTAGTTTACTTCTACTACTTACCTTTTATATAAAAAAAAGTTCTAAAATTCGTACCGGAAGAAACACATTTACTCTTATGGAGTACCAATAATTTTTGCAAATATCTCGTAAATTATGCAGTCGATTGAGATTTATAAAGAGTAGAAAAGTATTTTGAGCGGTATTCGGAATAATTTTTGTATCTTTTTTAATAATTATTATTCCTCCACACTTTCCATACACCGAGGCTTCCTCACGTAAAGTACTCACAGCGGTCGCCCCACTAAGACAAAAATGTTAATGGAACGATCACTGCTCGTACTCCACATATTTATGTTTAAATTTGACTCAGTCTGCAAGTAACAAAATAAAAATACCTTTTCTTAAAATCAACATATGAAATGAATACGTATACACTTGATATATTATGTAATTAATCAAAAAATCAGAGAATGAACCAAAAAGTCAATGTAGCGATAGAAAAAAAATGACCAGCTTGTTTAATAGACTGCCACCAAGCAGGAGTTTGTCGGTGACATCACTTTAGCACAAGTTCAATCATATGTATGTTAAAGTGTGACTATATACTTATTAGCAAGAAACATCGCAAAACTGAACCTTAGTAAAACCGAACAGCCACCCACAAGTGATCAGGCAAGGTGTGAATGACCCTGGGAATTAGAACCGATGAAGTTCTTCCTCCTTATTTATTAATATTCCTTGGTACCACAAGTGAACCTCCCACTTTTGCCCTTTTCTCATATTCATGAGTCACCAGTGGATATTGACATATCATATTCAAATAATTACTTATCAACTCGTGCAAAATATACAACTTTACTGTAAGGAGACCGTAAGTGTGGCAAACTGAAGCGGTATCCAAGTTTCTATTCAAGTTCTTAACGATTCTGTTCTAAATTCTCGCGAGTGTATCCTTAGGTAGTCTGGCCCCAAATGGTGATGCCATACAAGAGCATGGATTTTACCAAGGAAGGTTAATCGTTAAGACAAAACTTCTGTGAAAGTATATGTAGCAAAAACAACCTAGGCCGTCAGGTACTTCAATTCATGTCAGTTGATTTTGGCATCGACTGATATATTTATTTTTGTTGCAAAGTCTAAATAATATCGTTTAATGACGCACTGTTTGTAATATTTATGTTAACGTCAAATCAGTCTATCTCTGTAAATATTTCGTTTAAGAGGAGCGTTTACCTATCGAAAATTAAGGCATCGCTGTTTTGCGTTTTTTAAACTTATTTTGTAATTTTGGATTCTCAAATTTGGGTTAGTGATGCAAAAGGCATAAATTTATAATGTCAAGGTCAGTTTTTGTACTAATTTATTCTCTTAAGAAAGTTATGTGTTCTAGAAATAACCACAAAAATGCATTAATTTGATTAATGTCTACTAACCAAGGCTGGTACACAAAAGAAAAGAAAACGACCTCTACGAGCCAGCTGCACATTTGATGTACGATATAAAGAAAAAATCAAATTTATGTAATTATTTTTAAAGATCAAAAACATTAAACAGTAAACATTGTCACACACATTTTACACGAGGTTTTTCCAAGCTAATCGCGTCGTCTATCCCCACTTTACGGTATCTCTACCGGTCCTAACGAAGACGAAAATCTATCGGAATCGGTCGGCTGTTGCAGACTTAAATGCGAGTGACAGTTTAATTACAAACTATCACTCGCATTAAATGTCATATATACCTATAATATTCGAGTATATAATAATATAACAGTTATGGGCAAGCGAAAATTGGCTTATTATAAAACATCAACAACATTAACAGTTCCGTAAGTACTCATTCTTTATACATTATGTTTCCTATCTATAGTATTTCTTTATCTATGACAGAATCTGTGAATATAACCGAAGGGCTGTGATCGAAACTGAATATCGTGCAGCTCCACATACTCACAACCGTCCCGCGAGTAATATAAGTTGCATAAGTTTCTATTTGTTAGTAAACGCCCGTCTTAAATAAAAATCTTTTCTTGCATAAATATGGTTTTATAACATTGATTTTAGAATCATAGTAATACCGTTTAACTGCGTGTTGTAATCTTAACCCTTTGAGGACTAAACTTTTGGCGCTAAAATATAAAGGTGGTCCGCGGAATTAAAAAAGAGTATAGATGTTGAACAAAAAATCATATGTGTGATTACTTTTACTTTGAAACGATATATATTTCATATTTTTTAGAGGAGGCGCTCTTAGGATAGTGGTCGAAACGTCGGCAGTAGAAGCAGAGACGAAACTATCAACACTAACAGTGGAAACCTTACTTAGATGAAATATGATTGTAGAACTTAATTGTACTGAACAACTTGAGGTTGACACGAGCTTTAATACATCTCTAGAGTCAAATTTGCTAAGCGAAGTTACCAAATCAGGTCTGTATAACAAAAATGTATCTAACCGAGGGCTTACTTAATTAGGGTTTGTCAAAGTGGGCATAAAGGAAATCAAAATCCTATTAATACGTTCGAATTAATAATATGTAAATTTTCTACGATCTGTGGGAAAGAACTTAGAGACTAACATAGTGTATTTTGAAAAATGTATATTTGAAAAAGTAACATGAATGGAATAAATACAAATTGTTATAAATATACAAGTATTGATGTTCGACCGAATCAGGTAGCTAAGTCATTCCAAATATGTTAATGACTGTCACAAATTTCTTATGGAAAGAAATCACAGATGAATATGCATAACTTAAACCGAGGAGGGACAAATAAATTTCGACATTGCCAAAACAACTATTAAATGAGAATTATTATAACAAAATTGTATTAAAAAGTTTGGACATAATATAATTTAATAACAAATTAGTAAGGAGTTAAAACAGTTACCATAATTGCTAAATCCAATTTATGGTAAGTGCTTTGTAAACTAAAGAAGTCATAAAATATGTGCTGCGAATACAAAAATGAGAACCGATTTTCTTCTTGGCAGTTGGGAACTGTGCAGTAAACTCTCATATATTAGCTGAGCGAATATTAAAATTGATATATATTCCACCAATTCATACCAAATGGATGTAACATTGGTAGAGGATCGGTGGAGCTGGCGACGCCGGAACAAGGCTGTAGTAAGTAACTGTAGTTACATCGATAGTAGCAAGATGATATTCATCGGTGGGGTGAACGGAGGGTGTCCGTGCGAGGCCAGATGGCTGAACCAGTTCCCGTTACATGTGAAAATGACGTTTATAGCCCCCAAAAAGAAAATACGATCCACACTGGAACGAGCAACTAAGCGATCCTATATCGGGATTTTCCTATCTTGGAGAACGGTTATATATGTTTCTGGATTAGTACAGAACTTTAACTGACCAATCCCATTAAATAAGAAATATATCCGTATTATTACACATTTATTGCCGACCCATTACCTTGGTAGCTGATAAAACTTTACTTCGATGGCGGGGAATTTATCGAATTATGATTAAGTGTAATGGCAAACATCTAACACGAGTATCCTTCAAAACGCGCCTGTTGAATTTTAAGCACTGCATAAACTTCGACTTTCCAATATTTCGGTTATATACGCCTCTCTAAAGGCGTATATGTTCGTGTTAATTTAATAATCAAGTTGAGAAGTTATTGATCGTTTCTAAGCACCGATTATTCCGTTAGACTTATGTGCCAAACACGTGGTATTCATTAAAATGTTTGATTAATTTCATTTTAATGAAATACAGCAACTAATTGGTAGGCATTTTGTTTATGTTTGACGGCGTGTAAGGTATTTACACATATATTTTCCTTCAGGAGTGTGTATAGAATTTTATTTTTAGGAGAAGGTTAGAGAGAACAAAGACGTTCAATGATCGCAATAGATAAACACGTAGTTATGGGACAACTTTAAACATCGATTGTTACTAATATTAATATAACAATTAGGTCCGAACTGTTTAAATAGGGCTTTCGTGTGTTGTGTACAGTCAATAATAACAAAATATGCTACAATACAGTCATTTTCTTTTGCTTTTCCGCTGTTGTCATTTGCGTTTCACTATTTGTCAAATGACTTTTCAATTATTTTATATAGTAGGCTGCCTTTATCAAATAAATTCCTTTTCTGTCAAATGGTTTTCTTTATTTGACAATTTAGTTTCACGAGCACAAATATTTGCATTACTACAATGGAAAATAATAACAATAATCGTCAGAGAAGGAATAATAATAATATAAGCAATCAAGTACGCGAATTAACCATTAATTGTTTGAATAACGGCGTCACGATGAAGAATGTTGGACAGTTTGCAACATACAGGAGAACTAATAATACTGTAAAAGTAAGTGCAGGATATCGGCAAAAAATTTTATTAAATGCTCAAAAAGAACAGATTTGTGACTGGGTTGACTTGGATTGTTTTTTAACCATCCACCAGTAGCAAGAAAAGTGCTTAAACCAATAGCCACTTCTTCAGCAAATGTCACTATCTATAATTAATGGAGCACTTAAGAGCTTCCATTATTCTGTTAAAAGGTTCCATTTGTTCCTGAAAGAAGAAATACACCGGACATTATTCAAACTCCCTTTAATTACACAGTGCACTATAAAGGAAGTATGTTGGACATATGGCGCAATTATTCTATTGTCGCTGCAATGGAATAAATTCCTTATATTTGTTTCAAATTCAAGATGTGCTCTTTAATGTACTACACGTTTTTCTGAATTTCTCACAATGTTAATTCAACATTTACATAATGATTGGGGGCTCATATTGTTATGGACAATGTAAGGGTCCATAGAAGTGAGGAAGTCTTAGCCATCATTAGAGGTCATGGTCATTTGCCAGTGTGTCTTCCTGCTTATACCCCTTTTCTAAATCCAATACAAGAGTTATTCAACTAATGGAAGCAGATAATAAAGAACACAGCCAACGAGTGGAAATAAATTATATGAAGTAGTACACAAAGTCCACAAGATTGTTTGAATTATGTTCAGCACATGGAAACGTATTTACACAACTGTTTACAAAGAAATGAAATTTTGAATTAAGTTATGTTTATATTAGGTACATAGATGTTAGTTACACTGTGTTTGTATCAAAATAGAAAATAAGTTTTTTAAAAAGTTGGCAGTTAATGAGGAGACAATTCTAACTGGCGATTGTAATTTTCACCAGTCTTTGTAGAATATGAGTATGTACTGTAACGAGCTTGTATCGTTAGGTTAATAAAGAAGCCAATATTGTACATATTTCGCATACTGTAAATAGTCATTCAAGATATGTATAACTTTTTTTTTATTAATTTTCTATTAATGATTGTGTGTAGCCAAATGTATTTTTGTATATCTCTTGGCATTTTTGATAATTAATTTAAAATAATATTTAAATTGTTAAAACTTTCCGTGTGCAGAGTGGAAAATTACTTGCTAAGTCATTTCTCCATACGGAACAGTTTTTTTCGCTTTCTATTTTCGAAGGTGGGAGATTTTTTAACGCGCTCGCCGCCTTCTATAAGCAGATGAAATTATATGCAAAACTTACTTGTTTTCTCATGTCAGCCCCTAGTGGAAGACTTGTTTCCTTCGAGTTAGTCAGGTCAGCCCCTTGTGGAAGAGTTGTTTCCTTCCTGTCTTGCAGAACCGTCCCCGGCACAAGAGGTGCAACTTCCGTACCCTATACAAATATTTAGCAAAACACCAGTCTAAGCACCAGGGTATGCTAAATATTTTTCCGACATTAAATTACAAGGCTAGAGGGAAACAGTCACTTATTTAATCGTAGATTTTTCCGTAATAAATCAATTTTGCGAGTCGTATAAAGCGTAACACTTTCTTGTATGAGATATCAAATAATTCTTGAAAATTGTAAAATTAATTGGTGTTCTTTTTTACTTTATAACGTACCGTTGTAAGCTAATATTCAGACTACCGTCGAATTAAATCAATTTGTTTAATAAAACTTGCTATCAAAACCAAAATATTGGTCTGCCAAAAGAGAGGTTATGTTTTACAGATTCATGTATTTTCTATCATATCTGTTATAGCAATTTTTTAGTTTGTAATTATATTTTTTTTAAAACGTAAAAAATGTGTGTAAAATATATGTGTATATGTGTGTATGATTTTTACCTTTCAGGAGACATGATGAAATAAAAATGAATTAAAATGCACATGTGTTTCACTATTTTCAAAGTTCGTAAGCAGTTCCAAAAGCAACAATTTATTAATAAATAATAGTCTACCCGAAACTGGTTTTCTTTTGACACTGTTAATAAGCACATCACTTTTACCATTAATTACACTTTCACCGCACACGTAAAAATTTGAGGTTAAAAGAGCCGTCAAATTTAAAATTATTTAAGATCACCGTTCCGAATTAAGATACAGCTGGAGCCCGATAGGATACATTCCAGTGTTCAGGTTGGTCAAAGTTATTAGTGGCGAAGGGTCTTGAACTATAGGAAACTCAATGCTCGTTTCTCGGTTTCAGAAGATAAATTTCTATATGGCGCTTGCTACCAGGGTTAATTAAACATTTAGTCAAAAGCAATTATTCCGAACCTGTCCGCATACAAGCAGAGCACGTCATAGTACCGTAAAATGGGGTGGCATTGACCAGTGGGGTGAATATGACCAAAAACTCAAAAAATGTTTCAGTGCTAATTACTTTTTTCATGGTTGTCATTATTAGATGGTTTAGTGTTTAAATATTAAGCTAATATATTGTTTACAGCTTCTATGTAAACAAAATGTTTTTAGTCTTTTTGTACGTTATACATACAAAGCTAAAGTTGCATACCTACTAATATTAGTGAAAATTCTAAATTTTCAAACAATTGTTAACATTTTATATAACTTTAACTACTTTAGCATACTATTCAGAATATGTAATTTAGGAAAAGTTGTTACGATTTTGGGGTGAATTTGACCACCTGGGTGAAGTTGACTATCTAGTTCTGACTTGCAGAAACTTGCAGTTTTGTGTGGCTGCTTGCTATAGTAATGCAGTTCGTTTTGTTGCGCTGATGTGAGTAGTTGTGTCATTGTGCTTTTATTTAAACAAGTGTACCTACATAATTTGACGATGCCAAGAATTAATAGGCATAAAGTGGGTGCTAGAGCGTTTAAGAAATGACGAAATATTAGAAAAATGCTTAGAAGCAGTTTTAGAAGGAGGGGTTTCCGCTTAGTATCCAAGATCTACGCCTACTTGCAAAAGCATACTTGGATCAAATTGGAAAACAATCACGCTTCAAAAATAATTTAATTAATAATTAATAATTAATAAGGATTTTTGGAGCGTCATAAAAAAAGCGTAAGCGAGCGATTATGCAACAATATAAAAAGATCGCGAGCAGCAGCTAATAGTGACATTTTATCAAGTTTTATTGATGAACTAAGTAAAACAGTTGAATGTGTCAGTCCAGAAGCTATATTTAATTATGATGAGAGTAATTTGAGTGACTATCCGGGAAAGAAGAAGTTAACTTTTAAACGAGGTTAAATACCCCGACAATGTTATAAATTTTACGAAAAGTGCTGTAACAATTATGTTGTGCGTTTCGGTATCAGGGAATATATTGCCACCCCACGTTGTCTATAAAGCGAAAAAATGTGGAAATCTTGGCGTGAAGGTGGTCAAGGGTTCCCCTTGTTGTGAGTAAAGGTGCTGCTCTAAAGGAACGCGGTACAACCGTGGTTGGTTTGATGCAGTTTGTTTCACAGACTGGTTCAAAACTACTTTCTTGCCACACGCTAATTTAATCAAGGGGAAAAAACCCTAATCGGAGATAACTTTTCGTGGGATTTTACAAGAGAAGTGCTTCGATTTTGTAAGGACACAAATATTGACTTTGTTTGTCTTCCACCAAACGCGACACATCTGTGTCAACCATTGGATGTGAACTTTTTTGGTCCTATGAAGAACCATTGGAAACAGTTATTACAGGAGTGGAAAAAGTCTAATCTACATTCATCAGTAGAAACAGGTGTCTTCCCCAGATCGTTAAAAAAATTACTTGATAGATTGGATCCAACTGCGAGAAAAAATTCTGCCAAGGGATTATATTCTTCTGCAATTTATCCCATATCTAGAGAAAAACTGTTAAGTAAGATTCCGCAAGAAGTTAAAAATACTGAAAATTACAATAATAGCAACGTTAGTGAAGCACTGGTCAGTTTTCTAAAAGAACAACGAAACCCAACAGAAACGTGACTTTCAAAAGAAAGAAACTTAATATTGTACCAGATAGATCAGTGGCCTACATAGACACTCCTGAGAAAGATGATCAGGTACAAAACTTACCATCTATGAACAAGGTTCAATCGATAAAAAGGAAAACAGGTAGAAGAAAGTGATGAAGATGTAGAACCTGATATTGACAAAGAGGTTAATGAAGAAAAAAACAATGTTCCAGAAATAGATGCTATTGGGACACAACAAGTTTATGGCATCAACAATTTACACGAAATATCTTGGATTATTATAGAATATCGAACAAAGAGAACCGTCAAACGCTTTATAAGAAATGTATTATTAATTAATGAAGAAGAAGATGGAGTTTGTGTTAATTTCTAAAACAGTGTATCTCCGGAAAATGTCTGTGGTCTGAAGTGAAAGATTGGGTCAATGTGTCACAAAATCGAATAAAAAGACAATTAAGTAGTCCTAAAATCTGACGCTGAGAATTGTGCTTTAATTTATACCTTTTTGGATTCGATTTCAAGGAAACTACTTTAGTTTTGTATTATAAACGGTTTTTTAGTAACACATTTATATTTTTATGCGCATAAACCTCTTTAATTCTGCATATTTCAAGAAAAAAGTGTTTATTCTCTACATTTTTGCCGTTATTTATATTGTTACAACTTTTTTATTCATGTATTTTTTTGCAATAAATATTTATTAATGTGTTCTGTTCGTGTTACTGTAATCAAATCTCCGTATATAGCTAAGGAGAACAATTATAGTGGAAAGACACTTAACCCCAAATGGGGTGAAGCTCATTTTAATACATTTTATTTTTTTACTCCATAACGGTAAACAAATAAAATATAACGTTTTGTAATAAGGTTAGTACTAATTAATAGACGCGTTATCTACAAAAAAAATGGCTGAATTTATTTAGTCTTCAAATAGAAAGTTTAGTTCAAAACTGGAAATTGGTCAAAGCTACCCCATTTTACGGTACATGTACGAGTAAGTTGTAAAGTATTGTGTTCATGTAAATATTTATCTACCGATTTCTCGTGGTTCTGCTGTAGTAAATTTGTGGGTTGGGTTGGGTTCGCCTATCTACCATAAACCATTTTAAATAAAAATTCCATTAAATAATAATCGTTAATAATACTAGAAATTATACAAATTAATACATGTAATTACAAAAATCAATTCCCGCTTTAAAAAATTTAAAACGCTTTTTATTTAATGGTGTTGTAAAGTCAATAAAAAAGCATTTATTTGAAAACTTAAAAGGATTACATCTGTTGTTTTATTTGAAAAGTAAATAGATACGTTAAACGTGTAGATGTCGAAAGCAAATGTACTGTATTTAATACCCAGAAAGTAGTAACACATGATTTTCAATTTGAAGGAGGATGGTAGGTATCTTGTTCGAGCTACTGGGCACCCTCAATTTTGCGTCGACCTTTCTCACCAGCTCCTACGTTCAACTCATTCCGTTCCGGCTACTGTACTACACACCTAACTCCTCCCCACATCCATTTCGTCCTTTCATCTATATTCGGTTTAATAAGATCCAAACTTTCCTTTTGCAATTTTAAGAAACCGTGAATTTCCCGTCTTGAGACTAAATTCGTAAAGGAGAGCCGTAAGTATAGGTATAAGGGCAAAATGGAGAGAAACAAAGACGGGGGTGCTCAAATTCACACAACCGCACACAACACACCTTCCTTCTAGTGCCGTAGTGTGAGACGCTGGGTGGGTGCCCAGCCGACTCGACAGTTCTGATAAGATGGTGGGGAGGAACGCTGATTGTTCGAATCCTGTTCCGTTTCTGTGACTCACGTTTATCTAAATGTCCCCCTAACCTAAGATACACACATATATAAGGCAGGCAATGCCGTTTTTGGTAGTTTCACGAATGAGAACGTGTGATTTATATTTAAAGGGATTAATTACATTGAGATAATGAATTGGAAGGTTACGTTTAGAATAATTTACTATCAAAAGTAAATTTTATAAACAATTGTTTTTTCTTTTCTAAATGTCTTCAGTAGTGTCAGTGTAATTTTTGTTATCTGAAGTTGATTTTTTATATATAAAAAGAGAATTATGGTATATATCAATGCTGACATATTGCGATGATACCCAACATTTTTAATTTTTTTTTTCTAGAACTTGTAAAGTATATTTAATCATGTACATACAAAATTTTATGTATTTAGTGGATTTGTTAAATTAATTTACACAAATAGTATTAGGAATACAATAAATATTTATGATGTTTTAGGCCAGAGATTTCGGATGTCATCGTTTTTTCTTTTTGGTGACTTGTTTACCAGAGTATAAGCTTATGTGGAAGGAGCGGGGCATTAAGATACATGTACAGTTTACGATATAATCGTTCTCTTGAGATCTGATTAGTTTTTCAGTAAAATCGGTAGACCGGAAGTAGTATTGTGCTTCAGTGAAAAAATCGAATTTTGCCAATATTTCATCAATCACTAAGTTTAAGCAAATTTATAAAGAATTCAAATATACTCCAAATTAAATTTGAAAGAAATTGTATTAAAAAAGTTTTTTGAAATCGGAAGTAGGCCTTTTAATCCTATCGAAAATTAGCTTTTTCTACTCCCATACTCTAATTGTATTATTAGATATGCAATTCAGAACAACTTGTGTATAATTTGAAACGCTCATACGGTTAAGAAAGTCGTGACAGTTCTCTGCAATTTACAAGTAAGTACTTAAAATTTGTGGTTTTTTGAAAACATAAACGGTAAAAATGAGGGATAATGACAGTGAAATGTAAAATTTGAGTCCACCAGAAATTATGGAGCAAGCCTTAGTAACCACGAACAATTTATTACCAGCTAAATTCGCAAAAGTGCATGGAAAATTTTATCCTAAATTTATGAAATGGAATATTCAAAAAATAATGTTTTATTATGGGGTCGTAGAAAAAATAGTGTATGCAACACGCATTTAATGGCTATTTAAGACACTCGTATTCATTACAAGTCGTGTGGTGGCCACACCTCATTATTTGTGTTGTCGCGCCATATAATCTTTATGTATGAAATGGCATTTTGGCAATACGTAAGCATTCACAAGTTTTTCTAAGACTACTATCAATTTCGTACTCTACCTTTGAACTCTTTACTGAATTATAGAATAACCAACTGCAACTGCTGTTCTTGGGGTTATGTATACTTCTGTCATCTTTACTCCCCCTTATTTTGCCCCGTAGGGCAGTTTGTATTACTTTTTGTGTAATGCCTAAAATATATTTGAAGAACTGCCAGCAAATTTTATATTGTTTTCCGACTGCTTTAACAAAGTAATGATGGTTTGTTAATGATCTCGAACTTTCCTCATTCGTACGCTTTCGTTTTCTCGATCTTGGTACAATACATGGACTTATAATCTTTTTTTATTTGACGCTATCATCAATTCTTCTGAAATTCCTGAAGCGGATTTCCTTTTCTTCTACCGAGAAGATTTGCAATGATTTCGAAACATTCTAGCTCAACGATTTTTCAAAATATTTCTTGCAGTTATGATTACGCTTTTATCATCTTCATATTTCAGTTCAACAACTTTACTTTTTTCTTCTTATTATTATCGTCTTTTTGATATTTCGGTCCTCTTTTTGCGGGATTATGGTTTTAATAATACCTGCTGATTTGATTAGAATGATTTTCGCTCTTATTGGGATCCGATTGACTTTCGTCACAATTTGGAATAAAAGCAGACTGGTATGAGATGCCAATAGTACTATGTTGTTCATCAGAATGTTTGTTCTCATTTGCCCCTACGTCAGTGTTATCGTCTTAAAGTATTATTTCATTGTTTAGTGCTTCATCAATAATAGTACTAAACATAATTTTTTTTCTTCAACTTATAAGTTGATCTTGTAATGACTGGATTATTTTGTTGGTTTCCTAAAGCCATTTCAAAAAACCTCTTTGTTCGATTTATTGTAATTTTACTGAAAACAAAATTGTCATAAGCACTATTTGTGGCTGAACATTTAGAACACTCTAGTAAAGTAATCTACCAATAAATTCTATATGTTTGTTATTTTCCTTAACATTTTATAAATAAATTTGGAAATTATAATTTCAATAATAAATATTTTATAACTCGCAAAATAGTCTTCACAATAATATTTATAGCACTTATCTCAAAAATTAAGGAACTTAGCTAGAACTAAATGGTGTGAACACACAATTCTAAATTGTTTTGACCTGGTATAAATTTACTTTTACAAGCATATTTAGTTTAGTAAATAAAACAGCCATAGCAATATGTAGATAAAATGATTTATTTTACATGTAACTAATGAAAAATAAAATATTTAACAAATTGACTTGTGCTTTACAAAAGAATTTTTTTGTTAGAAACTCTTTTCATACGGCATTTTAGCTCCAGCAGCGTAATACTCCAACAAAAGTGAAATCGAAATAGTAATTTAAACTTGAAATTGACTTCTAAAAGTGTTAATTTCACCCCGCTTAAATTACCTTTTAAGGAGCTAAGTTAATGTGCTCTCATATTACAACGAGGGTATTTTATAAATTACATTTTCATCTGAAACTTCTCAGTATATATCGCAGCAAGCGCTATAAGGGCATAACACTGCAAAAGGGCGGCAAGGACATTTTATAGACAAACTTTAATAATAAAATATTTCAGAGGTCCCACGTCCTCACTGTCGCACTCGCTCCCCCGGCCCCCATCATGAGGGGTAATATCGTTTCATATTTTCGCCAATGTTATTAGGTAAAAATGTGTGTGCCACATAAAGGATCATATAAAGCAGCTTACTGGAAGTTTTTTCTGCCCGTGCTAGCCGTGAGATGGCTCCGTGATAGCTTGCCACAGGATATCTTTATTCAGTTCGTTCGGGAGCCTCTCTCTTTTTGGATTTGTTACATTAGATTGCGGGTCATTTATCTGAGATATTAAGCGGTGGTGTGGGAGACTTTTTTGCACGATACGTCATAATGTGGGGTTGTCGGTTGAGCCTCGTTCGCTAACAAAAACTGTCATTACCGAGACCGAGTTGTTCGTTTAGGTCTTTGCTCTAGACTTCCAGGAAAAAAAAACATATGTATGGTACACTAATTCTCTCCAATTCGCTTCATATGTAACCAGGATTGCATAATTGGAGCAAATAAGTAATTGAGAGCAAATTAAGTTTCAATTGCTAATTCAACTTAAATAGAAACTTGTTTCAATGAAAATTCATTTATCTTCATATTGCCGTGATCTCTTGCATATTAAAAATAATAGTAATAGCATTAAGAATTAATTTAAGTATAAAAAAAACATAAAAGAAACAGTAAAGAATCAGATTTTATTGTATTTAAAGATTTCAACATTGGGTTCGTTTATGTTTGCAATACATATAACATAAGGTTATAATAAGTTGCATACATTTAGGTATAGAAAACACAGACATAAAATAAATTTATTGTTAGTTAGATAAGTACTTACAATTTAAATATTAGATAGGCACAAAATAAAAGACGAGATAAATGTAAGCTATATATATTTATTTTATAGAAAAGGTAAACAGGATGTATGGTTTGTGTATAATGAGAAACAACCTAACTTTTCAAAATGCGTGAAAATTGCACTAAACATTTTGAATAATGGACCGTTGTTTAAAAATAAAAGAGTAATGAAAGCAAACAACCGAGAAAGGGTTATGCTTAAGGACGGAACAGTGAAGAGAATTAGTCATTTAAACGCAGTAAAACTATACGAATAAGATCAAATACGTTATTCAAGAGAAGAAAATATAGTTGAATAAATTATATGAATTTGAAAACGTGCACAATGTAATAAAACTTTATAAGAGGGATTTATATAAATCATACTTAAAGAATAAAATTTACCTTTACTTATAATTATAGACAAAAAAAAGGATATAAAAATATCTTGACACGGAACGATCAGCAATAATGTTTTTATATAAAGACAGCTGAACAAACAAAATAAAACATTCATGAATTTGTGTGTGTAGCACTATGTTTCATAGACTGTAGAGAGACTCGTATGGTTTGATGACCTACAAAAAGAAAATATGATATAAACTTTGTATGTAGTTTTTTACAGATTAATATATCACCATTGGAAAAGACTTGGATCGAAATCAGCGACGAAATGGCAGGCATAGACTGTAGAGAGACTCGTATGGTTTGATGACCTACAAAAAGAAAATATGATATAAACTTTGTAGTAGTTTTTTACAGATAAATATATCACCATTGGAAAAGACTTGGATCGAAACCAGCGACGAAATGGCAGGCCGGACGGATCGTAATAGTGCGAGTGGTGTTGGACGAAGAATACCTGTTATTTATAATATATTTCCAATTTTACCGAATACTGAAATAAATAAAACAAAAGTAAAGATAGTGTTAGTTAATGGAAAAAGAAAATATGTGGCGAATGATGAAAAAGGCAACAAGTTCATAAACAAATACAAAGAAGAGTTGTATTAATAAAAAAATATACCTACTTTTCAAGATACCGAATAGTTTAGGGAATAAGACTTTTAAATAAGAAAACAATTTGCAGTGTGTTGACATTTACGTAAATGAACTGTCAAAGACAATAAGTGCGTGTGTGTTGGTGTCACGACGGCAACTTGGGAGCAGAGATTTTACGGATGACGCAGGGTGACAACCTAAATTTTAGTTCGGTGGTGGCGTAGCAGGCGTTATATGTTTTTTTCCCGGGTATAAATTCAAAGACAGTAATGAACAAGATTAGAGAGACAAGAGACTGAGACTGACTGCGACTTGGAAAGAAAAAGATTTTAAATAGAGAATCGTAGGGTCAGATACACCACGATTAAATGTGAATTCATTCATTTTGTATTAGCATACTAATTTTACCTTATCTAATTTTCATTCATTATAATAATTTTTCTTTGATAATATTTCTTTGATATTTAAAAAATGGAGGTGCCTATGGCACAATTTGAAGAGATGTTTAACGATACAAAGTAAGTTTTTAATACAAGGATTTATCAATGCTGCTATGCGTATATGGAATATAATGTGCAAATGTTTATTCAATATAACGTTGAGCAGCAGGGATAATAGATATTGTCCTGTAATAATATTAATTCATTAGCTTTTTTTTATATACAACACAAATAGGATTATTCATGGTGTTGGGTGTTAAGAGGATATAACGTGTGAATGTATATTTTCTGACACTTTATTAAGCATCATTAATTTTCACAATTCATTTTGACTTCAAATTTAAAAAGTAAAATAGATATTTAGAAAAGGGAAATGTTTCTGGGTGGCGGATTTTGAGACGTTGGTCGCAATGCGTGCGAATGATTGTTACCAGTGATCAAATTCAAGCTTTTCCTCCGAACATTGACCATGGCGAAGTTCTAAGATTATCAGAGCATTACGTGCGAATATAATGTTTCTGATAGAATAGAATTAGCACAATATTAATAGAATACTGATATGCAATTGAGTTTTTCTTTGTTTTAAAACAGGATAATATTTTTATTTTTGATTAAGCATTATCGATATATTTATTCTACAAAAATATTACAACCGAGAATACGGTATAAATGTTTTCTTTCAATTATGTTTTCTTTTATAATTCTTGGGTGAATATAGTATAGCGATGCTATCTATTCTTAAAATGTTGAATAAAATATACAATTATGTTTTATATAGATTCTGATTTTTCTTTAATACAAACTATAATCTTATACCTATAAAATAAACAAGAGATTTGTTTGGAGAAAAGAAGTTTGAATACACTGATAGAACTCATGTATACTTATAAAGTACGTGCTGTTATGAAAATAAGTGAATATATTAAAGATAATAAAAATTATCATTATTTTTTTATAAATTATGTTGCTGGAACAGCACACAGCATAATCTATTTGGCAATGCCTAACGTATGGCAATACTACATTTATTTTACACCAAATAATTATGTTGCCACAGCAATATGTACAGGCTCAAACAATTTGATTGTTTCGATTTTGGGTTATAAGTATAAGTAATAGGCTGTAACTATTCTAGACTTTTTTCTTTGCTATGATTTATATATATTGCATACGAGGTCATTTTTTAGTGTTAATACAGTTTTTATTAATTTTAACTAAAATAATTCTAATATTAAGTAATCATTGGCTACTCGTAACCAAACAATAATAAATAAATACAACTATTTACAACAAATATACACATTGACGTCTTACATTCGCGACACAGATGACATAGCTTGGAATCACTGCTTTGTGCTTTGTTATCATTTTATTATAACATAGTACCCGAATGTCAGGTACGTACGAAATATATTCTTTCCATTATCCCATTGTTGATTCTTTTATTGAGCGAATCGCATTGAATTGTTTACCACTAGATTGTTGTTTATATCCAGCCTTAACATTCAAAATGGCTTACGAGGTTTACAAAAAATGTTAATATGCTAGAATAGTAATTCTGAAGATTCAACTCAAACCTATTTTGATCGTTACCCAGAAACAAGGCAACTTAATAATTCTATTCTTAGAAGGTTGAAAAAAAACGTATTATTTATGATTCACTTGAAAAATTTGGAACGAAGAAAGCTGAAAATCTGAAAGAAGTTTCTGTAAATGGTAGTTATAAATCCTTTAGATATGAGTCGTAAAATTGAGGCAATTGAGACACACTCTGATATATCATGTTGAAGAGTATTATCAATTTTGAAGAAATACAAATTTAGTGTTTATAAAATAAGAAAGCAACATTAACTTCAACCAACCGATGCTGAACAACAACTATGATTTTGTAGTTAGTACTTCTAATAAATGTTGCAACATTCATAGTCCGTTGGATATATCATTTAGATGAAATATATATTAGCACTAATGGAATTTACTGTAACGCTTATAGTTAGCGAAGTTTCTTGTGAATGCATCAAAATTTGCTCATCTTGTACATATGAAAATTAAGTTTCGGATTATGATGTCTAGTCCAAATTTGGTTTTTCATTTTTTAAAAAAAAATACGTTGTTTATTACTTTATTATATTTTTTATAATAATAATAATATTGTTTTATTGATCAACACTTAAATCCCAATCAAATAAATACACAAATAAAACACTTTCTTAGTTTCAAAATTATATGGGACATATTGCTGTGATCTCAAGCTATATATAAATATTCTCAAGACCACAACTGGATTTATATTATTTTAATTTTATTTTACGTTTTTAGAATAGTCTTAGATTAAGATTAATGAATGCACATTGTATGTAAATATTTATTGTAAAATTATAGTAGGTTAAGATTTCAGTAAGTTTATTTTTGTTTAAACAATTAGTAATATCTTAAATAAAACAATGTAATAATGTTAAAATTGTTATATATAAAATTAATATTTGAATGATTCCTGTGTAGCAAGTAAATATTGATAACTAAAGCAAATCAAAATCAGCCTTTACGGTAGTTTAAGTATTGGCCAAGATCGAAGTGGCAATCTTAATAGTGGAGGCATAGCGACTGTCCTCCGTCAAAGAATGCTAAGACGCTTCCTACGGCTGGAGAGGTAATGGCAACGATATTTTGGAATTTGAAGGAAATACTTCCTATCAACTATCACGTAAAAGGCAAAGCTATCTGCCCTTTCAGACAAAGTGAATGTTTCCATTACAAAAGAATGCAAGCAATGGCTCAAAAAAGTGCTATTCCATTATGACAATGCGCTGTAACATACCTTGCGCATTGTTCTAGAAAAACTCGATGAATTAAGATTACAGGTTGTAGCCTAACCATTCTATTCACCTGATCTAGCTCCTTTAGGCTTCCATTTATTTCCAAAACCGAAGCTGCTTCTCGCTGGAAGGAAATTCCCGAGAGACGAGAAAGTTATCACTGATGTGAGCATTATTTTGGAAACGTTGATCCTGATACTTATAAAACTGGTATAGTGGTATTCAAAACGCTCTGGTCCAGGTGTATTAATGTTAAAGGGGAATACGTTGAAAAAAAAACATCACCGTAATTCATGTTTCACCTTCGGTCAAATATTTTTCGGATTATAGTTTATTGAAGACTTGGGTACTACATAACGGTCTATAAATATACATTTTTGAGTAACAAGGCGGTAACCTTTTTGTGATCTTATCTATACACGCATAATAAATCCGTTCCTATTATTGTTATTATTATTAGAGAAATCATTAAGCTGAATGCAACTGAAAGATCATTTGATATTCCATGCTCTTCACGAACAACAAATACCACTAACAGTTTAATATTCATTTCCGTGACACTGATATCCTCGCTAGAAATTCAGAGTCCCTCTAATTTGGAGCGAGATCTGCTCGCCGTAGATTGGCAGAGACACTTTGACGCAATGAATAAGACATGGACACCCTAATCTGACTGTGACACGCTTTCCCACAGTACATCCTTCACAAATGAGTTATTAACAAGTATTTGCTTTCATCTGCACATGTAACACTGGCACATATTCTCTTTGTTTCCAGTCACCAGTTGTGCCGATGGTGGTGGCGGTTCGTTGCCGGTTGCTGCCCGAGCATCAATCAATTAGATTCGATTATAAATGAATGACTATTAATTACGTTCCTCGACTGGATCTATCACAGGAACGGGACATGGCCATGAACGATGACTTCGTGGAACGCATAAACGATAAATTACTACGCATTCAGGTGTAGGTATTTGTATATGTAAAAGATAGCTTTATGTCGGTATTCGGTCAAGTTATGATTTAATATTAGAGTCTCTGTTTGCTAATGAAAAGTATTTAAAAATATAGAACAATATAATAATCATATATAGAATAACTTTAGGTACTGAATCATGGTAGTTTTCCTGAAAAACTAAACCATTCAAAAATTATTCCAGTATATCAAAAATTTGAAAAGCAATTGATGGCTCTGCTGCAAAAAGGACATATCTGTCATTTTTCAAAATTTTCAGGAGGCATTAAAAACTGAATAACTTTGTAGGACATTAAAACAAAATCTCAGAATAATAGACGATAGTGGTGTTAGGTATTTCAAGCATTTCAGAAAAGATTTAATCTTCTTTGCCACCAATAATAAAAAAAATATGACATAATTAAACAAAATATATTTTTACGTCAAATACAAAATGAAAAAAAATATTTAACGAGATACATTATTCTGAAATATCTTCCGCATCATCGGACACATCCGTTTTTTCGACGTTTTGCTGCTCATCTGTTGTCAGTTTACGGTAATACGCAATATTACCTAGAGGGACATTTACTTTTACCAAAATCATTACATTAACATATTTTTGTTGTTCTTTTATTGTTTTTTAAAGTAACTATTCAAAAAATCGCTGAAGTTAAAAATCATCTCCTGAGTAACAGGAACAACACGAAAGTGTTTTTAGGGCTGCTGTTTTTGTAGTGTTTCATGTATTCGTCTGAAAAATAGACGCGCTCAATTTTTCTAACATGTTTCTCCACAACGCCAAAACATCGGTTGCAAGGCAGAAAACTGTGACCAGGTTCGGGAAATCTGTGCACGATTGTCTCAAATCGACCAGTTTTTACGAAAGTATATAAATAGTGAATCAATCCATTATTTTTATTTTGTGCTCCGCAATTATCGGAAAATATGTATAAAATTTTGACAACTTAATTGATAATTTTTTGAAATGGTGGTTCACAAAGCTCATCCTTTGGCTTGGGGTTTTCCCGCGTCGTAATTTCGTCACACATATAGAAGTGTGCCATTCCAGTTATTGATGAATGTATGCAAAAGTTATACTTAAATAACAAGCGTCACTAGATGGCACTTTTGGCATGGAAGCGTTTTGCTGATAATCAAAACACAGACATTCACATGTTGGGTCATTTTTTGCCAATTCAAATTTCTCTTTGAACTTGTCGAAAAAGACCTTAGCTTTTAATTGATGCAGTTGCAGTTCTGTTTCCAGTGCTTTTATAGCCTTATTTGTAAGCAACGCTTTGCTTTTTAATTGAGTGTCTAACTTATCGCAAACCTTAAATGTATTGGACCTGGGATGAGTAAAATTTATATTAAAATTGGCTTTAATAAAACGAAAATAAAAGTCATAGCTGACTTTGGGTTTGTGGTCATTCTTTTCATCCGTAAAACAGTGTTTAAATACTTCTGGTTTGAATTTTTCAAGATACAACTCGTGCATTTTCTTAGTGTTAAGTTCCAGCGATAAATAATATTTTTTAATATCACTTGCTCTGCTGTTGTGAGACGTCCTACGGAGAAAACTTCTTACATGCTATTCTATTTGCTTCTAGATGTCGGGTGGCACAGCATTTGCTCTGTTTTCATGCTTGCTTCTTCTATCTGGTGGAGCAGTTGTGGCTTCCTGTATATATAAACGTGCTGCAAGACGTTCCACCCTTTTAAGTGATACTCCATGTAGAGAACAGAAAGCTTTTTTACACACTCTTGTTTGAAATGTTCCAGTGCGAATCTAAAAGAATAATAAGAGTAATAATATTAATGATAATTGAGCAAAATATGATGGGTATTTATTATTATCCAGATGAGATATTTATCATGTATTTGTAGATAGAGCCTTTGCGAGTTCCTGTGCTTCTTTCACGATTTATTAGATCTGCTTTTAGCAGTCCGCAGAGGTAAATATCTTGTTGCATTTTATCACCTATCTTGTTTAAATTTTGTATTATTGCCATACGCTTTTCTTCTGGGATTTTTACAAAAAAAATATACTTGCAACGACAGTCTTTTCCTGATTTAGGAGGCGCAGGATTATTCTTATAAATTGTGTGAGCTTTCCCTTCTGCCTTCAACTTCTTCCTGACATTTCTTTGCCAACTCCTTTCATTTCTCACTTTCCTCTTTTCCAAAACAACAGGAACATCGTAGTCACTATACTGGTATCAACCCCAGGTTCATAGTTGTCGTTTGAACCACTACTAAATGGCTCCAAGTCGCTTTCAGATTCACTCATTTTGTTTAAAATACACACTCTATCGATGCACGTTGGAGAATGTTTTAGGTTATGTTCTTTCGACAACCGTTTCGAGCAGTGGTTTGGAGCATAAAAGATGTATGTGATGCAGATACCCCTTTATGGCACAAAGCATACGAGGGTGTATATGTAAAACTGGCTCCATTCTTCTCTATAATATACTTAGATACGCCGTTCTTGTTCCAAATAATAAAGCATATTTAGTTGTATATAGTTTTGCAGATAACCCAAAATGGACAAAAATGACAGATACGTCCGTTTTGCAGCAAGACCTTCAATTATAGACCACAATCACTACTATTCTTTTTCTTGAAATTGTTAGAAACGATAGCGCCCTTGTGATGTCGTATTTAATGACGGATAATGTCATATATTCAAATTAAGACGGTTTTTTTTTATTGTGTAATGAAAAATATGAAGTAAATAAATAATCTTTATTTGGCAATTGCTACTAAAATATACAGGGTTATGATAAAGTAACGCACAAAATTCATAAAACGTACAATGTTCATTTTTGAAAAAAATGCAAAAACACGTCAAACAGTTTATTTTATTCCGCGTCTTTTAACATAAGTCAAAAAAATAAAACGTCAAATTTGTCAAAGTTATGACGTCATCAATATTTTTTTAAAATATGAAGCTTGGTTTTTTTTAACTTTACTTGATAAAGCTTGTTTTTCTGCATTATAAAGAAATAATTGAAGTAGGGGTCAAAAAAAACTAAAAAAAAAAAAACGAATTAGACTTGCAATGACTTGTATAACTCCGCAGATGATCGAAGACTGTAAATCAGGTCTACCATCATCTTGGCCTATGTCAGATAGTGAACGGGACACAGTTTGAACAAATCCTGTAAGAAATCGTTTTGGTTTAATGGACTGTTTAGTTAATTTAAATGTTATTACTATAATAAAGTTTATTTTGTTTTTTATTAATTCTCTCAGTTTTTTCTTATGTGACCCCTACTTCAATTATTTCTTTATAATGCAGAAAAACAAGCTTTATCAAATAAAGTAAAAAAAAACCAAGCTTCATATTTAAAAAAAATATTGATGACGTCATAACTTTGACAAATTTGACGTTTTATTTTTTTGACTTATGTTAAAAGACGCGGAATAAAATAAACTGTTTGACGTGTTTTTGCATTTTTTTCAAAAATGAACATTGTACGTTTTATGAATTTTGTGCGTTACTTTATCATAACCCTGTATAATTATGTATATTATTCAGGTCCCATTGAAGAGTATTATTTAAGAGCAGTTTGAATTTATTGATTATATCTTGCACAATTATAACATCTAATTAGGTATTTGTATTGTCTGTCCATTTTTTTTACATTTCCTCCTTAATTTATGTAACTATAATATTCAAATGGCGTTCAACCCATCTCATATATCTTAAATCGGCGTTTCTCAACCTGTGAGGTAAGTAGAATTGAGATGAAAATGGACGAAAAAATGAGAAAATTTTGTATGCTTACGCTTATGTTTATTGCAATAGATTTCAGTACAAAACTAATTTGTAAGTAATTTTTAAGTTTTGTTATCAAGGTCGTAGTGTAGCTTTATAGTTAAAATACAATTAAATTAAATAGAAATTAATATTACAATTACAGTATGATTTCACTGAAAATTATTCTATGGGGGGAGGGATGAGAAGTGTGATTGAAAAGTGGGTCGCAAATGCTAAAAGGTTGAGAATCCTTGTCTTAAATGCAAGAGAGAAGGCAACAATTTTGAACATATTTGATAGTTATATTTGATCCGTTTAAATATTTAAACGAAATGAAGACAAAAGTTGAAATTCCCCTTTCTTTAAAGACGAATATCTATGAAACCGTTAAATTTTGGAAACTAACACAAATGATAAAATTCACATTCATTTTAATACTCTTTCTAATAAAAAACAAATGAAGATTATGGCGATCAAAAAAATTCTTTTTATCGCAGCGCCATCTATATATTTACATAATAAAACACAATTGTGAGAGCAAACTAGGGTCAATCACATTCTCACTGTTTTTTACAAAATCCAAATATCTTTATCCGTTTCCAAGATATTTGCCCTGGGAGTTTTAAGTGGTACATCCTGTATAACCACATACATTCTCTCCCGTATTTCTAACTGTAGATTTGAAATTCCACAAATCAATAATTATAGTTGGGGAATAGTTAAGTTTAAAATTTAGATATGCAGCTACGCTAGTTTTCCTAAACCGTTTCTAATTATAATTGTTTCCAAAAAGATTAGCGTGTAGTGAATTTGTGTCCTCCGATAACAAAGTTTAATATCACCCACTGGCTTGAGCTGAACACTGTCGAATAGTACGCCCGCTTCTAATTAGAATATCGTGAAACAGAAAGGAGAATATCCCTTTTTGAAATTACCACGACTTACAGCAATCTAGCTAGGACCGCATATACAGCTCCTATTATGTTGTCCGACTTCAATTCCATGCTGTACTAGATATTGCAAATGTTTTGATGAAATACATATGTTCATAATGAATTCTATATAATAGGTGTTAAAGTACATTGATAAATATAATGAAACATATTACAGAACATAATTATTCAACAGAAATAATTAATGTGAAATTAATTAAAATGGTAATACGGCTATATTAAACTACATATTGCTGTGACTCTTGCTGTGACTCTTGCAGATTGATAATTATGTAATTATGTAGGTTCGGCAATTTCGCACTTCACAGTTTGGGTTACACTAATTATACTTTCTCTCAGGGGCAAAAAATAGAAAAATGTTCTTTCTCCAAAGTGAATGCTCTTAGGTTTTCTCCAGGTCAGATAAAGTAAATAAAAATACAGTAAAATCTTATAACATAATTTATTAAAATACTAAATAAGAATATCACAGACGTATTTACAAACAAAAGACAATTAAAATACAACATCAAACTGTTGCATCTTATGATAATATATAAAGAAAAACACTAATATAGTAATTATAATCCAAACAATAATAATAATTAAATCAAAAATATTCTACTAAACTTTTTGTTTCATCTTTATTCATGAATACCTATACTAAAACAATCAACAATTCAAAATTTAATTGAATGTGACTTATACTGGACAAATAACAAATAAAAAAAAAATTATAACTCCCACCAGTTATAATCATATACACATTAAGGTAATGGCTCTGTGCTGATTAATACTGCCCAGCGCCTTTTCTCGCTCCCAGACAGTATCCCCAAAAAAACAAATTCACGCAGATTGGTACACCAGTGTTGCGTCCTACGAGTTCGTCTTTTGACTCGTTGGACACACCCCTAACATACACAACAACGTGTCCACCTCTTAATATACCGGGTGGTGCAATAGTGTGTCGGCGGAGCTTAGTGTGAAAACTAATAACGCTGCAGTAATGAGACTTTACGTACCTATGTAGTATGCGACTGTGCATTTTCTAATTTTATTTACAAATATACAGGGTGTTCCAAATTTTCGCAACCACATTCAACTTTTTTATTTTAAATACATTGCTATACTTTCTAGATATTATAATGATAGCCATTCAAATTATCTTTGCAATGATATATGGATATGTGCACTTCAGACTGTTCGTTTTGATTTTATTGATAATATTGTTAAAATCTTGACAGTTGCAGCATCTAACATTTTAAGCTGTAGTCTGTAAATGGGTAGAATGCCTCACGTAACTCTTGTGTTACTAATTTATGGACTAGCACGTTATTGTTTTGAGGTTGAACAAAGTGAATAAATATACAGGGTGTTAAATATGTCGTGTCTAAGTTATCGATCTTTATTGGTTATTTTCCCGTTTTTTTTTAAATCTAACCTATAATATTTTTATAAGTCAGCATATTCCTTGTAAAATCGCCTTTAAAATGGTACCAATAACATAGTACTTATTTCTAGTATTTTCAAAGTTATAACCCTTTAATGGGATATACTATGTTTATAATATGCAATATGTGGGGCATCTAATAGTTGGTTGGCCATGAAAATAAAGTAATTTTAACAAACACCTGTTTTTTAAATGCTTTATCATTAGTTTTAGAAATACATTTTGAAAATTTTCGATAATAAAACAATCTTAATTTAAAATGTGTTCAAATATATTTCCATTCTGCTCTACACATGCTCTCAACCGTCTCTGTATCGACAGACTTACATTCTCAGCTAAGTTATTCTCACTTAATTGAAGAAAAGCGTTTCTTATTCGTTGCTGCATGTTCTCTGCCGTTGTAGGAGGTGTTGCGTAAACAATGTTTTTTACAGTTGGCCACAGAAAGAAATCACAAGGTGTGAGATCTGGTGATCGTGGTGGCCAGCTTATCAAACTTCCTCTCCCAATCCACTTATTGGTGAATACCCTATCTAAGTGTGCTCTTGCAGCAGCACCATAATGTGCTGGTGCACCATTATGTTGGTACCACAATCTCCTGATGACGTTATCTGGGAGGCCTTCTAATAGCAATGGTAAATTATTTTGTAGGAAATTTGTGTAGATTGCACAATTTAAAGTATTATCAAAAAAGAATGGACCAATAATAGTGTTTCCTATGATGCCTCCCCATGTGTTAACACTCCATTTTTGTTGATATAAAATGGGCTGAACAAAATGTGGGTTTGTAGTGTCATAATAATGGGTATTTTTTCTGTTTGTGGTTCCACAATTAGCAAATGTTGCTTCATCTGTGAAAAGCACATGATCTAGAAAAGTTATATCGTGTCGTAATTGTAAAAGTAGCCATTCACAGTACACTAGTCTCCTTTCAAAGTCCGTTTGTAATAAGCCTTGATGATTTTGAATTTTGTAAGGGTGAAACTTATGTTTTTTTAAAATCCTTTTTACAGCAGTGACTTCTATCCCGTGTTGTTTCGAAATTATCCTTGTAGATACGTGCGGATTTTCCACAATGGACTGGACGACTATCACTTTATTATATTCTGTAATCATAGTCTTACTTCTTTCATGTTCGACGTAATTCACTGAACCCGTTCGAAGAAACCTTATTAACAAATTTTCAAACGTTTTACTATCCGGTGCTCTTTGGTCGGGATATTCCATCGCATATGTTCTTGATGCTAAAAATGGATTTCTGTTGCTAGCGCCAAGAGCAAATATCATGTCTATGAGCTCCTCTTTCGAAAAATTCATTTTAAAGCAAAAACAACAATAAACTATTATGGTATCTAAATGAGAAATAATGTCAATAAAGCGATATAACTGATAACAAGGTAAATACAACACGTAACAACTACTAACAAACAAACGGAAATTAATAATTCACTAGCCGAACTTAATTTATAACAACAAAACGCAATTACAGAAAAGAGGAAATACAGAAAACGACTTTTTATGGACTTTTGAAGTAGAGATTTGACGTTTGGTTGTACAGCCATTTTTTTTTTAAACCAAGGCCAACCAACTATTAGATGCCCCACATATTGCATATTATAAACATGAGTATATCCCAAATAAATAGGATATGAAATACTTGAATGTGTAACGTACATTAACGGATAATAATTATCACAAATATACATATATCCATTTATACGTAAACGTATATGAATATATGTACGTGTAGAGATACACAGCATACACTTAGGTGTCATTACCAACAGCGAACGCACAGACACAGGTGTTTCGGCCTTTGAGGCCTCTTCAGTGTACGTGGTGCTGCTGGCAATGATCCACAACTAAAACCGTGTCTTATGTCCGTTGAATCGCAGAAGTGCCTATGAGAATATCTCAGCGACATCTGCCATCCAAGCGCGACACCGAACACGACAGTTTCATCTTGCACACTGTGCTAAAGACAAAACCTGTACGCTAAATGTGTATCTCTGCATATAAGGCCAATAGGTGGCACCGCCATATCACAAATAAATAGGATATGAAATACTTGAATGTGTAACGTACATTAACGGATAATAATTATCACAAATATACATATATCCATTTATACGTAAACGTATATGAATATATGTACGTGTATGGCAGATGTCGCTGAGATATTCTCATAGGCACTTCTGCGATTCAACGGACATAAGACACGGTTTTAGTTGTGGATCATTGCCAGCAGCACCACGTACACTGAAGAGGCCTCAAAGGCCGAAACACCGGTGTCTGTGCGTTCGCTGTTGGTAATGACACCTAAGTGTATGCTGTGTATCTCTACACGTACATATATTCATATACGTTTACGTATAAATGGATATATGTATATTTGTGATAATGAGTATATCCCATTAAAGGGTTATAATTTTGAAAATACTAGAAATAAGTACTATGTTATTGGTACCATTTTAAAGGCGATTTTACAAGGAATATGCTGACTTATAAAAATATTATAGGTTAGATTAAAAAAAAACGAGAAAATCACCAATAAAGATCGATAACTTAGACACGACATATTTAACACCCTGTATATATTCACTTTGTTCAACCTCAAAACAAATAACGTGTTAGTCCATAAATTAGTAACACAAGAGTTACGTGAGGCTTTCTACCCATTTACAGACTACAGCTTAAAATGTTAGATGCTGCAACTGTCAAGATTTTAACAATATTATCAATAAAATCAAAACGAACAGTCTGAAGTGCACATATCCATATATCATTGCAAAGATAATTTGCATGGCTGTCATTATAATATCTGGAAAGTATAGCAATGTATTTAAAATAAAAAAGTTGAATGTGGTTGCGAAAATTTGGAACACCCTGTATATTTGTAAATAAAATTAGAAAATGCACAGTCGCATACTACATACGTACGTAAAGTCTCATTGCTGCAGCGTTATTAGTTTTCACACTAAGCTCCGCCGACACACTATTGCACCACCCGGTATACATATATATTTAAAATTTAATTGAAATGCGTAAATGTGTTTCAAGGTATTGACTCTGTTCTGATTAATACTGCCTAGCTTCTTTTCTCGCTCCCAAACAGTCTCACCAAAAAAACAAACTCGTGTCACTAGGTTTAATCAAGGCTCCATACAACGAGTTAATTAATTGCTTGACTCGTTGTATACATTCCTGACTAAAATTCCTCTACACGTCAAACCTCGATGTACAAACACAAACAAAAAAATATAAATGATGAAAGTACATTCATTAATAAAAATAAAAAAAAATTCACCAACCTCGTTTAAACTCCAGCATAAATCACCATATAAAATTCTGTTCAACACTATATACAAAACAAACAAAATAAAACAGAATTAAAATACCTTAGTTCTTGATATAGTTGCTCAAATCCATCCAATCCAAAAAAAAAATTTAATATAACTTTTAAAATACTTCTCCAAATAATGAAAGAAAAATACTCTACAAAGAAAGAGTGCGTAAATAAATTTGATACTTTTGACATTCTACAGATTTGCAAACATAAAGTGTCTATACTTATAATCCAAATTTGAAATAAATCCTTTTATTTAATATAAAACAAAACTATTACAACTACTAAAATATTCTACCGTAACGCATAGTGTTAGACCATCGCGTGTTAGAATAAAAGCATTCTGGTTCTTCAATAATATTTGTCTCGCTTAAAATATTTATAGTGAATATAAAAATAATTTAAAGAAATTGTTCAAAATGTTTGTCTTCGGCAGTTGCACAATATTCTAACCAATCGTACAGATTTCTAAGAATGTTTTACAATTGTCGCACTGTAATGGAATTGCAAGCGTCTGTGATTCTTTCTCTTAGCTCTTTCATGTTTCTCTCGGACATTGTCGTACACTTTATGTGATACATGACCCCACAAAAAAAAATCGAGTGGGGTAAGGTCTGGGCTTCTGGCGGGCCATCTAAATGGCCCATATCGCCTAATCCAACTGTTGGGGAAACTTGTTTCAAGAATTTGGTGATTGTGGCAGCACTATGAGCTGGTGCTCGGTCTTGCTGGAATATTATTTCCACATTAGCTCGCAACTCATCCAGAGGGGGGGCTTACTTTCACCTGAAGCAGATCTAAATATTTCAGTTGATTTAAATTTCCGTCGATAAAAAACGGTCCCATGTTATTCCCCACTATTCCCACTTAAACATTAACTTTCTGAGGCTACTGTGTGTTAGCCTTTCGAAGCTTGTGAGGATTTTGTCGTATCCAAATCCTTTGGTTTTGCTTGTGTACAGTCCCATCTAGAGCATATGTACACTCGTCAGAAAACAGTATTCTTGTTAAAACATTTCCATTCAAAATTGTCAAAATTCCATTCTTGGGAAGAAATCGGTTGGTAACAATTTGTGAACATTTTTAATCTTATAAGATTTGTACTTTTCGGTCTTCAACACTTTATGGTAACTGCTTCTTGATATTTGGAACGGCAAGCATATTTAAGCTTGTGAAGCCCTCGTTTTCAACCATCAAACAAATGTTCATTTTGGTCTCTTCTGTAACGGCCGATGGATTTCTAATACATTTCCCGTAGTCACAATTTACGCAGCCTGTGCTTTGGAATTCATTGTAAATTCGAGACACTGTCGAAATACTTACGTCTTCCAGAGACTTTATCAGATCCAGACGAAATAAACTCTTATTTCATAAACTCTATCCCTAATTTACAAATAAAAGATGATTTGATTATTCATTATTAAAATACTCGTATAAATCATATAGAATTCAATTTTAAAAGCGTATAGGAGAAGGAGATCGAGTCTATCATTTCTAGCATACATACCAAAGCTGTGGGTACTGACGGTATAGATATTGAAGTAATTAAATTGTGTTGTCCTTATCTAAACAAAATCATAATGCATATAATTAACTACTGTCTCACTGAAAATGTATTTTGTGGTTGCTGGGGAGAGTCATTGGTGACTCCGGTACCAAAAATGTCACATCCTCTGGAATTTAAGTATTTTGCCTGCCATCTCAAAACTGCATGAAAAAATTGTGGATAACCAGGTGCGAGAGTATTTTAATCTCTTCTGTAATGTTGTGCCAGTAACTCAGTCAGGTTTTAGGCCGAATCACAGCTGTACCACTGCACTCCTTGATGTAGTGGATGATGTGGTTGGGAGCACTGACAAGGGTATGTGCACCACATTGGTGCTCCCCGATTACTCTAAGGCTTTTGATTTGATTAATCATGAGCTGTTGCTATCAATCTTGTATCACATTGGTATGAGTGCTGGTACTTTACGTTTTTTGAGCAATATTTAAGCAAAAGGATTCAAATGGTTACAGTTAATGGTAACATTTCGCTGTCTCTTCCACTGGCATCTGGTGTGCCGCAGGGGCGTGTGTGTGGGCCCTTATTATATATTATTTATTCCTCCAATATACTCAAATCTTTAGAATTCAGCAAATTTCATGCATATGCTGATGACACTAAATTATATTATTCGTTCGACCCATCACATTATTCAGATAGCGAGGCGCGAGTTAATGCTGACCTTAAAGCTGTGTTTGATACCTCTACGGAGCACGGTCTTGCGATCAATCCCGCCAAGTCCGTAGTAATTTTATTTGGTAACAGCCAAAAAAAAGAGATACTGAAGGGCATATTGAACTTTCGAATTAATGATATTCCATTAGCGTTTACGACCTGCGTCAAAAATCTTGGCGATTGGATGGATGAGGAACTGAAATTTGATAAACATGTAACTAAATTGGTCCAAAGATCATACGGTATCTTGAAAGTGTTGTATCCTTATCGTCATCTTATTACTCAAAGAAACATGATCTTGCTGACAAACTCGCTGATATTATCTCTTTTTAATGATTGCGATGTGTTATATGATTCCTTCATCACTAGAATTAATCAGAGGTGAATTCAATACGTTCAAAACTCCTGCCTCCGTTACATTTACGGTATGCGCAAGCACGAGGGGATATCTCACAAGCTTAAGGAGTGTTGCTGGCTGAGTTTGAGCGATTATCGCGGCCATCATTCAACGGTTTTGTTTTACAGCATTGTTCAATGTAGACGGCCGGCTTATCAATATAATAAGATCACTTACCGGACGGATATCCATAACATTAATATCCGACATTGAAATGTTATGGAATTGCCCCGACATCGGACTACCGCTTTTGAGCGTTGTTACTCTTACCGCATCGTCAAATTTTGGAACTCTTTACCTGGGTCGTTCGGGGACATCAGTTGTGGCGCTTTTAAAAGGAAATACAAAGAGTATTTGCAGGAGCCGCGGTGAGTGTCCCGCGAATTCCTTGATTTGCAGTGTTGTTTCTCGTGTTTCAGATTGTTTTTTCTTTTTCTTGTGTTTGTTGTTATTTATTATTATTATTATTATTATGTATCGTTGAGGGACATGTGCAGAATAACGGACGATCAAATTTCCTGGTCAGTCTGAGCAAATGCCTTTTAATCTTCTCAATGTATTTGTATGTCTTTCTCTTTTCTATATGTATACGGTATATATGGCCGCATGTATTTATTAATATTATTATTATTATTATTATGTATATGTGTGTTTGTATGTAGAAATATGCAATGGAAAGATTAATAAATGCATTTATTATTATTGAAGTGTAAACTTCTTTGGGCGCGTTGCGCTGATTGTAGGCACTGAACAAGACTGACCCGTCACGCTAGGATATGTAACGCTCGTTCGGGTAATGTCGGCTCGAGTCGACTAAGGGAACAAGATAAATATATCATATAGAGGTATTTAATTTCAATTAAATTGAAATTTAAATGAATAAATAAATTTATGTCCCCGAGCAGATTCGATCCTCGAGTCGCACGGGTATGACCAATGTATGACGCCGGCTCGTTGCATCAGATCAAGCGCGGGACACGTAATCGAGTACCTATTCATATCGTCTATTTATACATATGTCCGAACCGACCCAACGAAACGGCCGCTCGCGTCACTACTATACTCGTTCGGCGACCGTTACATGGGAAAGCATGACGCATCAGTCGTATAATACGTTACTGAATATTATACGCGTGTGTACATGTGTAAATGTAATAAATGTGCGAATACGTTTTATTTAATACGTTACTGAATATTATACGCGTGTATTTCGTATTATTAACCTCGCCTTGATGAAGTTTACACTTCTGCTGTGTGGTTTTAAGCACACCCATTTTCTTGTTAATATTATTAAAACTGGCCGATGAGGATATGCTACAGTAAAGTTGTCAACAATCTCTCTGTAGGACATTCATTGGATACATGCCGTAACAATTTCCACTCGTTCTGCAACTGCGTACACAGACATTTTCTTCGTAAATTTACTTGTCACTTCAAATCTCAACTGAAAACGAAGAAATAATTAAGAAGAACATCTTCATGTACAATTGGTAGAAATATGAATGATTTATTAAATGAAATACTAATTTATTTTAAATTGAATCCGCAACAAAAGTTAACTCGGGGAAGAATTTTTAGCACGCAAATCCTTATGTTACGCGTTTAAAAAATGCGCTGTATTCATAGAAACACGTATTTCAGATTTTTTTTTGTTTTCCTCAATACAATATCACTAAGAAAGTGTGTGCATAAGAAAGTAGAATGTGTCATTATGATACGTAATAAAATAATAAAAAACAGACTTCTCTAGAAACGGTCTTATCATCTCCGTGAATATGGTTAGCACAAAAGAAATATTTTTGAAAACCCATATATTCCGATTATCAAAAACAAAGACAATAAAAGTACCGTTACTTCTCCATTTCCATAGATTGTTCAAATGATACAGTCGAGGAACGCTATATATGTATTTCGGTTCCCTCATGTAATCCTATCCTGCCCATATACCGTGTAAGGAACAGTAAACAAAAGTATTGTAATAATATCTACACCATATTATTTTTTCCTTATAATGGAAAAATAAGCTTCCCCCGAAAAGGCAAGCTTAACCAAGATGTGTATAAGCAACAAGTTGATCTTTTATATCTTTATTGCTTCTTTATTCTATTTCCATTTAATACGTGGAGGATTTTCGTGTTTTGAGAGGGAGAGATCATATCCCAGCGGAATTACTACCTTAATTATAAGATGCTTAAACGTATAGGCGGCGGAAATATATTTTCTATTATTAGGCGATATTATTTGTACTTAGGAGTATATGTAGTAAGGACCTATTTATTAGATTAATTCATGCTGCGTAATATCCAACATACAAACTGATTTGAACCTGAATTAAGTTACTTATTAATATATTAATTCAGAATTTATACTTTACAATTATATGGTAAATATTTTTAATTTCAAATACAACATTAAAAATTGTAGTAATGTAAAAATTTTAATTTTTACTGTCATATATTTGTATTAAATATAAACTGCAGCGGATAGTCAAAAGTTAGACATGGTCAATGAATTTTGTTATACGTGATTGTAAGTTTTTAAACATAAAATTGAACTTTACTTGTAATAAAGGAGAAACTCAATTTAAAAGTTTCACTTAAACGGTTTAATATATATTATAAACCCAATCGTAGAGATATTCTTCATCCATTGCGAAATGTCAGTGACATAAATGAGCATTTTGTTACCATACCCATTGTTGAAAACCCTGGTTTGAACCATCTCATAGGTCATAGACTATTACGAATATAATTACTGTAAAAACTTTTTTCTTTTTGTCCGGTATCTGAGGATGACATAAGAACTACTATTTCACAGATCTGCGTGTGGTCATGATGGTATAAATATAAATATGATTCGTTATTGCTGTCCACTGCTATTACCTTTCATGACTCACATCGTGAACTCTTGTATTTTTATTTTATATTGTTAAGGTTAACACACCTTCGGAATTGAACCATTTGAGGCCGATCTCTCTGCTTCCCACAATGTCCAAAATATTCGAAAGAGTTATTGCATCATAGCTGCGGACACATTTATCAAAATATGATATTCTACCCGAAAATCAGTCTGGTTTTAGAAGTCGATATTCTTGTGGAACAGCTGAATTACTGATGACATATTTCGCGCGATAGACAACAAAAAAATTACAGTTCTCATCTCTCTAGACTTCTCGAAAGCCTTCGATATGATTAACCATTCGGTATTAATTGCTATTTTCCATTATACAGGATTAAGTGACTGCTCGGTGGAGTTATTAAGCAATTACCTCTGCAACAGATGTCAGAGGTTAATAGTTAAATGAAGAAGTATCGAATGTGTTACCAATTACTATGAAGTTCCACAAGGAAGTGCGAATTCTTGTTATACTTCATTTACACATCTTTTTGAAGTGTAAACTTCTTTAGGCGCGTTGCGCTGATTGTAGGCAGTGAACAAGACTGACCTGCAACGCTTGGATATGTAACGCTCGGATATGTGTAACGCTCGGATATGTGTAATGCTTGTTCGGGTAAAGTCGGCTAAGGGAACAAGATAAATACCGGGTCGTCCAAAAGTCTGGATTCACGTGGATTTTGAGTAAACTATTCACTTTTTTGGAAAACTGAATTCTGTATCTTGAATGGGAATAAAATTGCAACTCAATAGTATTTTTTATTTCAAAAAAATTGTTTATAATTTTGAGATAAAGTTAATAACAATGTTTTTTTAAATGGAAACCTACTGTGATTTTTATTTCAGAGAGAGTACTTTCGATAAGAATTGCATTGGCATAGAAATTTTGGCTATAAACCTTACGATTATTGTTTAAATTAATATTAAATTTTCGATCCGAACACTCGTTCGCGCTTGTTCGGAAAATACACGAACGTGTCTTCTCTTACCACGTTTCCAACTGTAGGCATGGGTCCACCCCCTAATAAAGCATTCTATTGAAGGCGTTACGTTTATCTTGAATGAAAGCATTTTTTTTTTATAAAATGGAGATCTACCGCGATTACGATATTTAAACGTTATGAGAAAGTACAACGTAGTTTAATAAAAAATAATTTTATGGTCTTTTTCCGTTTTTAGACACTTGGAAGGTCCAAATCTTATCTCATTCTGTTTTTGGTATTACTAGTGTACGTTTACGGAGCGAATTTGAATTTTTATTTTCTGTTTTCTTGAACGTTTTGTTTGTTGTTAATTGTGTTGTTTTGGTATTGACTTTATCTATTATTTTTGTGATCTGTGATTTTGAACAATTTGCGTAAATATGGAACTGGTAGAGAGAGAACGGATAGAAATTCTAATTATGGTGGGATACGGCGACAAAAAGCGGTAGATCTCCATTTTATAAAAAAAAATGCTTTCATTCAAGATAAACGTAACGCCTTCAATAGAATGCTTTATTAGGGGGTGGACCCATGCCTACAGTTGGAAACGTGGTAAGAGAAGACACGTTCGTGTATTTTCCGAACAAGCGCGAACGAGTGTTCGGATCGAAAATTTAATATTAATTTAAACAATAATCGTAAGGTTTATAGCCAAAATTTCTATGCCAATGCAATTCTTATCGAAAGTACTCTCTCTGAAATAAAAATCACGGTAGGTTTCCATTTAAAAAAACATTGTTATTAACTTTATCTCAAAATTATAAACAATTTTTTTGAAATAAAAAATACTATTGAGTTGCAATTTTATTCCCATTCAAGATACAGAATTCAGTTTTCCAAAAAAGTGAATAGTTTACTCAAAATCCACGTGAATCCAGACTTTTGGACGACCCGGTATATCATATAGAGGTATTTAATTTCAATTAAATTGAAAATTAAATGAATAAATAAATTCATGTCCCCGAGCAGATTCGAACCCGAGCCGAACGGGTATGACCAATGTATGATGCCGGCACGTTGCATCAGACCAACGCGGGACACGTAATTATTCCTATCGTGTATTTATACATATACATACTGCTATGGTTTTTTTATATCATGGATAAGTAATATTAAATAAATTGATTTACTTCAAATTTATTTTTCTGTGGGGCAAATGTTTTGGTAATCTGTGTATATTAATATTTATTTTGTTATTTGAATTTAAAAGAAAAGATGCCTGAAGATTATTTACGCTCAACTTGATATCTTTATATTGTATACATGTGCGGAATGTTATTGAGACGTGGTAGGGATGTATGGACTTTGACTTGTCCGGTGGTGAATATTGATTATTAAATTTTGGTCTCCCGTTAAATGCAGTTCTTTTATTAGATATTAGATGTTTGAATAAAATTTGTTATAGTTCATTTATATTTTTCGGAGCCAAGATTTAATCAAGTTCGTGAATTAGTTATTGCTGTTACACTAGTTAAGTATATATATTTTTAAGAAAGAGAATGCATTCTTTATAATAATAATAAGAGAAAATTTTAATATTGAAAAAGTAGACTCGTATCCGTCATTTTGTTTCCTGCACGTGTTTGAGAATATTTTATATTTATTTGAGAAGCTATTAAAGTAGATAATTTTCTTTATTGTATCAGTTTGCTACAATTTGATGTATTTTTAATTATAGGTATTTTATGAATTATTTTTAGTAATTAATTAGGTAAATTTTTGTCGCGTTTGTCAGTACAAGTTTTTTTTATCCTATCTGGTCAAGTAGTGGGTAGGATTTTTTCTTGAGTATTTGTTAATGAAAGTTTTTTTTTTTTTTTTGTTTTTTTATAATAAAAAATTATTTCTGATCTGTTTTCACTTTTATTAAAGATTTTAGAAAAGATAATTAATTATTTATTTCATTTTTTTGTCTTCAAGTAATTTGTGGTTTTTTTATACTGTTTCCTAAGATCACGATTCCTGACGTGAACATTGTACAGTTTCGCCGAGGGAACCTGAGAGAGAGAGAATTTTGTTTTATGAGCTAGATCGTGGCAACCCTATAATAATTGTACTAATATCATAGCACAATTAAATTGGCGCCCAACGTGGGGCAGAAAAGCAATTATTTTGGTGGCAACCAAAGTGTGGCAGAAAAACAATTAAATTGGCTGAACCAACGTGTGGCAGAAAAGCAATTATTTTGGCTGAAACAACGTGGTTTGAAAATGGAAGGAAGCAGAAATTTACAAGGCGCTCAACAAAATATGGATGTGTTAAACAAAATGGAGGGAGAAAAGAAAATGGAATGGAGACAACCAGCAGGGTATGAGAGTGATGAGTCGCAGGAGCAGAGTCAGGGTATGGAGTCTATCTTAAAGAAAAAAGAAGAAGGAGAAAATAAAATGTTGATGGAAATGATATTGGAAATGGGAGAAAGAATGGACAAGATGGAAGAAAGGATGCAAAGAAGTTTTGAGGTATTTATGGCAAAGTTTGGACAGGTGGATGGACAAATAAAGAAAATAGAAGAAAATAAACAAGATATTGAAGAATTAAAAATTAAAGTTGATGTAATGAAAGAAGAAATGTTAGAAAGAATAAATATTATTGAAGATAAATGCATAAAAGTGCTACAGAGAGATGTATTAAATGGAAAAGAAATGGAAAAGGTGGAAGAGAAGATAACAGCAATAAAAAATGAACAAATTCGTGGAAATGGGGAAATAACGCAATATATTCCGATGCCAGTATCAGATGATGCTTTGCCTAAGTTTTATGGATCAACATCAATAAATCCGATGGGTTTTCTGAAGAATTTGAAGGCGTGTTTGGAGAATGTTCCAGGAGATGGTAGAAAGCTGCAGATGGTGAGAAATTGTTTGAAGGACGATGCTCTTATCTGGTGGGACATGATTTCTGATGAGGTGACGACGTTCGAGGATTTTGAAAAGAAATTCACACAGCAATATTGGGGACAGATGGCACAAATGAGGGTGAGAAAAGATTTATTATTTGGTAATTTTAAGAAAGGAGGTTCAGATAATCGGGAGACATATATAATAAAAAAATATTCAATTTTAAAATATTTAACTCCTGCTATGCTAGAAATTGATTTGGTTACACAATTAGCATGTCATTTTGATTTTGAAGTAAGTCAGGCAGTGGCCATACAAAATATAAAGACCATTAGTCAATTTATAGAATTATTGAGGAGATTAGATGATGCTGAGTATGGAAATAGATTTCAAAGTTTTAATATGTTAAAATATGATAGAAATGGTATAAGATATAGAGAACAAAGAAATTTTAATGATAGAGAAAGAAATTCACACAATTATAACATGACAAATAGATTTGTGAGACCACAGGTAGAAAATAGAAATGTAAATTGGAATAGAGAGAATGATAGAGCATGTCAATTAAGAGAGGAAAATAGAAATAGTAATTATATACAGAATGAAAGAGTAAATAAAAATTTTTCATATAATGGTACTAAAAAAGAAAATAATAGAGAAAATGTAGAGAGAGAGGAAAAGGCAAAGTGTCAGGATTTTTAGATAGGCCAACCAAAGAGATAATTAGTATGAATGCAATGAGAGATAATGATTCAGATAGTTTAGATAATAAGATGTTGCCACATATAAAAGTTACTATGGGAGGAGTGAAAGTAAATTGTTTAGTTGATACGGGGAGTGAAATTTCAATCTTGGATGATCAAATAATAAAAAAATTAGAAAGTATGAATGCAGGTAAATATATACCTACAAGAAAAATTACAATTGTGTCTGCGACGAAAAAGATAATAGCAATGGTAAATAAAATTTATGTAGTTGAATTTATGGTAGAAGATAATAAGTTTTTGGGAGAATTTATGTCAGTCAAAGGTTTACAAAGAGATGGTATTATTGGAATGGACCTGTTAGAGAAAATAAAGGCAGTAATAGACATTGAAAAAAAATGTATGGTGGTGGAGAATCAAGTAGTTTCTTGGTTTCAGCAGGATGAAGTAGATGAAGAAAATGAAAAGATTATAAATAATATGGAAATGGTATATGAAGTAAAAGAAGGTATAAATAGTATAAATGGTGAAAATTATGAAGAGGTTGAAGAGGTTAAAGAAATAGAGTCCAATAATATGTGTATCGAGGCGCCTGAAGATGTAGATTTACTTGAAATTAATGTTGAAGAAAAATATAAAGAAAATGTCAAAGATATGATAAAGAAGAATATTTCCTAGGTAGATAAATTTCCCTGTATTGCTAAAAATTATGTACATTCATTAGAAGTAGATGAGTCGAGACCATTTAAAATTAAAAATTATCCAATTCCCAAAAATATGCAAGAGAAGGTGAGAGAAGAAGTAAGAAAGATGTTGCGAGATGGTGTTATTGAGAGAGGTGTCACGAGGTATGTCAATCCGCTGGTGGTGGTTCAAAAGAAGTGTGGAGATATTCGCTTATGCTTGGACGCCAGAAGGTTGAATGAGCGTACCAAGATGCAATTTGAGACTCCTGTAACTGTGGAAACGTTATTATCTAAGTGCAACGACGCTAGGATTTATACTAAGTTGGATCTAAAAAGTTCTTTTTGGTTGGTGCCTTTAGAAAGAAAGAGTAGAAAATATTGTGGTTTTATGGTAGATGGAGCTGTATACAAATTTAAAGTGGTACCATATGGACTAAGTAGCTCGTCTGCTGCTTTAATTAGAGCAATGCAACAAATTTTAGAACCTTATGAATCGTTTGTATCCCATTATATAGATGATATATTAATATTTAGCAAGACAATTGAAGAACACATGGAACATTTAAGGAAGGTTATAGAGGTATTAGCAAATAATGGTTTAAAAATTAATATTAAGAAATGTGAGTTTTTTAAAAAGGAAATTAAATTCCTTGGATATAATTTAAGTTTAAAATATGTCAGTGTGGATGATTCTAGGCTGGAGGTTATAAAAAATTATCCTAGACCTAAGAATGTGAAAATGTTGAGAGGTTTTCTTGGTATTGTGGGTTATTATAAAAGATTTGTTCCGTATTTGGCAAAATTATGTGCACCATTGTATGAATTATTAAGAAAGAATGAAAAATTTATTTGGTCTAAAGAAAGAATAGATGCTTTTGAAAAGGTTAAGAATGAATTTTATAATAGTTTGTTATTAGTACTGCCTGATTTTTCTAAAGAATTTTTATTAAGAGTTGATGCTAGTGATTCTGCTATAAGTGGAGTTTTAATTCAGTTAGATGATGAGGGAAATGAAGAGCCTATTTGTTTCATTTCAAGGCTATTAAAAAAATATGAATTAAGATATACAGTGGGAGAAAAAGAGTTACTTGCTGTTGTGCATACAGTAAATAAATTACGTTTTTATTTGTTGGCTAAAAAATTTATTGTAGAATCAGATCATGCGGCGTTGACGTCACTTTTGTCAACGAGATTTTCAAATAATCGAATATATAGATGGTCATTGTTGTTATCAGAATATTCATTTCAAATTAGACATATCAGAGGTGTTCTAAATGTTACCGCTGATGCTTTAACAAGAATGTACAATATAAAAAGTAACTTCAATCATGTCGAGTTAAATGCTTATAATAGATATGCAGCTGAGGGAATGTTTGACTATGTTGAGATCCATCAGGTCCAGCAGGATGAATGTTTTGATCATATTAAAGAGGAATTGAGAAATGTGGGGAATTATAAAGATTATATTTTTCATGATGGGCTTATTAAAAAACAGATTCGTGATCAGTATAATGTGGTTGTAAATGAAATGTATGCTCGTCAAGCAATGTCCATTATTCATAATGAACTGGGACATATTGGGACTAGGAAAGTTTGGTTAACTTTTAGAGAAGCTTTTTATGCTGTTAAGGATAGAAGTATTGCGAAAAGGGTGGTAAGGAATTGTAATGAATGTTGTTTTGGAAAGCATAAAAATCGCACATTGCAACATGATATAAAAAGTATAATAGTGAATAATAAATTGGATTTAGTAGCGATTGATTTCTTAGGAAATTTAATACCAGGAGATTATGGGTATAGAAATATATTTGTTATGGTGGATATTTTTACTAAATTTGTTAGGCTGTTTCCCACTACAAAATACAATTCTGAGATTGCACTTTTATGTATTAATAACTTCGTACAAAATCAAGGAAAAATGAGACGCATTTTAGCAGATAATGCTAGTTATTTTACTAATGATAGATTTATAAATGCTTTGAATGAACAAAATATTAATGTATGTTTTTCTTCGATACGCCATCCATGTGCCAATCCATGTGAGCGGTATATTCAAGAGGTAATCAAATTTTTGAGGATGAAAACCCATGAACACCATGTAGGCTGGGTCCAGTATGTCCAACAGATAGAAGATTCCATGAACAATTCGCCCAATACCCTTACTGAAGAGTGTCCAGCAACTTTGATGAATGGAATGACTCCTAGTCGGCCCTGGGATTTGCATGGAGAAGTTGTTCATAATCTAGAAGAGAGAAATAATTTGGTTCGAGGAAGACTACAAAGGCAAGGGGAGATGTATGTGCGCCGAGAAAATGAAAAAATCAAAGAAAGAACTAGGTTTAATATTGGAGATACAGTTATTGTTAGAAGATACAGGGTTGCCAGAAGAAATCAAAAAAAGTGTGCTAAATTGGATCTTCCGTATTGTGGTCCGTATATTGTAACAAGAATATTTAATAATGTCACATATGAGCTCTATTCAATGGATGGACGCATTAAGAAGGGACGATATCACATTAGTATGCTTCATCCATATTTGAACAATCCTTAAGAAGATTGTGAGGTACTATACAATTATATTCTGTGTGCGGAGAAGGGTTTTAATTTTACATTATATTGTATTTGGAGAAAACATTAGAGATAGTAAGATGTTGTGTGCGGAAAATAAAAATTTCTGAAATCTTTGCTTTGCACAGATTTAATAAATTGTTATTTTGGAGATATGCTATGGTTTTTTTATATCATGGATAAGTAATATTAAATAAATTGATTTACTTCAAATTTATTTTTCTGTGGGGCAAATGTTTTGGTAATCTGTGTATATTAATATTTATTTTGTTATTTGAATTTAAAAGAAAAGATGCCTGAAGATTATTTACGCTCAACTTGATATCTTTATATTGTATACATGTGCGGAATGTTATTGAGACGTGGTAGGGATGTATGGACTTTGACTTGTCCGGTGGTGAATATTGATTATTAAATTTTGGTCTCCCGTTAAATGCAGTTCTTTTATTAGATATTAGATGTTTGAATAAAATTTGTTATAGTTCATTTATATTTTACGGAGCCAAGATTTAATCAAGTTCGTGAATTAGTTATTGCTGTTACACTAGTTAAGTATATATATTTTTAAGAAAGAGAATGCATTCTTTATAATAATAATAAGAGAAAATTTTAATATTGAAAAAGTAGACTCGTATCCGTCATTTTGTTTCCTGCACGTGTTTGAGAATATTTTATATTTATTTGAGAAGCTATTAAAGTAGATAATTTTCTTTATTGTATCAGTTTGCTACAATTTGATGTATTTTTAATTATAGGTATTTTATGAATTATTTTTAGTAATTAATTAGGTAAATTTTTGTCGCGTTTGTCAGTACAAGTTTTTTTTATCCTATCTGGTCAAGTAGTGGGTAGGATTTTTTCTTGAGTATTTGTTAATGAAAGTTTTTTTTTTTTTTTGTTTTTTTATAATAAAAAATTATTTCTGATCTGTTTTCACTTTTATTAAAGATTTTAGAAAAGATAATTAATTATTTATTTCATTTTTTTGTCTTCAAGTAATTTGTGGTTTTTTTATACTGTTTCCTAAGATCACGATTCCTGACGTGAACATTGTACAGTTTCGCCGAGGGAACCTGAGAGAGAGAGAATTTTGTTTTATGAGCTAGATCGTGGCAACCCTATAATAATTGTACTAATATCATAGCAATACGTCACTGCTGTACTCGTTCGGCGACCGTTACATGGGAGAGCATGACGCATCGTCGTATAATACGTTACTGAATATTATACGCGTGTGTAAATGTAATAAATGCGCGAATACGTTTTATTTAATACGTTACTGAATATTATACGCGTGTATTTCGTATTATTAACCTCGCCTTGTTGAAGTTTACACTTCTGCTGTATGGTTTTAAGCACACCCATTTTCTTGTTTGTACAAAGCTCTAAAATTTTGTAACTATCGTCATTATGCCGATGATACACAAATATATTACTTTCTCTATCCTACCGATGTCGGCGCTGCTGTGGAATTAGTAATGGATAACTTAGGGATCTTACGGATGCTATCAGCCAGCTTTCAATTAACGGAGGCCAATCTTCGGTTATCAAATATTTGTTCCCCCACGTTACATCCCTCAAGCATCCGGATATTCTTGCTGACTTCATAATCTGTTGTTTGGTTTCCCTGTAAATGTTTCGTTCACTTGAGATTTCTACACCAAGATACTTGAGGGACATTACTTGCTCGATGATTTTATTATTTATTACTAATATGCATCTTATAGGTTCTCATGACGGAAAGTAAAGAAAAAATATACAAGACCATGATAAAACCGATCATGACATATGCAGCAGAAACTAGAGCTGACACAAGCAGAACGAAGCAACTGATGCGAACTACTGAGATGAACATCTTGAGAAATATAATGGGAAAAACCAGGAGAGATAGAGTTAGGAATGAAGCGGTAAGAGAGGAATGTGGGATTGAAGATGTTATCAGGTTTGTGAGGCCAAAAAAAGGGGAATGGAATGAGTACATTCAGAAAGCCGGGCAGGACAAATTGGTAAAAATAGCAAAAGACCAGAGACCTGCAGGAAAAAGAGAACTCGGTAGCCCATTGAAACAATGGAGGGAGAGCTGGATTTCCACTTCGAAGGAAACACCATAAAGGAAGAATGCTTGAAGAAAAACAGGTTACGACCTAGGTAAAATGCTCTTTTCCAATAGACATATACTAACTAGTGACATTAAAAAGCATTTGTGTGACGCGTTGATTTTAACGAAATTTAATTATTGCGACATTGTCTATGGTAATTGTCTGGGTTCCACTGATATCTTGAGAATACAGAGGGTGCAGAATGCCTCTCTGCGCTTCATTTATGGAATTAGAAAATTTCAGCATATTTCGCTTACGCTAGTTAGAGCCGGCTGGCCTTGTATAGAAAGTTATAGGACGTTTGTGCACAATGAGAATATTCGCCGAGAGGATGCTTTTACTCCTCCTCTTCACCGTTCCGCTATATTCGAGAGGTCCTTCAGTTTTAATATTTGCAGAGCTATAAATATGGGTACCGGTGCTCGTTTTTTTAAAAATTTTTCGATTGTACGACGTTTTTCATTTATTTTAATGTACCTAGTGTTAGATTTGCAATACACTATTATCTAGTACTAATTTGGAAGTACAATTTTACCCAATACTAGTTAGAGTTACAAATAATCTAGTACTTTCGGGTTTTGTTTTAGGTTGAATTAATTGACAGTTAATTTGAACCACAAGCAGTTGACTAATCCAGTCACAAGAGTTTTCTTTTGTTTTACAGGCTAAATGTATAGAAAGGGCCTTTTAAATATTTTTTAGACATTAACTGTGCTGTTAAATTTACGAGCCTAGTCTCGTACTTCGGATTTGAACTGATAGGCAGACGTAAGAGAGTGACCGTTCATATTATATCTATTTAAACCCTTCTGGTACTTTGTAATAAGTTTGGTAAATATATATTTCACCTACTTCTTTGATTATTAGTTATAATTTCACTTCAGTCACTAAGTAAGTAGACGGGCGAGACTTTGAATTTGGTTAATGAAAATTGTGATTGTGAATCTTGATCAAAGTTATCGAAGTTTTAAATTTCAAGCTATGTCTTGTTGTTTATTAATTTATTATGACTCTTCAAGTCATAGAGTAATATCTCTTTCAATAATAATATTTTTATTTTAAAGCTTATATACCTGTGGTTTGATCTAAATTGTGTCCGTTTTGTAATACGAGAATTTTTGGTTTGCTATATGTTTTTATTTAATTGGGGCCTCCTCTATAGTATCAACTTTATGTATCAAAAGTGCAGAATGTATTTATCATATTATCGTTGCTAAGCCAATAAAGTAATATTCCATAATAAACGCGAGCAGAACCTATGCAAGCATGATTCCTGAGATTGTATATGGAGGGTACTGGGTACTGGGAGGATACTGGGCGAGTTATGTGGAGCAATTGTGTGGTAGGCTGACGGCGGCAATATACGCGATCAGGCGTATCATGCGTGTGCCAAAGCAGTAAGCGGCTAGGTTGACATATTACTCATGTTTCCACTCTGTTGCTTCCTATACGGAATACTTTTTTGGGGGCAGTCTTGTGGGTTTTCCCAAGTGTTTGCACTGCAGAAGAAAGCATTGAGGGCATTATGCAATCTGAGAATTGTGGACAGCTGCAGGCAACACTTTAAGAGACTAAAAATTCTTACATTGCCAAGTGTTTATGACTACCCCAACAGTAATCAGAAAACACTTAATAGAGCATAGTTTCTATACATATGATGAATTTCTAAAGAACTTTTGATATCCTATTTTTCTGTGTTATTCGTAGTTTTCTTACAATAGATATATTTAACATGTATTTATATTTGTGTTTAATAGTTATATAAGTTTAATTTATTTATCTGTATACATATTGTCTGACGTTTCTGTAATGTTAATTTACACGAATAAACACTATTATTATTATTAAGCAACTTATATTTTTGCTGAGATATTGCATACATTTGTCTAATACCTGAAACTTGATTGGTGTTCGATTTTTTTTTGTTTTTTATTATTGAATTTCTAATTTCTTCTTCATCTGTCCTTACTTTACTTCCTCATTTATGATCAAGCGGTCTCACATACGCTTGACTTTGACAGATCTTAACACTACTACTAACTCAAAAAGTAAGACGATATTTTATGCACGGCTAACATCATAGTATATAGTATACCTAATACATCACTAACTGAACACTACAAGGGCATGGATACAAGAATATAAGAAACAGCATCTTACAGGTCTTATTAATACGATCGCGCCACTGTAATAATAATAAAACTATGAAGCGATATTTACATAAATAAGTATATAACTCTTGCATACTTTCCTAGAAATAGTAATTTGCCAAGCATTTCTTTGATGTAATTTCAATTTTAACGGAAAGGATCCGTGCATACGTATAACTTCAGCGTCACTCAAAACAATTTTATAACTTCTTGCGTCTTAAAAACATGTCAGAAACTGGTTTTATTACATCCCCGAGTAGTAGTAATATACGCGGTATTTTGCATATAACGACATGTAGAGACGTTTCTTGGCCTAATTTTCGAGAAAATCCCGCGTCGCCTCTAGGAACGAGATAGCTACTGAAATATTTGACGTCATATTTTGTAAATATCACGCTTCAAAATGCTTTATGCTTTAGTAGAAACATCTGAAAACAAGACGAGCTTTTCATTTCGCATTAATTCTGAGAAGTTCTCTTGTCAAGCAGTTAAGACAGCGTATGTGTGTTATTTATGAAGTACTTATACTGTTTGTAGCGGGCGCGTTACCGTAAAGCTCTCTAATTGCTATTTATTTCAAGAGTGTCTTGGGCTCTCCATAATGCCAATTTATTAACGTAAAATTAATGCAATATTATTAAATAAGTTATAACGACTCCTGAATTATATGCAAATTAACAGCTAATATAATTTGTACATAAAACAAAATTTGTTGTTGTTCTTAATTATATATATATTCAGAGAATGTAATTTTTAGATATCAATTAACTAAAGGTTAAATATTTGGCAAGTAAATGAACATGGATATTAGAACAAACAGTCAGAGTTAAAATATTACAGTATAATATGAACGGAAACTAGAAATTCCAAATCAAATGTGTCCACACAAATATTCAATTAAAAATATGTCATTTAGATATATTTAATGAATATGTTGGTGTGTAAATTAATTTAAAGGAATTTTATATCACTAATGTATTTTGAGTTTATACTTATGAATGCATTTAATTTAAATCATAAAAAACGACGTGGTTTCTTAATAAGTGCCTCATGGAAATATTTTAGGACCAAATCTTGTGAATCGAAATACCAAAAAAATTCAAAAATCTCAGATATTAACTTCCTTTTTGATGGGTCTTTGTTTTAGCCAAGTAATTCTAAAATTATGATTACATTAGTAAAAACCTAAATAACCAATACATACCATATTTATAAAGTTATTGAACTATACAGTTAAAATACCAAATATGGTAACACAAAACAAGAAATTATAAAGAAAAAACGCATATAAACAAACAAATTTTATCTAAGCTGTTGATAAAAGCGCTTCTTTGCTGCTGTTTGGAAACTTTTTACGGTAGTCTTTTACAACTTTTAAAAGAAACTGTTTCTGATCTTCATTTTTTGTTAAAATACTGTTAAATTCTTCCATAAGTTTGACACCTCTTTCAGCCGTATCATTGACAACTTTAAGCTCTTTAACGATTGCTAATCCCTTTTGAAAATCTTCTCGAGTGTTCCAAGTAGACGGATGGTGCTTGAAAAACTCACACTCAATTTTAAATCGTTTAAAAAACGCGGCCGTATTTTTTGAAGCAATATATTGTAGCGGCTGGTTGATAAATGTGGCAACATCTTCTTCTTGAAGTATAGGACGTTTTACATTTTGGAAATCGTCCTCATTGTCCTCATCTTCCAGGATTGCTTTTGCAAGTTCAATTTTTGTCTCTACGGTAACGCTTTCGTCAAAAAGAGCCAAAGCAATCGTCTCCGATGTCAAATACCAAAGATGACCGCAAAATTTTTTTATCGCTTTACTTGAAAGCTCTTCGTGATTGTTTTTATAAAAAAATTAATCTTTTAAAAAACTTAGGTCTTGCAGTGGTGCTTTCGCAGCTATGGGGCAACAAAACCACGCTTTAATGTAAATACTAGTAACAAAAATACAAATATCCCTAAGGCCCTCACTTTCATGCGACGTTAGTCTAAACTGGCTCCTGAAGAGAAATATTTTAAAACAATAAATGGCTTTCGCCATCCATCTGGCATGGTGGAAAGCACCGGAAATACGAAAACTTACACCTTTAGGAAGTTGGCCACCTAGAAATATTATTGCAAGTTCTAATAACTCCCTGTAGTCTTCTCTAGGATGATGTAGTTCTAACTGGGTGAGACAGAACTGTAAAATAGGATCACGGTAGTTTCTAATTCTAACGCTCACATAATCATCTTGAACTCCAGACTCATAACGTGTTAAGTCAATTTGGCTCCAGGCCTGTTGAAATCTCTTAAAGAGAGATATATCTGGTCCAGATGAGGTACTAATACAGACTTCAAAAGCACATTTTAAAATCAACTCATAAATGTGATGACGACACGGCAAGTATAACAAGTCTTTATCCAATTTTTGTTCAAGAAGAACGCAAGCGCCATTTATTCTACCAGTGTTTGATGCCGTAGTATCGCAACAAAGAGCTTCAACGCTTTTACTTAGTTGATATTCCTCAAGCAGTTGATATACAGCAGATGCCATCTCATCGCCTTTTCCAGATTCAAGTGGCGGAACACCAAGGAGATGCTCGTTACCATTACAGGTAACAATAATAGGCAAACAGTCCACTTTTTCTTTACCAGTTAATGCCGGAAGTAGTTTTCCGTCCCAATGAATTGTTAGACCTGTTTCGGACTCTTTTAAATTTATCAGATCACTCTTAAGCCCAGCAGCACGCTCGGAGAGTAAACGTTCTCGATAGCGATGAATTGAAGATCTATTTATTACCAACTCTTGAACGCAGTGCCCGAGAGCCTCTGCAACTGCCACCAAAATATGAACTAGGCGTAATAAAAGACTTATTGCCACGCTTCTGAACTTTGGAAGGACCGGGTTTGTCACACTCTACTTCAGAAAATTCTGCATTGTCATCGGATGTTGCATCTGAATCGGTCATAATAACTGCAAGGAAATTTAAAACCACTAATTAAATTAATCTCTATCTAAATAATAATAGTATTTTACCTTCATTTTCATTATTTATGTCTTGATTAAGTCTTTCATGCCTTTCTTGTTCTTTCTTCAACCTTTTTTCCCTCCTCTCTTCTTTTTCTGCAAGTTTTCTGTCAATTCCAGCTAAATATCCCGGTCTCCCTTTTTGCCTTTGTGACAAAAGAAATTCTCAGTCTTCTGCTATTGCTATTGTTGAAAGAGCATATGCGTGAGCAATATCAAAGAGTACCTCCAACTTTTCTGTGAACGCCGTTTCTTTAGTTCTCTGAGTTGTACTGTTTCTGCCACAATTTTTTTGTAAATTTCGCCATTCATTATACAAAGTTTCCAGCTTTGCAACACAGTGTTGAGGTTCTCGTACCGGAATTTTGGCTTTTTGCCAGAAAATAACAGTTTCGTCAATAGCTAAACGCGCACTTTCTCGAACTGTTAAATTCACGAATCTAATATTATAAGAAAAAACTTGTAGCACTTGTCTGTTCGACGGTAATTTACTACCACAAATTTGGGAAGTTTCACATCCTATTAAATACAAATTAGATCTTAGTTTACGTTTGGAAGTCACTTTTAAACACACGATACAAAAACTGATGCTTAATAGCTTATACCTTGAAATACACGTAAGAACTAAAGCGGAAAGCGAGAGCTAGCGATGCGCGCTCATACTTATATACTATATACTGTGCGTGCGCGCGCAGCGGTTGTTACACTAATGTTCCCACCACTTAGTAACAAGTTCGTACACGTCGATTATCATTATTTTACGTGATACACACCCAAGATTAGTTACCTAGTATTAGAGGCGACACAAAAACCATTGTTTGAATATTATTCACTATTGCCAATTTTTGACTTACGTGAGGCACGACTTAATGACAAGTGATCAGGCTGAAATTTGGCAGGGCGTTATATATTTACAAAAGAAAAATAATGGGGGGGGGGGTGAGGCGTTTGAAATTTAGAAGTTCAAAAATAAGGACCACCCTAATGTATATTGCTCAAGTTCAGTGATCCGAGGAATAGAGTTGTGTGTAATGATGTATACATTTTAGGTCTCATTTCTGTTTATATTGTGGTAAGTACTTTTTCTTCTTACGTTCTACTTGATTTTAATCTTCAACAATTGCTACTACTCTTCTTCAAATATTTCCGCCATTTAAATTTCCATTATTCATGTATATTATAGTATTTATAAATTGTATGAATGATTTTATGGATTTAAAAAGCATGTCATATGAAAATACTATTCTAAAAAAAAACAAAGTTTTCATAAATACGTCACACTGTCAGATATAAATATTCAAAGTTTTTTACATCTAATTTTAATATTATTGAAAAATAATTGTTTGGTAAGAACTCTCCCATGCAATACAGCTTGTTTGGATGGTGACTGTGTTGTGAAAGCTTTTGAATAGACTAGGGTTTCCTTAGTGTAAAACGCTGTTGACTTTCTACTGTAAAGTCAACAGCGTTACCGCGAGGCAATATTGCAAGCGCGGGCAAATATAGCGGTCTGGAATATTCTAGAATCAACATTTCAAAACGGCTTCGAAGGTAGTGCGTTTTTTGGAAAAAGTGCATCTGTATGTGTATTGATGGAGCTCTATCAATGTCAGGTCACTATGTATTGTATGCCCTTATTTGCAGCAAATTACCCCATGATATGTAGACCAATTGCTATCTCTCTCTCTCTTTCAATTGAATTATAGATATTTAAAAGATAGGCCACTGCAAGCCAGATTTTTTAAAAACTATGCATGAAAGTGGGAGCTGAGATACAGACCTACTATACTAGTGCAGTTTGCGATCACTTTCAAGCGGCCACGTCTAATCCCGTGAATTAAAGCTATGACAATACATTCACATATTGCTGTGACGTTCACATTATCGAAAATAATAATCTTGAGAATTCGTTTCGTTATTAAGAAAAAAGGAATACTAATTTTTATTTGTATATTCGTTTATTTAAAAATTATGGTGTCAGTTAAAAACAATTACTTGCAAGTACAATAAGTTGCCAACATTTAAGCACAATTCTATTGTCAAAATGTATTAGTTGTTGGTTGTAATACTTAAATAAATATAAATATTGGGCATAAAACAAACACAAAATAAATCAATGCACTTTATATTTTATAGAGAAGACAAGCAAATTGAATTTGAATGTGACAACTTTAAGAAAACGAACAAGAAAATTTTACCACGAACGTTTTTGAAAAACATGCCAGATTGAAGAGGAGAGGCGCTAAAATAGTCGATAGGCATTTGTTTTAATATACAGGGTGAGTTTTTTTTATCTTGAGACAACGGAATATCTCTAAACCACTGCATCAAATCAAAAAAAGATCTTAATAATATTTGTTATAATGTAGGGAGCTCACTGAATGGTGCTGACCTCGATCCCCCACCTCACCCCCCCAGATTGAGAGGGGGGACAACTTTGAAATCTTACATGGGAACCCCTATTTTTTATTGCAGATTCGGATTCTACGCCATCAAGTATGTAGTTTTTGTTTGAAACTTTTTTTTCGATTCGTAACTTGTCATGTACTGAATAAAGTACGGTTTTGTATCGTTGAATAGCATTCCAATTGCGATTGTACGACGTTTTTCATTTATTTTAATGTACCTAGTGTTAGATTTGCAATACACTATTATCTAGTACTAATTTGGAAGTACAATTTTACCCAATACTAGTTAGAGTTACAAATAATCTAGTACTTTCGGGTTTTGTTTTAGGTTGAATTAATTGACAGTTAATTTGAACCACAAGCAGTTGACTAATCCAGTCACAAGAGTTTTCTTTTGTTTTACAGGCTAAATGTATAGAAAGGGCCTTTTAAATATTTTTTAGACATTAACTGCTGTTAAATTTACGAGCCTAGTCTCGTACTTCGGATTTGAACTGATAGGCAGACGTAAGAGAGTGACCGTTCATATTATATCTATTTAAACCCTTCTGGTACTTTGTAATAAGTTTGGTAAATATATATTTCACCTACTTCTTTGATTATTAGTTATAATTTCACTTCAGTCACTAAGTAAGTAGACGGGCGAGACTTTGAATTTGGTTAATGAAAATTGTGATTGTGAATCTTGATCAAAGTTATCGAAGTTTTAAATTTCAAGCTATGTCTTGTTGTTTATTAATTTATTATGACTCTTCAAGTCATAGAGTAATATCTCTTTCAATAATAATATTTTTATTTTAAAGCTTATATACCTGTGGTTTGATCTAAATTGTGTCCGTTTTGTAATACGAGAATTTTTGGTTTGCTATATGTTTTTATTTAATTGGGGCCTCCTCTATAGTATCAACTTTATGTATCAAAAGTGCAGAATGTATTTATCATATTATCGTTGCTAAGCCAATAAAGTAATATTCCATAATAAACGCGAGCAGAACCTATGCAAGCATGATTCCTGAGATTGTATATGGAGGGTACTGGGTACTGGGAGGATACTGGGCGAGTTATGTGGAGCAATTGTGTGGTAGGCTGACGGCGGCAATATACGCGATCAGGCGTATCATGCGTGTGCCAAAGCAGTAAGCGGCTAGGTTGACATATTACTCATGTTTCCACTCTGTTGCTTCCTATACGGAATACTTTTTTGGGGGCAGTCTTGTGGGTTTTCCCAAGTGTTTGCACTGCAGAAGAAAGCATTGAGGGCATTATGCAATCTGAGAATTGTGGACAGCTGCAGGCAACACTTTAAGAGACTAAAAATTCTTACATTGCCAAGTGTTTATGACTACCCCAACAGTAATCAGAAAACACTTAATAGAGCATAGTTTCTATACATATGATGAATTTCTAAAGAACTTTTGATATCCTATTTTTCTGTGTTATTCGTAGTTTTCTTACAATAGATATATTTAACATGTATTTATATTTGTGTTTAATAGTTATATAAGTTTAATTTATTTATCTGTATACATATTGTCTGACGTTTCTGTAATGTTAATTTACACGAATAAACACTATTATTATTATTAAGCAACTTATATTTTTGCTGAGATATTGCATACATTTGTCTAATACCTGAAACTTGATTGGTGTTCGATTTTTTTTTGTTTTTTATTATTGAATTTCTAATTTCTTCTTCATCTGTCCTTACTTTACTTCCTCATTTATGATCAAGCGGTCTCACATACGCTTGACTTTGACAGATCTTAACACTACTACTAACTCAAAAAGTAAGACGATATTTTATGCACGGCTAACATCATAGTATATAGTATACCTAATACATCACTAACACTACAAGGGCATGGATACAAGAATATAAGAAACAGCATCTTACAGGTCTTATTAATACGATCGCGCCACTGTAATAATAATAAAACTATGAAGCGATATTTACATAAATAAGTATATAACTCTTGCATACTTTCCTAGAAATAGTAATTTGCCAAGCATTTCTTTGATGTAATTTCAATTTTAACGGAAAGGATCCGTGCATACGTATAACTTCAGCGTCACTCAAAACAATTTTATAACTTCTTGCGTCTTAAAAACATGTCAGAAACTGGTTTTATTACATCCCCGAGTAGTAGTAATATACGCGGTATTTTGCATATAACGACATGTAGAGACGTTTCTTGGCCTAATTTTCGAGAAAATCCCGCGTCGCCTCTAGGAACGAGATAGCTACTGAAATATTTGACGTCATATTTTGTAAATATCACGCTTCAAAATGCTTTATGCTTTAGTAGAAACATCTGAAAACAAGACGAGCTTTTCATTTCGCATTAATTCTGAGAAGTTCTCTTGTCAAGCAGTTAAGACAGCGTATGTGTGTTATTTATGAAGTACTTATACTGTTTGTAGCGGGCGCGTTACCGTAAAGCTCTCTAATTGCTATTTATTTCAAGAGTGTCTTGGGCTCTCCATAATGCCAATTTATTAACGTAAAATTAATGCAATATTATTAAATAAGTTATAACGACTCCTGAATTATATGCAAATTAACAGCTAATATAATTTGTACATAAAACAAAATTTGTTGTTGTTCTTAATTATATATATATTCAGAGAATGTAATTTTTAGATATCAATTAACTAAAGGTTAAATATTTGGCAAGTAAATGAACATGGATATTAGAACAAACAGTCAGAGTTAAAATATTACAGTATAATATGAACGGAAACTAGAAATTCCAAATCAAATGTGTCCACACAAATATTCAATTAAAAATATGTCATTTAGATATATTTAATGAATATGTTGGTGTGTAAATTAATTTAAAGGAATTTTATATCACTAATGTATTTTGAGTTTATACTTATGAATGCATTTAATTTAAATCATAAAAAACGACGTGGTTTCTTAATAAGTGCCTCATGGAAATATTTTAGGACCAAATCTTGTGAATCGAAATACCAAAAAAATTCAAAAATCTCAGATATTAACTTCCTTTTTGATGGGTCTTTGTTTTAGCCAAGTAATTCTAAAATTATGATTACATTAGTAAAAACCTAAATAACCAATACATACCATATTTATAAAGTTATTGAACTATACAGTTAAAATACCAAATATGGTAACACAAAACAAGAAATTATAAAGAAAAAACGCATATAAACAAACAAATTTTATCTAAGCTGTTGATAAAAGCGCTTCTTTGCTGCTGTTTGGAAACTTTTTACGGTAGTCTTTTACAACTTTTAAAAGAAACTGTTTCTGATCTTCATTTTTTGTTAAAATACTGTTAAATTCTTCCATAAGTTTGACACCTCTTTCAGCCGTATCATTGACAACTTTAAGCTCTTTAACGATTGCTAATCCCTTTTGAAAATCTTCTCGAGTGTTCCAAGTAGACGGATGGTGCTTGAAAAACTCACACTCAATTTTAAATCGTTTAAAAAACGCGGCCGTATTTTTTGAAGCAATATATTGTAGCGGCTGGTTGATAAATGTGGCAACATCTTCTTCTTGAAGTATAGGACGTTTTACATTTTGGAAATCGTCCTCATTGTCCTCATCTTCCAGGATTGCTTTTGCAAGTTCAATTTTTGTCTCTACGGTAACGCTTTCGTCAAAAAGAGCCAAAGCAATCGTCTCCGATGTCAAATACCAAAGATGACCGCAAAATTTTTTTATCGCTTTACTTGAAAGCTCTTCGTGATTGTTTTTATAAAAAAATTAATCTTTTAAAAAACTTAGGTCTTGCAGTGGTGCTTTCGCAGCTATGGGGCAACAAAACCACGCTTTAATGTAAATACTAGTAACAAAAATACAAATATCCCTAAGGCCCTCACTTTCATGCGACGTTAGTCTAAACTGGCTCCTGAAGAGAAATATTTTAAAACAATAAATGGCTTTCGCCATCCATCTGGCATGGTGGAAAGCACCGGAAATACGAAAACTTACACCTTTAGGAAGTTGGCCACCTAGAAATATTATTGCAAGTTCTAATAACTCCCTGTAGTCTTCTCTAGGATGATGTAGTTCTAACTGGGTGAGACAGAACTGTAAAATAGGATCACGGTAGTTTCTAATTCTAACGCTCACATAATCATCTTGAACTCCAGACTCATAACGTGTTAAGTCAATTTGGCTCCAGGCCTGTTGAAATCTCTTAAAGAGAGATATATCTGGTCCAGATGAGGTACTAATACAGACTTCAAAAGCACATTTTAAAATCAACTCATAAATGTGATGACGACACGGCAAGTATAACAAGTCTTTATCCAATTTTTGTTCAAGAAGAACGCAAGCGCCATTTATTCTACCAGTGTTTGATGCCGTAGTATCGCAACAAAGAGCTTCAACGCTTTTACTTAGTTGATATTCCTCAAGCAGTTGATATACAGCAGATGCCATCTCATCGCCTTTTCCAGATTCAAGTGGCGGAACACCAAGGAGATGCTCGTTACCATTACAGGTAACAATAATAGGCAAACAGTCCACTTTTTCTTTACCAGTTAATGCCGGAAGTAGTTTTCCGTCCCAATGAATTGTTAGACCTGTTTCGGACTCTTTTAAATTTATCAGATCACTCTTAAGCCCAGCAGCACGCTCGGAGAGTAAACGTTCTCGATAGCGATGAATTGAAGATCTATTTATTACCAACTCTTGAACGCAGTGCCCGAGAGCCTCTGCAACTGCCACCAAAATATGAACTAGGCGTAATAAAAGACTTATTGCCACGCTTCTGAACTTTGGAAGGACCGGGTTTGTCACACTCTACTTCAGAAAATTCTGCATTGTCATCGGATGTTGCATCTGAATCGGTCATAATAACTGCAAGGAAATTTAAAACCACTAATTAAATTAATCTCTATCTAAATAATAATAGTATTTTACCTTCATTTTCATTATTTATGTCTTGATTAAGTCTTTCATGCCTTTCTTGTTCTTTCTTCAACCTTTTTTCCCTCCTCTCTTCTTTTTCTGCAAGTTTTCTGTCAATTCCAGCTAAATATCCCGGTCTCCCTTTTTGCCTTTGTGACAAAAGAAATTCTCAGTCTTCTGCTATTGCTATTGTTGAAAGAGCATATGCGTGAGCAATATCAAAGAGTACCTCCAACTTTTCTGTGAACGCCGTTTCTTTAGTTCTCTGAGTTGTACTGTTTCTGCCACAATTTTTTTGTAAATTTCGCCATTCATTATACAAAGTTTCCAGCTTTGCAACTCAGTGTTGAGGTTCTCGTACCGGAATTTTGGCTTTTTGCCAGAAAATAACAGTTTCGTCAATAGCTAAACGCGCACTTTCTCGAACTGTTAAATTCACGAATCTAATATTATAAGAAAAAACTTGTAGCACTTGTCTATTCGACGGTAATTTACTACCACAAATTTGGGAAGTTTCACATCCTATTAAATACAAATTAGATCTTAGTTTACGTTTGGAAGTCACTTTTAAACACACGATACAAAAACTGATGCTTAATAGCTTATACCTTGAAATACACGTAAGAACTAAAGCGGAAAGCGAGAGCTAGCGATGCGCGCTCATACTTATATACTATATACTGTGCGTGCGCGCGCAGCGGTTGTTACACTAATGTTCCCACCACTTAGTAACAAGTTCGTACACGTCGATTATCATTATTTTACGTGATACACACCCAAGATTAGTTACCTAGTATTAGAGGCGACACAAAAACCATTGTTTGAATATTATTCACTATTGCCAATTTTTGACTTACGTGAGGCACGACTTAATGACAAGTGATCAGGCTGAAATTTGGCAGGGCGTTATATATTTACAAAAGAAAAATAATGGGGGGGGGGGTGAGGCGTTTGAAATTTAGAAGTTCAAAAATAAGGACCACCCTAATGTATATTGCTCAAGTTCAGTGATCCGAGGAATAGAGTTGTGTGTAATGATGTATACATTTTAGGTCTCATTTCTGTTTATATTGTGGTAAGTACTTTTTCTTCTTACGTTCTACTTGATTTTAATCTTCAACAATTGCTACTACTCTTCTTCAAATATTTCCGCCATTTAAATTTCCATTATTCATGTATATTATAGTATTTATAAATTGTATGAATGATTTTATGGATTTAAAAAGCATGTCATATGAAAATACTATTCTAAAAAAAAACAAAGTTTTCATAAATACGTCACACTGTCAGATATAAATATTCAAAGTTTTTTACATCTAATTTTAATATTATTGAAAAATAATTGTTTGGTAAGAACTCTCCCATGCAATACAGCTTGTTTGGATGGTGACTGTGTTGTGAAAGCTTTTGAATAGACTAGGGTTTCCTTAGTGTAAAACGCTGTTGACTTTCTACTGTAAAGTCAACAGCGTTACCGCGAGGCAATATTGCAAGCGCGGGCAAATATAGCGGTCTGGAATATTCTAGAATCAACATTTCAAAACGGCTTCGAAGGTAGTGCGTTTTTTGGAAAAAGTGCATCTGTATGTGTATTGATGGAGCTCTATCAATGTCAGGTCACTATGTATTGTATGCCCTTATTTGCAGCAAATTACCCCATGATATGTAGACCAATTGCTATCTCTCTCTCTCTTTCAATTGAATTATAGATATTTAAAAGATAGGCCACTGCAAGCCAGATTTTTTAAAAACTATGCATGAAAGTGGGAGCTGAGATACAGACCTACTATACTAGTGCAGTTTGCGATCACTTTCAAGCGGCCACGTCTAATCCCGTGAATTAAAGCTATGACAATACATTCACATATTGCTGTGACGTTCACATTATCGAAAATAATAATCTTGAGAATTCGTTTCGTTATTAAGAAAAAAGGAATACTAATTTTTATTTGTATATTCGTTTATTTAAAAATTATGGTGTCAGTTAAAAACAATTACTTGCAAGTACAATAAGTTGCCAACATTTAAGCACAATTCTATTGTCAAAATGTATTAGTTGTTGGTTGTAATACTTAAATAAATATAAATATTGGGCATAAAACAAACACAAAATAAATCAATGCACTTTATATTTTATAGAGAAGACAAGCAAATTGAATTTGAATGTGACAACTTTAAGAAAACGAACAAGAAAATTTTACCACGAACGTTTTTGAAAAACATGCCAGATTGAAGAGGAGAGGCGCTAAAATAGTCGATAGGCATTTGTTTTAATATACAGGGTGAGTTTTTTTTATCTTGAGACAACGGAATATCTCTAAACCACTGCATCAAATCAAAAAAAGATCTTAATAATATTTGTTATAATGTAGGGAGCTCACTGAATGGTGCTGACCTCGATCCCCCACCTCACCCCCCCAGATTGAGAGGGGGGACAACTTTGAAATCTTACATGGGAACCCCTATTTTTTATTGCAGATTCGGATTCTACGCCATCAAGTATGTAGTTTTTGTTTGAAACTTTTTTTTCGATTCGTAACTTGTCATGTACTGAATAAAGTACGGTTTTGTATCGTTGAATAGCATTCCAATTGCGAATAAAAAATGTTTCGAAGTGGAGGGGGACAGTTTCGAGCACATGGCTTTTTGAAATGTTAGTTTATGTTAAAATAAAAAAAAACTCAAAATCGTGTTTGCTTGCTTCTCTTTTTTGTGTATTTTCTCTAGACATTCACAACCATGTTTCTTGCGATTACACCGCAATCCGTAACGAATAGAAAAAAAAGTTTCAAACAAAACGTACATACTTGATGGTGTAGAATCGGAATCTGCAATACAAAATGGGGGTCCCCATTTAAGATTTCAAAGTTGTCCCCCCTCCCACTCTGGAGGGGTGAGGTGCGGGATCGGGTTCGGCACCATTCAGTGAGCCCCCTACATTATAACAAATCTTATTAAGATCTTTTTTTGATTTGATGCAGTGGTTTAGAGATATTCCGTTGTCTCAAGATAAAAAACTCACCCTGTATAAGCGGAAAAACAGGATTAGACCTGTGGATTTTAAGTTTGTTATACGTGCAGTAAAGACGTTAATGTTGTAAAGGATTAATAAATTTGATATAGCGAAAGTCACAGTAGGGTCGATATGAACTACTTATCAACTTACAATTACATAATCTGTATTAAGATCTAGAGTTCAATTTTAATTTAGTTTCTTTTAAAAACAAATTTATTCAGTTGATTTTCTTTTCTTATCATTAATTTTAAGATGGGGGATGTAAATAAGATAGAATTTGATAAAATGTACGATGAAATGAAGTAAGTCGTGAGATAAAAATAATTCAATGTATTGGATATCAGATGAATATTCTCTTGTTTAATAATGGTATTTAGTCTTTCATGAAATAATAAAAAGGATAGTTAATGGTGCTAAACATGCTGAAGGTACTATGTGAAAATATTTGCCTTTAGTAGATCGTTGGGTATCATTAAGTATTAAATAATCACTTAACTCTTTATTTCAAATAAATTAATATGAATAAGCGGGGATGTCTTTGATGGGCAAATGCTAAGCAGCTAGAGGTACAATGTGAGAATGTTTACAGCTAGCGGTTAGTATGAACTAATTTCAAAGCATTAACGTTGCAAGATTCTAGATTACTGAAGCACTATGTGAGAATGTATGTTTTGGTAAAATAGTGACGGCATCGTATTAATAAACAAATTAACCAGAATCAATAGTATTTTAAAATTTAAAAGAACAAGATAAATATTCATTCAGCTATCATCATAGATATATAAGTATTTCACAAACATTATAACTCTAAAGTGAGTATAAATGTCTTATTTTTTTTAAAGAGCAAAAATCTATAAAAGACAAAGTTATTAACAATCGTTATTTCTGAATATAAATATATTTTTTTTTATATGAGATTTAGACATCTTGTTTAATTTCTTGCCCTTATCCCAAGCAAAAACTAAATAAGAGGTGAATCAGAACATAAGAAGTAAATCACTGTAAGAACTCATAAGAACATTAAAAATTTTATGCTCATAGGATTAAGTTAATAAATAAACTATAACAATATTTTACCATTTTGTAGCAATGTTGCAGTTACAGCAATATGTCTAATAAAGGAAGATCATGTACTTTGCCGAACCCGATGTTGTACTAAAATTGAAAGCCTTGAATCTGCTTCTGCAAGGCAATAACATTCACTTTTTGAAATCTTGGAGAAAGTTGCGGCTTTTAGGAAAACACTGCTGTTGTGGATAATAAAAAGCAGTGCAGACGGCGATCAACATTGCTTTCCTGAACTGCACAAATACTTCTAGTAAAGTCGTTGTTTTACAAGACTTACTCTTCAAAGAACACCTCCTTTCCGTGCCCAAGTTCCACTAAATTCCACTCGCAAGCAGAAGATGGTCTAATTGAACTCTCTTGCTACAAACGCGTAAATAGCGTTTAAGAGTGTCATCACATTATTACAATTCCAGTATTAAAATTCAGATAGCGAAATAGAAAATTATATTTAAAAGAGGTAGTAATATTTTATACGCGCGTGGACATAATTTGGCGGCAAATTGGCCCACGTTTTGTGAAGTTAGGCAAATATCAGATTTCCTATATGTAAAAAAAAATATCCGAGCACTAAAAATACTAAAAGCAAATTACAAGATTAAATTACTTACTAATAAAGAAACAGATGATATGCCATCAAGAAAATATTAGTTTTAGAAGTTTTAAGAAAAATATTAGGGACAGATTTAAAATTCATATTCCATAAGTGAGGGGTATGCTGTATTCATAACTGCAAAGAGCGACCTATTTATTAGCATATGAAGATCCAGGGAAGATAGAACATGGCATTTTTGAAGTTCAAAGTAGATTTTGTCCATATTATTTATCAATGCATCATTCAACTTCGTTTATACGTAGGTACTGTGCTGAACCTATATGCAACAGAAATTAATTAAATAGTTAACTATTTATATCCTTAATGACATAAACATAACATTTATGATTATGTACAGTTCTGTGCAATAAAATGGCGTACACGTCTTATTGGTAATTTTGACATTATTTTGCCATTGTGAAAATGGCTTAAGTTAAGTATGACACATTGAATTATGCGTCAATTCAATTTGTCATACATGACAGATATTCAAACAAAAGTCATATTTACATAATCGTATAATAAGTGTACGCCAGTTTATTGCACAGAACTGTACATATTAATTCCTAGATCTATATTAAACTCACCTTATTTACATGATATTGTTGTGTTTTATTCCACCACAAATAAGTTATTTTTATCTACAAGAATCCACAATCAAAATTAATTATAAATTGTACAACATTAGTAACAGTTTGAGTCACACGAGGAAAGTTCCAATTGTGCATTTCTGTAACTTTTATCATACAACATAAAATATCATTATTATTTGTTTGCTGATAAACTTATGTTATTAATTATGTAACGATCTTCTACATTCGTATTAATTTGGCTAACCCAAATGTAATTAATTAAAAATAATTCTTTAAGCTCATTTAGCGAGTATTAGTTATGTATTAACTTGTTATCCAATGTGGCTTTTTAAAGTTAATTAACCTTTGCGGATTTAAAGGGTGGGGGGTTTGTATTAATAAGTTGTATGTATAAGATTTAATGTAAATGAATCTACTCTTTTTCTTATGACATATTTCATATATGTAATTAAATAAAGATATTATTATTTAAAATTAGACAAATATACTGAATACGAATGGTTAGGAAGTAATTAGCCACAAATACTTCATAAATTTGTATTGCATAATATGCTGCCGATTAAATATGTCTACGTTTTATGCTGTAGGTACGTAAATTACGAGGATTTTATATGGCGAGTTTCACTTCTGCGCAAAGGAGCTCGTTGCTCTGATCAAGCTCAAGTGCTTGCAGGAATGAGTCGACTCACGTCAACGACATAAACCGTAAATGCACATCTGAATCTTTATTTGCAGCCGGCATATCCACGTTTAAGCGGCGTCGCAACCGCCAGACCCTCTCTAAGTGTGTAGAGCTTTTACACCACGAAAACGTTGGTAGTATTAGAAGAGTGGATTCTACTCGACGGACTAACAGCCAAGCCAGTAAATCGCTTCGCACATTGTGTTTACCTACAGCGCTTCGCACTTTGCATGAACAATAATTTACCTTTGGTGCCACTAACAAACAGAACATTTCGGTGCGTGTGAAATTGATTTTGTCACCGACAGAGTGAGAGCGAACTTCAGAGCGATGACAAAAGGCTGTTCCGCAAATGCCCCCCTTTCTCTCTCGCCTCACGGTCCCTGTTGTCTTCCATTTTTGATCGTTCTCCGGAGGTAAATTAATATTAACTTAAAATTGGCGATCGATACTGGATGTAGCAGAAACTGCACGAGCGAATCATTTATATTACGATGTAATTAATTCCATAGAAAGTGTTAGTTTCATACGTATTTACTAAATTTTATTGTTTTGAATATTCACTTAATTGAAGAAGTGGTGTTACAATAATTTGTTCATATTTATCAACAAGAAGGAAAATTATATGTTATTCCAACATTAACTAAAAAAGTACAAATGCTCTCTTGGAAAACAACATAAAAGCCCCATGGCATGTCCAAGAATACATTTACTACTGCAATCAAATAAAAAATCCATTCCTTGCATATAGAAATACTAATAACATTTATTGTAATACAGAATATAAAAAATAATATTAAACGACTAAACAAAAACAACAAGAAAACCCCAATTACAATTTTCTGCTAAGCACTGGTACTTTAATTAGGTAAATTTAATTATAAAAATTTAATCACGATTAGAGATTTGAACCCGGGCTCTTCCGATCGCGAGGGTGATGGAAGTTCGATCGTATTAAGTAACTGATGTTAAGATGCCAGCACATTGAATTCTTTAATTAAATTTACGTATTTGAATTATCAGTGCTTAGCAGAAAATTATAATCAGAATTTTCAAATATTGAGAAAATCTAGTTTTAAAATTATATAAATTTACTACCTAAACAAAACATACTCCTAAATTATGACTAACAAACATAGAAAACTAGTAACAAAAATGGGAAAACATGATGCTATTTGTAGCTTCTGTCAGGTTATTAATTTATTTAAATTAGAACTGAATTATTGGAAAGCTTTTGTGTAGTGCAGCTACAGACACGTGTTTGTGACTGATAAGTCTTTGTCAGTGCGGTATAGCAAAGTAAGTGTATGTTGATTGAATAATATGTGTCGTGTCGTATAAGAGGTTTTTGCAACATTGGAATATTAAAATAACATCAATTTCTATTAGTCAATTTTTAACTGTTTCTGAAATAGGATGATTTTTCTCTGAAATTGTAAAACATTTGAAGAATTCCGATAAAATGATGAAATAAATACCATTGGCTCATTAAATAAATATATCTTGACTTTAACGTTTCTTCGACAATACAGAACATGTTATTTAAAATTATAATCAATCACATACATTAAAGTAGTGAAAAAAAGTTGCTCATAATATTTTCTGTACATAAATAAGTTATTTTCAGTAAAATTTAGAAATGCTTTAAAGGGATTATAAAATTGTAGCAAATGTTTCTAAGTCATTTCAAACTCGACTTTAAATATGTGGAGAAAAAAAGCGTTTTTTGTTGTTGTGGTAGCTACTCATTAGGAGTACAATTTTTAGGCAAAAAGTAATGAGATAGTATAGGCCTAAAATCTAAAGTTTTTGACTAATTCCCATTTTTCTAAAACATTCAAAATTTTTATAAAATTATATGTATTTCTCGAAAATGACGTATTAGATGGACACCATTTTTATTGTGCGTAATAAGAGGTCTTAATAGAAGCATACTTTATTTATATTCAGTTACTAATTGCATGTGAAGAAAACTGGATTAAAATTACATGACAAGTTTTTGTATAAAACCCATTTTTTTTCAAATAGAACACCCTCTATATCAGTTTATTTTTGAATTGCTTGTTTAATTTCACATCAAAAAAATGTAAGACGTTAATACTTTAAAAGTGACTATTACAGAGCTATTGTCGTTTTTTGATATAATTTTGCCAACTTCATGTTTTTTATTTGAATACGGCATAGTGCGCCATGATAGATATGACGATGAGAGAGATGATTTTTATACATATTGGGGGAATTACAAAGAAAAATGTTTACTAGCTTAAGATGTTGAGTTGTTTATAAAACTGCATTCTAAAAGTATATAATATAACATATTATATACTTTTGGAATACAGGATGTTCCATTTGAAGAAATTGACTTTTATACAAAAACGTGTTATGTAATATTAAACCAATTTTCTGCACATGCAATTAGTAACTGGAAATAAAATAAAATATGCTTGTATTAAGACGTCTTATATGAACAATACTATAAAAAACTGTGTCCATCTAATATGTTGTTTTCGGGAAGTATAATTTTATACAAACATTGAATTTTTCAGAAAAATGGGAATAAGTCGAAAACTTTAGACTTTAGGCCTATACTATCTTATTACTTTTTGTCTAAAAATTATACGGGGAATACAAATATGTAATAATTTATTAAGTGTTCCATTTAAAAAAAAACATAACTATGATCAGCCACCAAGTTATTAAACACTCTGTATAATACAAAATATTTTTAGAATGTGCTCCTAATGAGTAGCTACCACAAGAAAAAAGCCGCTTTAAAATATCTTTACTCGTAAAGGAACAATCGGCCTTACCCGCGGAGATGACTCACCCTGTATATCTACTTAAAGGTGTTAATCCAATGCATTGCTTATATATTTCGTTATTTCAACAAATGTTGCTGATAAAAAATCGTTTTACAGATAGTAAAATTTCTTATCTACTGACACACTCAAACAACTTGGCAAAGTCACTTAAAATTCTAATGGGCCTATAATTGGTGATGTCACATCTTTCACCGTTTTTGTATAGTGGTATAATTTTACTAATTTTGTAAACGTCAGCATATTAAAATGTTTTAATAATAATCATATTAAGTATAATTTTTAATGGGGCAAATAGCACATAATGGTAGTTTCGTATAAAAAAAAAGAATTTGATGGACCATCAAGATCAACTGTTAAATTGGGTTGGGTTTCTTGATAGAACATCTGAGATGAAAGGGCAGGTTAAAATCGAGTGTACATTGCTGCGTGCAGGTGAAACAAATGTGGAATTTGGTTGGGAAACGTTTGAAAATGCATTGGCTAATGATTCCACTATTGACTGCGGACTACAACACATATCATTTTTATACGACATATTCTGGGCAGTGTTGTCAACCCTACCGATTAATCGGCTGATCTACCGATTTAGAAGGTAATCTACCGATATACCGATTTGGATTTGGATTTTTAGGATTCCATAAATTTCAGTCAGATATTTAGGAATAACAGAGATCGAGAGAGGTATTTTTTTCTAAAATAGTAAATTGAGGAATTTTTACAGCATCATTTCTTTTAAAATATTAATATTAATTTAGTTAGTAGTTTAATATTAATTTAGTTTAGTTAGTTATTAATCATAAGATTTCAGTACTGTACATATAAACGGCTTACATATTGTTATCTTCGTGTGATTTTGTTTAGATTTTTATATAGAAACGTGTAGGCAAATTATTCATTCAATTAAAATGGAATATAATAAAATTATTTTATTGATCCTAGCATTGTAAAACATGGTTCAATAAGTTCTGTTACTGATGTGTCCCTTTTGTAACGTAACTTAATAAATTGCAAGCACTTGACTTTAAGTGGCGGTTCTTGAAAAATATCGACGAAATTCAGTCATTTCCAGATAATGCTGTAGAATTTTGGCGATAAGTTAAGAAACTGAAGCTGGGTGATGGATCTTTAATGATTTAAGCTTTTTTGCTTTTTACATACTAGCTTTCGCCCACTTCTCGGCTAATGTAAAAAGAGTATTCTCTTCTATAAATTTATGAAAAACATGCAAGGGAACAAATTAAACACAATCTATAATAGGATTGTTAGAGACTAAGCAATATATAAGAAATAATAGTTGCTACGATTTTCCTGTTGATCAAAAATTATTGACTCATATGAACAAACAAAATTTGGATACTAGATCAAGCGAAAATTACTTTATTTGGAGTTGATTTATCTTTTCAATTCTTCTTTTATTGTTGCATTTGTTTTTTGATAAAAACTTTTTGCTGTAATAATGACTTTTGGATTTATAGGTTGGCAACACTGATCCTGGGATTTTTATACCACCACTCTCTCACACAAATCTATGAAAGGCCGCAGGATTAGTTGTGATATATGGTATAAAAAAAAGCGCTATGATGTTTTTTTCACAAGAGTATTCCACATAATTGCTATAAAATAAATAATTATTTTCAAAAAAGTTTGTTGCGTTTAATTAAAAACAACGTTATAGTTACGTTTAATTATTCGCGGTTATGAAACGTATGCATATGTAGTAATGATTTATCCAAAATAAGTTTGCGCTGACGTTGGACATGGCGCGGTAGCGGAGGCGGTGGTTCAGATTACACACAGAAACGGGTTGACTGTGACAGTTGGAAATGCAGACTAAGTGAAATCCACCCTTAATCGCGCCAGCTCTTTCATAATGGGATGACTCCATGCAGATAACCAGAAATAATGGGGGCGGTATCAGATTTTGTTGACTCAGATTTATTGTAAAACAAATATGTACGCTGTGCATCTCCCTTGATTGTCTGTCTGTTAGTCTGTTAGTCGACAGTCATTAAAGCTGCTTTAATATCCCGAATAACGTTGAGTTCGTAATTTTGCTCGATGAATATTTTAAATTAAAATGGTAGAATTATTGAAAGATATCGCGCGAATACAGACCAAGGAACACGTGGACGGGTATTTGAGGTGCTGTATTTAAATGTAAAAAATATGTTGGATACTTTGCAATGTTTGAACTTTTTTAATTATCACACTTCCGTTTTCTCTTTAGATCTTCCCTTTTCTTTATGAAATTTATTACGTCTCAACTTTTTTCAAATTTCAGAAATTCGACACTGCGTTTGAAATAAAATAAGTAATCTTTTTTTCCTTTTCACTTCTAATTATTTGAAGTTTAATTTCCTTCGGGCTTAATATATTTTTTGTATCAATAGTAAAAAATCATAGCATTTTTACACATAATAAAACTCCATGAAATGTCATTTCTCCACCTGAACTAATAACAGGTAAATAATGAGCATATTATTGACCCAGGTAAATAATGACAACAAATAAAGCAAATGCCGCAACCATGCAATCGCAGTAGTATGTCAAGTTGTCAATGGTCAAAATTCATCATCATCCACGATTTATACCATAAATCATACTTAAAATCTAAAACTTATAAATGCTCGACCTCTAAGGTAAAATAAATATATATAAATAACTATTTTAGGTTAACAATAGCAAAATATGTATGATTGTATAATATGGAAACAATATAACACGTAACTATTACAGATGTAAAGAATTTTTTTATTTATTTATAAAAATTGATAGTGCAATTATGGTATGTCAAACTTATTGATGGTTCAATTCTACTTGAAAAACCAAGATTGTGCAGATCTGTAGGGACATTAATGACAGTATTAGTAATTGAGTTAATTCCATAAGTATTTACGATATGTTCAGCCGAAATAGATCCTGAATGTACTGCTGATGTCGATGGAATTTGATTCATATTGAAAATTCCTGTATTTATTGCAGGTGTGGTTGCGTAAGTAGATGAAGGTAGACCTTGTAACATACATGCTATATTTTTTTTATTTATTAGGAAATCTTCGATATAACCTTTAGCTATACTAGAAGATTTCCAACCACCATGTTGTTTTAACTGATATTACCACCATTGACAGCTAAAAATGTAGCCGATGTTCTCCGAAACTATGATCAGTATGTAGCTGTGGATTTTGTAAATTTAAGTAAAGGGCAATTTTTTTTGGCATGTGTTATGTCCAATGTTTTGTCTAGTACATTTACCATTACGTACACTAATAAAGAATTTTGATATATCTGGAATTGGTCTAATTTTTAAATAGTTTTGAATTATTTTGATCCAAAGTGGCTCCATTATTACAAACTTTCGAGACGAACCACTTTTGCTATTGCGGATGTGAATAATAATTAAATCATCTTTCATGATGACATCAGAAATTAATAAATTACACAGCTCATCACTTCGGCATGCACCAGCAATACCAATTACAAGAGCAGTCTACAGGGTTATAAATTGTCAATAATTTCAAGGTATTAATATATAAACATACCACCTTAGTTGCAATGTAACATATTGCTATAGCTTTGTCTCAAATTAAAAATAATAATCTTATACTAACAGTAATTAATCAAAAAAAGTTAATACAAAGCAGTATAATATATAACAAATGCAGAGATTGCGTTGACATAAAAAAAACTACTTCAATAAATTTATAAATTCAATCCCTTAAACATTTATATTATTTTTGTGAGTTCTAGCAGTGTTTTCTCCTCTATTTGCCGACAACATTTCTTACCTAAATTAAATGGATAAGGTTACACAAAAAAAACTAAATCTCATAAAATATTTGTATTTTATTCAATACTAAATAGCGTCGATAAATAAATTCCTTTGCCACATGTGGCTGTAAAAGAAATTATCCTTTTACTTTCCAATCACAAAACAACAAAAAAAATTTCATATTTTTACATGTACGAAAAACACATCGCTTTATAAATGCGCATAACACATTGCTTTTTAAATATATCATATAGATTCTTAAAATAAAATATTACTCTTTGCTACGTTTAAATTTTCTAATATTGTATGGTTTCAAAGAAATAAATTTTTCCCTTTTCGACGCAGAAATTTCATTTTAACAAAGACATTCATTCTCACGAAATGCCCCTGAAGATACAAAATCTCGCAGAGCAGAAAACACCTTGATAAGACTGTCACCAATCATCATATGCAAATATTTACACGTTGTACATACCACAAATTGGCTATTGTCCATCAAAAATGTTCTTACTCTTTACGTAATTAAATATACTTGAAATCCTTACTAAGATTTTATTTAATAACTTGTTAATAATGTATAGTTAACATTACTGACAAACATTCCCACGTTGTGCCATCAATGCCCTTTTAACATTATTAACAATACTCCCATGACTTGTTAAATTAATCTACTTATAGCAAAGTAAATAATATTTCTATTCAAATTATTAACAATGTTAATCGCTTTGCTAAAGATGAATATTTTCACATAGCATCTTTAACATAATTTATTTCAAGAAAAACTTACTTATAATGTTCATACATTTCATCAACTTCTTCTTGATATTGATCTACCATATTCATGATAATAAGAAAAAATGAAATTAAACTAAATGACAATAAACTAATTATAATATGATAAAGTACTTATTGAAAATCAAAAATAACTCAATACATTTACTACAAATGATTTCTATGCAGTGTATCTGTACGCCTGCAATCATCAAACAGAATTTTTTTAAAGGATTAGTAACTTCTCCCGAAGATCAGCGACTTCTCCATATCGGCAATAACTTCTCTCATTTTTCCGTCGTTCCCGGTCTTTTATTCGTTTTCGGTCATCGGAAAAAAAACATTCATCTGCAGCGCCACAATCCACGCACTAATGTTTATGTTGGCATTGTCCTGCTCATATTTATTTTCTTCACGTTTTCGCTAGGCTGACCTGTACCCATATCATTTTGACATTTAGAAATTACGCAAAATACACGCACATAAATTATTTATTATTGTTAATGTCTTTGCACATTTGCGATTTTCTTATCTTGGGTAGGTACATTCTTTTTCCATTAACGCCATCCCTTATTATGTTTATAGATGAATTCGTTACCACTTTCATCATTGTTTAAATAGTTTCTTTTTCCATTGTTTAACACTATCCGTATTTTTCTTTTGCAGACATCTCTTTTAGTAATAATAGGAAATACATTGCATATGACTGGAATACTTCCTTCTTTAATTACATCGTTAGGAGCCTGGACCTTGACAACTCCATTCCTGTCTTCAAACCATCCTCTCTCGTCTTCGTGTAGGTTAATTTGCAAGCAGCTGTTAACAATATTAAACATTGTTTTTTCTTTGTAGATTTATTCAGATTAAACCAATTATATTCTGTTATTTCTGGAATTTTCCTAGATTAAACTGGATTTAACCTGCTATTACTGAAGTTTTTACTTTATTACCTCGTGTCGAATAAAAAATATACCTTTTTACATATTCCGTTTTAAAATTATGCTTAGATATAAGTGTCAGGTATTTATCATATTGTTAAGTATGACCATAGAATGTCTAACAAATAACAATCTTTATAAACTTATTTTATTTCTTACGTCTACTCATGATGAAAGATGTTTTCATGTCGTGAATGTCTAATTTCACCCTTTTCATACAACTTTACGGTATTCAAATGACTAACTCTTTTCACTATTCCATCCTTCATCATTACTCTCTCTCTGTTAATTATTTTTAACACATTATTAAGTTTGAATAGTGGTTTACCACTCAATATATTTAATGCCACTCCTACACAATGCATAAAGTTTGGTTCAGCCTTTGTATACTGTATCTTGTGCTCCTCGTTTCTATAAATATAGAATACATGAATTTTATTTTTTGTTTATTTTTGTACCTTTCAAATAAATTTTGTTTCAATTTTAATTATCATATACCTAACATAATAACATTACGCCGTTGCGGTTATGCAACTCATAATTCATGTATCAATAATTATGCTTACTACTAAAAATTGTTTCCTTATCCTATTACTTAATTATTTATTTATCTTATAATGCCTAACCAATATAGGGGTCACGGCAATATGTCGGGTGCCTCAGTAAGGAATTTTATAATTTCCTCTTGAGTAAATACTAATGATCTTTTGGACTTATAATTTTCATTTTTTTTAAAGGCAACTAATTTAAAATATTTTGATATGATAATAACCTCTTTTAGGCCAAGTGCAGCTTTCAATATTGAATAATGCGCCCATAATGTTGAGTCTTTTTTTATTTTTTTGAATATTCTTGAAAATATGCCAGAAGTACGTTTTCAGAAATTATTACCGTAATTTTGGAATTACACCATTTTTTAAACTCTGTATATGTTTTCATGTATAAGTGTTTCGATTTATGCGGAAGCAAGTTCTCAACTGTCGGTTCTGCAATCTCGCGCATTTCAGGTGGTGTACATCTAAACTCTTCAGACATTATAAATGGAATGAAAAATAATCTAATAAATACTTGGCTTTTAGTTTCAGTATTTATGTCAAAACTTATTTGTCAACATCAAAAAAATACAGCCTACTTATTTGTTTATATGAAATATATGAATTAATGAAAAAATAATACTAACCAAACAAGAATTACAGCATTTGACAGCTTGCGCAGGGAAGAAATCTGGGAGTCGTTGCACAAAAGAGGGACAGATGCAAAGTAGATCGAGGTCATACGTGGTCTATACTACAATTCAGAGAATGTGTCCTTGTGGCTTAAATTCCTCTGCCCTGCGCGCCTCGGAATTTAATCTCGCCACTTGGGCAATAATTGTCCTCTTCTCAACCTTAATATGTAATATACTATTTTTCATATCAATATAGAAAAAATGTAAAAAATTGTTCAAGCCTTCCTTTTGATACTCTCAGCTAAAAATGAGGAATTCAAAATTATTAACAATAATAAATCATTTTTCAACATATCTGTATTGCTTTATGTAAACTACAGAGTGCGTTTTCCCTTTCGAACATCACTGATTAACAAACATTCATTCGCAATAGAATTTCAACAGATATCTAATTGAATGAATATACTCCTAAGCGGTGTTAGGGTTTAAACAGTTGCCAGATTGCAAGGCAATGTTTTACACTTGAACATTCTTTTTCTACGATCATGGAAAGATGTACAGCAAATAATTAGTGCTCATGCAAAGCACTGCCTGGAAAAAATCAAGCTCCATTTAAATAACTATGCATTATCTTATTGTTCCTTATGCTGAACTCCTTTTCTATACGCTGTTGCAGTACAGAATGTAATGTTGGACACATTTGTAAATAACCATGACATGCAAAAATATACTTGGATACAAGAATAAACAACTTATGTGAAATTATATAGAATACAGACGTTGTTTCAAATACTTTCCCTATTAGAGACGGCTATGCCTTTTTTTAATGGTTGGTGACAGTACATAATTTTGATAGTTTCGTTATGTCATGTAAATAATAATAGGCGTCTATAATTTGAAGTTTTCAAAAGCTTAACATGTACACCAACATTGATTACTTAAGAAAATTAAAAAACAGCCTACTGTAATGAGGAAAGTATTTGAAGACACGGAATTGTTTGGTGATATTAATGACCCTGAGTATAATAACCAAATTTTTATTAAATTTTAATTAGAAATAAATTTACATTTAACTATAATTTATTGATTAGTTAATGGTATATAAATTGATAGATGTAGACCAAAAATGTGATTATCTATTTTATAGTCAATATTCGTTAAAAACAAAAATAATATTAAGTAATTGGCCAAGAATATGTCAAAATGTTATACAAAAAATTAAGTTAAGTTATAATTGAAAAAGGAAAATAAATGTAGCTTTCTTTTTTTTCTCTCTCTCTCTTTCTCTCTCTGTGCGTGCGTACGTGCAACTCCTACGTTTAAACAGATGTATAAAGAATTCATATGCAGTCAAAATTAAATTTGAGAAGAATTTTACTAAAAAAGCTTTTCAAAATTTCTTTCTTTTACTCTTATCGAAAGTTAGTTTTTTGCGAATATTTCGCAAGTCGTGCATTTTAGACAGGTACGTTAAGAGTATAAGAGTATTTAAAACTAAATTTTGTATAAAAAGAATTTCAAAATTCGGACCGGAAGTAACACTTCTACTCTTAGCGAGTAGCACTTTTTTCAAATATCTTGCAAAGTATGCATTTGATAGAGATTTATTAAAAGAATAGAAGTGTTTAGAATAGGATTTTGAATATTTTTTGTATAAAAAAAATTCTTAAAATTTGGACTTTAAGTAACACACTTACATACAGGTTTGTTTTTCGGTTTATTTTTTTAAGATAAAAGTATTTAAAACAATTTAGAATAACTTGCGTATAATTTGAAAGGCTCATACGTATAAGAAGGTCGTGTGGTGGTCACACCTCATTTTTTAATACTGATTGTTTTATATCTTTTATAATTATTTAATTTGTATTAATAGTGGACGGACATAAGCTTAATTTTATACTTTGCTTCTTTCGTTATTGATGAACTTGATAATTGTTCCTAGATACCAATAAATCGAATTTGAAGTTGGTGCACTTGTAAGTTATTTTACTACACTCTTCACGAACTTCTTTGAGCCGGCGGAGTGAGCTATTGGTGGGTTTAGGAAGAGTTTTGGAAGATCTAACTCCTTGGGTAACCTTCAATTTTCTTTTTTTTACTGTGTTTAAATAATGCCCACCAGGAGCCACATATGCTGCTACCTAGGCCCATGCAATTTTAAAGTAACAGAAAACAACGAACATAGCTGCTCGGTGGACATTTTCAACTTGCGTACTAACGGTCCCATTAGTGATAAATTATATTAATAGGAGATATCAAGCACTATAATAAATGAGAACGTGAAAATTGAATTTTTTTAAGTATTCTAGAGAATTGTCATAGTGCAGGAAAAGCGAAGCAGATAATACTAAAATAGGTAAAGTGCCATTCTTACAAAGTCCAACTATTGGATCAACTAAATGTAGTTGATCTCGATCGCCGCATGCAGTTTTGGTCTAATAAGGACGTTCTTAATTGTAATTTACGATCCAATCGCTACGTTTTGCCTACTTTATGAACGACATTACGACTACAGTAAAATGCATTGTTGAAACTGGATTTTTGTGTTTCCTCAGTTAATTAAGGAACATACTCAACAATCTCAGTGAAAGTGTGCATGGATTGTAGATGCACATTATTTTTTCGACGATAGTCTATAGAGCAGCAATGTTTTAAATTTTTTGTAAATAAATGTATGCCAGATGTTTTTTCAAATGAAAATAGTCTTAAATTACCGAATGTAAAATATCTGGCCACAATAAACGGCACACCTTCCGTTCGCAATACAACTTTCTGTGAAATAGACTGCAAAACGAGAATTAGGCAAGGCGCGCACCAAAGTGGCGTGGCGATGGCGTGGATTTGAAATGGCAAGTGATTTAGGAGTGGCACGTACGTGGTGTGGCAGTGGAATGGCGGTAGTATGGTTGCAGTGTGGTTTAATGCGCACCGAAGTGGCAGCCACGCCATTCCACTATTGTGATTAGCAGTCCTAATGTAGTCATCCGAGAGTGACGATGCTTTCGCATTTGTTCAAATCGCAAATTCAGTGGTAATTGTAATAATCGTAAAAATGCGCACTGGGTTCATCCCCTGTGGTAGAAAAATATGTTGTACGGAATTCGTAATATTTACCGCAATGATTTATTCTTGGACGACAAAAAATGTAAGTTTCTGTCGAATGAAAAAGGCCACTTTTTTCATGTTACTTGAAGTCCTATAATACACAAAAACACGAAATAAACATATAACAAAACATAATTTCCATTTAAAGTCCTTTACTTCCGCTCATAGATCATTCTCGTATAATACATTTAAGGCATTTCCTGTAGAAGGCTGCTTCATCTAGTTTGTGTATCTGCGGTAAAAATAACTCCTCAGTAAGGTTTGAACTCCTATCCTCTATTGAAGATGGATAGTACGTAGCTACATTTCGCTCATACATGAACAACTTGACGTGTTATCCACTGCAGTTAGTGCATTACTACTTGTAGACGCCGGAAAAGAGTGAGTTGCGTTTATATTAGTTGTAGGCTCAAGATTTGCTCGGCAATGGTCGAAATTCCCATTTTAAAAGATCGTTTCTGCCTATCTGTCCTTTTACTTTGAAGTATTGTGATGATGAAAATTTTCGACTTCGAGATTTTTGCAGCTGTCCACGTTTTGAAGTCCACTGATACCGAAAAAGTGGTTTTTAAAAAAGTCTCGCTCTCTCGCTCTCTCTCTCTCTGTTAGATTTTCAGTAAAATCGGCGGACCGGAAGTAGTACTTTACTTCAGTGACAAAATCGAATTTTGCCAATATTTCCTCAACTACTAAGTTTAAACAAATTTATAAAGAATTCATATGTACTCAAAATTAAATTTGAGAAGAATTTTATTATAAAAGTTTTTCGAAATTCCTACTGGAAGTATGTCTTTTACTCTTATCGAAAATCAGCTTTCTGCAAATATTTTGCAAGTCATGCTTTTAAGACAGGTACGTTACGAGTATATAAGTGTTTAGAACTTAATTTTCAATAACTTTCATATAAAGAAAATTTCAAAATTCGAGCCGGAAGGAACACTTTTACTCTTATCGAATAGCGATTTTTTGCTAATATGTCGTAAATTATGCATTCTATATATATTTGTTAAAAGTACAATAGTGTTTGGAGCTAGATTTGGAATATTTTTTATATAAATGAAATTTCGAAATTCAGCCAAGAAGTAGCAATTCTACTCTTAGCGAATATAACTTTTTTTCAAATATCTCGCAAAGTATGCATTCGATAGAGATTTTCCAAAAGAATACGAGTATTTAGAATTTTGAATATTTTTTGTATAAAAAAATTCTTAAAATTTGGACTTGAAGTAACACACTTACAGGTTTATTTTTCTACGATAAAAGTATTTAAAACAATTCAGAACAATTTCCGTATAATTTGAAACGCTTATAAGTATAAGAAAGTCGTGTGGTGGCCACGCCTGATTTTTAACTCTGGCAGTACACTTAAGAAAAAGTGTGCGTCAGCGTCCTCCTATAACGAGACATTAGGCACCGTTGTATGATCCTTGTCTTTTTCTTTCAAAATATTCAAAAGCCGATTTATTTACTTTATACTAAGTAATTCCATTGAGAATGCTTTCACGTTGTTCTGTTGTGCTATCACCGAGTAAATTCTGGATCACTTTTGTTTTTATACTATTTCGCAGTTGTCTTGCATTATTTTCTTGCAATGAATTGGGCTCCTTAACTGCAGCAAAATTTGCCTGGAACACATGTTGATCGTCTTCTTCTTAAAATAATACTTGTACGTCATAATTCACTCCGATTTCCTTTCCATCTACGCAGTCATCGTCTGAGGAAACATCCTCAGTAAATGCATAAGATACTTGTTCCGTTGAGCCAATATATTCCCTTTAACTAGACTGGAAAAATACTGGCTGCCGTATTCTGCCACACGCCACACGCCACACGCCACTCGAGATTAAACTTGTCAGAAAGCAGTGGCGAGCGACTGGCGCCACGCCACATCTATAACATCACACCACTGCCACTCCATGTCGGTACGTGCTGTCGCATATGATTTCACTCGTTTAAAAATTGCCACATGCCACGTCGTCACCACGCCACTTCCACGCCATCGCCACACCACTTCGGTGCGCGCCTCGACTTAGTCGAGGCGCGCACCAAAGTGGTGTGGCGATGGCGTGGTGACAACGTGGCATGTGGCAATTTTTAAACGAGTGAAATCAGATGTGACAGCGCGCATCGATATGACGCTGTGGCAATTGATTTCACTAGTTAAAAATTTGCCACATGCCACGTTGTCACCACGCCACTTCCACGCCACGTACGTACCATTTCGGTGCGCGCCTCGACTTAGAGTGCTGCCCATTTTTCAGATATTTTGCTGTTCACTTAATTATCTTTGTAAAGGCATGTAATTTGACGAACTTGTCCGTAGATTTGTTTATTGTGGATGTCATTTTGAAAATTGATTTAAATATATTGTTTTTTAGGTTTTTATTAATAGATAATAAAATGCTTCTTCTCCACTCTTTTGTTTTGTTATTTGTCTCTAAGCAAATCTTGATGACGTAATTAGTAGTTTATTACTGATTACATCATCAAGATTTGCACGGGAAAAAAAGACTTCTAATTTGTGAATGTGTCATCAAAATATTTGTAACGTAATTAATCAAACCCACTGTATATTGGCGCTTATATAAACAAATTAATATTATATTATTGAATTTACTCCAAATTTAGCAGCAAGAGAGTGTCAAATATAATTTCTGGTGTAGTAAGTGGCAATGAATAAAATAATGGTAGCACGTGTAATTACATTAAGTAAATAATAATGGCATCAATTTGTGAATTGTATCAAATAGAAATTTGATGTGAAAGTAGAGAGCTTCGACCGTGATATACTAAAAAAATAAAACCTTAGGAATACTGAGACATAGTGTGGGATACAATCCCTAGACAGCCGTCAACTTTACTTATTCATATGATACGCGCTTTTTATGGGTTAAATTTATTAGAATGACGACGGGGTCCCAATGATAAATTGAAATCTGAATGGCTGCGGACTAATGAGGTTGGTACATGTTTGTGAAATATTAAAACTTCCGAGAACGTTTATGTCAGCATTCTTTATAAATACATGAAGATAAATTAGTGGCCCGTTAGAGATATATTGTATCGTATGTTGGTTTGTATGTGCCTCGAATGCAAGATATGAATCTATTTTTTACACTTTTGTACGTAATGGTAATATTTTATTGATTCATTGTGTCATTGACAATTCAGCGAATTTTATGTTTCGCATTTTCTGCCTTTGATTGTATTGTTTTTCTATATATACATACATTCCTATGAATTAACAGGTAATAAAAATATCTGCATGTAAAATATTACAATACCTTAAAAATTAGGTGTGTGCAGCACACGACTGTCTTATACGTATGTATGTATGTGCATTCCGAATTTGCTATACAAAAGATGTTATAAATCATGTTTTAAATACTTTGATCCTCGTAATAAATAAACCTTGGAATAAAAGATCTACTATTGCTTCGAATTTTTTTTTTTTTTTATACAAACATTATTCCAAATCCTGCCCTAAATACTGTATTACATACAGACTTATTATATATCTATTGTAACGGGGTTTTGTGTGTACCTATTGCATTACTATCGCACCCTTAAACATATTTATTTTACTCAAGAAGTTCTCCAACTTTTCTTTCCGGCGACAATCGATTTGGATGCTGGCGTGGATGCCTAATCGCCCAGAGTGCAGCGTACACCGCCTTGATCGTCCTTTGTTTCGATTCTTGCTACTCTATGCTGTCTCAAATAACCTATAAAATTACCTTAACTTTTCGTTGATTATCAGGTTTTAACTAATAGTGTGCAGTAAGTGCGGGAATCGATTTGCGCTCTTTAGGATACGTCAGTGAGAAAAAATAAGCTAAATAAGCTATACAAGTATCATTACTCTTTTCCTTATTTTACGTGACTTGTCCTAAAATAATAATAATTAACGGCAACAAATTTTATTACAAATCATTTAAATATGTGTACATATATTACAAAACATTCAAATTTACAATTTTGTTCTTCCAAAAGGCATAATTAATTCTAAAACATAATAAATAAATTATCTTAAACTAGTGATAAACATAGACGTCAGAGTAATCTGACATATCGTATGATAACGAACGTGATTGTTGGTGTTTCTGTGAACCTTTGGCCTTCAAATAATAAATATTGTTGTAAGAGCTAATTAAGTGGAATAGCACGGACTAAATTAACAGCGCTTTTGAGGATGGGAATTATTCCATCCTCAAATGCTCTGATTACAGTACTGATTACAGTAAGTTATTAATGGCAGCTAATTAAGCGAGATAGCACACGTGATATCAACAGTGCTCTTGCGAGCGGGATAATCAGAAGGTCATTAGCAGGAGCTAAGTAAGCGGAATGGTCCAGGTCAAATTGACAGCGCTCTGGCAGACGGGATCATTAGCAGGTCATTAACGACAGCTAATGAAGCGGGATTAGCGCAGGTTGACAGCGTTCTAGGTAAATAAAAAAGCAGGCCAGAAGGCAGCACTTAAAGTTAAATGTAGTCGGAATCCGGGATCTTACGAATCTAACATATTTCTAGACCACGAGCATGTATATCACGTGGATAATTCGTGACTTGATCGAAAAGAAAATATAGGTATACATAAAACATTTTAAATGTTTATTTAAAAATCGCATCATTATTGACACGAAATGGTATAAATATGCTGAATTTATTAAGACAAATTTATATTGAAATTTGGAAAATTTTAATAACTAAAACATTATCATACAAGGTCAAATAAAGGTCTGTCTCACTGTATACAATACATAATTTTCAAAATATTTGCAAACACTATTCGATAAAAATAAAAGCGTTCCCTTGCAAATTTTGAATTTTTTTATACAAAAATTATTGAAAATCGAGATTTAAATTTCTATTTGTAATAAATATATATAGAAAGAATAATTTGAGAAATATTTGTAAATTATTGCTATTATACAAGAATAAGTGTGCCGATCTGAATTTTGAATTTTTTTTAAAAAAAAGGGTATTTAAAATCATGCTTTAAGAGGGGCGTTTACCTATCGAAAACTAAGTCATCGCCGTTTCGCGTTTTTTAAACTTATTTTGTAATTTTAGAATCTAAAATTTGGGTTAGTGATGCAAAAGTTTTTGTACTAATTTATTTGCTTAAAAAAGTTATGTGTTTTAGAAATAACCACAAAAATGCATGAATTTGATTAATGTCTACTAACTAAAGCTAGTACACAAAAGAAAAAAACACCCTCTACGCGCCAGCTGTACATTTGAAGTACGATATAAAAAAAATATGTAATTATTTTTGAAGATAAAAAACATTAAACAGTAAACATTGTTACACACATTTTACACGAGGTTTTTCGCGTCGTCTATCCCCACTTTACGGTATCTCTACCGGTCCTAGCGAAGACGAAAATCTATTGGGATCGGTCGGCTATTGCAGATTTAAATGCGAGTGACAGTTTAATTACAAACTGTCACTGGCATTTAAATGTCATATATACCTATAATATTCGAGTGTATAATAATATAACAGTTATGGGCAAGCGAAAATTGGCTTATTATAAAACATCAACAACAACAGTTCCGTAAGTACTCATTCTTTATACATTATGTTTCCCATCTATAATAGTATTCCTTAATCTATGAATAAAACCGAAGTGCTGTGATGGAAACCGAATATCGTGTAGCTCCACTTACTCACACCCCCTTGCGTCTACCCGTCCCGCGCGTAATATAAGTTGTATAAGTTTCTATTTGTTGGCAAACGCCCGGCTTAGTAATTTTATAGACTCAATGTATGTGTAATGCATGACTTTGGGGATATTTGCAAAACACTTTTTGGATAAGAGTAAAAAGCTTACTTCCAGATGAAATTACGAAAGGCTTTTATTGTAAACAATTCTAAGAATTCACTTTTCAGTATTTTGGTATTCCTCAGAAATGTCTTAGTTAATCTTAGTAATTAAAAATATATATGTAAAATTTAATTTCTTTTTTGATATCAACTTCAGGTCTATCGATTTCACTCAAAATTTAAGATTTGCCGAGCATGATTATACTTCTAAATATAAACTTTAATATTGATATTTGTTACCGTTTGGCCACTGTCGTGGTTACACACAGAGACCACGCACGGAGAGGTAGATTGACAGAGACTCACAGACGGACATTTTGCAGGGAACTTCAAACAGTGGACATTTGGAAAAACCTCGAGGTGTAACATTTTTATCACATCACTTTTTTATACCATAGGTATATGTATAAGAAAATAAAAAGACACGTTATTGTATTAACTCTTCTGGTTTTAAAACCCTTTTACCAGGTATTGGGGATAACGCCCATAAAAGATTCATGCACGTCCACGATCTTGCTGATCATTCAACATAGAGGTTGCATGCATTAACAAAAATCCTAGGTCTTGTTTATGTTGGAAGAAATATAAAAATATGCAGTGTGCGGTGTTAACTATTACATAAAAGTTAGAGATAGTTGAAGGGTGCGCTGGAGGTTTGTTTACAAAAATGTATTTATTTAAGTACCCAAAAAGTATGGCACAAGAAAATTCAAAAATATAATTACTGAATCGAGAGAAGCGCCTTACCATATCAAAAATTACATAGATACAGTTACATAGATCAAAATTTTAAAATATGGTATTTGAATGGGAGTCTTATCTGTAGTCTACAGTGGAATTCTCTTCGTAATTTTAATAGTTATAATGTTGCAAATTTATTTAACAAATGTATTATAATATTATTATACGAGTAGTTATATCTAAGTACATTTAACCTAACGAAAAGCAATTGATCAATACTATACAAAGATGGAATATTATCCATTTCGTCCATGAATAGTAAATATTTTCTCAACACTAAAATTACTTGTGAACATTGATTTTCAAGTAAACATATTGAAGTTAGAAGATGCATAGTTTCTTTTCCCTTTCACTATATCTCTCTGTTTGGATCATCAACCAGTACCAACGCAACTGGGCAAATATTGAATTTATCTTTTTGTCTCATTTCCTCCCTTATATCTACACGTCATTTATCCTTAGCAAAACTTATAATTGGTTTACGTTGAATGGATTATATACATAAGACAATCCGGCCGGAGCGATTCCTGGAAGAGGAAGTCTGCAGACGCTTACGGAGTAGAATTTTGACTTTTAGTCCCCTAATTTATTTAGTTTAGAATTGGTGGGAAAACTGCTTCATATTAATTTATTTCTGCGTTTAATTAGGTGATATTAATTTAGGAAATTGATTTATTTGTGAGCTTATTTTAATTTTAAATACATTTTAGCTCAATCTTCTTTCATTTCTATATGACTGCTTCTTGCAGTTGTTCTCTAACATGTTAAAGTTAAGCGTAGCGTTTGAGATAGTTACCTCCGTAACTTAAAAACACCACACGACTTACTTATACGTATGTGCGGTCCGATCTTGCTATGCAAAACAATTTCATTTTACTATTTTTTGTCCTAATAAATCTCTGCGAAAAATTTATTTGCGAGATACTTACAAAAAAATTGATAAGAGACTGTTGCTGCTGATCGGAATTTTTACAAATTAAAGTAATTGTAAGAAAAATGCTATTAGACAAGAGTGTTACAAAGTGTTACATTTGGTTAACATTTTGAAAGCCTTATTTATTCTGAAATTATGTTAAATACAATTGAAGACCTAAGTGGACGAAGGTGGCAAGTCGCAAAAATGAGATTCAGAGAAAAACGGCATTGAAAAGTGACAAAGTAATTTTCGTTTAATTATTTAATTATTGAATTTTTAAGATCAATATATGATCAGTCCAATTAAGGATGCTAATAAGACTGCATACCTCATTAAAAAATCAAGAAAATATTTTCAGAAAAATTATAAAAAAACATTATTTGTACTTAACACCTTTATTCATTATAAACATATACTTTTTAAAAATCTTTAATAATGGATAAAGGTCATAAGTAGTAAAACAATAGTGTTAGTTTCTTGTACTTCTATAAAATGTTAAACAAAACTCCCCATTTATTGAAAAAATACGAAAACTTTATTCATAGTTGAATTTGAAACAAATTAATATGAATGCATCCATTAAATTATTATAACTACAGTTAGTACAAAATTTCATAATTTTTTTATTTCTTTGCCCTTTTTCCTGTTTTCTTTTTATTTCTAGACCTATATTCTCTCCATTTGGTCTCCCCTTTGATATAAAACTCTCATAAAAATACCTGTAGTGCTCGAGAACGAAAGGGACCTGCTCTCGTAAATTCCCAATCTTCTCGTCCGAAAGTTGACCCAGCTTTCCAGCTCGAGGGAGACGAATTAAGGTGTCTACTGCATTGTGTCGTTTCAATAGACACACTTCTTGAAATGGTGATGATTCTTCATAGGTATCTTTGTAAGAATAGTATCCAAACTTTTCTACTTTAATCCATTTTACCGAGTTCCTAAAGTTCACTTTGTCGTTATTAGTTTTTGTTGTTCTATTAACTAGTTGGAGCTGGTTTGGCAAGTCTTTAAAAACACGGAAATGCTGCTCCATATAAGTAACATAGTTTTATTTACTAGCCTTACTTATGATCTCTCTGTACTGTTGATGAAGGTATAAGTTTTCATGTTTCCGAAGCACTTTCTCTATCCTTCCAAAATCACTGTCTGAATCTAAATATGAGTGACCCACTTCGGGAAACTTGTATTCCACTGTTTTAAAGTGTCCTTTCAGAATGAGAAGTTGATATAGACAAATCACGATAAAAATCTTATTCTGCCCGGCGCAAGAGTCCGACCAAATTATCAGATGATTTCTTTCCCTCAAACTATCATCAAATTCCAGTAATGTTAACAATGAACTTGCTACTTCTGTGCTTCCACGGCTTGCAATGTCTTCTGTCCAGGTGAAAAAGTTGGCTCGAATTTGATTGCTGGTGATCGTGTGTATACCAAGGTTATAAAACCCCATCTGTCGTAAGTAGAAAGGTTTAGACGTAGTTAATCTTGGGAGTGGCATGGTTTGCTGTAAATCAACAGTCAAGTAGACCAACATTGTGTCACTTTCAGCGCTCTTTCTATCGTTCCGTTGGAGTTCAAAGGCTTTGTGATAGCTCTGTGTGTGTTCTGCATTTCCTTCCCCTGCATCGCAAATGCTGCAAGTATCACTTCGCGGGTGCCTGAATGATAAATTAAATTCAGTTTCAAAAATTCGTCTATATTTGCACAGTGTAACTTTAACCTCTGCGGACTTATTTCTCTGATCACAAAGAATGCATTTTTTGAACTGATAGTAGAGGTGACAGATATCATTTGTTCGGATTCTTATGTCTGGAATAATGCGACTCTTCACTTGGAAACAGTTGACTGTGGTCCTTAACAAACTGACATACCTCGTTGCTAGTTTTATGGGGTCAATTTTGATGATGTCCTCTCATATCTGGGGGAGGAGCTGCAACACCAGTATTCAAACGTCTTTGAAGGTGTTCAACTTTCTTCCTACCAATCTGGTATAATGAACACAAGGCCTTGTTACATACCCTATCTGACTTACGACCGTATGTGACATAATATTCGTATGTTGCACTTCTATGTTTCGTCGCACCCTTTTTAATTCGATGTACATCTTTAAGGACTATAGAGACAGGCCAACACTTATCACAAAACAAAAATGTAAAGGATGATGAAGGCGCTATGTGCGTGCGTTTGGCACTGTCATGAATCCGAACGATGCAAATGGATATAGATGCTAAGTGCACTTAACGCCTTCATTCGCTGCAGATGGAGATGCCAGCTTGGCACATAACACCTACATCCATTATTAGAATCGTAGATTTGCTTTTATGGTCATGAATAGTAAATGCTGTAGTATATATGGACTTAACATCTTCATCCACGCAAACATCTCAATTTTCAGCAAAATGTTGCTTAACACCTTTATCAACTTAGGTCTTCAATTGTAAGTACCTTTATATCATTAATAAATCTGTATGGAATGCATAATTTGCGAAATATTTGCAAGAAACTGATATTAGATAGACTAAAATTGTAACTTTTAGACAGAATTTAAGTCCAGTCCTAAATCCGTTTATACTTACTAGCCATCCCAATTTCGAATTTTTATTTATATAAAAGATGTATGTATCAAATCCAGTTCAAAATATTTATAATAATAAATCTGTATAGAATGCATACTTTTAGTTATGTTTGTAACAAATGTTGTACGATAAGAATGAAAATGTTACTTCAGGTCCGAAGTGTGATTTTTTATATATAAATTGTGTCAAATACTTATATACTAATACGTCTGTATAGAATTCATAATTTGTAAGATATTTGCGAAAACATTCTGCGAGATAATATGGAGATATTCGCAAGATATTGATAAGAATAAAAGAACTATTTCTGATAGGAATTTCGCTAAACTTTGTGTTGACTACTCTTCTAATCATTAGAAGTTTGTTTCAACTTAGTAGATGACGACGTGATTTTGGTAAAATTTTATGTTTTATTGAAGTAAACTTCCGGTCTAGCGATTTTATTAATAGTTCTACTAATAAATGTAAAGCTTAGTAGGTATTAATAGCTTTAGCCGTTTGGAAGCTCTTTCAGCCATACACTAAGAAACAAATAGACATACATACAGGCATGTAGGCAAAACTCACTTTTCTTTATCAGGAAACTCTAAAACATGGATATCTGCAAAAATCTCGCAGTCAAAAATATTTATCAGAATACTTATACTACGTATAAAAAAGTAATAATCAGCTGTTTTGGAGATTTGAACCTGCTGGGTCAATATTCTGTTTATGTGTTTGCCTGCTGAATAGATATATTTGGGGTAGTAATGCAATCCATAAGTGTGTGGAAATCTTTTGTTCGTTAAGGTTATAAGAATTTGTTTTAACATAAACACCTTGTCACCTATCATTTTTTCCATGTCGTCTCTTTTATTATGGTAAGAAACTGTTTATAATGGCTACTCCACGGTTCCTTTTCTTAAAAATATTGTCACAAGAACGCAATAGCTTGTGACATTTCTTTTCAAATAGAAAGCGTGATATCTTTATATACTAGATATTAAAAAATATAGGCAGATAGAAGAGAAGTTGAGAACATTTGTGCCAAATATTTATGCCCTAAGTTATCATTTGATCCGCATATATGGTATTTTCTTCAAGAATATACGCTTCACACCCAGTAACTTGCTATCTACCTTTAGTTAGTTAATATAGCTCAGTTGTCATGTTGGAAAATTTTTATTTTTATTATTTTTCATCATAGTCATTTAGGATTGTATTGAAAAGAACTTCAGAAAAAAAAACAGCAAAAACGCGACTTATAAACACGAAATGTAAATAGCCATAAATCATCTCCACGCCGTACGGCGTGCATAGCGAAAAGACTAGAACGTCTCTCGTACATGTGGAGAAAAAGCCGGACTGTGCCCGTATGTTCTCGAAATCTTCGCATACGTATATAAGGCGGCTGGATCACCGATGGATGAGTAATTCGGGATTAAGAAGTTCCTTAAGTAGTCTCGTGCGGAACAGTAAATAAATAATTCCTTCAATGGTAGTCGCGCAGTAAAGATAAATATAAGAAATAAATATAGTAGTGTTATATAAGTGATTTGCGTTAGCGTGTAATATACGCAAATCAATCACAAAAAATTAAAATGTCAACTTTCCATAGCTACATACACAGAGCAATGAACATACCACTGAATAAGGAAGCCTTTAACAATGAAATCAACACAATTAAAGTAATAGCAAAAAATAATGGTTACAGCCCAAATATCATTGATAATTTACTAAAACATAAAGAAAGAAAATCACTCCAAAAATTGTTATACCCGGAAATAAAAGATGTAGATAAACCTAGGTGGCATGTAATCACTTATATCTCTCCCATAACACAGAAAATAAACAAATTACTAAAGAAACTAAATATTAACATAGTGTGGATAAATAAAGTAAATCTAGGTACAATGTTGAATAATGCTAAAGATAAAATGAATAACTTAGATAAATCAGGAGTATATTCCATAAAATGCCAGGATTGTGAAGCTATTTACATTGGACAAAGTGGCAGATGTATTAATACACGTGTAACAGAACATATTAGAGATATAAAATATAGTGTTAAACACACTGGATTTGCAGAACATTGTATAGAGAACAACCACGTACCAGATGTAAATAGCTGTAACCTCATTCATAATGTAGTAAAAAGTAAAAAGTTAAATATGTTAGAGAGTTTTGAAATTAAAAAAGCCCAAAAACAAAATCGAGTTATCACAAACACACAATTAGAATTTGTAAATACCCCCTATATCGATGTAATTTTAAATATCAATTATCCATATCCTCCCACCCATAATGAACACAGGTATATAAGTTAACCCTTAAGTAGAATAAGTTTAGTTCTAGATAACTCTTTGATAATGGCCTCATAGCCGAAACAATTGTTAGTGTATCTAATAAAGAAGTTTTGAAAAAAAGAGAATATATGTGGTATTTATAATGATTATAAATACAAACTCTAATATATAAGCAGATTTTAAACTATTCTAGTCGAATTGTAGAGGAGTAAATAAGGTTTAGATTGTAAGCACGGCATTCAGATTAAAAAATAGAAACATTGTTTTTATTTTATTTTTTATTACGGATTTATTTAACTATTATGGAAAACGGTTGGGTTACCGACTATCATTGCAGAAAGAGTACCAGCAAAAATAATGTAGTAGAGTTGGTTCAGAGAAGAATAATGATATAAATTCTGAGTCAGCGTTGTTCCAGGTTACTGATGATTCGCTGGGGGCATGTGATATAGAGAATATTTGGCTTTTAATATTTCTTGACAATAGTTTGAAATACCGTTAAGTATTTCATTATATCGGTATTTTCGAAAATGCCTACGAATTATTCAGTAGTTTTTTCTCTCACGTAGATCATATTCAGTAAAGTCAGATAATGTCTTCGATAATAATATTTTAACAAGTAATGTGTCTCAACTCGCAAAGGGTCTTCCCTTCTTCTCACTTTATATGTGCGCTATTATTGAATCTATTAAATACTGCGCAGTATGTATACTAAACACACAAAGAATTACTAATCTTTCCCCAGAATAATCTTCTTCTACGATCTCAATATTTACCACATATAAATACTAGTCAGCAGTCATGTATCTAGAACTCAGCAGGACCGAGATATTTTAAATTTTAACTTTTTACTGCGCATGGGCGGGGAAATATTATCAGTTGTGACCGTTATTCAATATCCTTGGTGTCACTATAGAGGGTACGTTTAGATATAGGCAGTAAGTATCCAAATATATTAGAAATGCTTAATAGTATATTAAAATAAATAAAGTTTCATAAGACATATTGCTGTGGTATTTTCTTGAAAGTAAATGAATAAATAAAATAAAGAACCAAACAAATAAAAATCAACGAAAATAAAATTTTATCACGTTTATTTTAAGTAAAAATAATTTTACATATTTAATATAAATTACAATTTTATATATTTCAATATAATAAATATTTTAATAAATAAAATACAGAATAAACTCACTAATTAAGGTAAATGTACGTAGTTTTAATAATATATTTAGTGCTTACTAAAAATTTCATAACTAGGCAGTAGTATGCACATAAATGCAATATGGGTTGCATACCCGTAAAAATAATAGCACAATTAAAAGGAATGTAAGAATTAAAAAAATATTAACCTCAACTTAAATAAATTAGTACACAGGAATTAAATATCTATAAAACAATATTCAAGTACTGACCTCCGTTTAATAAAAAAGGATATATAAGAATTTAAAGCAATATTATTAGTGGTCAATAGAAAGTAGGTCAACCAGGTAATACATTCTTCTAACAGCAATTATAGTTCAGAAATAGGAATTATCACAAAGAATATAAATATTATAACCACCAACAGTGTCAAGAATAAATGTTATGTATAACTATACATGTTTCACTTATATTTTCTGTAGTAAATATTATTGAATGTACGTAAAGAGGCACGATTTGTTTATCTTCCTCCATACACAAATATATTCTAAGAAAGACCAAGCTAAAACCAAAAATACAATATTAAACAAAGGTCTATATACATGAATAAATAAATATATACCATTTATTTTACGGTCACAAGATCAATTGTATATTCTTTTGCATGGGACAAGAAATGCACGCAAAGGTATATGATTTATCAGTTTTCGATATACATCAATGCATTCAGAACATAAATATTGAGGCCTAGTACAACATTGGAAATAAAACATTATGCTGGCTATGCAAATTCACTGATATTCACAAAATAAAAAGGACATTGTTGAATGTACGTCTAAATATGCGATGGTACATAATTTGTTCACGTACAAATGACACTCCAGGCTAAAATAAATAAATAAAGCATTAGTAAAAATATAATAAAAGACGATAAAAGAATACTTACCAACGAATAAAACCATTCAAGGTGTCCATGGAATAAAAATAAAGATATGTAAAATAATAACAACAACAAACATGGTGGAAACAAGGTCACGTGATTGCATAATTTGGATAGTTATAGAAATCAACACGAGGGGCGTGACAGACGTAAAATTCGAACGAGACGCGCGACTTAAACAAAATAAGCCGCTTGTCAAATGTTTATCCCTATAAAAAGCGGGACAGAAGCGAAAAGCGGTCAGTCGATAAGTGGTCCGGATTCTCTTAAACTAAAAAGAAAATAGTGAAAACAGTGCGCCGAAGAAAATAAAGGGTCTAAAGGCATAAACGCCTTAAGATTCCAACACGGCAGTCGCAAGAGGCGATAATGATAAGTGCGTTCGAAATACACGGAGGGACGGTTAGAAACACGATTGGACCGCATAAAGAACCCACAATAATAAATTCAATTAAAATGGAGGGATTGAAGTATCAGGAGGAATTTGAAATGCTATATAACGAAGAAAAGTGAGTACAAGCACAATAAATAAAATCCATCTTGCAATTCTAAAGTAAATAAATAAAAAGCCTTCATGACTGCTATATATATATATATATATATATATATAAGTAAATTTCGCCGGATAGCAATAAAATTTTTAGAATATTACTTAGACAATTAAAAATAGATTCTTCTTTGAATATGTCTTGGGTTAACGTGCAAATCTTAATTCAGGGCGGTTTAACGAAGAATTAATAATTTCCGGATATCAAAGCAACTTAGAATTTCACTTAATGAATTAAAAATAAATTCTTCTTTGAATATGTCTTGGGTTAACGTGCAAATCTTAATTCAAGGCGGTTTAACGAAGAATTAATAATTTTCCGGAATTCAAAGCAACTTAGAATTTCACTTAATGAATTAAAAATAAATTCTTCTTTGAATATGTCTTGGGTTAACGTGCAAATCTTAATTCAGGGCGGTTTAACGAAGAATTAATAATTTCCGGATATCAAAGCAACTTAGAATTTCACTTAATGAATTAAAAATAAATTCTTCTTTGAATATGTCTTGGGTTAACGTGCAAATCTTAATTCAAGGCGGTTTAACGAAGTATTAATAAAAAAATTTTTCAGGATAGCAATAAAAGTTAGAATATTGTCATAAACAATTAAAAATAAATTCTTCTTTGAGTAAGTCCTAGACTGACGTGCGAATCTTGGTTTAGGGCGACTCAACGAGGCATAACGCTTTTATAAGATAGCAGTAATCTTTGAAACATGAGCATACATGAAGGACTAGAACAGTAAAATTTTATTTTTTATTCATCATTAACAATTTTGTAAAAATTAAGGATTGCAAGGTGCTTGTACCGCGGATGAAAGAGACTGGATATGACAATGAAATAAGTAATGTATTATATTGCATAGTTATGATATTTAATGATGTTTTTGTAAATATTTATATATAAAAAATAAAATAAGTTGTGCTGACATTCTATATGTACTTATTTATACCCATCCCAGGAGAATCTAAGGAAAGTAAACATCACATCCACAACCAGAACTCACTATAAGTATAAGACTGTGGCACATCATTCGATATAAAATATAATAAATTCACACTTAGACCCTGAGATCAATAAAATATTTTAATTTATTAATTCAATTTTTGGTCATTAACCAATATAGAAGAAGTCACAGCATTATTTTGGCGCCCAACTGGTAAGGGCTTATCGTTGGCCAAGATTTATTTTGGTGCCCAACCTGCTGGGCTTATCGTTGGCCAAGATTTATTTTGGTGCCCAACCTGCTAGGCTTATCGTTGGCCAAGATTTATTTTGGTGCCCAACCTGCTAGGCTTATCGTTGGCCAAGATCAATCTTAATTTGGCATCCAACGTCCTAGGCTTATCATTGGCCAAGATCAACCTTAATTTGGCACTCAACGATAAAAGGCTGTGTGAATTTACTTTCCTTATAACGCCATAAGCACACAATATTCTCCTATTGGGACAGGGTGGATAAGAGATAGAACAAAAACAAAAATAAAAATGGCTGATGAAAATAATAAGAATAAAGTCGAAAAATCTGAAGAATTTGAAGGTACGATGGATGAAATGGCACTTTTTAAAAGCACAAGAGGAAAACCATGGGAAGAAAGAATGGAATGTTTGCTTCAAATTCTAACATATAAAATGGAAGAAGACAATAAGAAGTTAAATGAAAAATTGGATCAAGATAATGAAGAAATGAAATCAAACAATGAGAAAATGAATGAAAATCTAAATAGAAAGTTGGATCAAAATAAAGAAGAAATCAAAGCAAACAATGAAAATCTAGAGGAGATCAGCTTAGGAATTGACAAGAGATTCCAAGATTTTAGAACAGAAATGCGTCAGATAAATGCCAATCTAGAAAACAAAATAACAGAGTCTGTGTCAGGTTTAGCCAAAGTAATAAGGGACAATACAAGAAGATGTGAGAACACGTACAAATCACTGATAAACGGAACAAATGACAGAAGGGACGAAACGATAGAACGATTTGACGAAGAAGAATCATTTGGAAATAAAATAATAAACACCGACAACAAAGAAATTACGAGGAATATGCCAACCCATGAAGATGATGTACAAATAGTAACCGAAGTCAAAGAAGCCTCCACAACAATACGTACATGGAGAAGAACCAAATACATGGATTCCAACAAGAAAATCCTGAGAACACAGTTGGACACATTGCTATATGAAGAAGAAGATGACAAGAACTCACATCTATACATTTCACGGCAAACATTAGAAATATTCATGGGAGCAGGAAGATACACAGGTTCATGGAAACGACAGGCACTGATTATACAACTTGAAAAATTTTCAAAGACACACAAGGAAGTTAAAACACTGAGGTGGACCGAAGAAGTTGCACTGATAGAAAAGGGAAGGATAAGTATAGCCACAGAAATAAATAAGGAAAATAAAGTATCACTTTACCAGTCAATATATATACGTTCGAGTAACCAAGAAGATAGAGAACCTAGAGCAACAACGACGTATATCAAGGATATACTTCGATACAACAAGAACATCATTGACTTTCGCCTAAAGATTTTGGGAAAATAAATTCCCAATAAATCAAGGAGCACGGCGGAGGATGAATTGGGGACCTCCGATGGAACATGGCGATTCCACTCCTACCTTAGCCGACGACGACACCCCAATCAAGGAAAATGAAACGAAACATGTACAAATATGAAGATCCGATGAAAATAACCAATGAACTACCACAGATATCAATCAAAATTGGGGAAGGAAATAAATAAAATAAGAGCTACTCGACCACAGCGTTATAAATGAAAATTTTAGAGAAACAAGGACGATATATTCCTATAAAGAAGATTAACTTCATTACAGCAAAATAAAGAACCCTTGGTAATCATTGATAAAGTTTTCTGCGTTAATGTAAAATAAATAAAATAAACCTACTAACAGAATTTGTAGTAGTACAGAATAAAAATTGCAACTGCATATTGGGAATGGACTTTTAAGTCAATATAGCACAAAATTGGATATGAAGGACAAGACTTTTCACATAAGAAATATGATAATTCAATGAAGCGAAGAAGCACCAGTAAAGAAATAAATAAAAATTAATTAATAAATTATATGTAGAAGAGATAGAAAAGGAACTCACGCAAGAAATGATTAACGATTCATATGACAATAAACGTACGCGTCTCGTGAAGCATCCAAAGAATAAGGACTTCACATTAAAAAGGGGTGGTACAAGTATAAATTGCAATGAAAAGTGTAAAAATCATGTGAGCAATCTTTTAAAAATAAGCACAAGAGACTAGTCGAGGACAGTCCTGGCTTGGTAAGAAATTACGAGCATAAGCTCGAGGTAAAATGAAAAGGACCTTTCTATGTGAAAATCTATCCATATTTCCCAGTAAATATTATTTAAGTGAAATATTGAAATAAAAGAAATGCTGAAGAATAATATAATAGAAAAGCAGAGTCGAACTTTATCAAAGAAAAATATAGAAGATTCAAAGAAACATTATCAATGAAGTACACAGATGCCAAGTGGTTTGCTACGATAGTTTTGAAAGATTCTTTTTGAACCAGGTAACATTAAGAAAATAAAAAGAAAACACTATTTCTTCAAGATAAATTCCCCGACTGATATGTGGAAGACGATAAGATTTTATATATGAATATCATTTGTAGGCTTAATTCATGCCACGCAAAAGATATAGAACCCACACGAAGAAGATATCTCCAATTTATTATATATTTGTATATGTTTCACTTCAAATAAATTAAGTACCACTTTCCTATTAAAAATGAAAGGTAAAACTCAAACCAAAATATCAAACAGAAATGAAGGGAGTAAAGTTAAAAATATAAAACTCACGCGATGAAAAGTATGAACCCATGAGAAAATAAAGAAGGATAGTTCCCAAGATTATACTATTTAAGAGATGTAAATAAACATTAAGAAAATAAAAGGGACAGTTCCCAAGATTATATCATTTAAGTTGTATATATAAATAGACATTAAGAGAATTAAAAAGGGACAGTTCCCAAAATTATATTATTTGAACTATGTAAATAAATATTACAAAAATGAAAAAGGGATAGTTCCCAGAATTATATGATTTAAGCTAAATAAATAAGGCAGTGAAACAAAGAGGGATAGTTCCCAAAAATTACGTTATTTAAGTTGTATACAAATAGATATTAAGGAAACAAAAAGGGACAGCTCCCAAAACTATATTATTTAAGTTATGTAAATAAATATTATAAAAATGAAAAGGGATAGTTCCCAAAACTATATTACTCAAGTTAGATAAATAAGGTATCAAAGTAAAAAGGGACAGCTCCCATGAACACATTATTTAATTTATGTAAATAGGTATTAAGGATTATATTATTTAAGCTATATAAATAAATAATAAGGAAATAAAAGGGATAGTTCCAAAGACTATAGCACTTAAGTTATGTAAATAGATATTAAGAAACAAAAAGGGATAGTTCCCACATAGAAATATAGTAAAACCAGATGTAAGGATATTAGCTAAGTAAAAGTTTAGAAAATACCATTAAGTAAAGAAATTGCAATATGCCTATATTTTTCGTAGTCAACTATGGCATATTGACAGTTTCTTAACTAGGGATATGCTGTGGTATTTTCTTGAAAGTAAATGAATAAATAAAATAAAGAACCAAACAAATAAAAATCAACGAAAATAAAATTTTATCACGTTTATTTTAAGTAAAAATAATTTTACATATTTAATATAAATTACAATTTTATATATTTCAATATAATAAATATTTTAATAAATAAAATACAGAATAAACTCACTAATTAAGGTAAATGTACGTAGTTTTAATAATATATTTAGTGCTTACTAAAAATTTCATAACTAGGCAGTAGTATGCACATAAATGCAATATGGGTTGCATACCCGTAAAAATAATAGCACAATTAAAAGGAATGTAAGAATTAAAAAAATATTAACCTCAACTTAAATAAATTAGTACACAGGAATTAAATATCTATAAAACAATATTCAAGTACTGACCTCCGTTTAATAAAAAAGGATATATAAGAATTTAAAGCAATATTATTAGTGGTCAATAGAAAGTAGGTCAACCAGGTAATACATTCTTCTAACAGCAATTATAGTTCAGAAATAGGAATTATCACAAAGAATATAAATATTATAACCACCAACAGTGTCAAGAATAAATGTTATGTATAACTATACATGTTTCACTTATATTTTCTGTAGTAAATATTATTGAATGTACGTAAAGAGGCACGATTTGTTTATCTTCCTCCATACACAAATATATTCTAAGAAAGACCAAGCTAAAACCAAAAATACAATATTAAACAAAGGTCTATATACATGAATAAATAAATATATACCATTTATTTTACGGTCACAAGATCAATTGTATATTCTTTTGCATGGGACAAGAAATGCACGCAAAGGTATATGATTTATCAGTTTTCGATATACATCAATGCATTCAGAACATAAATATTGAGGCCTAGTACAACATTGGAAATAAAACATTATGCTGGCTATGCAAATTCACTGATATTCACAAAATAAAAAGGACATTGTTGAATGTACGTCTAAATATGCGATGGTACATAATTTGTTCACGTACAAATGACACTCCAGGCTAAAATAAATAAATAAAGCATTAGTAAAAATATAATAAAAGACGATAAAAGAATACTTACCAACGAATAAAACCATTCAAGGTGTCCATGGAATAAAAATAAAGATATGTAAAATAATAACAACAACAAACATGGTGGAAACAAGGTCACGTGATTGCATAATTTGGATAGTTATAGAAATCAACACGAGGGGCGTGACAGACGTAAAATTCGAACGAGACGCGCGACTTAAACAAAATAAGCCGCTTGTCAAATGTTTATCCCTATAAAAAGCGGGACAGAAGCGAAAAGCGGTCAGTCGATAAGTGGTCCGGATTCTCTTAAACTAAAAAGAAAATAGTGAAAACAGTGCGCCGAAGAAAATAAAGGGTCTAAAGGCATAAACGCCTTAAGATTCCAACACGGCAGTCGCAAGAGGCGATAATGATAAGTGCGTTCGAAATACACGGAGGGACGGTTAGAAACACGATTGGACCGCATAAAGAACCCACAATAATAAATTCAATTAAAATGGAGGGATTGAAGTATCAGGAGGAATTTGAAATGCTATATAACGAAGAAAAGTGAGTACAAGCACAATAAATAAAATCCATCTTGCAATTCTAAAGTAAATAAATAAAAAGCCTTCATGACTGCTATATATATATATATATATATATATAAGTAAATTTCGCCGGATAGCAATAAAATTTTTAGAATATTACTTAGACAATTAAAAATAGATTCTTCTTTGAATATGTCTTGGGTTAACGTGCAAATCTTAATTCAGGGCGGTTTAACGAAGAATTAATAATTTCCGGATATCAAAGCAACTTAGAATTTCACTTAATGAATTAAAAATAAATTCTTCTTTGAATATGTCTTGGGTTAACGTGCAAATCTTAATTCAAGGCGGTTTAACGAAGAATTAATAATTTTCCGGAATTCAAAGCAACTTAGAATTTCACTTAATGAATTAAAAATAAATTCTTCTTTGAATATGTCTTGGGTTAACGTGCAAATCTTAATTCAGGGCGGTTTAACGAAGAATTAATAATTTCCGGATATCAAAGCAACTTAGAATTTCACTTAATGAATTAAAAATAAATTCTTCTTTGAATATGTCTTGGGTTAACGTGCAAATCTTAATTCAAGGCGGTTTAACGAAGTATTAATAAAAAAATTTTTCAGGATAGCAATAAAAGTTAGAATATTGTCATAAACAATTAAAAATAAATTCTTCTTTGAGTAAGTCCTAGACTGACGTGCGAATCTTGGTTTAGGGCGACTCAACGAGGCATAACGCTTTTATAAGATAGCAGTAATCTTTGAAACATGAGCATACATGAAGGACTAGAACAGTAAAATTTTATTTTTTATTCATCATTAACAATTTTGTAAAAATTAAGGATTGCAAGGTGCTTGTACCGCGGATGAAAGAGACTGGATATGACAATGAAATAAGTAATGTATTATATTGCATAGTTATGATATTTAATGATGTTTTTGTAAATATTTATATATAAAAAATAAAATAAGTTGTGCTGACATTCTATATGTACTTATTTATACCCATCCCAGGAGAATCTAAGGAAAGTAAACATCACATCCACAGCCAGAACTCACTATAAGTATAAGACTGTGGCACATCATTCGATATAAAATATAATAAATTCACACTTAGACCCTGAGATCAATAAAATATTTTAATTTATTAATTCAATTTTTGGTCATTAACCAATATAGAAGAAGTCACAGCAATATGCACGTGTTCAAGTTTAGAAAACGAGCTGCGAGGTTAGTTTCCTAGAGAACAATTGCGCTGAGATACCCCCACAGCTATTATATAATATATTAATTGACTGAGAATAATAATCACTAATGCTGTTACGTATGATCCTACTGTAATACCGATCAGCAGACAGCCCCGACACCAGATTGTTATGAATTGCGGATGCAGAAACCGCCGTTATCCTAGTGGGAGAGCGAATAGTGACATCCACATTATGGAAACTCAAATTATCCATAAAAGAAGACACAGTGCCATTATCGTCCAATATATCAATATTGAAATGGCTCCCAATAATTATATGTCCCAAAATACTAGAAACAAAATCAAGTAGGCCAATAAATATTTCAAAAAACATATCAATATCTCTCAATGGGGATCTATAAATACCAATAGCAATTAAATCTTTATCGGGGATCTGAACAGCGCAGCACCTGAGAAAATATGAAGAAATTCTAAATTTTAACATTTATCCTGACTGTTACGCCTCCTAGCGGACATTTTACCAAACTCCAAAATAATTTCCACCATTTTCTCTTGGGGACTTTTACTTGAAAATTTTTAACCCGGAAGCAATATACTGGTTTCTAAGATATAACCGGCGCGGCGGCCATTCTTAGTTGGCCACCCGGTACACTGCCAATGTTCACTAAAAATCTACCGATCAAAACAGTTTTGAGTCAAGAATGCTTCTAATTTATTAAGCATGTTTCCCATTGACTGCAAATTCATTCATATCCAAATGCTTATTATTCTGGTGTATGGCAGTAAAGCTCACTGCCTCTTAACATCCCGTTGGTTTCGTCCATCTAAAAAATCCTTCTCCCTCTTTAGCCAATCTACAACTTCTGAAAATTGTTTGCTAAGGTTCTTTTCTGAACTATATCTTAGATGAATGCAGTCAGAAATGTATTTCCTCTCTATCACATCTGAATGGGATCGTATTAATTATCAAATTTGTATTTTTCGTAGTTTCCACTATTTTCCTGTAACAATTTATTATGTATGCAATATTTTCATTTCATACTTAATATACATTTCTAAGTATTTTAAGTTATTCTAATATTGTGTCTACTTTAGATAGATAATTGAAATTATTAATTTTAGATTTATGTTTAATAGATTAGTTATCGATATTTATGTTTATATTTTACAAATATGTGCCTGTGATATTGTATATCATAGTAATATACTACCCAGTCTAAGTATTGAATAGAATTAAAGATGGTAATAGTTAATAAAATACCATTTTATAAAAATGTTGAAGCTCACCTGTATATATTCTAGACGGCCTTGCGTATTGCAGACAAAATATAATAGGGTAACATAATTACGAAAGACGAGCATAAATACATAGATATCGAAAAAAAACATACTTTTTTCTGCCTCGTATGCGAGAATGTTTCGCAGTATTAATTTGCTTCGTTAAATTCTAATTATGAGCAGGCTTCAGTCACTCAGTGAGTCTGGCCGATATCGGAGGTCGGATGGGGGTAGCAATTTGCCTGCATTCAAATTAACGTTTCATTTTGTGATATTCATTAATTTGTTGAATGGAGGCCAGGAAGGTACGTGAAGGGAAAAACAACGTGTCTCTGTGCAAGAACAAGGGACGTAAGAGTCGAAGGCACTCAATTACAATTTAGTATTTTAATTAACATGTAGTAATTCAATTCGATATCGATTTTAGCTTCTACGTAAAAAAGATAATTGGAGAATCTAAATTTTGACAGAAAAATGAAATCCGAATATTAATTATTAAAAAAATAGTTTTTTAGATTTTGAACCGAAACAGTTTTTTAATCTTTTTTTGAAAAGTTTTTTTCAAATCAACTTTTATATTCTTAAGAAAGTTTAAACTTAACAGTTGACGAGACAATTTGACTTTTCACTGAATAAACTGCCGGTCTAAAAATTTTGCTCAAAATCTATTCAAATTTTGATATGTGGACATAGTTTTGTTGACAAAATAGTTTATTAAAGTAGATGTTCATTTTTTGTGGACTGCACACAAAAGGTAGGTAGGTACATATAGTTTAATAAATTTGGCGCTATTCCTCAAACCTTCTTCTACAGTCCACTGCAATAGTAACTTTCTGCGTCAATAAGTGGCAGCACTGCAATCGCTTGCAAAATGGCTGACATCGATGTTCGTATTAGACAACGTTCTGTAATTGAATTCTTGAATGCAGAAGGTGAAACGCCCATTCGCATTCATGAGAGACTGAAAAATGTGTACGGTGATGCAACAGTGGATGTCAGAATTGTTGATGATGGGTACGCTGCTGTAACGAAGCTGAAGGACAAATACCGTTGGCTGACGAAAAGCGGAGCGGGAGGCCGTCGCCTACAGTGACTCCACGTAACATTCAGCGAGCCGATGACATCATTCGTGGTGACCGCCGGATGACTGCATTCATCTGCAGTCATCCGGCTGTGACCACGAATGATTGAATGTTGCGCAGTCAACGGCCTGCCGCTCCGCTTTTCGTCAGCCAACTGTGTTTGTCCTTCAGCTTCGTTACAGCGGCAAACCCATCGTATAAAAGTGCTGACATCCACTGTTGCATCACCGTACACATTTTTCAGTCTTGTATGAATGCGAATGGGCGTTTCACCTTCTGCATTCAAGAATTCAATTAAAGAATGCTGTCTAATACAAACGTCGATGTCGGCCATTTTGCAAGCGACTGCAGTGCTGCCACTTGATGAGGCAGAAAGTTACCTATGTGAAACATCATTGATGTAGAAATAATACAACTTCTATTACACATATTTGTTATATTAAATACTTATATTTGACATTTAGATATGATTTGGTTCCATTTTTTTTGGTTACCAACCTCAGAAAATTAAAATTAGCGTGCGATAAAGTAATACTTTTTGCAACCAAAACGGGTGTCGTAAAGTGAACTTTATAGCACCGAAATATAAAAAGTTAGTTACCTATCCTTAATTTGATTCTAAGCACATTCTAAATCTTCTAAACATTAAACGAGAAATGAACGAAATCCAATAAAAATACACGTAACGTCTGAGTAATCCTTATTTAGACTTTAAATGACGAGACGATTCTACAACTTTACTAATTTAACTTACGTTAATACTTTGAAACTCCTCTAGCAAACACCATCCTGTGTTCTAAAGCATTGAATCTACAAATTCACCTATAAAGTAGTTACTGAAGTTAATGGCAACGACGCGCGACGCTTACATACATTTATAAATATTTGATATTCGAAATATATTTTTTGATAATAAATACGCCAACGTATGTCCTAATGCCTTATGAATATTTTATATCATTAGAGATTGGTTTTAGAGGTTTTATTCATCAGGTGTGCGAAATTATATATAGGTATATATAAAACAAGAAAAAGAGAATATTGGGTAAAATCCGCTGTAGTGCAACCGTAGACACGTGTTTCTGACTAATTGGTCGTCATCAGTACGGTGTAGCCAAGGAATAAGGTGGGATATCCTTCGAGATAGAAGCATATACGGAAGACCATCAGGTGACAGACCACCATTTGCAGCTTCAGTTAGAAGATCTTCGGTTTTGAAGACAACAACTAACATCGCCACGAGGAAGACATTGTCAACCTGCGTGCCATCCGAACCCAGGAAAGATAATCAATAAAGGAATTATCGCGGATACATAAAATAAAACAAGAAAAAGATAATATTGGGTAAAATCCGCTGTAGTGCAACCGTAGACACGTGTTTCTGACTAATTGGCCGTCATCAGTACGGTGTAGCCAAGGAATAAGGTGGGATATCCTTGGAGATAGAAGCATATATGGAAGACCATCAGGTTATATTCCTTGGCTACACCGTACTGATGACGACCAATTAGTCAGAAACACGTGTCTACGGTTGCACTACAGTGGATTTTACCCAATATTCTCTTTCTCTTGTTTTATTTTATGTATCCGCGATAATTCCTTTATTGATTATCTTTCCTGGGTTCGGATGGCACGCAGGTTGACAATGTCTTCCTCGTGGCGATGTTAGTTGTTGTCTTCAAAACCGAAGATCTTCTAACTGAAGCTGCAAATGGTGGTCTGTCACCTGATGGTCTTCCGTATATGCTTCTATCTCCAAGGATATCCCACCTTATTCCTTGGCTACACCGTACTGATGACGACCAATTAGTCAGAAACACGTGTCTACGGTTGCACTACAGCGGATTTTACCCAATATTCTCTTTTTCTTGTTTTATTTTATGTATCCGCGATAATTCCTTTATTGATTAGGTATATATATATATATATATATATATATATATATATATATATAAAACAGCTTTGTTTCGTGATTTAGCGACTGTAAAATGAACTCAAAAACAAAATAAGAAATTAAAACGTTTCGATAATATAGACATTACCTTTTTCAATTAATTTAACATAAACTAACTGATTAAAACATTAAAACTCCAATAAGTATTAATAATGCTGTAACATATATTTGACAAATATATTGGCGGCAAATATATGGTACAGAATAAATAATATTGGTGTATCCTAGACGACCCAGAATACGTAAATGTAGCAGACTCATCAATACATTATATTAAATTATTAAATGATATGCTATTGCTAAATTATTAATTTCTGTTCGGTCATTTACCGCATTATCATGCCGCCAATATTTGTCAAAGAAATATTTGTCAAATATATGTTACAGTTTTATTAATAGTTATTGGAGTTTTAATGTTTTAATTAGTTAGTTTATGTTAAATTAATTGAAAAAGATAATATCTACAGTAAACCACAACATACTACGAATATATACTGAAAGGGGAATGTAGTGGGGATTGATACATTACACCTGACGGCCAGGCAACTATATCTTACTTGATCTTACTGACATATGTCATTCGTTCATGTGAGTTGTTCGTGATCTGTCAAGTGTCTGTTATAGTAAAATTATGGATATGGTGTATACAATTGATGAAAAGGTTCAGATTGTAAAATGGTATTTTCAAGGCCACTCGCTGATGTCTATTATAGCTCTCTTTCGGGATACTTTTGAAAATCGACCTATTTCTTGTTTGAATGCCATTCATCGCATCAAAACTAATTTTGATAAATTCGGTTGTGTTTCGCCATCGTTTCATGTGAAACCTCAAAATAATGATAACCGGGATCTCAATGTAATGATATGTGCTAGCGTGGAAAACAATTATACTCTGACAACATCACAAATAGGACAAGAACTGGATGTATCACGTGAAACTGCGAGAGGAGCCTTAAGGAAAAACAAATATCACTCTTATCATGTTCAGAAGATAAATGAAATTTTTCCACAGGACAATTATGATGGCATTCAGTTTTGTTTAGACATAATTGAAAAATGTGCACTGAATGAAGGGTTTATTTCGAACATCCTCTTTACGGATGAATCTACGTTTTTCTTACATGGCCAGCATAATCCAGCGATACTACAATATTGGTCCAGAACAAATAAACACATTGCGTATACTGCTCACACACAATACCCACAAAAGGTATGGGTTGGGATATTAGGCAATAATATCATTGACCCATTTTATATTGATGGCATGTTGAATGGACAGAAATACTTAGATCTACTGCAACACAGTATTATTCCTTTTATACGCGGAATACCTAACATTGTAATGGAAGACATTTGATATCAACAAGACGGATGTCCTACCCATACAAGCAGGATTGTGCTGCAATATCAAAGAAATACGTTTGAAGACCGAATTATTTCAAAACGGGGCACAATCCATTGGCCTGCCAGGTCTCCTGATTTGTCACCAAATGACTTTTTTCTCTGGGGTCACATAAAGTCACAAATATACGGCTACGAAGAACAACGTGCAAATAATTTAGAAGAATTGCGTATACAAATTAGAAACTGTTTGTTAACAATCATCCCCGAAGTCTTGTCCAATGTACGGCGTAACTTTTATAATCGAATTGCGTATTGTTTAGAAATAGAAGGAGGACGATTTGAACATTTAATGTAGTATAATCAACCGAGAATTTTTGCTTATAAATTATTATTTTTAAGTTCTATTTATTTACTTAATAAGTATTTAATACCTTTATATTTTAACGCCCACCACTACGTCATCATCGTGACCTTTCTACCAGATGCGTGCGCTGCCGACCACGCAAATTTTACAACAAGAATAAACCACAAACACGCTATCAACACAAAAATCAGGTAGCAGTAAATATGCAGTAAATGTTGGTATTATTGGTCACTGTTGGTGGTAAGGACAGCCGCGAAGTTTAAAAATTTTATACCAAAGCCGTCTATTGTCCTACTTTCTCTTATACCGAAATACCGTTGCTGTTTCTCTCCCGCGTAAAATATAAAGGTCCATTGAGTTCGCCCCACCTTTCCCCTATTATTGCTAAGCGCCAATGACATCACTGTGCATTTTCGTAGTTAACTGTGTAATACTGTATATTATCGAAATGCTAAACCACGAAAGGAAACTGTTTTGATCAAACGGCTAAGAAAAGAACGCATTTATATATATATTGTAGTGAATAAATAGAACATTTAATTCAAGTACATTGTTGTTGTCTGAATCAAGGAAAAGAGAAGGTTTTAAATTAAGTTTGCACACATTAAAAAGAGTACTTCCTTTAGTAAGTATACAGGTTATGTTGGTATTTCATATAAATGCGTAGCTTAATCGGATAATTAGATTTTCTTGCTTGGTATAGCGATATAAAATCTTTTTGCCTGTCTTTATATGTTCTGGATTTCATTATTCATCTTTGTATTAAGGTACTGCAATTCTAAAAATAAAAACAAATAGAATAGTTTTTTGATGTTAACGTTAAAAAAACAAATGATAACTTATCTTTAGATATGTATGTGAGTGCCATCTCATGTTGGATAGTTTGTAAGAGAATTCATGCCAAATAAGGTAGTTGTAAATGATCTGATCATCATAGCATCTGTGTATAGGGGGTTTAAGCTGGTAGGAAGGTCAACATCTATACGTAGAAATGTCATCTTGATATAAATAGACCTATAGTATCATAGAACAATAACTGTAAAAGAAATTAAGCGGGTTGGGGGCTTTGTTTATAAAGAAATACGTAGGTCAGTGAATGACATATGTAGTTGTAAATTTAACATCCCTAGATATAATTAAAAAACATTTTATTATGAATAAAAATATTTTAGCTGTGCTCTGAACCAACACAGGTATGATATCCTACATTGTATAAGATAGGATTCTGTTTTAATACAAATATAAAAAGGTCAATAACATTAATTCTTAATCTTAAATCATATCATTCATTTTAAAGTTAAAATACGTTATTAAAATCGTTTAATTTATGGATATTACAGTGATTTAAATACTGTTACATAATAGAGTTAGATACAAGAAATTACAAGGCTTTGGGAATATGATAATCGTGTGTTTATGAGAAATGTAAGTAAAATTAATTACAAAAATGTAATTTTAAATAGGATTATTTTCATATTATATAAAAATTGGAGAGATATTTCAAGTATGCCTTGGAAAAAGAAAAACAAGAGAGGGTAGAAGGATGCTACAAAATACAGAAGGAAGCAGAATTTTGATACATAAGAAATTTATATTTTATCATGAATAAACAAACAAATATAGTAGTACCTTAGTGAATAATAAACCATAAGTATCAGTGCCATATTCTGGAAGTAAAATAAAAGGTATCCTCTTCGTGGGAATTATACCTGGAGTTCCATTTGTGCAATTATCAGCGATCTCATCGTACTTCTTAAGATTTGGATGGAAAACTTGTCTTCTTGTGCCAATTAAAGGATAAACATTATTGGAATTTAGAGCTAATTTCTCGAACAAAGCTGCAAGGTAAAATAAAAATATACATGTATAAAATACTAAACCGATATAACATAAGCTTATGAGAAAGTTATAATACTACGTATTGATAAATAACTGAAGGCATACTTACATTCGTAGAAATGCAAGGAAACAGAAATATCTCCTTCCAAATAATATTTCAAATTTAATTAAGTAGAATGTTGACCGTTATAGGACTTATGAAGCCACGTTTGTTTTAAAATATCACTTTAAATAATTTAATTATGTAGTTATGTAGAATAGAATTTCTTAAAACGTTGAACTGTATTACTTACTGACCTTAAGTAAGTTAAGTAAATATGACTATCGTTATTAATATAATTATCAAATTTAACATGCAACAATAACATATTAAGAAATAAAATTGTATTTCAATATGATACCAATATGTAAAAAATTAAAGTCTTGAAGCTTCATGATAAGAATGTTTCCTATGTAAATTATGAATAGTGATTTTTATATTCCCAAGTTGTATTTGTATCTGACATTCATTTGAAAATAAATAACCTATAATATATTGAATTTAAAAATTTGAAGTTTAATTTCTAATAAATAAGATTGTGATAATAATTATAGCAGAGCTAATATAATGCCTAAGATGAATCTATACTATCACTCAGAGGATTGAAATTGAACCCACCCCCCCCACATTGAGATTATTTTAAAACACATACGCTAAATTAATTATTGTTATAAAATAGCATAATATATATATTTATTTACTTAAGATAATATAAAATGAGTATTATTTAAAAATAAATTAGGAACAAATCGTTTTTTTGAAGAATTTTAAAAGGACAGAGGGGGTAGAGAGGGGGGTGAGAGAGAGAGAGAGAATACATATTACTTTGGTCTCAGCTATGTTAATAATGTGTAAATAGTGTCAACTGAGATCACAATAGAATTAATGTAAACTGAATTAATTTTATATATGTATAAGAATAGGTTGAGAATAAGAATATCTGTATATGCTTGTAGACATATCTATTGTGTGTATTTGGTGTATATGTTACTGTGAAAGACCGAAATCTGGTGAATGTCGAGATTCACCGGTGAATGTCAACATTCTCAACGTTGCTTGACGTATGTCCGAAATATTGGTGAAATTTCATTATTTCTAACTTACACCGGCGATTGTCGACATTCAGCATGCACTCATGGTGTATGTTAAAAACATTTTTTTTTTAAATAAAAAAAAAACCCCATAGGTCTTTATTTATTAAAATAATATGGGAAAAAGACTTTGTTGAACTCAAAACAAACAGTAGAACATAAAAATATAAAATGAAATATAAAAAATAATAACAATATCTTATTTATTGCAACAACATAAACTACCATGACACTTCGAATTGCACAAAAGTTCCTTGCTTTTACAGCTGCATTTAGTCGTGGAACACTTTCTTTTGCAGTTACAACGTGTGTAGCCTTGCCCTCCACTTTTACTTTCTTATACGTAGTATAAGGAAGTATTGTGATGATGAAAATTTTCGACCACGAGATTTTTGCAGATGTCCACGTTTTGAGGTCCCCTGATACCAAAAAAGTAGTTTTTAAAAAATGTCTGTGTGTCTGTGTGTCTGTGTGTGTGTGTGTGTGTGTGTGTGTGTGTGTGTGTGTGTGTGACCACGATAGCGGTCAAACCGCTGTAGATATCAATTCCAAATTTTGTATTTACGAATATAATCTCCCTCTTGAGAACTGATTAGATTTTGAGCAAAATCGGCAGACCGGAAGTAGTAGTTTACTTCAGTGAAAAAATAGAATTTTGCAAATATTTCGTCAATTACTAAGTTTAAACAAATTTATAAAGAATTCAAATGTACTCAAAATTAAATTTGAGAAAAATTGTTTTAATAAAGTTTTTCGAAATTTCTACCGGAAGTAGGTCTTTTACTCTTATCGAAAATCAGTTTTTTGCGAATATCTCGCAAATCATGCTTTCTAGGCAGGTACATTACGAGTATAAAAGTATTTAGAACATACTTTTAAATATCTTTTGTATAAAAAAAATTTCAAAATTCAGACCGGAAGTACCACTTTTACTCTTATCGAATAGCGATTTCTTGCAAATATGTCGTAAATTATGCATTCTATATATATTTATGAAGAGTACAAAAGTATTTAGAGTTGGATTTGGAATATTTTTTGTATAAATGAAATTTCAAAATTCGGACCGGAAGTAACACTTTCATACGTATAAGAAAGTCGTGTGGTGGCCACACCTCATTTTTTGAATTAGCAGAAGCTGCTTCTCTTAGCGACATTTCTTTTGTTGAAACTTCGTCCATGGAAACTAACTTTTCTTTACAAATTACGAACTGATTACGGGTGAAAAGCTGCTTCAAGGTACCATTTTTGTTAGCTAGTCTATAAAAGGCTGAATCCTCTATTCCAACAACAACCGCTAACACATTTCGAGGGTCTGTACGACCACGGTCGACATCAGGGACTTGAATTCTTACGGTATCACCAATTTGGGCAGGAGGACACTTTTTTTTTGAGGTTCGCAACATTTTTGTTGCTTGAAGTAGAAGACTCTCTTTTGCAGCTACTCTTTTTGAAGAAATTAGCTCGTGTTGTTCAGTCAGTACTTGAGATGAAGATGTGCTAGGTGGCGGATCAGTCAGTGCTTGAGATGAAGACGTGTTAGGTTGCGGGTCAGTCAGTGCTTGAGATGAAGACGTGTTAGGTTGCGAGTCAGTCAGTGCTTGAGATGAAGACGTGTTAGGTTGCGAGTCAGTCAGTGCTTGAGATGAAGACGTGCCAGGTTGCGGATCAGCTCCAATGGTATTTTCATTATCCATGCCTCTTTCAATATGGTCACTACCCAAATTTTCTTCAACATAAGCTTCTAGCTGTTCTTCGGTCTCAATGTTTGCAATTTGCCCGCGGGGGAGTGATGACGATGTTATACCCCTTTTTGGTTTAACGCCAAACAGGGCTTCATAAGGACTCTGGCGTATTCCTTCGTGATAAGTTGTGTTTTTGGCGAATTGGACAAACGGCAAACCTTCTGACCACTTGTTTGAATCATTGTCTTGCATCCATGCAGTTAACATATTTTGTATGTCCTGATTGGCTCTTTCAACTGAGCCTTGTGTTTGACTGTGACGAGGCTTTCCGTGCACTATTTTAACATCTTTCCACATAGCGCATAGTTCAGATATGACTCGATTACTGAACTCTCTACCATTATCCGAATGCAATATAGCGGGAGCACCAAATGTTAAAAAAATTTGGAGAAGGTGATAAGCTACTACTTCCGCTCTCTTGCTTTTTAAAGGTCGTAACTGGACAAATTTGGTTAAATGATCTTGATATACCAATATAAACTTGTAATCGCCATCCCTGTGTGATTGCAAGTCTATCAAGTCGACTTGACATCTAGAGTTCAATTCGGAACTGACCATTGGTTTCACAACAATACCTTTTTTAGGCGCACTGTGTTTCATTTGACATTGTTTACACAAATTTAAATACAACATTACAACTTCATAAGTAATATTTTTGTATCTAACTTGCAATTCTTTAAGCATTCGTGTTCTTCCTCCATGGCCTGTTCTTATGTGAGTTTCAGAAAGTATTGTAAACAACTCATCATTAGTAACATAATACTGGATATTCGTTTCTCCTGGTTTTAATGGCACAATTAACTTTTCTTCATCACTAACTTTTAAAATGTCAAAACGTTTTAAACGTCTGTAGTCCAAAGGTGTACTACACTTACTTTTAGCAGAAATTACTTCAGAAACGATTTTAGAGTACTTTTCTTGTGAAAAATAAAAACAATTGTCTTCTCGTTTACTTCCAATTAAGGCATGTAACTTTTCAAAAAACTTATCACGATTCACTGTAGTAGCCATTGAATACAAATTATAATTTCTAATAAGAAAATTAAATTAGGTTAGGGAGCGTGCCCGCAGGCTGTCAAACGTTGCGTTAGACTGACGAAGGCAAAGCTAACTGAAACAACATGCTGGAACCGTCTAAAAACTTGTTGCGACCTGCCGTTTCCGACATTCACCGGACCTCATTTGTGTTTGTCGACATATACCGGTAAAAGTCCGAATCTATAATACAATTAAGAAATGTTCGGACTTTCACCAAGGCATTTGGTATTTGTCGACATCCACCGGCGGATGTTGACATTCACTACTTTCGGTCTTTCACGGTAACATATATATTATTAATTTCTTGTACAACATGTAGCACTACTTGTTTTTTATTCCAGAGAGGAGATATCACAAGGAAATAGCAATAGAAACCTTGTCACATTGTATTGATACGTATGATATAAAGTATAACATACTCCACCTGTACTAGTGCCTCTTGCTCAGGTAATTATGACAATTTAGTTAATGACATGATAATGTTTCAGAGTCATTGAAGTAATTTTTTTTTATTTCCAGAATTTAATGTAAATCATTACCACAAACTACAGTACGACCGAGTTCTTCCAGTACATACGGTTTTACTTGTTTTATTATTATTACCCATAAGGGTCCTCGCTAGTGGATCTGTCAACAATGGCAAAATAGCAGATTTTAGAATCTAGATATTTTTGTTGATTTTAAAGATGGAGAAAATCTTTCAACGTCAACTAATGAGAATTATATAATCTACCCGGCTGAAGAATCAAATTTAGAAAAAAATTATCGGATTACAGAAAATTAATTAATATGTCAAAATATTAAAAAACAGTTTTCTCAAAAATCCTTCGGAGGAGATTTGTTTGCTTGAGTTCACGTTATAAATTGAATAGAAAGCTACCCGGCTGTGAACTTATTTTTCGTTCAACTATTCTTTACTTTGTTTAAAATGAATATAAAATAAATTAAAATTAGGTAACTCACATTACAATGAATTGTTATTCTGCTATAAATATTTCCCGCAGATACAAATGTGTAAATAGTTGGTCATAAATGAATTTTTATTCGCTTAGATATTGAGTTATTATTTCAAATATTTATTATATGTTCCCTATGTGTAAAAGTAGTCGGATATCCTTGGCTTATTAAATTATGTGCTATGCAACCAATATTACATTTCCCATTCACTAGCGAGGACCCTTAAGTACTATAATCCGTTTTGATTAGGTTTAAGTATAACTACATTAGATTAGAAGTATAATTATATATATTTTATGTGTTATGGACACATATTAGCAACAAAGAAACAGATTATTGTGGATTTTATTGTATCTGTCCAACTAAGTATTTCTCCCCCTTAAGTGAGGATTTCGGCCTCATACGTCCGGTCTGTAGTTATCACGTCCTGGCGTGGATTGTACAGGGAAGGTGGCTGTTCGATTTTCGTGGCTGGGTTTTCACTGCTTTTGTAAAACGCTATTGTTATGTAACATTTTATTGATTCCCAACACAAATTCAGTAGTAATACATGCTTATACATTTACAAGATATTGTTTACATGTTGTCGTTCAGATGCATCGATACAATACTCTTTCTGCCTTAATTAGCTACCTCCCCTTTTCACACGGAAATCACCCGAGTAATAACGATTGGGCATTCAAATCATATGCGACAATACGCATACATACATATGAAATATTTATTCCAATGCGAAAAGAGCGCACTCATGAATAATAAACCAACTAAGATTAAAAATAGATATAATAAGTTCGGGGAAAACTGGAACAGTGGTCTTGATCTCGGATCGAATGTGGGTACCATAAGAGGCGCGTGGAATTATCTTTACTTAATTTGCCTGTTTTTTTATTTGGTTCCGGAAATTTCGACGTGGCAATTTCCCGATAGATGGCGATCGAGATGATGAGCCTTTTTTGTTTCGAAATTGTTTCTTTTTTCATTTACACTTTTTTTCTTGGTTTGATTCACTGTGTTTGACTTATGATAGATGAATCTTCTGTGACAGAAAGATGATTTTTAGAGTTCGTCGGTCAGAGACTGGCTCTGAAAAAAATCAGATATCATTTGATTCCCTCTATTGCTCCTACCATCGTTTTTATATCTTTTTTTTCATGGGGCGTTTCCGGTGGAAAGTGTTTCCGGGATGTCGCTGCTCGCTTCTCATTGGTCAATATGAACTTTTAACCTCGCAAAATGTATAACCATTATATTGATAAATTAGTTCTTTGTTGTTTTGGTGACTAATATTTCTTTAAAGTTTGTTTAATGATTAATTCGCCTTTCTGATTGCTGTGACCCTTCGATCACGTGACTGATATTTGTTGCTTCTTGAAATGTTATAATCATTAATGAGGTTTGAGGTTGTTTTGGTGAATATTTCACTTCCGCTTTGGGAACTGTTCTTACATAAAATATTTACATTCTGAATCAAGGAATGGTGATAATACACCCTGTTCGCTTTTATTATTGACTACTCTACTGTTATGCCTTATTTTTATATTTGCCTGTGTTCCGCATGACTTATGCATTTCGCAGGGTGTGGTGCTCTAAATTTCACTTTTCGACCGTGCCTGGTATATTTTATGATCTAGGTTGACATGCCTTATATCCATTGTGTGAACACCTTTTTGTTCCTTAAGCTAACTTTACTGAAATTTAATTTTTAAGTCCCTATTGGCATTCACACGATGAAGTTAATTATACGTTTAGGTTTATGTAAGTCTACGTTATATATTAAATAATTTCCGAGGCCGTTAACTTATGCCTGGACTGACCTACCTGCATGTATCCGTTTGTTCTAATTTTCGGATGTAAACATTGTTATTTTCATAACCATTTTATGTTCTCGAGCTGCGATATCTGTGTGTTCTTGATTGTTTCCATCTTACTTTTATTGCTTTCCTGTTACCTTGTTTGTGAAAGGAAGTATTGTGTTAGGATATTCTTTCAGCACCTTATTTACTTTGCTACAACTGAATCATGTATTGTGGCAATCGAGAACCTCCTTTGGTTGCATTGATTGTTTGTATGCTTAAAAAAATGGTTTATTTTAACTTAAGAATAGCTTAGGCACTGTGCATACTTATTTTCTTCCTTCCCGGACATGCTCTTGATGTTAGAAGTGAGGCCTTCCACAGTAATTTCATCTTTCCGAATCCCCCGTAGAGCATAACCTTCGAACATATCGCTGTATTTACGCCGGTTCCATTGCCTGTAAGATCAATTATTGTCGGGCATATATCCCGCCGCTAACCTGTGGGCATTATTTGCTCGGGGGTAATACCATAAGAGTTTGTGTTTATCCGGACAAACTTTCAGTTTGAACGAAAGCTTTGTTGCTTGGTAACTGACGAGAACAAATAACATGGTAAAACCGCGACACCGAAGGTGGAGCGGTTTTACATTTTGTTATTTGTTCGAGTCGTGTTACCCTTAAGCAACAAAGTTTGAGTTTTGTCAAAATGAAAGTTTGTTCCGGAAATAAACACAAACTCGAATGGTATTTGGTAAGACAATTTAATGAATCATTTAATTAATATTAATAAACCGAAATATTTTTATTTAACATTCCTTTGAATACATATACAAAAGAAAGAGAATAATACATATGTTTATGTATGAAATTTATTTGAACGATACTGTCAGAATTGAATTTTCGTTGCCATGGAAAATCAACATGCAGTTTATCCGCTAGCAAACATGCAGTTTATCCGATGGCAAACTAACACAGCGTGTATTAAAATGTCATGTTTTTGACAGATGAATTAAATTGTCATTTTTAATCTATTTACCTGGGTCCGGACATTTCTAATGTGTGTATAGGTTGAGTTGCGTATGTTTACGAACTTGTTGGTTATCTGTCATTACGAACATTGCGCTAACTATTGCATGACTGCCAACTTTCTGGGCGTGAAGTTTCTCCTCTCGTTATAACTAATTATATAATCTTACGTACGTTGCAAGTGCAATTCGAATGAATTTTGTCGACATTTCGAGCTCAGAAGATGGTTGCGGTTAATTATAAAGGTCTCGTTACTAATGTGTTCTCCTGCAGGATAATTTTGTGTTCGTTAACTTTTTTTGAAATTATCCCGCTTTTTATACAGAACCGTTTCCGCGTCTCGCTTATTTTAGAAGCCTGCGTAGTGGCTGGAGCGCATTGGTTTGGAGGATGTACGTTTTCTGACTTGATTTTAAGTCGATCTTCGAATGAAGAACACTAGTGCAGAACTACTTATTTCTAGTAAATTATTTTGTATGTCTTAAGTAGACATTATTCGCTTCGACGGCTTTGACGAATAAGTAGAAAATTTTGCTACCTTAGGTAATTTTCGTGGGTGTTATCGTAGTTTACCGTCACCCTAAATTTTGTAGTACCACGAGGTGGGCTACAAGTTGTTTTATTTTTTTTGTGCTATTGGTGACTTTGGAAGTCGGTTTCGTTGTTCTCCAGAAACCTGGGGTAAGTCTGAGAAAATTTTTGTGTTAATTTTCAGAGTTTTATCTCTGTTTTTTTTCCTTTTCTCTAAATCACTAGGAACTTGTAGTACCGTGCTGAGTCTTCAGTAATTAACGCCGACATTGCGGCCGTACATTTCCGTTAAGGATCACAGTGTCATAGTCGATCTACCATTTGTACTTTAACATCCATCTCAGCGGCTTCTGCGTAGAATTTCTCCTGCTGGCCAGAATTACGCCGTAAAACCATCACCAGTTAGGGAGTTTTTCTTTCGCACCGTTTGCCAGATAAGTACAACACCAATCATAATCTACAACGTGTGTTTCGACTGAATTGTCTAAATCTTGTGCCAGTTAGGCTGGACAGTACACAAGTTTACGAATTAATTAGTGACCCGCTAAACTTTTAATAAATCCACCATATCATGTGCTAAGTCTCAAAAACTGTAGCTTAACTTTTGTTTTTTTTTGTAAATTTGATTATGCTGTATACTGGGTGATCCCAGCAGCAGTACATTTGCCTTAGTACTCACTGTTTACGTACTCAGGTACAACCGAAGTACGTTTCAAATTTATCTTACTGGTATTAATTCCTTACCGTAGAATCTATGATTTGTTTTAATTTGTTGATCTAAATTTTCAATGCTTAAACGTGCTAATTAAATATCAATTGTTTACTTTAAATTCTTTTCAGTAATTTCACTTAAACTTTAGTTGTCTATTTCACCTAAATCTAACATATGCTCAAATAAAATCATAAGAAAACGTAACCTTAGCATTTAACACAGTTATCTCTTACCGAATTTTGAATTTATATAAAACTAACAGTTTAGATATTTTAAATTATAAGTTGAAACGCCATTGTTTGGCTACCTATTTAAATCGTTTGTACTAAAATTGTAAGGTTGAGGAAACGTTTCTACTACCGTCTTACCTCCATCGAATAGTGCGGAGGTTATGTTAATTTGCTAACTTTTTTATATCAATCTTGTTGAGGTTATGACCTCATTAATATTCTCTTAGATCAATTGCTATTAGTCGTATTTTTTTTTGCTGTTTTGGTTAACTTCATTTTCCAGAAATTTACCTACATATATATAGTGCGTTTAAAAAAATATTTACCGTCACTAAATTTTATTTTAATGTAACCATCCATGGGTTTTGCTTCAACACAATTTAAATACATAGATTACTGTTTATCTATTCTTTTTTTATTATTACTGGTTATGTTAACCCCATACCTTTTGACGTAATTTAGCGCATGAAGGAGGTTTGTATATTGAAGCCTATACAGGGTGATCCAGTAGTGTATCCCGCTGGAGGGACACAGCCAGTGGCAGATCTTAGAAAACGCAGGTAGGTTACCATTAAGGTAGCGCAGTGTCCTGGTGCCCAGAGACAACGTCGCTAGCGTCGCCGCCGACCGACGCTCATATCTTAAGTTTAGTTTTCTGAACCGTCACGCCATCTGCAATTAGAGTTAGCTCGGCCCTGCGATTTTCAATTCCTTCTACCACACTATAGTGATCTCCCTATACCGTAACTTACCTAAGTCAATAATTTAGTTGCGACGTTGTTCAGGGTGTAACACTACATTAATTCTCTTGCCAACAGAATTAATTTATTAAGATTGAAATAATCTTGCATACTCCTAATGTAAAAATAAAATGGATTTGCTGAAGGCGTAAAATGATTTATGTGTGTTCTTTCTAGTAAAAGTATAAAATAATTTTAATTTATATTGTTTGAGCATCATGACAATGTATGCTCAGTATAATATATATAAATTAGATTATTAATTTTGTCGTGCATTATCATATGAGTTTGCAATTGTAGTTTGAAATTATCGTTATAGGTTATTATGGTCATCATTATGCATCATTTGACAAGTACAAAAATGCGTCATTTTAACTCTATTGTGTTTTAAAGTCACTCTAGGCAAAATATATTACAATTTTAAAGTTAGATTCTCATGTGCCAATGTTTTCGAATAGCTCATTTATTTTCACCTGTTCCACTTGAAGATTTATATGTCAACATTTAGCACCACTTTACTGATACCAAATATGTATCTATTAACAGCATAAATGTTTATATTTCTCAACTACTACGCCTACAACATCATGTTATTATAACGACCAGCTCGTTATGTTTGCCTATTCATAACCACTAGCATGCATCATTATTAACCTATATTAGCGCACAACGCAAGGCATAACACTACAGTGTTCATAATTGCAATAATATTTGATCAAGTGTTTACAGATAATTAACATGTTTCACAGTTGTATTAGTAGTATTAGTTGAAAGTTCTTCTTTATATGTGTGCGTTGTAAGTCCCGCAGAAGTCGGCACTATCCCCGGCGATCCACTCTGTAATGTGAAAGTTTACCAAAACAAGCAGACAAAATAACCCGAGGCTTCCGTTCTGCACCCCTTTCATGTAATTCTCTTGTGCGCTAATATTGAATTCACGGTTGCTTTACGGCAAGACGCTTTGTTCCTTACGAATAAGGAGTTGCTTTAAGCAGAGTGTGTTACTATTATTGTATTATTAACAGAATTTCATGTTTTATTAGGCAAAAATGCCAATTGGAAACAAGTGCGTAAGTTCCTCTTCATCGTCATTTATTCTTCACGTGACGTGAATTATTTTTATTATTAAGATGAAGATTTAGTCAGTAGGTAATTCCCGTAATATACTCTAACGGGCATTAGTAGGTATACAATGCAGATTTTAGCCCAAAACCCCATGTTATTTCATGGAGGTTCGTTTTGCAATTCAAGATCTTTTGAAATTTATACAGGGTGTAATCACTTTCGTGCACGAGCTGAAGTGCTACAAACAGCTTTTGAACAGCCTCTGAACAGTTTCTGATGTGCTACTAACAGCACTTGGACAGCTATTAAACAGCTTTGTACAAAAGCTGTTTGTAGCACTTCAGAAGCTGTTCAGTAGCTGTTCAAAAGCTGTTTGTAGCACTTCAGCTCGTGCACGAAAGTGATTACACCCTGTATAAATTTCAAATGATCTTGAATTGCAAAATGAACCTCCATAAGAAATAACATGGGATTTTGCGCTAGAATCCGCATTGCATACCTACTGGCATTTTAATCGGCCTTGCTATAAATGGTAAAGGTAAACTTAGAAATGTTTGTAATACAGATGAAATGAGTAGAGAAGTCATTGCTAACAGTAAATAATGTTAATACTGGGGTGCCAGACACTTTTAATTGGAAACTGTGTATTTGAATTTATTAATTTCTGAAGAATATAGATTGTTTTGGCTAATTTGTTTGGTGTTGTTTTTTTAATCGGATACTGTGTATTTGAATTTATTAATTTCTGAAGAATATAGATTGTTTTAGCTAATTTGTTTTTGTTTTGTTGTTATAAAAGGACCTTAAATGTCCCTTGCTTCTCGAGTTACAAGAAGTTGTTTGGTCTACATATCGATATAAGGCGTTTTCTGAAATTATAACCGGGCGTTCAGGTTACAACACTGTTAGCAAAAATGCGTTCGTTAATTCAGACGGGTGAAAACACCCATGTTCGTAAAATCGAAAAAGTAACCGGGTTCAACAACTCGGTTCGGTTTTTATAACCCTGGTAAGTGAGTTGGGTAATGTAGGTTGTTTTATCCCCTCTCAGGATATAACTTTACAAAGCATTAGTGTCAATACACAAAACTATTTTATTTACTTTTATAGGTAAAAAATTTAAAAGAAAGCCTTGATAAATTGTGTTTTGCGTCAACTATTTTATAGTTTTTAATGAAACTCCCTACTTATTCCTCTTTGCGTTGAGTTTTATACAAATTATAATATCATCGTCAGATTCAAGTACATACGAACTTGCTAATAAAACTATTTTACGAGTATCTGGAGTTGGAATATTCACTGCGGTATTCATTTCGTATTTCATTTTGCTGGTAAAGAATTTAAGCTACGAATATAGGTTATGTTTATGTTACGTTACTAATAAAAGCAAGTAATGACAAATAAAACACTTGGTATTGTTTCACAAATATATATAATTAAATACTCGATGTACATTTCGCCTTGCGGCATCATCAGGAGTTCTCGAGAAACTAAAGTAAAATTTAATATACTGTAACTACCTACTTCAAACAAAAATGTAAATAGAAAAAAATATACAAAAATAGAAACTTATGAAAAGGTCATGACTACTCATGACTTATCTGGAAAGACCGTTTTTACAATGCTAGGGTTTATTAGCGGTGAATTTATGAGTTCGGTTTGTTCATTAAGAACATTGCCTGGTTGTAAAAGTAAACTTTCTTTTATAAAAAGAAGAACATTAATTTTTTTTAAAAAAATTAATGTTCTAGAAGGTTATTTTATAAAAGAAAGTTTACTTTTACAACCAGGCAATGTTCTTAATGAACAAACCGAACTCATAAATTCACCGCTAATAAACCCTGGCATTGTAAAAACAGTCTTTCCAGATAAGTCATGACCTTTTCATAAGTTTCTATTTTTGTATATTTTTTTCTATTTACATTTTTGTTTGAAGTAGGTAGTTACAGTATATTAAATTTTACTTTAGTTTCTCGAGAACTCCTGATGATGCCGCAAGGCGAAATGTACATCGAGTATTTAATTATATATATTTGTGAAACAATACCAAGTGTTTTATTTGTCATTACTTACTTTTATTTCGACATGTTTCACCAAGAGATTTCCATCACTTCATTTAATTATTTGTTACGTTACTATACATATCCGCAAAGTGCGTTCGGAAATGTTTTAAATAACCCGGTAAAATTTGTGAATCTGTCAGGTACTTCCTGACCGCGTCAGGTTAATGCTATACATTTTCTGAAAACGCCTATAGACTGTTAGTATTAGTCATGGATGTATAATAAAGAAGGTGAACCGAGACGGTATCTTTTCGTGACAGACGAACGGGTCTCGAGTATTGTCAGCGTGCGAGAGAGAAGTAGCGACAAAGATGGAAAAGGCGAATGGTGCAAAAGCAGGATCTTGCTAGCGTGAAGACTTGTATGCAAAGTTCGACATTCATTTTTGACATGTGATTCGGTGCTGATATTTAATTTTTAACAATGTCCCGAAGATACTGTTTTGCACCTGGATGTCATAGTGACCATAGTTGCAATAAAGAGAAAGTCTTTATTTAAGGTGCCCAAAAACAAATTAAAAGAGTAGAGTGCTGTGATACCTCGTGCTGACAAACATTTAACAATTAAAGATTCTTTGTGTGAATAACATTTTTTAAAAGAAGATGTTATACGTAAAGTTATCACAGAAACTTATTCGGTACGATTTTGCACTCAGAATTATTGTAGTAGTATTCCATAAGAGTGAGAGATATTGAAGAAGGATGACTTTCTACGTTATACATGTTTTCAGTAGAGAAATTGATCATCAGACTTAATCGATCAATGTAATATTCTTTTCTCGTTTTTGTAGCATTCACTAAAGGACAATGCAAAACCATGTATTTGGCGTAATTGTCCAACTTATTGGGCACAACATCCTGCAAAGAAAAGAAGGACTGATAATATACGCGACGTAAATAAATGTGAAACCACCTATCTAATACAATTCCTAAAATCTTAATCTTAATCACAGTAACTTTTGCTTAGATTTTGATGAACCCTCAGCTTCCAAAGAATATAAGGAAACACATCTATGAATACAAGTAAACACGTGTGCCATAATTTTGTTGATGTTTTCTAAAATAAAATCCAGAATAAATTAGACGATCTTCTGGCAGGTGAATTTTGGGAGGACAACCTAGCATCTATTTATGATGTTAACTTACCTAAAACACTCGATTGTATTATTTATTATTCAACGGGATTTATTTGCAAAACACTCTTTAAAGAGTCAAAATGTACATTTTGTCGGAGCTTCTCTATATAGTCATGAATAGGGCACGGACATTGCCGGTTTAAACTACGACGAAGTTACAGCCGAGCAAAGAAATAATGTAAACAGCACACGCTTACTGAATAGCACTAATTTATATGGTGAACTGCAACATCTATTTACGCTCGAGAAGTGCCCGGGAATGAGAGCAAAAAATGCCCATAAAATAAGGAATTTATGAGTAAAATCCTTTTTTCATCGGCGTAGATAGGAGCGTGAGAGGTTTTTAAAATTTATTATATTTACCTTATATTTCGCAAGAGAAATAAAATTCTCATTCATACTTACGTTAGTTTCGTTTTTTCATTGTTTTGACTGTTAATTACGCACTTTGTAATTTTTGTAATAGTCTGTTTAATACCGGTTTATTGAATCGACTTCTCCCAATTATCTAGACGTAAGTGTGCACTGGATGCCCATAAAATAAGGAATTTATGAGTAAAATCCTTTTTTCATCGGCGTAGATAGGAGCGTGAGAGGTTTTTAAAATTTATTATATTTACCTTATATTTCGCAAGAGAAATGAAATTCTCATTCATACTTACGTTAGTTTCGTTTTTTCATTGTTTTGACTGTTAATTACGCACTTTGTAATTTTTGTAATAGTCTGTTTAATACCGGTTTATTGAATCGACTTCTCCCAATTATCTAGACGTAAGTGTGCACTGGATTTCGTTTAGTTTCAATAACATACACGTACATTTTTAGTTATCATTTATTTAGATCTAGAACGTTGTTTATGTTACTTTTTCTGATATGAAAATGAATTGTCAGTGATTCCGAAATTTATAACAAAGTCTGTAAAATATCGTTACAGAATGCCAAAATATCGCACGTTCGTCACTTAGCTTTGCTAAAACATACACAGAAATAGTATTTATGCAGAGAATTTCGATAGTTTACAAAATTTCGTTACATGTTTAAATGACGATGCTCGATGTATTTCTGAGTGCAAGGGACTTTATTTATTTCAACATCCATTTCGACCCCGACCATCTTGTTCTGAGCCGGCGGCAGTCCAGTTGATAAAATAAGTCCCAGGTAGGTGGGTATCGATTTTTGGAAACAATTTTGATTTTGTAGTTATTATAATTTTGATTACGCAACCCGGCATCTTAATATATTGCTACTTAGGCCCTTTGCACTTTATGTGTGGCAAGTTCTAAACGTGAACATCTGCAAAAATCTTGCGGTCGAAAAGTTTCGCCATAATACGTATAGATAGATAAGAAAGAAAAAATCCCTTAAACAATTAACATGCTGTATATGTATATGGTAGTTATATATGTTCTATAGATATTTTGACTTCCAACATAAAGTTTATACAGACCTACCAAGTTTAAATGAGAGCGAGCAAATCCGGGCATACCTCGTTCCACATAATCTCGCACGTGTATCGTATGCGACCGCACAGAAAAGTTGCCAGAGATTAACAGATTAATAGGAATATATAGCGAGGATACAAGCGCACAAGCATAGAAATGAGGACGGAGATGGGGAGACGAGGTGCACTACGTGCAAATGCATCGGTTTCGGTGAAATTACCTGGTCGAGATATAGTGAGTCAATCTGGCGTTCTCTCTCCCGAGATTAGTTTAGTCCGTTGATTGCGTTAATTTGATGATATTTTTATTGTTATTGCGCCGTGATATGTATGCACATGACGGGGGCACGATATGGACGAAATACAGAGTGTAGGCTACGTAATCCATTATTAGGTATTTATGGAATTTTAAGTTGAATGTGGCACGTGAAACTAGAAAGTGTGCAAATGAATAATTTTAAGACGATTGGATGAGTGGATTTTATTAAATATTTTTGAAGATGGAGTTACTTTTGTTTTTAAATGTCAACGGAATTGCCCCAATATAAAGCAAATTATGCGTTGGCAGTTATCTCCAAGACGTTTGTAGAAAAGAACAAGTATTTCCTTCTAAACTAAATCTAGCAGAAGGCACGTCAGTATCTAAAGGAGGAGCAAGTGTACTGGGTAATTATCGACCAGTCCTAATATTACTAGCGATTCCAGACATAATTGAAATTATTTTTAATAATTACTTGGTACAGTATTTTTACGTGTATGGATTTTTTGTCAGTTCGAAAGACGGATATAGCTGTAATCGACATCAGACTGAGTATATAACTGAAGCAATGGAAAATATTCATAATAATCTACTATGAATGTAATATACTGTGTTATCGTTGCAAAAAAAAACAATTTTTATCGGCACCAAACTTCACAGGAACGTTCTCCAGGCTATGTTAACCTGCTTCAAAGTATTTGAACATTTGATGTATAACAAGCTGTACAGTTACGTAAGACTATACATCTCTACAGTACATCATGGTTTCATGACAGGAAGGTCTATACTTTTGGCTGAAATTACTCAGTATCTAAGTACATAAATGGACAAAAGGGACAAAAGGTGGATGTCCAAGTAAACGGATAGAACCAAGCTTGAGCAGTAGTGCATTATGATCAATGGTGTCGAATGCCTTGGAGAAGTCAGTGTATAACTTCTCCAAGGCATTTGACACCACTGATTATAACGCACTACTGCTCAAGCTTGCTTCTATCCATTTCTCAACTTTTATTACCGAATTTATCGCCTTTTATCTTGAGAAGAGATACCTCTGCAATAGAATCACTTTCAGAACCGATGTTCATAATATCAACCTTTGTAACGTATATCTTATAACCCCTCCTTGACACAAGATAGCATTTTACAGAGGGGTTTCACATTCAATATTTACAAATTATGCAATTCGTTACCTTGTGTCATACGGGATGTGCCTTTGAGTGGATTTAAACGCATGGTTTTTGGTATACTGTGGAATAAACAGCTTGGCGAATAGTAGAACTGTTACCGGTGATTCCTTAACGTGTGACTTACTTGTTTTCTTATTGTTTACATTAATTACATGTCTTACTTTACTTTACATTCCTTTACTTTCATATTACCTTTACATATAAACTATAAGTTTGGTTTAGTTTAGTTCGTAATCTTCTACCTTTAAGCATTAATTTTTTTGTTATTTATTTTTTTCTTGTAACATTGAAGGTTTTAGGTTGAAAATCAGGGGATAGCCTCATTGGTTGTCCAGCTGAACCTCGCCTTCTGGTTTCCGGAGCATTATTATTTGTTTTTCTTTCATGTTGGTTTACATACTATTATATATATTGTTGATATATACGGAAACAAAGACATTTATTTATTTAATTTATTTATTTATTTATTTATTTACGTGCACTACAACGGTTATAGTTCTCACGTTTTTACGATCACATCGTGGGTATCTCAAGAATTCAATTTCAGGCATTCAGTATTCATCGTGTACATTAGTAATGTATTAAATGGTTTGGATTGCGAGGTACTTGCTTACGCCGATGATTTGAAAATATTAAAAAATATGAAATAGCCAGAAAGACTAACATTAAAATCTGGCTAATTTGTTTGATTCCAGCTTGGACTTTACTAGTCACATACGTGGTACAACCAATTTGCTCTTTTGCTTCATGCACACTTGGCTTTTTAATAAGGTCATGTAGAGGTTTTTCGAATTTCGCAAAATTTACCGCCCTATGTTATACACGGGCGCGTCCAAAATTGGAGTCCCCATCAATAATATGGTACCCTTGCTACGTGTACCAGCACTAGCTTTGGAGATAGTGCAGACGAGATTTTTAAAATATGTATTATTCAGAATGAGCGTCGGTTACCTTCCGCGTGGTACTGATTATGATGCATTCTTAAATACACATAATTTAAGGAAGGAAGATAGCCAGCGAGGGGTATTTAGGAAAATTAATTAACAGTAAAATTGAGTCGTCCTACCGTGGACTTTTTCGTGGCAGCGTATGCAACGCGTTCGACTGATACATTTTTAGTTACCAGAGCACGAACGAATGTTATGGTTGAAGTGCAAATATTTTGTATTCTGGCCCCTTCCACATTTAATTTTTTGCCTGCTGCCATGGTTTCCCCTTATTCGTTCCCTATAAAATTATTAGTAATTACTACTTATCTAAGTTGAGTCAGGGTGCTTGATGGTTGTTTTACAATACTATGTAATATGTTCTGGTATGTATGATGCCTGTAATATTTAGCTTGTAGTCCTTTACACTTTTATACTCCTATTTGACAAGCAGATGCAATTATGTTTTTTACAATAGTTTTGGATCTCGTGAGTTTTGTCCGGCTTCCGGTGCCCACAAGGATCCACTCTAGGACCATTACTTTTTAATTTATTCCTCAACAATATGCTTGGATCTTTGTCGTGCCCTGGACTTGCGTATGCCGATGACCACAAAATCTACATTTTATAAGAAAGCTGTGCACTTTCCTAATTCCCTTCGCGAGAACGAATTTACTGCTAGGATCTCCGCTCGTCAAGATATGTCGCTTTCAAACTTCCACTACGATGACATTTTCTGCACCAATAGCTAATTATGCAATGTTCTCTTTTTAAATTTTCTAAATAACATATATGTACACTTAATACCGTTGTTATTATTATGATTATTATTATTATTTATCTTGGCTCAACCAATCTTTTTGTTATTCTCGGACTACATTTATATCGTCAATGCTCGTAAAATAGACTATCAAAACATTCGATAGGTGGCGCTGAAGTCAAACTATTAGCAAATTTTATATTTACGGATCAACATGACTCATATTCACAATATATGTTGGTTTAGTAACAAGAAAGAAAATTACAAAATCTGGACACGATAGGTGGCGTTGTGGTCGAGTTCTTAATAAATTTGATATTTATAAACAGAAATGATGCCTATCCTGGTATCGTACAAACGATCCCATCTCTCCAGACTGTCTTTCTTATACAGACACTTTAACCAAATCAAACTCATCGCGTCACCTACCGGAAAGGGCAGAACAACTTCTGCTGGGCAGCTAGTATACTAATATAATAATATGTTTTGTTGTTGGAACTATGCTGCTATTATTATTTTGCACTGTACTATATTATAATTACTGTTTTGTCCTGTAAATGGATTCTGAATGTTGGACAAAAATTGTATTGCTATTATTATTATTATTATCGTGTGTTCATAGACAAGAAGTTTTCAAAAGATACTTGAGAATTACATATATAGAATTGATTATTGTATATTTATTCAACAATAAACTGTCATATAGTTTAGGCAAAATATATTCACAATAAACACTTATCAGTTTATTTAATATTATGTGTGTGAACTGTTATTCTTTAGAGTCTTTTTCTTGTACATTATTACATATTTAACTAAAACTGATGGCTAAAAACACGATAACATACCTACCAAATTTATTGTTGGTTTTTAATTGTTCACGTAAAAGAATGTTATTACTAGGGATCGGCAGTGAGAGATACACTGGCAGAATTGATATGTTATTAACTGCCCATCCCTAGTATTACAAGATCACTTCCATTCAATTATGGATGAAATTACATTACACTGCATTTTAATCCGTCTAAAGGACCTTAAGACGCTCCCACAATTAGAAGGAGCAGCTGGAAATTCAATTGAGCTAGTAACTTTTATGTGGAGGTGGGTATATAAGTGAATATATTTATGTTGGTAAACAATATCTATTTAAAGTTAAATATAGTTACCTGTATTTCTTTTTAACGGTCAACAGGTTAAACATTAAATATTAATTAAACTCGAGAGTAATATGTATTTCACTTAAATAGTAAGCAAAATGTATAATAAAATACTTTCAGTTTCAAGAAATATCTATTTAAAATTACATTAGCGTAAGCAAATTTCGCATTATATCAAATAAATTTCCATTGTAAAATTTAATTCAGCACAATGATTATTGTTAATTTATATTCCACGAGCTGCATCGTCGGCCATTAAAGATGGGTATACGTAAAATTCCGAAACGGAGAATATTATGCACAAAACCAGTGTTATAAACACGTACGTAATTGCGGCCGTACGATTGGCATAGAACCCATTACCAGCTCAAAAGTTAAAGTCCCTAAAATACACAGATCCCAAGGATTTTACACTCTATTCACTTTGCATACAGATTAGGGGATGATTAACACGGAGCTCCGTCGTCGGTCACAGTACATTCGTCCTGAAACATTCCTCTTGTGGTATTTTTTCTCCACTATTCTTGCTTTCGTTTTTTTTTGTTTTTTTTCGGGTTTCAAACGAGCAAAAAAACTCTGTAAACAAAAGACGACAATCACGGGCAGTTGTAGTTTCCAAAACAAGTCATTAAAATTGGTCCTCATTAGAGGGGCTCGCCTTTGAGTTTTAGAGAAAAGAGACGACGCGTTTTCCAGAGAGCAAAATCGCTCCCGTCACAAATACAAGAGGTTGGTGTACAGTGGAGGGAGATGGCAGAGTGGCACAAGCACAAAGGATATCCGACGCAGTGATTTCGTTTTCCAGGTCTTCTACGACCGAAATCAACATGCTAAACAAGTAGACCGGTTCAATTATTGCTGCTCCAATCCCATCTTTCGACTGACAGACTGGAGGTATATATACGTATTTAAAGAAAACAGGTTCATGACTTGAAAGTGAAATTGCGCTTAATGTTACGTGAATTTAAACGAAAAACGAAGCGTTTGATTTGAACCATTAACTTTGATTCTTTCCCTTTTACGAGAATCCTAAATAAAGTTTACTTATCCGCAGTGCTGGGTTTTACATTTTTCAGTTTTTTTATGTTCGTTTTAGTCCGACAGGTAAACTCTAAAAACAAATAATGACGTGACATTTAATTTATTTAATATATAATTAACTATTTCTTTGAATATATTCTCGTAGTCTATATTTTTACATTTTCATAGAAAGTAAATCTGGTGAGTCATGTATATGGGTGATAATTAAGTAACAATTTGGTGATAATCTAAACTATGTTCTACAGGTGAAGAAGGCGACTTTTTGTATCGAAACGTGCATACTGTTTTTAACCAATTGCATTTGTGTGGGAACTGTGCTACAGTGCTAAAATATTTATATTTAGTGAAGTGCAAATCATATATGATCAAATTAAACCAAAACTGTCTATATGTTGCAGGAATTACTCTAGGCTTTATTAGTATTTTTGGTGAACTAACTAAAATTCGATTAGTGTCACGCTATAGTCACTACCGGGGTTCCTACATACCTCTATAGGAAAATTTCGTTTAGAACGGATGTTCACCACATTAATATTAGATCGCGAGGATTAATTACACCGCCGCTACATCGAACATCACTGTTCGAGCGCCCCTTTTCGTATTTAATATATAGAATATACAATATAGTTCCTGTGGAATTTAAAGTACTATCCTCGGTCTTGTTTAGAAACAGAATGCACCACTATTTACTTAATAAGCAACAGCTAGGATTACCTTTCCTATGATAGTCACTCAGCCATTTTACTAATTGCATCACAAATTTCTTTTTTCTACTATTACATTTCCTTTTTTATTTGTCAGTCACAGAATAATAGGTTTAGGTTAGTATTAGGCATTATACATCGTTTATTTTCTTTATTTCATGTTAAAAACAAGGTAAAGTGTAAGAATGGCTGTGTACTATGTACCCAAAGCCAAACTTTGCCTTACGGTTTCCTATTTCTCCTATTTTTAGCCAGTATATATTTAATATCTATTACTTTGGAAGATGTATTATTATTATTATTATTATATTATCAACTTATATTTCACTAGAAATTTGTCATGAGTGCTTATGATTTCGTGTCAAGCTTAAAAAAATATTTCTTGCGTCCTTATTTGATTTTTTAGATGGTTATTTATTACAAGACATTCATATTTTTTCCTACGAGGAAAATATGCAACCCAATATATTCATAATAAAATGTAGCAAGGAAATGGCCCTTGTAACAAGATATCCACGATGATTTATGTTCTCCATATTCTTCTACCGGCAAATACATATATTCCGTCAAACAAATGTTTTCATGTTTCCGAGGAGTTGGCGTTTTAGTCAGTGTATATTTTTAGTGTAAGTATGGGATATAAATATGCAAGACAATGTGTAATAAAGTTATTAATATAGTATCTGCTTAGGACTTATGTTGATAAATGGATTACTAATATTGCATTACTTGCACAGAGATTAATCACGTAATAATCTGTGGATTAAATTAGAATATAGAACATGTATACATATACCCCATAAATAACTGCAATATATGGACGAGATCTGCAACTGATGTGCTCTATATTAAAAGGAGTTCACATTTCTCATTATATTAAACACATATATTATTATTATTATATTATTATATACATATAAAAAAGCTTATTTCAAGAAATCCGTGCATACGTATTGCTATGATATTAGTACAATTGTTATAGGGTTGCCACGATCTAGCTCATAAAACAAAATTCTCTCTCTCTCAGGTTCCCTCGGCGAGACTGTACAATGTTCACGTCAGGAATCGTGATCTTAGGAAACAGTATAAAAAAACAACAAATTACTTGAAGACAAAAAAATGAAATAAATAATTAATTATCTTTTCTAAAATCTTTAATAAAAGTGAAAAACAGATCAGATATAATTTATTTATTATAAAAAAACAAAAAAAAAAAAAACTTTCATTAATAAATTCTCAAGAAAAAATCCTACCCACTAATTGACCAGATAGGATAAAAAAAACTTGTACTGACAAACGCGACAAAATTTACCTAATTAATTACTTAAAATAAATAAATTAAATACCTATAATTAAAATTTAATTAATTTTTAATTTTAAATGGTCTCGACTCATCTACTTCTAATGAATGTACATAATTTTTAGCAATACAGGGAAATTTATCTACCAAGGAAATATTCTTCTTTATCATATCTTTGACATTTTCTTTATATTTTTCTTCAACATTAATTTCAAGTAAATCTACATCTTCAGGCACCTCGATACACATATTATTGGACTCTATTTCTTTAACCTCTTCAACCTCTTCATAATTTTCACCATTTATACTATTTATAACTTCTTTTACTTCATATACCATTTCCATATTATTTATAACCTTTTCATTTTCTCCATCTACTTCATCCTGCTGAAACCAGGAAACTACTTGATTCTCCACCACCATACATTTTCTCTCAATGTCTATTACTGCCTTTATTTTCTCTAACAGGTCCATTCCAATAATACCATCTCTTTGTAAACCTTTGACTGACATAAATTCTCCCAAAAACTTATTATCTTCTACCATAAATTCAACTACATAAATTTTATTTACCATTGCTATTATCTTTTTCGTCACAGACACAATTGTAATTTTTCTTGAAGGTATATATTTACCTGCATTCATACTTTCTAATTTTTTTATTATTTGATCATCCAAGATTGAAATTTCACTCCCCGTATCAACTAAACAATTTATTTTCACTCCTCCCATAGTAACTTTTATATGTGGCAACATCTTATTATCTAAACTATCTGAATCATTATCCATCATTGCATTCATACTAATTATCTCTTTGGTTGGCCCATCTAAAAATCCTGACACTTTGCCTTTTCCTCTCTCTCTACATTCTCTCTACTATTTTTTTGTTCAGTACCATTATATGAAAAATTTTTATTTACTCTTTCATTCTGTATATAATTACGATTTATATTTTCCTCTCTTAATTGACATGCTCTATCATTCTCTCTATTCCAATTTACATTTTTATTTTCTACCTGTGGTCTCACAAATCTATTTGTCATGTTATAATTGTGTGAATTTCTTTCTCTATCATTAAAACTTCTTTGCTCTCTATATCTTATACCATTTCTATCATATTTTAACATATTAAAACTTTGAAATCTATTTCCATACTCAGCATCATCTAATCTCCTCAATAATTCTATAAATTGACTAATGGTCTTTATATTTTGTATGGGCACTGCCTGACTTACTTCAACATCAAAATGACATGCTAATTGTGTAACCAAATCAATTTCTAGCATAGCAGGAGTTAAATATTTTAAAATTGAATATTTTTTTATTATATATGTCTCACGATTATCTGAACCTCCTTTCTTAAAATTACCAAATAATAAATCTTTTCTCACCCTCATTTGTGCCATCTGTCCCCAATATTGCTGTGTGAATCTCTTTTCAAAATCCTCGAACGTCATCACCTCATCAGAAATCATGTCCCACCAGATAAGAGCATCATCCTTCAAACAATTTCTCACCATCTGCAGCTTTCTACCATCTCCTGGAACATTCTCCAAACACGCCTTCAAATTCTTCAGAAAACCCATCGGATTTATTGATGTTGATCCATAAAACTTAGGCAAAGCATCATCTGATACTGGCATCGGAATATATTTCGTTATTTCACCATTTCCACGAATTTGTTCATTTTTTATTGCTGTTATCTTCTCTTCCACCTTTTCCATTTCTTTTTCATTTAATACATTTCTCTGTAGCACTTTTATGCATTTATCTTCAATAATATTCATTCTTTCTAACATTTCTTCCTTCATTACATCAACTTTAATTTTTAATTCTTCAATATCTTGTTTATTTTCTTCTATTTTCTTTATTTGACCATCCACCTGTCCAAACTTTGCCATAAATACCTCAACACTTCTTTGCATCCTTTCTTCCATCTTGTCCATTCTTTCTCCCATTTCCAATATCATTTCCATCAACATTTTATTTTCTCCTTCTTCTTTTTTCTTTAAGATAGACTCCATACCCTGACTCTGCTCCTGCGACTCATCACTCTCATACCCTGCTGGTTGTCTCCATTCCATTTTCTTTTCTCCCTCCATTTTGTTTAACACATCCAAATTTTGTTGAGCGCCTTGTAAATTTCCACTTCCTTCCATTTTCAAACCACGTTGTTTCAGCCAAAATAATTGCTTTTCTGCCACACTTTGATTGCCGCCAAAATAATTGCTTTTCTGCTCCACGTTGGTTCAGCCAATTTAATTGTGCTATGATATTAGTACAATTGTTATAGGGTTGCCACGATCTAGCTCATAAAACAAAATTCTCTCAGGTTCCCTCGGCGAGACTGTACAATGTTCACGTCAGGAATCGTGATCTTAGGAAACAGTATAAAAAAACAACAAATTACTTGAAGACAAAAAAATGAAATAAATAATTAATTATCTTTTCTAAAATCTTTAATAAAAGTGAAAAACAGATCAGATATAATTTATTTATTATAAAAAAACAAAAAAAAAAAAAAACTTTCATTAATAAATTCTCAAGAAAAAATCCTACCCACTAATTGACCAGATAGGATAAAAAAACTTGTACTGACAAACGCGACAAAATTTACCTAATTAATTACTTAAAATAAATAAATTAAATACCTATAATTAAAATACATCAAATTATAGCAAACTGATATAGTAAAGAAAATTATCTAAATTAATAGGTTCTCAATAAATATAAAATATTCTCAAACACGTGCAGGAAACAAAATGACGGCTACGAGTCTACTTTTTACAATATTAAAATTTTCTCTTATTATTATAAAGAATGCATTCCCTTTCTTAAAAGTAAATACTTAACTTGTGTAACAGCAATAAAACTAATTCACAAACTTGATTAAATCTTGGCTCCGTAAAATAATGAAATTTATAACAATTTTTATTCAAATATAATATAACTTTAATTGAACTGCACAAGACGGGAGACCAAAATTTAATAATCAATATTCACACGGCAGGACAAGTCAAAGTCCATATCCCTACCACGTCTCAATAACATTCCGCATGTATAGGTACTATATTATAATATCAAGTTGAGCGTAAATAATCTTCAGGCATCTTTTCTTTTAAATTCAAATAACAAAATAAATATTAATATACACAGATTACCAAAAGACTACTATACCTCCCAAATTCTTAAACATAAACCAAAATACAGTGTGTACCAAAACATTTGCTCCACAGAAAAATAAATTTGAAACAAACCAATTTATTTAATTTTACTTATCCATAGTATATAAAAAACCATAGCAGTATGTATATATATGCATGTTCTTAGCCGTATTTGTTAATAGACATGAATCGTACGCGTTTGGCCTACGATTATCTTGCATGCGGTTTCCCGTACATAACACGAAAGGAGTTGCCAAACCGTACCTACCTAACAGATATGTTTGTTCTGGGTATATAGTGTTAATAAAAAGCAAAGTATATTGCACAGATTTATTTATCTAAAGTCAAACATATATTTACAATATTTTACATTCTATACCTACTTTTTTTTAACCTGCATCGTATATATCTTGAATGTTACCATATTGGAGTGTAGGGCAGCAATTCAATTTTGTTTTGATTTGCTTTGCTTTAAGCAATATTCTGACAAATTTTACTTATGTACGCCTCGAAATAAACACTTTTCTATATAATTTGTCGTATTTATATATATTTTGGGATTTCTTTATTTGCAAAATGATTCTATCTTTTGAATGAGAGAATGGAGTTGTGGATTTTTACAATAACAGCAGTCGTTAATGCAAAGTGTTTTCCTATGCAACCATATTAGTAATGCCAGTACATTCTTAAAATATCCTAGAATGGCCCTTATTGCATGTTCTTCATCCGCTATAATTAGAATTTTATTGTTATTCAAATCTATTCAATGTTTATTAAATATTTGATGTTACAATATACTCTTTAGCATTTTATTTGAGCTTCATATAATTATACAAGTGCACTTACTTGAATACCTGATTTGCTAGGAAATAAGTTTCAGACTATCAGAATTTCCGCCATATACAGCTGTCCATTTTCTGTAGCTCTATATGGGTAATTATTAGGGAGCGGAATCGAGCGAGTCATGACTCATCGCCCATGGGCGCGCTATTGAAATGTTGTATTTTTAAAGAGGTTTTAATTTTATTTATATAATTGAATAACAAGTGGCTGGTGATTATAAAATACAAAATACCCTACTATTTGTTCATTTTCTCTTCTGTAAGACTTGTTCTCTTTGAATTAAGTACATCCTTGTAGATAGGAAACGTCTTTTCTACATCGCAACTGGTTATATTTACGTAATGGAAATATTCTTTTACTTCAGCGTATTTAGCATACACAATTGCCGCAATGTTATTAAACCTGGATTTCTATTAAAAACTGCGTCTAAGTCACTTGGAATTATTAATAGCCACATCTAATGTGGTTAATCCATTTTTACTTTCTTATACGTAGTATAAGGAAGTAATGTGAAATTTTCGACTTCGAGATTTTTGCAGATGTCCACGTTTTGAAGTCCCCTGATACCGAAAAAGATGTTTTTAAAAAATGTCCGTGTGTCTCTATGTGACCACGATAACCGCTGTAGATATCAATTCCAAATTTTGTATTTACGTGTCTAATCTCCCTCTTGAGATCTGAGTAGTTTTTCAGTATAATCGGTAGACCGAAAGTAGCAGTTTACTTCAGTGAAAAAATTAAATTTTTCCAATATTTCGTCAACTACTAAATTTAAACAAATTTATAAAGAATTCATATGTACTTGAAATTAAAATTTAGAACAATTTTATTTAAAAAGTTTTTCGAAGCTGCTACCGGAAGTAGGTCTTTTACTCCTATCGAAAATCAGTTTTTTGCGAATATTTCGCATGTCATGCTTTTTAGACAGGTACGTTACAGGTATAAAAGTATTTAAAACGTAATTTTCAATATCTTTTGCATAAAATCAATTTCAAAATTCAGACCGGAATTACCACTTTTACTCTTATCGAATAGCGATTTTTTGCGAATATGTCGTAAATTATGCATTATATATGTATTTATCAAGAATACAAAAGTATTTAGTGCTAGATTTGCAATATTTTTTGAATAAATGAAATTTCAAAATTCGGACCGGAAGTAACACTTTTACTCTTAGGGAGTAGTCCTTTTTTCGAATATCTTGCTAAGTATGTATTCTATAGCGATTTATTAAGAGAACAGAAGTACTTAGAATAGGATTTTGAATAATTTTTGTGTTAAAAAAATATAGTATAGTTTGAAACGCTCATACGTATAAGAAAGTCGTGTGGTGGCCATACCTCATTTTTTAATTTGAGATTCGATTTTCAAAATATGTCATTAGTTTAGGCAAATTTCCAAAGTGTTCCTGAAGGAATAACAACTGATTTTTTAAATTTGGGATTTGTGTTAGTTCCTTGCACTCAGAAATATGTCGAGCATCGTCATTTAAAATGTAACGAAATTTTGAAAACTATCGAAATTCTCTGCATGAAAACTATTTCTGTGTATGTTTTAGCAAAGCTAAGTGACGATATTTTACAGACTTTGCAATAAATTTCGGAATCACTGACAATTAATTTTTATCCCAGAAAAAGTAACATAAACAACGTTCTAGATCTAAATAAATGGTAACTAAAAATGTACGCGTATGTTATTGAAACATACATATTATATTGCGAAATATAAGGTAAATATAATAAATTTTAAAAACTCGTCACCCTTGTACCTACGCCGATGAAGAAAGGATTTTATTCATAAAATTCCTTACTTTAAGGCAGTTTTTTCTCTGATTCTCGGGCGTAAACAGATGTTGCAGTTCGCCCTATGAATTAGTGCTATTCAGATATAATGTAAACAACACGCAGTTGTTTACATTATTTCTTTTCACGGTTGTGGCTCCGTGGTAGTTTAACTCGTTCGATTCCGCTCCCTAGTAATTATCTTTATATTGAAAATTCAAGATCAGTTAAATTAGCAAAGTTGCTTAGAAATTGGAGGGGTATTTAATAGTATTCTCAGATTTACCGTTTAGTGTCAACTTTTGAAGATATTTTTAAAAAATGACATCTGCCTAAATTTTTAATTTCATGTATCGCCATATTGTGAATAAACAAGTGCACTTACTTGAATACCTGATTTGCTAGGAAATAAGTTTCAGACTATCAGAATTTCCGCCATATACAGGTGTCTATTTTCTATCTCTCTATATGGGTAATTTTCTTTATATTGAAAATACAAGATCGGTAAAATTAGCAAAGTTGCTTAGAAATTGGAGCAGTACTTAATTGCATTTTCAAATTTGCCATTTATTGTCAACTTATGAAAATATTTTTAAAAAATTTGCCTTAATTTTCAGATATACGTATTTTAAAAGAAATTACAATGGCCGAATATTCAGTTAAACACATCTATGCTTAATTATCAAGATATTACATATATTTAGGTCTTTTAAATGGCAATCACAGTTAGCAATGACTTCATTAAAATGCTTATTTTATGTGATTTCATAGACACAGTGTTTGGTATGGTTATAATTTTAAAACTTATATTGAAGGGGAAGTAATTCAAGTACTATAACTTTTTGAAAAAATAATGGGCAAGTAGGCTTTGAAAAATGATTTTAACGAGGAAAACATAGGACGAAAGGACATTAATTGAGTACAAATGATAATTAAACTATATGTAATATTTATGAAGAAAAAGAAGAAGATAATTACTACAAATAGTAACAAAACGAAAATAAACCAACTAACGAGCAAGCAGTAGCTAAACTTCAGTAAATGCTTAAAATGATCACTATCATTCCAGATGAATATGTCACAGCTTCTTACAATTTCGAAATGAACCATTAACAGACTCTGTGTGTGAATGCTACTTCTGGCTGTCGTAATATTAATTTTTAATTCTTCAATATTGTTGACTTTGTTTTTATACACTTTATTCTTTATGACACTCCAAAAGGAAAAAAACTCTTCAATGATTTTACCGGCCAAAGGACGGTACCGGAAATTATGAGTAGGTGCACTGTAATGTTGAAAGTATATGAGATTTTGAATTAAATTTAGTGGTATTTCATCTAGCATATCTACCAAATTGTTACGCAAAAAGGATAAATATATTACTTCGCTGAAATTATTGACATAAAGATATAGGCCCAATATTTTCACACCAAAAATTCCACACCATACATTTACAGAAAAAACACGTTAATTTCGCCTTTCCACTGTTAGGTGTGGATTATTTTGAGACCAACAAACATTATTTTGTCTATTAAATACTCCATTGTTGGTAAATGTTGTTTCGTATGCATAAAGTATTGTGTATGAAAAATGTGATTTATTGTTTGTTTCTTCCAAAAAACAGTCTTCTTCTTTGATTTTGTGCATAAAATATATTACTAACATTGTATTCAAATGACCTGTATTTATTATGTATTAAAATTGAACGCGCCTTTTCTGTGGAAACTGCACATTATCTCGCAATTTCTAGTTTGTCAAAGCTTACATTTTACTTACTAAGGTTTTCAAGAAGTACTCATGCTATAATAAACAAAATAAAAAAAAACATACCATACCTTATACAAAGAGATCATTTTGAATTGTCCTGGGTTGGCAACAAAAAAGTCCCTGTATTATCAAAAACTAGGATGTATTTACTTTCGTGAATTGTCCATTATGTCTATATTTACATGTCAAATGTTAAAACCATAATGTATTGAAGTGTCTTGTACTTCAGTATTTTCATTATTTTATTATCGCTTTTCTGTCTATTTCAAGACAATATACCTCATATACCATGCCTTTTACGATACAACAGGATACGTTTATGGTAATGTCGCACTTCGCAGTGGAACATTGCAAGAGGTTTTCAGCAATTTGTAACGGACAATGGAAATCTGGAAATAAACTTGGACACATTCACTTGTCATTGCAATAGGGTGATTGAAAGATTTAAGGAAACGGGGAGGTTTGTAAATGTAAACCTGAAAAAGCACCAACAGTTTCCACTGAAGATGTTGTCGCAGACATTAGGCAGCAAATGAATGTTAGTTCCACAAAATCTGTACAAAAGCGTCTGCTCAAACCGGTGAAGAGATCTAATTAACTTAAACGTAATTTGTTATACAGCATTATGTATTTAAATTGTAGGTATTTCCTACGGAAGTACTCATAAGGCACTGAAAACAAACTTACATATGCACTCATATAAAGTTTCTGTACTACAACATTGACTGGGCAATCACTTTGGGCAGAGATTGAATTATTGCAACTGGTTTAGTGAAATATTACATGAAGAAGGCTTGAATCTCACTTTCTTTTCGGACGAAGCTTGGAACCATTTATCGTGGTATACTAACTCTCAAAATTACCGTACCTGGTCAACTGCTTTTGCTGAAAATAGTCTCCATCCTATCAAAGTTGGTGTTTGGGTTGCAATGTTGAAAAGACGGATTATTGGACAATTTCTTTTTTCATGATACAATTAATGCAATACGATACCGAGAACAAATATTGGAACCCTTCATTAACAGCCTTCACGAAGGTGAATTAAACCTGTGATACTTCCAACAAGATGGGGCAACTGCGCAACAAACTATTAATTATTTGCAAGGATACTGTGGTGACCGATTGATTAGTCGAACTCGATGGCCAGCTAATTCTCCTGATTTAACCCCACTGGACTTTTTTCTCTTTGGCCATCTAAAAAATAAAGTGTTTCAGAACAGACTGCATAATCGCGATGAACTTGATGAGGCAATTACAATAGAATTGTAAAATATTACATCGGAAACACTACACAGTTTGTTCAGTAACATGAGAAGACATGTCTAATCTATGCATTGAGAATAACGGTGGACATTTCGAACAACTTTTATAAAATGTATTCATTTGGTGAGATAATTATGGGATTATGTTTTACAGTAATAAAGTTGTAACGTATTTATTTTTATTTATGATAAAAAATAAAGTGCAATTACTATATTTCTAAAAAATTCTTCATTGACATTTATCGCAGGAAAATTTTAAATAGTAAACCTAACCACAAAAATAAATAAAAAAGGCTTGCTAATTACACTGTGTTCCCACATTAAAATCAGTATGGCCGACTCAGGACAGTTCAAAATGATCAAGCATTTTTATGAAGTCATAGCCAACTGTGATTGCCATTTTACAAATGCTATAAATGGAAATTAAGTATGAATGAATTTTTAACTTATGTTATTAAATTCTACGCAAAAATTACTACCAGATACCTTTTTTAGATTTGTTCTGTCTTCAATTGTTACGAATATATCTAAATAAAGATTTCTGCAATTTGCAATTTTTTTAAAATATCTTCAAGAGTTGATAATAAATGTTAAATCTGAAAATACTATCAAATACTCGTCTAATTCATAACAACTTTGTTAATTTAACCGATCCTCTATCTTCAACACCAAGAAAGTTACCCGTACGGAAAAATATAAAATGGGCACCTGTGTTTTTCTTATACATACGTACATATTTGATACGCTTTGGTATTCTGCTAATAAAACTAATCTACAAAATAAGACTTATTAATTTTATCGTTAATTAATATTTGCGCTTGTAATTTTAGTTTAAAAAGATCTTATATTGTATATAAAGATTTATATACAAAGTTATAGTTTATTTCGCTTATTTGACATTTGCACACAAGATGTCTGATTTGGTCTCTATTGTCGTCACTGTGGTATATAAATATATTAATATTATGAGTGACACATTTGATAATTAAATATTGTTAATTTTTGACAGTAACGAAATTATTTGCATCCAATTGTTCCCTTAATGTTATTGGAAACACTACAGGGTGAGTCATTAGTAGCCGCTTCTTCGATTGCTCTTTTGTGTTCTAAATAAAAGAAAAAACAATTAGTGGAAGATCCATGGTTGCTTGTGGCACATATTGTAAAAATACTTTAACTTCTGGTGTACTTCCGGTTTCACCGGAAATGCACGAAACTTAATTTTTTTAAATGACTCACCCTATATATTTTTGGATTTTCTTGTACTGCTTTAAATTGTCTGTTCGACTGCTTTTTCTTTTTCAAAATTGAGCCAATAGTTTTTGAGTTATTAATTTTTTTTGAAAATATTTGACCAAAACACGTGTTCAGAAAATAATCATTTTCACATTGTTTTTAAAAGCAAAAACATTAACTTTGGTGGTGCTTGTAGCCAAGAAAATTCTGCATCACTTGGTAAAGTTGCACTCGACAATACCACAATAAACTTTGTTTCTTCAAAGCCTACTTCCTGAAATTTTCACATACCAAAAACTTCTTTTTTTTAAATGGAACACTCAGTATTTTATTAAGGCATTTTGTTCCTTTTTTTATTCTCTTTCATTCTTGTTAACAATGTCCTATACCTATCTTTTGTAATTTCTGAGATAATTACTATAGAAGCAATTAGCGGTCAATTAAAGAACTACGAGCGCTGTTGTTCTATGCACCAAAATATTCGTTCAACCAATGGAAGGCAGGGATGGCACCCGACTTCCTTAGTCAACTGTCAAACAAAGTAAATATTATATCCAACTATCCCAAAAGTAATAATTTTATAGAATGAAGAGCATCGCATTTCAATTTTTTAATTCCGGCAATGTTCAGTTGCAGCATTTCATTTTTAACACTGTTGGTTAGCATCGAAATAAAATAAAGGTTATGTTTACTGACTTATTTGAAGATGTCTTCAAAAAGTTTTGAAAATCCGTTCGTAGATAGCGAAGATACTCTCCTCCATTAACATTTTCATCAAAGAAATAAGGTCCAATTATGTAAGTACCCACTATTCCTACCCACAGTTTTAATGACCAAAGTTTTGAAAGTTTACGGGTGTGATAAAGTGGGGGATTTTATGTGTTATAATAACGGAAATTGTGACGATGAACGTATTCACTTGAATAGAAGGTTTCGTGGGTAAACAACAAAAAATTCAGAAAGCCAAGATAATTTATCTGCTGCCAATTGACAAAAATATAAGCGATTCTGAAAATTTCTTTTATCTAACCCTGTGTATGAATATGCTACGGGTGAATTTCGTATTTGGTAATTATTCTGGATTCTCAAATTTGACTTACATCTAACTGCCGACTAATTTTCATAGTTTTAGTATGAGGGTGTTCAACTACACTCGCAATTACCATAAACGTCTTATCCTCACCAGTCATTGCTTTTTCCGCTCTTTCTTTGATATTCAATGCTTTCTGTTCACTCAAACGGTCCATTTTATATTTTTGAAGGTTTCTAGCTTCGGTTGACTTCTACCAGGAATAGCTGTGCATAAAGTCTGGATGCTAGCAAAGAGTTTCTTTCAGATTCACCCAAAACGTCAATCATATCTATTAATTCTTCATAAAAATAATTCATTTGGATGATAACTAATAGCGATGCTTTTATAAGTTTGACATGAATGTATACCGACTTCCTTCAGCAGTTGAATCAGGCTGTCAGCCGCATTCCAGCCTTTATTGGACCAATATTTGGATGCAGAGAACAGCGCCCGTAGTTCTTTAATTGACCGCTAATTGCTCGTATAGTGATTATCTCAAAAATTAGAAAAGATAGGTATAGGACATTGTTAACAAAAATGAAAGAGAATAAAAAAGTAACAAAATGACTCAATAAAATACTGGGTGTTCCATTTAAAAAAAAATAAGTTTTTGGTATGTTAATATTTCAGGATGTAGGCTTTGAAAAAATAAAGTTTCTTGAGGTATTGTCGAGTGCAACTTTACCAAATTATGCAGAATTTTCTTGGCTACAAGCACCACCAAAGTCAATGTTTTTACTTTTAAAAACAATGTGAAAATGATTTTTTTCTGAACACGTGTTTTGGTCAAATATTTTCAAAAAAAAATTAATAATTCAAAAACTATTGGCTCAATTTTGAAAAAGAAAAAACAGTTGAACAGGAAATTTAAAGCAGTACAAGAAAATCCAAAAATATATAGGGTGAGTCATTTAAAAAAATTAAGTTCCGTGCATTTCCGGTGAAACCGGAAGTGCGCCAGAGCTTAAAGTATTTTTACAATATGCGCCACAAGCTACCATGGATATTCCACTAATTGCTTTTTCTTTTATTTAAAACACAAAAGAGCAATCGAAGAAGCGGCTCACCCTGTATTTAACAAAAAGGAATCTATTGAAAAGTATTTTTTTCTTTCTGGTGTTTAATCTAGGAACATATACTTTATTCTATCTATATTTTTCAAATTATTATGCTACTGGGATAGCAGAATAAACTTCTGAAGCAAGCAGCTGTTATATCAACCAATTTTAACACCTACATGACAGTTAAAAAGAACTTTCCTGGCCTCTTAGTTTTATATAGTTTCCTAATATTTACATACAAAGTGAAACAACTCGTTAAAGAATAAAAACCTTCGTTTCGGAGTATATTGATTGTTCTATAAAACCTATTTCGCTAGCTTCAGCAGTGTCTTTACAGCACAATTTCAGATCCCACATGTTCTTAATATGAAGTAAATTGACTTCTCAGTCACTTTAATAACCTTTCACGTGTGAACTACTTTGCCAACGATACTCTTGTGTTAGAACCTTACACTTTCACGACGTCGTTGGAACTAATTCTCTGCATCCATTTATTAAATTAACTTCGGCCGTTACGCTCGTTCACGGAAAAATTCGGACCCACCTAGCATCAAGACTGGAACAAAAAGACATTTGCTAAGGAGTTGTAGTGCTTTAATTAGATGCGCTACATATAGGTACCATGATGAGAACAATTCGGAACTTTTCCAATTATCGTTGAGTTTCTACGTAAAAATGCGACAAGAAAGGTAAACGCATTAAGGGATCAAACTTCTTTCCGTTCCCACTAGCGTCAATTTTTATACAATTCGACGATATTGTTGTAAATACGAACAGATATTTTTATGTCATTTGCATAGATATAAAAGAAAAGACAGAAAGTATGGAAAAAGTACAACGTAGAACATCTTTTTAGCATTTGTTGGCAGTAATAAATGACTCTATAAAAACCCAGGCCATAATTCTCTGCACAGATTTACGACATATGGAACTAATAAAGAGCATATACATAGTGTACTGCTAGATTACATGAGAATACAAACCCAATCCAGATAAAAAGAGGGATACAACAATTGCACATCATAGAGACCAATACTGAACCACCAACAAAGAGTGAACAACAATTTGAGATTCGGCGACAATATCATTATAATAAACAACACGCATCTACAAGAAGTGCTACAGAAAGTCAAAGAAAAATCAGATGAAATTAGGCTATCAATAAACAAGGAAAAACAAGAACCATTGAGGAAAAATACTATGGAGACGCTGTAAAGCATATTTGCTGTACTCTCAAAACGGGAGCATTGGGCGGGGCTAAGTAGGACCAATAGGGCTGCCTCACCTAGTCCAGGCTACTCAAAATTATAATCTGTCATCCCACACCTGTCAGGCCTAAACTAACCTATGAAATGTTATTCCAGACGAATTCTTCTTATCAACGCCGTCTCTGCTGTTGCAGCTACGTAGAGCACAAGAAACCAAAATGTCTTTTAATATTTAACTTATTATATACCTCTAATACACGATGCACTTAACAAACAGTCCACTTTTTACCAACACTACCAGTTTGACGTAAGTGTAGTATCAATATGGCGGACCTGTACCCGGTTTGATCACTTGACGTCGTCTCCCTGCCTATTCTTTCTCAATGACAAAAACTAATGTAAAATTAACAAACTGCCAAAACGAACAACTGATATTGAATAACGAAAAGATCGAAGCAGTATCCAAGTTCATTTACCCGGAACAAACAATAACTTAGGGCCAAAACAGTCAGACTTACTGCATACAATAAGGTTGGCATGGATCTGATTTGTAAGATTGAAATATTTCATGAAAATCAGAAATCGAAAATTTACTACACCACTGAAAGCGTCAGTTCTAGAACAATGTGCCATTTAGGTACAAATTTCGCAATGAAATATGGACTCACGAAACAAATTCTAGTAAGCTACAAGTCCATAAAGAAAAATTCCAAACATTACATAAAAGACTAACCGGTTGAATCAGCAACCACCAAAAGTACATCTGCTAAAATACACTCAAAAGAAAATGACGCTGGGCAGAACAAGGAAAGCGGAAGGCATGAGGATAAAAACGTCGCTTGGGGAGGCCTTTGATGATATGGTAAGATAACATAGAAGTAATAAATGGGAAGAGATGGTTTATAACAGTCGAAGATAATTAGAATTCAAAAAATATTGAAGAGGCATCCCACGCAAACGATGAACGCTAATTAAACAAGAACTGGAATAAAAACGGATTTTTCTGTGTATGTTACTTCCACATTTATACACTTATTTCAACATTGCTGCAATAATAAAATCCTTACAAAATAATTCACCCGGTAATTCCTCAGATAATCATTTATTTTAATCTCCATAACAAGAAAATCTTCGCCTTTGTTAGGTGGATGTCTTACTTATTGGGAACCATAGCCATTGATAACTTGTTTTTGGGCATTAGGCACCACATCTTTGTGGATTTATGATCTTGACAAAATCGTTTTACTTGATAGTATAATATAGACACGTATGAAGATATTGTGGAAGTAATAAGAGCACAAAAAGATCAAATGCAAGATTACGTGTTCTGATCTGGAGGTGGTATACCAATCTGTTAGATACTAAATGAAACAACAATGATCTGTATTGAGATAAATGACCACCATCAAAATTTCAAAAAAGCTATATTTGATAAGGCTTTTATTGATGCAGTTTGAGTGGCTTAATGGCCAAAATTAACCCAGATACTCATAAACATTAGAAACCATGACATTAAGGGCCGTTTGCACCGTAACAATTAAGCCTGGTTTAACGTTAAGTGCAGCTTAAATTTTAAAATTCGTTTGCACAGTATGCTAAGTGTTCCTTAAATCTCTTTAAGGAGAGTTTAATTTAAGCCCGGAATTTTGAAGGCTTAACGGCCCCTTAACCTAAAGAAAAGTTACAAGCTTGCGCACTTTACAACATTGAATATACATACGTACAATATCGGAAATGGCGGGAAATGCCTCTGATGTAAATTTTGTCAACATCTATGAATGTTTTCGTTGTTTTTTATGATCAGTTGTTCACTTTGTAGTAGCAGATATGAACTTTTTGGATGAAGAAGAGGATTTGTTAAATACATATATCAAGTTAGTTTTGTTCCCCTATTATATAAAATATATATGTTTAACGTGACACCTTTGATAATACTTACTGCAGTTTGAAAGAAACAAAAATTTAAAACTATAATAGGTGCTTACGGCCACAAAAACGTAATGTTGTCAACAGTTATGATTATTCAAAACTTTATGGTTCAAAACAAACCCATCTGCAACAAAATCGTCCTGCTTTCTTACCGACAGAGATGGACAAGACGATTTGATAATCAGTTTTTAGTTCTGTAAACTACTAAAAGTTAAATTTACTGTGATTTAGACCAAATGAAGGAACAAAATACAACATTGCCAAGTGTATTCAGAACTTTGCTAAGCCTCCTTTTATTTTTAACGGTGCAATGCATTTAACTTTAAGCTACACTTAATTATTTAAGGATCCTTAGTTAAGCTACCCTTAAAATTAGAACGGTGCAAACGGCCCTAAGTGTGGGTTTGACACAATGTTCTGGCGAGATCTCTCCTGGCACCAACATTAGATTATATTTGACTGGCAATGTTAAAATTCAAATATTTTTCAAAAGTCTTTCTTGGATAAACAACAGAAAGGTTTTTTCTCTTATTCCTATTCAACAAAACGTAATGTACTTATCCAAATTAATTGTATATCATTGCAGTCTGCTTTATTATTAACATTAGTGTTTAAGTATGTATACTGTATATACATTCTAAGGCAGGTTCTACTAGAATTCTTAATGCCATGTATTACAATGAGACAATCCATTTTTGACGTTTTTACTGATTTTTTTTGATTTTTTTATAATAGTTGCAGTTTTTCCTTTGCCTATTGCCCTGTTAAAAATATGCAATTTACATTAGTTCCTTGTGTGCAAGGATTCCCTCATAGTGTAATACTTCAGATGATCAAATTCCTAATTTTTCTTTTAAGGATGCGCGATGCGTTTTGACAAAGCCGTTAACATTTATTATAAACTTACCTATAAGAACCTGCACTTATCACGTTTTGTGGAAGTGTGCAAGAGTCAGTTTTGTTTTCAAGAAAGGAGATAAATCACATATAAGAAACTACAGACTTATCTGGAGTCTGTAGTTTCTGACTAAAACTGACTCTTGCCATCCTTACATGTTCATCATTTTACATCTTACATTCATATATTGCAACACAAAGTCCACACCAGCAAATATTTATTTGAGCCGAAAATGTAAGGATTTTTAATTGCAAATGCAACACTACTAGTAAATTGGAGTATTCTTTGAATGTGTGGTCTCTTCACTATATTTGCTTGCATTTAATACTGAAAAAGTTTAAGGCCTATTGTTGAAATTTTTATTTTTCAAGCTTGATTGAGTTTATCTTGAAGGGAACATCGATTAAAATAACACCTTAATATAAAGGTTCTGTCTGAAATATCGGACAGCACACATTTAAAATTATTGTAATTAGTTTTAAGCACACTCCATATGTATACATTTAAAATTACTGTAATTAGCCTTAAGAACACTCCATTTGTATACAGGGTGTCTGGGAAAATGTGGGAAATCTCTTGGATGCAGATAGAACATGAACAAATAAAAAAATTTCCTGCAGTCCCTTCTACGGAGATATGCGTCCCTGAAGGACGCCGCTGGAAATCGGTTTTTATTAAATTTCTTTTAAAGTGATTAAAATAAATATAAATGCAGTGGTGTCTACGGAGGCACCATAACGGAATTATTGAAAAACTTCATAAGAGGGTTCAACATGGGCTCCGTGAAGTCTGATACACTCGCGGGCACGACGAATTAAAGACTGCAACAATAACCCAGCCGTGTTCCTGATCACATCACAATGAAACGTGATTTTCTGTAGAAGTTCCTCCCTATTGTCGACCGGAGTGGAATACACCAATTTTTTTGAGGTGTCCCCACAGGTAAAAATCCAACGGTTTGGATAGAGGCTATTCAGGTGCTCCCGCACACGAACGCTGAAATGAGGTGGTACCCCATCGTGCATGAAGTACATGTTTCGGCGGGTTGCAAGTGGTAAGTGCTCTATTAAATCTCGAAAAGCGTTCTGAAGGAACTCCAAATAAAGTTGTCCATTCAATCGTTCTGGCAAAACGAATGGTCCAATCAAAAAATTGTCAATGATTCCCGCCCAAATATTAAGTGATTGGAACTGATGCTGATAATGCGACATAATAGTGGCATGAGGATTTTCATCAGCCCATACATGCGTATTATGTAAATTGGTGATACCATTTTTGGAAAACCTTGCTTCATCCGTGAAAAGAATAATGCTCATGAAGTTAACATTATTACGTTGCAGATCCAATACCCAGTTTGCAAACTGCATTCTACGAGGAAAATCTTTAGGAATCAGTTGATGTATTTCTTGCAAATGATATGGATATAACAACTGTTCATGAAGACCTTCATGTACTATTGTTTTCGATGTATTAAACTGTGCTGATAATTGTCGAGTGCTCGTTGATGGATTGTCATCGACAGCATTTAAAATACGTTCCTCTAATCGCGGCATATGTACGGTTCTTCTCACATCATCATCACTACTATTTTTTCCGAACTTTCCTAAAATTATGAAGATAGTCAATAATATGTATTACCTTATTAACTAGAATCGCCCACCATTCCCCCTTAGACGTTGGTCAACAAGTTGAAATGTCTTATAGTTTGGTAGAGCACGATTACGAAATCTTTCGTAATATAATCTTCTGGCTTCAAAAGCATTGCAAGACGCAAGACCATACATCATATGCATATCTGCATACTCAATAAACGTGTATTCCATACTTCGAATAAAGTCAATGGGTCAACGATGTGATGACAAGTTCTAAAATGCCGGATATTTTATTTATTTCGTACCATAGTAACGTTTGCAACGGCAATAGGTTTTTTTGGTGCTGATAAAAACTAAAACGCTCATTTTTTGTAAACTCATTCTCGTAAACGGTTCATTTTAACGACAATAAGCAAGAGTACCATTTTTAAAATCTATGGTTCAAGCTATCCAGTTAAATATTTTTAAAGTCTTTAAAGATTAGCCCGCCCCTGGAAAACTACAAAAGCTAAAGCTAAGACCACTATTTTAAGAGGTCCTTACTAGTGTTCATCACATCAAATTTTTATTAAATTATATTAATTACTTTCAAAGAAATTCAATAAAAACCGATTTCCAGCGGCGTCCTTTAGGTACGCATATCTCCGTAAGAGGGGTCCGTAGGAAAACTTTTATTCGTCTTATTTGTTCATGTTCTATCTGCATCCAAGAGATTTCCCACATTTTCCCGGACACTCTGTATATAACCTTGTAAAAATTTGTAAGCGTTAGTAACGTAACACCCGTTGAAAATGACTCACTCGAGCTGAAACTACTCATACTTCAGCGGTCGCCATTGCCAAAATTCACAAATTGCGCCTACCGTATATACCAGATCTGGCCCCCAGCGACTTTTACCTGTTATATAAGCTTAAAGTTTGGTTTGGAGGACAGAGATTTTTATCGAACGAGGAGATCATCTAATACGTAAACTCCTCTTTTGCGGAGCGAGATTGTTGTCTCTATGTTAGGCTCAAAACATTTTATATTTCCCTCGTACACACGTAGTTAATACTTATCATCTCACAGGGTTTATGCATTTACTTTAAATAACTTTATAGCGAAAAAATAATATTTTTATATTTGTCAATCATATTTTGCGTAATGGCAAAAGTAATGCTAACATAAATTAGTGAAGAAATAGAAAATAACTTTCAAGAAATCCTTGAGTAAAAACTGTCTCCTTTATTTGACATAAAATCAGAAAATGCAATAATATGTACGTATTCATCTTAAAAGCACAAGCCGAATAGAACACTGTATAATTTAATGTAAATATAAATGTAAAGACTATGTATGACTGGGGATAACTTTCATTTAATTTTTTATAAATTGTTGCAATACTAAGAGCGCTATCGAGTAAAACATTTTGGGGCGAACATGCATGGTAGAAAGTTCGAAATTAAAACATTGCCTTTTAAATGTCGACGCTCTAATAAAGCCTGATTACTCTTCGCGGAGCTTTATCGCATATATTCAGACTAAATGAAAGGAATAAATTTCATTATTCCAATTATAACCGAGCATACTGCACCAAATTATTATTAGGAATTACGACGTACCATGGAAATTATGTTCTGGAAAGTTTGCGCTCCCACATACATTCGACATTATATGCCGTGCAACAACATGCCGACTTCTCAACACACAGGAAGCTGCAAATAAAGCTAGCAGCGGTTGCATAACTCGCACTGCGTTTCTACTGCAATGTTCTCACACAAACATGAGCAGTAGACATAATAACATGATGAGATTTCAAGTGCAGGGGGGGTCTTTGAGATATTGAATTACTAAATTTAATAAACTATAAATTCATATCTACATCGAATAATATTTAATTATATGCTATTGTATTATTCATACACATGAAGTTCTTGACAAACATAAATAAACAATGCTCACGAGGTATAATGAACATTTATATAAAGATATTAAGGAAAAAATAGACGCCTGCTTAACCGTTTGCTTGAGTTTGTATGAGTTAGTACGAGAAAGCAATATACAAACTGCTTTTTGGTCGAGTGTAGTGTTGGAAAAGAGGGGATTCGAGTACATTTGCGCTGAGGCTAGACGGGCTAGACTGACTCTCGTTTAATCAGGACAACAAGGATAGATAGCAGCTGTATTTCAGTTTGCATATTGCTTTCTCGTACTAACTCATATAAACTCTCGGTGTCGTCGTTTTATCTTACAGTAAGCTGTATCCGCAGGTCGCCGGCAAACACATGGTATATATGTATTGATATCGGGTGTACGGGCAATAAAAAGACGAAATATCAGAAATAGATAGCTGTAATGCTAAAACAATTATTCCAAAATACAAACTCTTTATTCGTACGCATCCTGCAAAAAAAATGATAAATAATTCAATTGTCCTTATGCCGAGTCTGGACGGCTGCGTTATGAACGAATGGACAGCGCGCGCTTGCATGTATTATATTTAGGCACACAAGACAGATAAATGTTCATTATGTTTTCAGCAGTAAAAGTGTACTTATTCATTCTTAGTTAACGGCATGGATTTTACAATGCGCGAATTATGGAATATGAAGTACCTGTACGGTGAAACAGGTGGAAACGGAAGAGAAGCCGAATGTTTTTCTGATCGCAGGCGTCCGTCGTATCAGGTGATTATGGACACGGTGTTTAGGTTACGTGAACGAGGAATACTACATCCAAGTTTAATGGTAGGGGTGGTTAAAGAGAACAGAGAGTGTTACATGCGGAAGAGTGCTCTTGGATGTGGTAGAGGCGAATCCACGTATAAGTAAGCGAACTACAGCCACGCGACTTCAGATTTCTTTTTTTTTGGGGGTTACATGAAAACAGTGGTGTATGATGGGGATGAAATTGAGACAGAAGAAGATCTGCGCTAACGTATTTTTACAGCGACAAGGCGCATATGCGAGGAAGGAAATAGTAGTAATCCACATGTTTAACATATCGGTACTTTTGTGTTTATACTTTCAATAGCTAAATAAAAATTACAGACGATTTTCCGTATCAGCGGTTGACCCATTTTCAAGTTTAATAACAACTAGAGTTTTTTTTACAACAAACACACGTAACTGTGTATTCGTTATGCGCTTGGCATAATAGTCAACAGGTAGGTACTTGGTACATACAATATTATATTAATAATCCTCATATTATTAGCTATTGCGGGGTAGATCGGTGTCAGACCGTTTTGTTGTCTGTAATTCAAATACATATTTATTTCTAAATTGGTCACTTCTAAGAATAAAAATATACCTGACACTTTACAGGTAGTTGTTTTCTGGGAATTTTTATGTATTTACAGTGACTGAGCCAGTCACCCCCTATTAATAATTTTTGTACTCATCGCCTGTAAAGTGACATTTGGCGCATGTGTCGCTCGACCAGGAAAGAGTATTTATCTACTAATGTCAAATAATATATGAAAAAATTATACCGATATTAGACCTCATTATTAAACACTGTGTTTGTAAAGTGTTTTCGATTGGATAAGAAACTGTTGAATAATATTATTCAACACTTCCAGCGACCAATGAAAAAAGAGGCGGGCAAATATAACCAATTACATTCAAATAAACACTGGAAAAAGAAGAGTTCATCTTAGTTGCGTAGGCACTGAACAACATCGAACGTCAAACGTTAAATGCCAAGTAGCGTGCTTATTATTATTCTAATCACATTAGAATCTTAACACGTCTACAGCTTTTTCTGGCTGCTTGATAATGTATAGTATTTCGTGTACTCCGCCAGAGTTAGTCAATGCAGCTAAGAAAGCAACCGAAGAACTGCAACCCAAAAAATCGAAGGACAAATACGAATTAACTTACCTACATTTTTTAAATTGGAAGTGGATAACTAATGCCACATCATTTTCCGAAAATGTACTACTTTCCTATTTCGCAAACTTGGCTGAAAGGTATAAGGCATCATCATTATGGTCCTTTCACTCAATGTTAAAAGCAACATTGAAATTAAAAGAGAATATTGACTTCGACAAATATTCAAAATTTCTTATGTTTTTAAAACGGCAAAATGAGGATTATACACCTTCAAAAGCATCTACATTTACTTCTGAACAAGTGAAAAAAATTATATCGGATGCATCAGACAAGGAATAATTGTCAAAAGTAGGAAATATTTTTACTGAGAATTTGCAAAATTTATTTGATACTTTAGGTTATTTTAATTAAGGGAGTAATGGGTTGTTTACGGGATAATGAACTACATTCTCTACAAAGAAGTAACGAGGAAGATTTAGGAGGGTCTATGAGGGTTACTATTTCAAAAAAAGCTACAACAAGTAACAGGCCATGAACTTTCATTGTAACAGGAGAGAATTTTCACAACATTTGTAAAAAATATATTAATTTGCGCCCTCCACAAGTAACCTCTTCACAGTTTTTCTTACAATACAGGAATGAAAAGTGTGTTACTCAAAATGTTGGTATTAATAAGATTGCTAAAACAGGAAAGGATATCGCAAAATTTTTGCAACTACCAAACTAGAACACCTTCGCATCCCTTGGGTCGCTCGTGCTTTCAAAGTGCGCTCATGCGAGAAAATAGTCTTCCCGCACTTGGTTCGTAAATAACTATTGTACTTATGTTAGTATGCAACAGACCTCCTTAGAAATAAGTTAAGTTTGTGTGTTTTCTTTCTAAAATTAAAAAATAAACGTGATAATGTCTGAGACTCGAAATTTACGAAAAGATAGTGTCGTGTACTTAATTGGAGATTATACACCCCAAATTGTTGGTAATAAATTGCCTTCTAATAAACAAGTTTTGCATGTTTTATTCTTTAACTTGCGTGAAGTGAAACTAAATTTACGTGAAAGTGCCGCGCTAACCTATAAAGAAACTTCTATTTTTTGGCACAAAGTTCGCATATCTATACGAAAAGAAGACAACTGTATTGAAAAACTTGAAAAACTTTACGCCAGTAGAGAGCTTTACTAAAGTCAGCTAAGAGAAAGGGTGAAAGTGCAAAACAAAAGGAACTAATATTCGTGGAAAAGATGCACGATTTATTTGATATATCCCATGCAAACGCCATTGAGCTAATAACAATTGAAGAGAACAAACAGTTTTTAAACAGTCAAAAGCGAAAAGGTCGTCTGGGGTTTATGTAAGGCATCGACTAGCAGCTAGCTACTCGAGAAAAAGTAGCTGAAGAAGAACGTAAACAAAACTCGAAGCGATTTCAACGAAGTCTTCAAGAAAAAGACCATGGTCCATCACAGCCAAAAAGAAGAAAATTTTACGGAACAACTAATATTATAACACCAAAAATAGTAGTTGCATTTGATGCCTGTAGGATAACTGATAGATATGGAGTTCGTATTTTGACCGTAGTAGCAGAAGCACTAGGACATGATGATCCGTCTCTGTCTATAAGTAGAACAATTCTTCAAAGAAGTAAGCAAATATTCGAAAAGAAAGAGCCGCAAAATTAAAAGCAACTTTTAAAGAAACCAATTTTTTGGCACCAATAATCCACTGGTATGGAAAACTCCTGCCTTCTTTGACGGGGATGGAGAATGCGGACAGACATGCTGTACTAGTTACTAGTGCAGAAGTGGAGCAGTTGCTTGGAGTGCCTCCTTTGCAGTATTCAACGGGCAAAGAACAATCCCTGACAGTTTATGAAACTCTAATTGTTTGGTTTATGTTGACACCACAGCCACCAATCTAGAGCATTTAAATGGCGCAGCTTCAATACTGCATCAACAATTAGAAAGAGACATTTTATATTTTCCTTGTCGACATTATATTTTCGAAATAGTTTTGCGAAGTGTATTGGATGTAAAAATGCTCTTTTCATCTGGTCCTGATGTTGCTTTATTTAAACGTTTTAAAGAATATTGGCTTATAATAGACCAAACTAATTTTAAAACCGGTTTTCAGGTCGAAATAATTTAGCAAATTTTGCAGCCTTGAAAATATGAAATTGAAACAACCGTCAAACGTGTCATTTTATCGTCCTAGTGTATTTCATCTCGCACGCTGGATATCTAAAGTCATTTATTGCTTAAAAATACTTTTCTCTCAAGATCAGTTTAAACTAACAGAAAAAGAGAAATCAGCTTTTAACTACATATGTTTGTTTCTCGTAAATGTTTATATAAAAGCCTGGTTTACAGTATCTTCGTCAAAAAGGTCCCATTTCACGACCTCCAGTTTTGTAAAGAACTAATAAAATATAAAAACATAGGCGACAGTATATCTAAAGTTACATGTGGTAAAATAAAAAAAAACAATTGTGGTATTTAAATCCTGAAAATGTTTCCTTATCATTTTCGATGAAAATACTTTGGTAGGTGTTAAGAAGGAATGGTAAGGGCTCTAAACAGGCCAGCGTCACAGGAATTAGATGAAATAGAAAATAAAGAAATTTACGACATTATATCCGTTACTTCTATTTTTTTCACATTGCGGTGTGCAATAAAAGTATTCAATAAAATTTATTTATAATAAGTCTGTATACACCCGCTGAAAAGCTTCAGATAGTAAAATGGTATTATGGTAATAACTCTGCAATGAAATGAATAAATATGTTTGCGCTGACTTTTGCAAACTGTCCTGTACCGTGAAGATGAACAATTTATAATATTATTAATACATTTAAAAATGTTTCTGTCTCAATAACTGCACGAAATGCAAACCAAGAGAGATATCCTCACGAAAAATTGGATGTATTAGTTTGTAGTATTGTGGAAATTGACAATATGACATCAACTAGAAGTGCTGCCGAGGATTTACGCATAAGAAACAAAAATGTTTCACGTATTTCCAAATGTAAGGGTTTGAAATGTTTTAAGTATTCAAAAACCCAAAAAATATTTTCGGAGGACCATTTTCGAAGAATGGAGTTTTGTCAATCCGTTATTGATAAGACACATCGAGACGACAATTTCGTTAGAAGTATTTGTTCTACCGATGAGTCAACTTTTCCATTGCACGGAAAGCACAATCCCTGTTCTTCGATATTGGGCTACGGAAAATGAACATTGGCATTTTGCAAGCCGCACTCTGTATCCTCAAAAAGTAAACGTTTGGGCAGGTATTTTAGGTGACCATTTGATATGACCGTTTTTTTATTGATGGTATATTAAATATCCACAAGTACCTCGAATTATTGCAAAATCAAATACTTCCCGCCATTCAAAACACTGGAATAAATCAGGAAATCGTTTGTTTTCAACATGATGGCTGGTCCAGCACATAGTGCAGTCAGAGTAAAGGAATTTCTAGGGAATACTTTTCCTGGCCGTCTTATTACTGGAACGGGAAACATCAAATAGTCTCCGCGATCTCCTAATCTATATCTAATTGTTTTTCTTTTTTTGTGGGGATATCTTAGAAATATTGTTTATACCCATGAAGCTGGTAGAGCAGAAAACATAGTTGCCTTGAGAGAAAAAATAATTAAGGGTGCTAATTCAGTAACTACTCACATGTTAGCAAACGTAAGAGCAAATTTCTACGACCGCCTAGGGCAATGTCTTGCTGTGCAGGGTGGAGTTTTTGAACCCCTTGTGTAGTTTATTATTACTTTCAGAAATCTTTTTTATTTATTTTATTAGGGTTATTTTTTATTTTATTATGGATATTTCTTAATTTTATTAGAGTTACGCTTTTGTTTGTGTCATGCAGCCTGAACGTAGCTTAAGAATTCCCCGCATCTGCTGAAAAGAAAAAGAAAACCAAATCCTTGCAACTCGTAAATATTATTGCTGAACGTATAACAAACACCCAAGTTGGTGGTCCAATGGTTACTGCTAACTTGTATTTGCGAGATATTCGTTATGGTATTGGTCGACGCCGGTATTGGTTCAGACAGTAGGAGTGGCACGTTGCCACGTATTACATATATTGATTTCCTATGCCTAATGATATTTGACACATAGGGTATAAGGTACACATGAATAGTTGGGCGGTCTGATACTAGATTAACATGTGTCGAATAAATCAGGAAATCATTTGGTTTCAACATGATGGCTGTCCAGCACATAATGCAGTCAGGGTAAAGGAATTTCTAGGGAATACTTTTCCTGGCCGTCTTATTACTGGAACGGGAAACATAAAATAGTTTCCACGATCTCCTGATCTATCCCTAATTGTTTTTTTTTTGTGGGGATATCTAAGAAATATTGTTTATACCCATGAAGCTGGTAGAGCAGAAAACATAGTTGCCTTGGGAGAAAAAATAATTGAGGCTGCTAATTCAGTAACTACTCACATGTTAGCCAACGTAAGAGCAAATTTCTACGACCGCTTAGGGTAATGTCTTGCTGTGCAGGGAGGAATTTTTGAGCCCCTTGTGTAGTTTATTATTACTTACAGAATTCTTTTTTATTTATTTTAGTAGGGTTATTATTTATTTTATTATGGTTATTTTTTAATTCTATTAGAATTACGCTTTTGTTTGTGTCATGCAGCGCGAACGTAGCTTAAGAATTCTCTGCATCTGCTGAAAAGAAAAAGAAAACCAAATCCTTACAACTCGTAAATATTATTTCTGAACGCATAACAAACACCCAAGTCGGTGGTCCAATGCTTACTGCTAACTTGTATTTGCGAGATAATCGTTGAGGTATCGGTCGATGCCGGTATTGGGACAGACAGTAGGGGTAGCACGTTGCCACGTATTACATGCATTGATTCCCTATGCCTAATGATATTTGACACATACGGTATAAGGTACGCATGAACAGTTGGCCGCTTTGATACTAGATTAACCTGTGTGGCACTACAAGAAACATGATTATGTAATGTAATGATTACGCAAATAACTAGAAGAGATACATATTATTAATAAGATGACAGAACTGTTTGTTTTTATTTTATATTTTTTAATTCGGTCACTAAATAGTATTCTAATAAAGTACTTATACAGTGTGTCCAGATTTCGATGCTCAACATTGGTATATCGGTTATTAGAAGAGATAGAGGAACGGTTAAAAGGGGAATGTTTTGCAGAATTCAATGCTCGCAACAAATCTCATTTCAAATTCATTCGAGCTTTTTACAATTTTGAGATATTTTGAAAAAACCAATATTTGCCGATTTCAATTCTCCTCAATAACTCGAGAACGCCTAATGCGATCGCTTTTAAACTCTAACATTATTCAGACACTTTTTTAAGACAAATTTTTTGGTGTTAACAGTAACCCCCGATTTTCACTTGTTTCCAAGTTCTTAGCGCTATCTTTTGTTTTTCTTATGGCGGCCATATTGGATTTTTAATCAGTTAGATAGTCATTAAAAATAGCTTTTCAATAATGTACAACATGCCTAATAAATCTTTATTTACACGAGAGATATGAACATTTGAATAAAATTTCACTCTAATACGGAATTAGTTGGCTATGAAATTAAATGTTAGTGTAAAACAGACGATAAATAAGCTAGCTCTGTCATTAGTCACATGTAAAAGTGCAGTGCAATTGGTGGAAGATTTAGAACTTTGTGTAGTAATTATTGATAAGTAATTTATTTGTTGCCCCGTTCTCAGCGCCATCTTTTGTTTTTCTTATGGCGACCATATTGCATTCTCAATTAGTTAGATAGTCCTTAAAAATAGCTTTTGAATAATGTACAACTTGCCTAGTATATCCTTATTTGTATGAGAGATATGAACATGTAAAATAAATTTCACTCTAATACGAAATTCCAAGTTCAGATTTACTTAAATAAACTGTTCAATATGGCGACCAATCTGCTCCACACACTTTTGGTACCTTGTTTTAACAGAGTTACAAACTCTACGTAGTGTGTTTTCGTTTAATGATCTTCTGCACATCCAGCACTCGTTGTTCTAAAATTTCCCGATTCTCTGATGGTTCAAAATTGAATACTTCGTTTTTAGTGGCACCCCACAAATAAAAGTCAAGAGGGGTAAGGTCAGGCGATCTCGCAAGCCATTGTACTGGTCCATTATTTGAAATAACTTTCTCACTGAAATATTCTCACAAAAATGTCGCACGTGACGATCATTATGGGCAGGGCAGCCGTCCTGCCGAAACCAGACGTTTTGCATGTTTCCAGGGTTAATAATTTGTCTTACGGCAGGCATTATCTCGTTCATTAGTAGCTCTAAATATCTATTACCAGTTAAATTGTAATCAAAGATGAAAGGACCTATTAAGTGATTATCTAAAATGGAAAAACAAAAACTCAAACAACAAAGAAGATGTCAATAAAAGTTCGTACGAATCAAACCACACCAGAGATTAAAACCAAATCGAATTGGCAACCTTCTTTGATTTGCCAAATTTGGATTATCAATTCACCAGTGATGATAATTATGCCTGTTGAACACTCCACAATTGGCAAACCGTGTTTCATCTGTCCAAAGCATTTTCCTAGGAAAATCAGTATCATCTTCACATTTTTGTAGATACCACCTAAATTGTAATCTTCGCTGATGTCATTATCGCTTAAACCCTGTACAATTGTTGGTTTGTATAGGTGGTATTTGTTTTTCCTCAACGTTCCATGAACACTAGATTTCGGAATTCCAGTTTCTCGAGCCACTCGACGTATTGATGTACTTGGATTGTTTATAACATTTTGCAAAATATTATCTTACGTTACGTACATCAGCATTGTTTGTTCGAAGTTTCCATAGTCCACTAAATTTGTGATTATTCTGTTAAAAATTGTCCAGTGTGGTTGTGGTCTTTCCGGAAAACGCTGACCGTAATTTGGGCAAGCATTTTCAGAGTTTTTATTTGCTTTGAAATAAACTTCTAACATATCAACCCTTTCTTCATTTGAAAATGTATGTGCCATTATCAGTTCTTATCTAATCTATTCTAATCTCAATGCTTAACGGTAATTACTTATCAATAATTACAACACAAAGTTCAAAATCTCCCACCATGTCAAAGTGCAGTGCAGCACTTTGACATGTCAACAATGACTGAGCTTATTTATCTATTTATCGTCTGTTTTACACTACCATTTAATTTCATAGCCAACTAATTCCGTATTAGAGTGAAATTTTATTCAAATGTTCATATCTCTCGTGTAAATAAAGATTTTTAAGGCATGTTGTACATTATTGAAAAGCTATTTTTGAGAACTATCTAACTAATTAAAAATCCAATACGGCCGCCATAAGAAAAACAAAAGATAGCGCTAAGAACTTGGAAACAAATAAAAATCGGGGTTACTGTTAACACCAAAAAATTTGTCTTAAAAAAGTGTCTCAACAGTATTAGAGTTTAAAAGCGATCGCATTAGGCGTTACCGAGTTATTGAGGAAAATTGAAATCGGCAAATATTGGTTTTTTCAAAATATCTCAAAATTGTAAAAAGTCCGAATGAATTTGAAATGAGATTTGTTGCGAGCATTGAATTCTGCAAAATATTCCCCTTTTAACCGTTCCTATATCTCTTCTAATAACCGATATACCAATGGTGAGCATCGAAATCTGGACACACTGTATAGAATGTATTTTATATTCAAATTTGCTATTTAGATTTTTTACTGCATTGGTATAAATTGAGCTTCTTCATTAAATTATTAATTTGATTATTAAATCAAATACCACTTCAATCATTCTCCTTTATAAAAATAGTATGCGTTAGTTGGAAATGGTGTAATAATGTAAGAAACAATTTTTTTTGTTCATTTCTTTGAACAACGTGATCGTAATGTTATTTTTATGTTTTATATATTAGTTTGGATAGTATACATATAACAAATTATTGAATGTACAGGGTGGGGCATAATGGAGGGGTATTTTTAGAGCGGCTAGTACACGCGAACGGGTGGGGGTAGAGGGCCGCGGTTGACATCGTTCGATTCAGGCAAGTTTACCGTCTGTTAGTCACAATGGTTATCTGGACAAGAGAACATCGCACGTTCGCAGTTGAGGAGTATTTAAAATCGGGCGAGTCCGTTATTGTTGTGCAGCGGCGCTTTCGTCGACGCTTCAATATCGGTCGTAACGGTTCAGTTCCTAAACGTGACACAATCAACAGTTGGGTACAAAATTTTAGAACGACGGCATCAGCAATTAATCCAAAACCTAAAGGCCGTCCCCGAAGTGTAAGGACACCAGCTGCCGTAGGAATGGTGAGACAAGCAGTAATTCAAAGTCCACAGCGTTCTGTCCGAAAACGGGCTGCAACAGTTCGATTGAGTTGTCGAACACTTCGCAGAATTTTACACAAAGACCTCCACTTTCACCCCTATAAGCTCATGGTTGTCCAACAACTGAATGAAGGAGGTTTTGCTCAACGCCAGCTATTCGCTGAAAGAATGCAAATGATTTTTGCTGATGAAAATGAACCTGTAATAATGATGAGCGATGAGGCTCATTTTCACTTGTGCGGTTCTGTTAACAAGCAGAACTGCCGATATTGGGCAGCAGAAAACCCCCGTCAACTACATCAACGCCCACTTCAAAGTGAAAAAGTCACCGTTTGGTGTGCCGTGAGCCGTTTTGGACTAATCGGCCCTTCCATTCTGGAATGAAAACTTTTTCATTCCAGAATTGCGACGACGAGGAATCGATACAAGAAATGTTTGGTTCCAACAAGACGGTGCCACGGCACATACAGCTAGAGCCTCGATGGAAGTTGTGCGTCGCATTTTCCCTGGACACGTTATCTCCCGCTTCGGTGATGTGCCATAACCCCCTCGTTCCCCTGATCTCTCAGCTGCTGATTATTTTTTATGGGGACACCTAAAAGCAAAAGTTTATGCCGATAAGCCTCGAAATCTGCAAGAGTTGAAAGAAGCAATCACAGCCGAAATTAGGGCAATTGACATCCACTTGTGTGCGAGGGTAATGCGGAACTTTGAGAAACGACTACAGCAGTGCATTGACGAAAACGGTCGTCATCTGCCTGACATTATTTTCAAAACATTAAATTCACATTTTAGTTGTTAAATGGTAATATGTAAACTTCAATTTTTTTAATACATTTTTTTTTAGTTCAAAAACAGGAGAGCTATTGTTATATCAAAAACGTCCCTCCATTATGCCCCATCCTGTATAAGATTAATTGAATTTTATTTGATCAGTTATCCACCTCATGCTTTTACATTAAGAAATTTTGAAAGAGGTAACGTATAGTTCGAACGGTTGTCACTTAAACTTTATAATTAAGCTGATCTTGTTAAAGTTTCCCTGTGAGGTATCTGTCTATATCATATCTGTTGTGCCTCCACCCCTATTGCTAAAGATAAGTGCTAAGATCCGCAAATATTTGTGTCTTCGCTGTGACGAGTTATTTTCCGCACAAACATCGTTCCCGAATTAGCGCATAAATTTATTCCGAAGCTGCAAATTCATGCAAATTGTTGTTGCGTCTTGTTGTATTGTTGCCTTTATACGTTCAGTTGACTGTAATTTATACGATCGGAGGAGGGGGGCTGTGCAGTTTGCTTTCTAGTTGAAAATGTATATGCTAAGGTGGAAAGAATTTTATGAGGAAACAATATCGAATGTCTTCGTATGAGACACATAGATGGCAACTGAGTTGAGTACATATTTTACGCAATACATTTTGACGTTAAATGGAAACTCGGTATTCAGAATATTTCATGAATGCAAAGTAATTTTTAAAGGTATTATATTAACTAGTAAAACAGTATTTTGTTTGGGTTTCAATACATTTTTGAAACTTCATCAATTAATAACAGATAATAATAATGTATTATTGACATTCCTCAAAATACAAAATTTAAAATAACAAATTTTCAAATATGTATTTATCAAATACACAGCAACTGGGAAAAGTAATATGTGGACGGGGTAAAAAATCAAAGTTCTTAAGATAACGAGAAAGAACAAGGCAACAACACTAAAAAATGCTTTACCGAAAGTAAAAAGTAATAAAAGAAGTAAGAGATGTACATATAGTCTCATAGAGGGATTGAAAAAATGTCCAAAAAGAAAAAACGTTACATTACCCTTAAATAATAAAATAACGAATGCATTTCGTTTAAAAGTTAGTACTGTTAACATGCAAAGCATGTAAAAAGTGTACTTATATGAGTCAGGTAGGGTGGTTTTTTAAAACGAAAATGAAGGAATACGAAAGCTGCGAAGATAATATTTCAATCCCTATTTATATTTTAATAGTGAGTTTAACATTAAATGCGAAACTTTTTAGGTGTTTCCTAGCCATAGAAATAGACTAGGGAGAACGCGTTTCAAGTATGCGCGTTGCTGGTGGAATTGAAAGCCGCAATTTTGATGGTTGGAAATTGCGGGAATTTGATCTAACAAATTTGTTCATATCGTGTAATTCATACTATACCCTGTCTCAGAATAAGAAGGAGTGATTCAAATATCGCGCCAAAATTGTACATTTTTTTCTGACATTTCATTGGTTCTTGCGCAGGCAGGTTTAATATGCAAAAATAAGTACGCCCATTCCGCCATTTTATATTTATAACGTGTTTATAACCTATGATTTTGCTCTCTTACATTTTTGGTTTGATATATTACATTTAACTGTTATTAAATAAAATCTGTACTTTTAAGTACAAAATGAACATGAGTGATCTGCCAGGTCCCAGCAAACCGTTAGTCTCGCCGCCCAAACGGCGTTATCGATTAGGACATCTAGCACAAAACGAAAAACAAACAGTTTTAAATATGTATAAAATGTTAACATTACAAATTCCCAGAATGGGAACAACAGAAATGGTAATAAACATCTCCAGAAGACTAAGTAAGTTATAAATATTACTTCAATAACAATGTATTATAAATATGTATTTTAGGGTTGCCAAAGTCAACAGTATATCGCATAATGAAGGAATATAAGGAGACAGGCAAATTACGGCCTCCTAAAGAACGAGTAGGCAGGCATTCTAAACTTCATAAATTTGATGAATCTGTGAAAAACTCTGTGCGACAGAAGGTACACAGTTCCTTTGTTAAAAACGAACTTCCAACGCTTGATAAAATTATGGCAGATATATCTGTGGATGAATCCATACCAAAAATGAGTCGAGCAACTCTACACAGATTCTTGAAGCTCATTAATTTCAAGTAGGTGCTAATGAACCACTGATCGTATTACCACATGTGCATTTATATGTTATATTTCAGATATGTTAAACGTAATAAGAAAAATTTACTACTAGAAAAAGATGAGATTATTAGGTGGAGAAGAAAATACCTGAGAACAATAAAATAATACAGAGATGATGGTCGTCCAATATTTTACTTAAATGAAACATGGTTGAATGAAGGACATACTAAGGGAAAAGTTTGGATTGACACAGGCATAATCAGTGCACGGCAAGCTTTTGTTGATGGTTTATCAACAGGATTAAGAAACCCTACTGGTAAAGGCAGGCGATTAATAATACTACATATAGGATCTGTATTGGGGTTTGTCGAGGATGGACTATTGCTTTTTGAAGGAAGGAAAACTGCTGATTATCATGATGAGATGAACAGCAACATTTTTGAAACATGGTTCCAACAAATATTGCCAAAGTTGCCAGATAATGCCGTAATAGTGATGGATAATGCATCTTATCATTCACGCAGAGTGGAAAGGCTGCCTACTTCATCATGGAGAAAAGTTGCAATCCAAGACTGGTTACATTCCAAAAATATTCCGTTTAATGCAGAAATGATACGTGCTGAATTATTGCATCTAGTTCGCCTTCATAAAGACCAATATAATACTTATATAATTGATGAAATGGCAGCTGCTGCACATAGAACTGTATTGCGGTTACCACCATATCATTGTGAGCTCAATGCAATTGAGATGATTTGGGCCCAAATAAAAGGTGAAGTTGCTGCAAAAAATACAACTTTCAAAATGTCACATGTGCGAGAACTTTTAACTGAAGCAATTAGAAATGTTACCATAAATAATTGGAGCAATTGTATCGACCATGTAATTAAAGTAGAACAAAGAATGTGGAACTTAGATGGATTAGTGGATGATATTGTGGAACCATTTATTATTTGTGTCGGAAGCAACGATAGTGAAAGTGACTCATACTTGTCCAGCACAGTTGATTCAAACTAGTTTATGTGGCCATTTGGTTAATATTTATAATCACTTTTATTTTATTTTAACATGTTTATAAAATGTTCTTCGTCTTTACAAACATTTTGCTTTGAATGTTACAATACAAAATAGATTTTAATATATGTATATTTTTGTGTAAATGTATCAACAATAGATTCCATTCAAACATGGTAGTGCTCTCTTTAAAATGAACTCTTGAACTTCATAGTGTATAAAGTGCAGTGTGATAAGCATATCACACTACATTAATTATTATTATTATAAACTTTTGCTTAATATACTTTTTCATACAGCAAAATTCACGAGACAATGTATTAGTTGGCTGGTTTTGCTGTAGCTTTTTCTGATTCTGTAGCGAATGCTGAGAGATTACCACTGAAGTCGAACTTCAGATACATAATAACTCATTGCTGATGGTGATCCGGGTAATTCGTGAGGATATTCAGTCATGGGTTATTGTAATTTATTACTACTATATCTACTATTTATATGTATATTCCATACCACATATTTTAAAAGTAGTTTAATTTTACCTTAGAGTAAGTGCGATATATAGAAAGCATAGTGATAGTTTGAAGACAAATATATTGAAGCCTGGTGCGGTGCTGAAGTGGTAAAAATATTACAAATTTGATGGGTTATTGTATACATAAACTAATAAAACTTATTTAGTTATATAATTTTTTTTAAATTTAAACTTACTTTTTCAATAATAACGCTTTAGAAAAACTGTTTTTGATTTCCTTTCAAAAGAAATACGTTACATATTCTAGTGGCTTAAAATTATTAAATAAATATGTAATAATCTTTTTAATATGATGAAAACACTATCGTTAATTTCCAACACATAATTAGAAGTTATAATAATTAGTAATGTGTATATGTAATTATTTTTGCAGATAGTGTAAGCATCTTCAGCCAATGTAAATTATAGTATTTATTACTGTTGTATGTAGATTCATATTTCTAAAAGTAATTGATTGAATTTACCTACTCAAGGTTTATCATAGAACACCGATGATTTATTTGTTTAACTTCTTTATTGATATTATTTACGATATAAAATAATATGCAAAAGCTTCTCCGCAAATTCTTGAGGGCCTTTTGATATGAAATTTGATACACTCTTCTCTCTGGTACAAATATTTTATAACAGACTTAATTCACAATTTTCACATTCGCTAAGAAGTATACTACTTATACATTTATAATAGTAATCCTTAAAACACTTAGAACATAATCTACTATTTTCATTTGGCTTATGTATTGTCTTTATCCATAGATACCTTCTAATAGCCTTTTTTTGGAAACCTAGAATCAACAAATTTGAATGTTAGGATAAAAGATTAACATTCATCAAATTATAGATGTAGTATGTACCTGCTTGTTGTTATACCTTTTTTCTGTATTCAATTGCCTTGCATTCTTATTGCTGCTTTGAATGGTACAATGTGAAGTGGCACATCCAGTCATTTCAATCCATAATAGAAAATGAAACCCAAAGCGCTAAATCCTTAGTTAAAAATAATACGGTTCTACAATTCCTATCTAAAATACTATTTCTAACCTCAATATCAATAACATGTCTAACATGTCATATATAATTTTAGTAAATTTTTAAGCTATGTGTTCTGGATTTTGGCGCGGTATTTGAATCACTCCTTCTTATTCTGAGACAGGGTATAGGCTAAAATAGTGGAACAAAGTTACTATTGTAGTATTTTATTTACACTGAAATACATAACTGGTGGAATTCTAAGTAGAAATTTGGAGCAATTTGCTACTGGTGATTAAATAGAACCAATTTCGTTAATTCATGGCGAATTTTTGCTCCTTGGATTGAAGTGGTATATTTTTTCGCCAAATTGAAAAAGCGAATTTTTGTATAGGCTCTAACAATTGCTTGTATTAGAGTATATCCATGATGTTCCTCACGAATAGGAATCTCTCTAAAATGTTCTTACAGTTCAGGGAACATTACATATATTTTTCCGTAATATTTTTGTGCTACAGCTATTGCAAATACAGTTATGAATCCTGTGTCTTCCGGTACGTGGTTATTATTCAAGACGACCATTTTTCTAATTTCAAGTGGTTCTTCAATGAAAGGGACTGCATTTATTTTTAATGTTCTTTTGCCACCTCTAACAATAAAATCCTCTTCCTTGAAATGTTTAGAACAAACCATCTTGCTCTTCGACCAAGTAAAATCACTGGAAGGTTTACCCAATGCATCTAACCTTTTTTGCAGCAGTTCACTCCGGGGAAAACTACAAGCATATTTTCGTTAAATAATATTGTAAACTTGCTCAAACGAATAATGCATTGTTTTATCATGTTACTCACGTATGAAATGAAACAATTTTAGGTTTAAACCTTTGAGCATTAGAGCAGCCTGGGACCGAACGAGGCATGCTTTAAAGTCTTTAAAAACAACACAAATCGATAACAAAACACTAAACACTCGTCAAAATAAAATGACACTTCCACCAAGTTATCGCGTTCGACAATAGAACCATAAAAATGGCTGCCACTACTGAACCCCGCTAAAAGAGGATGCGTAGTCGTCGAAGCGCGTTCTCCCGACTCTATTTCTATGGTCCTAGCATAAGGAAGTATTATGATGATGAGAGTATTCCATCTCGAGACCTTTGCCCACGTTTTGAAGTCCTTTGAAAGTATGCCTGTGTCTTCTTCTTCTTCTTTTAGTTGCTTATGAGTTAGGTTTAGAACCTTTTACTGCTATTCTGAATGTGGTGAATCATTGATGTGAAGTTTGAGGTGGATGCTTTATATTTATCTTATAGTATCGCCTGCTTTGGGCGTTTGTGTCTCCATGGTAAATGAGGATCGTAGCTTAGCGTTTCTTCTAGATCTGAATTTGGGTGGTTTTCGATCTTGTCGTAAAACTTATTGGCCATTTCTTTTATAAAAATATCAATGGGCTGGATATTTGTGTCGGAGTGAGTTTGTGTATTCCTCATGTACCATGGAGCTTTTAAGACCATTCTTAATGTGACATTTTGGATTTGTTGCAGGGAGCGAATGCTGGCGGGAGGTGCGTTGATCCATATTTGTGCAGCGTACGTCATGATGGGGCGAAGAATTTGTTTATAGATCCTTAGTTTTGTCGATGGATTTAGTGAGCTATGTTTTCCTAGTAACGGCCAGAGTCTTCCTCGTGCTGATCTTGATATCTTGACAATATTTTGGACGTGTAGAGAGAACGTTAATCTGCGGTCCAGTGTTACTCCAAGGTATAGTGCATATGGAGCCCATGGTATTTCTCTGTGGTGTATGTATATTTGTCTATTGACGGGTTTGTGTTTTCTTCTGAATATGACCGCTTTGGTTTTATCACTGTTGATCGAGATTCTCTATGTGGTACACCAGGTGGAGATGACGTTTAATGCAGATTGAAGGGATACTATTGCTTTATTGGGGTTTATAGACTGGGTAAGTACTGCTGTGTCGTCCGCAAATGTTGCGATTATTGCTTCGTCTGGAGAGGGGATATATGACGTGAAAATAGCGTATAGTTGGGGGGAGAGAGTTGAGCCCTGTGGGACGCCTGCTGATAATATTCTGGTGGTTGATTTGCTTTCGTTTACTTTGATATTGAAATGTCTTCTGTGAATGTAACTGTGGATTAATCTGATGAGGAATTCTGGATATCCAAATGCGTTTAATTTATATAGTAGTCCCTGATGCCAGACGCTATCAAAAGCCTTCGAAATATCGAGAAAAGCAGCTGCTGTGGCTGTGTTTTTATTGAAGCCTTCAAAAATGGTTTCGGTTACTCTCGAAAGTTGTGTGACTGTTGAATGGTGTTTTCTGAAGCCGTGCTGGTTATTGGGAATTATGTTATTATCTGTGGTATATTTATCAAGATGGTGGAGGATAATTTTATGGGTGACTTTGCTTAGGGTGGATAGCAGGCTGATTGGTCTGTAGCTTTTGGGGGAATGCCTGTGTACCTGCTCTCTCTCTATATATATATATTCCCTCATTCTCTCTCTTTTTCTCTCTATGTGCGTATAAGGGCGTATGTTTCTCGCAAAACTCAAAAAGTAGTCGGTCGATTGACCTAAAATATGACACAACGTTGTATTTGAATACACGAGTGTTTTTATAGTAAAATGAAAATTTGACACAACAACGGTACAATTGAATACGCGCGTGTTTATATACACGGCAAAACAATAAAAAAATATTTTGTGTTTAAAAGCATCTTTTTTCTTCCTCTCCTTTCATTTCACATAGCCACAGCATCCCAAGGCAGGGTATTGAATTGAATGATTTCTCGGTGAGTCTATGTTCGTTGCAACACTTTTATTTAATAATAATTAATAATTTCATATCAAACTGAGTCACAGCCAAGCTTGGCCGGATTTAGCTAGTTTTTCTTTATAAAAAAAAATTAAAAATTCAGAATATTACCTAGTAATATTTTATCACAATGCATTTTTTTTTGGAAATGCTTGGGAAATTATGCAATTCCACACAAATTTATTAAGCGGCTAACATTATTTTAATTTTCAATTTCTTAATTTAATTTCTATTTTGACTGAGAAAGGTTTTGACGATAGATGTGATTTCTGAAAATATGATGGCCTAATTGATATTTTTTTAGTAACACATATTAGGTATTTCAGATTCTATTACACCATTGACATGATTGTCTAAGTAATGTATGTATATTGTAAAATCTCGTTTAAGGAACATAAAATTGTAAACTAAAATCGACATTTTTGTTACTATAATATACAATGCTTCATATTTAGCAAAAGAAATGAATTTGTAAAACTGCAGAAATAACATTGTCTGGAAATTAAATGCTCAAAGATGCACCATCAATTTTTCTAGCAATGTCCTTGTCTATTGCTAAGCTCTTGTAGTACAGTGCAAACAGTTTTTATTCTAATAGTAATAGTGTCACATTATGGGATGTGACATACTTTATTTCCTCTACCAATTCATATATTATAAAAAAATATAATTTAAGTACTCCCGTATGTATTATTTGATGTTTTAAGATTATTCAAATTGTAGTTAAAGTATAACTTCTAAAAATTGGTATTATATCAATATGTGGTGAAAAATATTTAATTTTCTAATGTGGATTTTTTACTGCCGAAATATCGGTGGCAACAGCTCGATTTGATTTATTTGGACACTCTCTAGTACACATTAATTTATGAGATGATCCCCATTAAAAAGCATTTCCCTCTGACAATGTACCATCAAAAATATGCGATGATATAATTCTATTCCATACATTAATTTTTCTATGGAGATTTTGTATTTCCTTAATATACCATGTGCTTGCCGTCAAGCTGCGGATACAGTTTACTGTAAGATAAAACGACGACACCGAGAGTTTGTATGAGTTAGTACGAGAAAGCAATATACACGCTAAAAAGTATTATTTTGAGTCGAGTAAATCTGTTTCAATTCAAGACTTCTCTGTTTTGTATATAGAGAAGTAAATTTAGTTTTAGTTTGAGAAAAATTGCATTCACTCGACCCTAGACTATACTTAATATAAGGATAATATAATCGTTTGAAGCAATTTAAAAATATACTTTTTAGCGTGTACAAACTGCTTTTTGGTCGAGTGTAGTGTAGGAAAAGAGGGGATTCGAGTACATTTACGCTGAGGCTAGACGGGCTAGACTGACTCTCGTTTAATCAGGGCAACAAGGATAGATCGCAGCTGTACTGCAGTTTGTATATTGCTTTCTCGTACTAACCCATACAAACTCTCGGTGTCGTCGTTTTACCTTACAGTAAACTGTATCCGCAGCTTGACGGCAAGCACATGGTATATAGTTCCTTAACAGCATCCAAATAGATTGGTGATTCATACAAAAATAGGATATCGTGATTGGTAGCAGTTACAATCCTTGCACTACATCTACTATTATATAAATGACTTATTTTCAGTTGTGTCACCATCTGAAAAGGTTTTCCAAAAAACAATTTAATTTTCAGTTTACCTATATAATATAATTTTTTCAAACATTTCCTAAAAAAAATACAAAATCTCTAGATGTGATTTCGATAATATATGGAGTATGAAACTGTGTGCGGTTATTTGATAAAAGAGCCGCATTTCATAAATCAGTCTGTATATTCAAAAGCTATATGAAAAAGAAGAAAGAGGATTTACTTTGGATGAGTGAAAATATATTTAAAATTATGCACTATCCTCTTTTATTTATCACTATTTGAATCAATGATAATCTAAAACGGAAATAGAAATACCGAAATAGACAAGGAGATTTACATTTTTAGAGATGGCTTATTCTTGAACGAAAAATTTAAATTATATTATTATCAATTTAATCACAAAATAAATTTTAACTGGTATTACGCCAAGAATAAAACGTTGGCATTTTAGTGTGAAATCTCTTCTCCTTTGCCTGCTCACTGGTTACACAAAGAACGAAGTAAACGAATACAAGATTAGAATGCTGCGAAGAGAAATGAAACTTGTCATATTAGGTAATGAGTTTTGGGCAAAAAAAGCTTTTTAAAATATGAAATTCTTTGTAATCTTATTACGAAATCCATTTAAGTTGGAAGACATGGATGTTTAATTAGCCGAAGAATTAAGGTTATAATTTAATCTTATCGAGAGACAAGAGGCGGAAAAATGATTAAAAGGCCTTCTTTGTTTAAAATAATTCTATTTCGGATGATTTAAAGAGGATGAGAGCCGGCGCATCCAGTACGGTTCACTTAAGAGGACGAAGAGAACTTTCTTCTTCAATTAATTCCATAAAACAATTTCTCGAAACAGTGAAAAATATCTACCCGCACTGGATGGCGTCGCAATGATAAGGAGATAATGCCTCCGGCGATTTATCAAAGAAAAATTAGCCTCTACTTTAAGTATCCACTTAATATTGATTAGATAAGGGTGTATAAAAGCTTTCGAATTCCTAAATTTTGTACAAGTAATAGCACAGATTTGAGTGGGACTTATTTTTATAAACAATAATAATTTTAATAACAAGTAAAGACTTCTTATAATTTATTGGTATCAACATCGAATACATATTATAATAAATATGTTGTCCATCATCAGTGACAATCTAACAGTGAAACTTCACAAGCACCAACACATTTATGCTATTTCCGTTTTATGTTCGAATAAGTAATATCAACGTGTTTACACCAGAACGACATAACCGCCATTAAGTAACTTTACCAAAAAAATTCGAAAAAAAGCCAGTTTTTCCTCATCGGTCGACTTTAAACTTCTATTATTCTATGTTTTATCAATTTTTTACTATGCTTAATAAATAATTGTATAGCACTATTTGTTTTATTGTTTATGGTCATAAAAATATCTCCTAACACAAAGTAAATAAGTTGTTTTACGGTATGGGCTAGTTTGTCTCAATAATGTAATTTTAGTACTTATTTTGTCACATTTGTGCTTAATTTAAGTTATGAGTATGAGTTGATGAATAGTATAATACTGTTAGAAATTAAAATTCCTCGTAAAGTGGTAAAGACATTCGATAAATTTAGTTTTGCACAAAAATTTGATTACGGCTGTAACATCTAGAGAATAAAAATTTTAGGAATGCTTTTGTAAGAGTGAATTCTTTTAATAGTTGTAATTCGACAACTTGGTAGTCAAATTAAAGTACGAGGTAGGTGCCATAAATTCTCGGCCTGATATACAAAAAGAAACTTGGAACAATATAAGAATTTTTATTCTTCAATGTGATCTCCCCTAACTTCTATACATTTATTACAACGATTTATTAATAATTCGATAGCCTTGTAAAAATAATGTGATGTTTTTCCGTCAAAATGTTCTATAACAGCTGCTTGCAACTCACTGTCGTCCTTAAAACTACGTCCTCTAAGGTCTTTTTTTAAATTAGAAAACAAAAAAGAATCACAATTCTTGAAAGCCGCATTCGTGAACGGTAACTTGTGAAATGGCGGCAGTGTGGGCGGGAGCATTGCCGTGCAATAATCGCACACCTTTTGTTAATTTTCCACGACGTTTTGCACGAATACTGTCCCTTAATTTGTGCAATAAAGACGCATTATATGTGCCGTTCACACTTGTATTGCGCTCTTTAAAGTCAATTAGCAGAATGCCCAAACAATCCCATATATTGTGGCCATCACCTTTTCGTTGATTGAAAGACTTTCGCCTTTCTGGGACGAGGTTCATCAGGTCGTCGCCATTCCATGGACTCCCTTTTCGATAGGGGATCGTAAAACAGAACCATTGTTTCATTCCCTGTGACAATGGACTCCAAAATCGGTTTTGGGTTGTCTCCATACATGCTTAAAAGCGACTGCGCACATTCGACTCGACGTTCACGTTGGAGAGCAGATAGAAGTCGCGGTGCGGTACCCATCTAGCACTAATTTTATTCATACCCAAATGGTCATGGAGAATTCGGCGAACACTTGTTTCGAAAATGTTTGTTATCACTGCTAATTCCTTCACTTTCAAATGGCGATCTTCTAGCACTAAATGTTCAATAATTGAAGTTTGTTGTGGTGTTATCACTTCAATTGGTCAACCCGACCGATCAGCATGTTCCAGGGATTGTTGTCCTAAACGGAAACATTTTGCCTACTTTTTTACAGTTGAATACGAAGGAGATAAATCACCGTAAACGCCGTCTAAACGTTGTTTAATGTGATAAGGTGTATGCCCTTTTTTTGTTAAAAATTTAATGACCGTGCGGTACTCCATTTTCGTTACTTCAGACATTTTCGTGCGCTAGTCACTTTGGTTGGCTGGTTACTAAAAACTACTAGGCTTCCAACCGTCATATTTATAGTGTACACCTCACGTATGTGCATGCATGACGTGACGGCGTTTGAACACGTTTGAACCTGTATAAGCCTGTCAGGCCGAGAATTTATGGCGCCTACCTCTTAAATTAAAAATGAGTTACTTGAAAGAAATAGTTAAGCTTAAATGTACGGCACAAAAAAAACATAAATAAAATGTGTTTAGGTATTTAATCTATTTTCTATAATATTCAAAATTATTGAAACCGAAATTCATAATTTGAACATAAAAAGTACAATTCTATGTTGTTTTTCCAGCCGTCTCCATTTGCTACATAATATCTTCCTATATTATTTACAATGGGAGAGATTGATCTGGTAGCCGTCCGTTTTATATTAAATCAGCATGGTGTTATTCACCTAGCTTAATATATGGAGAAAGTGAGTTTGCATTGGACTATGCGCTAATTTTAATAAATTGTTGTTCGGCAATTCCAGATCGAGCGAAACTGAAAATTGCACCGGATATACTGCAGTGATTAGCAATTTTATATTCCTGTTTTCATTTTCTAATTTTAGCGGTGCTAGTTAGCATATTTTTCTACCATTTTTGAGACCCTTAATTATTTCAATATGAATTTACTCTCAAAAACCATATGTCTGTTATAATGTACTTACTAGGTGTCTCCGATAATTTACGGTACAGTCGCGCAGGACCGACATCGAGGTTTATAAAATGTGGTGCTTACTTACTCTCTGAACATGTTTTTGAAAAGATGTAGTCGATGCGACTTGTTAAAATGCAGTCCACCTTCTTTTCTTCTTTTAAAAAGCAATCTCTGCAATATTTTCAGAATTTTACCACTTATTGGGAAAGAATGTCGCTTTTACTTTTTACTTTTTTATACGTAGTATAAGGAAGTATTGTGATGATGAAAATTTTCGACCTCGAGATTTTTGCAGATGTCCACGTTTTGAAGTCCCCTGATACCGAAAAAGTGGTTTTTAAAAAATGTCTGTGTGTGTGTCTGTCTGTCTGTCTGTGTGTCTGTGTGTGACCACGATAGCGGTCAAACCGCTGTAGATATCAATTCTAAATTTTGTATTTACGTGTACAATCTCCCTCTTGAGATCTGATTAGTTTTTCAGTAAAATCGGTAGACCGGAAGTAGCAGTTTACTTCAGTGAAAAAATTGAATTTTGAAAATATTTCGTCAATTACTAAGTTTAAACAAATTTATAAAGAATTGAAATATACTCAAAATTAAATTTGAGACAAATTATCTTAAAAAAATTTTTCGAAATTCCAACCGGAAGTAGGTCTTTTACTCTTATCGAAAATCAGTTTTTTGCGAATATTTCGCAAGTCATGCTTTCTAGGCAGGTACATTCGGAGTATAAAAGTATTTAGATTATAATTTTAAATATCTTTTGTAAAAAAAAATTTCAAAATTCGGACCGGAAGTACCACTTTTACTCTTACCGAATATCGATTTTTTGCAGATATGTCGTAAATTATGCATTCTATATACCGGGTGTCCAGTTTAAAATGCAGTACATGGGGATATTGGAAACCGTTGGAGATACAACGTCGGTTAAATGGGAGAAAAGTTGCGTATTCATTTGTCCATGAATAATCCGACATCAGATTTTGAAATTTTTGTTTCATTGGGCAGATACAGGGTGAAAAAGAAAAAAATGCATTTTTGAAAATCTTCCATATTTTGTTTCCTAGAAGAGATAAATTTACAAAAGTTGTAAGCTAGGGATAACAAGTCATGAGGATTTCAAAAATGATTAAAAAGAAAATCTAGGTCTACTAGATTTTGCGTGACAATAATCAACTTTTGTTTTTCTTATGGCAGCCATATTGGATGTTGACATTTTTAATATCTTCGAAAAAAATGCTATTCAATGATGTATAACATGTTTATGTTCAAGATAGTAAAAACATGAAAAATAGAGAAAGTAAGATTTTAACATAATAGGCCATGGAACAGTGGATATCTTAAGTGTATACTGATAAAAAAACAAAAAATAACAAGTCTCCAAGTACTGTTAAAATATCTTTAACATTTTATTTATTAGTATTCATTAAATAAAGGTGGTTAGGTAGCTGAATCATTAATGTAACAACTGTTCAAATAAGCCACAGTTCATTCGTATGCACAATCTACATCGTGTTAGTACTGCCTCACAAGATTGTCTAACCATGTTCGGTGTCATTCCATTCACTGCTTCTTCAACTGCTTGACGTAATTCTTCCACATTTTCATAAGATCTCGAATACACCTTGTTTTTCAGATAGCCCCATACAAAAAAATCAAGAGGTGTGAGGTCCGGGGACCTAGCAGGCCACCCTATTGGTCCTCGGTTACCAATCCAGTTATTGTAATATTGATTATTTAAATAATTTGTAACCAAGAAGGAATTGTGTGGAGGCGCGTCTTGCTGAAAATACATATTTTGCAGCGTGGCAAGTAGAAGTTCTTAAATTCGTTCAGCAACATGTGTGCGCAAAAGTTCTAAATACCTTTCAGAATTTAAATTCTCATTGAAAAAGAATGGACCGATAACATGGGTATCAATAACGCCGATCCAGACATTAAATCCCCATCTGACTTGCTGTCTAATGCCACGAACTAGGTGTGGATTTTCATCGGACCAAAAGATAGTATTTTTACGATTAAACATTCCAGAGTTAGCAAATCGACTCTCATCAGACCATAAAATGTTCACAAAAACGTTTGGATTTTTATTATGTTTTACGATGAACCATTTTGAAGCCCTTGACTGGCTCTTTCACGATAAGGTTTGAATTTGGCACGCTTTAAAATGGTACCAGCTGTTGACCTAGCGACGCCAAGTGTATTTTCAATTACCCATAAAGACGTACGGGGATTTTCAACTACTGCTTGAAGAACAATATTTTCATTATTTTCATTGTTCTGCCTTTTTTTGGGTTTGACAAAACTTCAATGCATTATCAAATTATCACGCAATCGGCGAAAAATGCTTTTTTTCTGGCTGCCGCCTTTCAGGGTATCTATCGAAATACATTTCTGCAGCCAATTCATCATTTCTTCCACACAAAATAAAACACTCCAGCATTTGATATTTGTCACTATTTGTAAAACGATCCATCTTAGGTTTGCACAGTACAGATACTTATAACAATTCAATGAGATTAACAACAAGATTACTGACAGTTCAGAATAAACTTCACAGCTTTTAGAGTTGTTCAATACAAATGTCACATTTATTATCACGGCCTACTATGTTAAAATCTTACTTTCTCTATTTTTCATGTTTTTACTATCTTGAACATAAACATGTTATACATCATTGAATAGCATTTTCTTCGAAGATATTAAAAATGTCAAAATCCAATATGACTGCCATAAGGAAAACAAAAGTTGATTATTGTCACGCAAAATCTAGTAGACCTAGATTTTCTTTTTAATCGTTTTTAAAATCCTCATGACTTGTTATCCCTAGCTTACAACTTTTGTAAATTTATCTCTTCTAGGAAACAAAATATGGAAGATTTTCAAAAATGCATTTTTTTCTTTTTCACCCTGTATCTGCCCAATGAAACAAAAATTTCAAAATCTGATGTCGGATTATTCATGGACAAATGAATACGCAACTTTTCTCCCATTTAACCGACGTTGTATCTCCAACGGTTTCCAATATCCCCATGTACTGCATTTTAAACTGGACAGGGTGTATATTTATTAAGAGTACAAAAGTATTTAGAGTTGAATTTGCAATATTTTTTGTGTACATGAAATTTCAAAATTCGGGCCGGAAGTGGCACTTTTACTCTTAGCGAGTAGCACTTTTTTTCGAATATCTTGCAAAGTATGCATTCTATAGCGATTTATTAAGAGAATGAAAGTACTTAGAATAGGATTTTGAATAAGTTTTGTATAAAAAAATTCTTAAAATTGTATAGTTTGAAACGCTCATACGTATAAGAAAGTTGTGTGGTGGCCACACCTCATTTTTTTTACTTTCTTATACGTAGTATAAGGAAGTATTGTGATGATGAAAATTTTCGACCTCGAGATTTTTGCAGATGTCCACGTTTTGAGGTCCCCTGATACCAAAAAAGTGGTTTTTAAAAAATGTCTGTGTGTGTGTCTGTCTGTCTGTCGTCTGTCTGTCTGTCTGTCTGTCTGTGTGTGACCACGATAGCTGTCAAACCGCTGGAGATATCAATTCCAAATTTTGTATTTACGTGTATAATCTCCCTCTTGAGATCTGATTAGTTTTTCAGTAAAATCGGTAGACCGGAAGTAGCAGTTTACTTCGGTGAAAAATCGAATTTTGCCAATATTTCGTCAAATACTAAGTTTATACAAATTTATAAAGAATTCATATGTACTTGAAATTAAAATTGAGAACACTTTTATTTAAAAAGTTTTTCGAAATTCCTACCGGAAGTAGGTCTTTTACTCTTATCGAAAATCGGTTTTTTGCGAATATTTCGCAAGTCAAGCTTTTTAGACAGGTACGTTACGTGTATAAAAGTATTTAAAACATAGTACATGCGGAGTATAAAAGTATTTAAATTATAATTTTAAATATCTTTTGTATAAAAAAAATTTTAAAATTCGGACCGGAAGTACCACTTTTACTCTTACCGAATATCGATTATTTGCAGATATGTCGTAAATTATGCATTCTATATATATTTATTAAGAGTACAAAAGTATTTAGAGTTGAGATATAAATTTATCAAGAGTTCAAAAGTATTTAAAACTGGATTTGCAATATTTTTTATATATATGAAATTACAAAATTCGTACCGGAAGTAGCACTTTTACTCTTAGCGAGGAGCACTTTTTTGATAATATCTTGGAAAGTAGGTATGTATTCTATAGAGATTTATTAAGAGAATGAAAGTACTTAGAATAGGATTTTGAATAAGTTTTGTATAAAAAAATTCTTAAGATTGTATAGTTTGAAACGCTCATACGTATAAGAAAGTCGTGTGGTGGCCACACCTCATTTTTTCTTGATGCAATGACTTTCGCCTTTCTGGGACGAGGTTCATCTGGTCGCCGCCATTCCATGGACTCCCTTTTCTATAGAGGATCGTAAAACAGAACCATTGTTTCATCCCCTGTGACAGTGTGTATTTAAAAACGACTGCACACTTTCGACGTTCACGTTGGAGAACAGAAAGAAGTCGCAGTATCCAATTCTTAAAATTGTATAGTTTGAAACGCTCATACGTATAAGAAAGTCGTGTGGTGGCCACACCTCATTTTTTTACCAGTAACTGGTATTGTCAAATGTTATTTTCCATTGTAAAATTCACAGAGAAAGGTTGAATTACTATGAGTGCAGTCACATTATTGGTTATAAACTCGACAGAACAAATTTATTCACAAGGTATTTTAAATCAATCAATATAAGCGGAGCTATAAATAATCATTTATATACATTATATTGATGTTTATTAGAGCTACTTAATGCCAAAGAGGAAATAATTAACTCAAAATTTATGTTTATTTTTGACGTCAGTTTGGGGTATGGATGATTAATAACACAAATCATCGGAGGGGAGAGAGAGGCTTGTCAAAAGAGCGCAATATATTATTGTAAATGCGGTAGAAATGGAATGAGATACATCAATGCCGATTTAAGGCCGTAAATATTTCATCTGGATAATTCAATTCACATGCTCGCGTAGAAATACACACACAGACACATATATGTAGATACACTACTTATACAGAAGTTGAAGCATGTATTATTCCAGACGACATGTGGTACCCCAATCTACACTCAACGTCTAATGTAATCCTATTACATGATAATTTTCTTTCGCCCTATGACAGGCAAGCTTTATTATTTTGTTCAGCCGCTTGTATTTAAGAAAATCAATGAAATTTCGCTATATAGGCAACCATTGAGACAAGGTGTGTAATTTGAAAGACAGCTCTGAATTCATAATAAAAATCGGGTAGACAAAATATATTACCTCAATTAAAGGGGGGGGGGAGAAAGAAGTAGCAACAAACATTAAAACAATACTTTTGTAACTGGGATTGCGGCTTGGCTATCGTTTTACAGTGTAAGAATCGCAAGACCCATCATCTTTATCGAAATGTTCTATCTTGGTATGCGAGGAGAGACCGTTGTTTTCCCATTGATCTCGGTCAGATAATTCTTTCACATCCGGGAAACTCGCCTGGTCCTATTGCGCTAACACTCTATGGGACAATCAGCGTTGAACAATTTTGGTGGTTGCCAAAAATAAGTCGCTTTCTTAGTGTATCCGTCATGGATAATATTAATTCGGCAGACCTGGAATTACTGCTGGTGGCGCTAAGGTTGTTAATTCAACAGGGCAGCCTAAGCCTTGCTCGATAATTTTACTTATTACTGCTTGTACAATGTATGTCGGCTGACTGAATAATGATAATCGACAGACTGCTACTAATAATCACTTATAATACCATGAGTAGTCAAAGTTATGTCGATTATTTTTGTGGTGGTTACACGAATGTCTTTCATGATTGCATTTAAATACTACGAGTGCGGAGCACGAGTAGTATTCGCAATTATGAAAGACATGAGTGTAAAGCACCACAAAAATAGTAGACTCAACTTTGACTACGAATCGTATTCGAGAGACTATTCAATGAACCAAATCAATTTTTCATATTAAAATGACTCAAAATTTAGTTACACATGATTACGTTTCCATGTCAACAAAAAAAACATTTATGTTTGTCATTAAAATTTTTGGAATCGTGTTCCTATTTAGTTCGTTTCGTTGAATAAAAACTGGTGTTTCTAAATAATGGGAACTGAGAAAAGATTTGGCACGAAATCTGAAGACGAAATCGATGCTGAAATTTGCGAAAATATCCCTTGAGTAGTGTACTTAGGACAGTTCTGGACCACTCCTCCCCCTCTCACCCAGCTCCCCCTCACCCCCCTCGCCCTAGTGGCGCCCTCTGCCAACCCAACTGATGTGGCGCCCCCTCGCGGTCGCCAACTCAACTAAAAATTGCAGATTTCATCATTACCAACCCAACTAAAATTGCAGATTTCATCATTCCCAACCCAACTAAAAATTGCAGATTTCATCATTACCAACCCAACTAAAAATTGCAGATTTCATCATTACCAACCCAACTAAAATTGCAGATTTCATCATTACCAACCCAATGTGGCGCCCCCTCGCGGCCTCCAACCCAACTAAAAATTGCAGATTTCATCATTACCAACCCAACTAAAAATTGCAGATTTCATCATTACCAACCCAATGTGGCGCCCTCTGACGGCCACTAACCAAACTAAAAATTGCAGATTTCATCATTACCAACCCAATGTGACGCCCTCTCACAGCCACTAGCCAAGAAATGGCATCTCTCATGATTACCATAATGCAGCATCCTCTCACGGTCACTAGCCAAACTAAGGTGACGTCAGACAAATGGCGGACCATCAAGATGGTCTTTGTTTCTAGAGAATTCCTGAATAAATTACCAGGCTTGCTATCGCGCTTCTCAATGTACTTCAAACAGGTCTAAACATGTTTCCAGCGGAAACCGCAACGGCTGTCTGCTTCTGTGATAGCCGCATGCTTGAAATGTATATCTTACTTATAAAATAAAATAAAACAAACAATATATTTTTTAAGAAAAAACAATTTATTTATTATTATTTATAAATTAACAATATTATTTTAAATTAACAATATCTCCAAGCTTCATACCATCAAGATGGTCGATAAAAATATAAACTTTACATCTAAGATCGGCATACCATTTCAAAATTATAAAATAAATATACAGTATGCTACTGGACGAGATAGCAACCAAGTATGAATATACAGGACGTTTCAAAGGTAGGGATTTTTAGGAAAGCAAGATGGCGAATCCAAGATGGCCCCCAAAAATCTAATAAACTAAGGTGACGTCAGGCGAAATAGCCGACTACCAATATGATCGATAAAAATATAAACTGTACATCTAAGATCGGCATACCATTTCAAAATTATAAAATAAATATACAGTATGCTACTGGACGAGATAGCAACCAAGTATGAATATACAGGACGTTTCAAAGGTAGGGATTTTTAGAAAAGCAAGATGGCGAATCCAAGATGGCTGCCAAAAATCTAATAAACTAAGGTGACGTCAGGCGAAATAGCCGACTACCAATATGATCGATAAAAATATAAACTGTACATCTAAGATCGGCATACCATTTCAAAATTATAAAATAAATATACAGTATGCTACTGGACGAGATAGCAACCAAGTATGAATATACAGGACGTTTCAAAGGTAGGGATTTTTAGAAAAGCAAGATGGCGAATCCAAGATAGCTACCAAAAATCTAATAAACTAAGGTGACGTCAGGCGAAATGGCCGACTATCAATATGATCGATCAAAATATAAACTCAACTTCTATAAAATACCCAACTCCGTATCACACATCACAACAACAACCCAACACCAGATCAACTTAGGAAGATACATCTAGCTCAAACCCAACATACTTTCAAACACCACCACCGAGGATTTATATCTGACATCAGCATACCATCTCAAAATCATAAAATAAATATACAGTATGATACTGGATAACATAGCAACCAAGTATGAATATACAGGACGTTTCAAAGCTAGGGATTTTAGAAAAGCAAGATGGCGAATCCAAGATGGCCACCAAAAAATCTAATAAACTAAGGTGACGTCAGGCGAAATGGCTGACTATCAATATGATCGATCAAAATATAAACTCAACTTCTATAAAATACCCAACTCCGTATCACGCATCACAACAACAACCCAACATAGTTTCAAAACGCCACAACACCAGATCAACTTAGGAAGATACATCTAGCTCAAACCCAACATACTTTCAAACACCACCACCGAGGATTTATATTTGACATCAGCATACCATCTCAAAATCATAAAATAAATATACAGTATGATACTGGATAACATAGCAACCAAGTATGAATATACAGGACGTTTCAAAGTAGGGATTTTTAGAAAAGCAAGATGGCCGCCAAAAATCTAATAAATTTCGGTGACATCAGGCATCAATCTATTAAAACCACTATCAAATCATTCTCTTTAAAAGCCATCATTCCAAAACAATACATTCAAATCATACATTCAGTGATAGACACATAAATGAAATGTATTTGTGCAGCCTAACAGTCAAAAAGCTTGATATCGAGCTTACCAGCATATTTCTAACAGATCTAAACACGTTTTCTAATGGAAACCACAACGTTTGATCGCTATCAACACCTCTATGATAGTAGCCTTATTTAATATATCTATATCATAAAATAAAAAGGAACAACATATTTTAAGAAAAACAATTTATTAAAAAATAATAACCACATTTTGTAGGTGAATTATGGCTAATATGTAGCATATCAATCATAGGGAAAAAACATTAAACGAATTACAACGATAAACAATTATGACATATAAATCCATAGGTAAAAGATATATAGCAATCAAAACCCTTCCTATATCTACCTCTCTTCATAGAAGACCTAGATATTTAATACCACATACATAAATACATAGACACTCTAATCCTCATATGAATAAATTGATAGACTTATAATAATTATTTTCATCCATAAGTATACATACATACTTTTATATATATCACTACAAGAAATAAGTCGACACCGCTGTGTTAGTCACCTTATTTAATATATCTATATTATAAAATAAAAAGGACCAACATATTTTTAAGAAAACAAGTTATTAAAAATAAAACAACTGCACACATCAAACAAACCTCAACCATACTTTCAATTTCACAAATATCAAAATTTAAACAAAACAATCAAATGCAAAGGCAAGGAATGTTCTCGAGATGATCCATATAGTGCAATATAACAATGCAGTAAAACGATAGAGGTGAGATACATGGTCTATCAAAAAATTTTTATTACCCACTTTTCTTCAGCAATCAAAACTTTTGACAAAACACTATACATATGAAAAATAGCCACAGCATTAAATATTTCCATTTTAGAGATACCCCAGTTTAATCCCAATTTTAAATAACATAAATTCTTAAATTGATTTAGTTAACTTTCTTATAATATTTAAAAAAGGTTGAAAAAGAAAACATACTAAGTCCCACAACAGATAAAATATGTACTATCTTTTCACACTTCATGTTTAGTACTGTCATTAGAAGAAATATGCCTGAGGTACAGCTTTTAATATGAAATTTATGGGTTTTTTACACAAAAACATAGTTTATGCCTAATAAAACTAATTTTGAAACATAATGTGCACATAGTATTAAAAAAGAGAATAAAAACATTAAACAAGGTACGCTTCACACGAAACATTATTATAAATCACATTTTAAAAACATGGAATTCTATTTTATTTAGATGACATTGTATTTACAAATAGTTTTATATCATTACAAGAAATATGCTTTTCATTAAATATTAACCACTGAACAACAGCAGTATACACAAAAAACTTGATAGTCACCTTATTTAATATATCTATATTATAAAATAAAAAGGAACAACATATTTTTAAGAAAACAATTTATTAAAAATAAAACAACTACACACATCAAACAAACCTCAACCATACTTTCAATTTCACAAATATCAAAATTTAAACAAAACAATCAAATGTAAAGGCAAGGAATGTTCTCGAGATGATCCATATAGTGCAATATAACAATGCAGTAAAACGATAGAGCTGAGATACATGGTCTATCAAAATTTTTATTACCCACTTTTTTTCAGCAATCAAAACTTTTTGACAAAACACTATACATATGAAAAATAGCCATAGCATTAAATATTTCCATTTTAGAGATACCCCAGCTTAATCCCAATTTTAAATAACATAAATTCTTAAATTGATTTAGTTAACTTTCTTATAATATTTAAAAAAGGTTGAAAAAGAAAACATACTAAGTCCCACAACAGATAAAATATGTACTATCTTTTTACACTTCATGTTTAGTACTGTCATTAGAAGAAATATGCCTGAGGTACAGCTTTTAATATGAAATTTAGGGGTTTTTTACACAAAAACATAGTTTATGCCTAATAAAACTAATTTTGAAACACAATGTGCACATAGTATTAAAAAACAGAATAACAACATTAAATAAGGTACGCTTCACACGAAACATTATTATAAATCACATTTTAAAAACATGGAATTCTATCTTATTTGGATGACATTGTATTTACAAATAGTTTTTATATCATTACAAGAAATATGCTTTTCATTAAATATTAACCACTGAACAACAGCAGTATACACAAAAAAAAAACTAATATAAAGACAGTATTAACGTTCTAACCAAAAGATTTGCAAAATAATAAATATATACTTGTTCATCGCTTAAAAACAATTGAAAAATTGATGTTTGCCAAGCTATTTATCAATATTTAAGAGTTAAAAATTATCATCATTTTTACATTTACAGATACCCCCCCCATGTTTAATATCAATTTCAATTAACATAAATTCATAAAATGAGTCCATCTTTTCACACATCATGCATTTTTGTACAACAGCGAATGTATTACATTTTAAAGCACTTTATAATTTGAGAAAAATAGCAAAACCTATCACGAAACATTATTATAAATTCTATTTTATTTGGATGACATTGTATTTACCAATAGTTTTTATATCATTACAAGAAATATACTTTTCATTAAATATTAACCACTGAACAACAGTAGTATAATAAATACTCGTTTTCAATTATTTAATATTGAAATTACACAAAATTCAATGCAATACACTTAAAACATTTGAAAAATCATGTTTGGTAAGCCCAATATAAATTATTTTTAATTTGTTTTTCATAGAATGAATTGCATCATTTGCGGAAAATCCTTCACCCGGCGCGACAACATGAAGCGGCATGTGAATACCCTCCACCGCAATTTTGTTTGCGGTATTTTGTGGAGTGAGAAAGAAAACATACTAAGTCTCACAACAGATAAAATATATACTATCTTTTTACAGTTCATGTTTTTTGTACTATCATTAGAAGAAATATGCTTGACGAGCGGCTTTTAATATGAAATTTAGAGGTTTTTACACAAAAACATAGTTTATGCCTAATAAAAACTAATTCATGTTTGGTAAGCCTACTATTTAAGACAAAAATTATTAGTTATTTCCATTTACAACAGATAGCCCACTATTTATCAATATTTAAGGCAAAAATTATTATTAATTCCCTCATTTACAACAGATTTCCTTGCTTAATCTCAATTTTTAAATAACATAAATTCTTAAATTGATTTAGTTAACTTTCTTATAATATTTGAAAAGGGTGAGAAAGAAAACATACTAAGTCTCACAACAGATAAATATTAAAACTAAAATAAATATATACTATTTCAAAATGTTTCTACCTTTTATAGCTGTGTTTTGTTATACACAATCCAAACCATTTTGCATGTAAATATCAGTCGCCATTCCGACATGCTTCAGAACTAACCCCATCAGGTTAACTGAAAGAAGAAACACAATCCTATCAAGAATTTTATCTTATATGGTATATGTTTGAATATCTTTTTCGACCGCAATTATAGGAATACAATTAGTTTCACATACCTAATGCGGGTGACAGATTGGGCAAAGTATCGGGGGGATCACCAAACTAATCCTTTCAGAACATCGCTCGCATCTGATTATTTCATATTCTTAAAAAAAAAATATATACCGAATAATATTTTACATCCCTTTTTTTTCATAAAACTCACCTATCATGAGTAAATTAAGCACAAAATGGCTCAGCACCCTGTGTCGATATATTTCCCGCAGAGGTGCAGAATAATAGCACATCGTGCATAATATATCATCACCCCCTTCATGCACTCGCACGAAGCCAGCAGCAATCACGCACATATTATTAATAGGTATCAATTGATGACGTCCATATCCGTCATCTCGGTACACATCAACCACAATGTCACCCGAACCACGAGATTCATAACCATTGTCTGTATCAACAGACGGCAAAGTTAATGTTGAATCTGAATTTTGATCATCCATCACCTTAAACAAAAATTAATCAATATTAAATTCTACACCCCCAACCATCTTTAAACATCAACAAAAATTATTTGATATTAAAATACCACTCACAAAAATAAACAAACTAAATAAACACAATTAATAGCCAACAATAAAAGATGCAGGGGAAAAACAAAATCTACTTCGAGGCACACTATCAAAACTAATATAAAATGATCTACTACACATCTATATATAACCAACCCCCACTAATGACCTTAAACGAAAAAAATTCTCACTGGAAATGGATAAAGAAAACACAGGATTACCTAAAACAATCTTCTCAACATCTTCAAACGATTTTTTTTATTATCATAAACATCCAAACAATTGCCAACCCAATTAAAACTAGGACCCTTTAACGATAGACGATTAGCATTAAATTAAAAAAATATAACCAAGTATCATAACTTTCAATACCATAAAAGCAAATTACCGACATCCGTTCCAGACAAAAAGCCCTAAAACTCGGCATTGGTCAAATAACTGATTACACCCCGTACCGTAAGAATTATTTACATAATGAACCCTTAGGGAAGAATGCGATATATATACATATTTAGTAGATAAATTAAGAACAAATTTAGTTTCACCAATTATAGGAACCCCCACATATCAGTCAGCAAATTAACAAAAAAGATTGATTTAACCAATTCCAACGTTCTAACAAAGAAACGCACTTTATGTATCTGGAGATGTCTTCAACATAATTGAAATTCCACTTAGTCCGAGCAGATCACAACCCCATCATACCGACAAAGGAATGAATACCAATAAACCTGTCACAATCAACAAACCCATTAGAAAACGACACAACCTCCCAGCAGCTGTAAATTAAATGCTAATGATGCAAAAATACCTAAAAATATTTCGTAAAACAAGAGTATTTTAGTTAAATATACAATAAATATTATTCAGTATTGGAATACACAATGAATAACACAAATTTGAGTAGAGAAAGATAAATATTTCTAATTACACATGTGTGAATTTGAATTTACATCACCTGCCCGAATAGAGTGTCTTATATATGGATAGTAAAGTCGTCGCGTCCATACAAATACATTTCTCACATACGTATGTATATAGTCACCGCGCTTATGTGCAAACTACTACGGCGGATACAGCCCTTCGCATACATACATAGGGTAGGTAGACAGGTAGTCATTTGCTGACCGTCATTATTTTTAGTCCCATCGCTTCGTATATATAATGCATCATTATTAGAGGTTCCTAATAGATGAATTTTATTCACAAATATGGGGATGTTTAAAATGAAAAATAGGAAGTATACATATTCTCTTTATTTATTAATGTATACAAGATATATTTATTTATAACATTTTTATATATTTATTTTAGCAATATTTATCACCAACGCATACTCTCTAAATCGGATTTTGATTTTTTCAATTTCGGATATAAACCTCATAATTCTAATGTTCAACAAGTCATTCTTCTGTCTAAGAACCCTCCGCCTGCTTTAGGAAATTGCCGCAAATGCCAACAAATTGACGAATAGCCTCATATCTTTTTATTTATACGTACATATATTGTGAATTATTACACTAATTATAAAACAAAATTAATTATAGATAGACAAACATTATACAGGTATATTGCAAACATGTAATGCTAAGATAATCAGAGTGATATATACATACATGTAAAGAAATTTATAATTTATTCAATCTCTTATTAAAAGAGTTATTAATATTTTTCAAATGAATACCTGACAGTGGTGGAAAACTGTTGAAATTTGGATAGATTAATAGTTACATATGCGAGCTTCAGAATAGCTTCTGAACATGTTGGGTTGTAATTTGGTATACAATAAAAGGCAGCGGGGAACTGAACCGCCTCCCAAAAAAAAGGTATTTAATATTAAATCGTCGATTCCCCATCACAGAAAAATAGTGTATCATACAAGGGAAAAAAGTATTAGATTTTAGCTCGAGGTAAGATAAATTACCGAGAGCTAAAATCTAATTTTTTCCATTGTATAATACACTATTTTTCTGTGATGGGAAAACGACGATTTAATATTAAATACCTTTTTTTGGGAGGCGGTTCAGTTCCCCGCTGCCTTTTATTGTATACCAAATTACAACCCAACATGTTCAGAAGCTATTCTGAAGCTCGCATATGTAACTATTAATCTATCCAAATTTCAACAGTTTTCCACCACTGTCAGGTATTCATTTGAAAAATATTAATAACTCTTTTAATAAGAGATTGAATAAATTATAAAGTTCTTTACATATATGTATATATCCCTCTGATTATCTTAGCATTACATGTTTGCAATATACCTGTATAATGTTTGTCTATCTATAATTAATTTTGTTTTATAATTAGTGTAATAATTCACAATATATGTACGTATAAATAAAAAGATATGAGGCTATTCGTCAATTTGTTGGCATTTGCGGCAATTTCCTAAAGCAGGCGGAGGGTTCTTAGACAGAAGAATGACTTGTTGAACATTAGAATTATGAGGTTTATATCCGAAATTGAAAAAATCAAAATCCGATTTAGAGAGTATGCGTTGGTGATAAATATTGCTAAAATAAATATATAAAAATGTTATAAATAAATATATTTTGTATACATTAATAAATAAAGAGAATATGTATACTTCCTATTTTTCATTTTAAACATCCCCATATTTATGAATAAAATTCATCTATTAGGAACCTCTAATAATGATGCATTATATATACGAAGCGATGGGACTAAAAATAATGACGGTCAGCAAATGACTACCTGTCTACCTACCCTATGTATGTATGCGAAGGGCTGTATCCGCCGTAGTAGTTTGCACATAAGCGCGGTGACTATATACATACGTATGTGAGAAATGTATTTGTATGGACGCGACGACTTTACTATCCATATATAAGACACTCTATTCGGGCAGGTGATGTAAATTCAAATTCACACATGTGTAATTAGAAATATTTATCTTTCTCTACTCAAATTTGTGTTATTCATTGTGTATTCCAATACTGAATAATATTTATTGTATATTTAACTAAAATACTCTTGTTTTACGAAATATTTTTAGGTATTTTTGCATCATTAGCATTTAATTTACAGCTGCTGGGAGGTTGTGTCGTTTTCTAATGGGTTTGTTGATTGTGACAGGTTTATTGGTATTCATTCCTTTGTCGGTATGATGGGGTTGTGATCTGCTCGGACTAAGTGGAATTTCAATTATGTTGAAGACATCTCCAGATACATAAAGTGCGTTTCTTTGTTAGAACGTTGGAATTGGTTAAATCAATCTTTTTTGTTAATTTGCTGACTGATATGTGGGGGTTCCTATAATTGGTGAAACTAAATTTGTTCTTAATTTATCTACTAAATATGTATATATATCGCATTCTTCCCTAAGGGTTCATTATGTAAATAATTCTTACGGTACGGGGTGTAATCAGTTATTTGACCAATGCCGAGTTTTAGGGCTTTTTGTCTGGAACGGATGTCGGTAATTTGCTTTTATGGTATTGAAAGTTATGATACTTGGTTATATTTTTTTAATTTAATGCTAATCGTCTATCGTTAAAGGGTCCTAGTTTTAATTGGGTTGGCAATTGTTTGGATGTTTATGATGATAATAAAAAAAATCGTTTGAAGATGTTGAGAAGATTGTTTTAGGTAATCCTGTGTTTTCTTTATCCATTTCCAGTGAAAATTTTTTTCGTTTAAGGTCATTAGTGGGGGTTGGTTATATATAGATGTGTAGTAGATCATTTTATATTAGTTTTGATAGTGTGCCTCGAAGTAGATTTTGTTTTTCCCCTGCATCTTTATTGTTGGCTATTAATTGTGTTTATTTAGTTTGTTTATTTTTGTGAGTGGTATTTTAATATCAAATAATTTTTGTTGATGTTTAAAGATGGTTGGGGGTGTAGAATTTAATATTGATTAATTTTTGTTTAAGGTGATGGATGATCAAAATTCAGATTCAACATTAACTTTGCCGTCTGTTGATACAGACAATGGTTATGAATCTCGTGGTTCGGGTGACATTGTGGTTGATGTGTACCGAGATGACGGATATGGACGTCATCAATTGATACCTATTAATAATATGTGCGTGATTGCTGCTGGCTTCGTGCGAGTGCATGAAGGGGGTGATGATATATTATGCACGATGTGCTATTATTCTGCACCTCTGCGGGAAATATATCGACACAGGGTGCTGAGCCATCTTGTGCTTAATTTACTCATGATAGGTGAGTTTTATGAAAAAAAAGGGATGTAAAATATTATTCGGTATATATTTTTTTTTTAAGAATATGAAATAATCAGATGCGAGCGATGTTCTGAAAGGATTAGTTTGGTGATCCCCCCGATACTTTGCCCAATCTGTCACCCGCATTAGGTATGTGAAACTAATTGTATTCCTATAATTGCGGTCGAAAAAGATATTCAAACATATACCATATAAGATAAAATTCTTGATAGGATTGTGTTTCTTCTTTCAGTTAACCTGATGGGGTTAGTTCTGAAGCATGTCGGAATGGCGACTGATATTTACATGCAAAATGGTTTGGATTGTGTATAACAAAACACAGCTATAAAAGGTAGAAACATTTTGAAATAGTATATATTTATTTTAGTTTTAATATTTATCTGTTGTGAGACTTAGTATGTTTTCTTTCTCACCCTTTTCAAATATTATAAGAAAGTTAACTAAATCAATTTAAGAATTTATGTTATTTAAAAATTGAGATTAAGCAAGGAAATCTGTTGTAAATGAGGGAATTAATAATAATTTTTGCCTTAAATATTGATAAATAGTGGGCTATCTGTTGTAAATGGAAATAACTAATAATTTTTGTCTTAAATAGTAGGCTTACCAAACATGAATTAGTTTTTATTAGGCATAAACTATGTTTTTGTGTAAAAACCTCTAAATTTCATATTAAAAGCCGCTCGTCAAGCATATTTCTTCTAATGATAGTACAAAAAACATGAACTGTAAAAAGATAGTATATATTTTATCTGTTGTGAGACTTAGTATGTTTTCTTTCTCACTCCACAAAATACCGCAAACAAAATTGCGGTGGAGGGTATTCACATGCCGCTTCATGTTGTCGCGCCGGGTGAAGGATTTTCCGCAAATGATGCAATTCATTCTATGAAAAACAAATTAAAAATAATTTATATTGGGCTTACCAAACATGATTTTTCAAATGTTTTAAGTGTATTGCATTGAATTTTGTGTAATTTCAATATTAAATAATTGAAAACGAGTATTTATTATACTACTGTTGTTCAGTGGTTAATATTTAATGAAAAGTATATTTCTTGTAATGATATAAAAACTATTGGTAAATACAATGTCATCCAAATAAAATAGAATTTATAATAATGTTTCGTGATAGGTTTTGCTATTTTTCTCAAATTATAAAGTGCTTTAAAATGTAATACATTCGCTGTTGTACAAAAATGCATGATGTGTGAAAAGATGGACTCATTTTATGAATTTATGTTAATTGAAATTGATATTAAACATGGGGTATCTGTAAATGTAAAAATGATGATAATTTTTAACTCTTAAATATTGATAAATAGCTTGGCAAACATCAATTTTTCAATTGTTTTTAAGCGATGAACAAGTATATATTTATTATTTTGCAAATCTTTTGGTTAGAACGTTAATACTGTCTTTATATTAGTTTTTTTTTTGTGTATACTGCTGTTGTTCAGTGGTTAATATTTAATGAAAAGCATATTTCTTGTAATGATATAAAAACTATTTGTAAATACAATGTCATCCAAATAAGATAGAATTCCATGTTTTTAAAATGTGATTTATAATAATGTTTCGTGTGAAGCGTACCTTATTTAATGTTGTTATTCTGTTTTTTAATACTATGTGCACATTGTGTTTCAAAATTAGTTTTATTAGGCATAAACTATGTTTTTGTGTAAAAAACCCCTAAATTTCATATTAAAAGCTGTACCTCAGGCATATTTCTTCTAATGACAGTACTAAACATGAAGTGTAAAAAGATAGTACATATTTTATCTGTTGTGGGACTTAGTATGTTTTCTTTTTCAACCTTTTTTAAATATTATAAGAAAGTTAACTAAATCAATTTAAGAATTTATGTTATTTAAAATTGGGATTAAGCTGGGGTATCTCTAAAATGGAAATATTTAATGCTATGGCTATTTTTCATATGTATAGTGTTTTGTCAAAAAGTTTTGATTGCTGAAAAAAAGTGGGTAATAAAAATTTTGATAGACCATGTATCTCAGCTCTATCGTTTTACTGCATTGTTATATTGCACTATATGGATCATCTCGAGAACATTCCTTGCCTTTACATTTGATTGTTTTGTTTAAATTTTGATATTTGTGAAATTGAAAGTATGGTTGAGGTTTGTTTGATGTGTGTAGTTGTTTTATTTTTAATAAATTGTTTTCTTAAAAATATGTTGTTCCTTTTTATTTTATAATATAGATATATTAAATAAGGTGACTATCAAGTTTTTTGTGTATACTGCTGTTGTTCAGTGGTTAATATTTAATGAAAAGCATATTTCTTGTAATGATATAAAACTATTTGTAAATACAATGTCATCTAAATAAAATAGAATTCCATGTTTTTAAAATGTGATTTATAATAATGTTTCGTGTGAAGCGTACCTTGTTTAATGTTTTTATTCTCTTTTTTAATACTATGTGCACATTATGTTTCAAAATTAGTTTTATTAGGCATAAACTATGTTTTTGTGTAAAAAACCCCTAAATTTCATATTAAAAGCTGTACCTCAGGCATATTTCTTCTAATGACAGTACTAAACATGAAGTGTGAAAAGATAGTACATATTTTATCTGTTGTGGGACTTAGTATGTTTTCTTTTTCAACCTTTTTTAAATATTATAAGAAAGTTAACTAAATCAATTTAAGAATTTATGTTATTTAAAATTGGGATTAAACTGGGGTATCTCTAAAATGGAAATATTTAATGCTGTGGCTATTTTTCATATGTATAGTGTTTTGTCAAAAGTTTTGATTGCTGAAGAAAAGTGGGTAATAAAATTTTTTTGATAGACCATGTATCTCACCTCTATCGTTTTACTGCATTGTTATATTGCACTATATGGATCATCTCGAGAACATTCCTTGCCTTTGCATTTGATTGTTTTGTTTAAATTTTGATATTTGTGAAATTGAAAGTATGGTTGAGGTTTGTTTGATGTGTGCAGTTGTTTTATTTTTAATAACTTGTTTTCTTAAAAATATGTTGGTCCTTTTTATTTTATAATATAGATATATTAAATAAGGTGACTAACACAGCGGTGTCGACTTATTTCTTGTAGTGATATATATAAAAGTATGTATGTATACTTATGGATGAAAATAATTATTATAAGTCTATCAATTTATTCATATGAGGATTAGAGTGTCTATGTATTTATGTATGTGGTATTAAATATCTAGGTCTTCTATGAAGAGAGGTAGATATAGGAAGGGTTTTGATTGCTATATATCTTTTACCTATGGATTTATATGTCATAATTGTTTATCGTTGTAATTCGTTTAATGTTTTTTCCCTATGATTGATATGCTACATATTAGCCATAATTCACCTACAAAATGTGGTTATTATTTTTTAATAAATTGTTTTTCTTAAAATATGTTGTTCCTTTTTATTTTATGATATAGATATATTAAATAAGGCTACTATCATAGAGGTGTTGATAGCGATCAAACGTTGTGGTTTCCATTAGAAAACGTGTTTAGATCTGTTAGAAATATGCTGGTAAGCTCGATATCAAGCTTTTTGACTGTTAGGCTGCACAAATACATTTCATTTATGTGTCTATCACTGAATGTATGATTTGAATGTATTGTTTTGGAATGATGGCTTTTAAAGAGAATGATTTGATAGTGGTTTTAATAGATTGATGCCTGATGTCACCGAAGTTTATTAGATTTTTGGCGGCCATCTTGCTTTTCTAAAAATCCCTACTTTGAAACGTCCTGTATATTCATACTTGGTTGGTTATCCAGTATCATACTGTATATTTATTTTATGATTTTGAGATGGTATGCTGATGTCAAATATAAATCCTCGGTGGTGGTGTTTGAAAGTATGTTGGGTTTGAGCTAGATGTATCTTCCTAAGTTGATCTGGTGTTGTGGCGTTTTGAAACTATGTTGGGTTGTTGTTGTGATGCGTGATACGGAGTTGGGTATTTTATAGAAGTTGAGTTTATATTTTGATCGATCATATTGATAGTCAGCCATTTCGCCTGACGTCACCTTAGTTTATTAGATTTTTTGGTGGCCATCTTGGATTCGCCATCTTGCTTTTCTAAAATCCCTAGCTTTGAAACGTCCTGTATATTCATACTTGGTTGCTATGTTATCCAGTATCATACTGTATATTTATTTTATGATTTTGAGATGGTATGCTGATGTCAGATATAAATCCTCGGTGGTGGTGTTTGAAAGTATGTTGGGTTTGAGCTAGATGTATCTTCCTAAGTTGATCTGGTGTTGGGTTGTTGTTGTGATGTGTGATACGGAGTTGGGTATTTTATAGAAGTTGAGTTTATATTTTGATCGATCATATTGATAGTCGGCCATTTCGCCTGACGTCACCTTAGTTTATTAGATTTTTGGTAGCTATCTTGGATTCGCCATCTTGCTTTTCTAAAAATCCCTACCTTTGAAACGTCCTGTATATTCATACTTGGTTGCTATCTCGTCCAGTAGCATACTGTATATTTATTTTATAATTTTGAAATGGTATGCCGATCTTAGATGTACAGTTTATATTTTTATCGATCATATTGGTAGTCGGCTATTTCGCCTGACGTCACCTTAGTTTATTAGATTTTTGGCAGCCATCTTGGATTCGCCATCTTGCTTTTCTAAAAATCCCTACCTTTGAAACGTCCTGTATATTCATACTTGGTTGCTATCTCGTCCAGTAGCATACTGTATATTTATTTTATAATTTTGAAATGGTATGCCGATCTTAGATGTACAGTTTATATTTTTATCGATCATATTGGTAGTCGGCTATTTCGCCTGACGTCACCTTAGTTTATTAGATTTTTGGGGGCCATCTTGGATTCGCCATCTTGCTTTCCTAAAAATCCCTACCTTTGAAACGTCCTGTATATTCATACTTGGTTGCTATCTCGTCCAGTAGCATACTGTATATTTATTTTATAATTTTGAAATGGTATGCCGATCTTAGATGTAAAGTTTATATTTTTATCGACCATCTTGATGGTATGAAGCTTGGAGATATTGTTAATTTAAAATAATATTGTTAATATATAAATAATAATAAATAAATTGTTTTTTCTTAAAAAATATATTGTTTGTTTTATTTTATTTTATAAGTAAGATATACATTTCAAGCATGCGGCTATCACAGAAGCAGACAGCCGTTGCGGTTTCCGCTGGAAACATGTTTAGACCTGTTTGAAGTACATTGAGAAGCGCGATAGCAAGCCTGGTAATTTATTCAGGAATTCTCTAGAAACAAAGACCATCTTGATGGTCCGCCATTTGTCTGACGTCACCTTAGTTTGGCTAGTGACCGTGAGAGGATGCTGCATTATGGTAATCATGAGAGATGCCATTTCTTGGCTAGTGGCTGTGAGAGGGCGTCACATTGGGTTGGTAATGATGAAATCTGCAATTTTTAGTTTGGTTAGTGGCCGTCAGAGGGCGCCACATTGGGTTGGTAATGATGAAATCTGCAATTTTTAGTTGGGTTGGTAATGATGAAATCTGCAATTTTTAGTTGGGTTGGAGGCCGCGAGGGGGCGCCACATTGGGTTGGTAATGATGAAATCTGCAATTTTAGTTGGGTTGGTAATGATGAAATCTGCAATTTTTAGTTGGGTTGGTAATGATGAAATCTGCAATTTTTAGTTGGGTTGGTAATGATGAAATCTGCAATTTTAGTTGGGTTGGTAATGATGAAATCTGCAATTTTTAGTTGAGTTGGCGACCGCGAGGGGGCGCCACATCAGTTGGGTTGGCAGAGGGCGCCACTAGGGCGAGGGGGGTGAGGGGGAGCTGGGTGAGAGGGGGAGGAGTGGTCCAGAACTGTCCTAAGTACACTACTCCCTTGGAACACGAAGAAATCCAAAGATTCAGTATGGAGACAATTTAGTACATTTTTAACAGCAAAAGGCTATAAACTGGATCAATCTACTTCTCCTGTGGACTTAAATGTCATCTTAAAGTCGTGGGCATGTAATATGAAGAAAAAAGATGGGTCCGATTATAAAGAAGGCGTCATCAAGCACATGTGGAACGTGACGGCGAAAATGGTTCAAGAAATGTTCTTCAATCAGTGGAAAATAAACGTAAACCCGTTTTCTGATGCAATATTTAAGTCAGCACGTGACGCCAGGGATGCTACAAGAAGAAAACTGCAAGCGTGTCCTGAAAAAAGAACCAGCAACGCGGCGGCACTTACAGAACCAGAATACTTAAATATGATACGCATATTAGATGAGAGTACCCCAGACGGTTTACAGAAAAAGTTTTTCTTAATAGCATCTTACGAACTAGCTTGGCGGGGAGGAGAAGGGAGCAACTGTTTCACCTATTACTTCAAGGAGGAACTCGATAACAAGGGAAGAAGAACTGGTAGAATTGAGTATAATCCAGTATTTTCGAAAACTGCGCAGGGGGGAACTAAATCATTGACAGGCAGCAAGTGATTGATAGAGAATAAAAGCAATACCGATATGTGTCCAGTTAGGTAACCTATTTATATTTAATTTCAAGACGGTATAATTAATATTCTTCTGTTATTTAGATTGTATTATCTACTGAAATCGAAGAGAGGAAAAAATGTGAAAACAGAAAGGATGTTTTTGACACCGAATCCGTTTTGGGATAAAGTTGAGAATGCGGTGTGGTATAAGAACAGTCCAGTTGGTATATGTGAGATCAGTAAATGGGTGAAGTTATTAGCTGAAAAAACTGGATTAGATGTTAAAAGAAGGAAGATATCAAATCATTCGGTACGCTCTTCAACTGTATCATCTCTGGCGAAAGCTGGAGTCGGAGAGCAACAACTGATGAAAATAACGGGACACCAAAATCTGAATTCCATAAAATCGTACTTGCAGCTTGATGATGAGCACCACGAGTCGATTATCACCAAAATGCGAAGAAATTTTACAACAACAAATGTGTCATGTACAACTTCGACATCTGTCAGTAATAGTGACGGTATTAAGCTACAAGAGAAAGGTACTCCCTCGGGTACTCCCAGTGATAGCTCTGTTCCAGAATGTCTGCTGCAGCACTGCAGTAATGTTAGTTTTTCTAATTGTACCTTCAATATTGTTAGTAAATGAGTTACATTAATAAAAACTTTCACTTGTTTAAAATATCCACTTGAATACCTTCTAGGAAGATATAATCGCTGAAATTTCCTGTTGCTATGATACGAAAGTAAATATTTGCTATTTTATTGGTTCATATTTGAACAATGACAGGTGAATTGAATAGTCAAAATTATAGACCGCCGTTGATTAAATACTACCCGCTCGTGGGGTTTGTTGAGGTACTTGCTAAATGATCATGCATTTGTTCTGGAACATTCGATTGCCCTTCTTGAAATTTTGTCGTCTCTGGATCAGACAACCCTTTACCCACATTAACGAAAGAATAAATATCTTATTCAGATATATACGGAAAAAGCATAATTTTTTGAAAAACTATTAAGTGTATAGTAATGATGGAAAATATTAAATGTTGAAAAGACAAAAAAAATAGTAAGAACAATATTTTTAAATATTGAATTTTAAGAGAATAAATAATTAGTAGGATGATTAAGACAAATAAGAGATAAAATTATAACGGAAACAATAACCCAGATAACAGAATTGATTACAAAAATGAAATTCGTTCTACACGCAACAGCGTAATCATGTACAAATTGTATATTCTTAGCTCACATTCACTTATTTCGTATAATGAAAAAAACATCATTATTTTGAGAGAAAATGTTTTGCAAAGAAGAAAGCTCAAGAGAAATATCGTACAATCTACTTGATATATTTCGAATCAATAGATGTAATTTAAACAAATTCTTCTTGAATATTATTTTTCCCTCAATTTTCTGCCGTCCTTATCATTTTTGTGAGCGATATATCTAATGATTTATTAAAGAGAAAAAAGGAAAAGAAAAAGACCGGACGTAAAATTTCATTTTCGTATTGGGTTTTCGAAAAAATTAATTAATAACCTCAAAACCGCAATCTCGTATTCATTCGTCTGTACACGAAACATTCAAATTTTCAATTCAGCATTCAACGCTGTCCGTCGAATACGAAATGCTCCCTTTATTTAATGATCGAAAAGAGAATGAATCAGATGATGAAAAGAAAAAGAACAAAATTCATTTCCTAAGAAACTGTCCGACCGTAGCTCAACCAACAACACGGTCACAAATCAATGCCAACTTTAATTTTCGCTAATGGTCTGGACTTCTTGATTTTCGTCAAGTGTATATAGGAAAAGGAGGAAGAAATCCCACTCCTAGTATGTTGTTCCTTTCCTTGTCTGCTCTTCTGCTGTTGCTGCTGCTTGAGGGAGAAACTTTTCGTTCTTAAATAACACTCTTTATTAAATGAAGGAATTCTTTCTTATTTGATAAAATTAATTAACGACCCAATTATGGTGTCTTTCGTGAATTATCAAGCAGCTGAGAGAATTTGAATAAATATCTTTTTTAACTTTTCTTTTATGTTCTTTTGATTATATTGAATTACGTACTCGTGTTACAAAATACAAAGCAGTAATTTGTCTGAGAGATGATAAAAATTGTATACAGATGTTCAAAATAATATATAATACATACTATACTATTTTATGCTAAAATTTCCCTACACTAATTTGAGGAATAATGAAAGAAAAACTCGAAAACAGTGGCTGTATACTTTCCCTACCACAATAGCGATCGCTGCTTTTCTTTTGTACTCCATATAAAACATTTTCATAAAATGAACTTAGTTCCTATTTATTTTTTATTTATTTACATTATTTGTGTCCAACATATAAAATTCTCCCACGGCAAAATTAATTATATTTTGTTCTTATTCTTCTTTAATCAGTTTTTTTATATATTGGGTTTTGCTCGTCTATCTCTTCCCAGCTGTTCTTTGTATGTCATCATAACCTAACTTATAAACCCTTCACAGGCTTTTTTGGCTTTATGTCAGTACTCATTCTTACATCCTCCTTTAAATATATTTGGTTGATATTTTCAATTTTGTTTCTTGTCAAATCTACCAAGTTTTTTTATCTTTCAACTTGTAAATTGAAATTCTTTTTTTGTGACTTTATGTAAATTTTGCTTTGTGAGTGCCAACATATCAGTGCCAAAACTTAGAACAGAAATAACATATTATTCAGTACATAATTAATCATTATCGGATACGCGCAATTAAACGCACTCGCTTCCTGCTTTCAAAGTGCGCTTATGCGGGAAAATAGTCTTCCTGCACTTTCGTAAATAACTATGTCCGAGAAGTGTAAGTGGAGGAAATTATCAAAACGTCTACGTCAACGTTAAAGCTCTCCAAATTCCAAGTGTTGCGTTTAGTGAATGCTATCAAAAACGTGAAATAGCTCGAATTTCTAACAATTTGATATTCTTTAACATTAACACAGTATATTTTATGCGTCGTTTTGATATGATCGATGAAAGTCGGTTCCATCACTATGTGCTAAAATCGAAACGGCAATCTCAAAAATCGTACCAGTTTGTCAAAGAAAGCCAATACATTTCCGTTCCACGGCTGCAAAAGTAATCACAACACTATCTGGGATTCTAAGGCGATATATCTTACTGACTATCTCGCAAATGAAAAACTATAAACGAGATATACAGCCCTTCTCGAGATAAAGAAGGAGTCACCTTACCGAAAAAGATCTGCAATAGTTCGAAGAAAGAAAGTGCTATTCCATGATGATAATCCGCCGTTACAATCAGTTGCGTTGATAGAGAAAAGTTGGATGATTCGATTTCGCGCTCCAACCACCATATCAACGGATCTAGCATTTTCTATACTTATTTTCAAAGCTCAAGCTATTCCTCACTGGAATTATTGCCCACTTCACAAATGCCCACTCCGTACATCATTTGTGGAGATCTCAACGCTCATTCATTAACGCCATAGAAGCAGCAGGCTGTATGATTTTAAACGACGCTTATTAAATCACAAAAGTTTCGGAAGTTTATGCTTACACCTTCAGGAATGCCTTACCTGTCACTACCCTCGTACACACGAAGTAATAAGAAAAATAAACTGGTCGGTCTCAGAGGACACATTCACATCAGATCATTTTCCGATAATTATTAGCATAAAATATAAAAACGAAGAAAGTCATTTGGTATAATCGAAGTCTAAATGGAATGTTAGAGCAGATAATGTACACCTATATACCGGATATGTTAACGAAAACATCCCTTATATACCTAATCTTATTAGTACAAAAGAATAACTGGAACTTTTAATCGAATGCATTAGCGAGGCCGCTGACACTGTATTCAAAAGAAAACAACCGTTCTTTCCCATGAGAAGGCATGTACGTCCTAGGTGGGACAGTGAATGCACTACTGTCATTCAAAAAAGAAAGGACGCGTTGAAAAATTTTGATACAATCTAAATGATCATATCAAATATCAAGAGGCAATGGCGTACTCCAAACGATTCCTTAAGAAAAAGAAACAAGAAAGCTGGAAAAGGTTATGTGACAATTTAATTTGTCAAATGCCAATCAAGGAGTCTTGGAAGAAAATCAAATCATTTAACAAACCTCTATCAAATCACTATAAAATTCAGGAATAAGCACTCGAACATTTCTTACGAAATTTAACACCAGACCTTGTAGCTGAAGATATTCCAAAATGTGACGAACATGAAAATGATCATTTCATTTTAATACTGTTTCAATAAATGAGGTAACTTTAGCATTGGAAGATATTAACAATACATCACCAATCTCGATGATATTAGCTACCCCTTATTAAAATATTTGCCGCTCATCACTAAGAAAATTCTGTTGCAAATTTATAATGACATGTAGGTAAACGGTGAATCAGTAGATACTCTTAAGAATACAGAAATAGTCCCCATTTTAAAACCTGGTAAGAACCCAAAAAATACAGAATCATATCGGCCAATTGCATTGACTTCATGCATTACGAAGATATACGAAACCTTGATTAAGAACAGACTGGAATGGTGGTTAGAAGGCACGAATATTCTACCAATAAATCAGTATGGATACAGAAAAGCTAATAGTACCACATACGCCCTGACTAAATTAATATTAGAAGCACAAATTAGTATGACGAAAAAGGAGATAATGTGCTGCATCTTTTTAGATATTGAAAACGCATATGGTTGCGTCAATATAAATAAAATGGATAGAAAAATTAGAAGCACTGGATTACCGGCACGCACTGCAAGAAATATTACCAACTTATTTAGGAATGGGCTCTTGTTTAAGTCCAATATTATTCAATATTTACACTCGCGATCTACATTATGAGATGGACGCCCAAATCAATGTGATACAATGCGCTGATGATACCGGGTGTCCATAAAAAAACGCTCCAGCTCGTAGCACCTTTATTTAAAGCCTGATTGTAACGATCGACATGTCAAATTAAACGACTTAAAAAGTACTATTAGATAAATATCAATTTTCATTTTCAGCTACTCGGTTCGTCAAGGACCGATATTCAACTTTTTTATGTTAAATAGCCGCCTGCTACTTTTTTCACAGAATTTGATAAAGACTTTTTTTCTGAATTCAATGATGTAGCAAAATACCGTTTCTTGTTTTATTTCAAGTTGTTAAAAAATAAAAAACATTTCAAAAATACTTGTGCTCTATTAGTAATAGGGTGCTTAGATATTATTGTCACCATGTGACTTTTATGTCAGTGTCATTTAACCAATTTTAGTTGTTTTAGTTGTCATCATTTCGTAGTAATGAATAACGAGTGCGTAGATATGCTTGAAATTTATTTTGTGTGTCACAAAAACAGTGCGCAAAGTTGTAGAATCTATACAGAGCGCTTTCCGGACAGGCGAGTACCGAATCGCCGTCAGTTTAGGCGATTGGAAATCAATTTGAGACGGTACGGATGCTTTAAAAAACCAAAAACACAAAATCGGAAATTTCGAGATGAAAATTTAGAGATGAACGTTTTACTGTGTGTTGAGGAGAATCATTGGACTTCTGTAAGAGAAATTGCTTCAAATCTACAAGTTTCTACAGCAAATGTGTGTTCAGTTTTGAAAAAACATAAGTACAAAGCATTTGTACCGCGTAAGATCCACACATTAGATGAAGGTGATCCAGTACGTCGTATAAACTTTTGTCAGTTTTTTTAAAATCAGATAAGACGTGAACCGTTGTTTTACAAAAAAATTCTATGGTCCGACGAATGTCAATTTACAAATAAAAAAAATTTTAATCGCTACAATCATCGCTACTGGAATGTAGAAAATCCAGACGTTTCCGTAGAACAAGCTCCCCAAAGAAGATTTTCACTGAATGTCTGGTGTGGAATATTAGATGGACGAATAATAGGTCCAATCTTTATCGATGGAAATCTTACCCAGCAAAAGTATTACCAAATTTTAAATGAAGACTTATTAGAAGTTCTTGACAATTTACCCTTAAATGAAAGAAATAATTTAGTTTTTCAACAAGATGGAGCTGCGCCACACAACGCCATAATGAACAGAGAGTTTTTGAATAGAGAATTTGGAGATCGTTGGATGGGAACATACGGACCTATTTTGTGGCCAGCTCGTTCTTGTGATCTGACCCCGATGGATTTTTTCTTCTGGGGCTATTTGCAAGATATTGTTTATGCCACACCTCCTGATACAGTCGAAGTTTTGCAAAACCGAATAATTGACGCATGTCAGGAAATGTCTCGAGAAGTTTTAATGAATGCTACGTTAGGTGTGATATCCAGGTGTCGACAGTGTCTTGAACGGGACGGTGCCCAGTTTGAGCATTTCCATTAATTTTTTGTTAAAACAAGTTAATTTAATCGAAAAAATAAAAAAAATATCATTGTATTATTAAAGGGTTGTTTTATTGAAAATACTTTGAATGTGAGGACGTTCTTATTTAATGTAAGGTGCCATCAACGCTTTTTAATTTTAGACATATTATGGTTGATACAACTACATACTATGATTGTCATGGTTACAGTACCGGTCTCTTTAAGGGTGAGATGATTATGGAAAGTAATAGTACATTTAAACACAATGTTTTTTATTTTTTTACAACTTGAAATAAAACAAAAACGGTATTGTACTACATCATTGAATTTAGAAAAAAAATCTTTATCAAATTCTGTGAAAAAAGTAGCAGGTGGCCATTTAACATAAAAAAGTTGAATATCGGTCTTTGACGAACCGAGTAGCTGAAAATAAAAATTTTATATTTCTCTAATAGTACTTTTTAAGTCTTTTAATTTGGAATGTCGATTGTTACAATCAGATTTCAAATAAAGGTGCTACGAGCTGGGGCGTTTTTTTGTGGACACCTTGTATATGTGCTTTCTTGGGAAACAAAAAAGTGGAAACAGTAATAAGCCAATTAACATTCTGCGTTCAAAAACTTAAGTAGTGGTTATTAGAAAACTGCTACGCCCTTCTAAAGTTAAAATTAAAATTAGTTGTCAAAATCTATCAAAGGCGCCGAAAAATGGCGTCGACGCAAACTAAGAAAAATATTCATCCTTCGATACTGATAGCAAGGAAATGGCCAAGCCAAAATATTTATATCGGCGCTTATTAAATCGCCAAAGTTTCGGAAGTTTATGCTTACACCTTCAGGAATGCCTTACCTGTCACTACCCTTGCGTACAGATGATAAACATGGAGAAGGAAATTGCCTCCAACTCAACCGTCTTTGTGGGTCGTGGATTTACAAGGAATCTCAGATGGATGAATTTACGGACGCCATCTCCTTATGTGTAATATTCTCTACCCCAAAATGGTCTTTGATCCAGGAGAAAGATCAGTTAAAATACTTAAGGTAGCAAAAGATAAGACAAAGCCACAAGTTCCCATCAACAAAGAATTTAATATATTCTATGTCGTTGCCTAAATTATAAAATTTAATTATATAATTTGAAATTGGAAGCTTAAATGAACAAACAACAACAACAAAAATATATTACATAAGGTTACGAGAGATTATAATCTATTAAAAAAAAGTGACACTGTAAAATTTAAGTGACAGAGATCCCCTACTTCTGGACAGGCTGTATATGGTACATGTAATATTTATTAGTTTCAAGTTTGATAGTTAACGTTAGCATGAGATCACAGCTTTCCAAATAATTTTACAAGTGTGTCAATCTGTAAACACACGGTATATAAATATAAATGTACTTAAAATTATATAAAACCATGACAAATGGTTGTAAAGAGAAACAAGATAATTAAATTTTGGCTTTAGGCCTATAAAATTTAAATTGAAGTAACTATTGAATGACAAACTTATACGATAACCCTCGTAAACTAAAATTATTTTGTGCCAGCACCGTTTAAGATCTGGCAATAGATTCTAAAATGCTTAAATTAAAATTTAATTGAGAATTTAATCAACGTTCTAAAGCTCTGATCAACGCAAAATTTACAATGAATTAAAAACATACTCCAGGCTTCCGAGAACAAAATTGTCAACGGGGTAGTCTATTAAATTACAGAGCAAAGAACCTTATAACATTAAGAAATTAATTTTAAAATTAAACAACAATTTAGGCTAACGGTAACTTACAGATTTACACGCAAATAATTAAGAGAAAACGTGAAAACACATATCTTAATTTTATAGGTAGGCGTGGCCTAACACATATGAAACTAAATCTTCATACTGGTTTCCAGGAAAAATAACTTTTTGCAAGAAGAGCCAAATTTATTAGCACTTCGGATTCGGTACATAAATTCTCTTTTCCAGGACAATTACATAAAAATATCAAAGATTCATGATGGAGGTCACCACGTGCTGCCAGTTTTGTGGTTTTAATTAATATAGTATAGTACTGCCAAAATTATATCAAAAGCCGACAATAGCTCAGTAACAGTCACTTTTAAAGTATTAACGTTTTACATGTTTTTGATGTGAAATTTAATAAGAAATTCAAAAATGAACTGATATAGAGGGTGTTTCATTTGAAAAAAATTACTTTTATACAAAAACTAACAAAATTATATCAAAAAACGACAGTAGCTCAGTAATAGTCACATTTAAAGTATTGACATCTAACACGTTTCTGACATCAAATTTAATAAACATTTCAAAAATGAACTGATATATAGGGTGTTCCATTTAAAAAAATTGACTTTTATACAAAAATGTGTCATGTAATTTTAATCCTGTTTTCTGCACATGCACTTACTAACAGTAAAAAAATAAAACATGCCTCTATTAGCACCTCTTATTGTAAACAATAGTGTAAAAAATTATGTCCATCTAAAACGTCGTTTTCGAGAAATATAATTTTATACAAACATTTCATTTTTCAGAAAAATGGGATTAAGTCAAAAACTTTAGATTTTAGGCTTATACTATCTTATTACTTTTTGCCTAAAAATTATACGGGGAATACAAAAATGCAATCATATATAGGATGTTCCATTTAAAAAACTATAACTATGGTTATCCACCAAGTTATGGAACACTCTGTATAATATAAAATACTTTTAAAATGTGCTCCTGATGAGAAGAAAAAAAGCGCTTCGAAATATCTTTACTCATAAAGGCATAATCGGCCTTACCCCCGGAGATGACTCACCCTGTATATATATAAAGTTTAGTCAGCGCCATTAGTAGGGACATAATAAAAAGAACTAACAATAGTAAAATATATTCATGATTATTAATGTTCATTTAAGATGTCAATCTAAACACATATTCAATATACATACGTGGAATCTATGTATATGGTTGAACATTTATATAAATATATAGCATATTTAATCTTGTAATAAGAAAGCCTACTACATAAGACAGATATAATTTTTGTTCGATCGCTTTGGAAACGTAAACAGTTTATTATTATTAAAAAAAAACGTCAACAGAAAAATGTATAATCGGGAAGTAAATAGAATGAATTAAAGTGTTAAAACTAAATATAATATCAAAGAAGGGGCTGAGACTTTATATATATATATATATATATATATATATATATATATATATATATATATATATATATTTGCTATTCTTTGTTGCCGTATTTATATATTGTTTGACCTCTTGATGAGAATAATTGGGATTTTTCGGCAAGTAATTAATCAAAAACGCTTTAGAAAATCATAATGTTTGCATTTATTTTTACGTTTCGACCTTCTTTTTTTTTGGTCTTCCTCAGAAAAGACATATACAGCCGAGAAAAATTATTTTTTCCAAAAACACGTAACACACAATGTCCTTGCAACCTCTTTTAGAAATGCACAAACAAAATATACATTAAAACATGTTAATGTATATTTTGTTTGTGCATTTCTAAAAGAGGTTGCAAGGACATTGTGTGTTACGTGTTTTTGGAAAAAATAATTTTTCTCGGCTGTATATGTCTTTTCTGAGGAAGACCAAAAAAAAAGAAGGTCGAAACGTAAAAATAAATGCAAACATTATGATTTTCTAAAGCGTTTTTGATTAATTACTTGCCGAAAAATCCCAATTATTCTCATCAAGAGGTCAAACAATATATATATATATATATATATATATATATATATATATATTGTACTAGTGGAGGGGATAATATACTTGCAAACACATATAATAAATTATAAACTCAAAATTATTCAAATCTTGTTATGTGTGTTGCTAATAATATCTCCTCTCTTACCTAGTCATTCAAATTTACTCAAATAATCTCAGGTTATAATATGATAATGATAATGTAACACTCAGTATATAATATTTTAAATTTCTGTACCAAATTTATTATCTCCTATGCTATTATATATTTCTTTATTTCTTTTAACTATGCCCAAACACTACTCAGTTTTATTCTTAATCAATTTAATTTTCTATTATGATAATATTCTTAATGCATATAGAAATAAATATTTATCTCCTAACTCTTTCAATTAGTAATTTAAAATTCAACACTTCTTTATGGTATTACTTTTCTATAAATGAAACTAGATTTTATTTTGACCACGCAGTACTAGCATTACATTTACTTTTATAAAGATGTCGCACTGGTATTTGCCATTATAAACTACTACATAAAAATAACAATTTACATGCTTCAAATAATCCTGTTCTAATTATTCTTTTGATGATGTGAATATTTCTGCTAATTAATTATCCCTCTTATAGGATAACAATCGTACGGTAGGTATACTTTTCCTCTCACAATTAACTTTATAAATGCTATTTTTATTTTTGTTTACTTGTAGGTCATTGACTTATCAAACTTCTATTTCCGATAGGAAAATGTCTAACACAATGTTTCTACTTTACCAAATAAAAAGAAGAATTTCACCACAATAATCGTTTAATAACAATAAATATTTAAATCTTGATTCGAAAATATATCCAATATAATTATACGACATGTACATAAATTGTTTAACCTGTCTAATTGTACCTGTACATTTATTGTTATATGAAGGATGTTTAGCAAATGTTATCTATTCGATAAGGTATGTACAGAATCTAATTCAATGTAACTTTTTCAATTTTGCATGCATTAAATCACGCAATTTAATTATTTATAAATAACTTTCGTCTATAAAATATTAAACAAGTTTGAAGGTATGTTTTAGTACCAAGGTCATGTAATTTCATTTATATGTGCATATTTTGAAACTTCTTATTAAAATAGAGATTTAAACTTTTTACAATACGTACTTCTATTCTTGTTTTATACTATTAGCAATTCTTAACAATATTCATGACTTTTACTCGATGTAAAACAAAATAAATTCAAATTTTTCCTTATATAAAAATTATACAACCTCTTATTAACATTTATCTTCTTTCTCTGGGTTATTAAAGTTATATTTTCCTTTTTCCTCACAGGTTCTGGTAATACGTTCGTAGAAAATTACAGTGGATCTTCTTTATTTGAAAAAAAACAACCTTCCTGGACTCGTGCTGTACCTCGGATGACTCTTTGGATCTCTCCTAGTATGACTTCTTGTGTATCCTCGTTCTAATCCCGGATCTGGAACTTCTTCGGGTATATCTAACAGGATATATCTTGTTGTGTCCTCGAAAATTACAGGATATCTTCTGGATTATAATGCAGCTGTACTTTTATCTCGACTTAACACTGGAACTAGACCTCTTCGGAAATATATGGTTTACCGGATCCTTTTAACTAATTTAACATATAACTGGAACGACATCTGTGTTTCTAACTAGTAGGAACTTCTCGTTTTATACAATAAACTGGACTTTGATAACTGGATTCCCTCTTTGGTCTCACGTACAACTGATGAATATAAAATTCCGCTCGGACTTGGTTAATATTTGGTAAGTATTATTTTAATATTTCTTTTCCTTCGTAAATATCTTCTTTTACCATCCAGGATATCTTTTAATTCGATAATAATAAAATTATTCTATAATTTTATGCTTCTCTATAATATATTTTTATTCTACCATCAAATAAATATTTTCTATGCTGAAAGAAACACTTTTCTCACCAACTTTCGCGGTTTTCGTGAATTTAAAGTATACTTTTCGGAATAAAATCGTGATTTTCCGAAAATTACACGCACCTTTTTTCAAAAATATTTTTCAATCTCTGTTGTTTGTTTATCGTCACCAAGACAATATTTCCGTTTTTTAATTTCATCCAATTAAATTCCTTTTCTCATAATTCTTGTTCAAAATGGTATTATAAAACTTTATTGATACGTTTCAGTGCTTTCCAAATTTCAGTAGACCTTCTATATTAAATCTCTAATAATTTATAATAATGAATTACTAAGACTTTGTACTTCAAAAAACATTACTAACGAAATTTTATGTAAATGTCAATTTTGACAGATCCGCTTATTCAAACTTTACCCGCGAAATTATTTACCAAGTTGTTTCCTTCATACTTCAACATTCAACACTAAATTACTTTTCTTTACATTATTGTTAATTAGACAAGTTTTACAAGATAACAAACTACATTTTTACATAAATACTAATTTTTAAATCTCCATTTTCAGAATCCAATGAAAATTACTGCAACCAAGAACCTGGTCTACTACAACTCCTTCAAGTAATGTTTTCATAATTGACTGCACACATCTTTACTATAATAAATAACATTTTAAGTATACACAACTGTTCTATTTTAGTTTAAATATTTTAATTTAACAGTCACAAAGAAAAATTAGTAAAATTAAATAATCCTTCAAACTTATTCAAAACATACAGTGCCAGTCACTCATATTATTACTCAGCACAATATATATATATATATATATATACTTGACAAATATAACATTACACTATAAGACATTATAGGAAGCACACACATAATACTATATTATGTTCATTTCTTCTGTTGCCTATATATTATTTGATTTAATTTAAATGATTGAAAATAAATCTGCTTGACTGTCTATAGCAGTTCGGGTAAAATCAATCCTAAAATTCAATTTAGAATAGACGAGGAAGTTGACAATAGTTTAAATAGATCTCACTCTAACAAAACTTTAATTAGATTATAGTTTGTACAGAAAAAACACATACACGGAGACAACATTAAAGTTCCTTCCTTCAACACTTTCGTTCACAGATTATTAAGTCTACGTCTTTCTAAACTAAATTATGATAAAGCAGTTGCAATTCTGTAATGCTTAGCTCTGAATAACTAATTTAATCCAGCTATTACAAAAGAAACAATCAAAAAGAAAAAGCGTCAACAGGTTCATAAGTATTTATTGGCTTGGCGTCATAGAGATCAAACTCAATATCGCGTATTGTATTATATAACAGGTGACTACAAATAAAATTAATAATAGATTAGCTAAATTTGACATAAAAACAATAGCAGTTAATAAGATCAGTCAAGGTAATATTTGGACTAATTGTAAATACAGACTTGAAAAAACAGAAAAAGAAATGTTCGTAAGCGAATAGATAAACATAAGAAAACAATTTTAAATTCCAAGCAGTGTTCGGGGATTTCAGAATATTGTATTGATATTCATTACATCATTTCTTTGTACAATTTTGAAATATTTCATTCAAAAGGTGAAAGATTAGATAATTCAAAACTATAAAATTTCAAAAGCGGATCTGATCGGCGATGATTAGAGCAATTACATATTAATTGTTGTAACTTATATCTTCATTATCCTGTTACATAGTGTACGTATATGTAGTTATAATTTTCACCCCATTTATTTCAGTTTAAGTAGATTTTTGTGTATTTAGTTGATAATGAAGTGCGAATTTTAAAGCAATTGTCCAAGTGTTATTTTGTAATTAAGTTAGTGAAACAAATTAAGCATTATTTTGTACATACATGTATTAGTTTACTATCTTTCAGCAAGTGCCCAGCGAAGTTTCAATCAATTTAATGTATTATTAGTGTTGTATTTTTGTAATTATGCTATGCCGTTATAATGTACCTTTTTTTCTAGACATTTCCAATGCTTTTTATTATTTTTATTACTATTATAATTTTATTATGATTGCAAAATCTGTTCAACATAAGTACATCCGTTCTTTTGAAAATTTTTCTGATATGCTATCAATCTTTATAAATCTCCATCAATTTTGTCTAGATGCATAATAAATTCATATGATTACGTTTTCATGCGCGAACATACACAGGAAAGAGTTATGTTTCTCCCTTGGCAGAACACAGATTCGAACAGCTTCAGCATGCAGTGTTCCCTCGAAGAGGCACGGATCTATAACGTAATGAGATATGAAGTTCATAGCACATAGGGACGAGGGAGATTCTCCTTGAGCTAGTTTTAGAGGGACATCCCGAGAGGCCGATATATAATATTTTATAATTTTGTCTTTCTCCTGTCTTCATCCTATTTGGTTGTCACTTTGAACACATCCGCCGCTGTCGCCGATCTACGGAGACTTCCTCCTCTTACATCTACCATCCCATCACTATACTGGCTGGTACTACCACAAGAGGAACTAAATAACAGAAACACGCACGTGTGTGGTGAGCCGGATCCTTTATTAATTCCACGGACATGCAGGCAACATTTCACAGTTAATTTAACGTACTTTATATATTATATGGTATTGCGTGTGGTGTAACAAATTGTTTATAGAGTGGAGGTAACTCGGTAAGTTTATGGGGCGATATAAAACTGATGCCGTCGTGTGTTGGACATGAGCAAATTGGTGGAAATCGATAAAATAAGTTTCTTTTGTTTATCTTTTTTATTACGCAAGTTCATTTATTAAAAAATAATTTAGTTTTTCGCTATTTCTTTCTCTTACACATTTGCCTTTCCATTCGTTGCACATCGAAGGCTCGTTGTTAAATATAAGTTTCGAACAATTTACTGTATAAAGTAGCAATTTTAATATTGTTTAAAGTGGAGTGTGTGAAGTTAGCCCCCCTTTTTTCGAATATCGGAAATCTGACGGTTGTTCCAGGTTGTTGCAGGTTTGTTCTAAATTGTTCCAAAGTATTTAAAAAAAAGTCTAAATTGGCCGAGATATTTGAAAAAAACGACTTAGTCACCCAGTCCCCCTTTTTTCGAAAATTGAAATTCTGAAGGTTGTTCCAGGTTGTTCTAGTTGTTCTAAACCTTGTTTCAAAGAATCTCGGGAAAAAAAATCAAAACTGGCCGAGATAATCGAAAAAAAAAGTTTTTTGTCAGCTCCCCTTTTCTTGAAAATTCTGGCGATTGTTCTAGGTTGCTCTAGATTTGTTCTAAATTGTTCCAAAGTATTTCATAGAAAAAATCAAAATCAGACGAGGAAATGGGGAAAAACGAAAGCCAAAAGTATGAAGTCGGACCCAGTTTTTGCAAAAAATAAAATTTTGACGGTTGTTCTAGGTTGTTCTAGGTGTGTTCTAAATATTGTTCGAATACGTCAAAACCGTATCTCTTATATATCAAAAGATATTGCAAAAAACCCTAATCCAAATGTGTGAAATTAATGTTTTTTTCGAAAATCTAAATTCTGACGGTTGTTCCAGGTTGTTCTAGGTTTGTTCTCAATTGTTCCAAAATATTTCAAAAAATGAATCATAATTGGCCGAAAAAACGGTAAAAAACAATATTCCGCCGACGCCTCTTTTTTCGAAAATCGAAATTGTGAAGGTTGTTCTAGGCTGTTCTAAGTTTGTTTTAAATTGTTCCAAAGTATTTAAAAGAAACAAATCATAATTGGTCGAGATAATAGAAACAAACGATTTTTTCACTGTCATTCTTTTTGCAAGTTAGTCCCTCTTTTTTCGAAAATCGAAATTCTGACGGTTGTTCTAGGTTTGTTCTCAATTGTTCCAAATTATTTCAAAGAGAAAATGATAATTGGCCGAGATAATAGAAAAAAATGATTTTCTCACGACCCCCTTTTTGGCGAAAATTGAAATTTTGAGGGTTGTTTCAGGTTGTTCTAGATTTGTTCTAAACATTATTCTAATACATCAAAACCGTATCTCTTATATATCAAAAGATATTGCAAGAAAACCCAAATCCAAAAGTGAGAAGTTAGCCTCCCTCTTTTCGAAAATCTAAATTCTGACTGTTGTTCCAAATAGCTCTAAGTTTGTTGTCAATTGTTCCAAAGTATTTCAAAAAATAAGTCATAATTGGCCGAAAAAATGACAAAAAACAATTCTTCACCGACGCCCCTTTTTTTTCGAAAATCGAAATTCTAGCGGTTGTTCTCTTAGTTGTTCTAAGTTTGTTTTAAATTGTTCGAAAGTACTTCAAGGAAAAAATCATAATTGGTCTAGAAAAAAAAAAACGATTTTCTCACGGCCCCCCTTTCTGCGAAAAAATATACTAATGTAACATTTAATATATACGCCTGGCATTTATAATTAATGTTCTGAAAAAAATATACAACAAGCCCTACAACATATACTCGGTAAAGCAAAAAATTAAAATAATAAATTTAGTTGCTTCATCTCTGATAATCTCTTCCGTTAACACATTTGAAATTTGTTTGCCTATCTATGTAGTGTTAAGAATATGAATTGATTAAATTATTAATGTTGGATTTAAGGCCCAGAAAAATAGTTTGCAATTTGTTTATAAATTATTCCTCCCTAAAATGTTATAATAGTTTCAATTACCTTGTCATTCTCATTGGCTCAAATATCTACACAAAATCAATCTTGTTTTAATTATATACCTAATTGCTTTTGCAGCATTTAAAAGATATAATAACATTATTTTATTGTTGGTACCTGTTGCTATGTTAACGTGGACAAAATGAAACAGGTGCATTCACAAATTAACATTATGTAGAATCAAACGGGACAATTAATTAATTTTAAAAATGTATTAAACTTTTAACTTTTTTTAAGTATTCTAAAGAACGTGTGTAGCCTGAATTCTTTCCTAATTGAAATTATAATGGGTTTTTTTCTGACTACTGGAACAGGCGTCAAAATTTCAATTTTCGCAAAAGTGGTCCGGGTAAAAATCGTTTTTTCCTGATATCTCGGTCGATTATGATTACTCTTTGAAATACTTTGGAACAAATCAAAACAAACTTGGAACAATGTAGAACAACCGTCAAAATTTCGATTTTCGAAAGAAGGTGCGCCGGCGAAAACTTCTTTTTTGCCGTTTTATCGAACAATTATGATTTATCTTTTGAAATATTTTGGAACAATTGAGAACAAACCTAGAACAACCTGGAACAACCGCCAGAAGTTAGATTTTCGAAAAAATGAGGGCTCACTTTACACTTTTGGATTTGGGTTTTTTGCAATATCTTTTGATATATGATATACGGTTTTAACGTATTCGAATAATATTTAGAACAAACCTAGAACAACCTAGAACAACCGTCAAAATTTTAATTTTTGCAAAAACTGGGTCCGACTTCATAATTTTGGCTTTCGTTTTTCCCCATTTTCTTGTCTGATTTTGATTTTTTCTATGAAATACTTTGGAACAATTTAGAACAAACCTAGAGCAACCTAGAACAATCGTTAGAATTACAATTTTTAAGAAAAGGGGGCTGGCAAAAACTCGTTTTTTCGATTATTTCGGCCAATTTTGAATTTTTTCCCGAGATTCTTTGGAACAATATTTAGAACAACTAGAACAACCTGGAACAATCTTCAGAATTTCAATTTTCGAAAAAAGGGGGGGTGACAAAGTCGTTTTTGTCAAATATCTCGGCCAATTTTGACTTTTTTTTTGAAATACTTTGGAGCAATTTAGAAGAAACATAGAACAACCTGGAACAACCGTCAGATTTCCGTTATTCGAAAAAAGGAGGGCTAACTTCAAACATTCTTTAAAATGACATAGCATTCTGAGAAACATGTACATTTTAAAGCAAGAACGTAATAAGTCAAAACTGAACCCTTGTGCAAGACCGCAGCGGCCTAAAAACATATTTAGCAATGAACTGAATAATATTAAAAAATATACCTTAAAATCTAAACACAAAAAGAAAAATTTTTCTCATAAAAATTGTTTTTGAAAAGCTAACCACATCAATATAATTCTAATACATTGCAGTTCACAGCAGTATGCCTTGTTTAAAATTACGAATAGGTAGTGTTTTTAGTAATATTAATATCCATTAATATTACTATAATGATGATTTGGATAAATGTCCATGATTGCTCTTACATTTCATTTGCAAGTTGTTTTTTACGTTTTAAAATTAAATCATGCCTGCTAATAGCCTTGTTTATTTTTGAATCTATGATAATAACCACCTATGTTTCTGTTTAATAAATTATTTCTTTAAATGTCCTTGTTTTGTTTATACATATTGATTCATGTGTACTTACTTACTTTATATAAATGCCTATTATTCTTACGTGTAATTAAAAGCTTCCTACATGTGTAGATTCACTAATATTGATAGCAAAAATATACCCATCAAAAAATGTTTATATCTATATGATGTTTTCAATGATCTATTGGGAAAAATAGGGTGTCATTAATGCAAGGCACATTTAGATTTAATGCACGATACTTATTAGTTGGAGAATCTGTATGAAAATATTGCAGCTTCATTAAATAAATTACACAAATTAACATTCACAATCCCAACTGAATATCAAACCCAATATGGAACCTTACAAATCTGTTTCAAATTGAAAACCGCCTACGTTATTAATGTCAGCCAAATGCGTAGAGCAATCAGGTGACCAAAGTTCTAAATGGCGTGACGTTTATGGTCTATTACAACTTTGAGTAAAACACCGAAACTAAACTTAGATTGTACGTTGTGTTAAGAGAGGTAAGCGGCTGTTATTGGTGTCTTCGGTTCGGCAAGCGGATCGTTGTTTATACTTACCAGAAAGTTGGTTTCTCTCGGACTAGTTCCTGGATTGCCATTAATTTCCATTGGTATTCGGTTAAGTTATCCGCAGGTTTCATTATATAAATTGTGCCAGTGGTCGAACTATGATTAAATTCTATATTATTCCAAGACTATAGAATACATTTGACTTAATTTAGATGTACAATTACCTCGGGGTAATGGAAATCGTGGTCGATGATGATGTCTTAATAAACAGATCTAAACCGAATATTTATCGAAATATGAATGCATAATAATCCGGGAATTATCGGTATTCAGAGCTGGAATTCGATTTGTACAATAATGATTAAAACACAAAGATATTTATATTCAGTCACACTTGACCTATAAAATAAATGCTAAATGTTCTGTAATTGATTTATTGTAGTTTAAGTTGTCCATATGACAAAAACGTCAAAAATATCCAACGTTTAAGCCCAAAATGTGATAATTCAACATGGAAAATGTTTTTGAAAATTCCCTTTAGTTGCTGGTTTACTTAAAACCTACTCGGTATAACCAATTGAACGTTTTTTGTGATATAACTATGGAATAGGCATTATATAATCTCCATGTAGGTATTTTATTTATGCGACATTTTACTCTCACTAGTAACTCATGTGATGCAATATACGAGTGTCTAATATATAAGAAAACTACTCCCATCATAAGGAAATTACTTCTTAGCTTAAATTGGTATGTTAACCGTGTTCGTTTGCTTTCCAGTTTTTTAATCAAATTAAATGAAGGATATGTGTTAAACGAATGCATTCTTCTGAATAATTTTTCCGTGACTTCCATGTTTTATGCATATTAAACAACTGATGACTCGACAAAAGCATACTCTGTCTACAACTGTCTGTAATCTTATCTGTGGGTATTGTAATATCGATTACAATTTTTTTTTGCCGCTGTGAATATTTACAGAAGACATTTTGTATGCAAGGGAATAATATAATAGTTTTAATGATATGAAGAATTATTATTTAATGTAGTTTTATTTAATGCCACTTCCTGTATGGTATTTTTATCCATACTAGAATTCTGCATACCACAAAATTTAAAAGGAAATTCATGAAATAATTTGTTGATATTAACCATTGTTAATGATCGATATGTCAGTTTCTAAGAACAGATTTATTGTTAATATTCAGAAAAGAATGATTGCTCGGTCAAGTAGATATAATACTTTAAAAATGCTCTTCAAAAATCTTTCTTCTATCCGAGATTGTATGAAACCGCGTCGTTGTCTTTGCTTCTACTGTAGACGTTTTGTCCACTATATTAGGCGATATCTTCTGGGATGTATCTGTCGTGATAACCTCAAAGCAGATATTTTTTTCTCAGCTACATTAAGCTTACATATATAACTGATCTAATTTAATGAATAAAAGAGGTAATAAATAAGTGATATGTCACTGTCTAATAATATAACATAGTAATAGAAGAAGATATTTTATTTATTGCTTTCTGGTGATTTACTATTCTTCTGTATCTAGGCTGGTATATTTAATCATTATACTTTAGTGAGTGAATTGTTCTGTAATGTATTAATCATAGTAGATTCTTTATAATTTCTATTTAGTTCGTATTCTTCTTCTACGATTGCTCTTTACGATTTCATTTATAAAATTCACTAAAAGAAAAGTTAGAATAAGACAATTTAAATTTCATTACAGAAAATTTTGGACATTCTGGTGTGTACAATTACAAAATTACGTAATTTAGTTAAAGTTTAGATATACTAAATATACTCACATCAGTACAATTATAAAAATACTAATATTAAAACAAGAAAACAAATATATACTTAAAATTATAGTAGGTATAACCTTACATCACTTTGAAGCAGTCAATAATTTAATTTTATTAAGTATTGCTTTAATTTAATGTAGTATAATTTTATAAATTTGAAGATCGTGATTGAGGCTATGTTCTAATTTCTGATAGAAGAACATTATGGATACACAACCTGTTCTATATATAAAATGCGATTGAATTTGATTGACTTAATCTTAATCTATTTTACGCGAGATTGACATCATTGCCTATTTCCATTTTTCAATGTGAGGTGTTTTTAGCGTTTTAGGAAAATCACTAAATATTGGTCATTTCTTATTCAAATTTATCATTGGCGTTTGCTACCATATTTATTTGTCATGTTTATTACTTTCTTATGCATATTACCGTGGTCTCTTGCATATTTAAAAATAAGAATAGTATTAAGAACTAGTTTAAGTATTAAAAAATAAAAGAAATAGTAATATCAACAATTTTTATTACAAACTGAAGATTTCAATATGTTTGCAATATAAATAACACAAGTGTATGATAGGTTGCATATATTTAAGTATAAATAAGAAGAACAATAAATTCTGATATCAAATGAATTTATTGTTCTAATTATAGGTATATTAAAGTATATTAAAACTGAGTATTATATAAGTACAAAATAAATAAAAGGTACTTAAAGCTAATAAAAAAGAGTGAGGCATTTATACGCCATAAAACTCTATAAACGAGGTCAAATTTGTCATGCACGAGATGTAAATATAGTCAAATAAATAATGCACTTAAAGCATACATAATGTAATAAATTCTATAAGAGGGATTTTTATAAATCATGCTTAAAAATTGTAAAAGTTACCTCAAACTTATAACTATAGACAGAAAAGGGTATAAGTATACATTCTGACACGATACGATCAGCAAATGTTTTTTATATAAAAGACAGCTGAGCAAATAAAATATATACATTCATGAACTTGTATGTGTAACACAGAAGCTTCATAGACTGTAAAGACTTGTATGGTTTGGAGACCTACAAAAAGAAATATAGTACAAAATTTGTTTATAGTTTTTTGCAGATAAATATATCACCATGTGAAAAGTCTTGGGTAGAAATGAAAGACAACGTAGTGGATACGACTGACCGTTGTAATGTAAGTAATATGGGAAGAAGAATTCCTTTTATCTGCAATGTATTTCCCATTTTACCGAGTCCAGTCTCTTCTAAAAAGAAAATAATTGAGGATTATGTTAGTGAATGGGAGAAGGAAGTATCTAATAAATGATGAAAAAGGCAACGAGTTTATAAACAAATTCAGGGAGGGATTGTACCTTGAAGATGCCGAATAGTTTAGGGAAAAGATTTTTAAATAAGCAAATGGTTTAAGGTATTGACGTTTAAGTGAATGAACTGTCAAAAAGACAATATGTGCGCGTGTGTTAGTGTAGCAACGACAACTTGAAGAAAATGAAGGGCGGAGATTTCACAGATGATGCAGGGTGACAACCTAAATTTTTGTTCGGTGAATGGCGTAACAAGCGTTACATATTTTTTTTTTCGGGTATACATTCAAGAACAGGAATGAACAAGAGGAGATTCTGATTTCGACTTCGAAAGATAAAGACTTTTTGAAAAAGCTAATAAAGATTTAAGCGTAGGGTCATATACACTACGACTATATATATATTTATTCATTTTGTATTAGTATAGTAATTTCATTTTCATTTTACTTTCATTTATAATAATAATTTTTTTTTTCGATAACTTTTTTTTTGTATTTCAAAATGGAAATGCCTAAGGAGGAATTTGAAGAAATGTTTAATGAAACAAAGTGAGTTTTTCAATTATAAAGAAATATCAATGCTGCAATGCGTTTGTAGGAATACTATGTGAAAATATTTATTCCAGAATAACGTTGAGCAGTAAGGATAAAATAGATATTGTCCTGTAAATAATAATTCGTTAGTTTTTTATATTATATAACACAGAAAAGATTATTAATGGTGTTGGGTAATAAGAAAATACAGCGTGCGAATGTTTATTTTCAAATACCTTTATCAGGCATCATTAATTCTCGCAATTCATTTTTGATTTCAAATTTAAAATAAAATATACAATTAGAAAAGGGAAATGTTTCTATGTGACGGGTTGTGAGACGCTGGTTGCAATAGTTGCGAATGGTTGTTGCCAGTGATCAATTCAAGTTTATCTTTGAACATGGGCCATTGCGAAGTTCTAAAATTATCGGGGCATTACGTGCAAGTATAATGTTTCTGATAAAAATAGAATTAGCACAATATTTACAGATTATCGACATTCAATTGAGTTTCTTTGTTTTAAAACAGGATAATATTATTTTTTTTGATTAGGATTATCGATATATTTATTCTATAAAACATTACAACCGAGAGTACGGTACAAATGTTTTGTTACAATTATGTGCTTTTTATAATTTTTTTGTGGTGAATATAGTATAGCGATGCTATCTATTATTAATATTTGAATAAAATATACAAGTATGCTTTTATATAGACTTACATTTTTCTTTAATACAAATTATAACCTTATCCCTATTTATAAATAAGCAAGAGATTTACCAGGAGAAAAGAAAGTTGAATACGCTGCCAGAACTCACGCGTACTTGCAAAGTACGTGCTGTTTAAAAAAAATAAGTGAACATATCAAATATAGTGAAAATTATCATTATTTTTTATGTGCTGGTACAGCACACAGCATAATTATTTGGCGATGCCCAACGTGTGGCAATACTAAATTTATTTTATTCCCAATAATTATGCTGCCACAGCAATATGTATATGATTATGCATTTGTCAAACTGCGGGGAATATTTCATTCAAATAATTGATCTTAATATCGTTGAGAAATATTTAAATTAATTTTTCTAATCTGATGCCACTATAACGCTATTAACGCATCAAAAATGATGCGTTTAGAACTTATAAACGCACAGTGTGCGTTTATAGATTACCTACTTCAATTCAGTTTTTCGAGGGTGGCTATCTGTAATCTGTAATTTTAATGTCAAAAAATCAAAATGGAATCTATACTTTCTGTGTACGATATGTAAAATATGTATAAAAATGAAACGAAGTAATATTTTACAACTATAATATTTTGTGCGGACGGTGATCATCGAAAATTTTTCAAGGTTTAGAAATATGTATCACTATGGGTAAAATAAATAAAATGAAATTGCAACGATCCATTCTTCAACAAGAATGTATTCAAATATTTTATTTTGAATTATGTTCTTGAATTGTACTGTAACTGTATACATTGATAGATACATGAGATGTACCTTGGGCATTTATAGTAACACCAGACAATGTACTCGTACTTATTGATAGAATATTTTGATGAAAACTGTTATATCCATCAATTGTAGTCGTTTCGTTTGAACATCCCGGAATGTTTGTATTAGTTTGAGATCCGAGCATATGAAATATTTTAATCTTTTCGTTTAAGGAGGATTCAATATAACCCTCAGCCACAGCTGAGGACTTCCAACCCTGTTACGTTTATAGAGACGCGTTCAACATTTAATTCATTCATCCCTGTATATTACGTGTTAAATATTTTCCAATCAGTATTAATTCAAATTATGTTCAAATTCCAAATAAAATATGTCTTAAAATTTTCAACATTAAAATCCGGGTCGCATATAAATATTCGATTTAAAGTATTTAGTTTATGAAGGACTCTTTGTTCAAATTTAACATTGGCGCCGTATGCTTTTTTTGTCCGTCTAAAGTTATCTAAATAGTTCTCACAGTTCCTTGTGTGCAGGAATTGCCTATTATGTATTTTCTAGTAACGTGATCCGTCTTATTGACGCCTATAGTTCTCTAGAACATTTTTTTCCACCTCCGAGTCTTTAGAAGGGCTAAGCACGTCCAAAATTATTCATTATTAGTACATCATTCATTATTATTACATTAAATTAAAATTAGTACATAACAGTAAGTGTTAGTAAGACAGTTATAAATACCGGTCCGTTAGGTTCCGGTGACAATATATATCTATAATAGATCGAGGTCTAAATATCCAGAAGTATAAGGATACGCTGTTATGCGATCTGCCTCCTTCTAAAATAAAATAATTGTGGAGCATTTAGTGTCTTCCAATTCACGGAAAGTAATCCGGATTTAAGAGATAATTGTTCACCGATACCATCCACGCTAGTGCAGCCAGCGCCAGTCCTCAATACACGGACCAAACCGGAAATTGGGGGCCATCCGTCGGAACTCCTTGCGAGTACTACAAACTCCACCTGCCAGGTATTTACATTATCAACCTTTTGTAGTTCCGCGAAATTAATTATCTACCAAGCTGTCAGAAATTTCTTGTTATGGAATAACGTAAAATATTACCGAGTACCACAAAGCACGTACATCAAGTCTTTTTTGTGTTTGTCTATATTTATATATGTTCATTAAATCTTGTGTTAGAATACTATTTTTTTTTTGTACACATCGTCAATTTAATCTGTTTGATATATTAAATCAAGTAGTTTCTAGTATATTTAATGTTTAATTAGTTTATGAATAATATTAGGTTAATAGGTGCACCGAATTTAATCGATTAGTTTATAGATCAATTTTTAACTCTGTTCCTATTGTATGCTTTTATTTATTTACCGTCTCTCTAAAATTCAGTGTTTCTTTGTTTTGTAACGAACTACAATTATAAGTCTCAGATAAATTTTGTGTAAATTTATTTAGTAATTTTCAACGACAACAAAAGTTAATCTTATTTGTTTATTTAATAATCATACATATTTGTGCTCTAATACTTTGTGAAGTCAATATTTCGATTTTATAATTATTATCTTTACTGTACTAAATTTTCTATTTCACATTTCTCTTGTTTTTTTTATATAATAAATTGTTATTGTTTTTTATTAATTTGTTTTCTTGAGGTAGGCCTAGTATTAGTTTAGTGCAATTTCCCATTTTAATTGTGCAATACCTTAACAACAGTGACCCCGCCTTTATTATTATAAAATGGGTGGCGCAAACGGACATTAATTAACATCTTTTTGAGTAATCTCACGCTCTCACTAATAATCTGAGCTAGATATACAGGGTGGATCACAGATATAATAACATCGACGGTTCTACTTCGATGTCAACATCTGGAAATATTATTAATCATAAGCGTTAATAATGATTTATTAACGGTAAGTGCATGTGCTCTGATTTACACAATTATCTTGCACCCTGAATTTGTAGACCTCATTAATTGGTGACGCCGCGACGAGCATAGTCACTAATTAATTGAGTGTTTCTGGGGAGAATATTGATTGATTGGAGACGCCGGACCGAGCACAGTCTCTGATCAATTAATTTATTTCAATTAGGATTTTCTCTCCAAGTAATAATAAATTCCCAAACACAAACTTATTATTAAATAACCAATTAGACATATCAATCTCCCCACTTTTAAATTTATTCAAGAAGCCACCCCCACCAATGTCAACAAATATATAAATTCAAATAGCTCTTAAATTTAGTTAGTATTATATACTTGATAAAGCCACAATGTGTGCGAAACTAGTCGTATTTTTGTTAATACAATTTTTGGAAATTGAAACACTTCGTGCATTTTATTAAAATATATTTTAATGATATTTACAGCATTTTTCTTCTTATTCAAATACAAACCTTATTTAAAAAGTATCCCTCGTATATAACATAATTGTTTGCTACTAAATTTAAAATCGAATTAAAACAATCTCAGTTTTATTTAGATTTGTTCTACTACCGAGTATTGTGATTGTAATTTACTAAAATTTCTATGCTACAAATGTTTTTAAATAAATATTATTATCATTAATAAAATAATAAAATTTTCAAATATAAATGCATAATTGCATAAGTGGTAGAACGAAATAAAATTTCAACTGGCAATGAAGTCGCCCGAATATCCTTTCACTTTCGGATACTCCAGTATTTTATTAATTCCCTATATATGAAAAATAATTTACTACACAATAGATTTGTCTCTTCATAGGACGCGTCCTTTCATCAAGAAAGTCTGCCCGATTTAATTTCCGGTGCGCTTCTTATCCGATCGCAGCTTCCGCGCTCAATATATGTGCTGGAAAAGGTTTCGATTCTGCCGACGCGGCGCCGAGTACGACGGCGATACTACGTCCGAACATATGTATTTGCTAAATCAATCTGTGTGAGCTACCAATAAGTTTTGCGTGAAAGATGCATTCGAGAACTTTCAACATGTAATATTCACCGCGTTCTGTACACCTACAATACCTTTACACAAGCGTACAGAAGTGTTATATGACGAAAAGGTTTTGTGTTGTTGTGTAGTGCGAGGGATAATCAAAACTTTTCCCCGACTTGTTTCACAATAGATGGGTGGAAAATGCGCGCCTTGCTCGCTCTCCCGCACAGCTATTGCCGTCGATATGCATTGAATATAAAAGTTCGGGATTTATGGAAAGCCGTACGTACCTACCAAGAATATTGATTTAAAAGATACAGAGGGATTGGAAGTCCCACGGGACTGCAAGAATATGTTCCTTTTTTCCCTGTCATTGCTGTTGCTATATATGGAGAACGTACGAACACACATTGTCATGTGTGCGAATATAGATGCGTTGGGTTTTATAAAATATTCCTTTTAATTCTCTAATCTCTTTGTAGATGGCGAAATAGAAATAAAATGATGCCTACTATTTTTGGTTCGTTCGTTGTTGTTGTGAAAGCAGGAAAATAATCTAGATAAATATATTCTAAACAACGAATCATAATACAGATCTGTATGATATAATGGTCTCAAATCTAATAGAAGAATTTTATAGTTTTTTGGGTGCTCATCATGCCGGCAATAGAGAAACTTTATCGGGTCTCATTATTTTACAATAAGCGACTTTTATGTTCTTATATTATGAAGAGTAATGCAGTCGGTATTGACCCATTCAGAATAATGTTTGCTATATTATAAAGTTTCTGTGACATATGAGATTGTTTTTACTGGTTACCAAACGATGGTGATGGTTAAAATATCACTATTATAACCAGTATCTACAACCTACGAAATTAAATGAAAACAAATATACGACATCCTTCTTATTTTTGTCTTTTATCAAACCTATTGGCATTATGTAGTTGGAATGAAACAAATAATAAACATTTCAAGTCTGTAACAATGATTAATGGAATTAAATACACCAATATTTACTACATATTAAGGAACTTAATTGGAGTCTGTTGCTTGATACTAAACAAAAAGAGTAGTAAGGTGTAAAGGTATTTAATTAGTGTTGTCGTTTACTACTTACTGGTTCACTAGTGATTCGTGAACACATTTTATTTTTCTAAACTTTGGTTTTTAGAAAATCGGAACATTCCAAAAAATAAAGGAATTTTTTATTTAGGTTAATAATAAAAATGAGGTGTGGCCACCACACGACTTTCTTATACGTATGAAAGTGTTACTTCCGGTCCGAATTTTGAAATTTCATTTATACAAAAAATATTCCAAATCCAACTCTAAATACTTTTGTACTCTTAATAAATATATATATAATGCATAATTTACGACATATTTGCAAAAAATCGCTATTCGATAAGAGTAAAAGTGGTACTTCCGGTCTGAATTTTGAAATTTTTTTTATACAAAAGATATTTAAAAGTATGTTCTAAATACTTTTATACTCGTAATGTACCTGCCTAGAAAGCATGACTTGCGAGATATTCGCAAAAAACTGATTTTCGATAAGAGTAAAAGACCTACTTTCGGTAGGAGTTTCGAAAAACTTTATTAAAAGAATTTTTCTCAAATTTAATTTTGAGTACATTTGAATTCTTTATAAATTTGTTTAAACTTAGTAATTGACGAAATATTTGCAAAATTCGATTTTATCACTGAAGTAAACTACTACTTCCGGTCTGCCGATTTTGCTCAAAATCTAATCAGTTCTCAAGAGGGAGATTATATTCGTAAATACAAAATTTGGAATTGATATCTACAGCGGTTTGACCGCTATCGTGGTCACACACACAGAGAGACACACACACACAGACACACAGACACAGAGACATTTTTTAAAAACCACTTTTTTGGTATCAGGGGACCTCAAAACGTGGACATCTGCAAAAATCTCGAGGTCGAAAATTTTCATCATCACAATACTTCCTTATACTACGTATAAGAAAGTAAAAAATGAGGTGTGGCCACCACACGACTTTCTTATACGTATGAGCATTTCAAACTGTACAATTTTAAGAATTTTTTTAATACAAAACTTATTCAAAATCCTATTCTAAGTACTTTCATTCTCTTAATAAATCGCTATAGAATGCATACTTTGCAAGATATTATCAAAAAAGTGCTCCTCGCTAAGAGTAAAAGTGCTACTTCCGGTCCGAATTTTAAAATTTCATATATACAAAAAATATTGCAAATCCAGTTTTAAATACTTTTGTACTCTTGATAAATATATATAGAATGCATAACTTACGACATATTTGCAAAAAATCGCTATTCGATAAGAGTAAAAGTGGTACTTCCGGTCTGAATTTTGAAATTTTTTTTATACAAAAGATATTGAAAATTATGTTCTAAATACTTTTATACCCGTAACGTACTTGTCTAAAAAGCATGACATGCGAAATATTCGCAAAAAACTGATTTTCGATAAGAGTAAAAGACGTACTTCCGGTAGGAATTTCGAAAAACTTTTTAAATAAAATTATTCTCAATTTTAATTTTAAGTATATATCAATTCTTTATAAATTTGTTTAAACTTAGTAGTTGACTAAATTTTGGCAAAATTCGATTTTTTCGCTGAAGTAAACTGCTACTTCCGGTCTACCGATTTTACTGAAAAACTAATCAGATCTCAAGAGGGAGATTATACACGTAAATACAAAATCTGGAATTGATATATACAGCGGTTTGGCCGCTATCGTGGTCACACACACACACAGACACACAGACACACAGCCACACACACATTATTATTAAACGAATTTTTTTGAAATTTAAAATGTAGATACTTTATTGAATGAGGATTGTTCTGTTACTTTTGAAATTAGTGAAAGTTAAAAAATGAGGTGTGGCCACCACACGACTTTCTTATACGTATGAGCGTTTCAAACTATACAATTTTAAGAATTTTTGTATACAAAACTTATTCAAAATCCTATTCTAAGTACTTTCATTCTCCTAATAAATCGCTATAGAATGCATACTTTGCAAGATATTCGAAAAAAAGTGCTACTCGCTAAGAGTAAAAGTGCCGGTTCCGGTCCGAATTTTGAAATTTCATGTATACAAAAAATATTGCAAATTCAACTCTAAATACTTTTGTACTCTTAATAAATATATATAGAATGCATAATTTACGACATATCTGCAAAAAATCGCTATTCGGTAAGAGTAAAAGTGGTATTTCCGGTCCGAATTTTGAAAATTTTTTTATACAAAAGATATTTAGAATCATAATTTAAATACTTTTTTACTCGTAATGTACCTGCCTAGAAAGCATGACTTGCGAGATATTCCCAAAAAACTGATTTTCAATAAGAGTAAAAGACCTACTTCCGGTTGGAATTTCGAAAAACTTTTTTAAGATAATTTGCCTCAAATTTAATTTTGAGTACATTTCAATTCTTTATAAATTTGTTTAAACTTAGTAATTGACGAAATATTGGCAAAATTCTAATTTTTCACTGAAGTAAACTGCTACTTCTGGTCTACTGATTTTACTGAAAAACTAATCAGATCTCAAGAGGGAGATTATACACGTAAATACAAAATTTGGTATTGATATCTACAGCGGTTTGACCGCTATCGTGGTCACACACAGACAGACAGGCAGACAGACAGACAGACAGACAGACAGACAGACAGACAGACAGACATTTTTTAAAAAACACTTTTTCGGTATCAGGGGACTTCAAAACGTGGATATCGGCACATATTATTATGCGTCTTTGTTGCATAAATTAAGGGATAATATTCGTGCAAAACGTCGTGGAAAATTAATAAAGGTGTGCGATTATTGCACGACAATGCTCCCGTCCATACTGCCGCCATTTCACAAGCTGCCATCCACGAATACGGCTTTCAAGAATTGGAACATCCACCATATAGTCCGGATATAGCTCCTTGTGATTTTGTTTTGTTTTCTAATTTAAAAAAAGACCTTAGGGGATTTAGTTTTAAGGATGACAGTGAGTTGCAAGCACCTGTTATATAGGGTGTAACAAAATAAGTGTAAAACATTTCAGGGGGTGATTCCTTAGCGAAAAAGAGATAGGGTATTTCACATAAAAAAACTTCAATGGAGCATCCCTTGTTAAGATACAGCCCCATAAAGGGGGTACATAAAATTTGTTTTACAATTTTTCTCACAAACACTAAAAATGTAACTTTTTGTCTGATTATTTGTTTACCATTTAAAAATTTATTTCCAATACCTTGTTTCATTCGAAACAAAAATTGTCTCTTGAATTTTTTGCCCAAAAGTAATCAGTTCGCAGCAAAAAATTATTTTACGAACAACTACAGAGATACATCGTCATAAATGCGAACTGGATTAGTATTGTTATTTTGTAGTTACTACCTGCATCAAATTACATATGATTAAAGATGAATAAACAAAACTAATTTATTAATAACAAAACATAAAACATGTAGAAATGATAGTAAATGTTCAATATGTCCACCTTCAGTCATTACACATGCGTCTAGACGTCGGCGCATTGAGCCACGTATTCGCTCAAATATTCCTGGATTCTCTCTAATTACCCTGCACGCATCGATGATGCGGTTTCTTAAGTCCTCTACATCGCGAACAGGAGTAGGATAAACCAAAGTCTGTAAATGGCCCCAAGTAGAGAAATCGAGAGGATTGAGATCCGGGGATCGAGCGGGCCAATTGGATATGTTTGGGTTAAATGCTGACGTGCTGCTTGACTAAAATGGGCGGGAGCCCCATCATGCATAAAAAACATATGCCTTCTGACGCCCAAAGGAACTTTCTCCAGCAGTACTGGATGCACTTCTCTTAAAAATTGAGTGTATGCCTCACCATTTAATCGAGGAGAAAGAAAATGAGGGCCAATTAAATAATCCCCAATAACTCCGAGCCACACGTTAAGAGAAAAGTGTTCTTGATGGTTAGCTTGTACAATAGCGTGAGGGTTTTCATCAGCCCATATGTGGTTATTATGCAAATTAATTATCTTGTCCCGAGAAAAAGTACATTCGTCTGTGAATTCGATCGTCTTCAGATAGTCAGGATTTCTTCTAATCATTTCCAGCATCCAATTGGAAAATTCAAGACGGTTCGGAAAATCTCGCTGTAACAGTACCTGTACTCGTTGCAGACGGTAAGGGTATAAGAGTTGTTCCTTTAAAATTCGAAATACCGTCATATGATCAACATTTAACTCGAAAGCAATCTTTCTAGTACTGCTAGTAGGTTGTTCTTCAACCAAATTAAGTACTGCTTCTTCAAGATGTGTTGTTCTAACTTCTCGATGGCGACCACAATCCTGCGTTCTTTTATCGAATGAACCATATTCTCGTAATCGTTGATGAAGTCGGGCAAATATTCTATGCGAAGGAAGCTGCCGTTGAGGATACATTTCAGCATATCTTCTAGAAGCTTCTAACCCATTCCCCTGCGACAGACCGTAAACGTAATGCATATCAGCCATTTCCTCATTTGTGTATACCATTTTAATAACAAGTGAATTATTAAACTAACAAATTACGAACAAAACAACGACACACAATTAAGTATTAATTCAATTTCAAAAATTTACAAACTGACAGCGTGATACCACTACTGGCGGCCTACTAAATAAATTAGTTTTACATTTTCGTTTTATGACGATGTATCTCTGTAGTTGTTCGTAAAATAATTTTTTGCTGCGAACTGATTACTTTTGGACAAAAAATTCAAGAGACATTTTTTGTTTCGAATGAAACAAGCTTTTGGGAATAAATTTTTAAATGGTAAACAAATAATCAGACAAAAAGTTACATTGGAAATAAATTATATTTTTAGTGTTTGTGAGAAAAATTGTAAAACAAATTTTATGTACCCCCTTTATGGTTTTTTTTTTTATATGAAAGACCCTATCTCTTTTTCGCTAAGGAATCACCCCCTGAAATGTTTTACACTTATTTTGTTAAATGGTAAACAAATAATCAAACAAAAAGTTACATTGGAAATAAATTACATTTTTAGTGTTTGTGAGAAAAATTGTAAAACAAATTTTATGTACCCCCTTTATGGGGCTGTATCTTAACAAGGGATGCTCCATTGAAGTTTTTTTATATGAAAGACCCTATCTCTTTTTCGCTAAGGAATCACCCCCCTGAAATGTTTTACACTTATTTTGTTACACCCTGTAGAATATTTTGACGGAAAAACTTCAGATTATCTTTACAAGGGTATCGAATTATTAATTAATCGTTATAATAAATGTATAGAAGTTAGGGGAGATTACATTGAAATATAACAATTCTTATATTGTTCCAAGTTTCTTTTTTGTATATCAGGTCGAGAATTTATGGCGCCTACCTCGTATGTATGTAGTGAATTTTATCTTTCCTTTTTGTTAAATGGTTTTTTTTTTACTTAGAAATTTTTAACATGTAGCTCTCGGTAAAAATTATTTTTATTCGTGGTGTTTTTCCACATCAACCAATAATGTCGCTTTATTATAGGATTGTTTACTAGATGTCTTACAGTGCACAGTTTATATATTAGTTGCAGTCTAAAATTACCTGTAGGTACACGTTGGTTTTAAAATTAACTTTCCTGTACATTATTCTTTATTTTATATTTGTTTTTCGTTAAATTCATGTTCTATTCTTAAATATACTTATTCTATTACCAATATTAAAATTAATTAAATATTCTTTGTCAACTGAACTATATATTATTGTTTTTGATGAAATTTTATTTCTTTAATACATTTTCATCAGTGGGGCTACAATAATGAAAATGCGTGTTGTTTCTAGGTTAGTTTTACATAAGTTATTAAAGAATATTATTCATTACGCTTTCAATTCTAGTTTTGTTTATATTCGTGCCTTAAAATTTAGGAATTTATTAGTATGATATTATTTCTTGTTCGTTCATATTGGTTATGGTTGTTTGTGTGTTTACTCACATGAGTGCTTGGTTATGTTTTTACTTATTTGACAAAGCTACTGACATTACTTTGATGTATTAGAGTTAGTGATTACAGTGCCGTAGAATCACCTCTCCTTGGATTTACATAATGTGTAGCAAGCGAATAGCACCTCTAATTAACACCGGCTTAATTAGAACACTGCACATTTTCACTTCAAGTTTACTTATTCAGTTGTGTTCAAATTCTTGAAAATACCATAAAAACACGCTTTCGTTGCCGAATTAGCAAGTGGGGATCTGGATACGTCACATGAAATTATATAATGACGCCTGTATATAAGTAAACCCGGTCAGCGTCAGAGGGAAATAATAAGACTGCCGACAATGAACAACCAAGTGAGACTTATGCGAAGTACGATGGTGTAGTTGTTGTAACCAGGACAGAAATCTAGCTTCTTAATTAAATTCTATATGTAGAATAACTGTAAAAGCGGCGATATTTCTAGGTCCCTACGGAAAACGTTCTTTGACGGAGGCGAAATGTATTTTTGCGGTATCTGTGTTGCGTTGAAGGAAAAATCCGTTCGCAAAAAAAACTAGGTTCTGGAGCACGTAGAAAATATCAGCAACTAGAAAGTATTTCCAGAGTTTTGTTACCTTTTGTTATGATACAATTGATTATACCAGTTGCTGTTTCGACTACTCATTTTGGCAATGTTTAATTCAGTTTGGTAACATAATATAGTAAAAGTATAGGTTACATCGTGTCGTTTTGCACAAAAGTCAATTAGTTTATGTTAGTTATACTAATATCGCAAAAACGTTGGTTTTAATTGCTCACATATTTGTAATATTTTTATCAACGCTAGTTAATTCATTGTTGTATTACTGTAATATAAACTTTAGGACTTTTACCAGAGTATTACGATGTGTAAAACTTATCATTAGATTGTTACTGTTGTGATACCTTGTAATAACAATTACTATTCTATGACAATTAAAGTTTGTCCAGGTATGTGAGTAGCAGTTAAATTGTTTGATTTCCGTAAAGAGAGTTTTAAGGCTGGACTTAAACGAGCAGACATCGACACTCTTGCTGTTATGATTGTCATATTACTTTAAAGCTTATTCTGAATATTAGTAGTGACTTTATTTAATTTTCAAGTTAAAACTAAATAAACTTGTTAACATTATTTTTAAACCAAAACCAGGATTTTATTCGGCAAACGGTTCCCTGAATTATGTGTGAGTAGTAAACAGGGCCCTTTTACGACAAATTTAGTGGTGCTAGTCCAGCTTGTCAACGTAATATATCCCTTAAGCCAATACGAGGGGTTCAAATAGGCGTTTCCGCTTATAATGCTGAAGTCTAACGTTGAGTTTCTTTCTTTTGAACCAACGGACCAATAAGTGGTTAATACACTAACTGTATTACCCCGCTATTCGTAAAATATGATTTTTTCGCTGAAGTAAAGTGCTACCTTCTGGTTTTAAGTGATTTGGTCGAAGAACTAAAAAGATTTTTCGAATAAAATTAAAAACTTAGAATATAATGTGAATAGGTTCAACAGTTTTAGTGAAATCGTGCTTTCAAATGGACACACAACGATATGCGGGCGTCTCTTAAAAATAATACAAGTTAATAGCGCTTGGAAGATTGTAATGAGTAATACGTCCAATTAAATGGTTGCAAATATACTATAAAATACGCCAATAAATAATAAATGGTTTCTAGGCCTACGCAATTTTAAGCCCCTGCAGTCAACTTCTTTTCAGATTATATTACGTCTTTTTTTGAGTGATTCTGATAGAGTTTTTTTTCCCGAGCAAGACAATGTATCATAAGTATACCCTAACATCATAAAATTTCCGAAAAAAAATGAAATTTATATTTCTTGAAACCACCATATCTTCGCAAATTGTTTACCAATCTCCGAAATTTTGTCCAGCTTGGGTGATTGTCATGTGGGCATTGTTGTTGATACTGCCTTTCTGCTTGATAATTATGTTCACCGTACTCAAAATAAACGCGAAGCAGATCGAATGTTTTTCATTACACATTTTAAACTTTTTCAGTTTAACAGATTGTGCGGTTGTCACTCATCAATTTTTGTTTCCAACGAAAATTGGATGTAATTAATTGATTCAGGGATAATATGATTTTCCCAAAGTTTTAAGTTTGTACACAGATAACACAGATCTTATTATCATAGTAATGAGAGTTACTGAAGGCAATTTCTTTAAATGGTCGATATAATTTTTACCAAACACATCTAAACAATTTTCTTTTTTTTGGAAATTTTAATATGTAATGGTATATTGTAGTACCTATATTGTCGCGAGGAGATCTATGGCAATCGTCGATAATTTTCGATGCTTTCTCTACTATCTTAGGAAGGTAAAGATCGCTAATATATATTTGGCTACAATTACGAATATTTCGTAAAATAGATTAAAATGCATATTAAAGTCGTTCTAAAATTACAACGCATTTTATCCCCACACAGATCTATAAACTTCATCATATATAAATTAGTGGTATATCGCCAATTCATAGACAAAATCGAAGCAATCGAAGCCATTACTATTATTTGTCAGGATTATTCTAATTTTAATTATTATTGTCGTTAATAGGAATAAGCCATAGTTAGATTAACTGGATATATTCGTGTGCCAACATTACCAACCATCCAAATTATTGAATATATAGATGGTCTATGGCGTTGAAGTCAAATGACCTGAAATTGACTGCGCATAGAGAGCAAGCACTCGTCTATGTATGAATTTATATATGAAATGTGAATTGCATAATGCATTATTTCCAATTTTCCGATGCAAACGAGCATTATGCGCCTCTAATGTATTATAACGGAAGCACTTCTGTATTTTCCATAAAGGAAATTCCCAGTTCAATACCACATGCATACATGAAAGTAATATTTGGTTATAGATGAAAACGTGATATCGAAAAAGTATAACATTAAGTTTGAGTACGTAGCATATAAATACGTAGGATGTTAAGACAGTTTTGTCCTTCGCTAAAATGTACATTTGAAATTAAAATAGTCTGAGGATGATCATTTGCTAATTGACAGTTATGCAGAATTAGTTCGTTAAATGTGAGTAGAATGTAATTTACCGGTTTCTATATTAAATATAAGTTGGCCAATAACGTTTTGCGGGTATGATGAAAAAGAAAACATGACAGTGTTATCAATCATGGGAAATTGTTAGCTAAAAAAAGATATTTTCCTTGCTTATTCTGTCTATTGTCTAAATATTTGCCACACACATTGGGGTTAGTTTTCCAATTTTTGTTAGGGTAAGATGCAGTCACCTGTACAAAGTACTTACTTCATGTATCAAATCTATATGAGAAAAAAGCAAGCAGATGTCAGTGGGTAAGAAATTGTCCTACATCGGCTGCATTATCATTAGCAGAAGTGCTAATTCCGTTGCAAATAATTTGCTTTATATTCTTTATGAGGAGGCATCCCACATTGCAAATGAGCGTTCGCGTGTTCGATTTATAGCTGGGAAGGTGCAAAAATGAGGTAGAGCAATATTTCAATATTATTTTGGACACACTGGATACATATGATTTAACGAACAAATCAAGGAGGATTTCCAATATAAATGTTAGTCGAAAGATGGAAAACTAACGTAAGAAACAAAAAGAAAATTGAAGAGAATTAAAAAGCCAAAAATAGAAAATTACTATAAAAAAGCAAGCTAAAACATAAAAAAAATATATGAAAAAATATCAGCATTAGTGACGACGAATATGATTTTACTAAATTAGTTTTGGATTACGGCTCAGATGATATCAAGAGTGATAATAATGCAATTTGCATTTTGGGCGTAAGAGGAATACGTTTGATAGACATTCTTTTCACTGTTGTATTTGATCTAAGGTGGAATTAAATTGTAGAAACGATGCCTAACTCAACTGTTCGTATAAAATAGTTATATGGCATTTTCCCTCATATCCAAAATATTTCTTTAATTGTTTTTCATAACTTCCACATTCCAATTACTTTTAATTGATTTGTAAACATGTATTCCTTCAATAAATATTTTTGAATTAAACAAAATATTTAAATTATTCTTTTTGAAATTACTATAAAATGTTATGCAACTTTTCCCCGGTTAGGTACCATACATACAAACAGACCAATAATTTGGCTTTTCTATAATTACACCAAAAAGCTTCCTAGTACTGTCAATATAAAGATATGAAATTCCAGCAACATTTATTTGAGTTATATTCAAAATTTTATGAAAACTAATCTATATCAGTTATGATTTTTCGTTTTCTTTTAAAACAAAATTGGCAATGATGATGATTAGCTTGAAAATCCTAAAGATATACTAGAATCGTTTTAGCAACCGACACAACCAAGTACGAAATAGAGACAGCGCTCTAAATTGAGCGTGGAAGAATTTTATTTAGAAGCAAAACAAAAAACAATGATGGATCCTCTTTATTCTTTACAAAAGTTTTAAAATTTACTCTAGGGGACTAGTTTCGACATTATGTCATCATCAGCCTAGAATAGTCAAATGTTTTTCAAAGTATCTCTTATCATAAGTTAATGTATGCAGATATAACTATGGGTTTAATAGGATATTTCGAAAATATTTGATAGGTGGTTTTCATATTAAAATAAGATGATGATAGATAAATATTTTTAGATAAAAATTACACGTAAAATATTAAAAACACAAGTCACGTGACATAGTGTATTATTTAGATAATAAAGGAAATTAAAGCAATTAATTTTTAAGGATATACAGTTTGCGCTACTAAAATACTATTACATGAAAATCAGTTAAAAATGAATATCATTCACACTTCGCCGCAAAATTAAGGGATAATGAAATTTTTGTTTAAAAAACCTTTTTTTTTTGGCAAAATTAATGAAGGAATATAATTTGCCAATTATTCTTTTGGATTTTTTGTACAAATCTACTTTTTAAAGTGTTCATTTCAATTTTAATTATTTTATCTAATAAAAAAAAATGTAAACGTCATTAAATATACACGTCAATCACGCCATGAACGGTAACAGGTAATATCGTCATTCATCGGAAGTTGAAGTTGTAAAATTGGTAACCCTAATCGAAGAAGGGGTACCTTCAACAAGAAGTTGGCCGAAGACTGGGTGTTACACAATCTGTCATTAGTAGAGCTTGGCGACGATACCAATAGATTGATAGCTACTGCAGACGGCCAGACCAAGGTAGAAAACGCAAGACAACGATCGCAGAAGGCCGATTATTGAGGATTAATGTTAAACGAAGACGATTTTGTACTGCTAAAGCATTAAGAAATGACTTCCAGAATGCAACTGGTGTCGCAGTAAGCGCAGATGCCATTCGGAGAAGGTTGGCTGATGCTGGTCTAAAACCGTACCGACCTGCTACTGGGCCAGTGTTAACGGCTGCCCACCGAAAACTCGATTAGTATTTGCTCAAACGCACTCCCATTGGTAAATTGAAAACTGAAGACACGTTTTGTTCCAGGTTCTTCCTTTCAACTAATCAGCGTCGTGATAGAGTGTGGAGAAGACAAGGTGAACGATTTGCACAGTGTGCCATACGAGAAGAGACAAAGTTTGGTGGCGGATCAGTTATGGTGTTGTGTGGCATAACTCTTGAAAACCGTACAAACATTTATGTCATAAATAGGGGAACAATGAATGCCATATGATATCGGGATGAACTGATAGTTCCAATTGTTGAACCATTTGGTACTCTACATTGGCCAGCATTTGTATTCATGCATGAAAATGCCCGACAACACATTGCCAACATCGTAAGGTAAGAGCTGGTTGCCACCATTGTCAATGTTTTAGAGTGGCCAGCGCGAAGCCCAGATCTTAACCCCATTGAACATCTCTGGGACAATTTTGGGAGACAGATTAAAGCTTTGGAACATCCTTCTAGCACATTACAAGAACTGTCAATAAAATTGCAAGAAATTTGGGCAGCACTTCCTCAAGAAGAGATTGCTACACTAATTCGAAGTATGCCAGAAAGAATGAGGGCATGCATAAGAGCGACGGGTGGTCACATCCGTTACTAACTTTTATTGTTGATTTTTTAATGTTTATTCATTTATTCGTTAATGTGATGGTTCCTTGTTTATTGTATATTGTTGAAATTATTTTACGAATTATTGAAATAAATAATCACAAAGTTGATTAAATCTTCTTTTCTTTATATATCCAGCAATAAAATTCCATGTTTACAAGTACTTATCAAAATGTATTACATTTCATCTATTATCCCTTAATTTTGAGGCGAAGTGTCTCTATACGTGTATTTTATTTAATTCTTAACTATCTTCTTAGTATTCAAACATCGTCGATAAATCTGTATTGTTTGGATGACAATTGAAGGGTTTGGTATAAATACAATGAAATGTTGAACAAATGATGATTTCTTATTTGTTTAAAGGTTTTTCTATGTATTGAGATAAAAGGAACAGTACAGTGAACACATTCTTTTATTTATTTAAATAAGAACACACCTAAAATAAAGAAAAATGCACTTCAGCACCAATACGGGGTAAGTACAACCATCACTCAATATCTGTTCCTGCATCATCCACATCCGATAATGGTTTGGCAAAAGTATTATTCAGGCTTTCTAGATCTTTGTAAAAAGGCATGTTGGATGTTGGACATTACCATAATATTCCGGTATTTGGCATCTTTTAAATGTATAGTCATCAAGGATGACAGAGTAGCTGTGCTACGTTCATGTTAACTGTCACATTTGACCTAATATGTTACACTTAACAAATTTCCGCTTTTCATCTGACAATGCTTCATAGAGTCAGAATTTTTAGTGCAGGAATAAATATGGTAAATCTCTGCTGTACGTTGGGTTTTGGGGATCGTTAATGAAAATGTTTTCAAGTGTTCTGTAAAACCTTAAATCATGTTTTAATTAACACTTGCCATAATAAACTTTCTTGAAAAAGAATCAACTACATTTTTATATCAAACGTCGCGTCGGTCTTAATGGATGAAAAAAATTGAGAAATAGGGTGACTCAACTTCTGATTTGTTATAAAAGTCTCATCTGCTTAATTATACCTAGTACCACCTTAGGGTAAATAGCTGTAACCTATGGCCTTGCCTCGAGAGCTAATAAACACCGCAGTGTCGTGAGTATTATTGCATATTAATCTCCAGTTCTCATAGTGTGTCTGCTATTAATATTATAAATAGTTTAGTTCCCAAAAGAAACCCTGAGGAACTCCTCTTAGAATGCGAAAAGGTGAGAACAAAATCCCTCCAAACAAAACCCTGAACGATCTACCCCTCAGACACAAACTTTATGAAGTGATGATGTTTGCAAATTTTTAAGATATCCTTAGCAGCAGTGAATGTAAGATGATGTGAGTAGTAGAAAATTCTCCAAATTAGTCATTAGAGATGGTCTCCACTGAACCGGGACAAAATAAATGCCGCAGTGACTATGGAGAGCAGGAAAGTAATGACAATAGAGGCAGTTAATAAAAGCAACATAAAGAAGTGCCTGCTGTAGGTTTGGCAGTTTTAAAGAAGTTGATTGTTTAAACACGGGTAGACATATTATTTATAGCTTATTCGTCATAACGTACGATAAAAATTTCTTAGTGTTAAAAACATAAATACTTACACTAGTTTCCGTAATTTATTTATTCAATTCCCAGCCTATCTACTTGCTAGTCTTAAGCTGAAAAGGGGAAAGGATATTCATCGCGAACACGTACTGAATCTCAAAAGCATTTAAAAATGAGCAACGAGGAGTGAAGCGATCTAGCTGAGGACACCCCGATATTCAACCCGCGCCATCGCCTCTTATTAATAATGCGGTCGCGTACTCGAATTTTCTCTCGCTCTTTTTGTCACATCTTTCGGCCAAACTTTCTAGGTCTCTCGCGTTTTTTTTTAAGATTATAGGTTTAGTTTTAGCTATTGACGTAAACTTCTTCCTATGCATTTTATACTTACCAGAACTACTACAAATGAAAGTATTTTGAAATACTCATTTCATATAAGCTGCATTCCTTTCATATTTTTAAAGAACTCTTTTATATGTTTGCTAAAAAAGAAACTAACAACATTAAACATTTTTTCACAAATTATTTTTTTGTTATCCATTCATCACCAATCCACAAGCGTTCAATAGTAATACAAACCTAACGTCATTTATCCGTGCAGTATTTTCCTTTTCAATAATTTCAGATCAACTGCCAAAGTTACTATTGTAGTTTCATTCCAGGTTTTTGTATTGAGATCATATCCGGCTTGGCTCGAAATTTCGTATATATATATAATATAATTAGATTTTTCTTTGCCGTATATTCAATAATATAATAGACAACGAAAAGTAATAAAGTAAAAAAAGCAAAATAAAAATAAAAGGACGATCATGAATATGAGAAAAACAAAAATGAAAAAAAAAATTATATTGTCTGAAGAAAACACAATAGATGTTGAAACGTCACATTAATTTATAGTTTTATTAATAAGCCGCTATTCCCAAGGAACATAGCTACCAATATATATATATATATATATATATATATATATATATATATATATATATATATATATATTGTGTGTTTATTTTTCTTAACCACTTTTAATAATAATCAATAGTATGTATTCTTGGGTATGTGGTTTTTAGGTTAAAATTAAAAAAACGTGATTACTGCTGACGTTTCGATGTTTATTCACATCTTTTTCAAAACTTATGCATATTAAAATAATTAACCGGTTACAGCACGTCACAAATTAAAAATAACTGGCTTAACATTAGCCAGTTGTATTGCAAATTATTACGAATTAAAAACAATAATAAAAATAATGACATTATATCGACTGTATTTCCGAAAATGCGTGCAGCAGTAATCACGTTTTTTTAATTTTAACCTAAAAACCACATACCCAAGAATACATACTATTGATTATATATATATATATATATATATATATTGATACCCAATAAGCTGTCACCTCCGTCATTTAAATCGCGCGACCTAACCTCCACATTACAGCACTTAAATATTTTTATGAAACTTTCAAATATATCATGAGGGGAACTTCTAAAATAGGTTTCTCAAAAGAGGGGTAAAATATATTTACTTTTATTGCATATATTTTTTGTAGATACACAACAAACGATATGGCTTCAGCACCATACAGATATGCGCTCGTTGTACTGACCTCCAACAACGTTGTCAATTTGTGTAGAAGTCACTACTTGCAAACAACTGATAATTTATATATAGAAAATAAAAGAAAGCAAAGCGCTGTTCATATGACTTTTATTATATGTACATATATAGGGCGGAAAATAGCGCATAAGTTAGATAATCACACACTATTGAATTTAGATCAAAATTCAGCTATTTCTATATTTAATTTTACATATTTCGAAATACAGTTTTGTTTACAGAGCATTTTGTCATATTAATAACTTAATGGATGATTCTTTAGAAGACAATTTAATTTTACTGTGGTATATATACCCTGACCAAGCGTTGATCGTTAAAACCGTTGAAAATCTAAGAAATGTTGTACTTCCCCGGTTAAGATAAGGTGCAAAGAAGCAAATTAATTTACAACTTGCAAACCCCGTTGCGTTAGGTCATTAAAGTTGAGTTTTACTTGGCTATACTGTTTCATCTAAATTCTAGAAGATGCTAAATATAAATGTTTAAAAATGTCATATATCAATACTGAATGTTTTGAAAATTTTATTCTTTCACACTCTTCTAAACATGAAATTTCAATTAGTTATAGAGCGTCTCGCAATTAAATGTTGAGAATTTCTTGAGGGATAGCTTTTTTCCAATTCTTTTCAATTACGAGATATAATATGTTTCACTTATTTTTATTTTAGATAATTATGTAACTGAGTTTTATGGAAATTTCTCAATGTAAAATGTAGTTTACTTATATTAATTTATAAAGGAATGAGGTGTGGCCACCACAACACCTTTTTATACGTATGTGCGTTTAAAGTTATACAGAGGCTGTTCTATATTACATTTTAAATACTGTTATCTTAAAATATAAACTGCGAGTAAAGGTGTTACTTCGGGTCCGAATTTTGAGAATTTCTTTATACAAAAATTATTCAAAATCCTATTCTAATACTTCTATTCTCTTAATAAATCAGAATGCGTACTTTGCGAGATATTTGCAAAAAATGCTACTCGATAAGAGTAAAAGTATTACTTCTGGTCCGAATTATGAAATTTCTGTTACACAAAAACTATTCCATCCGGCTCTAAATGCTTTTGTACTCTTGATAAATCTATCTAAAATAAATAATTTACGAGATATTTGCAAAAAATCGTTATTCCATAAAAGTAAGTCTTACTTCCGCTCCGAATTTTGAAATCCTTCTTACACTAAAATTGTTGGAAATCAAGCTTTAAATACTCTTATAGTCATAATGTATTTATCTAGAATGCATGACTTGCGAAATATTCACAAAAAACCGATTTTCGACAAGAGTAAAATGCCTACTTCCGGTAGGATTTTCGAAAAACAACTTTGCGTAGAATTTTTCCTAAACTCATTTTAAGTACATTTGAATTCTTTATGAATTTGCTTAAACTTAGCAGTTGACGTAATATTGGTAAAATTCGATTTTTTCACTGATGTAAACTACTAAACGATTTTACTGAAAATCTAATCAGCTCTCAAGTGGGAGATTATACACGTTAATATAAAATTTGTAACTGATAGGTTTAGCCGTTTGACCGCTATGGTGGTCAGGACATACACACACAGAGAGAGAGAGGGAGAGAGAGAGAGAGAGAGAGAGGGGAGAGAGAAAGGGAGAGAGAGAGAGAGGGAGAGAGAGAGAGAGAATACTTCCTTATACTAAGTACACAGCTGAAAATTTTGTATCGAATTTCACAAAAATTGCTTGTTAATTACGATACACACAATACCTTGTGTATAACCTTGCCCAACAGCTTCTTTAGTATGCACTTTTCCCATTTCTCTTTTCCCTTCTATCATTTATAATCCGGAAGATTGAAAATTTAAATAAATTATTGTGTGATTTGTTTTCACTCAAAGCAATTGTGCTATATTTGATACCCCCTTGTGAGTATTTCAACACAACTAGTTTGTGCAGCGACACACATTTGTGAGAACGACTAAAACTTTCAACAGTGTATAAGAAAGTAAGAATATAGATTATTATACATATATTGAGCAAATTCGAACTAAGAAAGAATATAAGGCTTTCTCTTTTACTTTCTTATACGCCGTATAAGGAAGTATTGTGATGACGAATATTTTCTACCTAGAGATGTTTGCAGATGTCCACGTTTTGAATTCTCTTGATACCACAAAAGTGGTTTTTAAAAAAATTCTGTTTATCTGCTTGTCACTCTCTCTCTCTCTCCCTCTCCTCTCTCTCTCTCTCTCTCTCTCTCTCTCTCTCTCTCTCTCCCTCTCCCTCTGACCACAATAGCGGCCAAACGGCTACAGTTATCAATGCCACACGTCATATTTATGAATATAATCTCCTTCTTGAGAACTGATTAGATTTTCAGCGAAATCGGTAGAACGGAAGTAGTAGTTTACTTCAGTTAAAAAGTAAAATTTCAATAATATCTTAGGACAGTAAGTTTAAACAAATCTCTAAAGAATACAAAAATACTCAAAACTCAATTTATTTTATTATTATTATTTCATTTATTATTATATTTTTTTTCTATAAAAAAAATTTTTCGACATTCTTACTGGAAGTAGGTTTTTATTCTTATCGAAAAATGTTTTTATAAAAATATCTGGCAAATTGTGCATTCTGTACAGATTTATTAAGTGTTTAAGAGTTGGATTTGGAGAAATTTTTGTATAAAAACAATTTTCAAATTCTGACCGAAAGTAACACTTTCATTCACAGGTTTATTAAGAAGATAAGACTTAATTTGAAAAAACTTTTATATAACAAATTTGGAAGGCACATATATATATTAGAAAGTAGTGTGATGCCCACACCTCATGTTTTTGCTTACCACCATATCTTACAAACGGATAAGCCTATCATTTCCAAATTTTATATTTACGAGTATAATCTCACTCTTGAAATCTGTTCAGATTTTCAGTAAAATCGGTAGACCGGAAGTAGTAGTTTATTTCTGTGAAAAAATTAAATTTTACCAATATTATGTTGCTAAGTTTAAGCAAATTTATAAAGAATTCAAATTTACTTAAAAGTGAATTTAAAAAACAGTTTTCAAAAAACTTTTCCGAAAATCCTACCGGAAGTAGGTTTTTGTCGAGAATCTGTTTTTCGCGAATATTTCGCATGTATTGCCTTCTAGGCAAATACATTATGAGTATAAAATTATTTAAATCTTGATTTTCAACAACTTTTTTTATAAAAAAAACATTCGGACCGAAAGTAATACTTTTACTCTTATCGACTAGTTTTTTTTGCAAATATCTCGCAAAATATGCATTCAATAGAGATTTATTAAGAGAATAGAAGTACTTAGAATAGGACTTTAAATGCAAAGTATAAATAGTAAATTTTTAGTACTTTTCTCTGCCAGACATTGTTTTTCATAGATTATAATTCTAAAAATGTGCGTTAATATGTAGAAATCATTTAAACGAGTCATGTTTTTACTAATTGCGCCCATAAGAGTTCTTCGATCGTTACTCGTTATTTCATAGGAATTTTTCATAAATTGTAAAATCTTCGACGAAAAATCATTATATTTCAGAAAAGTAAAAAATCGCCTAATATATCTTGATGTTAATTTAATCAGCTCTTAAAGGTATGTAAGGGAAGCATTGCATTCTTTTACGGATAAAACATGTTTCTGTTGGTTCGTCTTTCCAGAACAGTCTGTATAAATGAAAATAATGTTGGATTGCACAGTTCATGGTTATCTATAAAATATTTTGTCATCACTTCGGTGGGTATAATAGACACATATTTTAAAATATTAATTAAAGAATTGTGAGTGATTCTATGCTGGTCTTACAAAAAGCTTATATACTACTATTTCTTTTCGTTCACAGAAAGAGAAATCAAATAAGTCTATTCTTCTTTAGTTAAAACTTTCCAACATACTTTTAAAAAAAAAGTATTCTTAAAAAAGTTGTAATCACCAGTAATCACAATTTTATGAAACGTCCACATTTGGATACAATTTATAAATACAAGAAATTAAGATCATTTAAAACTCGTAGAATTAAATTGCAAATACATCAGAATCCAAAGATTCTATTCCTTATTAATCAGAAGGAGTAAAAAATAATGTAACGAACGTCTTACGTACTAGTGTATACAATTACTGTAATATTTTATTTATTTAATAATAAAACCGGTTCTAGGGGTGATAAGAGCGAAATTTTAAATTTATTTATATAAGAAAATAAGCTCTGCTAATATTTCAACGTTAATCGATTAGAGATTTGATGAAAATACGAATTTAAACGGGAAAAATGATGTGACCTTAAGGTTTTTTAATATTTATTTTTCATTACTGCAATAAATAATTTAAGGAAATAATGCATTTTAGTTTTATCATTCTGATTTTTTTTTAAATATAAGTATATCTTTTGACGGGTCGGCGTCAGGTTAGGGCTAGATGGTACAAGTAAGTACCTTGAAGAATTCTTCAAGCTAAAGCAACATGAGCAACATTTACAAGCACTCCGAAAGATGTCTTGTGTAACAATGAACAAGATGTCTCAAGCTACAACTTGCATGGTTCCAAGCAAAATCTACATTTTGACAAAGACAGCAGAAATCTACAGTTTATATTAAAAAGAGTCAACGACACTATTTTCTATTTTTATATTGTATTGTATTGTAAGACTTTAAACAATAATGAAATTAAATTACTTATAGAGAATATAACACATGAGTTTTGCGAATTTGCAAATAAAGGAAATGAAATACATGTTTTTATATATTTTTAATATTATAACTGAATGCAATAAATTCAAAATAAATTCTCATGCAAAAATCTATTCGTATTGCGATTAAACTAATTAATGGATCGCTACTAATTTTATTTGCAATTAATTACACTGCTACACTGCTAATAATAATAATCGTAAAGGAATATTTGCTTATAATAATCAAAAAGGTAAATAATTGCTTTTCGTTAAGCGTAGCGCCTTTTAAAATATTATTGATACAATGCTTCCTTAAATAAATACAAAAAATATAATACTCTTACATGATCGCGCAGTGCATGTCTTTCCATGCAGATATTTCACAGAAGTCAAATCGAACAGTTTGTATCCAGCAGAAATATATAAAAAGCGATATATTATAAACAGCGACAGAGTTATATTGTGCATATTATTGATAGAAGTCAAATCGATCGTTCTGTATCCAGAAGAAATATATAAACCGCGCTATGTCATCAATAACGACAGAATTACATTGTGATAGAAATAACTTCAATGTTGCCATTTATCAGAGGTGACAAGATGCGGCTCGTATCAATTTGTGTGCATATATCTGATGGAGGTGAAGTCGTGCGGGTGGTATCTAGCTTGAAAAGCGATGCTAGCGTCAGCGACAAATGCCCGAACTAAAAGATTGTTTTGCGGGTATATATGGCTAAAATGACCTCCACAATAAATTTTGGCAGACGACTTCTACTGACATCTAAGGACCATTGAAAGCAAAAGCAAGGCAAATCGTTATGACTTCCATTTTTGGAGGACAGAACGTTATATATGAAGTAACAACGTATTTCGTATATCTACTTTTGAGGTAACAACGATACACTCATCAATATATATATATATATATATATATATATTAGGAGAGTTGAAAACAGCAGCAGGTATACTATTATCATTATATATTCTTTTGATAAGTAATATGCATAGCCAGATCGCAGCAATAGGCATACATTACGTTGTGTTGTTCTCTGTGGATATTCAAATGTCTGGAACAGAAGGTGCAGGTTAGAAAATACTTTTTCGCCACTAAAGATAATTGATCTGCATGCATTCTAGGAAATACCATTAATTTCAAATTTGAATCAGTTTTAAATTTGGGAAGTAAAATATTTTGACCTTCTAGTTACTTTTTAGGAGTGTTGAACACATATTTATATTGTCTTCTGCTTCAGCGGCAGGTATACTATTATCACAATATTTTTTTTTTGATAAGTAATACGCATAATAGCAAGATCGCAGCAATAGGCAACCATTACGTTGTGTTGTTCTCTGTGGATATTCAAATATCTGGAACAGAAGGCGCAGGTTAGAAAATACTGTTTCGCCACTAAAGATAATTGATCTGCATGCATTCTAGGAAATACCATTAATTTCAAATTTGAATCGGTTTTAAATTTGGGAAGTAAAATATTTTGATTTTTGCTTAATGATATTTTAATGTCAGGTTTCATGTTTTGGGGACATTTCTTTTTATGCCTCCACACTAGCCTCCTTGAATAATATCCAAGACAGTATGGACATGGTAGATAGTTTTCTTCCGTATTATTTTTAATACTTTTATGGACATGTTCATATAAAGATTAGGAATTTTTGTGAAAATTTCCTTGCTTTCGTAAACTTGATATCAACCATTTCCTTTTTATAGATTTTGGCTCAAACGATAGTATTTCCTGAACTTTTAATTCCTGTGTATGATTGCAAAGTCCAAAATTTTGCACCTCACTTAAACAATAAAAGCAATAATCGGGTTTACGTGGATATTTATGTCTTTTACCTCTATTTGGAATATTAGATTTTTAAACGGGATTTGATACACTCCCATCTTTCTGTAACCGAATACTATATATTTTACAAAAACCTTAATGAAAGACATTCAAAAAAATACAAAAGTTTTTCTTATGTTTAATCACATAGTTGGTACGGCTCCGTAAGTAGGAGACAACGTTTTATCAGATGAACTATGGAAGAGTAAGGGTGAAAATATCAATATTAAAAGTTAATTACTAAAATATTTTTATCTGAACGTTTATTATTAGAATTATGGTGTTAACAATCCAATTACTGATTTTACAAATGTATGTACAATTTAGAATAAAAATTGAAATTATTTTATTTATCATCTCAGTTCAATACCACAATAATAAATAATTATTTATTTTATAAAAATATAAAAAATCTATTTCACACGTCAATAATAATTAAACATATGTAAGCATGTACTTATATATAAACACTCTTAGTTACTATACAAATTTATCAGACATCTGTGCTTCATTGTGGAATAGTGTTTAAAATATTAGCAGTTTTTAGGGACTATATCTTGTTACATATATACATACTCATCATTTTCACAATCACACAACTGTTTTTCATTTGCTTGTTTTACTAAAGCAACCATTCATTCTTCTTCCTCTACTGTACATTTTAGCAATGCACTAATAATTATTTAACATTAAAAGCAAAGCTTTAAAATTCGTTAGAGCCGTTGAAACACAACTGCCAATATTGCAATGTTTGCTTACGAGGTATTTATTCTTCTCAATCTTAAACAACCGGAAATTACTAGAAACCCTTATATATACTAAGCATAAAGAAACGTTATTATATGCTATTGATTGGTTTATATGTGCTTATAATAATAATAATAATAATAATAATAATATCTAGTACCTCATTTATTAATTTTAACCGTTAAAAATAAATAAAATTTATTGTTTCTTTATATATGTATGTATGTATTTTGAAATATAGACTATGTATTATGTTTATATCAAATGAAGTTATTTTAACTGAAATTTTAATATATGAACGAATCATTTCAATTAAACTACGGAACATCATCTCATAAGTTCCCTTAGCATTATCAGGAAGTAGAGTGTTGCCATATCTATGGACGCGGAATCACATTTAAAATTATCTAAAACAATTAAATAATATATCCAACAAACATACATAAGTATAAGCTGAGCTATCACAATGCCAACTGCTATTGTTTCAGGCGAACTGTTTTTGTCGCTGAAAGTGATTAGACGCAGAAAGATATGTCTGTGAGATTTGTTCAATAGAAAAGTTATTGAAAATCAAGGTTTAAATACCTTCATACTCGTAATGTACCTTCCTAACAAGCATGGCTTGCGAAATATTCGCAAAAAACTGATTTTCGATAAGAGTAAAAGACCGACTTCCGGTAGGAATTTCGAAAAACGTTTTTAATAAAATTCCTCTCAAATTTAATTTTGAGTACATTTGAATTCTTCGTATGAATTTGTTTAAACATAGTACTTGACGAAATATTGGCAAAATTTAATTTTTTCACTAAAGTAAACTACTACTTCCGGTCTACCGATTTTACTGAAAATCTAATCAGATCTCAATATGGAGACTATACTCGCAAATATAAAATTTGGAATTCATAGTTATAACCATTGCACCGCTATCGTTGTCACACACACACTGACACACACACACTGGACATCTGCAAAAATCTCGCAGTCGAAGCTCTATTATACTACTACGTATAAGAAAGTAAAAAAATGTCGTATGTTTACAAGGTTATGTGTACATGTTTATATTAATGTTTAGTCTATTTCAAAGATATAAAAATTAACAAGATAGGCCACTCTTAATACTTTTCATGGAACTCTTGACAGCGCCCAGTGGTTGTAATACAAACTATGACTCTTACGTCACAGACAGCTTGAAAATACAAATCTAAAATTAAGTATATAGTAGTATTCTTTGAGTATAATATGATTCATTGAACATTACAAAAGTTAAACAATAATTAACATGAACAGTCATATTCAAATTGCAACATGTTAATCATTGAATAAACTTCGTAAATACCAATAAATCCATATATAAGATGAAAAATATACACATAGGGAATGAAAAAATGAAAATCCAAAAAATTAGTAATTATTGTATATTACACAAAACATAACATACATTAAAGAAAATAAAAATAGAAATATTTTGTACAAAATATTATACAGATGCACCTTTTGTTAATAGTAGTAGTAGCGTCATATCCTTATTTTTATAATTAAATGATGTTTATCTGTTGCTGTTAGAATTTTAAATATATAATCATTAATAATAATAATAATAATAATAATAAATGCCTTTATTGATACGTTAACATACCGTGATACAAAAACTAATACAAGTTAAACAAATGAAAGGAATACATACATATGTATATAGATTGTTTTTACTTAGTTATTTTATTGAGGACACAATCATACAAATGTCCTGCAATGTGTTCGCTTATAAATTACATACATACAATATTGAGTTAATATAATGTACCTATTTCCCAAATCCGATGGTTTTTAATAAAAACAAAAAACAAGGGTAAGGAGAGTCGAAAAATTTCAATCATTCTCAATCGAATCAATCGCAGAAGATTTGTATTTTTAATTCACTCGTGAGTTTTACTTTTTAACTCAACACTTGCATTTGATTCACTCATGAGCGATTTAAATTTTTAATGAACCGAAAAATAAAAATCCCTCGCAAATTATTCACATGTGAATAATTCTTGAATAAGTAAATTGAAGTTGAATGAAGTTTTTTGAAGGGTTTACTAGTTCTCTTCTCAACTTCTTGTCACTTATGAAATTTCAGTATTGTCACTTATGAAATTTCAGTATGAAATAAATTTGGGATAACAAACGAATTAAATAGTAATGATTAACTTCGGCTAAAGTTGGGAGGATGTGATTATAGTGGTCAATAATTTTCACTTACTTTTTTAAATGGTTGTTACAACAATATAAATTAGTTAATTAAATTTCACACTTTGCAAATCGGCAACCCTTTGTTCATTGAATAAATTAAATTAAGTAGATTACTTTCTGCTACGACCCTATAGATCACTTTTAAGAAATCCGGTAATAGCAGGATAATTGATTCATCTGAAAAAACTGGTAAGCCCACTGAAAAATATTGCAATTTTCAATTGCAATATTCAATTGCAAATCACTCTTCGCCTTTAAAAATCTTTTCTTTAATGCAAAACAGGCATATCAGGGAAATCAGAGGAAGTGTTTATAAAATTTTCAGAAAGAACATTTGTCTAAATGAGGGGTAATTCCAAGCCAATCCATGAACAAGAAAACAGCTCTACGACCTGTAGTCCTGTACCTTTTTATGCTGATTTCCGGATGTATCGCCACTATGGCGGCATAACCTTCTCAAAGGCATTAAATTGTCTAGACTAGAGAGAAATTATTTACAAGATTTGTACTGTTTTAAATATATTTTTATGAGAATCAAGGCAATTTGCAGCTTTTTGTAACTCTTGCCAGGTTGGAATTTGTCTAAATAGGATGGGAATTTCTTGTGCACGAGCGAAAATGTTCCGCTCTTTTCAGTTCATTTCTGTTCATGAGAGAAAAAATTTGGAGAGTTAAATTTTGCACTCACTCGTGAGCGAGTTAAATCAAACAAAAAAAGTTTTACTCACTCGTGAGTGTAATATATATGGAAAAAACTCATCAGTTTTAATCGCTACCGAGTATTAGGAAATAAAATTCAGCTCGTGAGTTTAAAACGAGAAGATTTGAATCTTTTTTTGGCTCGTGAGTGATTTTATCCTCACCGATTATACACTTTAGCAAGATAGTCCTTTTAAGGGATGGATCAGTAGTTCTTTCAATCCATTGATTAATATCTGCACAATGTTGATTTTGTAAATACATACACAACAATAATTCTTTATATTTGCGCATTATTTACACGTTGTACGTATTCATCCAAATGAGGAAACCTGTGTCTCGGACAAGTGCTATTAGTACACGTGATCACAGAACTCTTTATTACAACCATAGTTCACAACTTATAACAAATCTAAATAACTAATTAAACACAATGCAAGCAACACAACGCAATATGAATTATAAACGACGTATATAATTTTAGGTTAGGATTTTCACAAATTACGAGCTTTTATGTTTCGTTATGATTCGTATTCGGTAAACTTCGTATATCAACTACTAGCGGTTATTGTTTTTTTATTCTACTGTAGAACTGCAATCTTTATCTGGCAACTAAAGCAAATATCTGCAGAAAATAACAGAAAAACGGTATTCATACGCCATCTTTTGGAGGTTATTGTTTGTATTGCTTATGTTTCCATATACACCGGCTATTAGTAATATTTCTTGTATATGGTATTATACTAGTTCTTTATACATACGATTCTGAGATGAAATACTTTTTTAAGGAATTGTAATAAATTTGGTCAACAAGAAGTTAACTTCGAAATATGAAACATTCGGAAATACACAGACATAAATTAAAGCAACAGCGTGAAGTACTAGTATTGCTTCCCAAATGAACTTGTATGTCTGTGCTATCTGCCTCCATTCGCCATTTCTGGCTCTCTCGGCGTACAGAAATCGCTTTGTGAAAAATTGAAAGCGGACAGAGAGAGCATTTCGATGGCATTATAAATCGTCTATATACTTTATTGTACTTGCATCCTGGAATTTTAAAATTTCATTCAATTTTTAATACTTCATTCGGTGCGAAAAATGATAAATAATGTTTTGTATTACTCCCTATTGTTCTCATTGTTTGCGATTTGAACGGCGAAGTCTCTTTCTTTGTGTCTGCGAGCTTCACCTGTATTTATGTATATGCAGACAATGAATGGATAGAGGAGTATCGAATTATCCAGATGTTCAATTACCATCTACATAGATAGATTTACTGAAATATACATGTCGGAATTATGACGGGCTAAACTATATTATTGGGAAAGGTTTAGTTTGTACGTACTATTATCAAAATTTGATCAAATTCCTACACTAATGATCTATGATATTAATCAGTGAAATATTGTTATTAACATCCAAATGCCCTGCTCAAAATTATTACGGTATGTTGTATTATAACAGAATTTGGCTTTTGTATTTTAGTTATACTTCATGTAATAAACTTAATATGCTCGATGTTGTGAAATACATATAAACGAATTAGGCTAAACTTTTAATAAGTTGATCAGCGAAGTACTATAGTAAATTTAAAAATATTTTTTTATTCTATATTAAAATTATTGTGAACATACTGACAAACTGTAATTTTATTAACCTTGGTAAAGACTCGCCCACTCAGTCTTTATCAAGGTTAATAAAATTACAATTTGTCTTAAAATGCCTCATACAGATTATAGATAAATATGATTTTATTTCATTCTGATATAAACGTAGAGACAGAATAACATGTAAAGTTATATTTATGTAGTGCGCTAGAGAAAATGGAATAACGAAATTTAAGTATTAGAAAACGCAACAACATTGAAAACTGAGGGAAATGTGTAGTCAGTGACGACCCTTATCAGAAAGTCGACTGACTTTTATAATAATTAGTAATAAATTATAAGTTAGTCGGGCTATCCATCTTCAAGTTTTCACCTACCATTTGGGCATAAGAAATATATGTCCAAGATTGTGATAAAAAATCTCAGCATTAAACAGAAAGAAATAGAATGATTCTAAAATGACGCAGGTTTCTTCGGCTGTGTAATGATTCCTTATAAAACATGGCGTTCAAGTACGATCTCAAGTCAGTAGTGGCATGCTGGTAAATTCTTAATCAAAGAAAGCTCGCAAGAGCAAATAATAATCAATTCCATGCTCATTAGTGTTTTCTTTCACAGTAGGGTTGAAACATTTAGAAATACCTGTTATGTTTCAGTAACAATCATTGTTGCCGGTGTGACAAGTAGCATGTGTAATCACAGAAGCTTTGAAACAACTATATTCATGCGCTTCTTTTTGTGAAGTTGACAGGCGTATATATACTATGCCCAGAGAATTTTAGCTTCTTTTTAAAAGTGAAGCCTCATAAGACACTAGGGTAAGCTCGATTGTTAATATCATTTAATTATAATCTCAAGGCATCTTATTTGTTAATGATAATAAGTAATGCACCTTTTGATAATTGTTTCTAATTTTACAAGAGTTTTTTGTAGCGCCTATATTTTAACCACAAAGAAGCACATGCTAATTGTTAATTCGACTTTTAGGCTTTAAGGAAAATCCTTTGTTACCTTTTAAAAGAAAAGGAAATATTGCAAGTAACAACCTGAGCATCCAATATGTGTAACAACGAAATGAACATCTAGATAAGGAATAATGTAACGAACGAGATTCTTTAAAATAAGTGGCAAGCTGTTAGGCAGAGAATGCAGATATGTGCAACAGGCGGCAGTAGGTACATGTGTAAATATTGCAAGATATTAATTATGCACCGGGATAATCCTGTAAGTACACATGCCAGTGCATAAGAAGCAAGGCGCAGCTGAGAACTATTGTAACATTATCACCTGTATGAAACCATTATTTAGCAGTGCAAGAAAGTCGACTTTTTCCAGTGTCGGATGCAGATGTGATGCAGTGTCAAGCGGATTCACAGACTTTGACTTACATATTTCAACGAGATCTTCACTTGTGCAGATTATATTATATAAGATAAGTAATACCAATTGTAGTTTATGTATCAAAAGCAAAGGCTTCAAGATACTTTAACTAATTAACACCTTTTAGCATTGTTGTTCGGATGTTCTTTGTATTTGTGTTGAAACCCAAGACTCCGGAATAAGTTGACATTAACATCTCTTTAGCTTTGTTGTCAACAAGAGCATTGTTGTATTTTAGAGCATTGTAGTTCATTATATTTGTATTAAGTGATACGCACATCATACCACCTAATGTGGATTATTTATAAGTCAATAAAGAAATCTCTAACAGCTGTTACGAGCCAGATCATGTATATTTAGAATCTTTGAGAACTATGTGCATTAAGTTGACTGCATTTTGACAATTTGTATGTGTTTGTGTTATACAGTAGCTGTGTTTTCGTTCATATATACTTTATTTACTATTAATTATACTATTAATTAGATCTTTAATTGCTATCGCTATAAGTCCTAATCCTTGTTTTCATGTTTTGGCAAATAAATACATGTGGCGTTTAAGAACCTCGGCCTTTTGTACCGACTAACGAGTTACAGAGGCAACGTTTTTGATTTTCGTTTTAATTATTAAGCGAGTTCAATGGCGTATTAAAATGACATTCTTATTGGACCAAAACATCTAGTCAAAGATATAAGGGTGGTTGCAGGGTATCGTTCTCAAAGAGTGCTTCCTTGAGACACTGTCAACCTATATCCTTGATAAGCGCAATTCTTCAATGAGCTTTGATAATGTGCGGTCTGACGCTTAGCACACGCACATTGCAAATATTTGGATGCTTCACCCCATAGCAACGCCTTAGTTAGTTTATTACAAAAAGAAATTAATAAATTGAAAATGTTATTTTTTGTAGGGGAACGTGTTCCAATATCGACCAGCGGGCAATATCGACCACCTATATTTTTCAAATGTAGCGCTACATTTCAATGCTCTTAGGTGCTGCTATCTGGCAAGGTAGTTGTGAAACTAACAGAAACTTTTGTGGGCAGTCGAATGTGTGGTTAGAGAGAAATGAAATAAAGTTGTTTTTTGGCTGATTTTTTATAATTTTCTAGCATCAGGAAATAAGGTTAGTAATTTTTATGCGTTATTGTGTTGAAAATATATTTTAACTACTTACATTAGCGTATGATTGTCAATCTATCACGGGATTTAAATCGACACAATTGTGAGGTTAGGCATCAAATTTGACAAAAAATATACTGCTGTGTCTTCAACGGGTAATATCGATCAGGTGGTCGATATTACCCATTACAGTGGTCGATATTGTACGCTTTGTTTTTTAATGGGTATTTTTTCTCATCGACAGATGCCAAGAAATTATACACGAAAAACAGCTCGTTCATCCTGGACCGAAGAAGAGATGAAACAGGCATTAAATGCGGTTGATCAAAAATTGTGTTCAATTAGAAAAGCAGCGGCTCTCTACTCGATTCCATATGGTACCTTACAAGACCGTCTTAAAAATAAGTTTCCAGCCAAGAAAATTACGTTAGGAAGAAAACCAGTTTTTTCTGACGAACAAGAAAAGCAACTGGCTGATTATGTAACTAAATTATCAAATCTGTTCTATGGACTGACACCAAACAGTATCCGGAAAGTTGCATATGATTATGCTGAAGCAAACCATATAAAAAATAACTTCAACCACAATAAAAAAACATGTGGAAAGGAATGGCTATATGGTTTCCTGAAGAGACATCCCCAGCTTTCGCTAAGAAAGCCAGAAGCCACTAGCAAGAATAGAGTCCTGGCTTTTAATAAACCGGATATACACTTGCTTTATGACAACGTGGCAACACTCCTAGAAAAATACAATTTTGGCCCGGACCGCATATATAATGTGGACGAGACCGGGATAACAACTGTACACAAACCACCTCGCGTTATTGCACCAAAGGGAAGAAAGCAAGTGGGATCTATCACAAGTGGAGAGCGAGGTCAAACTACCACTATAGTTTGCTGTATGAGTGCTGCAGGGCAGTATGTTCCACCAATGTTTGTTTTCAAAAGAAAAAGAATGAAGGAGGGATTGAGTAAAAATGGTCCAGTTGGCTCGATCTATCGCTGCTCAGAATCCGGTTGGATAACACAAGAATTATTTACAGAATGGTTAAAACATTTTCGCAATTTCGTGAAAGCCACCCTTGATGATCCTGTCCTACTCATTCTAGACAACCACACATCACATTCTACTTTGCACTCCTACAATTACTGTCGTGCAAATGGAATCATCATGGTTTCTCTTCCCTCCCACACATCGCATAGGGTTCAACCATTGGATGTGACTTTCTTCAGTGGATTGAAATCTGCATACAATCACGAGTGTGACCTATATATGAAATCGCATTACTATGAAACAATCGCTGTAACAGATATAGCCGAGTTATTTGCTAAAGCCTATAACAGGGTGGCTACCATTGAAAAAGGCGTAAATGGTTTTAAAACTACAGAATTATATTCGCTGGACAGAAATGTATTTAAAGAGGAAGACTTTACTCATATACCTGAGGAGTCATCTGCTCTTACCGCGGATAACATGGTCATACCAGCTTTAGTTGTTAATTCCGATACTCCACTTTCGTTAAGTCCCGTTGCTGGCCCAAGTGGGTTGATTTCTATTAGCAAGAATAAGAACATAATTTCTGGTTTGGAAAAAAACTTGAAGCAAAATAATTTTAAAGACACTTTCTCCGACACTGATGAATCATCCTGCGAGCTGCAAGAAGTTTATGATAATGATGCGACCGATGATGAAGATAAAACTATACAGATCAAGACCAAATCCTTCGAAGACATATATCCAACACCTAAGCCTAAACCAAGACACAGCAAAAGAAAGAAACAGAAATCCGAAGTCTTGACCTCAACACCGATGAAGGAACAGCTGGAAACAAAAGAACTAAAGAGACAAGAGAAAGCCGCTGCTGCTGTGACGAAACGCCTACTTTGCACAGTTGGCAAAACTAAAGAACCCAACAGAAAAAGGAAAAAGGAGACGAAGTTCAATAAGAAACGAGTTGTTGACGTGATAGAGGAAAAAACAGCATCAACATGTTATGTTTGCGGTGAATTTGGGGCGGATAATGAAGAGTGGTGGCGGTGCAGATCATGTGCCACATGGTTCCACGCTGCTTGCACCACTGTAGAAAGTGCAGAATACTTTACATCATGTAATAATTGCCAGTAAACACCATTCATTTAGTTATTATTGTTATGGTCGATATTTCCCTACGCGTGGTCGATATTTCCCATTGGTGGTCGTGTAATACCGACCACACAACAGTTTTGTATTTTTTTTATTTTCCCAAAATAAATTACGTTTAAAGGTTAAGTTGTGCTTACATACTTACCTTCAAGATCAGTCAATGTATTCACATCAATATATGTTCATTTTATCGACGCATATTTATAATATACATTTATTTGTGTTAAGTGGTCGATATTAGACCACCTTCCTATATATCATTAATGAATATTGCTAAAATTAAAATTAATATAATATGTACCGAAACTATTTAATAGATGATTTTCGTTTATCAGTAATTGATAAATATTAATTTACGCGTAATAAATAAAACAATTCATACGGTTATTCTTTTTATTTATAAATTTCTATTGTTCAGAGTTTTTCCTCCTAATCTATCTAATACGTACATATTTTTGGTATGTAGGTACTCTTACATACGCTTCAACTGTTATGCACTTTTTTCGTTGATTCGGTTTTAAAGTCTTTTATCAAATATGTTAGTTTGTTTGTTATGAGATGGGTGTGCGCGGTGTAGCTTCAGACTGGATTAAGTCCTATCTTAGTGACAGAAAATAGAATTTCTCTGTTATACAAATACTAGAGTGTCAATATATGTTTCTATTTTTATTATTCATTTGTAATTGCTTTGAGGATGAGTTCCTGAACACTTAACAGGTTTTCAAGTGTATTCAGCAAAAGTTATAAAACATACTTGGCCACTTCAAAAGCTCGAGTAGCTACAGGCACGTTCAGTTAATTTAGAAAGCCATAGGGCAGCCGAAAGTACTGTATGGGAATACAACTATAACATATCTGCATTTCGCGTGTTTGGATTAATTATTTCAAATAGTCCAAGGTTTCGCGTAATAGAAAATCCACGTGCAACAGGTGATGAAAATTACGAAAGGTTTTTCAACATCTTCCACACTATATACACAAAATATCAACCAACAACTATATATATACAAAATACATCACATAATTTTCTTCAAAATCAAAATATATATGTTTGTGCTTTGATTTAACTCAAGACTCGAATCTAAAATTTTTTTAATATTTCTTATGACAACAAATATCTTCCGAAAGCAATCCTTACTTTTCACACAATTATGATTGGTATACATTTAGACTAGTAGATCAATATTTGTACGTAAGGGCTCACATATACCTGAGCACCTAAAAGTAGGGTCACTTTTAAGATTATTTTTCGTGTATAAAACTGCATTGTTTTTGAAAACCATAATATACATTTTGAAGTATGGCATTTATTATAAATTGTGTGAAAATCGGGTTCGAAAATTTCGAACGGTAAAAAAATTACAATCGTTTTCCTTAGTTGGGTTTTTGTCGACAGCGTTGGCGGTACCAGACGTGCCTCTGCCATTTCTTATTTGAAAAAAAAACAAAAATTATTTTCTTAAAGTAGATAGACAGAACTAGTACTTATCGAGCCGGAATTTGCGAATTCAATTTTTTCGAGTCATGGCAGTCATTTGAATAAAATTGGCGGTTTTTCGCCTTAAAATTGTAAATTGTAAAATTCGGTTTTGAAAATACTGTTTTACGTCTAGCTGCGCCCCGACCGTTATTTGTTGCTTACCCGGTCAGTTACAAAACGCTATAACTTCGTCATAATTGCGAATTTCCTTATGAAATTTTCAGGATAGACACTGGAAGGATAGTACTTTCGAATGAGCACCTTTTTGAAAAATCGATTTTCCCGATTTACCCAGGTATATGTGAGCCCTTAATAGAAGTAATAATTACAAATATACTGATTGCAGTAAAATTAACACTTTAATTATAAAAATTCATATTAATCGGTTTCAGTTTACCTACTGTGCTACTAAAAGTTTGGAAACTTTAGTTTGACGAATACTTTAATAATACAACATATACCTCTGACTGTTTCGAATATAACTATGTGTATTTTTCATGTATTTGTTATTAAATTTCATTTTAATATGTTCGAAATTATCAAAATCCTCTCGTAAAAAAAAATTCAAAGGAAAAAGAGAATGTCATCTGAATTTTGTAATACAAAGCACTTGTTTAAAATACGTTTCCCTTCACCAACTAGAGCTTGTATTCATACAGATCCACTCAAATGAATGCAGCAGTTTAAAATGGGGTATTAATTCCGATACAAATGAAAGTACCTAAAAGCTATTAAAAAATTCAAAAACGAAGGGAAGTAAATAACCGTACATGTCATTCGTTTCATTTACATTCAACTCTGGATGTTTCACCGAGTTTTCTTCTTTTTTCTAATTTTTTTTTACTTTCGAGTATTTGATACGTATATGGAAGCATAGCGAAGAAGGGAAGAGACAGAAAAAAGCACGGGCAGAATATTTCCGAGAGGGAAAGAACGAGAGAGCAAGAAAGAGAGAGATCCTATACCTGTGTGCATATTCCGTTTTATCCGTATTTCGGGGCGACTCACTGTTTTGTATTCATCGAATTTTAAAATTAATTTCCAATCCACTTGGATAAAGATGGAAACAAGTAAAATGCATTATGTCTGGCTGGAGTCCGTGATTTATCCACGGATATGGAAAATTAAATTAAGACACTCGATGATATTTTACACGTAATCTCTATGGAACAAAGGAACGCTAGATCAATATTGATGCGGTAAGTTAAAATATTACCAACAGAAATGTTATTTTTGTTGAAATCTATTGTACACGGCCAAGTTTGTTTAGAATATGCAATGTATTATTTTCAAGTTATAATGTTGAAGATTCAACAATAAAAATCGTACGAACAGCTTGTTGCAATTTTTGCACAGACGTCTAGCTATAAATTATAACTAGAAAATGTTTTTCGAAATTCTTAAAGAAATTTGTTCCAAGGAATTATAACAATAATTATTACTTGCTAGAGATTTTTGTTACACCATACTGATGATGGCCAATGAATCTGAAACACGTGTCTGCGGTTGCACTTCAGCGAATTTGCCCGATATTTATTTCTCTTGTATATACACTTTTAAGGAGGCAAGCTTCCTTCCGGTATACAAGTAAAAATATAGATTAAATAATTATAAAATAAATGAATTACAATATGAATGTTAATTATGGAAGCATGTAGCCAAGCGAATTAGAATTAATTATAGTAAAAATTAAGTACTTTATTATTAAGCAAATGTATGGAAATTGTTTAAAAGCAGACGTTAACAATCGCTACTTCCGTAGAGTGTTAAAAGTCCAAGTTTATAAATATGGCGCAACAACTGTCATTCGAAATATTAAAAAATTTTTACTTCGTTTTAAAATAAGTTTTGAAAAATGCTTTATTTTAATATGACAAAGTACGTTTTTTTAAATTTATTTATAGCTAAAAATCAGACTTTCGGAAGAGTGCACCTTGGCATTTTTTACTTTCCTATACATAGCATAAGGTAGTATTGTGATCATGAACATTTTTAACCTCGAGATTTTTGCAAATATCCACGTTTTGAAGTACACTGATACCAAAAAAACAGGTTTTTAAAAAACCTCTTTCACTTTCTTCCTCTCCCTGTTACCACGATAGTGGTCAAAAGGCTGAAAATATCCATTACACATTTTATATTCACGAGCATAATTTCCCTCTTGAGATCTGATTAGATTTTCGTCAAAATCGCCAGAGAGAAAGTAGTTGTTTACTTCAGTGAAAAAATGGAATTTTACCAATATTTTGTCAACTACTAAGTTTAGACAAATTTATAAAGAAATCAAATGTACTCGAAAGTGAATTTGATACAAATTTCATTGAAACAGTTTTTTGAAATTCCTACCAGATGTGGGTCTTTTACTCTTGAAAATCCGTTTTTTGCGAATATCTCGCAAGTCATGCTTTCTAGGCATGTATCTAGAGCATGACTTGCGAGAGTATAAGTATTGAAAGTTTGACTTTCAATACTTTTTGTGTAAAAAAAGTTACAAAATTCGGACACGAAGCGAATACCGATTTTTTGCAAATATCTCGCAATATGCATTCTATACAGATTTATTAAGAGAATAGAATTACTTAGGATATAAATTAATATATTTTTATTAAAAATCTCTAAATTTCGGACAAGAAGTACCATATTTATAGGTTTATTTATTAGATAAAAGTTAATTTAGAACAACTTTTGTATAATTTGAAACGCACATATCTATAGATAGATATAGATATATTTGAAAATACCAGTGGCGTACAAATAGTTAGAAATACAAACATTCACACAGAAATACAATAATACATAGCACTTAACGTATAGTCAGTTTCCAAAACAGGTGTATACACACATAAATGGCAAAATAAAGAACAACAAACAAACAAACAGACAGTTGCCCAGTCCCAACGCCCGGAACGTGTGCCTTCGTCAAAAAACTCATCAATTGAGTAAAACACCTGTCTCGCCAAATATTTTTTTATGGCTATTCTGAAACTGGCAAGCGAATCGTACCTTCCCACAATCGGAAGAGAGTTATTATATTTTAACGCTTATCGGTATATGCGAATTATATTTACTGGATCTTGCAAATTCGCAACGTATATAATTAGAATTTCTCGTCGAGTAATTATGAGCATCAGCATTGGTTTGGAACTTATTGTAATTGTTAAATACATACAAGGCTGCTTCTAAAATATCTAGATTATAGGCTGTTGGTATACCTAGCTCTAGAAAGGAAGCTCTACATGTCTGCATTGGTAATAAATCTTTAATACTCCGAATTGCCTTCTTTTGCAACAATAACCTTGATTGTAGGTGTCTATTTGAACCCCACAGAATTAGACCATGGTTTAGATGTGAATTAAAATGGGCAAAATATATCATTCTGAGGGTCGTAATGTCACAAGACTTCTTCATTCTTCTTAATATGTATAGCGCTTTATTTAGTTTGGACGTAACACCATCAATATGCGAATCCCAGTTTAATTTATTGTTAATTGTTAATCCCAGCAATTTACATTCCGATGTAGAATCGAAGGCTACGCCCTCCACCTCTAGTGCCTCACCTGTATTATCCCCCTCAAAGATTAGTATTTTGGTCTTTTCAATGTTAAGTACTAATTTGTTTATAGACAGCCAATATAATAGTTCTTTCAAAGTTTTTTTGATATTATGAACAAGATTATCATGATTATCCCCGGTAACAACGAGTGTTGTGTCGTCTGCATATAGTGTTATATTCCCAGATACGTACGATGGAGGGTCACTAATATACGTAAGAAAGAGTAGGGGCCCCAGAATCGAGCCCTGGGGCACTCCTACACTGGTTTCAACAATTTTGGACTGATGTGACCGTATGAATTGATAATTGTGTAGATGTTTTATTTCAATAAATTGTGTTCGCCGGTCCAAATATGACCTCAGCAGCCCATAAGCTATTCCTCTTACCCCAAATCTATAAAGCTTGTCCTTTAGAATACTGTGATCAACTAGATCAAATGCTTTCGTTAGGTCACACGCAATGCAGGCAACATGTTGCTTTTGATTTAAATTGCGTAGTATTTCGTCGACAATATTTGTTAGGGCCGTATTAGTAGATTTATTATTTACGTACCCATGTTGGTGTGATGTAATAATGTTACTGTTTGTCAGGTACGCAGTAAGTTGCCTTTTTAAAACAATTTCAAAAACCTTGGACAATGCAGGTAATATCGAAATGGGTCTATAATTATTCGGTTGATGCTTTTCTCCCCTTTTGTATATTGGAACGATTTTTGAAGTTTTAAAAGCATTAGGAAAAGTACCCCCTGTAATGAATGCATTAATAACATCTTGAAGAGGTAAAGCAATAACATTCGCGACACATTTTAGAACGCTCACTGGGACATCATCGTTTCCAGTGGCTGGTGTATTATTTAATTTTTTGATTACCCCAATTACTTCCTCGGTAGTTACTGGATTTATAAACATAGAACTTGCTACCGCTGCAGACCGTGCCTCAAAGTTTTGCGCATCTGGGGCTTTAATATCTGGCCGTTTCGCTGAGTTCTCGAACCAATCGTTAAAAATTTCGCAAATGTCCTCAGGATCCGTTGGTAAAATCCCACTTTCCGCATTCATTATTTTTAGATTGGTAAAAGGTAACGTTGTTTAATCTCGCGATTAACAATATTCCATGTTGACCTAACGACATTATTGGAATTTGCTACTGTTGCATGAATATATATGTTTTTTGCAGCGTTAATAGCTTTTTTTTTAATATGAAACAATATCTTTTGTAGTAAGCAATTAGAATCTCATTGGGAAAACCCCGTACAAGCGCGTATAGCTCCCGCTTCGTACGGCACGATTTCCGTAAACCACGAGTCATCCAGAACTTCCCTCTATCAAGTTTGTGTTTCTTATATGGAAAATGCTCATTTACGTGCCTCTGAATAATGTCATAAAATATATTAAGCTTAGTTTCTGGACTCGATTCCGTTAGGAGATCCCCCCAATTCACCTCACTCATAGTCTCAATGAAATTGCCAAAACTCTCCCGAGTGTAAAAACGTTTCATTTCAAAACTACTCTTCCTTTGAAAGTTGCAATCAATTGAAATAGTTAGACAGTTGTGATCTGATAAATGTATACCTTCATTTTCAACTGTATATCTATAATTACTTCGTATGAGTATGTTATCTATGCATGTTTTTGACATGTCTGTAACTCGCGTAGGAGAGGAAACGGTAAAAGTTAAATTATGCGATTTTGCTAGGTTTTTAAAAGTTTTAGTGACATTGGTTGACTCCAAAACATTTATATTAAAATCCCCACACAATACCAAATTCTGACACTTTTTGTGGTAATTAAGAACATATTCTAATTTTTCAAAAAAATGCTAATATCGGAAGTTGGAGATCTATAAAATGATAATAGTATCAGGGAAGGCTTCTCTGTCTAAATGGCGCAGTATTCGAAATACTATTCGCAAGGCACATCTGGCAAAGATACGCTAGATATCGATAAACCTCGTTTTATTAAAATTAATGAGCCACCATGCTTACTAACCTCTCTAGCAAAAAAACTACCTACATAATATCGCGAAAAAGTTAAACATGAAATCTGATCCGAATCAAGCCAGTGTTCAGTTACGCATGCCAGGTCTACCTCATTATCCATTAAAAAAGTTCAAATTCGTCAACCTTACCCAGCAAGCTCCGAACGTTCAGACTGAGCACCCTCAATAATCCTCGTCGCTGCACGCCACTAAAAACTCTTCCTGATCTTCGCCCCCGTATCGCCTGCTTCGAATTCGTCTTTTTCGGTATATCCTCCGCTGTAAGAGTTGTCATTGTAGTCTTTACTGTTTCTGTCCATTCGTCCTTCCGCTGGTTCCGTTACGCACTTATTGGATGAACCCTGTGTCACGTTTGCCGCGTTGAAAGTTTTAACTGTTGTTATTCTATCGCACTCTCTTTTATTAATTTTTTTTATAAGAAAGTTGTTTGGTGGCCACACCTCATTTTCGAGGAATTGATTTTGAAGAATTAGCTTGCGACTTTTCGATGACACATCTGCGCATTCACCAAAACAAAGGTCTATAGGTAATAGGTAAATGTTTATAGTAGCCAACGTGAAATACGAGCAACAGAAATTTGTTAAAAAAAATCAATAAAATCTAGCAATATTAATGTTAACAAGTTATAAAAATTTACATTGCTACATATTTTTCTATGTATTTTTTGACACCAGATGTTAATTCATTAAATAGAAAGGATACTAACTCCAGTGTCAAACTACTGGAACTATATGTGGATAGCAAACTAACTTGGTCCAACTACATAAATGAATTGATAAAGAGACCTATAGCCTCAATATACAGTGTTCGACGAATAAGATCAGTGTCTACATCAAGCCGTGAAAATAACATATTTTGCAAATTTCCACAATGTTGCTGCTTATGGGATACAGTTCTGTGGGTTATCATCAGAACCTTGACGTATTTTTCATATTTCAAAAACGGGCGATGAGGGCTCTATGTATCCTGAGAGCTAATCAAATATGAAAACAATCATTTAAAAACAAAAAGATACTCATTACGCCAAGTGTATATATACTTACTACCGCTGCTAAGTATATACATAAAAAACAAGAGCTTTTTAGTAGAAATGCGAACATCCATGAATATAATACCCATCATAATATAGATATTAAAATAATATATCACAGAGTACAAGCCACTCTAATATATGGAGAAAACTGGGATGTTAATATACGTATTTAACCATATTCCAGAAATAATGAAATGCCTGAAACCCAACAAATTCATTACTAATTACTACTCGGCTGGTGAATGCATAGCGATAGCAGAAATTAGAAACCTGTCTTGTCTTTTGAATAAAACATTTGGCCTTTGGAATGGCCTGCGCGTTCGCCGGATATTTTTAGAGGGTTATGTAAAAAGTAAAATATACAGTTTGAGCATCTTATCCGATCAGTGTATTTATTTGTGTTGTTTGTGTATATTTTCAGGTTGCAATTGTTTGTGTTGATAAATAAGTACAAAATTCAAAGGAATTATACCGTTGTGATATTGATAGCTATTTTCTTCTTATTTTAATAGACCGACTTAAAAAAAATCATTGCTAGATAGAGGATAAGGCGATCTTTCCAAAAATGTAACATTTGACCCCATTGCAATTTAATTTTTTTGAGTTGACCCCATTTGCGCCGCCACTGGTGGTTAGGATAGAAATATAGGTAGAATTTATGCGACAGGTCGAGGTTTAAAAATAAAGTTGACCTGTCCGAGGAAAATTGCCAAAAAGTAGGGATAAAGATTTAACGAATTTTATTCCTTATTTTAGATTCACACTGTATATATAATATAATTATCATAAAAGGTTGTTTCTATTGGTTCATAGAATTTAGTTGTGATGTGATCGTGAGTCCGTCAGTAATTTTGTGAAGGTCGACTAAAATCGGTTGTAATTCCACAAAAAAAGATAGTTAGTATGTATAACGTAATTAAAAAATATCGCCTTGTAACATAATGAGATAGATGCTTTCCTAGGCATATCAAAGATTGCAGTATATTTGATTATGCTGTGAAAAAGGTCGGTTAACTTCGGGCACCCCAAAACTGAAACTGAAAATAGGTTCGTGTTAAATGGTATCAGGAAATGATCAAAAAATTGGACTCAGAAACTGCAAAATCCGTATACAATATTACGCAGGTGACATAACTTGGACATATACGCCGGAAACTAAGCAACATCCAAGTTCAACCAAATTCCAGAGAAGTGTTTGTTTGTAAAGCGCTTTAAAGAAAATGTTCGCATGTTTCTTTGGCTATATAATATACCGTATGTGTCAGTTTTCATTAGGTATAGGGATTCAATGTTTACGTGCGATTTATACGTATACAAGTAATACGTGGCAACGTGACTGTCACCAATCCCGGCAACAATTGACATCACAACGATTTTCTCCGATCTTCCCACTTCTCTCGACCAGATTTTACATTCATTGTTTAGCTGCGAACACGTTGCGATCTAGTCTGCAATAAAAGCCATCTTATTACTGGAACGGGAAACATCAAATGGCCGCCGCGATCTCCTGATCTAGAATTTTATTATTATTTTGAGAATGCTATTTTATTTACCTTATTTTTAATTTTATTAGAATTACGCTTTTGTTTGTGTCATGCAGCGTGAACGCAGCTTAAGAATTCTCTGCATTTACTGAAAGGAAAAAGAAAACCAAATCCTTGCAACTCGTAAATATTATTTCTGAACGCATTACAAACACCCAAGCCGGTGGTCGAATAGTTACTGCTAAGTTGCTAACCACGCTAACTTGTATTTACGAGCATGCATCGGTCGTGCTGGCATTGGAAAGGAAAGAAGGGGTACTATGTTGCCACGTACTGTATGGATTAATCGCCTATGGCTAATGAAAATTGACACATGCTGTATGTTATGATGAATAGTAGATCCTGCATGGTATACTACAATCTGGTTACTAGAGGTCATCGACGAAATCACGAAAAACAACACAGAACGTCTCGTCATTTTTCATCAGGATTATACAAATTCTCATCAGCTTGTCAAAGAATTGACTATTTTAGAGTAAAAAGGATCAAATTGCCTCATTGTCCATACCATCGGATTTAGCGTCTGGTGCCAAGAAAAAAATCCGTGAACAGCGATTTTAATTACCTCAATGAGCTGGTGATGAACTCAAAGACAATGTTTTTGATATACATTCGGAGTAGAAAAAATACCATTAGAATTGGTTTTGAACGCATGTGAAAGTATATAAATATTAAAGACGAATATGTTCAGAAGCAATAAAAAAAAGTTTGTATCTATACTTTTTCTCATCTACTTTCTATAAAAACTTAAAAGGCGGACCCCGTATTATTTTGTTTTTGTGCATTTTCTTCTATCTTTTCATATTGTTTTCGCTTTGTTTGCTATACAGTCAGGAATGCCGAAATCGAACATAGAGTACTGCCCTCTGGCGATCAGACCGTATTACAACACGGAGAGAGAGGGTTCAGTAAACAAAATCTTTGGCGTCTCTGAACAAAAGTCGAGTATTGAGAATAGCGCCTAGCCGATCGAGCAGAAGTTATTTAAACTTATCGATACCCACATTTTTGATGTTAATAAAAATGCGCGCAGCTCACTTGGACTTCTCCCTATGCTTCCGTATGCGTGGGTGCTTGCATGTGTGTGTGTATGTGTGTGTTTGTGATGTAGTTGGGTAATGTTGAGTAAAAGGGGGAAAACCCTTACAGTATTTGATTTACGTGGAGTCCTTTGTTCAGCAGTTCGCCAGACAAATTTTCCCGTAATAGAAATCAGTACGGTCATGGTGGGATTGTTCTCTGGGCTTTTCGGTATAGACGGGAAAGGGTAGGCAAGTGCAGACCGATGGGGAATGAGAAATGAAAAACGGCATAGTACAGCAGGGTTTATCGGCAGAGTTTCTTTTCCGCTTGTTCGATACAAATTTTAATTAAATACTTCCTTTTTAGTGCTACGTAAATTTCGTTCTGTTTTGTTTTTTCTTTCGCCTTTTATTGTCAAATCATGAAAAATGTTTTGTAATTGGAACTGCGAAATAGTTCACATCTATACCTATATTAAATGTATTCCTGCATTTGCTAAAGAACTCGATTGAAAACTTTCATGCTGCTGTGGATATTTCAGTTATTATTTCCTTTTGCGTTGCTATTGTCAGTAGTGTACTCACACCATCATTCATTACTACATACGTGTAGAATTTTTAGAGTAAATGTCTGACCCCTCTCCGTAAGCAGGGGCAACTCTGGCTTTTTGCAAATCGATTCGCTTGTATTCTAAATCTTTGTGCCACGATATCTATATACTTTTCTTGCGCACTATTTAACTTTTTCTTGACCGGAACACTATGTCTAATAGGGTGAAGGGGGTGGTCATCGATACACATTAAAACGACGACCGAAAATGCCGTCACCTTTCATTAGATATGTAGCGAGTTTCCTAAGGGTGCGTGCACTCTCACAAAGGACACAACACTCAGCAATAAACTATCAACAAGATTTAGAATTGTAATAATCCCTTTACCAGAAATCAAAGAATAAATTATAGCCTGCTATAATGTACTTACGTGTTAAATAAGTAAAAATTCCCCTATACGTATACACTCCGCAAAAAAAATATGGAATCGCCTTATCTATGAGAAGTAAATCCTTGCAGTTCTGTTTGTTTCTTTTGGTTTCATGACATTGTCATTCGCTGAGTTCATGTTAATTTTCTTTTTATAATTTCGTGAGCTTTAGGTGCTTTAGATCTTCCCATTTCTTTCAAAAATTGGTAAATTTGAAACTACAATTTTTTCTTTTAACATTTATCACGTATTTTCATGTAGAACCCTTTTGCCTGGTTTGGTAAAAATGAATGACGGTCCCTCAATGCGCAATGTACGTAATTTGAGACATGAAAAAATTGTCCAAGCCATTACGTTAATTAACAATGGTAGGAGTCAAAGATACGTTGCTAGGGTGTTAGGTGTCCGACTAACGAAGCGAGTGCTTTTATTTGCTCGAATGCGTGGAAGATGTCTTCACGCAAGTGGTTTGTACAATATTTTGTGTACGAACATTAAATTTAAAAAATATTATTGATTAATGTCAATAGTATCATACCTAACCTAAAACAGATTACCTAATTAATTCCAGCATTTCATGTAGGTAACTATTACACACGTTTCCCCAAGATTAAGTTATTATATGCTTACACAAAGTAAACATGAGGTATTTATTCTTATATTTATAAATTTATAGTACATTTATTGCGTTTTTTGGTTTAATTACAATTTATTATGAACTGCCAATATGAATGCGGTCAAATAGATGGCGCCTGAATGTCGCTTAAGATGTCGTCAAATAGATGGCGCCACAAATTTATTGGAAGAATTTATAGTATTTTATAGACTATATTTTATTACTATCAAGATAGATTTTTTTTTTTTGTCCCAAAGAGCCACTGTTTTTTTTTCAATTTTTACAGTCGCCTCGACCGGGAAATACTCTTTCCTAGTCCAGCTACATATTAACAATTAATAGTCTTAATCAATTTAAAAGGGTTACTTTTCAATTATTATGTCATAATGAATCCTACAGCACCATGGAGTATTTTGACATAACAGCCAGGCTGTATTTTTTTCTTTTTTTTATGAAATTACGAGTATCGTCTTTTTTTTATTATTACAATTTTATTATTATTTGTTGTTGGTATTATTATTATAATGTTCAGTTATCATATTTCATTTCTTCGTGACATTTGCTATGTGTTTGTTTGTTTACTGATTTGCAATAAAAAACTTTGAATTTTCCACGATTTACAACAAACAAAAAAACTGAAATTGAAGTGATGTCGACAACTAAATATTGCTACATTGAAGTCAATGATCCACGTTTACTTATATAATTTAAAATGTTTAATTAAATAAGTATTTGTAAATTGTGCTTGTAAAATAACCGAACATACACAATATAAACAACACCAAAATTAACGTTTTACATGACTTTATTCCACTGCCAGTCCCAGTTCAAGGACATTTCTTGATACTTCTAGCGAAAATTACTTCCGGTCGAGGTGGATTCAATAAAATGGCGGTTCAATGTTGCAAAATTCTTAAATTATTTCTTATTTATCACTAGAACACACCACGAGAGAAATGGCAATTAGAAATTAGAATACAATCAGAGAATGAACAAAAACTAATTATAATAAAAGCTTACCCAAAAGCACGCCAACCGTATCATACTAATTAATGATCCAGAATCACATCAGTAATTTTCATCAAAACAAAATGGAAATCAAACATAAATAATAACTACCGCATCTTATCCCACTTATGGTATAGGTATCGGCGGAAGGCATAAATAATTTGCGAAAGTTATAGAACAGCATGCTTACATGAATTTTTAATGTCTTACTATACAACAATTACTACTTAATCTAGATTTGACATGAATTGTGGTAAATGATCTCTTATTCTGCCACACAGACATGCTAAGCGCATGATTAAAAATACCATAAGCATGCGAACAAGACAAAAGAAAACTAAAGAAGGTTAAAGATGTATGATTATTAAAAAGTAGTAAAATAAGACGAAAACTGCAACAAATACATTTAATAGGGGAGTTCCAAAAAATAGCACAGAAATGTACACTATGATATGAATAATTAAGGATGACGACAGACAGAGCGAAATGATCCAAATGAAGAATAATAAAAATGGTTAATTAGATAGGTATGGTGAAATTAAAACTAAAAATTAAGATTCTAACCTCAAACATACACGGTCCTCCAAAAATAAAGAACAAAACATTTTACATTAAAAATAACAAATCAAAATTAAAAACATATCAATTGATGTAGTGGATAGGTCATAATATGCATTACATCTGATATGGTAGTTCCATAAATTGTAACATTTTATTATTGTAGAATGACTACGGTAACTAATTTACACCAAAAAAACGTTAGTAAACATCAATATTAGGGTGGCCAAAAAATTTTGGAAAGTTTGAAATTTGAAACGCATATCCTCTAATTCTTTTCAGTGGGACCTAAACACATCCTATAATAAATTTCAGCCAAATTCGAATTATTTTCTATACTAATCTTACATGTTTGGTGAAGTAAATGCACCTAATTTTATTATATTTATTATATTTCCCTTTAAGTTATAAAAAGTAAGCGGTCAACATATTTAAAAAAATAATTAATTTTTTTGTTTTGTTTTCTAAGTGAGCTTGCATTCTGAGTTGGTTTGAATTGTTAAGATTTATGCTAATAGCAGTGTTATGTTGTGCTTTTTATAGTTATACTGGTTCATAATATGGATGTATGTGTATACCTTTTATTTTATTTTATTTTAATTTATTTTATTTTAGTTTACTTATTTTTTTTTTTTTAGGACACCTGGTAGATCAGGAAGCCGTAAGGTGCAACTGACGGTGTTACCTTTTGATTCCAGACTCGTTGTTATACCTGACTGATATGTCCTATGTTATAAATAATTTGTTTTATTATATACTTATATTATGTTTGTTAGCACTGTAATGTGATGGAATCAATAAATGTATTATTATTGATATATATATATATAAATATTTCCGTTGATTTAAATTCCCATCTATAAAAAAAACGGCCCCAAACATGTTATTCCCCACTATTCCCACCCAATTATTAACTTTTTGAGGTCACTGCGTGTTAGCCTCTCGAATCTTATAAGGATTTTGTTATGCCCAAATTCTTTGGTTTTGCTTGTGTACCGTCCGTCAAAACATTTGGATCATTATTTATTGTTTCCATCCATTATTGGCAAAATTCCATTCTTGGGAAGAAATCTGTTGGTAACAATTTGTATACATTTTTAATCTTATAAGCTTTGTACTTTTCGGTTTTCAACACTTTATAGCAACTGCTTCTTGAAATTTGGAACTGGTCGGCAAGCATATTTAAGCTTGTGGAACCCTGATTTTCAACCATCAAAGAAATGTTTATTTTGGTCTCTTCTGTAACTGCAGATGGATTTCTAATTCGTTTCTTGTGGTCACAATTTACGTAGCCTGTGCTCTTGAATTCATTGTAAATTCGAGACGCTGTCGAAATACTTAAAACTGGCCGATCAGAATATGCTGCAGCATAGTTGTCAACAATATCTCTGAAGGACATTCCTTAGATACGTGTCGTAACAATTTCCACTCGTTCTGCAACTGTGAACATAGACATTTTTTTCGTAAATTTACTTGTCACTAGCGAACTGACAAGTGATGTCATCTAGCATAAAAGTTTAAATGTTTACGATACGTTGATTTTGTCACTCAATTTTGTGCGAATTAATTTCAACTGAAAAAAAAATAATTAAAAGAACAACTTCATGTCATTAAAAACATGAGGTAAAATTTTTAGGACGCAAATCCCTATGTTCCGCGCTAAAAAAATTCACGGTATACAGATTGTACATACCACTTAAAAGTCCCAGGGCAAATATCTCGGAAACGGATAAACATATTTGAATTTTGTAAAAAGCAATTACTAAAGAATGTGATTGACTCTAGTTTGCTCTCACAATTGTGTTTTATTATGTGATTATATAGATGGCGCTGCGATGAAAAGACATTTTTTGATCGCCATAATCTTCATTTGGTTTTTATTTGAAGGAGTATTAAAATTAATGTGAATTTTATTATTTGTGTTATTTTCCAAAATTTAACGCTTTCATAGATATTCGTGTTTAAAAAAAAATAAGAGTAATTTCAATTTTTGTCTTTACTTCGTTTAAATATTTAAACGGAACAAATATAACTAGCAAAGATGTTCAAAATTGTTGCCTTCTTGATTGCTACATAAGGTATATCGCCTTATTAGTTCTCTTCCGCAAACATTTAACAATGTTTTATTATAAAGGTAATTATATCTGTTATGGGTTCTTTGTAAACTTCAGCTTTCAAGTAACCCCGCAAGAAAGGATCTAATAGGGTTAGATCCGGCGAATGAGCCGGCAACTGAAGGACGCATTAGTACCAATCCAACGAAGTGGTAATATTAATATTAAAGTAGTCAATAACTATGTTGGCATTATGAGCAGATGCCCTGTCTTGATGTAACCACATATTATTTCGCAGCTTATTGGTACATCTTCCAAAAGTAGTGGTAACTCATTTAGCAGGAATTGTAAGTAGCGCACACCAGTTAATGTTTCATGATAAAAGTGGAGGCCTATGATATATCCATTTAAAATTCCTCACCAAACGTTAACGTCTAAAACTGTTTGATTTCGTGTTTGCCTTATCCACCTAGGATTATCTTCTGACCAATAACGAGCATTCTGCTTATTTTAGGCACCATTGTTGTGAAAACGACATTCGTCAGTCCATATGATCTGATTTATAAAGTTATTGTTTTCCGCTAACATTATAAAAAATTCTGCCAGATCATCGAGTCTGCGTTGATTATCTCCTATTGTTATGTGGTGCATTAAATGAACTTTTAAACAGAAAGTGTTTACTTTCTTTTAAAATCCTACGCCAAAAGATTACATTGAAATGATGCTGTTGTTTTAATTGCTGTAATGATGTACGTGGAGTACTATTAACTGTTTGTAGTAATGCTGATGTAATTTCATCATCCCTTACTCCTTTCTGTCTTAATTGTTTTGGTTTTTTGAAGCCACCGTAATTTATGAGATTTGCACACAGACTTATAAATGTTTAATGATCTGGTAAAGGCCTGTTTGGAAATCGTCGAGCATATAATCGCACTGCTTCAGATGCATTTCTTCGGAATTCTCCATAAATTAAAACCATACTCAGTTTGGCTTCATTTGTGTGTAAAACCATATTTTTAATGCGGAAGAGAACTAATAAGGCGATATACGTTATGTAGCAATCAAGAAGGCAACAAGTTTGAACATCTTTGTTAGTTATATTTGATCAGTTTAAATATTTAAACAAAATAGAGACAAAAATTAAAATTACTCTTACTTTCTTTAAACATGAATATCTATGAAACCGTTAAATTTTGGAAACTAACACAAATAATAAAATTCACATTAATTTTAATACTCTTTCAAATAAAAAACAAATGAAGATTATGGCGATCAAAAAAATTCTTTTTCTCGCAGCGCCATCTATATATTTCCATAATAAAACACAATTGAAGACCTTAGAGCAACAACGGTACAAGCCACAATCGACTCAAAATGAGTTATATGCATTTTTCACATCAGTAGGCACCTACTTACCTACGAAATAAGTTATATCGCTATTGTAACATAGATGGAGCAACAAACTTCCAAAATCCTTATGGCCTTTAAAATAAAATCAACCTTTTGAAGTGTATAAACGGTACAAGCCACGTCATTTACATCATGGAGACGTCAGGTAACATGACGACTCGACAAGATACGTCTTATTATGAAGACTTCGAAAGTGATAGTGACTCAGATTTTGGGTCTGATGATAGTGTACGGGACAAAAATTATGTACAAAGTGATAGTGAGAGTGAAACATCTTCAGTTAACGATGGGCAGGTGAGTAATTAAAATATGTGGCTTATCCCCTTATTAAGTAAAATTGTTGCGGCTTAAATTTCCTTTTTAAATATTTTCTATAATGATGTTTTCTTAACGCTAAAGTGTTACATTTGCTTATTACTTGTTCCATAATGTTTAAAAATATATATATATTATGTTTATGTTGTACATGAATTTTAAGAATACTATGTAATTGTGGCTTATCCCCTTTATCCTTTAAAAATTTTACAAAAGGTATGATTTTGCAATAAAATATAAACTAAATGTTTTTCAGCATTTTATTTGATATGAAAATGTTGTAAATTGACTAATGAATAAGCTTACTAATGAAATATCTCTGACTTGATATTGTTATAGTTAAAAATTCCAGTAAATATTGTAGCAAGATTTGAACGCAGTTTTTCGTTTTTAGGAAAGTGATTTTGCTGGTGTAACTGAAACAGGAAATGGTTCTCTAAGTACAAGAGGTTCTCTGCCCACACTAGATAAAGCTCCTCCTTCAAGATGGCGGAAAGCAAACCTTGAAAGTCAGAATAGAAATAAAAGAAAAATCAAACGAAATTTGGGTCACGATTATGTTAATAAACGACAAAAACAAGTACCTAATCGAGAAATTGGACCTCCGTGTAACTGTCGCCGAAAATGTCGGGATGCTTTGGAAGGAAAAGAAATGCAAATCTTCAACGTTTTTTGGGACTTGGCAGATTACAACAAACAGAAAATTTACCTTTTTTCACAAATGAAATCTGTCCCGAAAGCAAGGGCATACCCTAAAAAGACAAAAAGAAATGTATCGTTGCGCAAAGTTTCAATACAATATTTCGTCAAGATAAATGGTATTGACGTCAGAATATGCAAACAAGAGTTTCTTGCAGTCCACGGACTTCAAAATTCAAAAAAAAGAATTCAACTTTTGTATGAACAGATGCGCGAAGGGGCTAGTATTCCAAAAAAGGATAAACGTGGTAAACACCAGAACAGAGCGAATAAGATTAGTGACAGTGATCTTGAAAACGTAAGGACGCACATTAAGTCCATCCCTAAATATACAAGTCACTACAGTAGACAAAAAAATCCTAATAAGGTTTACATAGATCATGACTTATCAATTTCTGGTCTCTACCATGACCACTACCTTGAATGGTGTAGAGATAAAGGTTTACATCCCGTAAAAGAAAGCTACTATAGGAACGTATTTTGCAAGGAATTTAACATCGGATTTAAACTGCCCAAAACGGACACTTGCAAAACCTGTGACTTTCTCAACATTCAGATTAAAAGTGCTATGAGTAGAGGAGAATCAGCAGACCGCTTAAAGATTGAATTTGAACTACATCATCGTAGGGCAGAAGCCTTACAAAAAAGTCTCAAAGACGAAATAGAAAATGCTAAGCATACAAAAGATACCCTTGTCATAAGTTTTGATTTAGAACAGGCTCTACCTGTACCCAATTTAACAGTTGGACCTGCTTTTTATCTACGAAAAGCGTGGACATATAACTTAGGCTTACATGACTGTATTGAAGATATTGGGTACATGTATATGTGGCCTGAAAACTTGGCAAAACGTGGCAGCGATGAGATTGCTAGCATATTATATAAACATTTTAAGGAAAATCGCAATGAATATACGAAGCTCGTTGTATATAGCGATAATTGCAGCGGACAGAACAAAAATTGGACTATTGTATGCTTATGGCAACAACTAGTAAAAGAAAATATTTTCAAGACCGTGGAGCATAGATTTCTAGTAGTCGGACACACGCATCTTCCATCTGATCGTGACTTTGCGATTATAGAAAAGTATAAACGCCATTATTTAAAACAAGTATATACTCCCGATGACTGGTATCAAGCTGTTTTTAAAGCGAAAAGGAAGAATCCTTTCAAGGTCATCGTTCTTCAGCAGCAAGACATTTTCTCATTTAAGGACTTACAGTTGCAAATTACTAAGAAAACTCAGACTGATAATAAGGACAAACTTAATTTCAGTAAAATCTGTGCATTTAAATTTGTTCAAGATAGTCCAAATGTAATGTTTTTAAAACACCTTTGGAACGAAGAATTTAAATCTACTAATATTGGTAAATAAGGTGTAAGAACATCAGTAAGTCTGACCATAAGAGATTTAAAAATGAAATACGATGCACCTATTCCATTAAATCCAAAAAAACTTTCCAATCTTTTAGCACTTCTAAGGTACATACCGCCGATTTATCTAAACTATTACAGGGACATTGGCGTTGTTGATACTAATAATGTAGGTATTTCTCAGCCTGTAGAATATGATGAAAATGAGATAGAACATTTGGACAACTTTAGCGACATTGACGACGAAAATTAAAGTTATTTATACTAAAAGGGTTCTAATTTAATTTTAATTGTTACTTCTTTGTTTAAACTGCCTAACAATAATAAAAATATTCGTTTTTGTTCTGATTAAAAAAAATATCGAAAAATTTACCTAATGTAACAAGGTAATAAATAGGTCGTTAAAGCAATGTTTTTTTACTTTAGGTACATTGAGCAACTATAAAAATGATGTTATTTTCTTCCATTAAAAGTTTGTTTATTTTAGAATGTTTACTGTTTACTTCCTGTTATGAACTACGTTTTTCGAAATATGTTTTAATGTAATAAGGGTGCAAGCCAATTTTTTTTTAATAAATTAATTTTTTCGACACAAACGCTTTATTTTCAAATGTTTTTTCTTCAGAATTTTTCGAAGAACGGTTGAAAATTTTCATATAGTAAGTTATAAATTTTTTATTTTATTTCTTAGTATTTCAGGATTTAGTTAAAACTTTAAAGTTGATTTTCTCAAATACTCAATTTTGTGGCATGTACCGTTGTTGCTCTGAGGTCTTCAATTGTGAGAGCAAACTAGAGTCGATCACATTCTTTAGTAACTGCTTTTTACAAAATTCAAATATCTTTATCCGTTTCCGACATATTTGACCTGGGAGTTTTAAGTTGTACAGCCTGTATACTCAAAGTTATGTATTAAAAGATTGAATACCTTCTTTATTGTTGAACAGGTATAAGTTGCATATAACTGTTCTTAGAACCCGACAAAACTTTTTGCCGCAACTATACTGTGTCTCCTTGTCCGTGTGTTCTTTTTACACATTGGGCAATAAACGATCAATATTCCGAACTACTAATACTCCAGAGACCGTCCGTGTCTCTTCCCGGAACTGACGCACACTTATGGGATAGATTTGAGCGACAGTATAATGATAAAGGAAATAATGGGACAGTGAAAGGGGAATTTTAGGATGTGTCAGCGAGTGTCACACATGTAGATACAATCTAGTTACTGACAACGAGCCTTCGGGGACCCTGTCAACGAGATAATCAACCGTTTCACTCTCCCATTTAATGAGGGACGATTCCAGAAAACTAATGATGGCTTACGCAAACACAAAACAAACGCACCGAATTTAGAGCGTGTGTGTGAATTTCGAGCTTCATCTCAAACAGAACGGCAGCTTTTGCTCGCTAGTATATATGGATACATATATACGTGTTTGTGTGTGTGTGTGTGTGTAGTGTGCTCATGTATAAGTGTGGGTTAATTTGCCTGCTCTGTGGCGATAATAAATTGTGCGTGTACCTGATTTTCGAGTACGCTCAGGGAATTATTATTTGTAGACGGTGTCCTTATCAAAATGGGGTAATCTTATTTTGGTTAATTGAATAGAGACCTCGCCACGTAATATTAATATAATATAGAGCTTAAAGTAAAGGACTAGATTAAGTGGACGTGTTTATAAAATGGAAAACAAGTTAGCTTACGTGTATAGACTAGAGCAACCATGTGCAGAATCACACGATAGTATTCAAATGAGGTTTTATGAAATTTTCAGGACCGAGAAACGTATAGAATAAATTATTAATAAACATATTAAATATGTAGTTATGATTTATTCTGTAGATCTAATAAAGAAATAATGTGGCATTTAAATTTATAATATATTCTTTTATTAATAATTATTACTTATATAATAATGTATTCATTACTGTTTAGAACCTACGCTAGATACGTAATGTTATTCGGAAACATCAAATGTTGGAACGAGAATGTAGTGTTATATTATCTGTATACCCATGGTCAAAAAAGCTTTAAGTGGAAGCAGTTATTGAAGAACAGTTTTGAATTTCTTTTAATAATAATAATTATATACTGCACTGTAATTATAATTTTTTTCTTAGCACTAATAATTTAATTAGGCAAATCTAATATATAAAATTCTCGTGTCACAGTGTTTGTCACAAAACTCCTCCGAAACGGCTTGACCAATTCTTATGAAATTTTGTGTGTTTATTCAGCAGGTCTGAGAATAGGAAGTAAACTATTTGTCATACTCCTAGTGATAAGGGTGGTCCACCCCAAAAATTGTTTGTTTGTTTTTTGGACAAAATTTTGTATTTTATTTTTTTATGATTCGGCATTAAAAAATACATACAACCCTAAATTTTCACCCTTGTACGACCAACCCCTATTTTTTAATAGCGATATTAGTACTTTAATAATGCTCTACTCTAGCCAGGCGTCTACCGGAGTCACTTCTCACCCCGTAAACAGCACAGAGTAGGGATGAGAACGAAGCCGGTCTCCTGTCTTTCTCACACAATAAGCTTTCTCTCACTCACTAAAGTTTAGGGCCTAAACCGTTTCCCGCCATTATTATTGATTGTGCGTCGATCGTAGCAGTGACGCTTATACTTTGTCCACGTTTTGAGGTCCCCTGATTCCAAAAAAGTGGTTTTAAAAAAATGTCTCTGTGTGTGTGTGTGACCACGATAGCGGTCAAACCGCTATAGGTAGGCTTGCCAGACGTCCCGGTTTGACCGGGGCAATCCCGGATTTCAGACAAAATCCCGGTGTCCCGGCCGGTTTACTTCACGTCCCGGTAAAAATTAAATGTGATTGTATAGATGACCAAACAAGTCTAAAAATAATCTACTGTGAAGAATTATTTAGGATAATTACCTTGTCTTTATTTCTGTAGGTACTGTACGAAAAGTGAAAACTATAGAAGAGTGATGGTCTGCTAATAAAAGAAACTGAGCTAGCGTTGTTTTATTTATGTTTTAAGTTAAAGCTTATGCCTTCTATGTTAAAATGCCAAAACGGTCGTGTAAATTCACCGAGGACTTACAGAATGAATTCCCTTTTTTGAAGAAGGTATGTACTGGTACTGGTAATCAAGATCAAGACGATAGAGTTAAATGTTCACATTGAAATTCGGAGTTGTCGGTTGCTCAAGGTGGTCGATCTGATATAAATGATCATTTGCAGTCGAGTAAACACAAAAAGAGTTTAGCATGTGCTGCCAGCTCATCAAAACTGACCAGTTTTTTTAAGACTGTGAGTTTCAATGACAATATCTTAGACTTGGCAGTGAAAGAGACGACCTTTGCTTATCACACAGCAAACCGTAGCCTAAGCTTCAATTTGAATTCTTGTTCATCGATACTAATTTCTAAGTTTTTTGAACCTAAATTCTCACTCGGAAAAACTAAGTGTCAGGCAATAGTTTTAAATGTCATAGCTCCTTTAGCTCAAGAAGAGCTTAGGGAAGACTTGATCAAGTCAAACTACGTATCTGTAAGTATGGATGCATCAAACAGAAAGGATATAAAACTTGTGCCAATTGTTGTGCGCTAGTTTAATCCTAATTCAGGTGTGCAAGTAAAGCTGTTAGATTTCAAATCTGTGGTAGGTGAAACGTCTGAAATTCTTACAAATCACTTATGCTCTGTCCTGTTGCAAAACGATTTGAACAACAAAATAGTTGGCTTTTGTGGAGATAACTGCAACACTAATTTCGGTGGTGTCAAAAGAGGAGGAAAAAACAATGTTTTCCATCGACTCAGGAATAGCCTAGGACGGGAAATCAATGGAATCGGATGTGTAGCACAACTGTGTGCAAACTGCAGTAGATAGTCTCCCAATCGATATTGAGGCCTTAATGGTGAAGATTTATAAATACTTCCTCATATACACAATCCGTGTAACTACACTAAAAGAATTTTGTGAATATGCCGAGATACAGTACCGTAAACTCATACAACACGGGAACACCCGGTTTCTATTAATGATGCCCGCGCTGGAAAGAATTTTACAGATTTTTGAAAGTCTGAAAGCGTTTTTTTAGACCAAGAAATGTGTCCATCAACAATAAAAAATCTGTTTACTGATTTAACGGGCGAGCCCTACTTGTGGTTTGTCCACGGAGAGCTTGCACTGTTTAACAAGGCCATCCTGGTAATTGAAAAAGATAACACTACAGCTTTTGAGGTTACTGAAGCTCATAAAGCTCTCATAAGAAACCTGACAGAAAGAAAGGCTTCAAACTTTATCACCATGAACGCAAAGAACTGCATACTAGGACCTCTGGGAGAATAGTTTTGGAAAGGCTGAACAGTTTTCATGGGTCAATCTGGCCAAAACAAATGCTGTTGTTTGGGAAAACGCCGAAACTTCTGCTGAAATTATTAATAGCAGTCTTCTTGATGTACCTGATATAAAAATAAACAATGATCAGCTGTTTGACGAAGTTGTGCTTGCTAAGGAGTGTTTGCAGTGAAGTTGGGAACAGTGGAAGCAAAAAGAGACTACCAGAGATGTGATTATTTCAAGTGAAGAAAAATGGCTTAGGCTGTTTGGTCACTTCAAGAAGAATCACATAGCAGTCCCCAATCTGATCAAGATTATTGAGTATGTCTTCTGCTTACCTGGGACATCAGCACCAGTTGAGAGAGTATTTTCTTTGATGAACAACACATGGACTGATGATAGGAGTTTGATGAAGGAATCTACGGTTAAAGGCTTGATGATATGTAAAATTAATATCAGATTAGCTTGTGTAGATTTTTACAACAAGATTAAAAACAAAGAAGTCCTAGCCAATGAAAAGTACATGTAAATATTGTTCAAATTTTTATTCCTCATTGAAAGTGTTTCTTTTTACTTAAGTAACTTAATAAAATGTTTAAATTTATATACTTATGTCATTTATTATTACCCCTGGTTTAGGTTCCTAATCAGTAACCATTTATTCATAGCATTGAGAATAAACTACACTCTAAAAAACCGCCAAGGTTGTGTACTCTTGAATACCCCCGACGCTGGGGGCATTCCGGTGTCCCGGTTGAACATTTCAGAAATCTGGCAAGCCTAGCTATAGGTATCAATTCCAAATTTTATATTTGTGAATATAATCCCCCTCTTGAGAACTGATTTGTTTTTCAGTAAAATCGGCAGACCGGAAGTAGTACTTTACTTCAATGAAAAAAATGAGGTGTGGCCACCACACGACTTTCTTATACGTATGAGCGTTTCAAATTATAGAATTTTAAGAATTTTTTTATAAAAAAATTATTCAAAATCCTATTCTAAGTACTTCTATTCTCTTAATAAATCTCTATAGAATGTATACTTTGCAAGATATTATCAAAAAAGTGCTACTCGCTAAGAGTAAAAGTGCTACCTCCGGTCCGAATTTTGAAATTTCATATATACAAAAAATATTGCAAATCCAGTTCTAAATACCTTTGTACCCTTGATAAATATATATAGAATGCATAACATACGACATATTTGCAAAAAATCGTTATTCGATAAGAGTAAAAGTGGTACTTCCGGTCTGAATTTTGAAATTTATTTTATACAAAATATATTGAAAATTATGTCTTAAATACTTTTATACCCGTAACGTACTTGTCTAAAAAGCTTGACTTGCGAAATATTCGCAAAAAACTGATTTTCGATAAGAGTAAAAGACCTACTTCCGGTAGGAATTTCGAAAAACTTTTTAAATAAAATTATTTTCAATTTCAATTTTAAGTATATATGAATTCTTTATAAATTTGTTTAAACTTAGTAGTTGACGAAATATTGTCAAAATTCGATTTTTTCGCCGAAGTAAACTGTTACTTCCGGTCTACCGATTTTACTGAAAAACTGAATAGATCTCAAGAGGGAGATTATACACGTAAATACAAAATTTGGAATTGATATCTGCAGCGGTTTGACCGCTATCGTGGTCACACACACAGAGAGAGAGACACACACACACACAGAGAGAGACATTTTTTAAAAACCACTTTTTTGGTATCAGGGGACTTCAAAACGTGGACATCTGCAAAAATCTCGAGGTCGAAAATTTTCATCATCATAATACTTCCTTATACTACGTATAAGGAAGTATAATTGAATTTTGCCAATTATTCGTCAACTACTAAGTTTAATCAAATTTATAAAGAATCCATATGTACTCAAAACTAAATTTTAGAAGAATTTTATTGAAAAAGTTTTTCGAAATTTCTACCGGAAGTAGGTCTATTACTCTTACCGAAAATCAGTTTTTTGCGAATATTTTGCAAGTCATGCTCTTTAGACAAGTACGTTAGGAGTATACAAGTATTTAGAATTTAATTTTCGATACCTTTTGTATAATTTTTTTTTTAAATTCGGAAGTAACACTTGCTGAAATGGAATAGCGATTTTTTGCAAATATGTTGTAAATTATGCATTCTATATATATTTATCAAGATTACAAAAGTATGTAGAGCTGGATTTGCAATATTTTTTGTATACATGAAATTTCAAAATTCGGACCGGAAGTAACACTTTTACTCTTAGCAAGTAGCACTTTTTTTCGAATATCTTGCAAGTATGCATTCTATAGCGATTTATTAAGAGAATGAAAGTACTTAGAATAGGATTTTGAATAAGTTCATACGTATAAGAAAGTCGTGTGGTGGCCACACCTCATTTTTTGATTAAATTTCATCCACAATATCGTTAAGTATATTAAATATCGGTGAGCACAAATATAATTCCTGTGGAATGCCAAAAGAAGAATTGTAATCTACGACAGAATACACGTTAAAGAAAACAAAAAACATAGTACGCTTTAAATGTTAGATAAAATTTGAACAAGTAATTAAGCCACATGGAAGTTTTTATTTTAAAAGAAAGGTATTATCCTAATATCCAAGCGATCTATAGAAATCGGTGTAAGACATATCAACTTGCTCTTCGGAATACAAAGTTTCGGAAACTGAAAAATTTCCTGCCAATATTTCCTGACTTACTAATAAGACAAAAAAAAAAGAATGAGGTACGGACACCACACGACCTTTTCGTACGTATGTGCGTTCCAAAATGTGTATAGAAAAGTTGTAGTTTTTTTGTAACGCAAAACGCCGATTAGCGACAAGCAGTGCTTAGTGTAATAAATCCGTTTACGCGATTTATTTTCTAAAATGTTATATATCTTTTTCTTGCATTTGTTTAATTATTTTGTATTTTTCCATATCATTCCGGTCAATATTTCGTAAAACCCATCTCCTTAAATTATAAAGGCGGCACAAGAAATCTTATGAACTAAAACCACACCTATCGTCTATATACATGACCCAATGGGAACGTTAGACATATTGCTAAAAAGAAATTTATTAGTCTAATTCTGTCAAGAGAAGTGAATAGGTATACAAGTACCTTTAAAGGAATATATAAATATTCTTTAAGGGTAAATACAAGTGTGTGAAATAAAACTATCACACAACAGTGATATACACAACACTTGACGCCAGCCACTTTAAAGCAGACGGTCAGTAGATTTCGTTCACATGAGTTTCAAATAGTTTATTATGGGGCGGTTTGGAAAATTTATTGTTAAAGTTGCATAAATTTGTCAATAATAATAGATAATGCGGAAAGTATCTAAAATTCTTCGAAGAACATGTGTGTGGACCGGACATTTAGTCGTAGATGTTCTTACGTCTGCTAGAAAATATTAGATCACACACAGTGGTGTCAAAATTGTATTAAAGGCAAGAACAAAATAAGAAGGTACATGTGAAAGACGTACCTTTAACTAACATATGCAAAATAACTTCGACCAATAAGAATTAAAAATGGGTACGTTAACTGTATACAGGCCGTGACAATTAGACCAAGAAGTATTAAAACTAGGTACAGAAGAAAAATGGGGAGGTTTCGGCGGAGCTCCAACAGTTCTGACAATTCCGCAAAATTTTCTAATGGCGAAGCATCTCAGCCTCGACTTGAGTCCATCCGATAAACGAACAGTCGCAGATAAAGTTCTAAGTTGTGTGTTAAAAATTCGTTCTAAGAGAATATGAACTGTCTATAATTGTGTAGCCAGTTTTATTCCTTTTGTAAAATTGTGTTTTGTAATAATTTTTTTGTTGTTGGTTCTTTTTTTGTATGCGTTGTAGTAAATAATTAAATTCACCAATGATATTTGGTGAATTTATATTATTTGGTTAATTTGTGATGGTGTACACGATAGGTGGTAGAATAACAAAAAAGTTCGGTGGGTACATAGTTAATTTATTTTTTTTGTTTTGTTGTGTTTAATGTTGAATTTACGGAAAATCACCAGTAGGACGAATATAGCTACGTCCCCTTTATGTAAATAAGATTACAGAGACCCAGATAACGCCAAGTACATACTTATAGTTTGCTTATTCATTTAACGTTTATCGCATTGTGTAGTGTTTATTGTTTTGTAATGAAAAGTACATTAGCACTATTAAGTACTTAGCATTATTAACAATAAATGTTTTCTTTATATCAATCCCGAAATACTTCACTCTGGACGAGATCATAGTTATTGAACCAGCTCGACGCGTTACCCCAACAGCACGTGACACCTGAGTGGAAAGAAATATTCAATTAATGTAACTATAGTTTACATTTGGTGGCAGCGGAAACAATAATCGGCGATACCACAGGTGCAGGCTGTTACATTCGTCGTAATCAATTACTTAACTAAATATTTTAATTTTAATCAGAGTTGGAAAAATCGGCTTTAAGATGTGTTACTTAGAGGGCACATACTTTTGACAATAGATAAACATTAAGTTCTATCCCTGAAATTTCAGATCGATCCCTTTAAAGTATTTTCGAAGGCAATGCAACTTCCAAATTCCAAAATTCACAATAGAATTTTTCAACTTAAAACTATGCCTGCGGCGCACGCCAATAACTTCCGATACACGCTAAGCCATGCCACACTGAAATAACGTCATACAAAGTGTAAACAATAACGGGTATATACGCACTGAATACTTCTAAATAGACCGCATAGTTTACGGAACAATTTTCCTCTATCCGCGTATTCACAATGAAATGGAATGTAAACAATTCAAAATGTAACGTACGTCAGTATACATACGTATATCACATAATGCGTTCCGAATTGTTAGGAAAATCAAAATAAAAATTAAGCGTTACTGAATGATATTGTGTTGTTAACAGAAAATGGGTTCTTAAGACAGAGTTATATAAATGCGGCAAATAGACACTACTAAAATGAGAACGGCTTGCCACATACACGTAAGTGAACCACCTTAGGATAATTATGAACCAATAGTCAGATAGATGAATACTCAATATTGGCATCTCCACTTTAAAGTAGTTGAACTATGTAAACATACAATTATGATCCAAATATTGCATAATGATGTGAATGTGCACTTCGGACAGGCATGACTTTGCATATTCAATATTGTTATGACAATATTGGGCAGGGCTTTGCGCATTAGTGCTCCAGTGTCGGAGTGATATGATTTGTTCAACTTTATATAATCAGAAAATACGCGTGAATAAAATTTCATACCTTTTTTACTTAAAACCCTAAAACACTTATACCCTTCGAAATTCTATACTAAAATACACATTTAATAAGGCATAATTTTGGTATACGAGATTAAGTTTATAAAACGAGCGAGTTTTCTAAAGAACGAGTGGGCGAAATGCCTTATGTAACGTGTATTTATACTATTTTCTTTATTTCGGGGTTAAAATAATCAAGCAGATTCTTGACAAAATATGAATCTACGAGGGGTATATCTACATCTGCCATTGGTTGATTATAAAATAGTTTTGTTAGTGTACATGATGGGATTTTCTCCTTGAATATATTATTTGAATTTATAGTGAAAAAATAATAAAAAATACTACAGTGTCTAAAATATTTGTGTTCTAATTGTGTTGTGGTAAATAGCATTGGCGTTTTAAATAATGCATTTAGGTTAACAAATTGGGAAATGAGTTTTTTCGTTCATTTTTGAATGAATTTATAATTTTTACTTTGATGGTAATTGGTTGGATGTACTGTATATCAATATAAAAATAGCAGTAGCAAAAAGACTATAAATAAATACTGTGACTTACATATTTACATTTATATGTAAAACGTATATGCATATATCACAGCGACATATAACATCCAGTGTATCCCAAACACATGCATAAATGCATATACGTTTTACGTATAAATGTATATATGTAAGTCACAGTATTTATTTACTGCTTGATGTTAGTTTTTAACATTCATGTGTTTACACTTTTCATTTTCGTTTTGACTGTAAGATGTTGATGTTTTATTTATTTGCTTCTAACAATTTATCAATATAATTCATAAATCATGATATTTGTCATGACAAATTCAAATTTGTTAATTCTAAATTCCAGAAAGGTACTATGAGAAGGAATCTATAAATAAATACGTGGAGAACGTTTGGCACTGCTCAAATCAGTAGTCTTTACTAACTAATTGCTACTATAAATGTTTTGATGATACTACTTATCTAAAAAACTGTTATACCACAATTTAAGCTCTGGATGATGTTCATCATCTATATTATTCCTGTGAAATTGTTTATTAAATATTTGCACCGCAAGTACAAAATGTGTCAGTTACTAAAGAGCTTCCAATATACCACAAGTAGAATCATGTTTTTAATAATGACACGGTGAAAATATGGACTACAGATTACAATTCAATACCATTATAATTTGATATCGACCAAAACAATTTCAGAACAAAGAAATTATTCTGATTAATTAATATTTAAGGATGTATAACTTTCGCTACTGAAATACCAGTACTATAAAGTTATATTTAATTGTATGCCATAAATAAATGTATTAAATATTGCATATTTATATTTTATTTAATACTCGGCTCTTCTCTTTAGTAGTCGAATACTAGTATAGTATAGTTTGGATAACAATTATAGTAAATCTCAAAATATATATAGAAAAATGTCAAAATGAGTATGAATATTATTAATATATTTTGTAAGTTATATTATTTGACAACTACAATTTTGAAAAATTTTGAAAATCGACGCTATTTTAATTTATTGGCGCATGTTGGTTGCTAAAATGTTTCTTTTATATATATATGTATTACAGACACAGAGAGTTATTACACAAAATAAAAAAATACATGTCAATTTAAGAATCCTACCAATTACAAAATGTGAATGAATATACGAGATGACCGGGAACCCCAATTTTACAGCAGAAGTTTCATTAAACATTGGAGTAAACTTGTGTCTCAGGTAGTGTTCCAGAGTGAAGCGTTGGACCTATCTACCGTTAGGCATAAGGCCTTTTAAGTTGAGCCACTACTAGGTTGATGTATCGCCTTCAATTTGTTCTTTTTATTTTCCGATTATTGAATTTGGTTGCGTTTTTCTTTTAGCGAAACAATTTCTGATTTCTCCCTCCAATCACCACGGTTTTCCTTTTCATCGTTATGCTTTGCTTTTGGCGGAGTAAACTTTTTTTCTATACTTTTGTGAGGAATTCTCAATTAGTGCCCGAATGACATTAGTTATATATCTTCAAATTTCTATTCTATTGGTATGATCCACAGATTCTGCGTATTTGATTTTTTCTTAGTTTATAAGCATTTTTACAAAAAAATCTCATTTGTGTTGCTAAACTTTACACCTTATTTTAACAGTCGCAAGTATAAGTTATTATGAGTTTTAATACATCTTTATTTTGAAATTTTCTACCATCTTTTTGCCAGAAAATAAGTACAACCGTTGTAGAAGAATTTTTTCATGATGCCATTCTTTAAGTATTCATATATCTTTTCTTTCCAAATATTTGATGAGCATTTACTTCTTTTGATGTAAGCATTGTTTTTGTGATATCTGCATTCACTTTCATTTCTCTTTTTTGAAATATACATTAAATAGGATGTTTACTAAACATGCGGCAAAATTTCGACTGGTTACGTTTTGGATTTTTTGTCCTAGGGTGATTTTCGAAGAGACACTTTTGTTTCGAAGATGCAAAGCGATAAAAAATTGTTGAGACGAAAACTTTTTATTAACTACTATTACATATACAGTTTCTTAATGTACTAAATGTGCTGAAGATGATTACGCCAGATGGAATACATGTTGTGTAGGTACCATCCCAAAGTTTGGTTACACAATGTAGAGAAACCCCTATCTCTAAATTAAGATATTTAATTTAAAGTTAAACTTTAGAAATAAAATGTAAAATTATTTGTTTTGCCAGCTCAACTCAAATTATCTCAGGACGATTGGAGTTAATTGAAATGATTAAGTAAAAGGGGTTCCTGTACATTAAAAAAATACCATTTAAAAATTTTAATAATTCTTATATTAAAATCTATAATTTTACAAACAATACAAGAAGTAACATATATTTAAAGAGTAATTCTAATACATTTGAATTAGATTTTTTTTAAATAATTCTTAAACTAACAAACATTTCTGTAGGTCCTTTGTTTGATTCAATCGTAAGCTATAAAGGCCAGAATTTAGTACATACAATGCACATTCTATATTATATATGTTTATATCGATACTTGTGAACATATCAAGTTACTTTACGCATATATTTGTTAGACGATATTTATTTAATTATTTTCTGTTTGAATTTTTATTTTTACAGTCTCTCCTCCTTTATTACATAAAACATTACAGTCATTAAACAATAATCATTTAAATAATACCTTATCTAAATTCTTCTTATTCATCTTCTTTTTGTACTGTTTCCAGCAGGAACTTCGGGTTGCTTATTATCGACGAAATCTTCTTTATTTTTACGATGTTTTCAACGGTATCATCTGCTTGTTCTGCTACTCGAAATATAATCTTTATTTTAACAATATAACACGTTACACAATTACTTCTTAGGTGCAACTTTGACTACTACTTTACTACGTTTTCTCGGTAGTAAATTATTTATTGAAGTTATAGTAACATTGACTCTTATGCGTAGTCTAGTGTTAGGAGTTAGACTTTTGATACGATATTTAACGTATCTTGCTGTCGACTCTTTCTTTTCTCACGCGCATCTCCCTTTTATATCAGAATGTCTGGGGGTCCCCGCTTTCCACAAAGTTTAGGGGTTTCCATTCACATTTACACGCACATACACATTCATTTAGCCGCGGGATTGTACATTGGAGTATTTATTACGTTAATATAAGCTTTCGGCGTCACCTTTTTTTTATTCATAAATATATACAAAACCTATGACTAACATCTATTTAATAATACAATAACACATTAATTGATTTTAAATATTATTTCCCTTCAAAATATTAATAAAAAAATATACTTAATTAAATCCTTAAAAAAACTACCAATACAAGACATTACTTCAAAGATCTTGTATGTTGTCTTGGTTGGGGTTGATTAGCCAGTCACTCACACATCTAACACAAATGTTTAAGGAAAATTTATATTGAAAACAAATTTCTTTTTCTTCATTAGTTGTTATGTTCCTAATTGAATTTATAGAAGAAAGTGTTTTATCGTAAAAAGAATCGGTGCCAATAGTTCAAGGATTTGAGGAAATGTATGCTGATATAGGATTTAGTGCCTGAATAGGCTGAATGTGAAAGATGTAATTCCACTTCCAAATCTGCCAACTATTCTTGTATCCTGGATGCCCAGTATAGTACCTACATCATAGTTTCAGTTAGTCTACATTTTTAATTTTAAATATATTCAAATCTTTCTCGCCTCCTACCTGCGAGAGAAGCGTCTTTCTGAATCATCCAAGCGCAAAGAAATCTTAAAATAGCCCAATAAATTGCAAGTTTAATTTTTGTCCCAAGTTTAGTAAATCGATTTTATAGATATTCAGGTTATTTTGAAAAAATCGTTGTGATTTTGATATTAAAATTATGTCATCACTAAATATCAACTTCTTATTTATTGTTTATAATTTATAAAATGCTACAACATAGTTTAAAAGTATTGATTTGTACTCTTTAATTATGTGGTTCATTTTGAAGTTCTTATACGTTTAATCATGCTAATGTATTATGGTATATTTCACTCAATTATAAGTATGCATAGGTACGTTAAAATCATCATCATTTAGTACGTACGTGACTTCTAAAATGAGAAATTCTTTTGTATATTTAAAAGAAAGAACATTTTTAAAGCGCTTCTTTACCAAATTCATTAAATTCGCTTGTTAGCTTTTGAAGATTGATCTAAATTAACATATATCTTTATTCCTTTCTAACAAGAAAACCGTAGAGATGATTTTCCATCCGTTCTTTCGATCATTTCCTCCACCTCTTCCGTCAACTCTCTCAAACGTAATGCGATTTTGAAATAAAGCTACGAGGCTTTTTCTCTTTTTCAAATGTAAGCTTTCTCCTTCCTCCTGCTTTCATAACTATTCCCAGTTATAATATGCATTCGGAAAGACGGCAACGTAAAGGATATGAATGAAGGACGTCGTGTATTGCCCCCGTCTCTCTCGTGAAAGCAAAACAGAAAGTAGACTGCAAACTTAGTTAATGCCATTCTGTTTTCCTTTATAATGCTATTATAACAAGATGGAAAAACCGTAATACCTTAAGAGCAGCGCGCATCGGGGAGATGGGGCTAAAAGGTAGAGGGGGAAGCATTAAAACCGACCTGTCTTACCTGCATCTCACGCAGATACGGAACAATGTCAAAGGTTGGGGAGACGATGTTTCTCTCTCTTGCTCGTTGTTCTGTCGCTTAGCAACTTCTATTTCTCCTCTTTCGTTCGAACAGGATGCATCATCATCACTCCACTTACAGAACACTGAACAGCCGATCCTTCTTTGATTCCTTGTTTATATACAGTATGTTCTATATTTTGAACACCTAGTCAAAACTTATCGCAAGTTCATCGTTTATGGCCGTATTCACGGATATTAGTTATATCTTACATTTATAAACTGCAGTATTTCAAATATGGTGAAGATTGCACCTTGAAGTTTGAACCAAAAAATCAAGGAAACATCGCAGACCAAAACAAAATTAAAATAATTTTAGAATACTATGTGTTGCAATAAGGTTTAAAAAACCAATAAAGCGAGTAAAAGTCCTAAATTTATTAGAATTAAAGCGAGTCTAAAACAATTAACCCCTTAATTTATTTTATTTTGATGATAAAATTAAATTTTATAGGAATTTAAGACAAAATAACATGAAAAATATTAAACAAAAATTATTCCAACTTTTCTTGCAAAAACTATCACTTCTCACATTTAATGAAATACATCTGTATATTTGCATCCTTGTCTTTCTTCCCAATAAAGTGGGAAATAGTAATAACCGTTCCTACGAATGTCTTCTATTGGTAAATCGGCAGTGGGACTACTGCGTTTTTTAGTTGGACTTCACCATTTAGGGGATCCACTCCACCCATACGGTATCGACTTTCTTGCAAGGTACTACTACATGATTCTTATCTTTTCTACAGAAGCGTTTTACCCCTTGTGTTAGAATGCTACCCACATACACATAATGTTTACTACCTTGTTGTCATATCACTACATAATTGATATGGAATATTATCGATCTTTCTTACTTTTTCGACCATTGCACCACGCCACCTACGTTTCAAAGTTGGCTTCTTGGATATTTATAATTGGGTACTCTATTTATCCTTACTGTACCTAACGACAGTAATCCTTGTTTTGTTAGGCAAACTATTGACCCCCTTATTAAAAGAAACTTTGCACCATTAGGAACTGTATTGCTTTGGCTTCCAATAAAAATTTCGAAACCATATGAAAACCGCTTACTCCACCAAAAAAAAATGCTATGGCACACCTATGAGACTTTTTCGGAATATATTGTTTCAGCCTTGATCGTGCTGTTGTTGATATATTTTGTTTCTATGGTTAGACATTCCTGTGTCGGTATTTTCAGTAATATTTCACAAACTTTTTTGAGTAGAGGCTTATTTTGAAGAGTTTGCCATTGCCATCTCTGTTAGCTGGAATGAAATCGTTGTATTGGAATGTAAAAAACATTTCCTCGCATCTGTTACAACACATGACTTGAGAGACTAAATGATGATTCAGAATTAGATTCAGGATATTACTGGATGAAGGTAGTTGTATGATGGACATGTATAAACAAGAACCCAGAAACTGCAGCAGTTCTTTCTCTCTTACAAAAATGGCTTGTCAGGACGGTGCTGGACTGCATATAATTGACTTTTGCTTACAATTTCACTCAAAATTTCTTCTGTATAAAGGTAGTTGAAAAAGTGATATAGAATTTCAAGGTTTCTTATTTCAGCTAGAAGATCAGACATGCCAAGGAATTTTAAATCTAATTCCTGTACACACAGGTCATCTTCTTTCCAGTTGGAGAAATTTCCTTTTCTTTTACTTGCTGTATTTTGCAGCCGTTGTAGACGGTTACGAAGTAGTATATCATCTTCGCTGTCTGTATCTTCAATATCTGTCGCAGGAATTATTACTTCATCCGCCTGGCGACTTTCAATGTCAGAATCAGTTTCCTCACACAAAATTTTCACAATTCTGAGGTTGAAAATCCGCCTCGTCTGATAATGCTTCATCTTCGCTTCCTTCTGGTATATCCTAATTTATTCAAGAATTCAAAAGACAATGTGTAGAAAATCAATCAAATAACTTACCAGGCACATTCGGTAGAAAGTACTTTATACCTCTTGAATTTTGCAAATGTTAATAATTGCAACAACGCACTCAACGTACACAAACATGCACAGAAATGAAGTTGGATGTTGTAGCCATTAGTCAGATTTATGTGAATTTAAGAAAAGTGTTGGCTTCAAATGGAACGAGTCATATATGATCTGTTATGCGGTAAATGGTTAAAATATTAATAGATGTGAAAAAATAATGAAACTAATAGTACGACTAAAAATTACTCTTTGATTACACAAAAATTAAGTGTCGGGGTATATCCTTCAAACCAAATTAGTTTTGAATCCCACTTTAATTAGCTTTGTCATAGGGTTTTTCGATAATTAATCATCAACCAGCCGAACTTAATTATATGTGCTTTCATAGAGTATTAGCAATAGCAGCTGCCATTTTAATGATTTTATTCCTTGTTGCATCGGGAATCCAATTAAATAAGGGTTGAAAGATTCACCCCAACTAGAAGCGCATTAAATAATATAAAATGAAGATTAAATATCTGAATTATAGAATAGTAAACATAACAGACAAATATTAGTAAAACAAACATATTATAAAAAAAATAATTCCTAAATTGTGTCTTTAACTGACTTACGTACGGTGATTTAGAAATTTTCATGTAATTAAATCGGTAATTTAAGTTCGTAAAATTGTCATTGGCGCGTATAATTAGATACTTCTTTTTAGCCGCAATTAATCAATCAAAATCGAAGTTATGTAGATGTTGAACAAAAAATCTTATGTCCTAACTTAAGTCTATGATTTGCATTAAATATTAAATGTCAATTTTCGTCTGTCAATAATTGTCAGAAATTACTCTATCTCAGACATGATTTCGAATTTTTCTGAAGACCTATGTCATGTTCATGCCTTGAGTAATTAAGATTACGTCTAAGTATCAGTTATGTGCAAGATGTAATCAGATATAACAGTGGTCAACCGCGTGGTCAAAAATGGATAGCTATTAACAGCTTGGCGATTGCCTATAAAGATAATGATTAAGAATGTTAGAAAATTATGTATATGTACGTTACAAGCATCCGTATTGTAAAATTAGAAGAATTATTACTGAAATTATGAAAGAAGATCTATTAATTATTTTAGAAATAATCGAGAACAACTTAACTTTCACCATGTAGATGGCGCAAGTATTAAAATATTTCTATAAATAAGAATAATTCAGTAAAATGTAGGGAAAATGTACCTAAGATTGTTAAAAAAATTAACTAAAATTGTATGAATAGTAAAATAAACAATAAGTTTTAATAATTCCAGTACGTGTGATTGTGCAGCCAACGACGCACATATACATATACAGTGAGGACGCGCGGGTTGGAGTAAATTCATTTATAATTTTTGGTTTTGTTTTATGGAAAAACGCTCGGATAGGTCGATTTTTATTTTTAGCTGCAGTTTTTTTGATGGTAAATTGATGTACAAAGGCTGGTCCAAAAATAAGTTACGACCATCAATTTTTTTTTTCGAATGGAAACATATATTTTTTATTTAATTTGTTAATTCTGCATCGAATTCTAAGTATGTTTCATGTACCATGTCCTATACCCAAACTCAACAGTTATCGAGAAATTTACAATTGAACATATCAATAACTGGAGTTCAATTGTAATGATGGTCGTAACTTATTTTTGGACCATCCTTTGTACATCAATTTATCATCAGAAAAACCGCAGCTAAAAATAAAAATCGACCTATCCGTATCATGTTCCATAAAACAAAACCAAAAATTTTAAATGAATTTATTCCAACCCGCGCGTCCTCACTGTATATACAGGGTGTCCAGAAACTCTCCTGACAAACGAAGACCGGAGATTCCTCAGATAATTTTAAGACAATTTAACCCAATTCACCCTAGTCTCAAAATGCTTCCTACAAAAGTATTTAGTGCTAGATTTGCAATATTTTTTGAATATATGAAATTTCAAAATTCGGACCGGAAGTAACACTTTTACTCTTAGGGAGTAGTCCTTTTTTCGAATATCTTGCTAAGTATGCATTCTATAGCGATTTATTAAGAGAACAGAAGTACTTAGAATAGGATTTTGAATAATTTTTGTGTAAAAAAAATATAGTATAGTTTGAAACGCTCATACGTATAAGAAAGTCGTGTGGTGGCCACACCTCATTTTTGAATTTTAGATTAGATTTTCAAAATATGTCATTAGTTTAGGCACATTTCCAAAGTGTTCCTGAAGGAATAACAACTGATTTTTTAAATTTGGGATTTGTGTTAGTTCCTTGCACTCAGAAATACTTCGAGCATTGTCATTTAAACATGTAACGAAAGTTTGTAAACTATCGAAATTCTCTGCATGAAAACTATTTCTGTGTATGTTTTAGCAAAGCTAAGTGACGATATTTTACAGACTTTGCAATAAATTTCGGAATCACTGACAATTAATTTTTATCTCAGAAAAAGTAACATAAACAACGTTCTAGATCTAAATAAATGATAACTAAAAATGTACGCGTATGTTATTGAAACATACATATTATATTGCGAAATATAAGGTAAATATAATAAATTTTAAAAACTCGTCACCCTTGTACCTACGCCGATGAAGAAAGGATTTTATTCATAAAATTCCTTATTTTATGGCAGTTTTTTCTCTGATTCTCGGGCGTAAACAGATGTTGCAGTTCGCCCTATGAATTAGTGCTATTCAGATATAATGTAAACAGCACGCAGTTGTTTACATTATTTCTTTTCACGGTTGTGGCTCCCTGGTAGTTTACCTCGCTCGATTCCGCTCCCTACTCATAACATCAATCAATCTAACAAATTTAACATTTAGTTTTGCTATTAAAATTTGTACATCAGGTAACAAGTAATTTAAAAAATACTTATTCATAGCAATTTTTCATTAAAAAATCAATTAACTGAAGTAACTGTGTCGTCTAGAAAGCAGAGTATTGTTTGTTTGTAATCCTCTACGTGTGGTGTGTGGATAGCCAGCCATTAAATTCGCAAATTTTAATCGTAGATTCTGTTAGGAGAAGACACTATAATACGATGGAAATTCAGAACCAAGTGCAGTGCATCCCGGAGGTGAACAATATGCGTCGATAACGTGTGATGCCGCAAGCAATGTCTCACTTGCAAGTTTCAAAGTTATTGCGGCAATTAACCGACTTAATTTCCAAATTCTCGAGCACAAAAGGAGTCCATTATCCGAGAAGGATAAACGTTTGCAATTAAATTATGCTAAATGAATATCTCCTCTCTCATATACAGGAAATTTTAACACTCTGGAAGTTCATTTCTTATCAGAACTATTTATCTAAACATACTGAGTGCTTAACAGTGTAATTGCAAATCTAATTTTGGTATATTGAAGCTACAGAATCATCAAGTAGTATTTTATGTTAACTTATTAAGATAGCATAGAGTTTAATTTCAAACATACTTGCTTAGGTATATACAATAATGCAAAAAATTAATATTGCATTATATGTCATCTGATTCATGTACGCTTTTCGAGTTTGATTGTTATTCATCTTTTCATGGTAATATTTTTACAATGCAATACTAATAAAATTTTAACATGTTTAATAGCATTTACTTAATACCCCTTATAAAATAATTGTTAGTTCACTTGAATATTTTCCTTTGTTCTATTAGAAGTTAATTTCATTGTTGGGTTATTTTTAATTTTTTAATTTATTTAATTATAGAATTTGTTATGTTATTTTTTGAACAGATCTGTATACTCCGGAATTTTGTTTCCCTTATTTATATTAGTAGGATTATTGTTATGTTGCCTGGCAATTTTCGTTTCATTTATTTTTATCCATCACGTTATTATATTCAGTAGTAATGCATTTCTGTAGCTTAATTTAAATACGAAATAGTTTAATTATTTATGGGTTGACCCGCCATCTGTTGGCGAAGAACATTAAATAAATCTCTTCTCTTCGGCTCGTTGCCGCAAATCATAGTCAACTCAGGGTATACAACTTTCATAACGCTTGACCTATTTATTGTTTATCCTACTGATACATCTGCGACCTTAATTGCGTTACTTTCGTATTTCAGAATTTACATAGTAATTAATTACTTTCTACTTTTGTAATTTTTAGGCTTCCTTTTATTTTCAAGTGTCTTCGATGTATTTATACATGCTGGTAACAGTGTAATTTGATAGTTCTCGCTCTGTCCGTCGAGTGTATTGTAGTAATTAGGCGTCTTTTCGGCTCATTTTTCCTGTTGCGGTTATCGATAAAAGAAGCAGATTGGTTTCGAGCAATGCTCGCTGTTAATTCTTGGTAAAATCAGACCGATACCGTATCGTAGTAATTACGCTGTGTAAGCGGATTCATGAAGCAGTGACTATTTTATAAATTGGTTTAATATCTTGTTTTTTTTTTCGATTTTATGTCGGTTGAATTTTTACGATCTAATTCCTTCAAATCTGGTTAGATTTTTTTCTTAGTTTTCCGTCGTGTAGTAATGTTTTAATGTTTGTCGTTTTCCTTTGTCTTATAGCTTCTTATTTCGCGTAGAAACTCTCGTATATTCCGTTATAAGTAACCGGAAATTGAGAGCATATGGAACCCCCATCTTGAAACTTGACATTGTTATACAATTGTCATGGGAAAGAGAATTTATCTACCGAATCCGAAGTGATAAAAATTTTGGTTCTTCTTGCACGAAGTTATTTTTCCTGGAATACCGATTAGAGAGTCATGTCCAGTCCCTGTTCGTAAGAGTTTGGCCATGCCTACTTGTTAATGAGATAAGTCTTTTCGTTGTTTTTCTTAGTTATTTGTGTGAAATCTGTAAGTACTGTTAGCTTAAATTGTAGTTCAATCTTACATTAATTTCTATATATCATAAGTTCATACGCTCTGAAATTTAACATTTCTCCCCGTCAATTTTGTGTTCGGAATTGAATTATGAGTTTTACTTGATTATAAGTTTTGCGTTGATCAGAGTTGTAGAACGTTATTTAAATTCACATTTAAGTTTCATCTAAGCCCTTTTAGAACCTATTGTCAGTTCTTAACCGATTTGGCAAAAGGAAAAAAATTCAGTTTACGAAGGTTATCGTAGAGTTGTCATTTAATTGCAAGTAGGTTTATAGGCCTTAGCTGAAATTTCATAATATTGTTTTCCTTTATAACCATTTGTCATAGTTTAAATTAATTTTAAGTACATTGATATTCATATACTGAGTGTTCACGAATCGACATATTTGTAAATCCTTTGGAAGGCTGAGATATCGTGATAACATTATTTATCAAACTTGTAACTGATAATTATATTACATGTACGATATACAGGATGTCCAGAAGCAGGGACCTCTGTCAATTTATTTTGCATTGTAACTTTTTTTTCTTATTATTTAATAGGTTATTACCTCTCATAACCTTACGTAATTTAATTGTTTTTTTTGTTGTTCAGTTAACTTACCAATTTCACAATGTATATTTAAATTTTATAATTAAGCAACGGTTTAGAAATAGTAAATTGTTTGTTGTTTGGAATTTGTGGTTTTGTCTTGTCTTTTGTTACCTTAGTATATAAACTGATTTTTCTTTTGGATCAAAGATCATTTTAGGGAATATTACACATAGGAGATGGCGTCCGTAAATTCATCCATCTGCGATTCTGTGTATATACACGGCCCAAAAACAAAGACGATTGAGTTAGAGGCAGTTCCCTTCTCTATTTTTATCATCTGTACGCAAGGGTAGTGACAGGTAAGGCATTCCTGAAGGTATAAGCATAAACTTTCCGAAACTTTGGTGATTTAATAAGCATCAATACAATTATTTTAGCTTGACCATTACTTTGCTATCCGTATCGAAGGATGAATAATGTTGAGTTTCCGTCGACGTCATTTTTCTGCGGTTTAATTGATTTTGATTATTAATTTAAATTTTTCATTTATACTTTGGAACGGCTTAGCAAACTTGATTTATATATTGTCAAGAGGAAGTCTGACACCATAACAATATATACTTTTAGTTATAAATTATGTATGGGTAATTTGTTATAAGGCTATTTAGTACCGATGCAGTTTACTTCGCGTAATTTGGCTAATTCTAAAAGAAACTCCCTAGGGTTCGAGTGTGAAAAACGTAATAGTAAAAAAATAAACATTTAAACATATGATTGTGATCAAAACTCCATCAAACTTGTATGGACTCAAATTAAGCACCGTGTTGTCGCAAATAATAAGTCATTTAACTATTTGAGGAGCAAAGAATGAAAATAAAAAAAAACGCAAGTGGAGAAGAAAGCAATTTATTGAAAAATTATCGAATATATAGAAAAAATGTCTTAACTAAGTACGTAAACTACAAAAAAAAAAAAAATTCGCGAAAAATAACAATTTTTTTTTCTAGATAAGGGTGGTACGATACATGTACCACCAAACCATGGGAACATTTAAATATTATGCGTTGTGGTACGTTTGGAAACATGATTTATCTTTTCCCAAACATTGAGGAACGTGGTATAAAGAACAAATCCACTCCGCCACTTCAGAACAATTTTCGACCTCCCATAGAACTGATCCATATTTATATCACCCAGCCTAAAGGGTAGTACATCTTCTTTTAGTTTCGACATTTTTGTGAAATAATATAAACACTAAAATTTCCGGACAGAGACGGTGGTACAAAAAAACATACCACCAAATATTGTTGATATTAGGAGTAAAAACAAAACAATATTTTAATCAACTATTGATTTATCAAACCTTTAACTATATTTTAACGAAAAGAAGCTATTTTGTAGTGGTATTTTAAGCCGTTTTATTATAAGCGAAATGTTTCCACCTGTGTCGACCCGCAAAATTAGACAAAATGGCGTCTTACTCGCGTAGTCATCAGATGGTAACGACCACGCCCGAAAATATAAAATAAATCATGCAGCAATCGATGCAATAGTAGTTCAGAGAGTAAACCGTCAAATCAGTTCGCAAAACTGAATTAGATTGGGAGGTATATTTTGTGGACCACCGCCGCTTAGCAAAAGCAAAACGTTGGTATATATTTTGTACCAGCAATACTCAAAGTGTTAAATTGCATCAAGTGAAGAATTCATTATTAGAACCATAAAGCATGGTTGATTCTTTTTCATGAAAAATATTGTTTTTCACGTCATGACGGAAGAAAACAAAATGTATAATGAGATAATATTGTGGACATTTAAAAAAAAATTACTGCTACTACTCTTATAAACACACGAATCATCTTAAACTTTTTTTTATATGTATTCAGTGTAATGTTTTGTGAAATAAAGATATTTTGATACGTTTGTAGTAGATAGTGACAGTATTATAACAGACATTACTGAATTAAGCTATCATTTTGTATATATTTTGCTGTCGCATGGAATTGTTTATATACTGCCTTTAATAATATTTTTGTTGTAGCAATTATTCAAGTACAATTATGCAGACTATACCAAACAATATGGTGCATGTTGATGTCACGCCCTAAGAAATTATAGAAATAACTCTTCCCTAAAGAATACCAAAAGTACATGAATTGATTATACTCATTTAACTGTGGTTGAAATAGTCTGTGAAATTATAAACGATCCTCTTGCGAAAATATGAAATCTTTCGGTCTCTTTATTAAAGGCACATCACGATTCATACGTACTACTATATCCAACTATCGATTAATTTTGTTACCAAGAGTATTTTCTAAAATGTTTGAGGCAGCAGTTTATAGGAGGCTATCAGCGTCCTTAGAGAATTATAAATTATTATCATAATCTCAGCATTGTTTTTCGGACAGGCAGGTCAACCGAAGCAGTAACGATTTATTTTTTCCGATACGTATATGATGCGCTTGAAGCTAGTAAATACGTTATACCAGTTCTTTTTTGATCTCTCTCGCGCCTTCGATAGTCTTGAAGTCGACTATATTCTGGACAACATGACTGTCTTGGTATAAAGAGATCCATATTTCAATCGTTTTTCAGTAATAGAAAAAAGGTTTCAATATTCAGCCATCAATCTATAAAAAATGCAAATAATACAGGAGTACCGCAAGAGTTCATTTTGAGCACTTTACTATTTTTAATATTATGCCGACGACAAATCGGTAGCGATTTCTGCAAAAAGTTAGGAAAGTCTGTAAAATCTAATACGATAAGTGATTAATTAATTTGAATTGTGGTGCGGGAAAAACAAATTAATAGTGAATAGTGACAAGACCATGCGCATATTCTTTTCTCAGCGTAGACATACTATTTGCGATATGTATATATGACTGGATATAGTTTCCCATTCTACGGTGTTTTTGGGAGTCGCAGTTGATGCTCACCTCATTTTTGAAAGTTGAGTTGACCCCGTATAAATTATTAAATAAATAATATTGCGCGGTACTAAAGCTTAAATCATGCTTAAATATTGACGACTTATTTAATATGTACTTTGTTCGTGTTCATTCCACACTATCCTATAACGTTTTGATTAGGGCCGTTCAGTGAAATGGAAACGCGTGCGATTAATATTTGATTTAGTACCAACTTTCACTAGCAGTGACAAGCTTCGAAGTTGTAAGATCTTTACCTTTCCATGCATTAATCCACATAAGGCAACAATACATGTTAAGTATTCACAACTACAATCTTTTTGAGATAATTTTAAGACACTATCTTTACGTGGCGATTCATCACATATTGCATTTACAGGTATAGTCATTATAGCTACAGCAATAAAATAGCAAGCTATAAAATATTAATTGAGACATTTCAGATCCTAATTTAGATTTAATTATTTCGAAACAACATTGAAGCGACGAATAATGATAAACAAGATAATTATTAAATTAAAATAGATATATTATTAACTGGATACAAATATTATTCATAATAGCTACATATATTTGGAATTTGCAACCAATATTGCACAGGTGATATGATAAAATTAATAAATGGTATAGGGCCTTCTAAATAATTACAAAATTCATCGCGTCCTTCGAACTAACACTGATTTCTTTTTCAGTTTATCTTGAATTAATTCGAGAACAAAGACATACCATCATTATATTTCTTCGTTCACGAAAGTTGAAAAGAAAATAGAAAACAATAGAATACACCGCAAAGTCCGAAACATCGAAGCAGCAGAATTAAGCCCAGAAACTTCGAAAGATTACATGTCACATTGAACAATCAAGTTCATCCAATGAATGTCAATTTTAATTAAAAACTTTCGCTAACGATACTCTGTTCTGTGTTAAATGAAAATAGACAAAGACGACTCGTGACAATAACGACAAAGCTGGAAACGTATTCATATACAAATTGGGAAACTTCATCGAGAAGTCAAAGACAACTATTTAATTGTTCATTGCAGTACCTAGACCAATAATATCTATAGCGGCTCGATTGTTCTCTTCAGCAAGCGCGTACCACTTTTGTTTCCAATGCTCTATTCAAAGATACTCTCCTCGCAATCTATCGCAATGCTATTGAAACTGTGTCTTTGTGATGGGAATTGCATGCGTGTGCGTTGTGACGATCCATAAATACAGTTGTTATCAGTAGTTTGAGAAATGTTTCGCATGACCGATTAACATGAATCAATCAATGCTTGATGTTAATGTCATTGTTATTGAGAAGCTGCTGTGAAACTATTCTATCGCTGACAAACGTGGAGATTACACGCTCGCCTACGACGGTTCGATGCAGACCAAGATTTAATAGTAATTGACGACAAAATCAGAATATTTAATGTTTTTAAAACTTCTATAAAACTTAATTATACAGTGTGGAAACTACTTATGGAATAAATTCAGTAACTTACAAACTAATGACATTTGTCGAAAACGCTGAAACAGGTCAATTTTTATTTTAAATTGCGCACGTTTTAAATCACTGCACCTATTAGTGACGTCATCTTCTTTAGAGCTGTGACGTCATACGCATTTTTTTTAATAGAATGCTATATATTTTTTATAAATTCGTAAATAGTACTATTAAATACCTTTTCAATGAACTAACACAAGTTAACTTTATTTTCAACAATTTTTGCGATTTTTACATTTTTACGTTCCAACCACAACAACAACAATTTTATTATAAAAACGTCAAAGTTTACTAATTTATTCTTTTTTGATCAAAGCAAAATTACTATCTTTCTTGTATTTTACTATCGTCAGGTGCTATCAATTTCATCACACAGTTTTTTCGTGTTGTTTTTTTTTTAATTTTTTTTTAAATGTAAAAATCTCAAAAACTGTTGAAAATAAAGCTAACTTGTGTAGTTCATTGAAAAGGTATTTAATAGTACTATCTACGAATTTATAAAAAAATATAGTATTCTATTAAAAAAAAATGGGTATGACGTCACAGCTCTAAAGAAGATGACGTCACTAATAGGTGCAGTGATTTAAAACTAGCGCAATTTAAAATAAAAATTGACCTATTTCAGCGTTTTCGACAAATGTCATTAGTTTGTAAGTTACTGAATTTATTTCATAAGTGGTTTCCACACTGTATATGAATAATATACATATATCGGGTGTTCCAGCGTATCGGTAAAGTCCACTATTGGTATCTAATAATGTAGATAGCGAATAAATTTTAATACAAAAATTGTAGATAACCATAAGCTCTACAATATAAAAATATTTTTATTTATACAGAGTGTTCGACAACGACGAACCAACACAAACTCTTGTTTTTTTAAATGGAATGCAATGAATTTTTTTACATTTTAAAGGATCGATTAAACTGACATCTACTTCTATTTGCCGATTTTCGACTGTTTCTGAGATATGGCGATTTTTCGTTAAAAATTGTGCAACATTTGAAAAGTTGCTATGAAATAACGACTGATGTTACTTTTTATGGGCTCAATTAGTAGAGATAACATTTCCGTACGTTAAAGTAATGTTTATTTTGACATATTTATGCATGTTCTTTAGAATTACATGCCATTCGCAAAAGTTACAAATTCTAAAAAAAATAAAATGGAAAACCCTGTATATTAATATGCTACAGAAAAATACTTAAAATTTACTATTTAAAAGTATCTACTTTCTTACGTACATAATAACATAAAAAAATAAGTTTTATAAATATTATGTGTTCGTAATAACATAAAAAAATAAATTTTAAAAGTGAGTTTCAAAAGCTTAGATGTGATACTTTTCTGTATTTAATTAAAATTTGTATTTATTCTTTACAATTTTACTGTTGAAGACAATAAAATATTGTCGAAACGTTTAAAACTGCTATTGACTATTTTCGCGATATTTACAAAAGCTATTTTTTTTTTAAATGGAACATCCAGTATATCTTTGCATATATTGAAAGAAGGAATTATTTTAAAAAAGAAAGCTTTCATACATTATTGACAAAAAATGAAAGTTGCGGCAGTTATCCACTATTTTGTACAGCAATTCATACCAATAAAATCAAGATGGCTATGATAAAAAAAAATCAAATATTAAACAAATATTGTGTATTATGTATATTTATTATAATACATGTTCGAAGACATCACCGTTTTGTCCAATACAGTACATCCAATACAAAAAAACAGAAAATATTAAACAAGCATTGTGCATATGTTTATTATAATAGATGTTCGAAGACATTTAGGAATATTTTTGGATAACCTGAACCTGGCTACTCGGCAACATATACATTTTCAACAAGAAGGAGCACCAGCTCATAATCATCGAGAAGTACAAAATTTTTTGAGCGAAATGTTTTGGAATAAGTGGATAGGTAGGTACGAATGGACCAATTCAGTGGCCACCACGATCCCCGGATCTAAACCCTATAGACTTTTATTTTTGGGGATATTTAAAAAATGAAATTTGCAAAGGGAGATATGAAAACGTTGTAGGGCTGCAAAATAAAATAATTACTATTGCTAATAACATAGACGCAAGATCGATTTTAAAAGTAACTCGCAATGTACATAAACGAATTCGAAAGTGTATTGGACAAAACGGCGATGTCTTCGGACATCTATAATAATAAATATACATAATACACAATGCTTGTTTAATATTTGCTGTTCTTTTATCATTGAAAGCTTTCCTTTTTAAAATAATTCCTTCTTTCAATATATGCAAAAATATACGGGGTGTTCCATTAAAAAAAAAGTAACTTTTGTAAATAGCGCGAAAATTAGAAGTTCAACTGTCTCTTCGGTTCTGCCATCCTTGTTCACGATAAAAATACTTCTACTTTGCTAATTTAACCGATACTATAACTTCATTAATAACAAAGTTAGCAATAGTGCCGACTTAATTTATAACACCCTGTATAAACATTGTTGAACTTGTCTTATAGAAACTCAAATTTAAACACAAGTATCTACGTACATAGAGTATAGAAGGTATAACTGTTATTTGCTGTTCTACATGTTTAACTAGAATCCATCACTATTGTACCGCTATAATTAATTAGAATGCTAAATAATACGTTTGATACGATATTGTGGTTTTATAAAAAGTTACCTTAATAGTTCTCTTAAGATTAATTTAATACATGTGACACATTCTTTTATTCAATATGTCTTTTTTTTAATGTAAATCATACTTGAAAATATATGCTGTCATTATGTCAAATTCAATATAATAATAGTATATTATTCAACAAGCGTGTAATGATGGCTATTACCCACGAAGATGAAATTGCAACACGAGCCGTCAGGCGAGTGTTGTAACATCTGAGTGGGTAATAGCCATTATACGCGAGTTAAATACTATACTTTATCCACAACTTAAATGTTGTTCAAAAAATACGAAAGATAAAGAACAATATTTCTTTCTACAAACACTGTCAGAAGTTGACATTTTGACACGGCAAACAAAAAATGCGATTTATGTATACCGCATATTCACAACTATATATGTTTGTTCAAAAATACAAAAGATGAAGAGATAAAGGAACAACATTATTTATTAATAGTGACGTTTCTAATACACAAAAAATTAATTTTTATAATAATTATTAATCGTTACATTACAGTTGCTTAAATACATATATATATAAAAGTATATTTATGAAATGTCAAATTTGACACAACGGTGGAGTAATAAATATTTATCGCCAACCGTCAGTAAAGTGATGCGTTACCATAGCGTTTTGCGGAGGTAAAGAAACACTTTATCGTACTGTACAATAAAGTACTTTACCTGCCGCTAATATCTGTCAGCGTAGCATGACTGATGACTTTTAAAAATAAATCGTTTGTCACTGTCATAAACTGTCAAAAGTTATTATATCTTTATTTCTTAAATTAACAATTTTAACGGTTGGCGATAAAATTTTGTATGCACCACGTCAGTAAAGTACCTTTACCGAACTCGTCTGTTACTCGCCGCGCTCGCTTCACTCGCTTGGCTCGTAAACCAGACTCGTTCGGTAAAGTATCACTTTACTGACTTGTTACATAAATAACTATATTCCATCGAAGTGTCATTATTATTCAACAGTATTTAGTAATGCATGGCATTACTTGATAGAAATCGCGTATTTAATACATATATTACTTAATAGTTGTGGATAAAAGAAGTTTTATGTATTCAAATTTATATTATTGAATCGTTCAAAGTACACTACAACTTGGTTAAATACTAGATGAGGTAAGTATAATTTAATAATTATATATCACATACGCTATACAATTCAATACAAATTCAATTCTCTGACTCAATGAAAGAAAAACTATTCTCTAAATTATTTTGTTGTAACTAGTCAAATTACTATCTTTTTAATTGCGTATAATTGAAAATAATACGCTTAATTATCTAAGTAGAATGTAAACTCTAATATGTCTAACAGGATAGTTTACTTTTAACTTCATAAATGTATTAGTGATATGTCAATAAATAAAATATTTCTAACAAACTTCAAATCAAATGTCAATGTAAGAATTTTAAAAGATTATAAAATTTTCCATAACGTTTTCTTTTCTTTTTTTACTTTCTTATACGTAGTATAAGGAAGTATTGTGATGATGAACATTTTCGACCTCGAGATTTTAGCAGATGTCCACGTTTTGAACTCCCCTGATACCGAAAAGTGGTTTTTAAAAAATCTCTCTCTCTCTCTCTGTGTGCGTGTGTCCGTGTGTGTCCGTGTGTCCGTGTGTGTGTGACCACGACAGCGGTCAAACTGCTATAGTTATCAATTCCAAATTTTGTATTTACGTAAGAAAGTCGTGTGGTGGCTACACCTCATTTTTTTTATTTTAAATGGACCACCACTGGTTCCTGATTCTTGCATGAGTATAGGTATATTCTAATAGGATTATAGATTATGCATTTTAAACAGTACAATATGTATATAATCTAATATCATAGTGTATCCATTATTCATTAAAGTCCATTTCTGCAATGTACCCTTGACTACCGATCCCTACTTATAACACTATAATTTAAATGTTTTGAGGTTGGTGACCAGTATAATATGAGAAATGTCAAATATAAACCGTAATTAGAATGTGACGTAAATAGTATAAAATAGGTAAAACACACATTTAAATGATTATTCAAAATATTTTTTTTACTGAAATCAATATGAATTTTAAACTTAAGATGACATAATTATTCTAAGTTTAAACTCAGTGTAACCAACGTCAAGAAACTAAATTTTGAAATGCTCATACTAAATATGTATTTCAAATCTTTGTGAATATTCAAAAGTCGAAATAGAAAAAGAACTTTAATTTTAATATATTTTTTCTGTTATTCTAATCTTTACTGTTTATCTACTGTACAATAATAGATAAACGGGTTTATGTAAATAAAATATATTATACCATGCACTTGTATCATGTTTTACGACTAATTGACAACAACAATCCGTTATCCATAATATATAAAGTAATATAAAGTACGATCGCGGGAAAAGGGACCGGTCATAATTAAAAAGTCAGACCCATAAAGTGTATATCTCAATTCCTGAGCGTACTAGGTAAGTTCGTCCAGGAGGGGAACCACTCGAAAGTTTCCTAATTTTTCTTTGACAGTTCCCTTAAGTTTATTAATCTAAGAAGTGGAAAGCGAGACGTCGGAGCGCACCCCGCACAAGCTCGAGTCTGAAATGTGGATTTTTTCCTTTGAAGATTGTTTTTCTAAAACTTTATTGCGTCGGTTACCTGGTTGCACTTTCGCACCTGCTACAATTTTCACTTCACATTTCAAATGTTGTTTACTAGAAATCTGAACTGATATTAAGACTCGAAATTTAATAAAATAAATTACCTTCTTGAAAAGTAAATAAGTGTATGTACAGGTCGTGACAATTTTCTTGAGATATACTTTTTATTTATAATTAATTCATCAATTTATATATGAATAGTATATATATAGTCATATTTCGGATCATCTGGCACAGAAAATTGTTCTGACTGGTATTACTTTAAATAAGCATGAAAGCAAGGGAAAAAGAAAACGTCTCAGATCAATAAACCCTACATCTATAAATGAGTTCAAGCAGTATATGTCTGTCTACCCATGGGACACCACTTTTTACGAAAAATCTGCAACGGATGCTTGCTTTGACATCTTTTGCAATTACTGTGACCTAGTCTTTCCCGAGCATGAAGTAACAATTGCAAATGATAAACAGGAAATTCCTGCTGAAATAAAGAGAATGAAAAATACCCTGGATGCTATATCTACTATAGCAAATGTGACAAGAAGTCATGAAATGTATCAAGAATATAATAGGTATAAGGAGAAATATAAAATTGTCTTGAACAATAGCGTAAAAGAAAATTATATGATGCAAATAAGTAACTCGAACAATAAACAAAAAGCTATATGGAAAATTATTAACAAAGAATCGACGCAAAGGAAAAAGGAAATACACCCTTCTGCACTAAGTGCTAGCGTACTGAGCGATACCTTCGCAAACAGAACGACGCCTACAAAAAATAAAAGAGGTTATGCAATGATCGAAACGTCTCTAAAAAGAGTTAGCATCGAAGGGAGTGGATCTTGTTATCTAACACCGACGACAGAAAACGAGGTTCAATTGATAGTTAACAAGATTAGAGCAAAAGCAACGGTAGATTGTTACGGAGTATCGACGGCACTGCTAAAGGCGGTATTTGACAGCATAGTTTCTCCGGTAACATATCTAATTAACATCTGCTTATTGGAAGGAAAGTTTCCGAATGAACTAAAAATTACTAGGATCACTCCTGTACATAAGAAGGGTGATATAAATGATGAAAACAACTACCGACCAATATCGATTTTTCCTGCTATTTCTAAAATTTTCGAGCATGTAATCTCGGCGAGATTGGTCAGTTATCTTGAGGGAAGGAAGCTTCTGTCCGATGCTCAACACGGATACAGAAAAAATAGATCTACAAGCACTGGAATAATGGATATATTTAAGTACTTATTGGATGCATTGGATAACCAAGAACATCCAGAACTGATATGTTGCGACTTGACACGTGCCTTCGATACAGTTAACCACACCATATTGTTAGGGAAACTGAATCATTATGGTGTTAGAGGAAATTGTGAAAGTCTCCTGGCTTCATATTTAAGTAACAGATATCAATACGTAGAATTTGTAGGACAAAAGTCTGGTATGGTGCCTGTCAGAGAAGGCGTGCCACAGGGATCAATTCTTGGACCTTTGCTGTTCATTGTGTATATGAACGATTTGGATGTGTCTATTTCTGCAGATGGCATTGTCTTGTATGCCGACGATACATCGATACTGGTTAAGGGACCTAACAAACACGAAAGAGAACAAAAATCCCAAATGCTACTGGATGAAACAGAGCAATGGTTCACTGAGAACGATTTACACATGAACAAAGAAAAAACGCAGAGAATCCAATTCACAGCAAGCAAAGATGGGGGCACGGAGTCAATAAAGTTCTTGGGTCTCAACGTAGATAACAGACTCAGCTGGTCTATGCATGTGTCTGTCACTGCGGCAAAGCTGATAGCCGCAATATATACCATAAGAAGAATAAAATCCATCGCCAATCACGAAGCTGCGCGAATGACATACTTCGCTAATTTTCATAGTGTGGCCAGTTACGGCATATAGGTTTGGGGTATGTCTTGTGACAGTGCGCGCATCTTCCTTCTACAGAAGAGAGCAATAAGAGCGTTGTGCGGTTTAGAGATGGGTGAAACCTGTAAACTCTCATTTTTAAGAGAAAAAATACTTACCATGCCGTGTGTGTATATATTGGCCATATCAAAATACGTATATGACAATATGAATAAATTTCCGAAAAATAGCGACACACACGTCTACCCAACACGAAATAAGGATTCTCTGAAAATATCATATCATCGTCTAGCAACGACCCAGAAATATGTGGACTACTGGGGTCCAAAAATATATAATAAACTAATAGAAATCAATGGTGATATTATGCAGAACCTCAGAAGGAAGGATTATGTCCAGAGAATTAGGAATTTTTTATTAGAAAATACTTTCTACTCGGTGCAAGAGTTCTTAAACTACTAAAACTATTTAATTTTAAAATGTTGTCTTTGTTTTGATTGTTTTACACTGTATATTTGTCTATTTATTTATGATATATGGATTTTGTTATAGTTCTTTTTATTCTTATATGAGTATGACTTTTATTGTAATGTATATGAAATGTATATGTTACAGTGAATAAATTCTATTCTATTCTATTCTATTCTAGAACAATAGAGATTGAAAGTAGATGTTCTTAATACGTTGATTGCCACCATAAGAAGTGATAATTAAATTTAGGGAAATTGAACTTTTATTATACTTTAGCTTTACAAGGAACAAAATCAAGTATGTGCATAGAAGTTGATATGAAAACAACTCAATTATAAATCACATACATCGCACTTGGTAGACACCAACTATTTTTTAGACATTGTTCTTTTATAATTTTGTTGTGGTATTGTAAGCACCTATTTTTTCTTTTTCGATTTTCCAAAATCTCTTTTTTTCCTTTCGTACTAGTTTATGTTTTTTGGTAATTTTGGTTTTCAGTAGGAACTCTTACCAGTCCAAGCATCAGTTGTTCTCTGGTACTTGCATGGTTTGTTTTGACGGGTTTATTTGTATACACTGTGCTAGATTTTATGTGTCACATCAAATATCTGAGCTACTGTATGAATGAATTTACTACTAATGTCAATAGCAGAATAATGACAATTCAACATCAAATAAGTTAGGTAAAGCTAACAAATATAATGTTTTGAATGGAACCAACACGTATTATTGTATATTCTGAAACTACATGATGTTATCTTTACAGCCGTATATCACATGTTTTTCTTATTCCATTAATTTATGACGTAATAGAATAAATAACAAAGCGCTTTCAAAACCTAGACAGTTCGAAAAGAAGTATTTTCCATTCTAAAAAACATTAAATGACCCCATATAAAATGAACTTGATTCACAGTTTAAGAGCTGGTAAGACTGATAGAAGATTAATATTTTGTAACTGGCTTAACAATAATCAATATTAATAATTAAAAAAAATGACAAAAATTAATAAAGTAAGTACATGTGTGATATACCGTTGTAAAGATAAATTCACGTAGTTTCAGAATATGTAACTGGGTACGTTATATTTAATATAATAAATATCGCAAGTATACATATACAAAAAAAAATTTTCCGTATATGAATAATTGTATGAATGCACATCTACCCTAAGCCGGCATTGCGAACAAACAACGTGCAGACAGCTGTTTCGACCTTACATTGGTCTCATCAGTGCACGAACGTGTTTGATCACAATCCCTCAAAAGCTTAGAAAACCTGATATTGTCAACTTACGTGCCAAACGCCATGAGAGATTCTCAGCGGCATCTGTTACCCAAGTGCGACATCGCAAGGTAATGTTGCCCTCCGTAGTACAACTACTAATCAGGCAACTGTAGATATACGTGCATTCAATGAACACGCCATAGGTGGCGTACCTATTATAATACAATGTCCTCGTAACTGTTACGAGTACATTATAATAAATATGTTTGCTTTACCTGACTTATATGTTGTTCAATTGTTTTTCCAATTGTGACACATTATTAAAACTCAATAACCTAATAACTTTCTTATATGTAATTTTTTTTATCATTCACACAATAGCCAAGTTATTTCCTGCGACAAATAAAATCTAATACACTATATAAGAAACTTTTGCAGAGATTCGACACTAAGTGAAATACCTACACTAAAAACACGGTTACCACACTAATGAGCAAAAGTCAAAATATGTATTTCGACAACTACTTGTTATTATTAGTAGCAGTGATTAATAAAAACATAATGCATATAAAATAATACTGTGTTGTGTTGTTGATGATGAAAATATTTTTATGGAAATACATATTTCCTTTTTTGTGCATTTTTGTGGTAACCGTGTTTTTAGTGGATTTAGAGTTTTCCATTTATTCAAGCATTCAGAAACAATACAAAACCGCATTATGGTGCGATCTTATTGTTTTCCTGAAAAAGAAAGAGAAAATGGGTGTGCTTAAAACCACACAGCAGAAGTGTAAAGTTCATCAAGGCGAGGTTAATAATACGAAATACACGCGTATATTATTCAGTAACGTATTATACGACTGATGCGTCATACTCTCCCATGTAACGGTCGCCGAACGAGTATAGGAGTGACGTATGTATATGTATAAATACACGATATGAATAATCGATTACGTGTCCCGTGTTGGTCTGATGCAACGTACCGGCGTCATACATTAGTCATACCCGTTCCGCTCGGGTTCGAATCTGCTCGGGGACATGAATTTATTTATTCATTTGAATTGCAATTTAATTGAAATTAAATACCTCTACATGATATATTTATCTTGTTCCCTTAGCCGACTTTATCCGAATGAGCGTTACACATATCCGAGCGTTACACATATCCAAGCGTTACACATATCCGAGCGTTACACATATCCGAGCGTTGCAGGTCAGTCTTGTTCCCTGCCTACAATCAGCGCAACGCGCCTAGAGAAGTCTACACTTCAAGAAAAGATCTGTTAAACAAAAATTCGCTTATTACCAAGAGGGATGACATGCATCTATCATATCACCCTAGACGATAATACCCAGTTTTACTTTACAAAAACCAACCACTTTTTCCATTGAAGCGATTAAAAAAATTCACTTAACCCAGTTTTTATGATCTCGCATATTGAATCAAAAAAGGTATTCCATGTTAACACTTTTCCCACTACTTAAATTAATGGTTCATCCTCTCGCAACAGTCGAGCAGCCATCGCAATAACAAATTTTAATTGTGTACAGTCTCAAGAACAAAAAACACATTGCCGACTTACATAATAACACACAAACTACTCATAGCACAGCTTAATACGTCTACATACAACTACCATCAACTATCATCATCGAATGATGAGCATACAAAGGCACTTATTTAACATAAAAACTATACAAATGTAGAAATGACATATTAAATTAAATATTTTTGTTGTTGCTGTTAACAATTATGTTGATCTGCCTAATTTCATTCGGGGAAATTACATATATTGTATGATGCGAGTTTTGAATTACAAAATAAATACTCGCAAAATACCTATCTGTCAATTTACGAAAGAGGTATAGTTTTCATACATTGTTAATCAACGCGTTTTTTAACTCAATTAAATCATCTATTCCTATAAAAGCTTTCGTAAATAGCAATATCAATGATAAGGATAAGGTATACAACAAGACATCTTTTACGCATTTTATAAATTAAATTATTTTTAATATATGCTTTACACGTGAATTTTCAAAACAGGCAATGCACAAAACAAACTTTGCTCTTTGGTAGCTACCTACGACAGGTCATATAAACAATACATACATACAAAGTTTTTAGAGTTCATTATGAAATGAATGTAGAGATAATAGGGACTGGTTCATGAATAAATTTCCTCTAAATATATAACAAAATTTAGTCGTTATTCTTTTTTTTTGCTTCGTATCATAGCAGTGAATTAGAAAAGTTCCAACCGTGGCATGGAGAGAAACCTAAATTATTGAATGGATTTATGAGAAAACCACACCAGTCAATAATAACATGCTGAAAAGAAATTTAGTGGCTTGTGTGTCAGAAGTTAAATATGACAAAAATAAGATTGACTAATTTGTAAATAATAAAACACTTAATGTTCTTCCTTTATCACCTTATCATTGTGAGCTAAACAAACTAGTATGGACAAAATTAAACACTATAATACTATAATAATAATATCCACAATACTACGATTAGAAATTAGAGCTACGAAAGCATATTTATAATTTAGTTGGCAAAATGCCTAAACGGCAAATTGTATACCTTTTTGACAATCAAAATATTTCTCGAAATACCATATATCAACCAATTCCCTGTCAGAACCTACCGAAAAGTGGCCGACCACGTAAGCTTGCTGGAGCCAAAAATTAAGAAAGACTTTTTCACTTTGCTGAAAAACCATATTGGAGCGTCTACCCGTAAATTAGCACGTCGTTTTCATGTTTCTAACATCACAATAGCAAGAGAAATAAAAAAAAATAACTTAAAAGATAGAAAAAGTTAAAAGTGTCCAAAATACATGGCTGCTTAACTTGAAAGAATTCCAAGATGTTGTCGAAATTTGAGACAAGAGCATTTTGCTGGAAACAAAATAATTATATGATGTCAAAAGTATTTTCCGCTTAGCAATGCGGAATGTCTGGGAAATGCTGGTTTTCACACAAGAAATGTGGATGAGACTCCCGATGAAGTAAAGCATAAAACAAAGGCAAAACTCTCACAAAAATATTTAGTCTGGTGCGCCGTTGCAGATACAGAAATTTTTCGACCTTATATAGGGCATGTGGGAGGAAAACCAAAAACCGCTAATCTTTCCATTCAACGTTGCTTGGTAAAATTGGTTGATTTCATTCATGAACATCATCCAAATGATGATATCATGTTTCGGCCTGATTTGGCATCAAGTCATTACGGCAGAAATACAAGACACTGGTTGGAAGCGCAAAATATACCTTTCATGCCTCATGCGCATAACCCGCCAAACTAGCCTCAAGCTAGGCCTATTGAAACCCTATGGTTTATTAACGCAGAAGATCCACGAGAATGGTTGAGAAGCACAAAATGACTTAAGCAAGACGTTCGAGCAAAACTTCGTCACATTGAACAATTAAGAGCGTTTTATAATGTTCAGTTTACAGAGTACAAACCATGTTAAATGTTATGTGAAAATTATCAAATAGTAAAGGTTCCCGAAGGTGTAACATTTTTTATTCAAAATAGTCCGAAAACTTTCTCTACACCCGTTATATGTAGAAGATAAAAAGCAAAATGTAGTTGCTTTGTGAAGAGCTGTTGAAAAGTGTTATAATTTATACACCACATTTATTATAAGTAAATAATTATGCTTTAATTGATTGAAGAATAAAATAGTATGCGCACATGTAGTTATTGTTATTCTTTTTATATATTATTCAGGCTGTCTTTATAAAGAGAAAAATATTTTTTTAGAAAAACGAACTTGTAATTAACAGTCGCTAAATTTATAGCAAATGATAAAAAAATTAAGGTGTTAATAATGAAACACAGACAAAAGAGTAATAAACTATCTTTACCATCAATAGTATTTTCAGTTGGATTTTGAATAACATCTGCAGACAATAACAAAAAATGAGGCGCCGCCACCACACGACTTTCATATACGTATAAGCGTTTCAAATTATAGAATTTTAAGAATTTTTTTTAAAGGAATTATTCAAAATTTTATTTTAAGTACTTCTATTCTCTTAATAAATTCCTATAAAATGCACACTTTGCAAGATATTATTAAAAAATGAGGTGTGGCCACCACACGACTTTGTTATACGTATGAGCGTTTCAAATTATACAATTTTAAGAATTCTTTTATACAAAAATTATTCAAAATGCTATTCTAAGTACTACCATTCTCTTAATTAATCCTATAGAATGCATACTTTGCACGATTTTCGAAAAAAAGTGCTACTCCCTAAGAGTAAAAGTGTTATTTCCGGTCCGAATTTTGAAATTTCATGTATACAAAAAATATTGCAAATCTAGCTATAAGTACTTTTGTACACTTGATAAATATGTATAGAATGCATAATTTACGACATATTTGCGAAAAATTGCTATTCGGTAAGAAGAGTGGTACTTACGGTCCGAATTTTGAAAAATTGTTTTTAGGAAAGGTGTTGAAAATTAAGTTCTATCTATCTAAAAGGCATATCTTCAAAAAAATATTTCCGATAGGTGTAAAAGACCTATTTGCGGTAGGAATATCGAAAAACTGCTTAAATAAAATTGTTCTCAATTTTAATTTGAAGTATATATGAATTCTTTATAAATTTGTTCAGGTTCTTCATTGGTTAATAACTTACCCCCTCTTTGACTAACTATACTTAGCGTCTATGTACCTTCAAGTTGAACGTGTATCAGTATGTTTCTAGAATTTTGTGGCAATAGACGCATTTGTTTCCCTAATATAAATAATTAAAGTTTGTCCTGGATCTATCAGACGCCGCTACGGCGTTTTCGTAAGTTTTACAAATTTTGAGCGGTTTAGTTGAAAGTGCTTTATTGTAATGGATTGTGCTTCTGGATCTACAAAAACAGTTCGCTATGGCGATCCTGACTTTGAAAATGTAATTCTACAGTGGACTGATGAAATTGATGGCGGTGAAAGTGACAATGATGATGTTTCTGTAGATCACCACGAAGTAAGTGATCATGATTCCGATTCGGAACTTGAAGCAGTTAGTGAAGAAGAGGCTGTAATAAATGATAACGATGAAAGTCTAAGTAGTGATGGTGAAGATAATAATAACATTACAAAAAAGTGTATTATGGAAAAAATCGCTTCAATTGGGTGTCAACAAACTTTGTCAAGCGCAGTAGAACACAAAACCACAATATAATTGTCCAATTACCGGGCCTGCGTCCTTCTGCTAAATTGGGTGCTAGAGCAGAAGTTGCTGCGGTATGGAGTTTACTGTTTTCGGAAGAAATGCTGCGTGTGGTTTTAAACTGGACTAATGTCAAAATACAAAAAGAAAAGCTCAAGTACAAAAATCCGAAGAGATCAGAGTTGGGGGATTTGGATATGGAGGAATTAAGAGCTTCCATAGGATTGTTATATTATTCAGCAGTTTTTAATTCTAACCATGAGAAGATTGAACATATTTTTACTATTGATGGTACGGGACGTGAAATCTTTCGTTGTGTTCTAAGTAAAAACAGATTCGCATTTTTACTTAGCTGTTTACGATTTGACAATCCTGATGACAGAAATCTCAGACGAGGGGAAGACCCAATGGCTCCCATTTCCGAACTTTTCAATGCGTTAATTGCTAATTCCCAGGCTATGTATTCCCCAGGTGCAAATATGACCGTGGATGAAATGCTAAATATAAAATGTACATGCCAAACAAGCCATATAAGTACGGGCTAAAGATAATGTGTATGACAGAAGCTAGAAATCATTATTTGTATAATGCGTACGTGTACAGTGGGAAAAATTCCGGTGGTATTGGTTTAAGTTTAAATGAAGACGAAAAAAAGTTCAGTAAACCCACTCAAGCTGTTGTGAGACTAACTAAGCCTATTGTTAATTTTAATAGAAACGTGACAGCGGATAATTGGTTCACGTCAATAGAATTGGTGGAAGTACTCAAGAAAGCAGGGCTAACGTATGTATAGGTACCATGAAGAAGAATAAAAGGGAAATTCTCCAGCAATTTTAACCTAACAGAGTTAGAAAATGTGAAACTTCTTTATTTGGTTTTACTCAAAATATGACTCTCGTATCCTACGTGCCAAAGAAGTACAAGGCAGTTGTTTTAGTGTCATCGCTGCACCACACCGAAACATACGATCGTGAAACGAAAAAGTCGGAAATTATTTCCTTTTATAATTTCACTAAATCGGGGGTCGATGCATTAGATGAAAAGTGTGCTAACCACACTACTAGTCACCGTACTCAACGTTGGCCCATGGCAATATTTTTCAGACTGTTAGATATAAGTGGTGTTAATGCTCATGTGCTTCATCAAGCATACAAAGATAATGAAAAATTTGAAAAAGCAGACTTCATAAAGGTACTTGCCGACCAGTTGGTCCAACCACAGTTAGCTAGAAGGGCTCAAAACTTACAACTAAAACGATATTTACGATTAACAATAAATCGAATTCTGGGAATCCCCGGTGAACCATTGTTTCAAACAATGTCGAAAAATTAGAAAAACGTAAAAATTGCCTCGCCTGTCCCTCTAAACTGAGAAGACGGACAAGCTATATGTGTTTTGCTTGTCGTAAACCAATATGTTTAGAATGTTCATCTAAAATGTGTATAGACTGTAAGAAAAATTACCAATAAATCAGGCCTTGTAATTTTTATCATATTTTCATTTTTCCTTAAATTTTGTTTTTTTTATTATAAAGAGGTATTCTTTTAGTTTCCAAACATCGATATTATTTTATATTATAGTGTTGTTTAAATCCTGTAAAATTATTAAGTTAAAGCGTATGTAAAAAATGTTCAAAATTACACTTCTGCAAAGAAAATACAACTTTTTTTTAAATAAATTTCTTTAAATTTATTATCTGTTGACTTTTTTAATATTATATACCTTCTAGTAACATATCTAAGAGATATAACGAGAAAATTATTATCACATTTTATTAATAAAAACCAAAAACCAGCGACGTGTGTGTGACGCCGCTACGGTGACAATGCGACAACAATTGGACTACGGTGGTTAAGGGTTAAACTTAGTAGTTGACGAAATGTTGGCAAAATTCGATTTTGCCATCATTTCGTCAACTTTGATATCTACAGCGGTTTGACCGCTATCGTGGTCACACACACAGAGACACACAGACAGACACACAGACATTTTTCAAAAACCACTTTTTTGTAATCAGGGGACTTCTAAACTTGGACATCTGCAAAAATCTCAAGGTCGAAAATTTTCGTCATTACAATACTTATACTATGTATAAGAAAGTAAAAGTGCTACTCGCTAAGAGTAAAAGTGCTACTTCCCGTCCGAATTTTGAAATTTCATTTATACAAAAAACATTGCAAATCTAACTCTAAATACTTTTCTACTCTATAAATATATTCAAAATGTATAATTTACGACATATTTGCAAAAATTCGTTATTCAGTAAGAGTAAAAGTGTTATCCGGTCCGAATTTTGAAATTTTTCTTATACAGAGGATATTTAAAATTATGTTTTAAATACTTTTATACTCGTAATGTACTTGCCTAGAAAGCATGACTTGCGGGATATTCGCAAAAAACTGATTTTCGATCCGGTAGGAAATTCGAAAAATTTTTTTAATACAGTTTTTTTCAAATTTAATTTTGAGTACATTTGAATTCTTTATAAATTTGTTTAAACTTAGTAATTGACGAAATATTTGCAAACGTCGATTTCTTCACTGAAGTAAACTACTACTTCCGGTCCACCGATTTTACTGAAAAACTAACCAGATCTCAAGAGGGGATTATACACGTAAATACAAAATTTGGAATAGATATCTACAGCGGTTTGACCGCTATCGTGGTCACACACAGACATTTTTTAAATACCACTTTTTTGGTGTCAGAGGACTTCAAAACGTGGACATCTGCGAAAATCTCGAGGTCGAAAATTTTCGTCATCACAATACTTCCTTATACTACGTATAAGAAAGTAAAAATAGTATTATTTTAACATATATTAACAAGCCCACCTTCTCATATTATATTCAATCCTTTTAATATTCCACATTACTATTAATAGTTAGAATGATCACGCATTCATCATAAGGCCTGTAATATATAATAAGCTTGAGACGAACTATAGTTAAATTTTCATCTTTAATTTCAATTATTTCTAGAATTTTATTCCATCTCATTAACCTTTTTTTTAATAAAAAACTATTTTTTTATTCACGTAAATATAGAAGCATTTCAATTATTTTAATGCTAGCAATTTTCAGATGGAAATAGTTTAATATATTACGTTTAATTAAATGCAAGTGTGTTACCATAAGCTCTTTGCGAATAGCTACTTCAAACTCCTGATTTGACTATTATTGTAATGCTGATATTCTATGTACAGTCTCCATTTGAGATGAGAGCAGAGAAAACTTGTCGGGGGAGTAACATCTCGGTTATGGTGCTGTGTGACTTTATCTCGAAGTTTGAATGCGACTGAAAGTCGGAGAACTTGAAAATGCGGACCAATTATATAGAAATTTATAATGTACGTACTGTAGCAGTGCACACTAGCGAAACTATTTAATATGCACTGTTATATAAATGGAAACGACTTTATATAATTTTATGTTGGAGAACTTACGTGATTTCTCGGTTCATAGTACTTGAAGGGGACATTGCTAGAGATGATACGATAATCACAATAAACTAGAAAAATTATTACTGAATGCAGTCTAGCTTATAAAAATTAGACAATGTATAATGCCATTTTTCAGTAAAGTATACTAGCCACGAATATACAGGGTGAGTCATTAGTAGCCGCTTCTTCGATTGCTCTCTGTGTTTTAAATAAAAGAAAAAACAATTAGTGGAAAATCCATGGTTGCTTATGGCGCATATTGTAAAAATACTTTAAGCTCCGACGCACTTCCGGTTTCACCGGAAATGCACGGAACTTACTGCTTTAAATTGTCTGTTCAATTGTTTTTTCTTTTTCAAAATTGAGCCAATAGTTTTTGAGTTATTAATTTTATATAATCACAATAAACTAGAAAAATTATTACTGAATGCAGTCTAGCTTATAAAAATTAGACAATGTATAATGCCATTTTTCAGTAAAGTATACTAGCCACGAATATACAGGGTGAGTCATTAGTAGCCGCTTCTTCGATTGCTCTCTGTGTTTTAAATAAAAGAAAAAACCATTAGTGGAAAATCCATGGTTGCTTGTGGCGCATATTGTAAAAATACTGTAAGCTCCGACGCACTTCCGGTTTCACCGGAAATGCACGGAACTTACTGCTTTAAATTGTCTGTTCAACTGTTTTTTCTTTTTCAAAATTGAGCCAATAGTTTTTGAGTTATTAATTTTTTTTGAAAATATTTGACCAAAACGCGTGTTCAGAAAAAAAATATTATCACATTGTTTTTAAAAGTAAAAACATTAACTTTGGTTGTGCTTGTAGTCAAGAAAATTCGCCATCATTTGGTAAAGTTGCACTCGACAATATCTCAAAAGATTTTGTTTTTTCAAAGCCTACTTCCTGAAATTTTCACATACCAAAAATTTATTTTTTTTAAATGGAGCACCCAGTATTTTATTAAGGCATTTTGTTCCTTTTTTATTCTCTTTCATTTTTGTTAACAATGTCCTATACCTATCTTTTGTAATTTCTGAGATAATCACTATAAGAGCAATCAGCGGTCAATGAAAAACTACGAGCCTTTTTATTAAAATTTTACAACTCATAAAATGAAAAGTTTGGAAGTTCATGAATTATAAATAAAATTGTTTATCGTAATACTTCGACTTACTTTTAAATTACTTTAAAATTAAAGAAGTCATACTTCTTACATTTATAACTTCACATGAAAAGCAAACCGTCAATACAAGTATTTAATTGTACATTATTGAAAACATTTATAACTTTCGCAATACCATGAAGAATGTATAAGATACTATTTTCAAGCATTACAGTAATTATAGGTTATTATATAACAAACTAGCTAATACGGCAGGCCTTGAAGGCCCGCTATCGCCTCTTATTCCGCTTACAGTTGAGGTACCGCTCCCCCTTATTCTTCTAAATTTATTGCGGATTTTGTCTTTATTGCGTTTCAGTTTTTGAAACACCATATATTTCCGATATATAGCGAATAACTAAATATAATTGTGTTTTAGATGTTCAATATTGCTTAGTTGTTTTTATACACCCCTGTATATAGTTTACAACTATGCAATATTTTATTCAGAATGCTTATCGGATGAAATGATTAATAATAGATTTAGTGATAATAGCAGTTTTTAAATTGAAAATGTTTAACGGCTGTCCATGAAATAAGATGTATTTTATCGTTTAAAGTTATATTGACATTTTTCACATACTTTTCCTGTGCCTCACAGACGGTAGTTTTCACTCTATTTATAATTTTTCTACTATTATTGGTTTTGTGCCTTGACTTGCCGATGATTTATTTCACGTTTGCCTAATTTATCTGTAGTTTGAATTTTGTTTGTGGGTATAAAATTAGAATAATCTCGAAATCTGTTTTTTTTTGCATCAGTTGGAAAATGTGGTTTGATAGTTTTTGTTAATAGTGTTTCAGTCTATATACATATGTCGATTCCACTGGTCTTTTTGGTTTAAATGAAAATTCATTAGAATTTTAAAAAAACATTTTATTTTATACAAACTTGTAGATAGCTTTATTAGAATTATGTTTTGTTGACGCGAATGTATACTTTTAAATAATTCATTTAATCATTGTTCTATAACAAATAATATTTACTTCATTGGCATTTTTTATACTGATTTCCATTCCTATACTCTTATAATTTGCAGTGTTTCTTTGTATTACAACTGTCAGTTATGTATGATGCTTAATAATGTTGGTAAAGCCTTGTTCACACTGTACATAATTATTTTCTTTTGCATTGTACACCTACAATTTAAGGAATATATAGATATAATATATGTATGTATTATGGTAATATTGATTACTTATTGTTATATTCGAAAATACTGTAAAACATCCTTTTAGAATTGCTATTTTGAATTATTCTAATTGACGATGTCGCGGGAAGTTCATTTTCATCAATGATAATTAAACAATCTTTTTTGAATACGTATGATATTACTTCTCAATTTGCCTGGCACAGTAACAACATGATTAAGTGCTTGTTTAATCTGGTAGGAATATATTTTAGTTTCTTTTTTCTATTAACAATATCTTATAATATTTTGAAGTATTTTTACAACTGAATTCATGGACGAAATGACTCCAGTCATGTAACGATAATTGCTAAAAATAAGTAGAAAGTATTTATAAACAAATAAGGAATCGAATTTATAAATTTCTTACCTATACACTATTATCATTGGGCCTATTATTATATATTGCAATATTTATTGTGTTGAATGTTTGTGAGCTATGGCTTCAATCTTTTCGAGCTTGAATTCGCCTTTTGCGCGTCCGCTTACAGCTTTTTACAGTTTCCTGTAAAACGCGATCACTCTCGTGGTGGTTTTTAGAATGTAAGATTTTATAGACTTGTGGCACACTCTGTATATACATATATTTTGTAAAGCCAATTGTATATTTCATTTAGAATTCTTCTAGAATTTTTTTTTACACAAACTGTTACACAATGAAGAGCGAGAAAGATAATTTAATGTTAAACATAAGAATGATGTTAAAGTATCCGAAGAACCAATATGCTCAATAAGTGCATCATTTTCATTGAAACAATCGGGATAATACGCTATTGAAATAACAGTGGAAAAATTTAGTATATTAACAAAAAGTATGTCAATTGCTCAGAAACAATTTAAGATAGGCATGCACAATATTAATAAAAAAGAACGTAATAAGCAGTCTGACACTGATATATTTTCACCCAAATTATTTGAAGTGGAACAGCGCTTTCATTATGAAATTTTGGTCAGCATAATTGAAATATTCGTCTGTCACATACTCAAAATTAGTTCGCACGTCATTTAAAAATGAAGGACTTGTATTGAAGAACATTTTAAAATTTCAATGAATTACATATATACTACTCGCCCGCTGTCGCGGGCTCGTCATTTTAATTGACATGCTCAAATATACGTAGTATCTCCATAGTGTTTAACATGTTTACAACAAATTTTGTTTGGTAAATGGGCGTCGCTTTCAAACATTCTTATAGAATGCTAATGAATGCTGATGAACTTCAAATATATAGCTCGCAAACATATGTATGTGAATGGGTAAAGTAAATTTAATTTATAAAGTATATTACTTTCTTACTACCTTTTCGAAGTCCACTATCGTTAATAAAAGAGCAGAGTATATTTTATTTAAAATTATTCTCGATCTGTTTTTGACACAAATCGGTACACACTCAAGAGCGAGAAAGGTAATTTAAAGTTAATCATAAGCAATGTTAAAGTATCCAAAGACAGAATGAGCTCAAAAAGTGAGACCCTTTTGAAATCCACTATCATTAATAAAGGAGCACAAAATAATAATAAAAGTAAAAAACCCAAGTTTTAAATTTAAGCCCTTTTCAAGCGCCTTTCCTGTAAACAGCGCTTTCTAGAATGTCCATTTTTATAAATATTTGAAGCACCCCTGTATATACATTTATTATGTTAAGCCAATAGGATATCTTATTTAAAATTCTTCTCGAACTGTTTTTAACACAAACCGGTACACACTCAAGAGCGAGAAAGGTAATTTAATGTTAAACATAAGTCGTGTTAAAGTATGCAAAGACACAATGAGATCAAAACGCACAACATTTTTATTAAGACAGTGTACAATACTATTTTGATGTAAAGTGTGACCTCTTTGAAATCCACTATCGTTAATAAAGGACCACAAAATTAAAATAAAAGTAAAAACCCCAAGTTTTAAATTGAAGTGCCTTTCATTTTATTTAAAATTTTTCTCGAATTGTTTCTTACACAAACCGGTACACACTCAAGAGCGAGAAAGGTAATTTAATGTTAAACATAAGTCATGTTAAAATATCCAAAGGAACAATGAGCTCTCAAAAAGCGTAACATTTTCATTAAGACAGTTTACAATACTATTTTGATGTGAACGTATAAGAGCCTGTCAATCTTTTCGAAGTCTACTCTCGTTAAGAAAAAAGCACAAAATAATAATAAAAGTAAAAAGCCCAAGTTTTAAATTTAAGCCCTATTAAAGCGCCTTTCCTGTAAAAAAACGCTTTTTAGAATGTCCAGTTTTATAAACTTTTAAAGCATCCCGGTATATACATATATTTTGTGAAGCCAATAGTTTATTGTATTTAAAATTTTTCTCGAATTGTTTTTTACACAAACCGGTACACACTCAAGAGCGAGAAAGGTAATTTAATGTTAAACATAAGTCGTGTTAAAGTATGTAAAGGCACAATGAGATCAAGAAGCGCAACATTTTTATTAAGACAGTGTACAATAATATTTTGATGCGAAAGTGTGAAAGCCTGTCAACCTTTTCAAAATCTACTATCGTTAATAAAGGAGCACGAAATAATAATAAAAGTAAAAAGCCCAAGTTTTAAATTGAAGCCCCATTGAAGCGCCTTTCCTGTAAAAAGCGTTCAATGGCATGACGTTTTTAGAATGTCCACTTTTATAAACTTTTAAAGCACCCCTACATACATTTTGTTAAGCCGATAGTATATTTTATTTGAAATTCTACTCGAACTGTTTTTTTACACAAACAGGTTCACACTCAAGAGCGAGAAACGTAATTTAATGTTAAACAAAAGTCATGTTAAAGTATCGAAAGAAACAATGAGCTCAGTGAGCGCAACATTTTCATTGGGACAGTGTACAATACGATTCTGATGTTTTCGAATCGACTATTGATAAGAAAAAATTAAGTATTAAATTTAAACCCTGTTCAATCACGTTTCGAAGAATCACCGAATTGAAGATGTAATAAGCCGTATCTAAAATTTCACATTCGTACGTCAATTTTCAAAGAACTCTTCCGCCAATTTGTTTTTTTTTGACATTTTGGCTTTGGAATCGTGATCGGCAACCTAAGACACCCCCGTATCTAAAATTTCGCATTCATACGTCAATTTTCAAAAACATCTTTCGCCATTTTGTTTTTTTTTGACATTTTGACTTTGGAATCGTGATCGGCGACCCCCAAAACCCCCGTATTTTTTACATTCATACGTCAATTTCCAAAAAAATCTTCCGCCATTTTGTTCTTTTTTGACATTTTGACTTTGGAATCGTGATCGGCGACCCTCAAAACCCCCGTATCTAAAATTTCACACTATTACGTCAATTTTCAAAAACATGTTCCGCCATTTTGTTTTTTTTTGACATTTTGACTTTGGAATCGTGATCGGCGACCCCCAAAACCCCCGTATTTAAAATTTCATATTCATACGTCAACTTTCAAGAATATCTCCCGCCATTTTTTTTTTTTGACATTTTGACTTTGGAATCGTGATCGGCGACCCCCAAAACCCCGTATCTAAAATTTCACATTCATACATCAACTTTCAAAAATATCTTCCGCCGTTTTTTTTTTTTGACATTTTGACTTTGGAATCGTGATCGGCAACCCCCAAAACCCCCGTATCTAAAATTTTACATTTATGACTCAATTTTCAAAAAATCTTCCGCCATTTTGTTTTTTTTTTGACATTTTGAGTTTGGAATCGTGATCGGCGACCCCCAAAACCCCCCGTATCTAAAATTTCACACTCATACGTCAATTTTCAAAAAAATCTTTCGCCATTTTGCTTTTTTTGACATTTTGACTTTGGGATTGTGATCGGCGACCCCCAAAACCCCCGTATCTGAAATTTCACATTCATACGTCAATTTTCAAAAAAATCTTCCGTCATTTTGTTTTTTTTGACATTTTGACTTTGGAATCGTGATCGGCGACCCCCAAAACCCCCGTATCTAAAAATTTACATTCATGACTCAATTTTCAAAAAATCTTCCGCCATTTTTTTTTTGACATTTTGACTTTGGAATCGTGATCGGCGACCCCCAAAACCCCCGTATCTGAAATTTCACATTCATACGTCAATTTTCAAAAAAATCTTCCGTCATTTTGTTTTTTTTGACATTTCGACTTTGGAATCGTGATCGGCGACCCCCAAAACCCCCTTATCTAAAATTTTACACTCATATGTCAATTTTCAAAAAATTCTTCCACGATTTTTTTTTTTTATGACATTTTGATTTTGGATTTGTGATCGGCGACCTAACACACCCCTGTATCTAAAATTTCACACTCATCCGTCAATTTTCAAAAAAATCTTTCGCCGTTTTGCTTTTTTTTTTGACATTTTGACTTTGGAATCGTGATCGGCGACCCCCAAAACCCCCGCATCTAAAATTTTACGTCAATTTTCAAAAAATCTTTCGCCATTTTGTTTTTTTTGACATTTTGCTTTGAAATCGTGACCGGCGACCCCCAAAACCCCCGTATCTAAAATTTTTCATTCATACATCAATTTCCAAAAAAATCTTTCGCCGTTTTGCTTTTTCTGACATTTTGACTTTGGAATCGTGATCGGCGACCCCCAAAACCCCCGGATCTAAAATTTTACATTAATACGTCAATTTTCTAAAAAAATCTTTCGCCATTTTGTTTTTTTTGACATTCTGACTTTGGAATCGTGATCGGCGACCCCCAAAATCCCCGTATCTGAAATTTCACATTCATACGTCAATTTTCAAAAAAATCTTCCGTCATTTTGTTTTTTTTGACATTTTGACTTTGGAATCGTAATCGGCGACCCCCAAAATCCCCGTATCTAAAATTTTACATTCATATGTCAATTTTCAAAAAATTCTTCCACGATTTTGTTTTTTTATGACATTTTGATTTTGGATTTGTGATCGGCGACCTAACACCCCTGTATCTAAAATTTCACACTCATACGTCAATTTTCAAAAAAATCTTTCGCCATTTTGCTTATTTTGGCATTTTGACTTTGGAATCGTGATCGGCGACCCCCAAAACCCCCGTATCTAAAATTTTACATTCATACGTCAATTTTCAAAAAATCTTCCGTCATTTTGTTTTTTTTTTTGACATTTTGACTTTGGAATCGTGATCGGCGACCCCCCAAAACCCCCGTATTTGAAATTTCACATTCATGACTCAATTTTCAAAAAAATCTTCCGCCCTTTTGTTTTTTTTTTCAGTTTGGCTTTGGAATCGTGATCGGCGACCCCCAAAACCCCCTTATTTGAAATTTCACATTCATACGTCAATTTTCAAAAAAATCTTCCGCCCTTTTTTTTTTTCAGTTTGGCTTTGGAATCGTGATCGGCGACCCCCAAAACCCCCGTATCTAAAATTTCACATTCATACGTCAATTTTCAAAAAAATCTTTCGCCGTTTTGCTTTTTTTGACATTTTGACTTTGGAATCGTGATCGGCGACCCCCAAAACCCCCGTATCTAAAATTTTACATTAATACGTCAATTTTCTAAAAAATCTTTCGCCATTTTGTTTTTCTTGACATTTTGACTTTGGAATCGTGATCGGCGACCCCCAAAACCCCTGTATCTAAAATTTTACATTCATATGTCAATTTTCAAAAAAATCTTCCACCATTTTGCTTTTTTTGACATTTTGACTTTGGAATCTTGATCGGCGACCCCCAAAACCCCCGTATCTAAAATTTTACATTAATACGTCAATTTTCTAAAAAATCTTTCGCTATTTTGTTTTTTTTGACATTTTGACTATGGAATCGTGATCGGCAACCCCCCAAAACCCCCGTATCTAAAATTTTACATTCATACGTCAATTTTCAAAAAAATCTTCCGCCATTTTGCTTTTTTTGACATTTTGACTTTGGAATCGTGATCGGCGACCCTCAAAACCCCCGTATCTAAAATTTCACACTCATACGTCAATTTTCAAAAACATCTTCCGCCATTTTGTTTTTTTTTGACATTTTGACTTTGGAATCGTGATCGGCGACCCCCAAAACCCCCGTATCTAAAAATTTACATTCATGACTCAATTTTCAAAAAATCTTCCGCCATTTTTTTTTGACATTTTGGCTTTGGAATCGTGATCGGCGACCCCCAAAACCCCCGTATCTGAAATTTCACATTCATACGTCAACTTTCAAAATAATCTTCCGTCATTTTGTTTTTTTTGACATTTCGACTTTGGAATCGTGATCGGCGACCCCCAAAACCCCCTTATCTAAAATTATACATTCATATGTCAATTTTCAAAAAATTCTTCCACGATTTTGTTTTTTTATGACATTTTGATTTTGGATTTGTGATCGGCGACCTAACACACCCCTGTATCTAAAATTTCACACTCATACGTCAATTTCCAAAAAATCTTTCGCCATTTTGTTTTTTTTGACATTTTGACTTTGGAATCGTAATCGGCGACCCTCAAAACCCCCGTATCTAAAATTTCGCACTCATACGTCAATTTTCAAAAAAATCTTTCGCCGTTTTGCTTTTTTTGACATTTTGACTTTGGAATCGTGATCGGCGACCCCCAAAACCCCCGTATCTAAAATTTTACGTCAATTTTCAAAAAATCTTTCGCCATTTTGTTTTTTTTGACATTTTGCTTTGAAATCGTGATCGGCGACCCCCAAAACCCCCGTATCTAAAATTTTACATTCATACATCAATTTTCAAAAAAATCTTTCGCCGTTTTGCTTTTTCTGACATTTTGACTTTGGAATCGTGATCGGCGACCCCCAAAACCCCCGTATCTAAAATTTTACATTAATACGTCAATTTTCTAAAAAAGTCTTTCGCCATTTTGTTTTTTTTGACATTCTGACTTTGGAATCGTGATCGGCGACCCCCAAAACCCCCGTATCTGAAATTTCACATTCATACGTCAATTTTCAAAAAAATCTTTCGCCATTTTGCTTATTTTGGCATTTTGACTTTGGAATCGTAATCGGCGACCCCCAAAACCCCCGTATCTAAAATTTTACATTCATATGTCAATTTTCAAAAAATTCTTCCACGATTTTGTTTTTTTATGACATTTTGATTTTGGATTTGTGATCGGCGACCTAACACCCCTGTATCTAAAATTTCACACTCATACGTCAATTTTCAAAAAAATCTTTCGCCATTTTGCTTTTTTTTGACATTTTGACTTTGGAATCGTGATCGGCGACCCCCAAAACCCCCGCATCTAAAATTTTACGTCAATTTTCAAAAAATCTTTCGCCATTTTGTTTTTTTTGACATTTTGCTTTGAAATCGTGATCGGCGACCCCCAAAACCCCCGTATCTAAAATTTTTCATTCATACATCAATTTTCAAAAAAATCTTTCGCCGTTTTGCTTTTTCTGACATTTTGACTTTGGAATCGTGATCGGCGACCCCCAAAACCCCCGTATCTAAAATTTTACATTAATACGTCAATTTTCTAAAAAAATCTTTCGCCATTTTGTTTTTTTTGACATTCTGACTTTGGAATCGTGATCGGCGACCCCCAAAATCCCCGTATCTGAAATTTCACATTCATACGTCAATTTTCAAAAAAATCTTCCGTCATTTTGTTTTTTTTGACATTTTGACTTTGGAATCGTAATCGGCGACCCCCAAAACCCCCGTATCTAAAATTTTACATTCATATGTCAATTTTCAAAAAATTCTTCCACGATTTTGTTTTTTTATGACATTTTGATTTTGGATTTGTGATCGGCGACCCAACACCCCTGTATCTAAAATTTCACACTCATACGTCAATTTTCAAAAAAATCTTCCGTCATTTTGCTTTTTTTGACATTTTGACTTTGGAATCGTGATCGGCGACCCCCAAAACCCCCGTATCTAAAATTTTACATTCATATGTCAATTTTCAAAAAATTCTTCCACGATTTTGTTTTTTTATGACATTTTGATTTTGGATTTGTGATCGGCGACCTAACATACCCCCGTATCTAAAATTTAACACTCATACGTCAATTTTCAAAAAAATCTTTCGCCATTTTGCTTTTTTTGACATTTTGACTTTGGAATCGTGATCGGCGACCCCCAAAACCCCCGTATCTAAAATTTTACATTAATACGTCAATTTTCTAAAAAATCTTTCGCCATTTTGTTTTTTTTGACATTTTGACTTTGGAATCGTGATCGGCGACCCCCAAAATCCCCGTATCTGAAATTTCACATTCATACGTCAATTTTCAAAAAAATCTTCCGTCATTTTGTTTTTTTTGACATTTTGACTTTGGAATCGTAATCGGCGACCCCCAAAACCCCCGTATCTAAAATTTTACATTCATATGTCAATTTTCAAAAAATTCTTCCACGATTTTGTTTTTTTATGACATTTTGATTTTGGATTTGTGATCGGCGACCCAACACCCCTGTATCTAAAATTTCACACTCATACGTCAATTTTCAAAAAAATCTTCCGTCATTTTGCTTTTTTTGACATTTTGACTTTGGAATCGTGATCGGCGACCCCCAAAACCCCCGTATCTAAAATTTTACATTCATATGTCAATTTTCAAAAAATTCTTCCACGATTTTGTTTTTTTATGACATTTTGATTTTGGATTTGTGATCGGCGACCTAACATACCCCCGTATCTAAAATTTAACACTCATACGTCAATTTTCAAAAAAATCTTTCGCCATTTTGCTTTTTTTGACATTTTGAATTTGGAATCGTGATCGGCGACCCCCAAAACCCCCGTATCTAAAATTTTACATTAATACGTCAATTTTCTAAAAAATCTTTCGCCATTTTGTTTTTTTTGACATTTTGACTTTGGAATCGTGATCGGCGACCCCCAAAACCCCCGTATCTAAAATTTTACATTAATGAGTCAATTTTCAAAAAAATCTTCCGCCATTTTGTTTTTTTTTGACATTTTGACGTTGGAATCGTGATCGCCGACCCCCAAAACCCCCGTATCTAAAATTTTACATTCATACGTCAATTTTCAAAAAATCTTCCGTCATTTTGTTTTTTTTGACATCTTGACTTTGGAATCGTGATCGGCGACCCCCAAAACCCCCGTATCTAAAAATTTACATTCATGACTCAATTTTCAAAGAATCTTCCGCCATTTTGTTTTTTTTTGACATTTTGGCTTTGGAATCGTGATCGGCGACCCCCAAAACCCCCGTATCTAAAATTTCACATTCATAAGTGAATTTTCAAAAAAATCTTTCGCCATTTTGTTTTTTTTGACATTTTGACTTTGGAATCGTGATCGGCGACCCCCAAAACTCGCGTATATAAAATTTCACATTCATACGTCAATTTTCAAAAAAATCTTCCGCCCTTTTGTTTTTTTTTGACATTTTGACTTTGGAATCGTGATCGGCGACCCCCAAAACCCCCTTATCTAAAATTTTACATTCATATGTCAATTTTCAAAAAATTCTTCCACGATTTTGTTTTTTTATGACATTTTGATTTTGGATTTGTGATCGGCGACCTAACACACCCCTGTATCTAAAATTTCACTCACGTCAATTTTCAAAAAAATCTTTCGCCATTTTCTTTTTTTTGACATTTTGACTTTGGAATCATGATCGGCGACCCCCAAAACCCCCGTATCTAAAATTTTACATTCATACGTCAATTTTCAAAAAATCTTCCGTCATTTTGTTTTTTTTGACATTTTGACTTTGGAATCGTGATCGGCGACCCCCAAAACCCCCGTATCTAAAATTTTACATTCATACGTCAATTTTCAAAAAATCTTCCGCCATTTTTTTTTTACATTTTGACTTTGGAATCGTTATCGGCGACCCCCAAAACCCCCGTATATAAAATTTTACATTCATACGTCAATTTCCAAAAAATTCTTCCGCCATTTTGTTTTTTTATGACATTTTGACTTTGGAATCGTGATCGGCGACCCCCAAAACCCCCGTATCTAAAATTTCACATTGACACGTTAATTTTCAAAAAAATCTTCCGCCTTTTTGTTTTTTTTTGACATTTTGACTTTGGAATTGTGATCGGCGCCCCCAAAACCCCCATATCTAAAATTTTACATTCATACGTCAATTTTCAAAAAATATTCCGCCATTTTGTTTTTTTTTTGACATTTTCACTTTGGAATTGTGATCGGCGACCCCCAAAACCCCCGTATCTAAAATTTTATATTCATACGTCAATTTTCAAAAAAATCATCCGCCATTTTGTTTTTTTATGACATTCTGATTTTGGATTTGTGATCGGCGACTTAAGACACCCTCGTATCTAAAATTTCACATTTATACGTCAATTTTCAAAAAATCCTTCGGCCATTTTTTTTTTTTTGACATTTCGACTTTGGATACGTGACCAATGATACCACAAAGACTCCCAAGTGCCGAATTTTACTTTAATCAGAAGAGAGAAATTAATTTCAGATAGCTCCGCCCACTCTGCATGTATGCCTAATCGTTGTCATAAGGGCACATAAATGTTAAAAGCTATCTTTTTCCCCATTAAGGCGTACGCGTTCTGGAATTAAAGTATTTTAATAATGCAAATATATAATCATTAAAAGAACAATAATCAACCTGTATATCTATAAAAATGTTAAGTCAAGCGGATGTATTATGTCGAGATTGAGATGCCGATAATTGATAATTTAGTTTTACATATATTTTGTTTAATTTGTGTACAACAACCTAATAATTTGTCAAATTTGTGTGCATTTTAGCTTCAAATAAATTGTTTGTCAAACATTTTGTACAATTGGTGTGCTCGCAGCCGAAATTATCATCCCGGTTCGTTTGAGTCGACGACGGCGCGCGGCGCCGAGTATTATATGTGTACTACACGTTCATGAACGGTATGCTATTTCGGATCCACACGGTTCAAATGAGCCGGTTCCGTGACCCGGCTCACAATGAGGAGCTGAACCGAGTCAAAGAAATGAGCCGTTTTGCCCACCTCTATGTCAGTTATCTTCATAACCTATAAAATAATTATATTTTGACGTTTGTTATAATTATCATCAATTTTATTCAATTAAAAAATTGTCAAAATTTAATAACATAAATCTAACGTACCGGAAATTACACTTTTTTAAAGCATTTATATAATAGAAAAACTTAGTACAATATTTAAAAATTGTGACTTTCGATGTCAGTTTGTATGTTGATAATTTTTTTCAAAATTCAAATTCTGTTATGATTTCTCGTCGCAAAGGAAGCAATTATAGAAAGGAATCATTATATTGAATTAAGTATGGGCAAGTATAGGTACGATGTATTTATACTACTCATTATTATTTTTGATGATGTTTTTATAGTCATTACGTTGAATATAGTTTGTAAATTTATGAATGTTTTTGTGTTAATTTTTATGATAAAGAACGTTTAAATTTCAATAAAGAGAAGTTAGAATTATGTGAACAATTTCGCAACTCTCGTGTTTGCAGAAAGCAACCATTGTTAGATATAGTGATGTATGGAGCTCTTCGAGGTTGATTCGCCTCTTCGCTTGTACTTATATCTTTTTAATATTATATCTAAGGCTGTAAGGGCATCTCATTGGTAATGCGATTAATGCTGGTCGCATGCTGTTTTAATGAATGTTAAATGTTAATAATCATTTCCCCTATAAAAATGTTAGTTAAAATTCATAAGGCAGCTTTCATTAAAAAACAACTAAATACGGTATAACTATTTTCGGTACGCTATTTCTGAAAATAAGGGAGCTAATTAGAATTTAGATCCGTATAATATTTGTCCCTGTGAACAGTTGATTTCACTGCTACAGCTCACTGGTTTGACGTAATGTCAGATTATGTGTATGCGTTAAAAAATCGTATGGCATATCGGCAACAACTCTAACCATAATACATAAAATTGTCGGAGTACCTATGTCATTCATAATGTTAATTTAATTTTTATGATACTGCATACGCTTCTTCTTTTTAGTTGGTTAGGTTGTACCTATTCACTATTACCTATACTATTTACGGTATTTTAATTTCTATATGAATGAATGACAGTGGAGGATAATTATGTAGTTAACTTTGCTATTGTAATGAATGAAGATTAAATTTAAAGAAATATCTCTAGAAATGGATTATACATTATGGTGGCAAATGAATTTATTTATTAAGACTTTGCCCACAAAGCGAACAATATTCCTATATAATTTAATGAACGCTGATATTTAAAATTTTTTTATTGGCATTCAGGTTTTGTATCAGTTGTGTACATCTAGTCCATCGTGAACGTCGACAGATCAAAAAAAAAAATTAATTGAATGTTGTTTCACGTTATTAGTTCTATAAAATTGGTACTACGCTTTGTGTCAAGTTTACGATTGAAATAGTGTATAATTCAAATTTTCTGACAGACTGTCATCGTAACGATATTTCGATGACACATACCTATGACAATGAAAAGTCAGACAGCTGACATGAAGATGTTTAACCAAAATTGTCGTTCCACCTGTCATCGTGACAATAGTTCGTTGAACTGTATTTGTTCACACATAAGCTTGTGAGAACGAAATGTCAGGCTAACTTAATAAAACATGTTTTAAACTTACAGGTCATTGAGAGAATTAATTAATTTTCATATTACGCTTTAGTAATATACTTTCTAAAACGCAATCGAAAATCTTGCTAGCTCCTATACGGTTGATGCTAGACACTGTCGTACCATTTAACCAAAAATGTACTTCTGATTAGTTGGTGCCAACCAGCAGTCGCACACTTTAAGTACTTGCTTTTATAACTGAATTGGTAAACGAAATGACATACGTGCTTATGGGAATCTTATTTGATGTATTTATTTTATTTCGAAGTGCTTCGGACACATCTGCCAAATAAAGAAAAGTCGCCCTATTATTTGTACGTAGAGAGATCGATGAGAAATGTTATTAAATGATCCCATTCGTAAAATGGCTTAAATTTATATAATTATAACTTGAACACTGATACATTTCCAACATTCTGTTGACATTTAGGTTTTGTATAATTCGTGTGCATCTAACGTAATTTGACAGGCCCAAATGGCAAAACTCAGACGGTTCTTCTTTATTTAAGCTTGCTTCAAGTTCTTCGTTGTATGAAATTTACATTTTGATGACATATACATATAATGAATAGAGTGTCATTGTATTTATTAATATATCTTCATAAAATATAGCAAAATCGTTATATTTGTTACTGTACTTACGTGCGACAATACACTTTAAGTTTATTTTATCATATCCGTCGGCATTTTGTTCATATATTCATATAGAAAAGAAATAGTAACGATTGATAATAATAACACTAATACGTATCTGAAAGGTACCATGTTTCAATTAAAAATACACTTCTTCTTCGTAATATTTGTCGGCCTTCTGACATTTAAACTTGACAACCGATGGATGAACATGAATATATATAGTCATTAATGACACGCAAACTCGTCATCGCGAGATTTTTTTACCCTGCAGAAAAGCTTTAAATGAATCCCACCTTCCACAGCGACAGATTTGGCACGTGGACAGTGCACTCAATCGTCGCGGAAAAGTCCACTATTTTCGTTTCCAACCCTCTTTCCGCACTCTAAACCTCGACGGCCTGAAATTTCTTCGTCAATGTGAAACTTTTACAATTCTTTCGCGCGTGCCTGTCATACCTGACATTTTTACCATTTTGATCGGTTGTCACGTGAATCGTCATGACGTAAGCCATTTTTCTGTTAAAACATCGAGTGCACGCTCCTCTTTAAAAGCCCATATCTCTGCACACGCTCCACTTAGAAGGAAAAACTCTCCGTCGAGGAACAATTCAAGGTCGTCGGTAACTTCACGCCAAAGGGCAGCTTTCAATTTCGCGTATCCAGAGACGAGTTCTGCGCCCCGCGTACCCAATTTTCGTCGATTTTGACCGGGTTTGGTTGCCATTGACTACTCGGCTTTTAGTATATATAACTAGCTAATACGGCAGGCCTTAAAGGCCCGCTATCGCCTCTTATTCCGCTTACAGTTGAGGTACCGCTCCCCCTTATTCTTCTAAATTTATTGCGGATTTTGTCTTTATTGCGTTTCAGTTTTTGAAACACCATATAATTCCGATATATAGCGAATATCTAAATATAATTGTGTTTTAGATGTTCAATATTGCTTAGTTGTTTTTATACACCCCTGTATATAGTTTACAACTATGCAATATTTTATTCAGAATGCTCATCGGATGAAATGATTAATAATAGATTTAGTGATAATAGCAGTTTTTAAATTGAAAATGTTTAACGGCTGTCCATGAAATAAGATGTATTTTATCGTTTAAAATGATATTGACATTTTTCACATACTTTTCCTGTGCCTCACAGACGGTAGTTTTCACTCTATTTATAATTTTTCTACTATTATTGGTTTTTGTGCCTTGACTTGCCGATGATTTATTTCACGTTTGCCCAATTTATCTATAGTTTGAATTTTGTTTGTGGGTATAAAATTAGAATAATCTCGAAATCTGTGTTTTTCTACATCAGTTGGAAAATGTGGTTTGATAGTTTTTGTTAATAGTGTTTCAGTCTATATACATATGTCGATTCCATTGGTCTTTTTAGTTTAAATGAAAATTCATTAGAATTTTAAAAAAACATTTTATTTTATACAAACTTGTAGATAGCTTTATTAGAATTATGTTTTGTTGACGCGAATGTATACTTTTAAATAATTCATTTAATCATTGTTCTATAACAAATAATATTTACTTCATTGGCATTTTTTATAATGATTTCCATTCCTATACTCTTACAATTTGCAGTGTTTCTTTGTGGTAAATTGTATTACAACTGTCAGTTATGTATGATGCTTAATAATGTTGGTAAAGCCTTGTTCACACTGTACATAATTATTTTCTTTTGCATTGTACACCTACAATTTAAGGAATATATAGATATAATATATGTATGTATTATGGTAATATTGATTACTTATTGTTATATTCGAAAATACTGTAAAACATCCTTTTAGAATTTCTATTTTGAATTATTGTAATTGACGATGTCGCGGGAAGTTCATTTTCATCAATGATAATTAAACAATCTTTTTTGAATACGTATGATATTACTTCTCAATTTGCCTGGCACAGTAACAACATGATTAAGTGCTTGTTTAATCTGGTAGGAATATATTTTAGTTTCTTTTTTCTATTTACAATATCTTATAATATTTTGAAGTATTTTTACAACTGAATTCATGGACGAAAAAAATGAGTAGGAAGTATTTATAAACAAATAAGGAATCGAATTTATAAATTTCTTACCTATACACTATTATCATTGGGCCTATTATTATATATTGCAATATTTATTGTGTTGAATGTTTGTGAGCTATGGCTTCAATCTTTTCGAGCTTGAATTCGCCTTTTTCGCGTCCGCTTACAGCTTTTTACAGTTTCCTGTAAAACGCGATCACTCTCGTGGTGGTTTTTAGAATGTAATATTTTATAGACTTGTGGCACACTCTGTATATACATATATTTTGTAAAGCCAATTGTATATTTCATTTAGAATTCTTCTAGACTTTTCTTTTACACAAACTGTTACACAATGAAGAGCGAGAAAGATAATTTAATGTTAAACATAAGAATGATGTTAAAGTATCCGAAGAAACAATATGCTCAATAAGTGAATCATTTTCATTGAGACAATCGAGATAATACGCTATTGAAATAACAGTGGAAAAATTTAGTATATTAACAAAAAGTATGTCAATTGCTCAGAAGCAATTTAAGATAGGCATGCACAATATTAATAAAAAAGAACGTAATAAGCAGTTTGACACTGAGATATTTTCACCCAAATTATTTGAAGTGGAACAGCGCTTTCATTATGAAAGCATAATTGAAATATTCGTCTGTCACATACTCAAAATTAGTTCCCACGTCATTTAAAAATGAAGGACTTGTATTGAAGAACATTTTAAAATTTCAATGAATTACATATATACTACTCGCCCGCTATCGCGGGCTCGTCATTTTAATTGACATGCTCAAATATACGTAGTATCTCCACAGTGTTTAACATGTTTACAACAAATTTTGTTTGGTAAATGGGCGTCGCTTTCAAACATTCTTATAGAATGCTAATGAATGCTGATGAACTTCAAATATATAGCTCGCAAACATATGTATGTGAATGGGTAAAGTAAATTTAATTTATAAAGTATATTACTTTCTTACTACCTTTTCGAAGTCCACTATCGTTAATAAGAGAGCAGAGTATATTTTATTTAAAATTATTCTCGATCTGTTTTTGACACAAATCGGTACACACTCAAGAGCGAAAAAGGTAATTTAAAGTTAATCATAAGCAATGTTAAAGTATCCAAAGACAGAATGAGCTCAAAAAGCGCAACATTTTTATTAAAACAGTTTACAATACTACTTTGATGTAACGTGAGACCCTTTTGAAATCCACTATCATTAATAAAGGAGCACAAAATAATAATAAAAGTAAAAAACCCAAGTTTTAAATTTAAGCCCTTTTCAAGCGCCTTTCCTGTAAACAGCGCTTTCTAGAATGTCCATTTTTATAAATATTTGAAGCACCCCTGTATATACATATATTTTGTCAAGCCAATAGGATATCTTATTTAAAATTCTTCTCGAACTGTTTTTAACACAAACCGGTACACACTCAAGAGCGAGAAAGGTAATTTAATGTTAAACATAAGTCGTGTTAAAGTATGCAAAGACACAATGAGATCAAAACGCACAACATTTTTACTAAGACAGTGTACAATACTATTTTTATGTAAAGCGTGACCTTTTTGAAATCTACTATCGTTAATAAAGGAGCACAAAATAAAAGTAAAAGTAAAAAGCCCAAGTTTTAAATTGAAGCGCCTTTCCTGTAAAAAGCGATCACTGGCATGACGCTTTTTAGAATGTCCGGTTTTATAAACTTTTAAAGCATCCCGGTATATACATATATTTTGTGAAGCCAATAGTATATTTTATTTAAAAATTTTCTCGAATTGTTTTTTACGCAAATCGGTACACACTCAAGAGTGAGAAAGGTAATTTAATGTTAAACATAAGTCGTGTTAAAGTATCCAAAGACACAATGAGATCAAAAAGCGCAGCATTTTTATTAAGACAGTTTACTATACTATTTTGATGTGAACGTGTAAAAGCCTGTCAATCTTTTCGAAGTCTACTCTAGTTAAGAAAAAAGCACAAAATAATAATAACAGTAAAAAGCCCAAGTTTTAAATTGAAGCGCTATTGAAGCGCCTTTCCTGTAAAAAACGCTTTTGAGAATGTCCACTTATAAACTTTTGAAGCACTCCTGTATATAGATATATTTTGTTAAGCCAATAGGATATTTTATTTAAAATTCTTCTCGAACTGTTTTTGACACAAACCGGTACACACTCAAGAGCGAGAAAGGTAATTTAATGTTAAACATAAGTCATGTTAAAGTATTCAAAAACAAAAAAAGCAACATTTTCATTAAGACAGTTTACAATACTATTTTGATATGAACGTGTAATAGCCTATCAATCTTTTCGAAATCCACTATCGTTAATGAAAAAGTACAAAATAATAATAAAAGTAAAAAGCTCAAGATTTAAATTTAAGCCCTATTGAAGCGCTTTTCCTGTAAAAAGCGATAACTGGCCTTACTTTTTAGAATGTCCGGTTTTATTAACTGTTGAAGCGCCCCTGTATATACATATACTTTGTTGAACCAATAGGATATTTTATTTAAAATTCTTCTCGAACTGTTTTTGACATAAATTGGTACACACTCAAGAGCGAGTAAGGTAATTTAATGTTAAACATAAGTCGTGTTAAAGTATGCAAAGACACAATGATATCACAAAGCGCAACATTTTTATTATGACAGTGTACAATACTATTTTGATGTCAAAAGTGTAAAAGCCTGTCAACCTTTTTGAAGTCCACTATCGTTAATAAAGGAGCACGAAATAATAATAAAAGTAAAATGCCCAAGTTTTAAATTGAAACGCCTTTCCTATAAAAAGCGATCACTGGCATGACGCTTTTTAGAATGTCTACATTTATACACCTTTGAAGCACCCAAGTATATACATATATTTTGTTAGGCCAATAGGATATTTTATTTAAAATTCTTCTCGAACTGTTTTTGATATAAATCCGTACACACTCAAGAGCGAGAAAGGTAATTTAATGTTAAACATAAGTCGTGTTAAAGTATGCAAAGACACAATGAGATCAAGAAGCGCAACATTTTTATTAAGACAGTGTACGAAACTATTTTGATGTGAAAGTGTAAAAGCCTGTCAACCTTTTTGAAATCCACTATCGTTAATAAAGGAGCACGAAGCACGAAATAATAATAAAAGTAGAAAGCCCAAGTTTTAAATTGAAGCGCCTTTCCTGTAAAAAGCAATGACTGTCATGACTTTTTAGAATGTAAGATTTTACTAACTTTTGAAGCAACCGTGCATATACATATATTTTGTTAAGCCAATAGGACGTTTTATTTAAAATTCTTCTCGAACTGCTTTTAACACAAACCGGTACACACTCAAGAGCGAGAAAGTGTAAAAGCCTGTCAACCTGTTCAAAATCCACTATCGTTAATAAAGGAGCACGAAGCACGAAATATTAATAAAAGTAAAAAGCCCAAGTTTTAAATTGAAACCCTATTGAAGCGCCTTTCCTGTAAAAGCGATCACTGGCATGACGCTTTTTAGAATGTCCACTTTTATAAACTTTTGAAGCACCCCTAGATATATTTTGTTAAGCCAATAGTATATTTTATTTGAAATTTTTCTCGAATTATTTTTTACACAAACCGGTACACACCCAAGCGCGAGAAAGGTAATTTAATGTTAAACATAAGTCATGTTAAAATATCCAAAGAAACAATGAGCTCTCAAAAAGCGCAACATTTTCATTAAGACAGTTTACAATACTATTTTGATGTGAACGTGTAAAAGCCTGTCAATCCTTTCGAAGTCTACTCTCGTTAAGAAAAAAACACAAAATAATAATAAAAGTAAAAAGCCCAAGTTTTAAATTTAAGCCCTATTGAAGCCCCTTTCCTGTAAAAAACACTTTTTAGAATGTCCACTTTTATAAACTTTTGAAGCACCCCTGTATATAAATATATTTTGTTAGGCCAATAGGATATTTTATTTAAAATTCTTCTCGAACTGCTTTTGACATAAACCGGTACACACTCAAGAGCGAGAAAGGTAATTTAATGTTAAACATAAGTCGTGTTAAAGTATCCAAAGACACATTGAGATCAAAAAGCGCAACATTTTTATTAAGACAGTGTACAATACTATTTTGATGTAAAGTGTGACCTTTTTGAAATCCATTATCATTAATAGAGGAGCACAAAATGAAAATCAAAGTAAAAACCCCAAGTTTTAAATCGAAGTGCCTTTTATTTTATTTAAAATTGTTCTCGAATTGTTTCTTACACAAACCGGTACACACTCAAGAGCGAGAAAGGTAATTTAATGTTAAACATAAGTCATGTTAAAATATCCAAAGAAACAATGGGCTCTCAAAAAGCGCAACATTTTCATTAAGACAGTTTACAATACTATTTTGATGTGAACGTGTAAGAGCCTGTCAATCTTTTCGAAGTCTACTCTCGTTAAGAAAAAAGCACAAAATAATAATAAAAGTATAAAGCCCAAGTTTTAAATTTAAGCCCAATTGAAGTGCCTTTCCTATAAAAAACGCTTTTTAGAATGTCCAGTTTTATAAACTTTTAAAGCATCCCGGTATATACATATATTTTGTGAAGCCAATAGTTTATTGTATTTAAAATTTTTCTCGAATTGTTTTTTACACAAACCGGTACACACTCAAGAGCGAGAAAGGTAATTTAATGTTAAACATAAGTCGTGTTAAAGTATGTAAAGGCACAATGAGATCAAGAAGTGCAACATTTTTATTAAGACAGTGTACAATACTATTTTGATGCGAACGTGTGAAAGCCTGTCAACCTTTTCAAAATCTACTATCGTTAATAAAGGAGCACGAAATAATAATAAAAGTAAAAAGCCCAAGTTTTAAATTGAAGCCCTATTGAAGCGCCTTTCCTGTAAAAAGCGTTGACTGGCATGACGTTTTTAGAATGTCCACTTTTATAAACTTTTAAAGCACCCCTACATACATTTTTTTAAGCCGATAGTATATTTTATTTGAAATTCTACTCGAACTGTTTTTTTACACAAACCGGTTCACACTCAAGAGCGAGAAACGTAATTTAATGTTAAACAAAAGTCATGTTAAAGTATCGAAAGAAACAATGAGCTCAGTGAGCGCAACATTTTCATTGGGACTGTACAATACGATTCTGATGTTTTCGAATCTACTATTGATAAGAAAAAATTAAGTATTAAATTTAAACCCTGTTCAATCACGTTTCGAAGAATCACCGAATTGAAGATGTAATAAGCCGTATCTAAAATTTCACATTCATACGTCAATTTTCAAAGAACTCTTCCGCCATTTTGTTTTTTTTGTTGACATTTTGACTTTGGATTCGTGATCGGCGACCTAAGACACCCCCGTATCTAAAATTTCGCATTCATACGTCAATTTTCAAAAACATCTTCCGCCATTATGTTTTTTTTTGACATTTTGACTTTGGAATCGTGATCGGCGACCCCCAAAACTCCCCGTATCTAAAATTTCACACTCATACGTCAATTTTCAAAAAAATCTTTCGCCATTTTGCTGTTTTTGTCATTTTGACTTTGGAATCGTGATCGGCGACCCCCAAAACCCCCGTATCTAAAATTTTACATTCATACGTCAATTTCCAAAAAAATCTTCCGCCATTTTGTTTTTTCTTAACATTTTGACTTTGGAATCGTGATCGGCGACCCCCAAAACCCCCGTATTTAAAATTTCACATTCATACGTCAACTTTCAAAAAAATCTCCCGCCATTTTTTTTTTTGACATTTTGACTTTGGAATCGTGATCGGCGACCCCCAAAACCCCCGTATCTAAAATTTCACATTCATACGTCAACTTTCAAAAAAATCTTCCGCCGTTTTGTTTTTTTTGACATTTTGACTTTGGGATTGTGATCGGCGGCCCCCAAAACCCCCGTATCTGAAATTTCACATTCATACGTCAATTTTCAAAAAAATCCGTCATTTTTTTTTTTTTTTTACATTTTGACTTTGGAATCGTGATCGGCGACCCCCAAATAGCCCGTATCTAAAATTTTACATTCATGACTCAATTTTCAAAAAATCTTCCGCCATTTTTTTTTTTGACATTTTGACTTTGGAATCGTGATCGGCGACCCCCAAAACCCCCGCACCTAAAATTTTACATTCATACGTCAATTTTCAAAAAATCTTCCGCCATTTTGTTTTTTTTGACATTTTGACTTTGGAATCGTGATCGGCGTCCCCCAAAACCCCCTTATCTAAAATTTTACATTCATATGTCAATTTTCAAAAAATTCTTCCACGATTTTGTTTTTTTATGACATTTTGATTTTGGATTTGTGATCGGCGACCTAACACACCCCTGTATCTAAAATTTCACACTCATACGTCAATTTTCAAAAAAAATCTTTCGCCATTTTGCTTATTTTGACATTTTGACTTTGGAATCGTGATCGGCGACCCCCAAAACCCCCGTATCTAAAATTTTACATTCATACGTCAATGTTCAAGAAATCTTCCGCCATTTTGTTTTTTTTTGACATTTTGGCTTTGGAATTGTGACCGGCGACCCCCAAAACCTCCGTATCTAAAATTTCACATTCATACGTCAATTTTTAAAAAAATCTTTGGCCATTTTGTTTTTTTTTGACATTTTGATTTTGAAATCGTGATCGGCGATCCCCAAAACTCCCGTATCTAAAATTTCACATTCATACGTCAATTTTCAAAAAAATCTTCCGCCCTTTGGTTTTTTTTGACATTTTGACTTTGGAATCGTGATCGGCGACCCCCAAAACCCCCTTATCTAAAATTTTACATTCATATGTCAATTTTCAAAAAATTCTTCAACGATTTTGTTTTTTTATGACATTTTGATTTTGGATTTGTGATCGGCGACCTAACACACCCCTGTATCTAAAATTTCACACTCATACGTCAATTTTCAAAAAAAATCTTTCGCCATTTTGCTTATTTTGACATTTTGGCTTTGGAATCGTGATCGGCGACCCCCAAAACCCCCGTATCTAAAATTTTACATTCATACGTCAATTTTAAAAAAAATCTTTGGCCATTTTGTTTTTTTTTGACATTTTGATTTTGAAATCGTGATCGGCGATCTCCAAAACTCCCGTATCTAAAATTTCACATTCATACGTCAATTTTCAAAAAAATCTTCCGCCATTTTGTTTTTTTTTACATTTTGACTTTGGAATCGTGATCGGCGTCCCCCAAAACCCCCTTATCTAAAATTTTACATTCATATGTCAATTTTCAAAAAATTCTTCCACGATTTTGTTTTTTTATGACATTTTGATTTTGGATTTGTGATCGGCGACCTAACACACCCCTGTATCTAAAATTTCACACTCATACGTCAATTTTCAAAAAAAATCTTTCGCCATTTTGCTTATTTTGACATTTTGACTTTGGAATCGTGATCGGCGACCCCCAAAACCCCCGTATCTAAAATTTTACATTCATACGTCAATTTTCAAGAAATCTTCCGCCATTTTGTTTTTTTTTGACATTTTGGCTTTGGAATCGTGGCCGGCGACCCCCAAAACCTCCGTATCTAAAATTTCACATTCATACGTCAATTTTAAAAAAATCTTTGGCCATTTTGTTTTTTTTTGACATTTTGATTTTGAAATCGTGATCGGCGATCCCCAAAACTCCCGTATCTAAAATTTCACATTCATACGTCAATTTTCAAAAAAATCTTCCGCCATTTTGTTTTTTTTTACATTTTGACTTTGGAATCGTGATCGGCGTCCCCCAAAACCCCCTTATCTAAAATTTTACATTCATATGTCAATTTTCAAAAAATTCTTCCACGATTTTGTTTTTTTATGACATTTTGATTTTGGATTTGTGATCGGCGACCTAACACACCCCTGTATCTAAAATTTCACTCATACGTCAATTTTCAAAAAAAATCTTTCGCCATTTTGCTTATTTTGACATTTTGACTTTGGAATCGTGATCGGCGACCCCCAAAACCCCCGTATCTAAAATTTTACATTCATACGTCAATTTTCAAAAAAATCTTCCGCCGTTTTGCTTTTTTTGACATTTTGGCTTTGGAATCGTGACCGGCGACCCCCAAAACCTCCGTATCTAAAATTTCACATTCATACGTCAATTTTAGAAAAAATCTTTGGCCATTTTGTTTTTTTTTGACATTTTGATTTTGAAATCGTGATCGGCGATCCCCAAAACTCCCGTATCTAAAATTTCACATTCATACGTCAATTTTCAAAAAAAATTTCCGCCATTTTGCTTTTTTTGACATTTTGACTTTGGAATCGTGATCGGCGACCCCCAAAATCCCCGTATCTAAAATTTTACATTCATACGTCAATTTTCAAAAAAATCTTCCGCCGTTTTGCTTTTTTTGACATTTTGATTTTGGAATCGTGATCGGCGACCTCCAAAACCCCCGTATCTAATATTTTACATTAATACGTCAATTTTCTAAAAAATCTTTCGCCATTTTGTTTTTTTTGACATTTTGACTTTGGAATCGTGATCGGCGACCCCCAAAACCCCCGTATCTAAAATTTTACATTCATAAATCAATTTTCAAAAAAATCTTCAGCCATTTTGCTTTTTTTGACATTTTGACTTTGGAATCGTGATCGGCGACCCCCAAAATCCCCGTATCTAAAATTTTACATTCATACGTCAATTTTCAAAAAAATCTTCCGTCATTTTTTTTTTTTTTTTACATTTTGACTTTGGAATCGTGATCGGCGACCCCCAAATAGCCCGTATCTAAAATTTTACATTCATGACTCAATTTTCAAAAAATCTTCCGCCATTTTTTTTTTTGACATTTTGACTTTGGAATCGTGATCGGCGACCCCCAAAACCCCCGCACCTAAAATTTTACATTCATACGTCAATTTTCAAAAAATCTTCCGCCATTTTGTTTTTTTTGACATTTTGACTTTGGAATCGTGATCGGCGTCCCCCAAAACTCCCTTATCTAAAATTTTACATTCATATGTCAATTTTCAAAAAATTCTTCCACGATTTTGTTTTTTTATGACATTTTGATTTTGGATTTGTGATCGGCGACCTAACACACCCCTGTATCTAAAATTTCACACTCATACGTCAATTTTCAAAAAAAATCTTCAGCCATTTTGCTTATTTTGACATTTTGACTTTGGAATCGTGATCGGCGACCCCCAAAACCCCCGTATCTAAAATTTTACATTCATACGTCAATGTTCAAGAAATCTTCCGCCATTTTGTTTTTTTTTGACATTTTGGCTTTGGAATTGTGACCGGCGACCCCCAAAACCTCCGTATCTAAAATTTCACATTCATACGTCAATTTTTAAAAAAATCTTTGGCCATTTTGTTTTTTTTTGACATTTTGATTTTGAAATCGTGATCGGCGATCCCCAAAACTCCCGTATCTAAAATTTCACATTCATACGTCAATTTTCAAAAAAATCTTCCGCCCTTTGGTTTTTTTTGACATTTTGACTTTGGAATCGTGATCGGCGACCCCCAAAACTCCCTTATCTAAAATTTTACATTCATATGTCAATTTTCAAAAAATTCTTCAACGATTTTGTTTTTTTATGACATTTTGATTTTGGATTTGTGATCGGCGACCTAACACACCCCTGTATCTAAAATTTCACACTCATACGTCAATTTTCAAAAAAAATCTTTCGCCATTTTGCTTATTTTGACATTTTGGCTTTGGAATCGTGATCGGCGACCCCCAAAACCCCCGTATCTAAAATTTTACATTCATACGTCAATTTTAAAAAAAATCTTTGGCCATTTTGTTTTATTTTGACATTTTGATTTTGAAATCGTGATCGGCGATCTCCAAAACTCCCGTATCTAAAATTTCACATTCATACGTCAATTTTCAAAAAAATCTTCCGCCATTTTGTTTTTTTTTACATTTTGACTTTGGAATCGTGATCGGCGTCCCCCAAAACCCCCTTATCTAAAATTTTACATTCATATGTCAATTTTCAAAAAATTCTTCCACGATTTTGTTTTTTTATGACATTTTGATTTTGGATTTGTGATCGGCGACCTAACACACCCCTGTATCTAAAATTTCACACTCATACGTCAATTTTCAAAAAAAATCTTTCGCCATTTTGCTTATTTTGACATTTTGACTTTGGAATCGTGATCGGCGACCCCCAAAACCCCCGTATCTAAAATTTTACATTCATACGTCAATTTTCAAGAAATCTTCCGCCATTTTGTTTTTTTTTGACATTTTGGCTTTGGAATCGTGACCGGCGACCCCCAAAACCTCCGTATCTAAAATTTCACATTCATACGTCAATTTTAAAAAATCTTTGGCCATTTTGTTTTTTTTTGACATTTTGATTTTGAAATCGTGATCGGCGATCCCCAAAACTCCCGTATCTAAAATTTCACATTCATACGTCAATTTTCAAAAAAATCTTCCGCCATTTTGTTTTTTTTTACATTTTGACTTTGGAATCGTGATCGGCGTCCCCCAAAACCCCCTTATCTAAAATTTTACATTCATATGTCAATTTTCAAAAAATTCTTCCACGATTTTGTTTTTTTATGACATTTTGATTTTGGATTTGTGATCGGCGACCTAACACACCCCTGTATCTAAAATTTCACTCATACGTCAATTTTCAAAAAAAATCTTTCGCCATTTTGCTTATTTTGACATTTTGACTTTGGAATCGTGATCGGCGACCCCCAAAACCCCCGTATCTAAAATTTTACATTCATACGTCAATTTTCAAAAAAATCTTCCGCCGTTTTGCTTTTTTTGACATTTTGGCTTTGGAATCGTGACCGGCGACCCCCAAAACCTCCGTATCTAAAATTTCACATTCATACGTCAATTTTAGAAAAAATCTTTGGCCATTTTGTTTTTTTTTGACATTTTGATTTTGAAATCGTGATCGGCGATCCCCAAAACTCCCGTATCTAAAATTTCACATTCATACGTCAATTTTCAAAAAAAAATTCCGCCATTTTGCTTTTTTTGACATTTTGACTTTGGAATCGTGATCGGCGACCCCCAAAATCCCCGTATCTAAAATTTTACATTCATACGTCAATTTTCAAAAAAATCTTCCGCCGTTTTGCTTTTTTTGACATTTTGATTTTGGAATCGTGATCGGCGACCTCCAAAACCCCCGTATCTAATATTTTACATTAATACGTCAATTTTCTAAAAAATCTTTCGCCATTTTGTTTTTTTTGACATTTTGACTTTGGAATCGTGATCGGCGACCCCCAAAACCCCCGTATCTAAAATTTTACATTCATAAATCAATTTTCAAAAAAATCTTCAGCCATTTTGCTTTTTTTGACATTTTGACTTTGGAATCGTGATCGGCGACCCCCAAAACCCCCGTATCTAAAATTTTACATTCATATGTCAATTTTCAACAAATTCTTCCACGATTTTGTTTTTTTATGACATTTTGATTTTGGATTTGTGATCGGCGACCTAACACACCCCCGTATCTAAAATTTCACACTCATACGTCAATTTTCAAAAAAATCTTTCGCCATTTTGCTTTTTTTGACATTTTGACTTTGGAATCGTGATCGGCGACCCCCAAAACCCCCGTATCTAAAATTTTACGTCAATTTTCAAAAAATCTTCCGCCATTTTTTTTTGGACATTTTGGCTTTGGAATCGTGATCGGCGATCCGCAAACCCCCGTATCTAAAATTTCACATTAATACGTCAATTTTCAAAAAAATCTTTCGCCATTTTGTTTTTTTTGACAATTTGCTTTGAAATCGTGATTGGCGACCCCCAAAACTCCCGTATCTAAAATTTCACATTCATACGTCAATTTTCAAAAAAATCTTCCGCCATTTTGTTTTTTTTACATTTTGACTTTGGAATCGTGATCGGGGACCCCCAAAACCCCCGTATCTAAAATTTTACATTCATACATCAATTTTCAAAAAAGTCTTTCGCCGTTTTGCTTTTTCTGACATTTTGACTTTGGAATCGTGATCGGCGACCCCCAAAACCCCCGTATCTAAAATTTTACATTAATACGTCAATTTTCTAAAAAAAAACAAAACCTCCGTATCTAAAATTTTACATTCATACGTCAATTTTCAAAAAATTCTTCCGCCATTTTGTTTTTTTATGACATTTTGACTTTGGAATCGTGATCGGCGACCCCCAAAACTCCCATATCTAAAATTTTACATTCATACGTCAATTTTCAAAAAATATTCCGCCATTTTGTTTTTTTTTTGACATTTTCACTTTGGAATCGTGATCGGCGACCCCCAAAACCCCGTATCTAAAATTTTATATTCATACGTCAATTTTCAAAAAAATAATCCGCCATTTTGTTTTTTTATGACATTCTGATTTTGGATTTGTGATCGGCGACTTAAGACACCCTCGTATCTAAAATTTCACATTTATACGTCAATTTTCAAAAAATCCTTCGGCTATTTTTTTTTTTTGACATTTCGACTTTGGATACGTGATCAATGATACCACAAAGACTCCCAAGTGCCGAATTTTACTTTAATCAGAAGAGATAAATTAATTTCAGATAGCTCCGCCCACTCTGCATGTATGCGTAATCGTTGTGGTAAGGGCACATAAATGTTAAAAGCTATCTTTTTCCCCATTAAGGCGTACGCGTTCTGGAATTAAAGTATTTTAATAATGCAAATATATAATCATTAAAAGAACAATAATCAACCTGTATATCTATAAAAATGTTAAGTCAAGCGGATGTGTCGAGATTGAGATGCCGAACTTGTCGGACCCGATAAATTAATCTGATACCCGACCGTAGTACGTTGAATCACAATCACATTGAATCTGTGACGTTTTCGGCCATTTGTCTGACCAAACCCTTCTGCAAACGAATTTGAAAGTGCTCGTGCCCTTCATTGCGTGCGTCTGTCGACTCGAAATAAGCATGTAATTGATGTATATTATAGAACATAATCATCGATGTGTCGATATCAATGGTTATGTGTCGTAAAATATAGTATTTGGCATTGCAAAATTAAATGTTAAGACAGATTGTTGGACCTTTTATTTTGACGTTTCATGTTACATTTAAATCAGCCTGGTATTGAAGTCATGTTAATCAAGTTCAAGTCCTTGTCAGTTTAGAGGTGGGTCGTTCGCGAACGAACCGGTCCAGTGAACCGAATCCCAGCAGGGAACCGAGAGAGCCGGTTCACTAAATTTCAATGAACCGGATCTCGGATCACTTGATATTATATAACAGGTAGGGTACGCACTCGCCACTAAAATATTTATTTTTGTACAATACAACTGCATATTGTATAAATATATAAAATGAATATACTGAACTGAATATCAAAATGTAAAAATAACTAAATAGCTTACTTATAAATCTAATTTCTACAGTGATAATTTAGAAATTATAATTTAAAGAAATGAATGTATAATTTAGTTTTACATATATTTTGTTTAATTTGTGTACAACAACCTAATAATTTGTCAAATTTGTGTGCATTTTAGCTTCAAATAAATTGTTTGTCAAACATTTTGTACAATTGGTGTGCGCGCAGCCGAAATTATCATCCCGGTTCGTTTGAGTCGACGACGGCGCGCGGCGCCGAGTATTATATGTGTACTACACGTTCATGAACGGTATGCTGTTACGGATCCACACGGTTCAAATGAGCCGGTTCCGTGACCCAGCTCACAATGAGGAGCTGAACCGAGTCAAAGAAATGAGCCGTTTTGCCCACCTCTATGTCAGTTATCTTCATAACCTATAAAATAATTATATTTTGACGTTTGTTATAATTATCATCAATTTTATTCAATTAAAAAATTGTCAAAATTTAATAACATAAATCTAACGTACCGGAAATTACACTTTTTTAAAGCATTTATATAATAGAAAAACTTAGTACAATATTTAAAAATTGTGACTTTCGATGTCAGTTTGTATGTTGATAATTTTTTTCAAAATTCAAATTCTGTTATGATTTCTCGTCGCAAAGGAAGCAATTATAGAAAGGAATCATTATATTGAATTAAGTATGGGCAAGTATAGGTACGATGTATTTATACTACTCATTATTATTTTTGATGATGTTTTTATAGTCATTACGTTGAATATAGTTTGCTTTTTTTGACATTTTGACTTTGGAATCGTGATTGGCGACCCCCAAAACCCCCGTATCTAAAATTTTACATTAATACGTCAATTTTCTAAAAAATCTTTCGCTATTTTGCTTTTTTTGACATTTTGACTTTGGAATCGTGATCGGCGACCCCCAAAACCCCCGTATCTAAAATTTTACATTAATACGTCAATTTTCTAAAAAATCTTGCGCTATTTTGTTTTTTTTGACATTTTGACTTTGGAATCGTGATCGGCGACCCCCCAAAACCCCCGTATCTTAAATCTTACATTCATACGTCAATTTTCAAAAAAATCTTCCGCCATTTTGCTTTTTTTGACATTTTGACTTTGGAATCGTGATCGGCGACCCCCAAAACCCCCGTATCTAAAATTTTACATTCATATTTCAATTTTCAAAAAATTCTTCCACGATTTTGTTTTTTTATGACATTTTGATTTTGGATTTGTGATCGGCGACCTAACATACCCCCGTATCTAAAATTTAACACTCATACGTCAATTTTCAAACAAATCTTTCGCCATTTTGCTTTTTTTGACATTTTGACTTTGGAATCGTGATCGGCGACCCCCAAAACCCCCGTATCTAAAATTTTACATTAATAAGTCAATTTTCAAAAAAATCTTCCGCCATTTTGTTTTTTTTTGACATTTTGACTTTGGAATCGTGATCGGCGACCCCCAAAACCCCCGTATCTAAAATTTTACATTCATACGTCAATTTTCAAAAAATCTTCCGTCATTTTGTTTTTTTTGACATCTTGACTTTGGAATCGTGATCGGCGACCCCCAAAACCCCCGTATCTAAAAATTTACATTCATGACTCAATTTTCAAAGAATCTTCCGCCATTTTGTTTTTTTGACATTTTGGCTTTGGAATCGTGATCGGCGACCCCCAAAACCCCCGTATCTAAAATTTCACATTCATACGTGAATTTTCAAAAAAATCTTTCGCCATTTTGTTTTTTTTGACATTTTGACTTTGGAATCGTGATCGGCAACCCCCAAAACTCGCGTATATAAAATTTCACATTCATACGTCAATTTTCAAAAAAATCTTCCGCCCTTTTGTTTTTTTTTGACATTTTGACTTTGGAATCGTGATCGGCGACCCCCAAAACCCCCTTATCTAAAATTTTACATTCATATGTCAATTTTCAAAAAATTCTTCAACGATTTTGTTTTTTTATGACATTTTGATTTTGGATTTGTGATCGGCGACCTAACACACCCCTGTATCTAAAATTTCACTCACGTCAATTTTCAAAAAAATCTTTCGCCATTTTCTTTTTTTTGACATTTTGACTTTGGAATCGTGATCGGCGACCCCCAAAACCCCCGTATCTAAAATTTTACATTCATACGTCAATTTTCAAAAAATCTTCCGTCATTTTGTTTTTTTTGACATTTTGACTTTGGAATCGTGATCGGCGACCTCCAAAACCCCCGTATCTAAAATTTTACATTCATGACTCAATTTTCAAAAAATCGTCCGCCATTTTGTTTTTTTTGACATTTTGGCTTTGGAATCGTGATCGGCGACCCCCAAAACCCCCGTATTTGAAATTTCGCATTCATACGTCAATTTTCAAAAAAATCTTCCGTCATTTTGTTTTTTTGACATTTTGACTTTGGAATCGTGATCGGCGACCCCCAAAACCCCCGTATCTAAAATTTCACATTGACACGTTAATTTTCAAAAAATTCTTCCACGATTTTGTTTTTTTATATTTTGATTTTGGATTTGTGATCGACGGCCTAACACACCCCTGTATCTGAAATTTCATACTCATACGTCAATTTTCAAAAAAATCTTTCGCCATTTTGCTTATTTTGACATTTTGACTTTGGAATCGTGATCGGCGACCCCCAAAACCCCCGTATCTAAAATTTTACATTCATACGTCAATTTTCAAAAAATCTTCCGCCATTTTTTTTTTACATTTTGACTTTGGAATCGTTATCGGCGACCCCCAAAACCCCCGTATCTAAAATTTTACATTCATACGTCAATTTTCAAAAAATTCTTCCGCCATTTTGTTTTTTTATGACATTTTGACTTTGGAATCGTGATCGGCGACCCCCAAAACCCCCGTATCTAAAATTTCACATTGACACGTTAATTTTCAAAAAATCTTCCGCCGTTTTGTTTTTTTTTGACATTTTGACTTTGGAATCGTGATCGGCGCCCCCAAAACCCCCATATCTAAAATTTTACATTCATACGTCAATTTTAAAAAAATATTCCGACATTTTGTTTTTTTTTTGACATTTTCACTTTGGAATCGTGATCGGCGACCCCCAAAACCCCCGTATCTAAAATTTTATATTCATACGTCAATTTTAAAAAAAATCATCCGCCATTTTGTTTTTTTATGACATTCTGATTTTGGATTTGTGATCGGCGACTTAAGACACCCTCGTATCTAAAATTTCACATTTATACGTCAATTTTCAAAAAATCCTTCGGCCACTTTTTTTTTTTTTGACATTTCGACTTTGGATACGTGATCAATGATACCACAAAGACTCCCAAGTGCCGAATTTTACTTTAATCAGAAGAGAGAAATTAATTTCAGATAGCTCCGCCCACTCTGCATGTATGCGTAATCGTTGTCATAAGGGCACATAAATGTTAAAAGCTATCTTTTTCCCCATTAAGGCGTACGCGTTCTGGAATTAAAGTATTTTAATAATGCAAATATATAATCATTAAAAGAACAATAATCAACCTGTATATCTATAAAAATGTTAAGTCAAGCGGATGTATTATGTCGAGATTGAGATGCCGATAATTGATAATTTAGTTTTACATATATTTTGTTTAATTTGTGTACAACAACCTAATAATTTGTCAAATTTGTGTGCATTTTAGCTTCAAATAAATTGTTTGTCAAACATTTTGTACAATTGGTGTGCGCGCAGCCGAAATTATCATCCCGGTTCGTTTGAGTCGACGACGGCGCGCGGCGCCGAGTATTATATGTGTACTACACGTTCATGAACGGTATGCTATTACGGATCCACACGGTTCAAATGAGCCGGTTCCGTGACCCGGCTCACAATGAGGAGCTGAACCGAGTCAAAGAAATGAGCCGTTTTGCCCACCTCTATGTCAGTTATCTTCATAACCTATAAAATAATTATATTTTGACGTTTGTTATAATTATCATCAATTTTATTCAATTAAAAAATTGTCAAAATTTAATAACATAACTCTAACGTACCGGAAATTACACTTTTTTAAAGCATTTATATAATAGAAAAATTTAGTACAATATTTAAAAATTGTGACTTTCGATGTCAGTTTGTATGTTGATAATTTTTTTCAAAATTCAAATTCTGTTATGATTTCTCGTCGCAAAGGAAGCAATTATAGAAAGGAATCATTATATTGAATTAAGTATGGGCAAGTATAGGTACGATGTATTTATACTACTCATTATTATTTTTGATGATGTTTTTATAGTCATTACGTTGAATATAGTTTGTAAATTTATGAATGTTTTTGTGTTAATTTTTATGATAAAGAACGTTTAAATTTCAATAAAGAGAAGTTAGAATTATGTGAACAATTTCGCAACTCTCGTGTTTGCAGAAAGCAACCATTGTTAGATATAGTGATGTATGGAGCTCTTCGAGGTTGATTCGCCTCTTCGCTTATACTTATATCTTTTTAATATTATATCTAAGGCTGTAAGGGCATCTCATTGGTAATGCGATTAATGCTGGTCGCATGCTGTTTTAATGAATGTTAAATGTTAATAATCCTTTCCCCTATAAAAATGTTAGTTAAACTTCATAAGGCAGATTTCACTAAAAAAACAACTAAATACGGTATAACTATTTTCGGTACGCTATTTCTGAAAATAAGGGAGCTAATTAGAATTTAGATCCGTATAATATTTGTCCCTGTGAACAGTTGATTTCACTGCTACAGCTCACTGGTTTGACGTAATGTCAGATTATGTGTATGCGTTAAAAAATCGTATGGCATATCGGCAACAACTCTAACCATAATACATAAAATTGTCGGAGTACCTATGTCATTCATAATGTTAATTTAATTTTTATGATACCGCATACGCTTCTTCTTTTTAGTTGGTTAGGTTGTACCTATTCACTATTACCTATACTATTTACGGTATTTTAATTTCTATATGAATGAATGACAGTGGAGGATAATTATGTAGTTAACTTTGCTATTGTAATGAATGAAGATTAAATTTAAAGAAATATCTCTAGAAATGGATTATACATTATGGTGGCAAATGAATTTATTTATTAAGACTTTGCCCACAAAGCGAACAATATTCCTATATAATTTAATGAACGCTGATATTTAAATTTTTTTTATTGACATTCAGGTTTTGTATCAGTTGTGTACATCTAGTCCATGGTGAACGTCGACAGATCAAAAAAAAAAATTAATTGAATGTTGTTTCACGTTATTAGTTCTATAAAATTGGTACTACGCTTTGTGTCAAGTTTACGATTGAAATAGTGTATAATTCAAATTTTCTGACAGACTGTCATCGTAACGATATTTCGATGACACATACCTATGACAATGAAAAGTCAGACAGCTGACATGAAGATGTTTAACCAAAATTGTCGTTCCACCTGTCATCGTGACAATAGTTCGTTGAACTGTATTTGTTCACACATAAGCTTGTGAGAACGAAATGTCAGGCTAACTTAATAAAACATGTTTTAAACTTACAGGTCATTGAGAGAATTAATTAATTTTCATATTACGCTTTAGTAATATACTTTCTAAAACGCAATCGAAAATCTTGCTAGCTCCTATACGGTTGATGCTAGACACTGTCGTACCATTTAACCAAAAATGTACTTCTGATTAGTTGGTGCCAACCAGCAGTCGCACACTTTAAATACTTGCTTTTATAACTGAATTGGTAAACGAAATGACATACATGCTTATGGGAATCTTATTTGATGTATTTATTTTATTTCGAAGTGCTTCGGACACATCTGACAAATAAAGAAAAGTCGCCCTATTATTTGTATGTAGAGAGATCGATGAGAAATGTTATTAAATGATCCCATTCGTAAAATGGTTTAAATTTATATAATTATAACTTGAACACTGATACATTTCCAACATTCTGTTGACATTTAGGTTTTGTATAATTCGTGTGCATCTAACGTAATTTGACAGGCCCAAATGGCAAAACTCAGACGGTTCTTCTTTATTTAAGCTTGCTTCAAGTTCTTCGTTGTATGAAATTTACATTTCGATGACATATATAATGAATAGAGTGTCATTGTATTTATTAATATATCTTCATAAAAGATAGCAAAATCGTTATATTTATTACTGTACTTACGTGCGACAATACACTTTAAGTTTATTTTATCATATCCGTCGGCATTTTGTTCGTATATTCATATAGAAAAGAAATAATAACGATTGATAATAATAACACTACTACGTATCTGAAAGGCACCACGTTTCAATTAAAAATACACTTCTTCATAATCCCTTTATTTGTCGGCCTTCTGACATTTAAACTTGACAACCGATGGATGAACGTGAATATATATAGTCATTAAAGACACGCAAACTCGTCATCGCGAGATTTTTTTACCCTGCAGAAAAGCCTTAAATGAGTCGCACCTTGGACAGCGACAGATTTGGCACGTGGACAGTGCACTCAATCGTCGCGGAAAAGTCCACTCTTTTGGTTTCCAACCCTCTTTCCGCACTCTAAACCTCGACGGCCTGAAATTTCTTCGTCAATGTGAAACTTTTACAATTCTTTCGCGCGTGCCTGTCATACCTGACATTTTTACGATTTTGATCGGTTGTCCTGGGAATCGGTCATGACGTAATCCATTTTTCTGTTAAAACATCGAGTGCAGGCTCCTCTTTAAAAGCCCGTATCTTTACAACCGCTCCACTTGGGAAGAAAAACTCTCCGTCGAGGAACAATTCAAGGTCGTCGGTAACTTCACGCCAAAGGGCAGCTTTCAATTTCGCGTATCCAGAGACGAGTTCTGCGCCCCGCGTACCCAATTTTCGTCGATTTTGACCGGGTTTGGTTGCCCTTGACTACTCGGCTTTTATTATATATAATTAAAAAATCCATGTCAGGCCGTTTCCATGTCAACAAAAAAAACATTTATGTTTGTCATTAAAATTTTTGGAATCGTGTTCCTATTTAGTTCGTTTCGTTGAATAAAAACTGGTGTTTCTAAATAATGGGAACTGAGAAAAGATTTGGCACGAAATCTGAAGACGAAATCGATGCTGAAATTTGCGAAAATATCCCTTGGAACACGAAGAAATCCAAAGATTCAGTATGGAGACAATTTAGTACATTTTTAACAGCAAAAGGCTATAAACTGGATCAATCTACTTCTCCTGTGGACTTAAATGTCATTTTAAAGTCGTGGGCATGTAATATGAAGAAAAAAGATGGGTCCGATTATAAAGAAGGCGTCATCAAGCACATGTGGAACGTGACGGCGAAAATGGTTCAAGAAATGTTCTTCAATAAGTGGAAAATAAACGTAAACCCGTTTTCTGATGCAATATTTAAGTCAGCACGTGACGCCAGGGATGCTACAAGAAGAAAACTGCAAGCGTGTCCTGAAAAAAGAACCAGCAACGCGGCGGCACTTACAGAACCAGAATACTTAAATATGATACGCATATTAGATGAGAGTACCCCAGACGGTTTACAGAAAAAGTTTTTCTCAATAGCATCTTACGAACTAGCTTGGCGGGGAGGAGAAGGGAGCAACTGTTTCACCTATTACTTCAAGGAGGAACTCGATAACAAGGGAAGAAGAACTGGTAGAATTGAGTATAATCCAGTATTTTCGAAAACTGCGCAGGGGGGAACTAAATCATTGACAGGCAGCAAGTGGTTGATAGAGAATAAAAGCAATACCGATATGTGTCCAGTTAGGTAACCTATTTATATTTAATTTCAAGACGGTATAATTAATATTCTTCTGTTATTTAGATTGTATTATCTACTGAAATCGAAGAGAGGAAAAAATGTGAAAACAGAAAGGATGTTTTTGACACCGAATCCGTTTTGGGATAAAGTTGAGAATGCGGTGTGGTATAAGAACAGTCCAGTTGGTATATGTGAGATCAGTAAATGGGTGAAGTTATTAGCTGAAAAAACTGGATTAGATGTTAAAAGAAGGAAGATATCAAATCATTCGGTACGCTCTTCAACTGTATCATCTCTGGCGAAAGCTGGAGTCGGAGAGCAACAACTGATGAAAATAACGGGACACCAAAATCTGAATTCCATAAAATCGTACTTGCAGCTTGATGATGAGCACCACGAGTCGATTATCACCAAAATGCGAAGAAATTTTACAACAACAAATGTGTCATGTACAACTTCGACATCTGTCAGTAATAGTGACGGTATTAAGCTACAAGAGAAAGGTACTCCCTCGGGTACTCCCAGTGATAGCTCTGTTCCAGAATGTCTGCTGCAGCACTGCAGTAATGTTAGTTTTTCTAATTGTACCTTCAATATTGTTAGTAAATGAGTTACATTAATAAAAACTTTCACTTGTTTAAAATATCCACTTGAATACCTTCTAGGAAGATATAATCGCTGAAATTTCCTGTTGCTATGATACGAAAGTAAATATTTGCTATTTTATTGGTTCATATTTGAACAATGACAGGTGAATTGAATAGTCACTTATAATACCATGAGTAGTCAAAGTTATGTCGATTATTTTTGTGGTGGTTACACGAATGTCTTTCATGATTGCATTTAAATACTACGAGTGCGGAGCACGAGTAGTATTCGCAATTATGAAAGACATGAGTGTAAAGCACCACAAAAATAGTAGACTCAACTTTTACTACGAATCGTATTCGAGAGACTATTCAATGAACCAAATCAATTTTTCATATTAAAATGACTCAAAATTTAGTTACACATGATTACGTTTCCATGTCAACAAAAAAACATTTATGTTTGTCATTAAAATTTTTGGAATCGTGTTCCTATTTAGTTCGTTTCGTTGAATAAAAACTGGTGTTTCTAAATAATGGGAACTGAGAAAAGATTTGGCACGAAATCTGAAGACGAAATCGATGCTGAAATTTGCGAAAATATCCCTTGGAACACGAAGAAATCCAAAGATTCAGTATGGAGACAATTTAGTACATTTTTAACAGCAAAAGGCTATAAACTGGATCAATCTACTTCTCCTGTGGACTTAAATGTCATCTTAAAGTCGTGGGCATGTAATATGAAGAAAAAAGATGGGTCCGATTATAAAGAAGGCGTCATCAAGCACATGTGGAACGTGACGGCGAAAATGGTTCAAGAAATGTTCTTCAATAAGTGGAAAATAAACGTAAACCCGTTTTCTGATGCAATATTTAAGTCAGCACGTGACGCCAGGGATGCTACAAGAAGAAAACTGCAAGCGTGTCCTGAAAAAAGAACCAGCAACGCGGCGGCACTTACAGAACCAGAATACTTAAATATGATACGCATATTAGATGAGAGTACCCCAGACGGTTTACAGAAAAAGTTTTTCTTAATAGCATCTTACGAACTAGCTTGGCGGGGAGGAGAAGGGAGCAACTGTTTCACCTATTACTTCAAGGAGGAACTCGATAACAAGGGAAGAAGAACTGGTAGAATTGAGTATAATCCAGTATTTTCGAAAACTGCGCAGGGGGGAACTAAATCATTGACAGGCAGCAAGTGGTTGATAGAGAATAAAAGCAATACCGATATGTGTCCAGTTAGGTAACCTATTTATATTTAATTTCAAGACGGTATAATTAATATTCTTCTGTTATTTAGATTGTATTATCTACTGAAATCGAAGAGAGGAAAAAATGTGAAAACAGAAAGGAAGTTTTTGACACCGAATCCGTTTTGGGATAAAGTTGAGAATGCGGTGTGGTATAAGAACAGTCCAGTTGGTATATGTGAGATCAGTAAATGGGTGAAGTTATTAGCTGAAAAAACTGGATTAGATGTTAAAAGAAGGAAGATATCAAATCATTCGGTACGCTCTTCAACTGTATCATCTCTGGCGAAAGCTGGAGTCGGAGAGCAACAACTGATGAAAATAACGGGACACCAAAATCTGAATTCCATAAAATCGTACTTGCAGCTTGATGATGAGCACCACGAGTCGATTATCACCAAAATGCGAAGAAATTTTACAACAACAAATGTGTCATGTACAACTTCGACATCTGTCAGTAATAGTGACGGTATTAAGCTACAAGAGAAAGGTGCTCCCTCGGGTACTCCCAGTGATAGCTCTGTTCCAGAATGTCTGCTGCAGCACTGCAGTAATGTTAGTTTTTCTAATTGTACCTTCAATATTGTTAGTAAATGAGTTACATTAATAAAAACTTTCACTTGTTTAAAATATCCACTTGAATACCTTCTAGGAAGATATAATCGCTGAAATTTCCTGTTGCTATGATACGAAAGTAAATATTTGCTATTTTATTGGTTCATATTTGAACAATGACAGGTGAATTGAATAGTCACTTATAATACCATGAGTAGTCAAAGTTATGTCGATTATTTTTGTGGTGGTTACACGAATGTCTTTCATGATTGCATTTAAATACTACGAGTGCGGAGCACGAGTAGTATTCGCAATTATGAAAGACATGAGTGTAAAGCACCACAAAAATAGTAGACTCAACTTTTACTACGAATCGTATTCGAGAGACTATTCAATGAACCAAATCAATTTTTCATATTAAAATGACTCAAAATTTAGTTACACATGATTACGTTTCCATGTCAACAAAAAAAACATTTATGTTTGTCATTAAAATTTTTGGAATCGTGTTCCTATTTAGTTCGTTTCGTTGAATAAAAACTGGTGTTTCTAAATAATGGGAACTGAGAAAAGATTTGGCACGAAATCTGAAGACGAAATCGATGCTGAAATTTGCGAAAATATCCCTTGGAACACGAAGAAATCCAAAGATTCAGTATGGAGACAATTTAGTACATTTTTAACAGCAAAAGGCTATAAACTGGATCAATCTACTTCTCCTATGGACTTAAATGTCATCTTAAAGTCGTGGGCATGTAATATGAAGAAAAAAGATGGGTCCGATTATAAAGAAGGCGTCATCAAGCACATGTGGAACGTGACGGCGAAAATGGTTCAAGAAATGTTCTTCAATAAGTGGAAAATAAACGTAAACCCGTTTTCTGATGCAATATTTAAGTCAGCACGTGACGCCAGGGATGCTACAACAAGAAAACTGCAACCGTGTCCTGAAAAAAGAACCAGCAACGCGGCGGCACTTACAGAACCAGAATACTTAAATATGATACGCATATTAGATGAGAGTACCCCAGACGGTTTACAGAAAAAGTTTTTCTTAATAGCATCTTACGAACTAGCTTGGCGGGGAGGAGAAGGGAGCAACTGTTTCACCTATTACTTCAAGGAGGAACTCGATAACAAGGGAAGAAGAACTGGTAGAATTGAGTATAATCCAGTATTTTCGAAAACTGCGCAGGGGGGAACTAAATCATTGACAGGCAGCAAGTGGTTGATAGAGAATAAAAGCAATACCGATATGTGTCCAGTTAGGTAACCTATTTATATTTAATTTCAAGACGGTATAATTAATATTCTTCTGTTATTTAGATTGTATTATCTACTGAAATCGAAGAGAGGAAAAAATGTGAAAACAGAAAGGATGTTTTTGACACCGAATCCGTTTTGGGATAAAGTTGAGAATGCGGTGTGGTATAAGAACAGTCCAGTTGGTATATGTGAGATCAGTAAATGGGTGAAGTTATTAGCTGAAAAAACTGGATTAGATGTTAAAAGAAGGAAGATATCAAATCATTCGGTACGCTCTTCAACTGTATCATCTCTGGCGAAAGCTGGAGTCGGAGAGCAACAACTGATGAAAATAACGGGACACCAAAATCTGAATTCCATAAAATCGTACTTGCAGCTTGATGATGAGCACCACGAGTCGATTATCACCAAAATGCGAAGAAATTTTACAACAACAAATGTGTCATGTACAACTTCGACATCTGTCAGTAATAGTGACGGTATTAAGCTACAAGAGAAAGGTACTCCCTCGGGTACTCCCAGTGATAGCTCTGTTCCAGAATGTCTGCTGCAGCACTGCAGTAATGTTAGTTTTTCTAATTGTACCTTCAATATTGTTAGTAAATGAGTTACATTAATAAAAACTTTCACTTGTTTAAAATATCCACTTGAATACCTTCTAGGAAGATATAATCGCTGAAATTTCCTGTTGCTATGATACGAAAGTAAATATTTGCTATTTTATTGGTTCATATTTGAACAATGACAGGTGAATTGAATAGTCAAAATAATACAATATTACTTGTCTGTTGTTACGCCACGTTATAGACAAATACAATCCTAATGGAATAGAATGATATATAAATGATAAAGTAATTGAACCATGATCGCTGGATTTTTTTTTTGTGGAGAACTTTTCCGCGGTAATTTAAAAATGGTATTACAAATTATATGAAGCCTGTAGAAACGTTGAATACTAAAATGAGAAAATCTGTAATACAAGTAGACTCTAAAAGGGTCGACGTTTAGAGTCTAGTAGCGTTACAGATTCTCTTAAGAGGGGCGTTTACCTATCGAAAACTAAGGCATCGCCGTTTCGCGTTTTTTAAACTCATTTTGTAATTTTGGAATCTCAAATTTGGGTGAGTGATGCAAAAGGCATAAATTTATAATGTCAAGGTCAGTTTTTGTAGTAATATATTTTCTTAAAAAAGTTATGTGTTTTAGAAATAACCACAAAGATGCATGAATTTGATTAATGTCTACTAACTAAGGCTGGTACACAAAAGAAAGAAAACGACATCTACGCGCCAGCTACACATTTGACGTACGATATAAAAAAAAATTATGTAATTATTTTTGAAGATAAAAACATTAAACAGTAAACATTGTTACACACATTTCACACGAGGGTTGCGCGTCGTCTATACCCACTTTACGGTATCTCTACCGGTTCTAGCGAAGATGAAAATCTATCGGAATCGGTCGGCTATTGCAGACTTAAATGCGAATGACAGTTTAATTACAAACCGTCACTGGCATTTAAATGTCATATATACCTATAATATTCGAGTGTATAATAATATAACAGTTATGGGCAAGCGAAAATTGGCTTATTATAAAACATCAACAGTTCCATAAGTACTCATTCTTTATACATTATGTTTCCCATCTATAGTATTCCTTAATCTATGAATAAAACCGAGGCGCTGTGATGGAAACCGAATATCGTGTAGCTCCACTTACTCACACCCCCTTGCGTCTACCCGTCCAGCGAGTAATATAAGTTGCATAAGTTTCTATTTGTTGGTAAACGCCCGTCTTAATTTTCGACGATGATACATCTTGTATAATACATTAATTTCGTTGTCAAACCTACTCCATAATTAAAACGGTTAACGGAATAGATTTTGCGAAGAAGATTAATAATGTCATTTCATGTGACGTTAAGTTGTTGTCAATAGAAAACATGTCGAAAACCAGGGAACTAGTGGTGCGCCCAGCCGGTATAGAAGGCGTATGGAGAACCCCTCCGCCATGATTGTTTTACTATAGCCTATACTAGATTACACGGCATGCGCCACGTCGGGGTAGTTTGACAGACTGATGACAAGAATCAGCCATCTTGTTTGCGTTTGAATTGATTTTTGCATTTAAAAATCTAGAGCTAACTTCAGCTCGTGACTAAAGTGTCCGTTGCTAAGTTCATCCCGTGACTAAAGTGCACGAAGCCACAGCTAGTCAAAGTGTGTTTAGAAGGTCACTTAGTGTCATAGAAACATATGCGATAAATGGCATTTTAAACACGGAAGTAGAAAATAGTTATTTACGAACCAAGTGCGTGAAATCATATTTCGCGAATGAGTGACCAGTTTAAAGCGCGAGCCGAAAGGCGAGCGCTTAATGGACACGAATTCGCGAAATGTTTCACGCACGAAGTTTGTACAATATTTTTTGTACGAGAACTATAATAATAATACATATTGTTAAATACGTTCTCGTTTATGACACACTACTAATCTCTTGATATTAATTAAAAAAAATTGAGTTGGCAGTATTGATTATTTGAAGTGACATTTAATTTAAAATTATCAAATTCAAAAAATTCCATACAAAATAAAAACCTCACCAACAACATGAATTCTGATAATGAAATGCAATGTACACCGCCTGAAATTCGCGAAGCTGCCAATATTGCAGTGGATAATTTATTACCCATAAAATCAAAAAACGTATACAAAAACACTTATAATAAATTCGTAACTTGGGCTAGATCTAAAAATATACAAAAACACTCCGAAAATTGTTTATTAGTTTACTTTAAAAATTTACAATCAAATAAATCATTATGGTCCACTTATTTTATGTTAAAGTCATGCTTAATAATATATGATAATACGGATATATCTAAATATGCAAAACTCATAGCGTATTTAAAACAGATAACGAAGCAACATCAGCCTAAAAAATCAGCAGTAATAACCGAAGAACAAATTACTAAATTTATTGTTGAAGCACCAAATTCTTTGTTCCTACTAATGAAGGTAAAGTCATTTCTGTATATTTAAATTCCATACAACACTATATGTATGGGTATTATATAACTAATTTAAGTATAATGTAAGTACACACATTGAATTGTCTTAATCACAAACTGTTTAACTGTATATATACCAAAAAAATTTATATTTATTATTGCTTCATAAACTTGTTTTATGTTCATCAACAAAAAAAACAACTATGTATATGTAGGTGTATTAATAACGCTAACTTTGTTTTTCTTCTGATAGTTTTTTGTTCTGAAGAAGACATCGAAAAATAAAAAGATGTCGAAACGTTAATTTGGTTTTTCTTTCCTTAAAATTTGGCCGCTAGTCCCAAGAATGAATTATAATTTGTTAAATTATACGGCCAGGAACAAAGACATATTAAGTTGAAGTTATAACTTTAATTTATATTTGTTCTTAATATACTTTAATTGCGAGTTTTACTTTGGTATGATTTTTTTAACAATGAGGGTATGTGAAGGCGCTTTAGGGTTATCAATTTTAGTGTCTTTGATACGGACTCATGGTAATGACTATTTTCAAACATTCAATGTTTTATGATAAAGTTTATACTAGTTTTATTGTTTATGATTCCTTTAAGATTTATTAAAAAGAGATTTTGAGCTAATCAGTATATCTATTTTATTATTGCTTTGTTATTTTTGTTTAGTATGAGGTTTGATTATTCGTTTGTGAATATTACTTATTTTATAGGTTGTGATTTACTTTCTTATGTTATAGTACTTTTGAGATTTTAAATTTGTTCCTTAATGATTATAGCTTCTGAGGCTATCTATTATAAGAACTATTATTATAGTTTGTTTATGTTTATAGTTTTGTTGCTAATGATTAGGCTATTTTTAACTTTTAGTTCAATAAATTTGTTTGTGTTTTATCTTTTCTTTGAGTTAAGGTTATTGCCTACATTAATTTTGATTATAGGTTGAGGGTATCAGCCAGAACGCCTACAAGCAGGTGTATATTTATTATTTTATACGTTGTTAGCTTCTTTGCCTATAATAGTTTCAATTTTTTATTATTATGAGAACTTTTATAGTCTTGATTATTTCTTTTTTAGTGATATAGGGAACTTGTTTATATACATATGTATAAATATAGTATTTTTTATTAAGATACCTATATACTTTGTGCATTTATGATTACCAAAAGCGCATGTAGAAGCCCCAGTAGCTGGTTCAATAATTTTAGCAGGGGTTATACTTAAGTTAGGGGGGTATGGTTTAATACGTTTAATACCTATATTTATTAGTATTGGGGTTAAGGTTAATTATGTATTTGTTATTATTAGAATAGTAGGGGGATTTTTAGTTTCTTTAATTTGTTTACGTCAAATAGATATAAAGGCTTTAATTGCCTATTCTTCAGTGGCTCATATAGGATTAGTGTTAAGAGGTATTATAACTTTAAGTTATTGAGGGATATGTGGCGGTTTGTTAATGATAGTAGCCCATGGCTTATGTTCTTCAGGGTTATTTTGTTTAGCAAATATTTCTTATGAACGTTTATTAAGGCGTAGGTTATTTTTAAATAAAGGGTTAATGAATCTTATACCTATTATAAGGCTTTGATGATTTTTATTTAGATGTTGTAATATAGCTGCCCCCCCTTCTTTAAATTTAATAGGGGAAATCATATTAATTAATAGATTAGTAAGATGAAGGAAGTTTAGTATAGTATTTTTATCTTTGATATCTTTTTTTAGGGCTGCTTACTCATTATATTTATATTCTTATAGACAACATGGTAAGATAAGCAGGAGGCTTTATTCATTTTCTAGAGGATATGTTCGAGAGTATTTATTGTTAGTGTTACACTGGTTTCCTTTAAATTTATTAGTATTAAAAAGGGAGTATTTTGTAGTATGAGTTTAACTTAAATAGTTTAAGATAAAATATTGACTTGTGGTGTCAATGATGTGTTTAGCACTTTAAGTAATAGTGTCAATTTGTTATATTTATTTTGTTAGGTTTTTAAGGGTCAGGTTGATTACCTTTTTGGGCAGTACGTATTTTATAGTATTAGATTATTCTTTAGTATTAGAATTAGAATTACTAAGTTTGAATTCTTCTAGTATTGTTATAACTATTTTATTAGATTGGATATCTCTATTATTTATAAGGTTTGTTTTGTTTATTTCTTCTATGGTAATTTTCTATAGAGAAGAGTATATAGAAGGGGATATCAATTTAGTTCGTTTTATTATACTTGTTTCTATATTTGTTTTATCAATAATACTATTAATTATTAGCCCTAACTTAATTAGAATTTTATTAGGATGGGATGGGTTAGGCTTAGTTTCTTATTGTTTAGTAATCTATTACCAAAATGTTAAATCCTATAATGCAGGCATGATTACTGCATTAAGTAATCGTATTGGGGATGTAGCCTTACTGATAGCAATTGCTTGGATATTTAATTATGGGAGTTTTAATTATATTTTTTATATTGACTATATAGCGGGGTCTTATGAGATAACTATTATCGCTAGATTAATTATGTTAGCCGCAATGACTAAAAGAGCACAAATTCCATTTTCTTCTTGATTGCCTGCAGCTATAGCCGCCCCCACTCCGGTATCATCATTAGTACATTCTTCTACCTTAGTAACTGCAGGTGTCTATTTGTTAATTCGTTTTAATTATGCTTTAACCAGGTCTTTAATGTTGTTATTATTATTTATTGGTACAATAACTATATTTATGGCAGGGTTAGGGGCTAACTTTGAGTTTGACTTAAAAAAAATTATTGCCTTGTCTACGTTAAGTCAGTTAGGGTTAATAATATCAATTTTAGCTTTAGGGGAAGTTCAATTAGCCTTATTTCACCTTTTAACTCATGCTTTATTTAAGGCCTTATTATTTATATGTGCTGGATGTATAATTCATAACATAAGTAATTATCAGGACATTCGTTATATAGGCGGGTTAATAATACAAATACCATTGACATGCGCTTTTTTTATCATTTCTAATTTGTCATTGTGTGGATTACCCTTTTTGTCTGGGTTTTATTCTAAGGATTTAATACTTGAGATTTTATCTATGTCTTATTTAAATACCTATATCTATATTATTTTTTTTTTATCAACAGGGTTAACAGTATGTTATACTTTTCGTTTGCTATACTATGTAGTTAGTGGGGACTTTAATTATTTATCTTTGAATTCAATTAGAGACAGGGGCTTAGTTATACTAAAGGGTATAGGAGGTCTTATTTTTTTTGTAATGTTAGGGGGTAGAATATTAATATGATTGATGTTTCCCACCCCTTATTTTATTTGTTTACCTTTATTAATAAAGGTAATAGCTTTGTTAGTTAGAATAATAGGTGCCTGAATTGGGTATGAAGCTTCAAAGTTTTCTTTATCTTATAAGCTTAAATCAATAAGGGTTTTACCTTTATCTTTATTTTTATCTTCTATATGGAATATACCCTATATCTCAACCTTTGGGGTTAATTATTATCCTATCCATGCAGGGAAAATGCTTTATAAGAGATTAGATCAAGGATGATCTGAATACTTAGGGGCTCAAAATCTGTATATTAATATAAAGGGAATGTCTATGTTTTTACAATTTTTATACAACAATAACTTAAAGGTTTTTTTACTGCTAACTGTAATATGAGTTATTTTCATATTATTATTTTTATAAACTTACGTAGCTTATATGTAGAGCATGATATTGAAGATATCAAGGAAGTATTAATACTTGTGAGTATTTATAAGAAAGATTCTAATTTTACAATGAAAGTGTAATGTTTTAGTTAAACTATATAAATTAGAAGTACCAACAGAGTTACACTGCTAAAGAATTAAGTTAGAAGCTTATTCTTGAGTATCCTACTTCCTTAGTTAGGAAAATTCCAATTTTACCATTAACAGTGATATACCTCTCTTTGGCTTTAACTAATAAATAAGGGTAACTGAATACCACAATTTTAGGTCGAAACTAAATACAAGTGTTTGTTTCTTATTTAAGGTAAATTGAAATTCAATACTTTTTAAGTGCAAGTTAAATGTTATAATTAACTATTACCCTACTTAGCTCAAGTTAAAGCCCCCTGGTTTCATTCATGGTATAAGCCTAGTAAAAGGATAATTAAAAAGAACCTTGTGATAAGGAAGTAGTTTATAAGGTTAGAAATTTTGATAGTTAAGATAAGAGGGATTAGTAAGGTAATCTCTACGTCAAAGATTAAGAAGATTACTGCAATTAAGAAAAATTGTAAGGAGAAAGGAAGACGCGCTGCTCTTTTTGGGTCAAACCCGCACTCGAAGGGAGAGGCTTTTTCCCGATCTATAAACCTTTTTTTAGATACTAAGAATGAAATAAGAATTAGAATAGAGCAGATAGTTAATAGTATTATATTTATGTATACGATAATTGTTATTACTTATACCAAAGTTTCATTAGTTCTCTTGATTGGAAGTCAAGTATAATAGATATACTATATAAGTACCTACCTCATCAATAGATAGAGATATATAAGAATAATCATACAACGTCTACAAAATGTCAGTATCAGGCAGCTGCTTCAAACCCAAAGTGATGAATGTTAGAAAAGTGGTTATTATAATGGCGGATTAAACATACTATTAAGAATGTTGTTCCAATAAGGACATGTAGGCCATGAAATCCAGTGGCGATAAAGAATGTTGACCCGTATACAGAATCGGCAATTGTAAAAGGAGCTTCAATATACTCATAAGCTTGGAGAAGAGTAAAGTAAATTCCTAGAATAACTGTAGTTCTTAGTCCTTGTAGGACTTGTATGTAGTTATTTTCTATTAATCTATGATGGGCTCAGGTTACAGTTAGTCCTGAGGTTAGTAGGATTAAGGTGTTTAAAAGGGGGATTTGTAAGGGGTTGAATGGGGTAATTCCTTTAGGGGGTCATATTATTCCCAATTCAATGGTAGGTGTTAGTCTACTATGGAAAAAGGCTCAGAAGAAAGATACAAAGAAGAAAACTTCTGATGTAATAAACAGAATTATTCCCCAACGTAGCCCTATAGTTACAGGGTAAGTATGTAAGCCTAAAAAGGTCCCTTCACGGGAGATATCCCGTCATCATTGGAATATAATTATTATAGTGATTAAAGTCCCCAGGAGGAATAGGCTGTTATTATAGAAATAGAATCATTTAATTAATCCAATCATAGTAATTATAGCCCTAAAGGCACCCAGGATTGGCCAAGGTCTTACATCTACTAAATGGTATGGGTGATTTTTATGTCTAGACATTAATTTACTTCTCTAGAGTAAAGAGTTCTTAGAACTGCAAATACATAAGACTGAATAATTCTTACTGCTGATTCAAGTATTAATAATAGAATTTGTGTTAATAGAAGGATATTTAATAAGGCAAAAGAAAGCCTGGAGCCCGTGTTACCCAATAAAGTTAAAAGTAAATGCCCAGCGATTATATTAGCAGCTAAACGAACTGCTAAAGTTCCTGGACGAATGATATTTCTAATAGTTTCAATTAGTACTATAAAAGGTATTAGAATAGGGGGAGTTCCTTGGGGAACTAAGTGGGCAAACATATGAATTGTATGGTTAATTCATCCATATAACATAAATCTTAGTCATAATGGAAAAGCCAATCTCAAAGTTATGGCTAGATGTCTTGAGCTTGTAAAAATATATGGGAAAAGTCCTAAGAAGTTGTTGAATATAATTATTGATAGTAAGGAGATAAAAATTAATGTACTCCCAAAAATCGATCTGTTACCAATTAATGTTTTAAATTCTTTATGTAGGGTAGTAATGATTTTATTTCAAACAAAGGTATATCGCGAAGGGATCAATCAGTAGGATATAGGAATAACTAGAATTCCTAAAATAGTACTAAATCAATTTAGTGATAGGCCAAATGATGTAGTTGGATCAAAGGTTGAAAACAGGTTTGTTATCATTTTCAATTAATACTATTTTTAGTTTTATTAAAAGTTAGGGATTTAATTGGGTACATAAAAAGGAAGTAGTTTATTGAATTGAATACTAATAAGATAATAGAAAAGTTAATGAAAAGGCTTAACCAATTTAAAGGGGCTATTTGTGGGATTAAAAAATATCTATTAGATAATTTTAACTTGACAAGCTAATGTTATTAGTTTAACTAATTTTTTCCATTAGAAGTAAGCGCTACTTTACTATTAAATGGTTTAAGAGACCAGTACTAGCTTTTAGTTATCTAATGATGCTAGAGCTATTTTAGTAACTCATTTGATAAAATAGCTAGGGGTAATTCTTTCAACTGTAATAGGCATAAAGCTATGGTTAGCCCCGCAGATCTCTGAACATTGTCCAAAAAATAAACCTGCCCGGTTAATTAAAAATCTAATTTGGTTTAATCGCCCTGGAGTTGCATCAATCTTTACCCTTAAAGCCGGGATTGTTCATGAGTGGATTACGTCAGCAGCTGTGACCATTATTCGAACTTGAGAATTATAAGGGAGGATAGTTCGGTTATCAACATCTAATAGCCGGAAGTTGCTTACATTTATTTCATTAACTGGGGTTATATAAGAATCAAATTCAAAGCTTGCAAAGTCCCTATATTCATAGGATCAGTACCATTGATGTCCAATGGTTTTAACTGAAACTAAGGGGCTATTCACTTCGTCTAGTAAATATAAAAGTTGGAGTGAAGGCAATGCGATAAATACTAGGGTGATTGCAGGCAGAATAGTCCAGATAATCTCAATCATTTGTCCTTCTAAAAGGAATCGATAATTATATGTGTTAAAGAACAAGGTACCTATTAAGTACCCCACTAAAACTGTAATTATCAATAAAATAAGAAGGGCGTGATTGTGGAAGAAAGTTAGCTGCTCTATTAATGGTGAGGCGCTGTCTTGCAGCAAAAAGGAGTTTCACGTGGCAACTTCTAAAAAAAGGGTGGGGTCTTTATATATGGGGCTTAAATCCATTGCACTATTCTGCCATATTAGAAGTTAGTTAATATTGGTAATTCAGAATAGCTATGTTCAGCAGGCGGTATAAGTTGGAATCATTCAATTGATGTCGATATTCTTAAAGGTATTAACCTCTTCCGTGTGGAAGCGAATCTATCTCAAATGATAAATAAGAATACAATAATTCTAACTAGTGAAATTAAAGATCCAATTGAGGAAATAACGTTCCAGGTAGTATAGGCGTCAGGATAGTCTGAGTATCGTCGAGGTATTCCTCTAAGTCCTAAAAAATGTTGGGGAAAGAAGGTTATGTTTACTCCAATAAATATAGTAAAGAACTGAATCTTTAAATATTTAGGGTTTAGGGCTAATCCGGTAAATAACGGAAATCAATGGACAAATCCTGCTATAATAGCAAATACTGCTCCTATTGATAGTACATAGTGAAAATGGGCTACTACATAGTAGGTATCATGAAGAATAATATCAATTGAAGAGTTAGCTAACACAACACCTGTTAATCCCCCTACTGTAAATAAGAATACGAAGCCTAATGCCCATAAAAGGGAGGGAGAATAGTTAAGTTGGGTGCCGTGGAGGGTTGCTAGTCAACTAAAAATTTTAATTCCAGTTGGGACTGCAATAATTATTGTAGCTGAGGTAAAGTAGGCACGAGTATCAACGTCTATCCCAACTGTGAATATATGGTGGGCCCATACAATAAATCCTAGTAAACCAATAGCTATTATAGCATAAATTATTCCTAAGGTTCCAAAGGTTTCTTTCTTTCTTCTTTCTTGGCTGATAATATGGGAGATTATTCCAAATCCAGGAAGAATTAAAATATAAACTTCTGGGTGTCCAAAAAATCAGAATAAGTGTTGATATAAAATAGGGTCCCCTCCTCCAGCAGGGTCAAAAAAGGAAGTGTTAATGTTTCGATCAGTAAGGAGTATTGTAATAGCCCCTGCTAAGACAGGTAAAGATAGCAAAAGTAAAAGAGCAGTTAGTGCTACAGATCAAACAAATAATGGTATTCGATCAAAGGTTATTCCTGTGGATCGTATATTAATCACTGTGGTAATAAAATTTACTGCTCCTAGAATTGAGGAGATTCCTGCTAAGTGTAATCTAAAAATAGCTAAATCAACTGAAGCTCCTCTATGGGCAATGTTAGAGGATAAAGGTGGGTAGACAGTTCAACCAGTTCCAGCACCTCTTTCTACAAGACTTCTTATAAGCAGAAGTGTTAGAGAGGGTGGGAGTAATCAGAATCTTATGTTGTTTATTCGAGGGAATGCTATGTCGGGGGCTCCAAGCATTAATGGGACTAATCAATTTCCGAATCCCCCAATTATGATGGGTATCACTATAAAAAAAATTATTACGAATGCATGGGCTGTAACGATGACATTGTAGATTTGGTCATCACCAATTAAAGTTCCTGGGTTTCCTAATTCTGCTCGGATTAGCAGTCTTAAAGAAGTTCCCACTATTCCAGCCCATCTACCAAATAAAAAATAGAGAGTACCGATATCTTTATGGTTAGTTGAAAATAGCCATTTGTGCAGCTGAGTGGCCGAGAGTAGGCGGTAAACTGTAAATTTACATACGAAATTAATTTCCTCTGCTAGGCCTTATATTCTATTCAGGATTTTAGATTGCAAATTTGAAGGTGGGGATATCCCTAAGGCTTAAAGATCTTCTTTAATGGGAACTTTGAAGGTTCCAAGTTTCTACTTAACTTAAATCCTTGAATGGACTTAGTTACAGGAAATTAAATAAGACTGTTGAAAAGATTAATCTAATTAAGGTTACAAAGTTAAATCCGAGAATTAGAGCGTTATTGATAGCTGAGTGTTGATAGAATGTAACTTCGTTAGTTTTTAGCAGAAGTGTTGAAAAGGTTACTCGTAAGTAAAAGTACAGAGTCATTAGGGTTATAGCAATCATTAGGATTGAGATTAGGAATATTTGATTCTGTGCTAAAGCTTGGATAGTTAGTCATTTTGGTAAGAATCCTAGGAAAGGGGGGAGTCCTCCTAAGGATAAAAAGTTTAAGATAAAAAATGTTTTTACTAGGTAATTGTAGTTTATTGAGATATATAGTTGTTTTAAGTGGAAGATATTAAGAAGCTTTAAGATAAGGATAATGTTTAAGGTAATGATTATGTAAATAGAGAAGTAATATGATCAGATAGTTTCTATTGTTAAAATAGTTCTTAATATTCATCCAATATGGTTAATAGAGGAGTATGCTAGGATTTTTCGCAACCTAGTTTGGTTTAAGCCTATAATACCTCTTACTAATATCCTAAATAGAATAGCTAAGGTAATGTATGTTGTATTATAGTTAAAGTAAGTTAATAAAACTATGGGGGCAATCTTTTGTCATGTTAATATAATTATACTAGTTGACCAATTTAGACCTTCTATTACTTCGGGGAATCAAAAATGGAAGGGAGCAGCTCCTATTTTTGTAAGCAAGGAAGTATCTAAAATTAGCCTGAAGTATAAATTTATATCAAATATGTAAAGGAAGTTTAAGGATATTATAATAATTGAAAACAATAGGAGAGTTGAAGCTAATGCTTGAGTAATAAAGTATTTAAGGGCGGCTTCTGAGGCTATTATATTCTTTGTATCTCTTATTAGGGGGATAATAGAGAGAAGATTAATTTCTAAGCCTATTCATATTCCTATCCAGGAGTAGGATGAAATTGAAATTAAGGTGCCTGTTATTAAGGCACTTATAAATATTGTTTTATAATAAATTAAAAAGGAAAGGGGTATTACCTTTATAAATGGGGTATGAACCCAGTAGCTTTGTTAGCTTACCTTTTTAATTATAATTTAGTATAAGAGGTATAGAAGTTTTTGATACTTTAGGAAACAGTTTGATTCTGTTAATTATAATAGAGGTGAATTTTCACATGCTTTATTCTATCAAAATAATTCTTTTTCAGACACTCTATTAAAACTTATAATATAACAAGATTTGTATAAACACAACCTAATACTATGGGAATCTCCAACAAATGGGGTTATAAATTTTATGGGCCATCAGTTTGGGGTATCTTATTTGTTACTAAAATTTGTCCAATAGTGCCCCTTTTAAAACCTTTGTTTGACATGTCTATTTAAAACCGTTTTTTTCAAAATTAGTGACAGATTTTTAATGCGAGAATAGTATACTTGAAAAATTGTTTTTTTTAGGGGCCAAAAAAGGGATGTTTGAAGTTTTAATTTGGAGGTGCTCCGGACTCCCTCCAAAAATCGTTTTTTTCGAAATTTTCGGAAAATGTGCACGGATTATGCACGAAAATTTTTTCAAAAATGGCGATTTTTTGCCCTTGTTTGAACTATTAGTCTAGTAAAATGTCCATTTTTTAGGTGAATTTTTTTAGGTTGATACTCCAATATAAAAATTTAATAGTTATATATAATATAATACCTTATTAATATATAATAAATATAAATATATATATTATTTATATAAAAAGAATATAGGTATATATTATATATAGATTATTAATAATGATATATATACATTTTAAATTATTATATAATTATAAATTCTAAATTGCATATTATTTACCTTAATAATAGAAATTCACCTAATATCTAAGAATTTAAGTGAAAAAAAAAAATAGAGAAAAAAATATATTATTTATAAATACACCTTTATATTTATTATTATACATGTATATATCAGTCGGTAATATATAGAAAATCTATTAATATCTAAGGAGTTTAATAAAAGAGATTGTTATTATTTATATACTATTAATATTTTAATTATATTCTTATTAAACATTTATATATATAGACGTTAAGTACTATAGATATATAAATATCATATATAAAAAAAAAAAAAAAAAAAAATTTACTAGGTATATTATCTAATAAATATACTTTAAATTTAGAAAGATTTTTATTTAATTAAAATTTTATAGATAGATTTTAAGATTATTAAAATTAAATAAATATAATATGATAAATTATATATATATATATATATAGTACTAAAAATTATTCATTTAATAGGTATCTTAAAGTATATATAAATTATAACTTTATTTTTAATCTTTATTCACTATTAGCTTAGTATTCAATAGTAATTAAATGTATTTATGTCAATATATTTTATATTAAAGTTTTAATTTAGTTTAATAAATTAATTATAAGTCTTAAATAATTTTAAATTGAATTATCTTAGTACTATTTATATATATTTAATGATTATGAAATACCAATATTGACGCTCGGGCGAAGTGGCTAAAATGGAATTTTCTGTGTTTAGTTAATTTTACTTATGAATTGGGGGATGAGTAGGTGAATTTAATTAAAAGCTTGGGGGTTGTGTTAGCGGAGCTAGCTTTGCTTGTCATTTTAATTATATGTATATTTTGTTTAGGAAAGTAACTTAATTTAAAGATACGTTGGGGAGAAGCGTATTTTATAGGGTTAAGTGTTTTAATTTATTACTTTGTAGGGATAATAGCCGTGGTCACAGTCACATTTTGCTAAGTTGTGTTAGCGGAGCTAGTTTTGCTTGTCATTTTAATTATATGTATATTTTGTTTAGGAAAGTAACTTAATTTAAAGATACGTTGGGGAGAAGCGTATTTTATAGGGTTAAGTGTTTTAATTTATTACTTTGTAGGGATAATAGCCGTGGTCACAGTCACATTTTGCTAAGTTGTGTTAGCGGAGCTAGCTTTGCTTGTTATTTTAATTATATGTATATTTTGTTTAGGAAAGTAACTTAATTTCAAGATACGTTGGGGAGAAGCGTATTTTATAGGGTTAAGTGTTTTAATTTATTACTTTGTAGGGATAATAGCCGTGGTCACAGTCACATTTTGCTAAGTTGTGTTAGCGGAGCTAGCTTTGCTTGTTATTTTAATTATATGTATATTTTGTTTAGGAAAGTAACTTAATTTAAAGGTACGTTGGGGAGAAGCGTATTTTATAGGGTTAAGTGTTTTAATTTATTACTTTGTAGGGATAATAGCCGTGGTCACAGTCACATTTTGCTAAGTTGTGTTAGCGGAGCTAGCTTTGCTTGTCATTTTAATTATATGTATATTTTGTTTAGGAAAGTAACTTAATTTAAAGATACGTTGGGGAGAAGCGTATTTTATAGGGTTAAGTGTTTTAATTTATTACTTTGTAGGGATAATAGCCGTGGTCACAGTCACATTTTGCTAAGTTGTGTTAGCGGAGCTAGCTTTGCTTGTCATTTTAATTATATGTATATTTTGTTTAGGAAAGTAACTTAATTTAAAGATACGTTGGGGAGAAGCGTATTTTATAGGGTTAAGTGTTTAATTTATTACTTTGTAGGGATAATAGCCGTGGTCACAGTCACATTTTGCTAAGTTGTGTTAGCGGAGCTAGCTTTGCTTGTCATTTTAATTATATGTATATTTTGTTTAGGAAAGTAACTTAATTTAAAGATACGTTGGGGAGAAGCGTATTTTATAGGGTTAAGTGTTTTAATTTATTACTTTGTAGGGATAATAGCTGTGGTCACAGTCACATTTTGTTAAGTTGTGTTAGCGGAGCTAGCTTTGCTTGTCATTTTAATTATATGTATATTTTGTTTAGAAAAGTAACTTAATTTAAAGATACGTTGGGGAGAAGCGTATTTTATAGGGTTAAGTGTTTTAATTTATTATTTTGTAGGGATAATAGCTGTGGTCACAGTCACATTTTGCTAAGTTGTGTTAGCGGAGCTAGCTTTGCTTGTCATTTTAATTATATGTATATTTTGTTTAGGAAAGTAACTTAATTTAAAGATACGTTGGGGAGAAGCGTATTTTATAGGGTTAAGTGTTTTAATTTATTACTTTGTAGGGATAATAGCCGTGGTCACAGTCACATTTTGCTAAGTTGTGTTAGCGGAGCTAGCTTTGCTTGTCATTTTAATTATATGTATATTTTGTTTAGGAAAGTAACTTAATTTAAAGATACGTTGGGGAGAAGCGTATTTTATAGGGTTAAGTGTTTTAATTTATTACTTTGTAGGGATAATAGCCGTGGTCACAGTCACATTTTGCTAAGTTGTGTTAGCGGAGCTAGCTTTGCTTGTCATTTTAATCATATGTATATTTTGTTTAGGAAAGTAACTTAATTTAAAGATACGTTGGGGAGAAGCGTATTTTATAGGGTTAAGTGTTTTAATTTATTACTTTGTAGGGATAATAGCTGTGGTCACAGTCACATTTTGTTAAGTTGTGTTAGCGGAGCTAGCTTTGCTTGTCATTTTAATTATATGTATATTTTGTTTAGAAAAGTAACTTAATTTAAAGATACGTTGGGGAGAAGCGTATTTTATAGGGTTAAGTGTTTTAATTTATTACTTTGTAGGGATAATAGCTGTGGTCACAGTCACATTTTGTTAAGTTGTGTTAGCGGAGCTAGCTTTGCTTGTCATTTTAATTATATGTATATTTTGTTTAGAAAAGTAACTTAATTTAAAGATACGTTGGGGAGAAGCGTATTTTATACGGTTAAGTGTTTTAATTTATTACTTTGTAGGGATAATAGCCGTGGTCACAGTCACATTTTGCTAAGTTGTGTTAGCGGAGCTAGCTTTGCTTGTCATTTTAATTATATGTATATTTTGTTTAGGAAAGTAACTTAATTTAAAGATACGTTGGGGAGAAGCGTATTTTATAGGGTTAAGTGTTTTAATTTATTACTTTGTAGGGATAATAGCCGTGGTCACAGTCACATTTTGCTAAGTTGTGTTAGCGGAGCTAGCTTTGCTTGTCATTTTAATTATATGTATATTTTGTTTAGGAAAGTAACTTAATTTAAAGATACGTTGGGGAGAAGCGTATTTTATAGGGTTAAGTGTTTTAATTTATTACTTTGTAGGGATAATAGCCGTGGTCACAGTCACATTTTGCTAAGTTGTGTTAGCGGAGCTAGCTTTGCTTGTTATTTTAATTATATGTATATTTTGTTTAGGAAAGTAACTTAATTTCAAGATACGTTGGGGAGAAGCGTATTTTATAGGGTTAAGTGTTTTAATTTATTATTTTGTAGGGATAATAGCTGTGGTCACAGTCACATTTTGCTAAGTTGTGTTAGCGGAGCTAGCTTTGCTTGTCATTTTAATTATATGTATATTTTGTTTAGGAAAGTAACTTAATTTAAAGATACGTTGGGGAGAAGCGTATTTTATAGGGTTAAGTGTTTTAATTTATTACTTTGTAGGGATAATAGCCGTGGTCACAGTCACATTTTGCTAAGTTGTGTTAGCGGAGCTAGCTTTGCTTGTTATTTTAATTATATGTATATTTTGTTTAGGAAAGTAACTTAATTTCAAGATACGTTGGGGAGAAGCGTATTTTATGGGGTTAAGTGTTTTAATTTATTACTTTGTAGGGATAATAGCCGTGGTCACAGTCACATTTTGCTAAGTTGTGTTAGCGGAGCTAGCTTTGCTTGTCATTTTAATTATATGTATATTTTGTTTAGGAAAGTAACTTAATTTAAAGGTACGTTGGGGAGAAGCGTATTTTATAGGGTTAAGTGTTTTAATTTATTACTTTGTAGGGATAATAGCCGTGGTCACAGTCACATTTTGCTAAGTTGTGTTAGCGGAGCTAGCTTTGCTTGTCATTTTAATTATATGTATATTTTGTTTAGGAAAGTAACTTAATTTAAAGATACGTTGGGGAGAAGCGTATTTTATAGGGTTAAGTGTTTTAATTTATTACTTTGTAGGGATAATAGCCGTGGTCACAGTCACATTTTGCTAAGTTGTGTTAGCGGAGCTAGCTTTGCTTGTCATTTTAATTATATGTATATTTTGTTTAGGAAAGTAACTTAATTTAAAGATACGTTGGGGAGAAGCGTATTTTATAGGGTTAAGTGTTTTAATTTATTACTTTGTAGGGATAATAGCCGTGGTCACAGTCACATTTTGCTAAGTTGTGTTAGCGGAGCTAGCTTTGCTTGTCATTTTAATTATATGTATATTTTGTTTAGGAAAGTAACTTAATTTAAAGATACGTTGGGGAGAAGCGTATTTTATAGGGTTAAGTGTTTTAATTTATTACTTTGTAGGGATAATAGCCGTGGTCACAGTCACATTTTGCTAAGTTGTGTTAGCGGAGCTAGCTTTGCTTGTTATTTTAATTATATGTATATTTTGTTTAGGAAAGTAACTTAATTTCAAGATACGTTGGGGAGAAGCGTATTTTATAGGGTTAAGTGTTTTAATTTATTACTTTGTAGGGATAATAGCTGTGGTCACAGTCACATTTTGCTAAGTTGTGTTAGCGGAGCTAGCTTTGCTTGTTATTTTAATTATATGTATATTTTGTTTAGGAAAGTAACTTAATTTAAAGGTACGTTGGGGAGAAGCGTATTTTATAGGGTTAAGTGTTTTAATTTATTACTTTGTAGGGATAATAGCCGTGGTCACAGTCACATTTTGCTAAGTTGTGTTAGCGGAGCTAGCTTTGCTTGTCATTTTAATTATATGTATATTTTGTTTAGGAAAGTAACTTAATTTAAAGATACGTTGGGGAGAAGCGTATTTTATAGGGTTAAGTGTTTTAATTTATTACTTTGTAGGGATAATAGCCGTGGTCACAGTCACATTTTGCTAAGTTGTGTTAGCGGAGCTAGCTTTGCTTGTCATTTTAATTATATGTATATTTTGTTTAGGAAAGTAACTTAATTTAAAGATACGTTGGGGAGAAGCGTATTTTATAGGGTTAAGTGTTTTAATTTATTACTTTGTAGGGATAATAGCCGTGGTCACAGTCACATTTTGCTAAGTTGTGTTAGCGGAGCTAGCTTTGCTTGTCATTTTAATTATATGTATATTTTGTTTAGGAAAGTAACTTAATTTAAAGATACGTTGGGGAGAAGCGTATTTTATAGGGTTAAGTGTTTTAATTTATTACTTTGTAGGGATAATAGCTGTGGTCACAGTCACATTTTGCTAAGTTGTGTTAGCGGAGCTAGCTTTGCTTGTCATTTTAATTATATATATATTTTGTTTAGAAAAGTAACTTAATTTAAAGATACGTTGGGGAGAAGCGTATTTTATAGGGTTAAGTGTTTTAATTTATTATTTTGTAGGGATAATAGCCGTGGTCACAGTCACATTTTGCTAAGTTGTGTTAGCGGAGCTAGCTTTGCTTGTCATTTTAATTATATGTATATTTTGTTTAGGAAAGTAACTTAATTTAAAGATACGTTGGGGAGAAGCGTATTTTATAGGGTTAAGTGTTTTAATTTATTACTTTGTAGGGATAATAGCCGTGGTCACAGTCACATTTTGCTAAGTTGTGTTAGCGGAGCTAGCTTTGCTTGTCATTTTAATTATATGTATATTTTGTTTAGGAAAGTAACTTAATTTAAAGATACGTTGGGGAGAAGCGTATTTTATAGGGTTAAGTGTTTTAATTTATTACTTTGTAGGGATAATAGCCGTGGTCACAGTCACATTTTGCTAAGTTGTGTTAGCGGAGCTAGCTTTGCTTGTCATTTTAATTATATGTATATTTTGTTTAGGAAAGTAACTTAATTTAAAGATACGTTGGGGAGAAGCGTATTTTATAGGGTTAAGTGTTTTAATTTATTACTTTGTAGGGATAATAGCTGTGGTCACAGTCACATTTTGCTAAGTTGTGTTAGCGGAGCTAGCTTTGCTTGTCATTTTAATTATATATATATTTTGTTTAGAAAAGTAACTTAATTTAAAGATACGTTGGGGAGAAGCGTATTTTATAGGGTTAAGTGTTTTAATTTATTATTTTGTAGGGATAATAGCTGTGGTCACAGTCACATTTTGCTAAGTTGTGTTAGCGGAGCTAGCTTTGCTTGTCATTTTAATTATATGTATATTTTGTTTAGGAAAGTAACTTAATTTAAAGATACGTTGGGGAGAAGCGTATTTTATAGGGTTAAGTGTTTTAATTTATTATTTTGTAGGGATAATAGCCGTGGTCACAGTCACATTTTGCTAAGTTGTGTTAGCGGAGCTAGCTTTGCTTGTTATTTTAATTATATGTATATTTTGTTTAGGAAAGTAACTTAATTTCAAGATACGTTGGGGAGAAGCGTATTTTATGGGGTTAAGTGTTTTAATTTATTACTTTGTAGGGATAATAGCTGTGGTCACAGTCACATTTTGTTAAGTTGTGTTAGCGGAGCTAGCTTTGCTTGTCATTTTAATTATATGTATATTTTGTTTAGAAAAGTAACTTAATTTAAAGATACGTTGGGGAGAAGCGTATTTTATAGGGTTAAGTGTTTTAATTTATTACTTTGTAGGAAGAATTAATATTATAGGAGAGTTGAAGTTAATACTTGTTTAGTATACTTTATATATATATATATACTATAATTAGGGTCTATATATATATATATAAGCATAAAATTAGGGTATGTGTATTAAAGCTGTGTTTTGAAGGATAGTATTGTCTGTATTACTTGTATTTATGTTGTATATATTTATATTAAAGTTTTATTTTGGCTTATAAGTTTAATTTTTAGATTAGTTTACATGTAAGTTTAAGCGGTTTTTAGGTACTTTTTAAATATAGGTACTTATATAATTTATTCGCAGTATAGAGTTTTAATTATTAAAGAGATTTTGATTTAGAAATTTAAAGTAGTATTGACTAAGCTTGTGCCAGCAGTTGCGGTTATACATGTGATGCAATTAAACTTGTTTAGTAAGTAGTTCGTGTAATAAGGTTTTGTAGTTTAAAGTTGTACTTATTAGGTGAAATTTTATGTATAGTTGAAGCTATAAAATAGAAGTTCAGGCTATGAAATTTTTTTTTTAAACTAGGATTAGATACCCTATTATTGAAAATGTAAATTTAATATACTAGAATAGTATTAGTTATGTTCTTGAAACTTAAAGAATTTGGCGGTATTTTAGTCCATTCAGAGGAACCTGTCCTATAATCGATAGTCCACGATTAATTATACTTAGTTTAAAGGCTTGTATACCGTCGTAGTTTGAATGTTTTATAAGAATAGAAAATGTTCAAGATTTAGAATTGTAAAGTAAATCAGATCAAGGTACAGTGTATAATTAAGCAGAGATGGGTTACAATAGGTTTATTTAGTTGGTAATGGTAATTAACATTGCTATTTAAAGTGGATTTGATAGTAATATAATTTAGTTTAATTATATGATTTTGGCTCTAAAATATGCACATATCGCCCGTCGCTCCTTCTTTAAGGTAGGATAAGTCGTAACAAAGTAGGCGTACCGGAAGGTGTGCCTAGTAAGGCGAGTTAGAGCTTGATATGAAGCATTTTATTTACATTAAAAAGTTAGTTGTGAGATTCAATTTGGCTTGAAAGGTACAAATTATAGTGTTTAGTAGTAAAGAAAGTATTCTTAAGCATTAGTATAGTTATAGAATATGTATTTTTAATTATAGTGGATTAGTATAGTGATAGAATTTTTAAATAGGTTAAAGGTAAGTTATTAAAAAGAAGGATTGATTTTTTGTACCTTGTGTATCAGGGTTTATTAAAAATATATTAATTATTTAATAGTCTCGAACTATAAAGAGCTAATACTATATTTATTTAATTGTGACATAAACTTTTTTAATATAGTATTAGTAATGAAACGTTAGTCGTTTTTTAAGATATCTAGTTTTTTAAGAAATAAATTTAATTTAGTTAGTTAGTTGATTTATATTACTTAGTTAATATAAATTAGTAACTAAGTAATACTTTGAGGGATAAGCTTTAAAGTAAAGTATTATAATTTATATATATATGTTAGTTAGGAAGATTGGTAGGATTGAAAATTTTTATCTTTAGTTTGTTATAATTAGTTTTTCTATGAGTAAGATTTATATAGGAAGTTTAAGTTATTTATTAAAATGATTTGTTTAATGGGGGTATATAGGCAATAATGATAAAATTAGTATAAGTGTTTGTAAGATTAAGTTTATAAGATAAGGTTAAGTTAAGGAACTCGGCAAATTAGCTTTTCGCCTGTTTATTAAAAACATGTCTTTTTGATTATAATTTAAAGTCTAACCTGCCCAATGAGGAGTTCAATGGCCGCGGTATTTTGACCGTGCAAAGGTAGCATAATCATTAGTTTTTTAATTGAAAGCTGGTATGAATGGTTGGACGAGAAAGCGACTGTCTCAATTTAATTGAAGTAGAATTTTATTTTTAAGTTAAAAAGCTTAAATGAGTTTAAAAGACGAGAAGACCCTATAGAGTTTAATATATATTATTAATACTTAATTATTAGTATATATGAATAGGTATATTAATATGTATTTTGTTGGGGTGACAGGAAAATAGACTTAACTTTTCCTACATTAGTACATTAATTTATGAGTGCATGATCCGCTGTTAGCGGTTATAAGATTAAATTACCTTAGGGATAACAGCGTAATTCTTTTTGAGAGTTCTAATCGAAAAGAGAGTTTGCGACCTCGATGTTGGATTAAAATTAATTTCTGGTGTAGAAGCTAGAATATTAGGTCTGTTCGACCTTTAAAATTTTACATGATCTGAGTTTAAACCGGTGTAAGCCAGGTTGGTTTCTATCTTTAAATAGTTAAAGTATCTTAGTACGAAAGGACCAGGTATTTATAATAGTTATTTAATATTGAATATTAGTAATATTGTTTTGGCAGACTAGTGCTTTAAATTTAGAATTTAAATATGTATATTAAATACAAACAATAATTTACTTAGGGGATTTAATTATAATGGTGTTTAATACTTTAATTTTAGTAGTTTGTGTTTTAGTAGGAGTAGCTTTTTTAACTTTATTGGAGCGGAAGGTTTTAGGTTATATCCAAATTCGAAAAGGTCCCAATAAAGTTGGGTTTATAGGAATTCCTCAGCCTTTTAGGGATGCTATTAAGTTATTTACTAAGGAGCAAACCTATCCTTTAATATCTAATTTTAATATATATTTCATATCACCTGTTTTTAGTTTATTCTTATAATTAGCATTATGGCTCTGTATACCTTTCGTTAGGGTTTTATTTAATTTCAACTTCGGGGTCTTATATTTTTTATGTTGTTCTAGGTTAGGAGTCTATGCTATTATGATTGCCGGGTGGGCCTCTAATTCTAATTATGCATTATTAGGGGGGATTCGAGCTGTAGCTCAGACCATTTCTTATGAGGTTAGGTTAAGTCTAATTCTTTTGTCATTTCTGTATTTAGTTATAAGGTTAAATATCATTGATTTTATAAAGTATCAAGATATAGTTTGATTTATTTTTTTATGCTTTCCGTTGTGTATAATTTGAGTTGTATCAAGATTGGCTGAGACTAATCGAACTCCTTTTGATTTTGCCGAAGGCGAATCAGAGTTAGTTTCTGGGTTTAATGTAGAGTACAGAAGTGGGGGGTTTGCTCTAATTTTTATAGCTGAGTATTCTAGTATTTTATTTATAAGTATATTATGTGTTGTTTTATTTTTAGGAAGTGATTTGATTAGGTGATTGTTTTTTTTAAAGTTAGGGTTTATAGCTTTTTTTTGATTATGGGTTCGCGGTACTTTACCTCGATATCGTTATGATAAGTTAATATATTTATGTTGAAAGGGGTTTCTCCCTGTCTCTTTGAATTTTTTATTATTATTTATAGGATTAAAGATAATAATATTTTCTATTTTAATTTAATGAATAAAATTTAGTATAAAGTTAATAGAGAATCTACCCTTTATTATGTTTTCAAAACATATACTATACAAGTTCATTAACTAGTTTTTAAAAATAATATAATCTCAAATTCTATGAGTTAAGGGGTTGATTAGGTAGTATGAAAAGTAAGTAATTGTTAAGATTTGACCAGTGGTGATATATGGGTCTTCTACTGGTCGAGCGCCGATTCATGTTAGTAATACTACGATAGTTAAGAATCTTCAAAATAGGATTTTATTAATAGGGTAGAATTGAGTTCTTTGAATTTTTTTTTTGTTTGTGATAGGCATAATAAATAGAATAGCAATAGATATTACAAGGGCAATTACTCCCCCTAGTTTGTTAGGGATTGAGCGTAGAATAGCATATGCAAATAAAAAATATCATTCAGGTTGAATATGAATAGGGGTAACAAGGGGGTTTGCGGGGATAAAGTTGTCTGGATCCCCTAATAAATAAGGATTTATTAATACAAGTAACGTTAATAGTATAGATATAACAATGAATCCGATCATATCCTTATAAGAGTAGTATGGGTGAAAGGGGATTTTGTCAATATTACTATTTACTCCTAGGGGATTGTTCCTTCCTGTTTGATGTAGAAATAATAAATGAATTATAACTAAGGCTGCAACAATAAAAGGTAAAAGAAAATGTAAGGTAAAAAATCGAGTTAGTGTGGCGTTATCTACTGCAAATCCTCCTCACAATCATTGTACAATTGTATTGCCTAAATAAGGGATTGCCGATACTAGGTTAGTAATAACTGTAGCCCCCCAGAAAGATATTTGCCCTCATGGTAGTACATAGCCTAAAAAAGCTGTTGCTATTACTATAAAGAGGATTAGTACCCCTACTATTCATGTTAAGTGAAAGTAGTAAGAACTATAGTATATTCCTCGGCCAATGTGGAGGTAAATACAAATAAAAAAGAATGAGGCCCCGTTTGCGTGTAAAGTACGTAATAATCACCCATAGTTTACATCTCGGCAGATATGGATAACTCTATTAAAAGCGAGGTCAACATTAGCAGTAAAATGTATTGCTAGGAAAATTCCCGTTATGATTTGAATAATTAGGCATAGGCCTAGGAGAGACCCGAAGTTTCATCAAGCTGAGATATTAGAGGGGGAGGGTAAGTCAATTAGAGCATTGTTAATAATTTTTAATATAGGGGATATTTTACGTAGAGGTGTTTTCATTAGTTAATTAGATTGACGAAGGGGGCCTTTTTTAATATCTGTAATTTTAACTACGGCGATTAGGGTAATAAGAAGATAAATAATTAGTATGAATATAACAAGGTTTATAGGTTTATTAATAAATTTATTTAGTGAGTATGAGAAATCTAAGGATCTATTAAGAGATTCTATATTTATATTATTGATATTAGGAAAGTATTGTTCAACATTGATTAAGGCAAATACCCTAATAATAGTAAGAATTAATAATAGTATAGTGATTTTAATTGAAAATGAAAATTTTTCATTAGAGGCGACTCTAGTTATGTAGATAAATAGGACTAGTATGCCTCCAATTATGATTAAGAAGAGAATATAGGAGTATCAAAAGTTTAAATTAAAGAATCCGGTGATTAAGGAAATAGCCACAGTTTCAATTAAAAGGATTAAACCTAAGGATAATGGGTGTTTTATAAAGATAAATGTAATAGAAGTGATTAGTACAATTAGGGATAGGCTTATGATGATACAGAGAATAGTTTAATTAAAATAATAATTTTGGAGATTGTTGATAGGGTAATTCCTTTTCTCTGAAGTTTTAAAAGTTACTACTTATATTTGGCTTACAAGACCACTATTTTTATTAAATTATTAAAACTAATGTTAATCTTCTGTTTGTTATTTTCAGTTTTGATATACTTTAGAGGGCTATTTTCTTTTTGTATTAAACGAAAGCATTTGTTGTTAATACTTTTAAGTTTAGAGTTTATCGTTTTAGGGTTATACTTTAATTTATAAAATTGCTGGTATACCAGCAATACTTTCCATCTGTTACTTGCTATATGTATATGTATATGTATATCAGTACAATTAAAGGAGTCAAGACCGAAAGCCCGTGGTAGTGTAGTGGATAACACACCTGACTAGTAATCAGGAGATTTCGGGTTCGATTCCTGGACCGCAGGGTAATTTTTAAAAATTAAAAATTACCTAATTAACAATTAAACTAATTTTAAATTAATTTGAAATTAGTATTGACCTCTAAATCGTCCAAGAAATTTAATTATATATATGCACATGAATATATGAATAAGGTCAAGAAAAATTTAGAATTATTTACTATATGTATTTATAGGCTGTATTAATATTGGGTATTTCTGGAGCGTGTCGACGTGAGAAACTTTGCAAAATGTCATTGCGAGACATAGATTTTAAATCGAATTTAATTATCGTAACAATTCCAGAAACTAAAACAGGTAACAGCCATACATTTGCAATCATTAAGCCCGAATGGATTGCATTAATTCGGCAATATGCAAATTTAAGACCGGACAGCCAGCAGCGATTCCTTTTTAACATATCGCAATGGCAAGTGTGTTTGTTCACCTATTGGTCTTAATACAATCGCAAAATTCCAATGCGAATAGCTGAGTACCTTCAGCTTGATAGCGCAAGCAACTTCACAGGTCACTGTTTCCGAAGGAGTTCAGCGACATTGTTGGCAAACCAAGGAGGTGACTTGCTTTCAATTAAAAGGCATGGTGGATGGAAATCATCTACGGTTGCGGAAGGATATATCGAAAATTCTCTGCATAGTGGAATTCAATTGGCTAAAACAGTGACCCCGTTAGAGATATCGACTCCGCCTGCAACTTGTTCGACATCTGAAATACAAGATATATGTAATAATACAATCAACGTTACTCTACCTTCGCAATCAAGATCAATTCAAACAAACCAGTTAATCCCTGGGGTATCAATCTCTGGTTGTCAAAATTGCCCAATCAAAATTTTTAATAATTGTTCCGTTTCAATTTCTGAAAAGAATGAATAATGGTAATTTATATAATATTTGTTGCTGTTCTGACATTGAATACATACCTTCCAAATATAACAATTTCTATTACATTTTCTTTTATTTTCATAGAAAAACAACGAACTGGGTAGCATATTATTAAGGTTAGGGATTTATGATTTTAAAATGTCACTAAATTAATCAAGTTCTAGGAAGTACCAACTTTACTTTTACGCACTCGTGTTTAAAGTGACTTTTTACGCAAGCAAATCGAATCGTGAAATGACAGGTTTTGATAAGCGAGTACAAAATAGTATATTAAAATACAAGTTTCATAAGACACGATTTTTGCGCACGCGTTCAAGTTTAGAAAACGAGCCGCTAGGCGAGTTTTCTAAAGAACAAGTGCGCAAAATGTCTTATGAAACGTGTATTTTATACTATTTTTTCTATTTCGGTTATTAAAAGTTCAAAAAAGCTTAAAATAAGAGACATGTTTTGTTCGAATATTTTAGAAATTTTGCTTTTTTGAAGTTGGTTACTCTGATTTTTAAGTAGAACGTTTTAAATATTTGAATATCGGTGGTGCTATATGTAATTGTGTTTAAAATTCAGACTGATTTATACAATAAATTATTTCAAATTATCAACAAAAAGGACGAAATAAATATCAGTACGCCCCCAGAGATTCGCAAAATAGCAGAAGACAATGTACAAAATCTTTCGTCCACAAACTCTCTACATATTTATCAAAACAAACTTTTATAACAGTTGTACTATTCAACATGGTAAGTAAATGTCAATAGTAGCATCCGAAAACTTATCATCCAACTCTGCTTAACAATTTATATTGCTAATTAGTAAGTGAAAGCATGTGTGCTTTTTATTCTTTGTACAATTTTATTCCACATTTTTGTTACTTTAAAGGCTTATATTTTGACATTTAAATACGATTTGGTTCCATTTTTTTTTGTTACCAACTTCAAAAAAATAAAATTAGCGTGCGATAAAGTAATACTTTATGCAACTAAAACGGGTGTCGTAAAGTGAACTTTATAGCACCTCAATTTATGAAATGGATTGTTCAAAAAATATGTTTTATTATGGGGTCGTAGAAAAAATAGTGTATGCAACTCGCATTTAATGGCTATTAAGACACTCGTATTCATTACAATACTCGGCTTCGCCTCGTATTGTAATTCTTTTACTCGTGTCTTAATAGCTATCATTAAATGCTCGTTGCATAATATACTATTTCAGAATGAATCTTAATGAAAACTGACATGCTTTTCAATGTTTATGACTCTGCAATGTCAGTACCGTAGCGGTAATTTTTTAACACTATGGTATATAAAAATTAACAATCTAGTGAAATTTGCTTTCAATATAATATTCTTAAGAATTTTATTCTCATGTGTTCTACTTTTATTATGATATCTCTTCGATTATTTTTTGTTGGAAAGATGTACAAATTTAAGATTATTACCCAACGATTTGGTGGATTCTGTGTTCCAATTGGGGCACTAAAATCAATTTCCTTTGAAAACACCCTTACTTCCATCTTTATAATTACGTGAAACATTGTATATAATTTTATTACGCCCAGATGTTAGAACATGCATTCCGCGTAGTAGACTACAATTACAAACTAAGGAAATAATTTACCGTCTTAATACCGACACTTTGTGCTCTAGTTAAAAATTCTTTATAATTAACTGTAATTTATAGACGGCTGGTATTAATCAGTCGTCTGGTAAATTAGAGCAAAGTTTGCAAAGCCAGTAGAGAGACGATCTTGCTTTTAGAAGGTATTGTAGATGCGCTATAGTATAGAGCTTTTCTTATTTCGGTGAGTTTATGTAACACCTGAGACGGATTCTCTTTTAGTGCCACTAAAATAGAATAAATTGCAAGTTAATTTGTATGTGATTTATGCATGATAGGGTTTTAGAACTTGCATTTCGTTTTGTTAATATAAAACAACATCGTATTTAATACAGGTTTAAAGTTTAGAGAAATAAAATATTTTTTTATATGGGCTTAATGTATCTTGATAAAATCTATATATTTAGTTTTCCATTTTCTCAAGTCTGTGATAAATAAAATGCTATTTAACTTAAGTGCTGAAGTTTTTAATTTTCGCCAAAATACTTTTTTATTTAATTTCGTTTAAAAATATCTTTATTATCTTTACTATATTGAAATCAAAGGTAATTTGTCATATCTATATTACATCTAATATTTAACATTGTAAGTGCATCTGGTTGTAGTTAATTATAAAATAGCTATTTGTATTGATAAGATGCACGTAGTACGGAAACGAAGTGATTTCAAATTTAATCGGGAATTTGTCATAGAGTAGAGCAGAGAGTTATCTAGTGCTTTTCTGGTAGGCAGAGGAAAGGCTTGGTCAGAAAACTTGTAGGCAAACAGTTTTTTAAATGCTTTTCAGTCATGAGGAACAGGAACAAAAAATTGATTAGTCGTTGTACAATCGATTTACAACGTTTTAAATGAAAGACAAAGTAAAGCCAAGTCAGATTTTGTGTAGATAGACTTAAAGCATAGTTCGGGAATGATAGTCTGTCAAATTGTAGAATATTTGAGTGCTCACCCACGTCACGCCAGGGTGAACGTCAAAATAATATCGGTCGAGTTTCTTAGGTAATAGAAGAAGACCGAATGAATTTGTGTTTCTGTAATTACTTTGGCTTTTTAAATAAATATAACGCAAGTTCATAAAATAATCACTGACCATCTTCAATTCAGTAAACTGTCGGCGAGGTGGGTACCAAAGCCTTTAACTGAGCAACAAAGAGATGTTTGTAAAGAAATTAGTCAGCAATATTTGGATCGTTTCAGAGAAAATGGCTATATTTTATAAATCAGATGGTAACTACTTATGAACCAAGAGTTCGTCATTATATTTCTACAAACGAGAGGGTTCAGAGTACAGAACAACTGAGGAACAGACGCCAATCAGCAAAGACTCGCACATCAGAGGAAAATGTTCTCCTTACATACTTATCTGCATGGTTTCACATATCATCTTAGTGCTTCTTTTATTTTTCGTAAAATAACTTAGATGAGCAAGTGTTTTTTCTCTTTCTTTATTTTAAGGGTTTTATGTTAAGTTTAGTTCTGATACATTAATTTTTTGTTTTTTGCCATTCCTTCTTACTTCAGCTACTTTTCTTAGATACCTTATGTCGACAGCATGCCGTCTCTTTTGTTACTCATCATTAATTATTTGTTTTTAATTCTTTTTTGTTTAGAAATATCTTTCATATTGCATTATATGTGTTTTCTTGTTTTACATTCCTGGGTTATTCATAGTTATTCCCAAGTATTTACTTGGTTTACGTTTTAGTCGTGTATTTTATTATTTGAATTTTTATCGCTTTACTCAACATTAGTACCACTTTGGTGTTGTGCTATTTATAGATCATTTATATTTTCTTAGTATATTTGTCAATCGTTTTCTCTAATACTTGAGAACTTCTTTCTAACAGTAGGTACGATATTTATCAGCAAAGAGGGAAGCATTTATTTCTACAAGTTGGATATTACTATGGTCTATAGCAAAATTGTTGCTCTTTATCCAACTTTCATTTATGACTGGGTCCATGAAGCAGACGAATAGCAATGTGCTCAACACACCAGCTTGTTTAACTCCTTTACGATTCGAAAACTTCCTTATTGTGATTGTTATTCGTGTTTTTGTAAAACTTTTGTTATAATTACATTTTCGTTACTTTTAGCTTTATATCGTTTGTCTCCTGACTACATATATCAAAAGTTTTCTTCGTGTCTATATAGAAAACTTCAAAAGTACTCTTCTCCCTTTACTATTGTTTTCTATGTGAAGATGCATTATAGGGCTATACTATAGGGCTGATTTAATTTACTCTATTCATCAGATAACTTTGATTCCACGACTATTCTCAATTTACTCTTTATAATGCTTTCCTATACTCTTAGCATCTTACATAGTAACAAAATTAATGTAATTGTTAGAGTTTCTAGTATCTTCACTCTTGTGTGTAAAAGGAATAGTATCTACTCCAGTTTATATGGATTTGTTTTATTTTCCAGGCAAGATTTAATATAATAAAAATTCTCTTTCTTTTATAGGTCCTATTTATATGATCAGTTCCGCTTCCACTTCATCACCTCCAGCAGCCTTACCAACTTTTGATTTTATTAGTGCCTCTTCTATTTCTGCTACACTAATTTGGTCAGTAGCCTTCAGTTCTTCATTTTTAGTTACTGGAGTCAGTTTTTCTTCATTTACAGATAGTGTTGTTGTATGTATATTATTTGAATTGACATCACTGCATTATACCTTTTCCACAAATTAGTATTTGTTCGTTTTTGTCCATGGCAAACTTAATTGCCTTCTCTTTTTTATTTTTCACATTTTTAATATTTTGTAAAAAAGTTTCTGATTTTTAAAAAATTTTCCAGATAGTTTTCGAGTTACACCCAGGCTCTATTTCTTGCCATACAAATTTTATTTTTGATCACAATTTTTAACAATTACAGTAGTTTTATTGCACTTTAGATTTTTCAGTCATAATATTCTCTTTTTCTTGTATTTCCACCAACTTGGGCTTCTTTTGTTATTTGCCATTTTAATTACCCCAACAATTGCCATTCTATCTTTGTTAACATTTTTTTGAATCTGTTGCACCAGTAATATATCATTGCTTTCATTCAGCAGACACAACAGTTGCGCAACTGTTCAGTGATCATGTCCAGTAGACGACCGCTCACTCTAAACATGTTCAGAAGCGGCCTCCATTTTTGTGGGCCGAAAAATTCTACGCTCACTTAGTGAGCGTATTCTATACGCATGCGCCATTGATGCATTCCAAGACCAACTTAATACATAATTTTGAAGAAACTTACTAGAAAAATAAGATACAGCAAATTAAAGGTATTGTGCAGAAATAAATGTATTATAATATTGGAGTTCATCCAGTATTTTATCCGGGGTTGGAAAAACCAGACCTTACACTTAAAACTACGCCAAAACTTAATGCAGAAAAACAATTTATTATTCGGTTTAATTTGTATAATTTTAACATTGGGAGCAATGAAAAGTACTAGATGACAGACATCACATAAAAGTGAGCGGTCATGTCCAGCGAACACTCAACTGTTGTGAAGTGAACGGTTCGAGCGGGAACGGTTCCCGATCCGCCTGCTGAATGAAAGCATTATTTTCATATATACGATATGTTCTTATTTCATGTTTGACAGCTTTTATATACCTATCTTTTTTTATTTCGCCTGATATTAATTTATTGCTTATTTTCTTTTATTTTGTTTTTTTTTCTAGTAATAGTGTGTAAGTTTTGATTTTGCTGTTTAGTCTAACTTTCTTGTGGTCTTATCAAATACTTCTGAGCAAAAATTAATTTTATATCATTTATATCTTAATAGTACTCCCATCAAGTAATCTATAGTAACTACAGTTTTTCTACTCTCATACTGTAATTGTATTATTAGATATACTGAACCTGTACTTTAATGATGTCCATTAAGATACAGATTTTCATTAAGGGTCCTCGATAGTGGGTCTGTAAATAGTTGAAAAATAGCAGATCTTTGATGCAAGATATTTTTGTAGATTTTAAATTTGGAGAAAACGTTTCATCGTCAACTTATGAAGAATTTAGTAATCTACCCCGCTGAATAATCAAACTTAGAAAAAAAAAATATCTGATTAAAGAAAATCAATTAATATGTCAAAATATTTAAAACGAGCTTTCTCAAAAATCTTTTGCAGCAGATTTGTTTGCTTTAGTTTACGTTAAAAATTTAATAAAAGGTACCCCGCTCTGCACTTATTTTTCGTTCAACTATTCTTTACTTTGTTTTAAATGAATATAAAATAAATAAAAATTAGGCAACCCACCTTACAGTGAATGTTATTCTGGTAAAAATCTTTCCAGTGGTTACAAATGTGTAAATATTTGATCATAAATGAATTTTTATTCGCTTAGATATTGAGTTATTATTTCAAATATTTATTATATATTCCTTATGTGTAATAGGTACTCGGTCATCCTTCGGTTATTAAACTATGTGCTATGCAACCACTATTGCGATTGCCGTTTCAGTAGAAACGAGCCTTAAGTTTACGTTAAAAATTGAATAAAAAGGTACCCCAGTAGTGAGGAGCCTTAAGATACAAGTTTATGTCCAATAGGAATGCCACATTCCAATATTCATCAATATTCAATATGACCACTTCATATCTTACACATATAAAAATTAATTAAATTTGGCAGTTCTCTGCAATTTACTAGTAAGTAGTTAAAATTTGTGCTTTTTTGAAAATATAAACGGTAAAAATGAGGGATAATGAGAGTGAAATATAAAATTTGGCTCCAGCAGAAATTATGGAACAAGCCTTAGTAGCCACGAACAATTTATTACCATCTAAATTCGCAGAAACGAACGGACAATTTTACGCTCAATTTATGAAATGGAATGTTCAAAAAAGTGTATATATAATAGTGTATGCAACTCGCATTTAATGGCTATTAAGACACTCGTATCCATTACGATAATCGCCTTCGGCTCGTATTGTAATTTTCATTTTCGTGTCTTAATAGCCATCATTAAATGTTCATTGCATAATATACTATTAAAGGCAACCGTTGTAGAAGGTTTTCATTATATCACTTGCTAATAATAAATATTTTTACGCGTCGTGTTAGTTGTTAAGTGTTTTATTTAACTCCTGGTAGATATACTTCTTGTTACACAAATCAAATAATCATACAAAGTAAGTTAGGTGAGATGTAAAGTGTTTTCTTTACGAAATTTATGAGAAAAATCCTGCTTAATACTACATTTTCATTCATAAAGAAAAATGCGAGGGTGCAGAAAAGCGAATTGAGTAAAAAGATAATGTCTGGCGTGAAATGGTGAAATACGTTTAAATGACGAAAAGCGTTTCCCATTTCTCATGTTTGTTACTCGTGTTCAAGATAAATCAGTACCGCCAATTTATTATTATTAGTCGAAAGCCGCAAATCGAATTCTTGCCGGCGTACTTGCTACAAAAAGAAAACAAACCGAATAAGTCGCGTCGATATACGGAGTCATCTTCAAGTAGATGGAATATTAGTTGTCGAAGTAGGTTCAGTTATTCTCTTACAGGCGCGGACGGCGGGCGTACAGACTCCCTTATGACGACGTATTTCAAACTTCATGGACTCGAAAGATATTTCAATTTCCTGAAGGCATATCTGCAGAGAGACATTGTGTCCCGTTTCTGTCGACTGATGCCATATCGTAAGACGATGAGAAGGAAAAAAATAATAAAAGAAAATGTTTAGGTAACCGCGCACGTGGAGATCTCCAACAGAGTGCGCTTCGCAGGAAAAAAAGAAGATAATTCATTCGTGAAACGCGATACTTCGATATCGTATTACATTTCCAATGTTGTCAGCATTGTTTCCCTTCAATAAAGGTGGATAAAATAACAATGGGTATTGATTCGGTTTTGTGCTGCCGCTGGTAGCTATAGTTTCCACGACGATTCATGTCGACTGACTCATTTATAAATTATTGGGCTACCACCTGCAAAAAATCAATGATTCCGTTACGTCTTTAAAAGAAGATACTATTTAAATTTCTTTTTGCTTGCTTGTATATCCTTCATTTGTATATTTGAATAACTTTGTAATATACTATCGTCATAAAGTTTAATCTATTTTAACTACCATTCGGCTCTAAATTTATTTTATTCACATTCACATTTTTTTATTATTTTGCAAGATTAAGTTAAAATCAGTTAATCACTACTTCTCTTTGTCACATTTTGATATGTAGAAATTGGAATAAGTTGCTATTCATCTACGGGGAGCGGTTGATTTATAAGGGTTCATGTACTTTTTAAAACTTAAATTGAATAATTCTGTTAAATTTTCTAAGAATTTGATTTAGTTTTTGTCTGAGAACTTGATCTTTGTTTGGATTTGCTCGTTAGGGCAGAGGTCATATAAAATTGATTTTTGAGTACGAAGAGTTTGCAAATATAATTGACATATTGCTATAATAGCATATATCTGATGATAAATTTTTATTATTCTTTATTTATAATAGATGTGTTATTGCCACACGTTGGGCATCGCCAAATAAATATGCTATAGCCTCGTTTTCAAATTAAATATAATAATTTTGCACCGGCATAATTTAATCAAACTACGATAATACAGTGCTGCATCATTTATTACGAATGTAGAGATAACGTTGTCATGTAAAAAAAATCTTTATTAAATTTATAAATTCAATCTCCATAACATTCATATATTTCTTATAGGTTCTAGCAGTGATATTCCTTTTGTTTTTCCAACAACATTTCTTATTTAAAATTAATAGGATAAGGTTACTAATAAAAAACTAAATCTCATAAAATATTTATATTCAATTTTAACATCTTATACTAACATCATCGAAGAAATAATTCTCTTGCCACATGTGGCCGTAAAAAGAAATTGTCCTTTTTACTTTCCAATTACAAGTAAAAAAAAACGTGTATTTTATAAATACGAAAACATATTACATTACAAATATAACATATAAATTCAGAATAGATATCACTCTTTGCTATATTCAAATTTTAACATTATATAGTTTCAAAGAAATAATCATTTTATTATACGACGCTAAATTTTTGCCTTACCAAAGACATTCATTTTCACGAAGTATCTTTGAAAATACAAAATTCCGCAAAACAGAAAACACCTTGATAAGACCGTCACCAATCATCATATGCAAATATTCACACGTTGTACATACCATAAATTGGCTATTGTCCATCAAAATGCTCCCATATTTACGTATATTAATATATTTGAAATCCCCATAAAATTTTGTATCTAAAACTTGTTAACAATGCATAGATAACATTGCTAACAAACATTCACACGTTGTGTCATCGATGCCTTTCTACATTGTTAACAATAATCCCATTATTTATTACATTAGTCTACTTATAACAAAGAAGATAATAATCGCATCCAAAATATTAAATAAATTTTTAAACGCTTTGCTAAAGATGAATATTTCCACATAGCATCTTTAGCATAATTTATTTTAAGTGAAACTTACTTATGATGTTTATACATTTCGTCAAATTCTTCCTTATATTGGTCCATCATAGTGACAATTAAAAATAAATGAAATTAAACTAAATGGCAAAAATTAATTATGAAATAAAAGTACTTATTGAAAATAAAATAACTTAATACATTTTACTAAGGATGATTTTTTGTACAGTGTATTACACGCCTGCAATCATCGAACGAAATGAAAAAAATCAATCGCTTCTTTTACAAGTTCGGTTACTAGAGATCGGCAACTTGTTCACTTCTCAAGATCGACTGCTTCTCTGCCACTTCTCTCGTACTTGCCTCCTTCCCGGCTTTTTATAATTTTCGGTCATCAGAAAAAACCAAACTTCGTTCGCAGCGCCACAATCTCCGCACTAACGTTTATGTTGGCATTGTCCTGCTCAGATTTATTTTCTTGACGTTCTCCCTAGGCTGACCTGCACCCATATTGTTTGACATATCGAAATTACACAAATTATACACGCACTCAAATTGTTTATTATTGTTAATGTCTATGCACATTTGCGATTTTCTTATCTTGGTAGGTACATTCCTTTTCATTAACGCCATCCTTCAATATGTTTATAGATGAAGTCGTTGCTTCTTTCATCATTATTTAAATACATTCTTTTACCACTATTTAACACTATTCGTATTTTTCTTTTGCAGACGTTTCCTTTGAAAATAACAGGAAAAACATTGCATACGACTGGAATGCTCCTTTTATTAATTATATTATTATGAACCTGGACCTTGATAACTTCATCCATATCTTCGAACCATCTTTCCTCGTTTTCATGTAGGTTGATTTGTATGCAGCTCTTAACAATATTGAACATTGTTTTTTCTTTGTAGATTTTATGAGATTAAACCAATTTTAACGTGTTATTTCCGGAATTTTTCCTGGATAAAACTGGATTTAACCTGCTATTACTGAAGTTTTTTCCACATTATATTGTGTCGAATAAAAAATATACCTTTTACATATTCCTTTTAAAATTATGCTTAGATATAAGTGTCAGGTATTTATCATATTGTTAAGTGTGACCATAGAATGTCGAACAAATAACAATCTCTTATAAATTTACGTCTATTCATGATGAAAGATGTTTTCATGTCGTAAATATCTAATTTCACCTTTTTCATATAACTTTACGGCATTCAACTGACTAACTCTTTTGACTACACCATCTTTCATCATAACTCTCTCTCTCTGTTATTTATTTTTAATACGCTATTCATTTTGAATAGTGGTTTATTGCTCAATATATTTAATGCGACTCTCACACAATGCATAAAATTTGGTTCTGGCTTTGTATATTGAAATTGCATCTTGTGCTCCTTGTTTCTACAAATATAGAATACATGAACTTTATTTTTGTATTTATTTTTATACCTTTCAAATAAATTTTGTTACAATTTTTAATTGTCATCTACCTAACATTATAATGTTACGCCGTTGCGGTTATGCAACTCATGATACATTTTTCCATAATTACACTTACTACTAATAATTATTTACTTATTCTATTACATAATTATTTATTTATCTTATAATGCCTGACCAATGTAGGGATCACGGCAATATGTGTTCTTTGTGTAAATTAATAATTAAACTTCAAATACCATAAACATATTAACATGAGACTTTTTAAAAATTAATCTGCCTGACTGAAATTGCCATTTACACAGTACAGAAGACATGGCTGACTACTGTTGCTGAATACTATTGGACATGCATAGGTTTTTAAAATTTGGAATTCTTAAGAGATTACGTATAAATATCTATATATTTTATACTACATGCCATAGAACATGTGACCATACATTTTTGGTTCTTTTTTTCATTTGTTTTTCTAATTTCTGACGGTCCGGGACTTAAGTTGACTTGGTTGTCCAGATTTTCTACCCGTACTGGTAGGGTAGAAAATCTGGTCTTCAATAAACGTAATCTCTTCTTCATTTTCACTCTCGGCGTCGAGGTGGTACTCCGGCGCATTGTCGTATGATTATCCACTAAGTATCCAAATACGGCAAAACATTTCAATTCTGCTTTTTGCACCCACATGTTGCGCCACATCCTTTTCTGTAATTAAAGGATATGTATTTCAATAAGATGTAGATAGAATTGCCTTTTATTATTGACTTCGTAAAATGTTGGTAGCGGACCTGCAACGTATCTTTCTCCAAGTCGCCACTATACAGAGCAACCAGAACGCAAGCTACAGCGTCTGCCACCTCCTCAGACATGGCATCTTTATGCTTAAAGACGTCAACGATCATAATAAGGTTTTCGTCTTGTTGTGCAAGTGAAATAATTTTTTCTTCCCCTGATTGTAGAAAAACGATGTGATATTGCAGCCACTAAACGCAAAACGTTTCCTGCTGCTTTATCATATTTAAAATTTTTTGAGGAATAAATTCTTTCAGAAGTTTTGTCTCTTCTAGATTCCTCAGGTAGATGTTCTTTGATGGTACCAGATCGACGTCCTCTCCGACAATAAAAAATGCATCAAACGACGAATCCAATGAAACAGCTGTGTTGACGAACAAAGCATTGATCTTCTTCGGCTTGCTGATTGCAATAGAAGCCTGTTCGAATTAATTTTGTAACATAGAAATTAGATTTATTTTCTTATGTTAATTGTTTAAAAAACTTTCTTGCGAGACTTGGGCAAGCATTGTTTCATCAAAAAGCACATCTGCATTTTCGATAGCCGAACTCATTCTGATGTCTTGGTACTTTGTTTGGTATTATCGACCGGATATCCTTCAATAACTACTATTGAATTTGAACCGTACTTATTGACTACATTCAACATTCAACGTATTATTATAGAAGAGGACACAGGAAGCGACCGGGCGCGGGCGTTGCCAATACGACCCTTTATTTACTTTACCGCCGCATTAAGAAAATCACTGTTATAGGAAATATGAGTATGCATAATATTTTGCTATATGTACTATAATGTGTACTATAATTACATATACATAACAATATAATTATTATTTTTTAGTAATAAATCTCCTAAAATAATACTTTAAAAAATGATAAGAAACGTGCATTTTGAAATTTTATTGGAAAAGCGGCCAACTTTTTGGCTTGCAACTCGGTACTCATTAGATATACAAAACAATTGATTATACAAAATTTGTCAGAAATTACGTCCTTTTCATGTTCGATACGTATTTTTGTCGTGAGATCACCGTTGGAGAGTTATGTGAAAAACATATTTAGGCACCTTTAATCCAAGATCGCGGTGCAAGTTCGCCTTCCACAAGGTCGAAAACCTGTTGCTTTTCATTCGGACCATGACCTAAACAACATATGGCAAAATCGCTTTTACCCCACTTTTTGCAGGGTAAAATCAATTTTTAATCCCTACTGACTGGACTATACATTAAATGTAAGCAATTTAAGAATCCACTGAAGGATAAATTCACTTAATTGTCGATCACATAGAGGCAGCAATAATATACAGGGTGTTATAAATTAAACGGCACTATTGCTAACCTTGTTATTAATGATGCTACAGTATTGGTTAAATTAGCGAAGTAGTAGTATTTTTATCTAATTTTCGCGCTATATACTAAAGTTACCTTTTTTTAATTGGAATATCCAGTATATATTAGCATATATTGAAAGAAGGAATTATTTTAAAGAAGAAAGCTTTCATACATTATTGACAAAAAATGAATGTTGCGGCAGTTATCCACTATTTTGTACAGCAATTCATATCAATAAAATCAGGATGGCTATGACCAATGGCGCACTCTCGGAGGAGTGGGATTGGTTTTTGTATGTTTATTTTTTTTGTCTTAGGTTAATTTAAGTTAGTATTGATTTACTGTTGATAAATACAACATCGTTTCTTCGTATTATCGTTGTTATGTTTAAGTTTGTGCTGTAACTTTAAAAAAATCATTGACAATGGTATTTAAACATTTTGAAAAGTGTGACTAACGTTTTGTCACTGGTACCTTAATTATTCAGTGCAGAATGTAAATGCATTTCGTCATATTTTGTGGAGCGATGAATCGAATTTTTCTAATTCTGGAATAATTGTTGGAACGACCCCATGCTCCACAAATACGGTTTAGTTTTAATGTTTAGTGTGGATTAATTGGCTCGACGATTGTCGGACCATTCTTTTATAATAACCGGGCAAAGATATTTACAATTCATGACTGAACATTTAGGAATATTTTTGGATAACCTGGACTTGGCTACTCGGCAACTTGTACATTTTCAACAAGAAGGAGCACCAGCGCATAATCATCGCAAAGTACGACATTTTTTGAGCGAAATGTTTCGGAATAAGTGGATAGGTACGAATGGACCAATTCAGTGGCCACCATGGTCCCCGGATCTAAACCCTATGGACTTTTATTTTTGGGGATATTTAAAAAATGAAATTTACAAGGGAGATATGAAAACGTTGTAGACCTGCAAAATAAAATAATTACTATTGCTAATAACATACACGCAAGATCGATTTTAAAAGTAACTCGCAATGTACATAAACGAATTCGGAAGTGTATTGGACAAACCGGTGATGTCTTCGAACATCTATTATAATAAATATACATAATACACAATGCTTGTTTAATATTTGCTGTTTTTTTTATCATAGCCATCTTGATTTTATTGATATGAATTGCTGTACAAAATAGTGGATAACTGCCGCAACTTTCATTTTTTCTCAATAATGTATGAAACTTTCTGTTTTAAAATAATTCTTTATTTCATTATATGCAAAAATATACTGGGTGTTCTATTTAAAAAAAATAACTTTTGTAAATAGCGCGAAAATTAGAAGTTCAACTGTCTTTTCGCTTCTACCGTCATTGTTCACGATAAAAATACTACTACTTTGCTAATTTAACCGATATTGTAGCTTCATTAATAACAAAGTTAGCAATAGTGCCGACTTAATTTATAACACCCTGTATAAACATTGTTGAACTTGTCTTATAGAAACTCAAATTTAAACACAAGTATCTACGTACATAGAGTATAGAAGGTATAACTGTTATTTGCTGTTCTACATGTTTAACTAGAATCCATCACTCTGCGAAATTAATGCAATAATTAAACTGTATTGGATTTTTTCGCATTAAATGTCAAAATTCAAGCACCACATAAATATGGAATATCACAGGATTTATTGGTTGTTATATTTACATGTTTTAATGTCCGTATGCTTATATTTTTTTATTATAATTTGAAAAATACTTTGTTATAAAAATCATCTTTTTGAGGAGGGAAATGGTAAGGTGATGGCTATAGACATGGACATCCACCGTCAAGCTGTTTAACTAAACTAGATAAAGTATTTGAATATAAATATATTCAAAAAATTGCTCAAGCTAATCATATAAACATTAGAAATTAAAAAATTTTAATATGGTTCAAAACTGAAAAACCCTCATGATTAACTTATTGAAATATAATGATAGAAAAAGTGTTATACAATGAATATTAAAAAAATATGTGTCTTGAAATACTATACATACTGAAATATTAGAAATATTTAAATCTATTAAGATTGAATGAATCCTTAATTTTAATGGATAAATATAAAACTAGATGTTGTCTGAAACTCAGTCGTTGTAAACTAGTTATCAAATGCAGACAAAATTCATAGGTAAAATACATAAATTATAAAACAATCAAAAGGAGTCGTCTCTGGTTCAATAAGTTGTTTCAAAATTGTATATAATTTAAAATTTCGAGCTATTCCGTTTTATAAAAATTAATGCATTTACTACTACAATACGCATTTTAGTTTTACACTCTAGTTAGCTTTTCGCTAATCTTTGCGAATGCAATTATTTATATTCTTATGGAAGTATACCCGTCTTTTTAGAAATTTACAGCATCAAAACAACATTAATTCTGCACAGGGCGATTCCATCCGGGTAGCAACGTTATAACTCTCTGAAAATATTATTTCGAGCAGTAAAACTAGTGCGGAAGACCTAAAATAAAAGTGGGATACATCTAGTGGTATTTTCATATTTATGTGAGGCAATTCCCTCCATTTAAAGTTATTAAAGTAGGGAATTTCTAGTTTGTTTGTCAACAATGGGCATAAAATGGAACAAAAACAGTAAGAGGGTGACTGGCCATAAAGTGTAAATGAAGTCATTTCGAAATAAGTTGTTCACGTATAAAAGTTTTCATTTCCATAATTGCTATGTTTCAGTGAAATAATATATTGAGCGTGCTTCCATTAAATACAGTACTACATTTTTAAAATGCGAAATTCTAAGAAAGTCATGAATCAACACGATGTAAAGAAATCTCACAATAAATTTGTAAAAGTACTGATGTAAATTATCAAAAAATCCACCAACATAAATTTCATTGTAGTTACTGGGAAGAAATGATTCAATCTAAAAATAGAAGGTATGTCTGCAATTAAAAGAGAATTATACTAAGGAAGTATACAAAATAAAATTGTTAAGAATATATACGAATAGTTTTGTTAGAAATTAAAACAAGAAATACTTGGTTTCAACAAAATAAAAGAAAACCTCCAATGATATTGAAGAAACAAACAAATCCAAGGAAAAAATAGAAAAACAGTTTGATAGCAACGACTTTTTTAATAATTGCATAAATGAAAAGCCAAATAAAGCAAAACATGTGAATGGTTTTCCAATGAAAGAAAATACATTTGCTCTATATTCAGTTGAAGAACAGAAAAATGTAGACGCAATTGGATCACTGAATATTACTCGAGCTATTTGTTGAAGATCTGAAACTAGTTCATATAACCAGTCATAGGCAAAACAATTAAGCAAATGGGCAAAGATAAACAGAAAAGATACATTTGTACAAAATACAATATACTATTTTTGATTAAGATGCATATACAATGTGTTTCACTTTACATGAAGGAATGTAAATAAATGTTCATTAATAACGCAATTAGTGTACAACTTTTACTAGTGATAGAGTTAATACGATTAATATTTTGTTGAGATGATTTTTTTTAATCTAAATCTTACCAACTATGATTAAAACAGAAATTTGTGCTTCGGGAGAGTCATAGTTATTTGGCAATAACACATGTTTACGAGATATGAGTAGATGTAGATATCTCTTATACTAAAATTTGGAGATGTTTTCGTCGACATAAATTGAATTCCTGCAAGCCAAAATTCTTGCATACTCTTGAACAAGGAGGTTTTCACAAAAGAATGGAGTATTGCCTATGGTGTCAAAGCAATTTTTTAAAAGACAGTAATGGTATAGTTTTATCAGAGAATAGCAGATACTGCGCAGTAGAGAACCCAAGTTTTGTATTTATTTTTAAAAGCAGTATTTACAAAAAGTTAATTTGCGGTGTGCAATATTTGATACAAGGATCATTGGCCCAATTTTCTTTTTCGATACCTTAAGTACGCGCTCAATAACAAAAGGCGAGTAGGAAAATGTATTCTGCTTCTTCTATTTAATAACTGTTAAAAATTATAATGTAATGTATTTTGATTTATTTTGATTGTGCGTTGCACAATTGATATTTGAAAGCATTTTTTATTAGTTTACGAAACTTCGTATTTGGAGGATTTTGGTGATTAGCAACAACTTTCTTAAATATTTTTTTCCTATCATAATCGCTACTATAACTTTACTGGAAGCACTACTTTCCTTTAATCATAGTTCACCGGATTTAGACTCCAAAAAAATTGATCTCTCAAAAATATTAATTGTAGTGATCACTGCAATTAGTAAAAATGTTAAATTGTTTTATTATAAACAATTTATTTAGATGTCTTCATGTAAAGTGAAACTCGCTCTATATCTGGACGTCCGGTTTTTAGTGCAACATTCCAACATTGCTTAATATACTAAAAAAATAGAGCTCTGAGGTATTATAGTAAAGGACTACAATCATATATTACAGGAAGGATGCAGTATTCTGTTGGATGATGTTAGTGGGAAATAAATCAATCACGATGGCATAAAGTGACTATATGTGTACCACTAGGGTCTGTTCTTGAATCATTACTGTTTTGTATGTCAATGATCTCCCGGATGTAATCAATAATCTTACAATCTTATACGTAGATAACCCCTCATTAGTAGTTGGACAAAAACACATTGAATCTCTATGTAGGATTCAGGAAAATCTAACAAATTAGACTGATAGTTATGTATATAATTACCTTTATTTGGCGACAGATATGAAGCAGCTCCTGCGAGGCAGTATTCTTGGGTAACAAGATCGACTCGACTATCCGTTATCCGCACAACAACAACGATTACTCGATAGATTGTTCACATTTTGTAATGATGTGAGTCACACTTTTCAATATGAATAAAATTATCTATAAATAGTTTTGAAAGTTTTGTTGCATAGATATGCTTGAATGTAGTCAAACTATTGTCAATTAGTACCAGGTTAATAGTAATTTTCAATATGTCATGAAGATAAGCTTCGCCCTGCACTGTTGTAATAAGAGTAATAACATAGGTACAGTAACGTAAGGGATGCTTGCATATGATATATCGTAATAACCGTCACAGAACTGAAAATAGATAAACGTTAAGTAGTTTCTACCAAGCAAGACAAGTCTTGTAGCTGGTTGTGGTTGGATGGGATTTGTCTGATTATGGAAATGATGTAAGGGATTGATACCTTAGAGCAGAGGGATTTGACGTCAAAACTTGTTACTATGTTGTGAGGATTAACTGTCAGTCGGTGGATAAAATAATAGAAATTTAGGTTAAAGCCCCACTGTTACCAATGTAGGTTTTTAGAAAATTAAACATGTATTTGGGGACTTTATAGGTTCGGCTGCTAATTGCACTAATATCAGGTCGAAAAGGGAAATTCGGTTTGTGAATTTTAACTTGGCTGTTTAGTTTCGGTGCTTTAGAGTCACTGGGTATAAGACATTTCTGTTGTTCTTGAAGTATAGAAGAATATATAGTGATGGTGGTGATGATACAGCATCGTCAATAGGCGTAGAGATGACATCAGTGGAAGTCTGTGACATAGATTGCTGTAGTTGTTTAAATTGATGGATTTTTTTGTCTTCTTTTATACATTGACGTATTTTATTATAGTGTATACAACCAACAGATCCTTCTGAAAAACTGTTTCTTTGTGCGAAATAGGTGTCAGGTAATCAATACTACATGAATTATATGTAGAACAAGTAAAATTAAGATGACGCTTCCCATTGGATGGATATCGAATGTAAGATAGAATATTTGAGTTACAATTATGCCTCAAGTTTTGGGCATACTTTGTCAGTGTTGGTCTTTGCACAAACTTCCTTCCTATTGTGAGACCCAGAGTTTAAATAGAAGACACCAAATAATAAGTATCACTAGAAATTGTTTAATTTGTTATAAAAATTGGTTTTGTCCTTGTAGACAACTGATTGTTTTTGACATCCATTGACTTACTTGCTTAAGAAGAAATTTAGATATCTTATTAAACTGTGATTGAATGGATAAATTTAAATTATAATTGACATTATCAGAATATAAATTTATGTGAATTGTATGTACATAAAAAAACAGTAGGTAAATCAGTAATATATATATAAAAATAAAATGAAATCCAAAACCGACCATTGTAATACACCAATTTCGATCCGTCTAGGGGAAGATTAGTAGTTATGAAATTCAACGCATGTTTTCGTCCAGACAGATAAGAGTTAAACTATTTAGGGTAAACACAGAATGAAAACCTAGCTTACAATGACATATAACGAAGAGATTTGTAATGTAATAATGTATAAGAAAATGAAAGTGTTTATTTTTAAAGTGTATTGTAAATATCTCTTATTTCAATTTAATCTAGTGATTGTAATTATTTCTCAAAATAAAGTTATCTCCAAAATGTAGGTATATTGCAACTTGAGCTTTAGTAATGAAAATCTTATATTCTCAGATCCCATATATGTTTCTATGTTAATTTTAAGTGAAAATTAACAACTCTGGTTTACCCCTGAAACTACTAGTAATTACTATACTAAAGAGCAATAACTCTTAAGAAACATATTTTGGTACTCTATTTAATTAGGAAAATGCAAAAAAATGGAGTAACCTTGTAGAAGGCGATTTTATTGTCCAGGAGAAGGCACAGAAAATTCTAACTTTGTAAATGATAGAAAGGATAAGTGGTGTATTATGGCATCGGTCCGACGGCTTGCTACTTGGCAACGTCAAATAGGAAAAGGGGCGTCGTAAGATATAATTACTCCGAATATTGTTTGCCAAACTCAGTCATGCAAATAATTTAAGACGTTCATCAAGTCCGCAACGAGTCGAGAACCCATTATCACGTTCTCGATATTAATACTTCACTTGACTATTTCAATTTGACTTAGATATTATGAATTCTTTCGTCATTTTCTAGCGTTTATTGTTTTCATTTTTTACCGAATATGAAGAGAGTCATTAGTTTTCAGTAACCGATATTTCGAATAATAATAATAATTTATTAATTACCCAACAGCTATTTCCAAATGGGACAATACAATTACAAAAATGCTTGATAATACAATGTAGAATATGAATTAATTATGAAATTATGTAATACATTTTTATAATAACAATAACAACAAATAAAGCATACTGATTAATTAGAAAGATCGACAGTGAAAATCGCAAAAATGTACTTACGTCGATTATTGAAATGAATTGCAGGATAATATAAAGGTACTTTGTATAAAATATTCATCTGCCGCGCCGGAACCATAACTGACTTGTTGGCTCTCACGTGATGACGTGGTACCAAGAAGTTTTCTCCAGAAAGCTACTCTGGAGCATCCAGTGTATTGAACAGCAGTTTGTCCATAAAAGAAAAGCTGATGTCCGTTCCCTTTATAGTGCTCTGAATTATGTTTCAAAAGAAGTTCGCCGTAGTCGAGGTTTTAAATCAGATAGGAGTTATACAATTTGAATTTAATGACAGGTATTTCAGAAATCTTCTTTGCATTCGTTAATTGCGTTCGAGAACACACAGTATATGCCGCTATTACAACGGTAGACGTTGAACAGTTGTTTTCAATGTATGAATGTATTTACAGAGACAGACAATTATTAACATTTGAACATATGGAACAATGAAATGGTAATTTACTTTCTTTTGAGCTTTAAATAAAACTAGGCAACAGTAGAACGTGTGGTATGTTTTATAAACGCTGCAATATCGTTTCTTTTGGCAAGTATAGTCATCTCAACAAAAAAGGTTGGCAATCTACACGAACCATTTAGGACGGACTTTAACTTAAACGCATAGGCACCATATTCATTCATAAATTGATAACTGAAAGACACATGTAGGGCACCTTACAAACGCACACAATAACCCGCTTGTTAAACTACTATCAAATACATAAAGAACAAACAATCTGTGTGCTCCAATACCAAGAATGAAATGTATAAAAAAAAATGCGATATACAATTTTTTGTGTATATATAAATTCCTCTTGAAATGCAGAGTTGGAATAAAATACTCATTCATGGAATTATAGTGGTATAATAGTTATTTACGAACCAAGTGCGGGAAGACTATTTTCCCGCATGAGCGCACATTGTAAGCACGAGCGACCGCAGGAAGCGAGTGCTTTTAATTGCGCGAATGCGTGGAATATGTCTTCACGTAAGTGGTTTGTACAATATTTTTTGAACGAACATTAAATTAAAAAAATATTATTGATTAATATCATTGGTATCACACCTAACCTAAGATAGATTACCTAATTAATTTAAGCATTTCATGTACGTAACTATTACTCAGCTTTCCCTAAAATTAAGTTATTATATTCTTACACAATGCAAACATGAGGTATTTATTCTTATATTTATAATTTTATAGTACATTTATTCCTTTTTTTGGTTTAAATACAAACAATTCCGAACTGCCAATATGAATGTCGATGTGGCACAAATAGATGGCGCTTGAATCTTGCTTAAGATGTCGCTTAGAATATCGTCAAATAGATGGCGCCACAATTTTTTTCGAAGAATTTTTAATTATTACTCCTATTTCCCCAACTTTTAGTGAAGAATAGTTGAGGGAAGTAGTATTTTATAGACTAAATTTTATTACTACCAAGTTAATTTTTTTTAAATGTCCCAAAGTGCCAGTGTTTTTTTCAATTTTTACAATCGCCTCAACCGGGAAAACGTATCTCCCAGTCGAGCTACACACGCGCCAAATGTCACTTTACAGGCGGTGAGTACAAAAGGAGTATAAAAGATGTTGTATTTATTTGTAGGAGGGAATATCACAAAGTAAAGACTTCCAGTATTCATTTTTATATATGTATACAGGGTCCGTTTTTTCCGATGTTTTGTACCAACAATTGTATTTGTTTAAAAAACGTTAAATATATTTTGGTTTAGAATAAAATAATTCTTTGTTATGGTATACGTATTAGTGTTTTGATCATAAAGAAAGGGGACTCAAAAATTATGAGAGTATTTTACATATACTTATAATGCGAGTAAAAAGTCCACTGAAAATTGCAAAAACGTCCCAAATAAAAACCGGGTGATGTTTTACATTAAGTTTGTATGAATGTATATACCTTATTCATTACCTACTTCACTTTTGCTTTACTTTCATCCGTTTAGTAGTTCTTTTAATTTATATGCGGACGTCACTCAGTTGTATAAATCATTTGATGTGAATGATGTGGAGGTTGCTGTTGCGAGCATTAATCAAAATTTAAATAATATATTTGATATTGCCAAAAAGCATTCTTTACTGATTAATGAGACGAAATCATGTTTTGTTGTTTTTGGCAATTCTAGAAGAGTTTCATGTTTGGAGGGACGGTTAGAGTTGTTTCTTGGTGGTGGATGTTTAACTCGTAGATCATGTCTGAAAAACCTTGGTTTGTACATTGATGTGCGTCTGGATTTTCATGACAATACTAATAATAACATTAAGCGGTCTTACTGTAATTTAAAGATCCTTTTTCCTCATCGTCATTCGCTGAATATTTCTATAAAAAAAATGTTGTGCGATGCCTTGGTGCTGTCTCACTTTAATTGTTGTGACACAGTGTATGGCCCATGCTTGCGCGGTGGTGACGTCAGGAGGATCCAGGCGGTTCAAAACTCGTGCTTTCACTTTATTTATGGCATACTTTGCACGTAGAATTAGGTATTGGAGCGATGTGCACTCGATTAATGTCAGGAGGAGGGATTTGATTGACGTTCCGGCACACATTACTCAACAGTTTAAAAGATCATTTAGGTACTTCTGTGCGAAATATACCGTGTGGCCGCCGTTCATAGCGCGATGCATGTATTAGTAACTACTGGTCGACTATAAATGGGCATGCCAACTTGAATTGCCACACCGACAGCGGGCGTATAAGTTATACGTATAAATGTATTCGTAGGCAAATCATGTGAAAAGCAGTGTAATAGGTATTGCGTTTCCGTTGTAAGTAATTATTTGTAGTTGTTTGAAGCATCAGATAATCACTGATAATATGTCAGTGAAGTAACTCATCACAGCTTCATAAACAACATAAAAGAGCAAAAATAAATAATTAATAACTCCTAGACTTTAAAATAAAAAAAACTGCTTAACTAAAATAATATTTTTCAACAAATATTATAATCTAAAAACTCAACTATAATAAAATACTGAAACATAAAATATTTACTTCTTAAAACAGAATTGTAATTCAACATTGCAATTAACCTGTAATTAGCTAAAAAGATGTTATTCTTAAGCAATAATAAAACTCGAACTGACGCCCATATGAGGAAGCGACGGCGAATGCGACTGCCCGACTACACCGTATAAATGTTGATTTTTTGGACAAATGTGAGTGCATCATAGGCAAATGCGAAATACTAGCTCTGTTGTAATCCAGTATAACACTGCGTCCACTTGTTTACCGTTCTAATACACAGACATCTCTATCTGTTTCGCTTACTCTACAGGTATCGCGATAATGCAGACGCACGCGGTCTTATGGTATAAACGGATTGCCCCTGGACATTAGAGCTTTCTCGTTGTGTGCACTGTGTCGACTGTGAGGAGGCGCTTGCTAGATGAGCAGACCTTGTTATACTGTTAAATTCTTTTTGAAGTGAAACTTTCTATGGGCGCGTTGATTAGGGCTGCAAACGATACATCGATGTTTTTGAAACATCGATGTTTCTGTCAAAAAACATCGATGTTTACCATCGATGTTTAGAGCCGTCAAACATTGATGTATCGAATGTGTTTTGGAGCGATGTTTTACATCGATGTTTTTGTGGCACAGCAATGGGCAAACTATTTTAAATTCTAAGTAAATTTTAAATTGCCATACCGAATGAATTAGTTTTCGAGGTAGAAATTTGTTAACAGATGGTAGGCATGGCTTTGATCGCAACACAAACAGCTTACACCGGCTTCCGGAATAATGAATATAGCAAAGAAAAAAGTGTCAATCATTTCACAGGTTTTACATTTTATATACATATATACTTCTCGAAGTTTTTGATCAAATAGTAAACTAATATTTTCTTGATTATTAGCGTTAGACGAGGTTGAATGCATTTTGTGTTTTATTTTTCAGTTTAATGTTGTAAGCGTTGGCTCGTGGCATTCGTGGTGCTGTAAAACTTTTGTTCCGGTTTGTCGCAAATGCTATTTAATCAAGTAATTTTAGTATTGTCTCTTTTGTTTTGGATGCACTTGTATTATTCACATCTATTTTAGTGGTGTTATTATAACTCTAAAATCTTTACCATTGCAGGCTTATTGTATTCAAATAATGTAATTTAAAACATATAAATACTTTACTATATTTAAATTACTTCACCTATAACGCAATTCTCCGAAGGTAATTATCCCTCACATTAGAGATTTTGTAGAATTCTATTAACAACCTTTGGAAAATCCGAACTGTTTATCAAGTATTATTCGCTCTATTTTAGTGGTGTTATTATAACTCTAAAATCTTTATATATAGTCATATTAAAAAAGTTAAAGAAACATCGATGTTTTCAGGGCCGATGTTTTTGACATCGATGTTTTTTTTGTTAAACATCGATACATCGAACATCGATGTTTTTCTTTATGATGTTTGCATTCCTAGCGTTGATTGTGGGCACTGAACGAGACTGAGACGCTCGGCTATGTAACGCTCGTTCGGGTAAAGTCGGCTCGAGTCGACTAAGGGAGCGAGAGAAATATAGTCAACGCGTCACTGCTATACTCGTTCGTTTTTAGAGTTTGATACAAATCATGATCAGACCGAGCGAAATGTACTAGAATAATGTATACACAATAATAATAAATATATATTTTTTAAATGTAATATAGAACGAAAAAAAAAAGTTGTATTGCGTATTATTAACCTCGCCTTGATGAAGTTTTCACTTCTGCCGTGTGGTCTTAAGCACACGGCAGATTATTTTGTATTGTTTACACTGTCTTCTCCAATGGGAACAGGCAGAACAGGAAGCTTCGGCAGAACTGTGTTTCCCTTTGGCTCAGTTTTATAACATTATTGTTATTATCATTATATTTGTTTTGTAAATTACTGTCCAATAAACTATTATTATTATTATATATTTATTTTACGCCGAAACTCTGTGGCCTAAAAGATTAACTATTTCATTCATAATAAAGTTATAGCTCGACCTACAAATATTAGACAGAATTTATACTTTAGATTGGCAACCTTATTGTTGAGAGAACTGTACATGTTTCTGCATACGTATTTTGACTCGCGTGTGAACAATATCAAATCGGGATTCATGATGTTCTCGATGCATCTCTAGAATTGGTCTCATGTAAACGTCACTTCCGATCCTTAGTTATAACATATGCCATCTCCGCATAAATTCGATCCAATAAAATTGAAAAAGTTGTGAATGTCGCTTGACTAATACACATTGTAAAAGTTCGCCAATTCTCCCCAGTATGTATGTACTTCCTCATCGCATTATTATTCAAAGCCCGAAGAGATCTTGAAGCCATCACCTGCACGTCAAGCCACCGCCGGAAGATATTTTTATGAAATTACTCGGCGTGCGTGATGCGATTTGTGCACCCCCACAAAGTCGAAGCATTAGCGATGCAGTTCCTCACTCTCTTCTCTCCTTGCATTGATTCGATCACCATAATTCCGGGGTGAATATAAAATCAGACCTTTCACAGCTTGTTCATGATTCTCCGCTAAAGTAGTTTTCTTTGTAGCGGGAGTTCAATTTTGGTCACCCCTGCACGCACGGAAATGAAGCGTCAGGATTTGATAGAACTCTTTTTATGGTACTTTTAAGACTGGGAGATATGAAGAGCTTATAGGATTAGGATCCTCCTATACGTATATCTTAGAGAAATCTGCTTCAAAATATTCGGTTTACTATTATTTATACAGTATGGTCTATTAAAATTACTTCAATTTTAATAATTATTTTTCTATAAAAACAAAAATAAACAACACTGAAATTACTGAAGTATATTACTTATTACTTATACATTATTATGTCTATATAAAACATGTTCAAAATGTGCGCCATGGCGTTGTAGGCACTGCTCATAACGGTTACGCAGATTTTCAAACATATTCGAAAACACAGGTTGCTGCATATTCCTGAAAAAGGAGACGATCTTCTCACGTAAATGATTAACAGTTCTGGGTGGGTCTGTACCGCTGAAGACTTTCTCCTTTAACATACCCCATACGTAGGCATCCTGTGGTGTAAGATCGGGAGAATGTGATGGGTAGTTGAAATTAGAACTGCGGGAAATGATGCGTCCTTCAAAAGTTTCCTGCAGCAATGCTATCGATTGTCGAGCAGTGTGACTGGTCGCCCCGTCCTGTTGAAACCACTGCTTTTCCATCAGAAGGTCCATGGCACGACAAAACCTTCTGAGATCTTGGAGAAATGGCGTTACCACAATGTTTCTATAACGTTCCTGGGTAACAGTAAGAGGTGTGCCATCATCATCCTCAATAAAATACGGACCAATCACACCGTGTGCTGACACTGCACACCATATCGTCACACGGGCACAATGTAGCGGTTTTTAGATAATCACGTCTGGCTTATCGAAACCAAGGAAGCCGGTTGTTTGCTTATTAATGTAACCCTCCAAGTGAATATGACTTTCGTCTGAGAACCACACATTATTCAAGAAACCTGGATCCTCGTACAACATAGCCAAAAATTGTCCACAGTACGCAACCCTGGCATTCATATCTTGGTTTGGCAATCGTTGTCCAACTTGAATTCGGTACGGAAATCCACCTACGTCTTTGAACAAACGCCGAATCGACGTACTGCTGATATTCAACTTTAATGCCGTTCGCCGAAGACTACGGTTCGGTAATTGCAAAACCTGATTGAGGACACGTCCATGGTTCCCATTTGTTCTCACAGTTACTGGCCTACCAGACCTTCTCTTCCGTTGGCACAACACACTGCCAGAACGACGAAATTTCTCAACAATACAAAGCATAACTTTGTTGGTTGGTGCCTCTTTATGAAATTGTTCGCGATATGTTTCCGTCTCTAACATCAACCTCGGTCCACCTTGTTTGCCTTTTCCGTACGATCGAAAATAATACTCAACGATAAACACTTTTTCCTCAGTCGTGAGACCCATTCTCTACTATAACGTCACATAACAACGTTCTTTGCACAACTAAAAACACATAACGCTGCTAGTATCATACGTCAAAAAGCAGACATGCGCATAACAGTGGCACGCATTTCAGTATTGTATATTATGGCGCATACCGTACGAGGTTGCTGCGCATTTGAGTAGTAAAAAAGGTAACATTTTACCGAGATCAAATCAGTAAAATCTGTAATGTTCTCTTAACTTACATCAATATAATTTTTCTAAATATAGCAGATTGCTTGTCAAGCTAGCTAGAGTATGAACTGCTAATAACATGAATGTATAAGAATTGTGTTTCAGGAATAAGATACAGTAAGTATGGTGAATAGCTTATAGTCCTTGTAGATTATTAAAGCATTGAAAAGAAATAGAAGCGATATCATGGATTGATAGCCGACATTGCACATCTGCATTTTTATGAGTCCATAGGAAGGCATGTAAATAGAAAAGCCGGAAGAAGAAGAAGAAGAAATTCTCTCTTAGCTCCGAGAAATAAACGCTATCCGCCAGTATCATTAAAGCCGAAAGAAGAGCTTCCAAATCAAAAAATAACAGCACATTGCAAAATATCTTCATTACCGTCTCCATTTCAATGCTAAATTTTTCAAATTATTTCCCAATGGAGTTTAGAGTTGGTATTCTTCGGAATCCCTTGATGTATAGCAGAGGTTCCCAAACTTTCTTTTCTCGTAGACCACTTTCAAAGTTTTACTATTTTAGGTAGACCCCCTGCTGCTACATTTCTACTGTATTCCCAAAACTCCTAAAAAATATCACCCAAAATTGGGGGTGTTAAGAAAAAAAAAAGTAGCACATTTTCTTGTGTCCTATTTATTAAAATAATACTTGTGGTTATATCAAATTATAAACATTTATTATTACAAACAATCAACAATTGACAAAAAATCAACAATGAATTCTGAAATGTAAATCAACAATAAAAAATAGTCATACTTTTAATGAGACGAATGTACTTGATGAATTGACAGCAAATTATCAATATTTGGCTTCAGTTTTGTAAGAAGTAATCTCAAATCTCCCCATTCTGTGATGTTCAATCTGCTCCTTTTTTTTGTTAACAGGTTGGTAACGGCACTAAAACTTCTTTCGACAAGATATGACGAGTGAAACGCTATCAAAAATTTTCTCGCAATTTCCCACAGCCCAGGATATTTTTCGGGGATTTCTGCCTGCAGCCAAAATGTTTCATAGCCTTTTTTAAATTTCACCTTCAGTTCCTCGTTGGTGCTGAGCTCAAGTAGCTCCTCTTGTAATACCACATTCACCTCTTCCGTTTCATCAAATGGGGTTATGATCCATGGTGGTATTTCCATCGTGAGAATATCTTCAAATCTATTTTTGAAGTCATCATGCAGGGTATTTAAATGTTGAGCGTATGTCTGAATATCCTCATCAAGACATTCTATTGTGACAAGTGCGAAAACTGGGAGAATTCGCGCCGATTAATATTTTGCTTCATTAATTTCAATTTACCAAGAAAAGCCGAAATTACACCCTTTGTTTTTATTAAATTAAGGCTGTCCCCTTGTAACTGCAAGTTAACGTCATTGAATTTTATGAACAAATCTGTTAAGTACGCAATGTCCGCTTTATATTTAATCAGATTTTCTTTTAAATCTGGTGCTTTAGTTTCCAGACACTCTATCACTGATTCGAGAAGTGAGTAAAATCTCGATAAGCATGCACCTTTCGACAACCAGCGTACTTCAGTATGTAAGAGCAGTTGTTGGAAATCTTCATGATTTTCATCGCACAATAGTGCAAATAAACGGGTATTCAAAGCATTGCTTCTTATTTTATTAACTGTTAATCACAAATTGAAGCGATTGGTGCAATCTATCACTCACATTTTTCGCTGCAAGGTGTTGTCGGTGGATGACACAGTGAATTGCAATTAGTCCTGGTATTATTCTTTTAAGATGGCTTATGAACCAACGATATCGCCCGAACATGGCAGGAGCTCCATCTGCTGCCACCGAAATAATGTTTGTAAATGGAATAGACTTTTCTGTAAAAAACTCACTCAGAACATTAAATATGGATTCGCCTTTAGTGTCCGACTTCAAAGTTTTTGCGAATAGCAGCTCTTCATGGACTTCTTCGTCCATAACAAAACGAACATATGCTAATAATAACGCTTCATTACCAGGCAAAGTAGACTCGTCCAATTGAATAGAAAAATGTGTGGTTTGCAGATAATTACACAAGAAGCTTTCTATATCAGAGCTCATTTCATCAATACGTCTTTGTACAGTGTTGTTACTTAAAGGAATTCTTTTGAGTACGTCAAATGGAGGTTTGTGCAGAACAGTTTTTAAAACCACTTCAATAGCGGGTAAAATTAACTCTTCTCCGATGGTGTGCGGTTTTCCAGATTTCGCTATAAGCAACGAAATATTGTACGATGCCCGCAAGCCATCATCGTTACTTTGAGACGTTGAAGCAAACATACTATTTACGGTAGATCTCTTTTCATATTTTTGCTTCAATGTTTGAAAGTATTTCAGATCTTTACCTATTTTTTCAAGATGATACCTTCTTAGATGGTCTTCGAGCTTCGATGGTTTCATAGAGTCATTGCTCAGAAGTTTGTTGCATAAAAGACACATGGGCAATCGTTTGTCTGCCGTTGATGGAAGAAAACGAAATTTCAAATAATCAACACTGTACTGTCGACATTTCTTCTTAGATTCAGCCATTTTCCGTATCAGTTGTGACCTGTAAAAAAATGTTTGTTTTTGAGGCGATTGTACCAGAATATGGCTATTATAACACAACAGAATAGAATTATTGCAATAAAAAAAATGCCCGAGGAAACACCGCTCTTTTAATTAATAGCCGTCGTCGCGTAAATAAATATTTTTAAACAAAAAAGTACCTAGGTACCTAAAGTTTAATCTTCCCTGGCCTTTTGTTCTTTTATAGAAGTTTTGAATAATCTCTAGTATTTAGTTTTTACTACATAACTACCTACTACACTCAAATAGTAAAACAAATATAGTATGATTGATAAATTACAATATACAATAAAACTATGTATAACAAATAGGCAGATACTTACTGTTTCCGGCACTGCAAACACTGACATCGATTCACTCACACTCACACTTTTATGTTCAAAATCCCGGAAACAAATGAGTAACGTTTTGTTCTTGGCATTCGTATTTATACTAATGTAGATTGCAAGCACAGCGCAAGTCGCATTTCATCCCTTTGCAGGTCTAAACAAGCATCCCGGACGAGCGGGCGCACGGGCGGCACTTTGCAAGTCTCGACATGTGGTGTACATTTGTACCATTATCTATTGTTCTATTCAATTTTGTGTTTGAACTGAGTCTCGAATATTTTTGAGTACCTACCTAGTGAATGATGTTACCTGTTGATAGGTAAATCCAAGCCAAAATTTTTGTTCTTTATTATGAAAACCAGAAAATTTTTCGTGGACCCCCACTTACAACTTGTGAACCCCTGTTTTCTTTTCACGTCTACGTGGACCTCCGTGTGGTCTCCTATGGACCCCTGGTGGACCACTTTGGGAACCACTGATGTATAGCATCAAGCGTTTTGCTAAACGGTTCCTCAACAAATCTTTCTGAACTTTTGCTTCAATATGTCAATAAGTTACCCATACGTTTCCGACGTTTTTGAATATTTTGATATGTTGATTCATAAGTACCACGTTTTTGATTCTAAAATAAAACAAGTACACAATTGTCGATGCTCAGTTGTTTCTCATAATTAAAATACTATGATTAGCTGATATAAGTTAAATGCATGAATTCTATTAGTTTATAAGCTATAAGCTCGGAGTGAGTTAAAAAACTATTCTGCCTGAATACCTGAGCTTAATAGATTAAAAATATATTTGATAAAAGATTAATAGTCACGGCTGACTGGTAGAAATTTCATTTTTATATTGAATCGTCGAAACTCATAAATATGTAAATGCAGCGGGAACACTTTTATTCAAGAATTTTTTGTATCGTCATATTTTACGCCTTTCGCTCCAGTTCACCTCGGTCTTGTTCTGGAATAAATGTGCGGGAACTGTACTAAGGGGGAGAGGACGAAAGAAGAACGTTAATGCCCCGATATTAGTGAGTGAAATGAGGTCGTAAAATTTCCATAATTTTTCCTAAAAGATAAAGTTAACGCGAGGACGTGACTGTTACAAATAGTTACTTGCAAAATCTCAATAATATTGACGGAGAGGGAGCGGACTGTACTCAATGGACTTACCTGCTTGTGCAGAGTGTTACAGGTAAATTAGTTTGTAGGAATATTGGTTCCAGAAAGAAGCTAATTTTAATTTAATGCAATGGGGGAGAATTTCAAAAGAAAAAGTGTGAAAGAATTTCGTTACATTATGTGTTAACTTTTGGAGGGTTATAAGAAACTTATCAAGGATCTTTGTCAGTAGCGAGCACTAATTCTATGTTCAACTTGAAAACTAATTCCTTACTTAATTATTAATTACCTAGGTAGCTAATTAGTTTATTTTTTCTTATTTTCTTGATTGTATGTACTATTACTCGTGTTTCGTTAGTCTCATTAGTGCTTGACAGGACTTTTTTTTCTATATTTCATGTTTCTTGAAACCCTCTTAAAAATTAGAGTAATACTTCATAATTGCTTCTAAAATAAATGCAACAACCATGTACATGTGACTTCTAATAGAATACACGCATTTATAAGATCTTATATCTTATAGAAAAAGTGTCCACAGACTATGTATGGCAAGTTTTATAATTTAATTTCGATTACATACTGCATTGGTACATACTTTTATTTGACTCAAACAAAATGTGATCCAATTTTCAACTTTAAGACTGATACTCATTAGTCTACTTCATTGACTTTAATGTGAACATCAGTACAACATTATTGTTCATTAAGATTGGCTTTTAATAAAAGAGAAAAGCATTTTTACTTTGCTTGATTGCCGGGCAGATTCAATGACATTGTACAGATTTGATAGTTGAGAAAAGCCGGCTGCGCTGTTATTCAGTTTTGTAGGTTAGATTTTGTTTTTCTGGAAAATGTCCAATTTTAAAGGGGAGAGATAACCATGCTTTAAATTTTCTGGAATTATAGTAGGAAAAGGAGTTTATATGGAATATTAAAAGTGATCAATATAAAAATATAACAATGCGTGAAAAATGCGGAATAGAAATAAAATCTCTAACAATAAAATTAAAAATATACGACTAAAGAGCAAGTAAAAGTGGGAGTGAAACAAGAGATTTTTGTAAATTTAAACTGTTTTGACTCGCTCAAGTTGATGCTTTCTTAAGAGGTGTAATATCACAAAAGAAATTTAGTGAATCTTGGTAAGTAATTACATTGCGTTTTTTACCAATTACTGTAATCGATATATTGAATTATTAGAGTTATACACCCTGTCCAGTTTCAAATGCAGTACATGGGGATATTGGAAACCGTTGGAGATACAACGTCGGTTAAATGGGAGAAAAGTTGCGTATTCATTTGTCCATGAATTATCCGACATCAGATTTTGAAATTTTTATTTCATTGGGCAGATACAGGGTGAAAAAGAAGAAAATGCATTTTTGAAAATCTTCCATATTTTGTTGTCTAGAAGAGATAAATTTACAAAAGTTATAAGCTAGGGATAACAAGTCATGAGGATTTTAAAAATGATTAAAAAAGAATCTAGGTCTACCAGATTTTGCGTGACAATAATCAACTTTTGTTTTTCTTATGGCAGCCATATTGGATTTTGACATTTTTAATATCTTCAAAAAAAATGCTATTCAACGATGTAAACATGTTTATGTTCAAGATAGTAAAAACATGAAAAATAGAGAAAGTAAGATTTTAACATAGTAGGCCGTGATAATAAATGTGACATTTGTATTAAACAACTCTAAAAGCTGTGAAATTTATTCCGAACTGTCAGTAATCTTATTGTTAATCTCATTGTATTGTTATAAGTATCTGTACTGTGCAAACCTAAGATGGATCGTTTTACAAATAGTGACAAATATCAAATGCTGGAGTGTTTTATTTTGTGTGGAAGAAATGATGAATTGGCTACAGAAATGTATTTCGATAGATACCCTGAAAGGCGGCAGCCAGAAAAAAGCATTTTTCGCCGATTGCGTGATAATTTGATAATGCATGGAAGTTTTGTCAAACCCAAAAAAAGGCAAAACAATGAAAATAATGAAAATATTGTTCTTCAAGCAGTAGTTGAAAATCCCCGTACGTCTTTACGGGTAATTGAAAATACACTTGGCGTCACTAGGTCAACAGCTGCTACCATTTTAAAGCGTGCTAAATTCAAACCTTATCGTGAAAGAGCCAGTCAAGGGCTTCAAAATGGTGACGAAATACGGAGAGCACAATTCTGTCATTGGTTCACCGAAAAACATAATGAAAATCCAAACTTTTTTGCGAAAATTTTATGGTCTGATGAGAGTCGATTTACTAACTCTGGAATGTTTAATCGTAAAAATACTATCTTTTGGTCCGATGAAAATCCACACCTAGTTCGTGGCATTAGACAGCAAGTCAGATGGGGATTTAATGTCTGGATCGGCGTTATTAATACCCATGTTATCGGTCCATTCTTTTTCAATGAAAATTTAAATTCAACAAAAGTTGATTATTGTCACGCAAAATCTAGTACACCTAGAGTTTTCTTTTAATCATTTTTAAAATCCTCATGACTTGTTATCCCTAGCTTACAACTTTTGTAAATTTATCTCTTCTAGGAAACAAAATATGGAAGATTTTTAAAAATGCATTTTTTTCTTTTTCACCCTGTATCTGCCCAATGAAACAAAAATTTCAAAATCTGATGTCGGATTATTCATGGACAAATGAATACGCAACTTTTCTCCCATTTAACCGATGTTGTATCTACAACGGTTTCCAATATCCCCATGTACTGCATTTTAAACTGGACACCCGGTATATAGTATTGCTGTGAATTTAATGATGTTAATTAAAAGCCTGTATGTGCAATATGTATTTTGTAAGCTTAAATTTTATTTTTTAATTTACATTGGTTTCTATTATTTTATCAATGTGTAATAATAAATATTAGCGTGTGATTTTTAAGCACCCAGTATATATGTTTCTATTCTTGTACAATTCATAAGGTTTTATGAATCAATTATACATGTTTCTCATGCTTGTTTGATAGGGGGTTGCCTATATGACCTCATTGTTTAAAGCTACAGAGATATGACTTTTATTTTGTTATTATAGATTTTTTACTGTATATAATCAGGATAATTTTATTATTATATTAAATAATTAAGATATTACTATACAGGATGATTTAAATTCCATCCCCTCTGTTAACCTTTTTTCTTTTTTTATTAATTTTCAAATAATTGAACCAAATTTGCAAAACATGTTTAAAGTTTTCAAATTAAATATTTTCCAACTGTTATTCATATTACTTTGTTGTATACCTGGAATGGTGCGAAACTTGTTATAACGTATCACCTTTACTATTTTACAATTTATTTACTATTTCATAGTAATTGTGTTAAACTATGTGGGTGTTTGCAATTAATTTGCTACCCACTTGTTCTAAAATACAAGGAGGCAGAAAGTCAGACGCCACCACGGTACTAACCTTCTATTCAAAAATTATCAGAGACTAAATCAAAATATCTGAAGAGATGCTTGTGTATTTATTTATTTCCACCTTATACGACACTTATGGTCTTACCTTTCACTTTTCCCAAGGGTCAGTGTCAAATATGACAGACAGTAGTGCCTCCAGCTACAGTCGCTAGCGCAGGTTCGAAACACTGTACAATTCGAAGGTCATAAGATGTCAGGGCGCCTATCCGTACTAATCTACTGTCTACCAACCTGATGCTTTAAACTCCGGACCAAGTTTAATATTTAAGTCCCAGGTAAATGATTGCCAAAACCAAACACACACACATTCAAATTTAATACCAGAATTTATTGACTCGATTTCCAAAATTAAATGGAAGGGTCACCAAAAGTATTAAATAGCAACAAAGTTATGCAATACTCGCCCAAAATTATTAATTACAACAAAATTATGAAATAGTCACCCAATATTATTAAATAGGAAAACTACAGACAAAAATATGAGATAAATTACTAAAGTCAATTATCGACTTCTTAAATTCCCACACAGATAGGACGCTTAATTAAGAAACATCAAATAAAATATTGTGCTTGAATAACAATAACTCTAAATACACTTAACGTGAAAGCAGTCCTATTCAAATTATAAAATTAAACATTAATTTAGATGATAAAATGAGATACAAAAAGTTTGACTTAATTAATTTTGAAAAATCATATTAAATGAGGTTAAATAAATGCGAAAAATAAACTGTTATTACTAAACCTATAGTTGTCGAGCAGCTTGGTCGGTAAATTGCAAAACAAAAACACAAGCATATGAGACACCTGTATATCAGGGGCAATACGCCAAGCCGTGTGACGACTATAAGCAAGATTCTAGGTGGTATTGAATGTAGCTTAGATATCCTCGCCTTACAGAAACAGATAACCTAATTTAGTACACTATAAAAATAATAAAATTAAAACCTTTGGCCGATCACTCAGACCAAAATTACCAAAATTACACTTGTTTATAAACTACAAAATATAATACTAGATGTGGCAATTAAAGTAGCACACTAAATCTCAATGAATTAAAAATATTTGAAAAATTGACAGTAACACGGGCAAAAATTACTTGAAAACCTCACAAAGACGTTTAAATTATCTTAAAAATTGAACGTTAAATGATTACATAAAATTGTACAAGGCCTAAATGCCATAAAATTATCATTGTTACATTTACGATACTGAAATTATGAATTTACAAAGGAAACAGTATTTAATCACTCCGATGTGCTCCGGAAAACTATTACTGGCACGACCCAGGGGACTGTGCCTAATTAAATTAATCGGCAGTGTTTCTATGCCCACAAATTGTTCTCAAATACCTGAATCTGTCTACACAGTAACAACAACTACTCGACACAAGATTTCTTCAATAATTATAACCCCAAAGGATTTTCCACGAGGTGCAGGGCTGCGAATTAACGTGCAGAGGGTATAATCGGAACGGCAAAGGTCTTCCAAAAAAATAAAAAACAACCACGTGTCTTCAAGAATCACAAATAGCCGCATAAATTACCATAATATACCGCAAACTAAAAGACGGAACAGGGAAAAAAATAACACAATTAGGATTAATATAACCCATCAATAAATGTACTTACAGCAGCGAAAGATCTTCCAGTCAGAAAAAAAAACTTCCTCTTTACGAGCTTTTCCAATTTTCGACAAAATCAAATTAATCTTAGCAAAGTACCACTCAATCCACATTTTTTTGTGATTAAAACAACGATAAAACCATAATTCAAGTTAATTTGCTCAAGGCTGACTGAGAACAATGCTACTTTTGCGTTGGTAGATGTTTCTTTTAAGAAGGTCTCAACGAAAAGAGGCAGAGGCAGTATCCAAAATTTAGTTAAAGATGTTCGGGAAGGTGAGAAGTCAAGAGCGCCCTCTCAAGATAAAACGAACTACGGACAATTTACTAACAAATATTTGGCTTAATTAACGATAATCTCAAGCGGTATAATTATAATATAAATTATAAATCCCCAAACAACGCTTACAATAAACAACAAGACAAAACCAAAAGAATTTCCATAAAATTAAAATATAAATAGGCCGCCATCTATAGCTGTTAAACAGCGGCTACCGCTGCGGTTAAGAAACAGCGCACTTTGCAAGTTCGGCACTTATAACCTTACCCTACAGATGTCGGTAATATTACCAATCAATAATTAGATCTATATCGATTTTACATCGACAAATAAAAGTAAATCCATACAAGCAATCTACAAATAGTAATTAAATATAGAAATAAAATTAATGTTCTCCCAAATAAGGAAATAACAAGGACAATAAATTGATCCCACGAAACTGAAAAATAGAAATTCAACTAATAGCCGTACAAAAGGTGACAGCATTATTAAGATTACGCAAACGAAACATATAGATACAGGGTACCCCAAAATCATCTGTACAAGAGGATATGCGTTAAAAACTAAAAATAAATTGTAACAAATTGACATTAAACTTTTCATCTGATTGAACAAATGTGCATTCTATTTTGGTGTTTGTGTATGTTTCAATTCTCTACATCCGCTGTTTCTACCATCATTGCACCTACGGCCTCACAACCGCCATACTTCGACGGGCTATAAACTTGTGATGGCGCTTTATCTTATTCAACATCTGGTTCGTCCCCAACCATCTTTTTCTGAGCCAGCGGCAGCCCGAATGAGAAGTTTACTCACAGGTAAAGATTTTTGTAACAATTTTTTTGATTTATTGATAATATAATTTTAATTTCGCAAGCCGGTGCCATTGGATATGCTGCCACCTATGGTAGACCGTTGCATAATATACGTAGCAAATTCTTCACTATAAGTTATTAATATTATTATTATATAGTTGCTGAAGTCCTTCGTTAATTATTACTTGTATATTTTAAAAAATGTCTGCTACTTACTTTTCGGTACTATTTGATGAGACGGCCATTTAAGCATCTTTTAATAATTATCCTCTCTATTTTCCTGACACATTTTATGTAGTCGAGAACTTAAAAAATTTGTTTTCCAACTGTTATAATATATAAATTAACTTGAACTGCTTTGAGAATTAAAATACAGTTCTTGTGAAGACAAACATTTTGTTTGAGTCGACATTAATAAAACATATTTCCAAAGGAGAAAGCGTTTGCTCTTGTCGTAGATGTCATCAACACAGATCTCTGTAATATAAACTCCGTCTGAATGTCAAAGTAACAGAGTTCCGAAGAAATTCATTTTCATTTCATAATCAACTGCAATTTTCGATGAGTATCTTGATTGCAGGGAATTCCGAGCTCGTAATTAGGGGAAGTTAAATGTCAGCGTTTCTTACGGTCCGGAGATTCTAGAGATCAGCCCCGCTTTTTTTTTAGCACTGACGCTTTTTCCCTTCTTTTTAATGATGTGTTTCCTCTACGAATTAGAGAGAGCCGGAGCAATTATCGCCTTCTTTCCGATTTTAACAATTCGTTAGTGTTCTTTGTTGTAACGGATATGGGATATGATGTTCATCTATGTACGCATACAGGCTTGACCGGTTTTAAATTTTCAATTATGTACATTTTTTCAAGTGTGTACCAATTTAAAAAATAATTGGAACGTTATCATTATTGTTAACTTTCAATTTAATAAAAATAAATGAATCAGCTATACTAGTGCAATGGAATTTCCTATAAAAAAATAATAAACTCCAATAATTATTCGAGAAGAAATGTAGGCAGTTTCACGAAATGATTGTTTTTCTAGTTCATGATGCTCAAGTGTTTGGATTTGTTGATATCTACCCGTAAATATGGATACAAAGAGATTTGTTCATACCCAGCCCTACAGGTAGGTACATGACGAATAATTTTCTTTTAACCCCCAATTGAGAATGGTATATGTATATCTTGGCGCCCAACCCAAAACATGATACAGTTATATCTTTTCATTGGGATGCCTCAAGATAATTTTGAAGGTTCTGACATTTTTAGTGACCATCCTCAAAAATAACCGACGTCATTCTAATCCCCATTTAAAGATCATGTTGTTGAAGTGCATAGAGAGGTTGGCGCTCAATTATAGTCAATAAACAATGAATGACGCCCTTCCAACTAAAGTAGGTACGAGTCAGTTAAAGTTATTTTAACCAGTGAATCCATTATCATTTGATAATTACGATTCGCATGCCAAGTCGCTCTTAACGTGATAATTTCAGATATTTCTTAAAGGGCTGTTTTAGTGATGAATATAACATGATGGCCAATTCGCATTTTGGTAGAAGTTTTTGAGTGAGTGGTTATCTTACTTCTACATGAGTTCCCACTTACAAGGGACAGATATAAGAAAGAATTACACGCCTTATAAAAGGTATTGAATACAATGGTTTCCAATCAGACTTAGTAGACAATATCTTAAGAAAGCTGAAACGTAATAATGTAATTCTAAATTCATAATATGTCGAAAAACTTTAATAATATTTTTAAAAATCTTCAACTTCAAGTTCATAATTTTAGAGAACTAGATATAAGAGTATATACATTCACAAAAACAGAAATAGAGTAATGAATTCAGGAAAAGGACAGAAATTATGGATGTACAGGCGTTACCGTCCACCTCACAAGCAAGTTCCAGTGAAAGACCAGAAATTCAGTATGTGTCATGTATTTGTAGGTATTATTTATAGTATTAAAAAATGTAACAGTTTTTTAATCATATTAAATATATTGCAGTTATAAGGTATAATGTTATTTTTTTGTATATGATTTACTAAATATATTATACTTATAGATAAAAATATATTTGTTTTAGTCTGTTTCATCAGTAGCACTTAGATACAGAAAAGATTTTTTCTATTCCGGTGCTATAAAGTTCACTTTACGACACCCGTTTTGGTTGCATAAAGTATTACTTTATCGCACGCTAATTTTATTTTTTTGAAGTTGGTAACAAAAAAAAAATGGAACCAAATCATATTTAAATGTCAAAATATAAGTCTTTAATCTAACAAACATGTGTACGAAGTTGTACAGAGAATAAAAAACACAGTTACGAACATTTTATTTACGTTAATTAACAATATAAATGGGATGATAAGCTTTTTGATGCTTCTATTGAAATTTACTTCCCATGTTGAATAGTACAACTGTTATAAACATTTACTGTAACACTAGAAGATTCGTGTGTATTAATAGAGATTCCAGGCAGATTTTGCGAACACACTATGTTTTGTGTACATTCCTGTTGATTCATATTGACTGACACATTACTGCCAATTGTATCAGAAGTCGATGGATTGTGAATGATTTTAGTGGATGTATTAGGTACACTAGACAGTATTTGAGCAACCTAAACTTTTTTCATGGTGGAATTATCAATGTAACCTTCGGCCACTGCTGAGGATTTCCATCCTCCATGGCGCTTAATTGTTATTAAGTCACCTCCACTATTAGCCAAGTGTGTCACACTGGAACGTCTAAAGCAATATTCAGTGAAGAGCTCAGGATTAGGTAAATTTAAGTAAGTAGCAATATTTTTTGGTACTTTTCCTATGGTATTAATACCAATTGGACTATTCACGCAAGATCCATTTCTATATTGCAGGAAGAAGCGTTTATGTGTAACATGGCTGGGACGAAGTGAATAATATTTTTTATCGACGACTAAACAATAAAGTATGTATTATATTAATCAATATTGGCTAATAATAACACTCATAATACCCGTAGGGAATAATGAAATGCGACCAGTGAATAATGGGCCATAACGTTACCATTATTCACTGCATTCCGCCAATAAGAACATATAATGGGCCATAACGTTACCATTATTCACTGCATTCCGCCAATAAGAACATAACGTTCCTAACGTTGTCATAGTAACGATAGACAAGTCCGGCCATTTTACTGACTGCCTAACCATCAAACGTCATATTGATATAGTAATCTGACATTTTCGTTTACTTATTTTGATTTTTTTTAGTAATTTTCAGTTAGTCGTCGATAAAGTAGTGTATACTAACTCGCAATAATGACTATTATTCCCTCGAGCTGAGTTACTCCCTCGCCGCTTACGCGGCTCGGGAGTAAATTCAGCTCTCGGGAATAATAACTGTCATTATTGACTCGTTGTATAAACTACTATTAACCAATTCAATCCATAATCTTTGTGTTATAATAAATTGTCTTGGAACATAAGTTTTAGTTTTTGGCACTGCAACCATTATGACATCATTTTTAAACTGTATATCATTCAAAGTCATGTTCGTTATTTCTTCACGACGACAAGCTCCATTATAACCCATTATAAGGATAATCTAACAATATTAATATGACTATTATAACAAAATAATGTAGAAAATTAGTAAAATACAACTACAATGATGTTCTTATTACTTACTTTCATCGCTAAATATGTTTTATTATCAGCTTCTATTATAAACTGGTTAATATGATCGATTTCTAAAATCTTGGATTTCTTAGGCTCGTAGCCCTCAGATATTCTTTTTAAAAATGCAAGTAGCCTAGAAAATTTTGAGATATCTATACTTTTATAAATATTTAAACAGCATCGTAGCATTGAATATGTAGACCACAAGGACGATGGCTGTTTTATCTTTCTTTCTTTGTCAAAGTAAGCAATTACTACATTTTCCGTAATATTCACAATATTATTTTCTTTACACCACTTTAGAAAGAGGTGGTATTGCTTTTCATAAATATGTCGAGACTTTGTTGGCAAAAAATTTTCTAAATTGGATTCTGCTATTTTGCGAATCTCTGGAGGCGTGCAGTTATTTATTTCTTCCATTTCGTTGATAATTTGAAATAATTTATTGGGTAAATCAGACTAAATTTTAAACAAAATGACAAGTCCGCCGATATTCAAATATTTAAATTGTTTTACTTAAAAATCAGAGTAACCAACTTCAAAAAAACAAAATTTCTAAAATGTTCGAACAAAACATGTCTCTCATTTTAATCTTTTTTGAATTTTCAATAACCGAAATAGAAAAAATTGTATAAAATACACGTTTCATAAGACATTTTTGCGCACTTGTTCTTTAGAAAACTCGCCTTGCGGCTCGTTTTCTAAACTTGAACGCGTGCGCAAAAATCGTGTCTTATGAAACTTGTATCTTAATATACTATTACGATACTTCACTACTAATTTGTTTTTCATGTAAAATTAGCATCAAATATTTTGACGTTTAATGTTGCAGACACATGTTAATGTTCTAGCAAATATAACGTCAAAAAATATTGATGCTAATTTTCACATGAATTTCATACTTTAATAATTTGCAATAAAGAAATTTCAAAGTTCCCGCTCATTAGAGAGTTACCATTCTCTTCAGATTCCTACGATGAATTCTACCAAAAGTACCCGGGAGGGAATTACAGATGGTGCTGAAGTTTGGTTCACTCTTTAGTGAGAGAGTAGCCCATCTATACCGTCTCTTTTATCTATGATCCCACCCGTCCATTAGAACCTGTCACATCAAATGATAAGTACAATGTGCCTGTTAATGTTTGTACGCCAATTAAGTTGGTATGCCTGCAATTATATTTAATGGTAACTCTGCCGCTTGAGCTGTGTACATAGATGTAGATAAATAAATTGTCATAAATTGTATTGACAGTTGTTATCGTCGGTTTTGTAAAAATTATTTGCTCTTAATTCGTCCTATTTATACCTTTAATTTCGAACAGTTCTTTTTAGAGCTCAATAATTATCGTTTGTAGGTTGGAGATAAGTAACAATTTAATATGAAATGCAACTTGTGTTTGAATAACCACTATTTTAAAGTTTTTTCAATATTGACTGGTAACCCAAAAATGTTTACACCTGAACAAAACGCACACTTTCTTATGGCCCACTTTCGAAGTGCAACTCGCAATCAGGATGGAAGTTGGTCGTACAGTTTACAGTCTTGCTTTGATCATTTTGTAGAAGCGTTTCCTAAAGAAAATGTCAACTATGAGATTTTCGGCCATCACAAGCGTGAAATTGTAAGGCGTTTTGAGAGAAAAAATTGTATTTGTAAGGATAAATCAACCGGAAGACCTACAATATTAACTGAAGCTGTTGTTAATGATCTTGAAGAACGGATCAATCAACGGCCCAAGAAATCACGAGCTAGAGTATTTAAATAAGAGTAATTCCTTAAGTATGTGTTCTTTTCGGGTATTAGTAGAGCTAGTTGTGCAAGAGCTCTACATACAAATTTACATATGCAACCCTATCGAGTTTTGGTTCTGTAGCTATTGTACCCTTGTGATTATCAACAACGTATACTGTACTGTCAATTGTTTAATGAGCACCTTAATAATAATGATTTACTGGACCTAACCTTCTTCACTGACGAAGCATGGTTCTATTTATCTGGTTATGTATATAGCCAGAATTACCAAACATGGGCTACGGAGAACCTTCACAATTTCGTTGAAAAATATTTGCATCTATTAAAAGTTGGAATTTGGATTGCAATTTCAAGGCGGAGAATAATAGGGCCAATATTTTTTAACGAAACAATTAATGCAGAGAGATATCAAACTGTCATTTTGACAGAATTTATTAGCCAGCTGCATGATATTACCAACAAGACGGAGCCATTGCTCATACTGCATGGACCACCATAGATTATTTGCAACAATGTTATAGAAATCGTATTATAAGCCAAGGATTGTGGCCAGCCAGGAGTCCAGGTTTAACATTACCAGATTATTTTCTTTTTGGACAGATAAAGAATAATGTCTATAAAAACCGCTAGCACAATTGGGAGGAACTTCGACAAGCGATTAGGCATGAAATTCAAAACATAACACAAGTACAGCTTTGCCACCAATTTGAAAACATGAAACGACGAATAATGTTGTGTTTAGAAGCAAATGGAGAACATTTTCAACAATTTTTATAAATAAACTTATTTTCTACTTATCAGTGTTTTTTTCATTTAATAATAGCGCTTTTAATGTATCTATTAACAAGTCTATACCATATAACGTCATCATTGTGCTTTAGTGCTTGTCATTATTCAGAACAATAAATGGTCATGCCCGTGCTTCTATTACTTCGCCACTGGATTTCACCAACTTTAGAAGAATAAAATCTATACTACCAACTTAATTGGCGTACAAACATTTACACACAGTCTGTATATAATATTCTTTCTATTTATTTTTTGTGTTGTTACTAATTTACTATTATATCTTTTGAGATCATACCAAAGGATCCTGTGCGAATTTTTATATTTGCATGTTAATTAGTCAAAAAAGTTTTAGATAAATATAAAGGTAATGTCACAATAATACAATCATAATTGAACATAACCCTGTTTCACGTTATCGCAGTAGTAGGAAAGTCCCAAACGATATTCCTTACCTTATGGTAGTGGAAGAAACGTCGACAGTGGAAGTGGATATACGACGACGCGGTTTAACCCAGAATTCAGGAAGGAATAACTACAAAATCTACAAACTGGCCAAACAAAATAACTACAGTTTAAAAATTATGAATTAAAAATAAAACTAAAACTAAAATTGACAGATGTAAATCTTGCATTGTCATCAATTATATATTGACTCGACCAAGTTCTAGAAATCACATTAAATTGGAAGTGAGCTTAAAAGTTAATTGAAGTCATTGTATTTGAAACTAAACATTTTCCTCCTATATTTTTTGAAAAGATTTTGTCTCATTTTTAACAGACACCGCATTTGTTGTCAATTTGTTGCTTGCATTATTCTAAAAGTTTGAGTGTTATTTCCATAATATATTTTAGGATGGATACTGAATCAAATTGTGGTTAAATTATTGCTTATAAATTTATAATATTATAACTCGTATTCCTCTTATGCTCTCTTTAACAAGAGAGCAAGTGGAAGCATCCACCTAATTTGCATTTACGATTTTATCTGAAAAATTTTATTACGCAATAAAGATAAATGCCCCGGAGTTATTTGAGCTTTTTCAAGCTCATTCCAGTAATTTTATGTATCTATGCCGAATAAATTTCCATCTCCGATCGAACACACTTTTTTCTCTTTTTCCCTTACTTAACCTTTTTCTTTTTTGTTTTTTCCTTTTTCTGTTTGCGCTGACGGAAGGAAAATAAGGAACATAAAAAAAAGAATATCCAGGCTAAATTAAAAATTGAATTTCTTTCATCGAGCTTTCTTGCAGATTACGCGCTTTGAGATGTCTGCTTGCCTGTCAAAAATTAAGAAAAGAAAAAAAAAACCATAAATACGAGAAATACGAGGACGTTCAAAATTTAATTTGTGTGACACGGTTAGGCAGCGCGAAGGATGACGCGGATGAGATAAGGTATTTCTTGAAAAAAGATGCTTAGACGATGATATTTTAGACTAGGATGTTGTTCATTATACGAATATAATTTGAATCCTCTAATGAAATAATGTTCGATTTCGTTCAGTACTATAATTAAATTCTTCTCGGTGGAATTCCAGTTAAAGGTTATTTTATTTTTACTTTTATGTTTTACCTCGAATATTTTGGCTTTAATTTCAAATGGTACTACGTAATTCATAAAAAATGAACTCATAAATCCATTATAATGGTGAATATGAGAATTAATAAGTAAAACTCTTTTATGAATAGGAATTGTTAACCCAACAACTAAAAACGTGTTATACGTGGTCTGACAATTAAGTATCCGGAAGAGTTTTTTGCGGTCCACGTGGCAACACTGCGATCCGCCACATGGTCAGGCGTGGTAGAGGGGACCTTGAACTAAATGCCACCCAAGTTTAAACTTGTTTCACGCGGCAGTCTGCGTGTTATGCCGGAGAAGTGAACGAGTGTTTCGCAATTCTGTACATGATGTCTACGCCAGAATATTTTGAGCAAAGGGTAACATTGAAATTTTTCGTTAATTGGAGGAAATCGAGAATTCACGCGGAAGCAGCGTTAAAAGAAGTGTATGGCGACAATTTAATGCCAAATCGTCATTCTATGATTGGTAGAAGAAGTTTGAGGAGGGTCTAAAAGAGTGCAATGATGCTCCGCGCTCTGGTCGACCAGCTGAAGTTTGCAAGCCAACTCTCAAAAGTCGAGCAAGTGTAGAAGGATGATTGTCGATACTCGATTAGACACATATCGGAAGTTACTGGTATCCATCGTGAGACAGTTCGGTTGATTTTACGTGACGATTTTGGCATGACGAAAGTGTGCGCCAAATTTGCTTCCAGATTGCTGACTTCCTGCCAAAAGGAAACTCGACAACGCATTTGTCAGGACTGGCTCGACAACTAGAGAATGTTTGATCGTGTGATTACTGGTGATGAGAGTTGGATATTTCAATACAATCCAGAAACCAAACGTCAGAGTTGTGAATGGAAGAAGCCTGGGGAGACAAGAACCAAAAAGCTGCACATGTTCAAATCGTAGGTGAAGGCTATGATTATCACCTTTGTCGACTCAAAAGGTATCATTTTGATACACTGGGTGCCTAAGCGGCAAACTGTAACTGCTGCCTACTATTTTGAGGTCCTGAAAATATTACGGCACTAGATTGCACGAAAAAGATCTGAGTTGTGGTCCAACAAGAATTAGTTGCTGCATCAAGACAATGCGCCAGCGCATTCAGCCATCTTTACTCGCGAATTTTTAGCATCCATAGGGACTCTTGTGCTGGAACAGCCACCCTACAGCCAAGATTTAGCTCCATGTAATTTTTTCCTCTTCCCTAAAACGAAGGAGGTGCTCAAGGAGACTCATTTTGCTACTGAAATGGTCATGAAACAGGCATGTACAGGGGTCATGGACGCTTTTGATGAACAAGCTTTCCAAAATTGTTTCCTGTCGTGGAAATCACGAATGGAAAAATGTGTGCGGGCCGGAGAGGAGTATATTGAAGGATGTAATATCTAATTTTTAACCAATTTGAAATAAAAGCTCTTAAAACCAATTTTCCGGATACTTAATTGTGAGACCTCGTATGTTATGCTTAAATAGCTTCTCTTGTTATCGTCCTATTTGTTTATTACCTCTCTGTGGGTCTCAATCCTTTTTTTTTTATATAGTAGGTACGGACATTTTCATATTAACTGTCAAGCTGTGGCAATCCTAAATTTTTTGCTATCAGGCTGCTGTGGCATTTAGTGATTGCTGACTAAATTTGGTACAGTGTCAAAAAGTTTTGTTGCTTTAGTTTTGCATTAACTAAAAGCAAATTAATAAAATTTTCTAGAACATAAAAATTCTTGACGAGCGAAAGAAATGGCAAAAGAATATTTACCAGCGGATGATTAATGTGTATGGTAAAGATGCCACGTCATATCTGAAAGCCTCAGTGATTCCAGATGAAGTAAACATATCATAGAGTACAGTGTTAAAAAATTTACGTAATGTTTTAGGAATAAATAAGACTTCAACTTGTTGGATTTTGAAAATGCTTTCTCTCAGACAAAAACTGTGCAGCAAAACATTTGCGAATAATATTTAGTGGCTTCGGCTGATGGCGAAGAGCTCTTTTTAAAAACAGGTAGTGAAACATGGGTATATCATTGAGTTCTACCGACAACACAAGAATGACGCAATCGGTCGACAAGGTATCTACAAGGCCAAAAAAATCAAGGACGCAGAATACCTCAGAAAGGCTTTATAAATGGCAAACTGTATTTATTGAATACATGAAAAAGGGCTCTACAGTAACACAAGAAGAAAACAATCAGAAAGTTAAAAACTGCCGTAGACAGATAAAAATTCGCTTTGATTTCTCTAATAAATATTTGTTTGTAAATTATTTATTTAAATTAAACAACAACGCAATTAATTGAACATACTTAGTTCATCTGGAATAAATTGATTTATTTGAACATTTTTTGATATTTATTTGACGATTGCAAGTTAGATTTAAATATGTAATTATTTGTACTCTTCAATCGAAAGGCTCAATGTAGGGTTCAAATATTTATGTATTAGAAACGAGTGGTGATTTAAAGCTCTGGGGTTTATAAGTTTTTCGCGTGCGTAGTATACTACACAATTTGCTCGTAAACAAACGCCAATGTATTAGGCCATGGTGCATGTAGGTACTACTAGGTATACGTGTTTTTGCGTTTTGCGTGAAATGGAGGTAAAGGCATTATTGGGGAAGTAGATGCTGGCTTATTTATGGTCTTTATTTAAAGGTAAGTCTGAATTATACATTTCAAACTGTTAATTTATAGGAACGCGTACATATTCTATATAACTGGGTAATGGCTGCCCTTTGTGGCATATTAATAGCTCATGTTCGGTACCTAACGTTTCTTTTATATTGCTTGAAATAGTATCAAGCTATATTGCAATACTCTCGCTCGCAAAAGCTTATCTATAACTTCAAATGAAATTCTAAAGTCACTACGTTAGGATTTTCAATCAAATATTTATTATTTACATCTATACATTCTACATGTAAAGGTATAATATGTACAATATAAGTGGGAGATGATGGGTCAAGGACATGTCGGGGCCAGCATAACGTGATCGTTCCGGCGCAAATACGCTCAAAAATGTTTAAATAGTTAAAAATTCAATTCAAGTTAACATAATTGCTTTATTTTTTGCAACATTTTTATTATCGAGTTTTCAACAAAATCGTTACTCATTATCAGCATTAATATATCTTTTTTTCACTGAGTTACATGGAATCAGCTCTGACAGTGAACCTGAGACAAATAAAGTTAAGCTAGGCTGTTCACCACTTACAGAAGATTAAGGGAACATGAAAGAAGAATATATAATTAATATTGAGGAGTCATCTGCTAACAATATTAACAAAGATTTAGTTATTGAGATCGATGGAGCTTTTCCAAAAATTTTATACCACAACCTTGTTCATTTTGCCAAACGAGCGAAGTTGATGTCAAAAAATTTGGATTTAGGAAACTTACGTCAGGGAGATATCATTAGTGCTGCTATTTTCCAAAAATCGAAGACCAAACATTTGGGCAATCAGGACAGAAACAAACTTTCCAATATAATAATCACACATTTTTTAAACCATTACAAAAAAATGGATCATTATCAGTTTCGTGTGTTAGCAAAAAAAATTGTAAAACTAATGCCAAATGAGAAACAAACCACTGTATGTTGTGGAACCAATTCTTAAACGAAATTCCAAACACAATAAATCAGAGAGGGCTAGAGGAAAGCTAGTCGAAAAATATAGAAATAGATTACACTTTCGAGTCATACAAGCCACAGAAGTCATGGTAATTGCCGACAAACCCAAAATTATATTTTAGTAATAGTTTCTTCATTTACTCTTGAATTGATGTTTTTGTTTTTCACTTGTTCTATTTTTTTTATTATTATTACTATATCGTTTGGTTTAGAGGCAATATCTGCTTGAAATAATTAAGTAATACTATTATTATTGGCATTATTATTACTATCAGATATTATCTTGTCTTCATCAAGGGGATGTGAACACTCTTTTTGTTTCGTCACACAGGCAATTTGGATGCAAAGACAAATCAATATCTAATAGTTGCAATAATACCAATAATAATAATATTAATTAATTATTTCAAGCAAGGAAATATTTAATAAAACAATTATATTTATTGATGCCAAACAAATGAGAAATAAATATATATTTCGTTAAAATAAAGCGTGGATTTGGTTGAAGCAATGCTACCGTTGGTTCGCAACCACTATAATAACCACAACCAAACAAATATTAGATTGTTTTTCAATACTAAATACTCCGTACGAAGAAGATTGGATAAAATAAATATTTATTTGAGTTGACTAAAAATAGAAATGATGAACCGAATAAATCATAATGTTTGTTTCTAAATTTGATTTTGTTTGGCTTATATTAAAACAATATTTGTTTAGATTAACTCCATGGTTTGTTGATTCATATTATTTTTTTTATCTGTGTACAGTAAAATAGACTCCACAACTGTGATCAAAAGATCATGCTGACCTATGATAATTGTAGAGTTCAAAAAGCATGCCAAGTTCGGAAAACTATTTAAGTAAACAATCGAATAAAATGAACACACAAGACATTTTCAAATATTGACGGAAAATAACAGTAAAAAGTACATATAAGTTTTCTCTAAACTTCTCCTTTTCCACCAGTTCCTACTCGGTTTTTTAGTACTATTACGTAATTGTACAGCCTTCTCTAAAAGCAAAAATATTTGATGCTGCTGGATGAGCTCATGTAATAACAATTTCGGCGAAGTCTGAAGGCTTATTTTGTAAAGTTCTGGCGTAAGAAATTCTATAATTTATTGAATCATTTACGAGATTTATATCAGAAAACAAATAATCGTAGTTGTAATATTGCTCGTCGGCTTAAGAGAAGGAATCACCAAGCGTCTCACGACATCATTAGATTGCATGCTATCCTGGGTATAATTCAAATTTATATACATAGAATAATTTAGTATCTACTACAGCAAATATTTTAGAATAGATGAAATGATTGGCAACATTTATATTTGTCTTTGAATGCTAAATAGTTAAGTTTTCTTAGTGTGAATAGCATTTGCCGTTTGTAACAAATTAATGGAATATCGATCAGTTTTCGTTAGTATGTCATTAAAACGAATGTATCTCATTAGAAATCTGAAACGCCAGGGATTCGTAGTGGTTCTTGCTTTTCATTAGAGTCCCATTACTCCTTCGAATTCAATCTATTACTTCGTGGAACTTCCGCTAGCTATAAAAACTGTTGTAAATATAACAGATTATTAACACAAATTTCAGAATATGGGAAAACCTACTCATAGTACATATTCAACATATCATCTTTTTTGTATGTCTTTTATAATAAAATTATGCCATATTTAATTTCGTAACATTTTTCAAATTTAATACTTATCAATTTAAATTTAAATTAATTATAATTCAATATTTATTTACATATACTTAGTGGGCAATATTTGTGTTCGGCAAACAATCCTTCTTCGTCCCCTCTAATTCTTCATATTCACTAATCTTGCATTTTATTCATTAAATTTAATTTTTTTAATTAATTTTTATATTGGTACACTTGTGCGTATAAGATATTCCGTAATATATATATAATCCTTAATTATACACACTCAAGTCGATCTAGTTTCATGAAATTGCATAATTTACAGTATGTACAAGGAATGTATTTTAAGGTTTGCATATAGAGCTGAAATAAAATAACAGATAGCTTTTAAAGACTTTATTGTTTTTCGAGTATTCTCCACGACAATTAATGCACTTTTGCATCCGTTTGAACCAACTTTAAAAGCAGTTATTCCACTCGTTTGTTGGTACAGTCAAAATTGCGTTTGTGATGGTATCGACAACTGCTGTATCCAACGGAAAACTATTATTTACTTTCTTATACGTAGTATAAGGAAGTATTGTGATGATGAAAATTTTCGACCTCGAGCTTTTTGCAGATGTTCACGTTTTGAAGTCCCCTGATACCGAAAAAGTGGTTTTTAAAAAATGTCTCTGTGCGTTTCTGTCTGTCTGTCTCTCTCTGTGCGTGTGACCACAATAGCGGTCAAACCGCTATAGGTATCAATTCCAAATTGTATATTTACGAATATAATCTCCCTCTTGAGATCTGATTATATTTTCAGTAAAATCGGCAGACCGGAAGTAGTAGTTTACTTCGGTGAAAAAATCGAATTTTGCCAGTTATTCGTCAACTACTAAGTTAAAACAAATTTCTAAAGAATTCCTATATACTCAAAATAAAATTTGAGAAGAATTTTATTAAAAGAGTTTTTCGAAATTCCTACCGGAAGTAGGTCTTTTACTCTTATTGAAAATCACTTTTTTGCGAATATTGCGCAAGTCATGCTTTTTAGACAGGTACGTTACGAGTATAAAAATATTTAGAACTTAATTTTCAATACCTTTTGTATAAAAAAAATTTCAAAATTCGGACTGGAACACTTTTGCTCTTATCGAATAGCGATTTTTGCAAATATTTCGTAAATTATGCATTCTATATATATTTGTCAAGAGTACAAAAGCATTTAGAGTTGGATTTGAAATATTTTTTGTATAAATGAAATTTTAAAAGTCGGACCGGAAGTAACATTTACTCTTATGGAATACCGATTTTAGCAAATATTTCGTAAATTATGCATTCTATATATATTTGTCAAGAGTATAAAAGTATTTAGAGTTGAATTTTTTGTATAAATGAAAATTCAAAATTCGGACCGGAAGTAATACTTTTACTCTTAGCGAGTAGCATTTGTTTGGAAATATCTCACAAAGTATGTATCCTGTAGTGATTTATTAAGAGACTGGAAGTACTTAGAATAGGATTTTGAATAATTTTTGTATAAAATAATTTTTAAATTTGTATGATTTGAAACGCTCATACGTATAAGAAAGTCGTGTGGTGGCCACACCTCATTTTTTTATACACAATTCATCATGCAAAATGTTTTGAATTGAGGTCTTTGAAATCCCCAATGATACCTCAATATCACATGTCGTTCTTCGTTGATGAGCTTGCACACAGCATTGTCATTTTCCTGAGTGATAACTTTTTTTGATGCACCTGCACTTGGATCGTCGCTAAGACTAATCCGTCCACCTTTCAATTCTCCATACCAACGAGAAATTGTTCACTAATGTGGTGCTTCATTGCTGAAAACAGAAACTAACTCGGTGAGATATTCTCGTTGACATAATTGTCTTCCAAAATTATAAAAAATTATTACGCGAACATTTTCAAGGTTTAATTCCATTTTTCGACTAACTTATCAACTTTGACAGTTCGTTGTAGCTATAACACGACACGTATCGTACTAAAACTTTGGATTTAGATAACTAAAGATGGAGGTTAATTTTTAATACTGAGATTTGATTAAGGCCGCACTCTATATCCCAGTAAGCAAAATTTAAAAAACATCCCTCGTATATACGATAAATTGCCATTGAGACGCGTACATGTTGAGAAGACCCAAATTTGTCAAAATGCATCCACGTCTGGCTAAAAAAATGGTAATATATTTTTAAATTAAATTAATGGCACTAGTCGAAAGTCGAAAAATCACTACTTCTGCAGATAAATTAGTACTTTATTATTTGTACATGTCTGTAGAAAAACTAGATTGACGTATATGCGTATAATTAAGGATAATAATCTTGAAAAATGTTTCTAATAACTGATATCTGAGTTTAAATAAGCCATCTCTATAAATTTTAAATCAGTGTTGTTCTGATTAATCTATGAGCGGTACCGTGTACAGACAACAAGAGTTTTATTAATCAGTGTTACTGATGGTGATAACATAGTTGTCAAAATACATACTCCGTTCATGTGCATTAGGTGGTAATGGTGTTTTAAGTGTATTTTGTTAACCATCTCTATGATTACGATTTAGTTTCATTGCCAACTTATGCTTGCCAAAATGTTCACACCCGTGATTATCTTCTGTTATGGGTGAAATTCTACTTAGAATATTATTACTTTATTTTCGTAATATTTAGTTCGTTGTTGTAATTTTATTTCCAATATATTCCCTTCTTTATTATCTAATTTTTCTTTAAGATTTACAGGCGCCCCATATTGGTTAGTCGTACGGTTTCCTTTCGCATAAGTCAGCCATATGTTGTTTACAGGTTTCTATTTTGCAACTCATTTTTAACAGACATTTATTAAACCTGATTTTTCTCTGTGATTCCTTTCGTTTGTTTACCAAAAAAAATTTTCTTTTATTTTTATCATAGTTTTCTACTCAATTAGTACCACAAACTTCGTAATTGTAACTTATGTTTAGGGGATATGCAATGCCTGATATTGGCTTTTGTTGACACTTGCGCGGTCATCGGACACTTTACCGGCAAACCTTTCGACTTTCGTTTTCGCTGTTGACCGTTCAAGTTGATTATTAAATGTTGCAGGCCAGTGTGACTTACTAGTTTATCCCAGATTATTAATTTAGTTGCTTATTAACGGGAAAATTGATAACGGATTTATTCCGTGGTGAACCCATTTGGAGACATATCGGTTAATTTGCTAAGAGGCACTTATTTTGTTGAACCGAACCTCCACTCCACGACCTTGCTGTCTGATATTTTATATTAAGCACATGTTGGTCTCTTTGGTTGTAATTTAAATATTTACAAAACACAAAACACAGTGAGTACATAAAAAGAATAAAGAAAAAAACTTATTCACAATAAAACAAACAATGCCATGCATTCAGTACCAGATTGGATATTTTGTTAAATGTATCATAATATAATTCACAATCGTTACATATCCTATTATAATTGGCACAACATGTAGAGATATTCGATTTACATAGCATGTTAGCCCTATTAGCCTCACAATAAAACGCTCTATGTTGATGGGGATTCGTATGTTTTGGAACATTGATGTTAAATTTATTCAGTAGCCATGCACAGTCAATATGATCACCTAGGAGGCTATATGCAGTTAATACTAAAATTAATTCTCCTATCATTGAGCGAAGTAAACTTGAAACGTTTAGGTATATCTTGGTAATCGTAGCCCCTTTCAGGATATACACCATCGTCCACAAATACCATAAATTTTGATCTAATGTAGATGCAATTCAGGCATCTAGTGTTAAAATCCCGACAATTCCTGTAGATGAATCCATACATTTTGTACGCGCGTGATGTCAAAGGTAACACCCAGATCCTTTATAGTCCTGCAGTGCTGAAGCTTATAGTCAAACTGGATACATCGATCTTCCTCAAGTAGCTCATTGTTTTACATTTGTTTGAGTTGACGCAAAGGTGGTTCCTCCAACACCACATACCAACGGCATCCAGATTCCACTGCAGCCCCAGGTAATCATTCAATGTGTCCACTACATGGAATATCTTTAGATCATCAGCAAAGAGAAGCGCCTCACAGTCTATCGTTTTCGTAATATCATTTATAAAAATGAGGTGTGGCCACCACACGACTTTCTTATACGTATGAGCGTTTCAAATTGTACAATTTTAAGAATTTTTTTAATACAAAACTTATTCAGAATCCTATTCAAATTACTTTCATTCTCTTAATATATCGCTATAGAATGCATACTTTGCAAGATATTATCAAAAAAGTGCTCCTCGCTAAGAGTAAAAGTGCTACTTCCGGTCCGAATTTTGAAATTTGATATATACAAAAAATATTGCAAATCCAGTTCTAAATACTTTTGTACTCTTGATAAATATATATAGAATGCATAACTTACGACATATTTGCAAAAAATCGCTATTCGATAAGAGTAAAAGTGGTACTTCCGGTCTGAATTTTGAAATTTTTTTTATACAAAAGATATTGAAAATTATGTTTTAAATACTTTTATACCCGTAACGTACTTGCCTAAAAAGCATGACTTGCGAAATATTCGCAAAAAACTGATTTTCGATAAGAGTAAAAGACCTACTTCCGGTAGGAATTTCGAAAAACTTTCTAAATAAAATTATTCTCAATTTTAATTTTAAGTATATATGAATTCTTTATAAATTTGTTTAAACTTAGTAGTTGACGAAATATTCGCAAAATTCGATTTTTTCGCTAAAGTAAACTGCTACTTCCGGTCTACCGATTTTACTGAAAAACTAATCAGATCTCAAGAGGGAGATTATACACGTAAATACAAAATTTGGAATTGATATCTACAGCGGTTTGGCCGCTATCGTGGTCACAGACAGACACACAGACACACAGACAGACAGACACACAGACACACACACAGACATTTTTTTAAAAACCACTTTTTTGGTATCAGGGGACCTCAAAACGTGGACATCTGCAAAAATCTCGAGTTCGAAAATTTTCATCATCACAATACTTCCTTATACTACGTATAAGAAAGTAAAAATGAGAAACAACACAGGCTCCAGATTAGATCCCTACGGAACGCCTGATGAAAATATAGTGTAGTAGAGTATTATGTTACATACCATTTTGATTTATTAAATTAATGTATGCCCAAAATTGTAAAAGAGCGATTTCAATTATCTTCTTTTTTGAATCACTGATTTATCTATATTAGCATTAAATCAATAATAACATTAAATGCTTTGATATTAGTTGAACAAACTGCGGATTTATTGAAAAATATAGTAAACTAATAACCAACACAACAAAAGGGAAAGCACGCATGCAAACAACCATTTGTGCTGTTTCATCGGAAGGTCCTTGATTTATCAAAGAAGACATCTAACTTCATCACATGACAGACAATGAAGACATGTGCGTTAAATAACACGCGAGTGATATAAATTCATTTGTGTTTCATATAGGTTGTTATCTTCAATAACATTGCTAGAGTGTGGGCTGACGAATATATATAAAATCTTACTCGAATTACGAACCCATACATTTTCATAGTGTTCATCAAAGTAGCACTTAGTAATGTATTCCCTACTGTGTAAATTACAATTTTGAGCTACTCGTATTAGTAAACATCAAACCATCAACAACAAGTACTGGGCTCATGTTAATTTAAACAATTTAAATAAAGACAGTTATCCTAAAATTTACAGCTAACGTTCAGATAGAACAATTTGCAGCTGCTCTATCTATTAATCGTACCTATCAGATTAGAGTGAAATTCCTTTCTTTAATCAATGTCATATAAAATCCTCACGGCAGTATATATGTACAACATATAAATGTAATATTAGGTATGTAGGCGTCAGACATGAAAAGTTTTATGTACATACATATGTATATAGATGAAACTTTTCATGTCTGACTTAATCTCACAGTGGATAGTAATTTCCAAATTCATTGGCCGCAAACAGGATATTACAGCGTGAGTGGGCAGCAGTCATCTCTTTTTCATGAAGATAAATAAGAAAAGTTCCTTAATTATTTTTTGATTAGTTTCGAAATTCATAGATGTCGTGATTCATGTTGATGTTATTTTATGTCGTGGTGATCGTATTTTCTTGATCCAAAGCTTAGCTATGTTTTCCATTAATTTTCATTTTTTATTATAAATAAACAAATTGTAATGTAAATCGTTCATAATGTTGACATGGCTCCTATTTGTGGTTTTTGTTCATATTAATTTAAATTAAATATACAGAGAGATCGTAAATGCTTGACCGTGCCGCTTCATCGATATATCAACTTTAGCACGAGTTTGCATTGTTGTAGTATGAATATTTAGTTTGTATCTAATTTCGCTAAAGTGGCTGTCACTCTAATATTCCGTCATTTATACATATTTGTCAGTCATATAAGCTTTTTGTAGCTTCTTTTCTTCCCTTGGTTTACTACGTTTAATTGATTATTAGAAAGTGTCTCTCTCAAGGCAATAAAAGGCACATTTCGTTGTTACTGTTAGTTATTTTTTTTTGTTTTTATACGAGTATCATTATCATTTTTGTTTAATTTTAAAGTTGCAACAATGCCATTACGGAAGAACAAGATAAGTTTATTGTGGGGGCTTATTTTCGTAGCGGAAAACTGTTACCGAATGCAGAGTGGAAATATTCTACTGATTCATGTAGACAACAGTTTCACATTCGATTCCCAAAAATGGAATTAAAACATGATACTTTTGCAAGATATGTCGTCTTATTAGTCGTTTTCGAGAAACTGGCAGTATATCTAACAAACACTCTTCTGGTAGACCTACTTTACTAACAGGAGAAGTGCTAGAAGACATTCAAGAACGGCTGGACGTGAGTCCTGAGAAATCATTAAGACGACTATCAGCGCAGACAGGTAAAATATTACTTTGATTGATATACAGAAAATTTATTAATTCTGATTTTATGTTTATATAGGACTATCTTATGGAACATGCCATAAAGCCACTAAAAGCTACACTTACATCCATATAAAGTATCTGTTGTACAGAAATTGTTGCCAACAGACTTTGAGAAACGCATACAATTTTGTACGCGGTTTGATAATAATCTTGCGGATGATAATTCTTTCTCAGACGAGGCCTGGTTTCATCTAAGTGGACATGTCAATTCCCAAAATTATCGACACTGGAAGAAGATTAACCTTTCTTTTTGCGATAGCCTTTTCCAATACTTTGGAAAAAGCACTTAAAACAGATAACGACCGATAGTTATCGATTACTAAACTTGATCCGCCTTTCAGCAGAGGCTTAATCGTAGCAATTTTAAACTCTGTGCAAAATATATCTTCTTTAAATGAGTTATTTATTATTCGTCAATGGAGATACCGACTCCTGAATGCATTGCTTGAATATATTAGTACTAATATCGTCATATCCAAAGGAATCAGTATGTTTGAAATTACAACTCAGTCACCTCGTATTCATCAACTGGATCAAGAAACAACGAATCTGTATTTACAACAATATTTGAATAATCGAAAATAGGCCTCCCTTGCAAAGATAGTTTAGCTGTTACTGCATTAAAATAATTATTGAAAATGTTTGCTAGAGTTTTAGAGTCAGTAATGAATTCATCCTCAGCAATTAACGAGTAATTATGTGAATCTGGCTAATTCTTAGTGTTCTTATTAATTATTTGCCATGCTGCCCACGATGAGTTAGACGCAGTTTGAAAAACTGTGTTATTGTGCATTAATTTCGCTTGCTTGAACGCGCCTTTATAAAGAAATTTATACTTAGATAATATCTCCTGATGTTATCATCACCCCTCACAGACAAAGCATATAAATCTTTGAGTCTCCGGGAAGATACACGTATACCGTTAGTAATCGTTCAGCAAGTGCTCAGTCTTCACTGACAAGTGAATATTTAAAATACCTTATATTTTGAACATTTTCAAAATCTCTAAATGCGCATTTTTTCACATCACATATCTCACTCGTACGATCAGCAGTTTCTACGCGGAGTGATCAGAAATTCCATTATGAATGACAATACTCCTATACAGGGCGTCCCAGAAATAAAAAGACGGAGTAGCAGATATGTAAAGTCCGAACAGAAACAGGCCCAAATATACCGCAATAACGAAGAAATTAATATTTTAATTTTCTATGTTGTTTTTTAGATAAAAAAAATATATTACGGACCTGGCACAGAATGTATGTTTATAATTCACGTAAGAATGTTCATTTGTAAATAGAAACGAAGACGCATTCATAGAGAAAAATACGCTTTTATTTGTATAAAACGGGAAAAAAACGTTAAATCGTAAAAACATATTTTTTGCGGGATGTGTCTAAATAACGCAGCTATGTAGTCGGTTATTGACCCAGATGGGTCACCTACTTTCTTGCAGGCAATAAAAGGTTGTTTTTATTTTTAAAATAGGAAGGTTGTTGCTCTTTAATGTGTTCGTAGTTGGAAACAGCTGATTATTAGAATATTCAATAAATCGTATTTTTCTAGCAGGTTTAAAAGTAAAGTAATTAATGGTTTGATATTTATTATGAAGTATCTATTCCTTCTCCTTTCTTTTTTAACACAAGTAATATGGTGGTTCTGAAAAGCACCGTTTGTGAAAGTGAAGCAGGTGGATATTTAGTGCAGGGTCGGCGTAAGGCCAATTGAATTCTTTATTATTTTTTTTCTGCCGTCTGCGCACGTATAAAGACTTGATATTATGAGGGTACGTTTTTACACAATCTAGCTTCCGATTTCTGCTACTCCGTCTTTTTATTTCTGGGAAACCCTGTATTTTCCAAGCGTTCTACCAATACATATATTATCCAAGCAACTATGGACTACAACTGCAACTACTACTAGTTAGTTTCGACGTAATGATATTTTTATTGCTCTATAATTGTCTAGGTCTTTTAGTTTCCTTTTTAAGAATCTACTCTGCTCCACTCCTCCGGAATCTTAGCGATTAACCGAATTTTGTGGAATAATATTATACTCTAATAATTTTTAGTTCAAGACCTCTTCAAGGATTTTATTAGATATTTCATCGGGTCCTGGAGCTTTCCTATTCTTTCATTTGCTTAAAGTTTTGTGTACATCTTCTTGTATTATGTTTTATTTTTCCGACATCTGCAATTCCGTTGAATGTTATTACTTTGCTCTTGATAGCTGTTAGGATTCTGCATGTATATTGTGGGCCAAGAATAAAAAATCAAATTCTAGAATACTTCCCCTGTCGACTACAATAAAAGTGGCATGAATGTATGACATCGACATCCCAAGAGGTTTAAGATAGCAGAGACAAAACACTGTCTTAAATAAAGAAATAAAAAGAAACAGTCCGTGGTATTATTGAATATTAAGGAAAAGTTTTTCTTATATATTCTTTCCCATTTCTGTACATTACAAAATTGTAAGCTTACGAAAAATCTATAAACAAGGTAACCTAGCAACTACAGATTTACAATATACCTACAAAATTTAGGAATTTACAAACAATTGACAATTCAAGATTTTTGTTTATAACTTTTACGTTTAAAATATATGAACATACATAAAACTATCTGAAGATCATAAATTAAAAATAATTTTAAAATGTAGCCAGAAAGACATGGAAAACACTTTGAAATACAAATCAGTAGCTGGTATGTTTGAAAGAAAATATACCATACGTCTTTAATAACGATAGCAGTATGCCCTTCGGAAATTTCTAGCAAGAACTACTACTATTAAGATAGTTCAAAAGGATGTTGATATTTTAGTAGCAGATTAATCTCCATGTAGGTACATTTATGGATAAAGTAATATAATTTTTCTATAGAATTACGCACTCGCGGATTCGCAAATAACTTTTCCAGTCGTCCTTAATATGTATTTACAACAATAAGTATTGTAAAAAACATAAAACAAAACGTAATATACTATTTTATTTATATTCGATTCGGCTATTACTAATGGCAAGAAAAAAAATTAAATTATAAGTATATAACATATTGCTGTGGCATATAAATATTTATTTTAAATAACAATATTGCCATATAATTTATATGCTGTAACAACATACTTTTGTGTGTATTACCACACGTAGGGTATAGTCTTTTGTACACATTATACTCTTTAAATAATTCTTTACACACCAAGAACTTATAATTGGTTTTGTGTTTTATCTTATATTGTTGTATCATGTACCTTATAACTATTGTGGGTCCTGGCAATGTTTGTGGTTCCTTCTTCTTAGCTGATGATTTTTCTCTTGTTCATAATTGGGAAAAGGTAATAGTTTTATTCAAAAAAAAAAACTGTATGTCTATTCAACATAATCATGTATTTTTTTTATTTTGTAATTTATGGATTCAAAAGTATAGTTTCCTTTGTATACACACCTTTATGCTCTAAACAAGATACATAATTGAAAAATGCTCATATCATTTATACCTAATGCCGGTTGTAATGTATGTAAATCTTTTGTTTATTTATTTATTCTACCAAACAAAATAAATATTTATCCTGCAAATAAACAAATGTAAACTTTTATTGTACGTTTATGAATATACTTATCGACGTTATAATATTTATGTATAGGCTTCAATTAATTGCTTTAGACAACCATTTGCACGTGTTGTATCGAGCTCTTAATCTATGCCTTGTGAAATTCTAATTTATTATTCGCTTAATTTGAAAGAAATTAATGATGTCTAGACAATACGATGAAGAAAATGCTCATTTTCACGTAACATCTCTCCAACTGACCAATACCATTAATCCTATTTGGTTGTAATTCCAACTATATAAATTTAAAATAAACCTTACAGGATAAATTATTTACTTGTCTATTTTTGTCCAACAATACATTGATTAATCATTCGCACGTAAAAATCAATGTCTGTCCAACAACTCGTATAACTTCATTTTCAAAAGAAATAATAAACTTACTTGTTATCAAAAAATCTATTTTGAATGTCCATTATGAACGCTTCAAATGAATTCAAATAAAATAAATTACTGTGACTATATGTGTTGAAGAAATAATGAAAAACTACAATATAACAATTAAAAACTTTAAGAGACCTTCCTTTTGTAAGTGTTTTGAGAAGTTCACCTCTCGGAGGTGTTATCAGAAGTCTACCTGTCGAATCTTGTCTTTGTATTTATAGCGGCAAAAATAAACTATGTTGACCATTGCGCCCTCTAGTCCATGTTTAGGTTGGTACTGGAATACACTTTCCCGTAAAATCGCTGCCCATATGTTGCCGCCTTGATACACGCACACATACACATTTTGTTCTGACAGTTCACAATTTTTCTTAAACGTCAACATAACCTTCCAATTCAAAGATCTCCCCTGCTTTGCACATCATTCCCAACGGTAGGTTTATTCTTGTCACTAATACCATCCTTCTTTGTACTCGTCAATGAACCTATTACCTTGTTCATTGTTCGATACATATTTTTTCTTTCCATTTATTAATGTTATTTTTACTTTTCTTTTAGCCAGATTGTGCCTTGGCAAAATGGGAAACATGTTGAAGATAACCATTATTTTTCTTCCCGTACTGACTGTCCCTGTAGAACACGTCTGTTTCTCCACCGCCTCTCTATCTTCTAACCAAGATCTTTCTGTTGGTGATATGTCAATCTGCAATAGACTTTACACAAGTTTTATATATTTTGTTGTTTTTTGTAGGTCATTCAACCGTACACGTCTGTTTTCAGTCCCTGAAGCATTGTGTTACGAACAAATCATGAACACAGATACCTTTTATTTATTTATAATGTCAGCTTTTAAATACAAAAATATGTCACTGCTGATTGCTTCTATGTTTTACATATTTTTATATCCTTTTTATTAGTCTAGTAGTAAGCTAAGGTAAATTTTATTCTTTAATACTATTTATTTCATAAACATTTTCATAACATTTTATTGCCTTATGCATATAAATTACAATAATTTACTCATTTATATTTCTTGCATATCGTATTTCATTTTTTTTTTATATAATTCTATTGCTTTCACATGACTCATTCTCTTAATTGTTCCATCCATTAACATAACTCTTTCTCTATTGTTTGCCTTCATTTCTCTTTTTGACTTAAACAGCGGTCCATTATTTAGAATGTTTAAAGCAATATTTACGCATTGTATAAAATTAGGTTCCTTCTTTTGATATGTAAACCATACTTTTTGTGTATCTTTTCTACAAAAGAAATATATTACTTATATTTATTTTGTCTTTATTTCATATATTTCTTTATTTAATAAATTTTTATTCTACATCTTTTGTTTTTATATTTATTTAATAAACTTTATTTTGCATATTTCATTATTTACTGGAATAATAAAAATTTGACTATGAGTATGCAACTTTGTATACCTTCATGTAGTTCTTGTTGCATAGTTTTACTCAATAATATCTAAATAGGACTTTTTCTTATTTTTATTTTTATTTCTAAGCTTAAACTAATTCTTAAATCAATCTCTAAAACTATTCTTATTTTACAAGTTTGCGAGGTCACAGCATATCCCTTGGTTATTATATTTTGTCGTGAATCGTCAACAATGATTATTAAAGCATGAACGACACATATAATAACCATTGTGAAAACTCGCACAAATGATTATTAATTTTCTACGTCTATATAATCATAGAGCATAGATATGTGATTAACGATACTTAATGCTAAATTTCTTATAGCTATTGCATTATTTGATGCGTCGCATCTTAAAATAAATTCTTCATTAATATCGGGTAAATTTACTATTAATGTTTTGCAAAAATTCTCTTTCACTTCTTCAAATACTTTGAGAGTTTCAGGAGTCCATTTAAATTTCACTCCCTTCTTTATCATTCTGAAAAGCATGTAAGTTTGATCAGATATTTTCGGAATGAAATGTTTATAATAATTTATCATTCCCAAGAATCCTCTGAGCATTTTTATGTTCTTTGGTCTGGGATACTTTCTTATTGCTTCCAATTTTTCTTCTTCTATTGTGATGGTTTTACCATCTATAATATATCCTAGATAATTTATTTTATTCTTATAAAATTCACATTTTTCAATGTTAACTTTTAAATCGTTTTCTGCTAACGTATTTAAAACCTTTTCTACTGATTCTTTGTGATTCTCTAAATTTTTATTGAATATCAGTATGTCATCCACATAATGAGAAACGTACTCCTCGTGTGGATCTAAAATTTGTTGCATGGCTCTAACCAAAGCGGCTGTCGCTGTTGATAGGCCAAACGGAACGACTCTATACGAATAGACTCATGAATTGAACATAAAGGAACAATACTTCCTTGAGTCCTTGTGTAATGGTACCAGCCAAAAAGAACTCTTCAGATCTATTTTTGTGAACCACCTTGCATCAGTACACCTTGTTAATAAGGTCTCTATACTCTGCGGAGCTTCAAAATTAGGGGAGGTCCTTGAGTTAAGGCCCCTTGCATCAAGACATAAGCGTAATTTTGTTTCTTTCTGATTGCCTGTATTTTTCTTCACTACCACTACTATTGGATTTATAAATGTTGATTCTGTTCTTTCTATAATTTTATTTTTTAACATTTCTTTAATTTCTAATTTGACTTGTTCTCTGTATTTATTGGGGACAGGATAATTTTTAACTTTAAAAGGTTGTGTTTCATCTACCTTTAGCCTGTGTTCATAGCCTTTTGCTAAACCAGGTTTATTATCAAATAACTCTTTATACTTGCTGACAAGATTGCTCACATGGCTTATGTATTGTTTATCGCAATTTAAATTCGTACCATCCCTATATTGCGTGAAGTCCTCACTTTGACGATGCTTCACAGGATGTGCACACTTATTGTCTAATAAACTACTATCCATTTTATTTGTGAGATTTTGTTCAGCATTATTTATATATAAATTATTAATTAATATCTCATCTTCCTGTGTTTCCTTACACCAGGAGATTATTGAATTTTTAATATGAAATGTTTTGTTTTCCATATTTATTTTTGTACCATATTGACTTAAAAAGTCTATCCCCAAAATACAATTGCTGTTCAAATTAGGCACTATTATGAATTCTGTTAATAAATTTAAACTACCTATTCTAACATTTATACAAAAAACTTTATCTATAGTAATGATGTGTTTCTTATTTGCATTTATTAAATTTACTTTTCTTATAGGCATATAATATCCTAACTTTTCTATGTCTTTATCTATAATACTACTATCTAATAAAGATAATTGCGCTCCTGTGTCTAATAATGCTTCTATCTCTTCGTTCCCTATTTTTATTGTTATGTGTGGTAATTCCGTCGTGATTTTCTTTAGATCGTCAAAGTTATATACGTTTTGTACCTTCTTTTTCTTCTTGACTGGCCTTTCTAAAAATCCAACGATGTCGCATTTGAGTATGTAGAATTTACCCATTCTTTATTTGTCGGTAGTTGTCTTGAATCCTTGGGTATTGCACCTTTTGATTCTGTTTTTTTCTTCGTACTTATTTCTTCTTTCTCTTCACTTATTTGAACATTGTTCACTCTTTTTTCCCTCTCGGGGTTTCTTTCTTTCTTCTCATAATTCTGTTCTTTCTCCCTCTCATTTTCATAGTTTCTTGTTTTATTGTATGAATATTGATTGTTCCCATAGCTTGGCTTATTATATGTATTAGGGTTGTTTCCATAATTCCTTTTACCCTGATTTTGATTGTACCCATTATTATTGTACTGTTTATCTTGATTGTAACGAGGTGTCTTGTTTATATGTGGATTATTTCCATTGTTGTCGTTATTATTATCATTTCTGGGTGGATCGTTTGTATATTTGATATTTCCATAACTCCTGTTATTTCCCTTTTCATCCACATCGTCTAATCTCTTGACCAGTTCCAGGAGTGCTTCAATGTTATCAATTCCTTGAAGTGCCACCGCCTGTGTAACGTTGTGGTCAAAGTGTGCTGCTAGCTGTGAAACAATATCACTTTCTTCAATGGTTGGTTGGATGTATTTAAGAAAAGAATATTTTCTTATGATGTAGTTTTCTCTAGAAGATCCAGCTCTGTATTTGCCAAACACTAAATCGTGTCTAATCTTCCTCTGCTGAGTCTGTCCCCAGTACTGTCTCACAAAACGAATCTCAAATTCTTTGAAATCCACTACTTCATCTATTGTCATATCGTACCACTGAAGTGCATAATCCTTCAAACAACCTCTTATGAAATGTAGTTTTGACATCTCATCAGATATTCCCCTCATGTATGTTTTTATCGTTCTCATAAACGCCATTGGATTATCTTTGTAAAATCCTGAGAATTTTGGTATATTCTCTGCGCTATCAGGTATTTGTGTCAAAGATACACTAGGTGTACTAACCCCATGTACTTTGTTCTCTAACCCTTTTATAGTGTTTTCAAAGTTTAAAGTTTTGTTTTGTAGGGTCAACATTGTGTCCGTACAAACACCATATTTTATTTTACAATCTTCCACTTGGTGTGCACATTATTCCCTTTAACTTTATTTTCAAGAGAATTTATTTTCTCATCTACCTTATCGAAACTAGCTTGTGTTTTGGCAGATCTTTCGTTGATTTCTTTTATTAAGAATGTGCTTTTACCTTCACATTTCTTTTCATTAATGTTTATTTGTTTATTTAAAGTTGACACTGACTGTTCTAACTTTAATTCTACATTTGCATTTAGCTCTAAAGTTTCTTTTCTTAATTCCATGAGAACCTTGTCTAATCTTGAGTTTATTTCTATTTTATTTTGTTCTAATCTTTGATTGCTTTCCTCAAATTTCCTGTTCATACTCAAATTATTTTGTTCTAATCTTTGATTGCTCTCTTCAAATTTTTTATTTATACTCAAATTATTTTCTTCTAGTTTTTGATTTATACTTAAATTATTTTCTTCTATTCTGCTGAATAGTTTATTAAAAAGATTCTCAATTTTTTGTTCACCAGTTATGCTACTGATGCTTTCTGTTTGTACGTTGCTATCAAGTGTTTGATCCTCTGATTCAGGTTTTTCTGAATCTGAATCAGAAGATACCGGACGATTGTCCCTGTATTTAGTGAACTGTGAACCTTCACCATCATTTTTATCCTTCTCTGCCATTTTTATTCTATTTCTAACTTATAAATTAATAACTAAACTTATCTAATTAAATACTATTCCTCTTTCTTTATCCCTTTCTAAATAAGAGAAATTCACCAGTAAATGAAAATTAAGGTAATCTGTCTCTAACTTGGACACTGAATAATTATTCTATTTACTAATAAATAAAAAAATGAAACAAACTTTGTACCCATTATTTGTACAAAATAAATTATTATTTTTTTGTTTAAACATTAAAAAAAAACAAAAATTGCATTGCTTCACAACGTTAAATGTTATGTAAATAATTATTGACAAATGAGAAAATGAATACAATGCTCCACTATGTTAAGCAACATTAATTATATATATATATTTTTTTTTTCTTAAACAATTATAAAAAATAATGCATTGCCTCTCTATTTTGGGCGTTAAATAAATACATGATTAATAAACAACAAGAAAAAGGAATACATTGCCCCACTACGTTGAGCGCCATTTTTTATTAATGCTGTGGCATATAAATATTTATTTTAAATAACAATATTGCCATATAATTTATATGCTGTAACAACATACTTTTGTGTGTATTACCACACGTAGGGTATAGTCTTTTGTACACATTATACTCTTTAAATAATTCTTTACACACCAAGAACTTATAATTGGTTTTGTGTTTTATCTTATATTGTTGTATCATGTACCTTATAACTATTGTGGGTCCTGGCAATGTTTGTGGTTCCTTCTTCTTAGCTGATGATTTTTCTCTTGTTCATAATTGGGAAAAGGTAATAGTTTTATTCAAAAAAAAAACTGTATGTCTATTCAACATAATCATGTATTTTTTTTATTTTGTAATTTATGGATTCAAAAGTATAGTTTCCTTTGTATACACACCTTTATGCTCTAAACAAGATACATAATTGAAAAATGCTCATATCATTTATACCTAATGCCGGTTGTAATGTATGTAAATCTTTTGTTTATTTATTTATTCTACCAAACAAAATAAATATTTATCCTGCAAATAAACAAATGTAAACTTTTATTGTACGTTTATGAATATACTTATCGACGTTATAATATTTATGTATAGGCTTCAATTAATTGCTTTAGACAACCATTTGCACGTGTTGTATCGAGCTCTTAATCTATGCCTTGTGAAATTCTAATTTATTATTCGCTTAATTTGAAAGAAATTAATGATGTCTAGACAATACGATGAAGAAAATGCTCATTTTCACGTAACATCTCTCCAACTGACCAACACCATTAATCCTATTTGGTTGTAATTCCAACTATATAAATTTAAAATAAACCTTACAGGATAAATTATTTACTTGTCTATTTTTGTCCAACAATACATTGATTAATCATTCGCACGTAAAAATCAATGTCTGTCCAACAACTCGTATAACTTCATTTTCAAAAGAAATAATAAACTTACTTGTTATCAAAAAATCTATTTTGAATGTCCATTATGAACGCTTCAAATGAATTCAAATAAAATAAATTACTGTGACTATATGTGTTGAAGAAATAATGAAAAACTACAATATAACAATTAAAAACTTTAAGAGACCTTCCTTTTGTAAGTGTTTTGAGAAGTTCACCTCTCGGAGGTGTTATCAGAAGTCTACCTGTCGAATCTTGTCTTTGTATTTATAGCGGCAAAAATAAACTATGTTGACCATTGCGCCCTCTAGTCCATGTTTAGGTTGGTACTGGAATACACTTTCCCGTAAAATCGCTGCCCATATGTTGCCGCCTTGATACACGCACACATACACATTTTGTTCTGACAGTTCACAATTTTTCTTAAACGTCAACATAACCTTCCAATTCAAAGATCTCCCCTGCTTTGCACATCATTCCCAACGGTAGGTTTATTCTTGTCACTAATACCATCCTTCTTTGTACTCGTCAATGAACCTATTACCTTGTTCATTGTTCGATACATATTTTTTCTTTCCATTTATTAATGTTATTTTTACTTTTCTTTTAGCCAGATTGTGCCTTGGCAAAATGGGAAACATGTTGAAGATAACCATTATTTTTCTTCCCGTACTGACTGTCCCTGTAGAACACGTCTGTTTCTCCACCGCCTCTCTATCTTCTAACCAAGATCTTTCTGTTGGTGATATGTCAATCTGCAATAGACTTTACACAAGTTTTATATATTTTGTTGTTTTTTGTAGGTCATTCAACCGTACACGTCTGTTTTCAGTCCCTGAAGCATTGTGTTACGAACAAATCATGAACACAGATACCTTTTATTTATTTATAATGTCAGCTTTTAAATACAAAAATATGTCACTGCTGATTGCTTCTATGTTTTACATATTTTTATATCCTTTTTATTAGTCTAGTAGTAAGCTAAGGTAAATTTTATTCTTTAATACTATTTATTTCATAAACATTTTCATAACATTTTATTGCCTTATGCATATAAATTACAATAATTTACTCATTTATATTTCTTGCATATCGTATTTCATTTTTTTTTTATATAATTCTATTGCTTTCACATGACTCATTCTCTTAATTGTTCCATCCATTAACATAACTCTTTCTCTATTGTTTGCCTTCATTTCTCTTTTTGACTTAAACAGCGGTCCATTATTTAGAATGTTTAAAGCAATATTTACGCATTGTATAAAATTAGGTTCCTTCTTTTGATATGTAAACCATACTTTTTGTGTATCTTTTCTACAAAAGAAATATATTACTTATATTTATTTTGTCTTTATTTCATATATTTCTTTATTTAATAAATTTTTATTCTACATCTTTTGTTTTTATATTTATTTAATAAACTTTATTTTGCATATTTCATTATTTACTGGAATAATAAAAATTTGACTATGAGTATGCAACTTTGTATACCTTCATGTAGTTCTTGTTGCATAGTTTTACTCAATAATATCTAAATAGGACTTTTTCTTATTTTTATTTTTATTTCTAAGCTTAAACTAATTCTTAAATCAATCTCTAAAACTATTCTTATTTTACAAGTTTGCGAGGTCACAGCATATCCCTTGGTTATTATATTTTGTCGTGAATCGTCAACAATGATTATTAAAGCATGAACGACACATATAATAACCATTGTGAAAACTCGCACAAATGATTATTAATTTTCTACGTCTATATAATCATAGAGCATAGATATGTGATTAACGATACTTAATGCTAAATTTCTTATAGCTATTGCATTATTTGATGCGTCGCATCTTAAAATAAATTCTTCATTAATATCGGGTAAATTTACTATTAATGTTTTGCAAAAATTCTCTTTCACTTCTTCAAATACTTTGAGAGTTTCAGGAGTCCATTTAAATTTCACTCCCTTCTTTATCATTCTGAAAAGCATGTAAGTTTGATCAGATATTTTCGGAATGAAATGTTTATAATAATTTATCATTCCCAAGAATCCTCTGAGCATTTTTATGTTCTTTGGTCTGGGATACTTTCTTATTGCTTCCAATTTTTCTTCTTCTATTGTGATGGTTTTACCATCTATAATATATCCTAGATAATTTATTTTATTCTTATAAAATTCACATTTTTCAATGTTAACTTTTAAATCGTTTTCTGCTAACGTATTTAAAACCTTTTCTACTGATTCTTTGTGATTCTCTAAATTTTTATTGAATATCAGTATGTCATCCACATAATGAGAAACGTACTCCTCGTGTGGATCTAAAATTTGTTGCATGGCTCTAACCAAAGCGGCTGTCGCTGTTGATAGGCCAAACGGAACGACTCTATACGAATAGACTCATGAATTGAACATAAAGGAACAATACTTCCTTGAGTCCTTGTGTAATGGTACCAGCCAAAAAGAACTCTTCAGATCTATTTTTGTGAACCACCTTGCATCAGTACACCTTGTTAATAAGGTCTCTATACTCTGCGGAGCTTCAAAATTAGGGGAGGTCCTTGAGTTAAGGCCCCTTGCATCAAGACATAAGCGTAATTTTGTTTCTTTCTGATTGCCTGTATTTTTCTTCACTACCACTACTATTGGATTTATAAATGTTGATTCTGTTCTTTCTATAATTTTATTTTTTAACATTTCTTTAATTTCTAATTTGACTTGTTCTCTGTATTTATTGGGGACAGGATAATTTTTAACTTTAAAAGGTTGTGTTTCATCTACCTTTAGCCTGTGTTCATAGCCTTTTGCTAAACCAGGTTTATTATCAAATAACTCTTTATACTTGCTGACAAGATTGCTCACATGGCTTATGTATTGTTTATCGCAATTTAAATTCGTACCATCCCTATATTGCGTGAAGTCCTCACTTTGACGATGCTTCACAGGATGTGCACACTTATTGTCTAATAAACTACTATCCATTTTATTTGTGAGATTTTGTTCAGCATTATTTATATATAAATTATTAATTAATATCTCATCTTCCTGTGTTTCCTTACACCAGGAGATTATTGAATTTTTAATATGAAATGTTTTGTTTTCCATATTTATTTTTGTACCATATTGACTTAAAAAGTCTATCCCCAAAATACAATTGCTGTTCAAATTAGGCACTATTATGAATTCTGTTAATAAATTTAAACTACCTATTCTAACATTTATACAAAAAACTTTATCTATAGTAATGATGTGTTTCTTATTTGCATTTATTAAATTTACTTTTCTTATAGGCATATAATATCCTAACTTTTCTATGTCTTTATCTATAATACTACTATCTAATAAAGATAATTGCGCTCCTGTGTCTAATAATGCTTCTATCTCTTCGTTCCCTATTTTTATTGTTATGTGTGGTAATTCCGTCGTGATTTTCTTTAGATCGTCAAAGTTATATACGTTTTGTACCTTCTTTTTCTTCTTGACTGGCCTTTCTAAAAATCCAACGATGTCGCATTTGAGTATGTAGAATTTACCCATTCTTTATTTGTCGGTAGTTGTCTTGAATCCTTGGGTATTGCACCTTTTGATTCTGTTTTTTTCTTCGTACTTATTTCTTCTTTCTCTTCACTTATTTGAACATTGTTCACTCTTTTTTCCCTCTCGGGGTTTCTTTCTTTCTTCTCATAATTCTGTTCTTTCTCCCTCTCATTTTCATAGTTTCTTGTTTTATTGTATGAATATTGATTGTTCCCATAGCTTGGCTTATTATATGTATTAGGGTTGTTTCCATAATTCCTTTTACCCTGATTTTGATTGTACCCATTATTATTGTACTGTTTATCTTGATTGTAACGAGGTGTCTTGTTTATATGTGGATTATTTCCATTGTTGTCGTTATTATTATCATTTCTGGGTGGATCGTTTGTATATTTGATATTTCCATAACTCCTGTTATTTCCCTTTTCATCCACATCGTCTAATCTCTTGACCAGTTCCAGGAGTGCTTCAATGTTATCAATTCCTTGAAGTGCCACCGCCTGTGTAACGTTGTGGTCAAAGTGTGCTGCTAGCTGTGAAACAATATCACTTTCTTCAATGGTTGGTTGGATGTATTTAAGAAAAGAATATTTTCTTATGATGTAGTTTTCTCTAGAAGATCCAGCTCTGTATTTGCCAAACACTAAATCGTGTCTAATCTTCCTCTGCTGAGTCTGTCCCCAGTACTGTCTCACAAAACGAATCTCAAATTCTTTGAAATCCACTACTTCATCTATTGTCATATCGTACCACTGAAGTGCATAATCCTTCAAACAACCTCTTATGAAATGTAGTTTTGACATCTCATCAGATATTCCCCTCATGTATGTTTTTATCGTTCTCATAAACGCCATTGGATTATCTTTGTAAAATCCTGAGAATTTTGGTATATTCTCTGCGCTATCAGGTATTTGTGTCAAAGATACACTAGGTGTACTAACCCCATGTACTTTGTTCTCTAACCCTTTTATAGTGTTTTCAAAGTTTAAAGTTTTGTTTTGTAGGGTCAACATTGTGTCCGTACAAACACCATATTTTATTTTACAATCTTCCACTTGGTGTGCACATTATTCCCTTTAACTTTATTTTCAAGAGAATTTATTTTCTCATCTACCTTATCGAAACTAGCTTGTGTTTTGGCAGATCTTTCGTTGATTTCTTTTATTAAGAATGTGCTTTTACCTTCACATTTCTTTTCATTAATGTTTATTTGTTTATTTAAAGTTGACACTGACTGTTCTAACTTTAATTCTACATTTGCATTTAGCTCTAAAGTTTCTTTTCTTAATTCCATGAGAACCTTGTCTAATCTTGAGTTTATTTCTATTTTATTTTGTTCTAATCTTTGATTGCTTTCCTCAAATTTCCTGTTCATACTCAAATTATTTTGTTCTAATCTTTGATTGCTCTCTTCAAATTTTTTATTTATACTCAAATTATTTTCTTCTAGTTTTTGATTTATACTTAAATTATTTTCTTCTATTCTGCTGAATAGTTTATTAAAAAGATTCTCAATTTTTTGTTCACCAGTTATGCTACTGATGCTTTCTGTTTGTACGTTGCTATCAAGTGTTTGATCCTCTGATTCAGGTTTTTCTGAATCTGAATCAGAAGATACCGGACGATTGTCCCTGTATTTAGTGAACTGTGAACCTTCACCATCATTTTTATCCTTCTCTGCCATTTTTATTCTATTTCTAACTTATAAATTAATAACTAAACTTATCTAATTAAATACTATTCCTCTTTCTTTATCCCTTTCTAAATAAGAGAAATTCACCAGTAAATGAAAATTAAGGTAATCTGTCTCTAACTTGGACACTGAATAATTATTCTATTTACTAATAAATAAAAAAATGAAACAAACTTTGTACCCATTATTTGTACAAAATAAATTATTATTTTTTTGTTTAAACATTAAAAAAAAACAAAAATTGCATTGCTTCACAACGTTAAATGTTATGTAAATAATTATTGACAAATGAGAAAATGAATACAATGCTCCACTATGTTAAGCAACATTAATTATATATATATATTTTTTTTTTCTTAAACAATTATAAAAAATAATGCATTGCCTCTCTATTTTGGGCGTTAAATAAATACATGATTAATAAACAACAAGAAAAAGGAATACATTGCCCCACTACGTTGAGCGCCATTTTTTATTAATGCTGTGGCATATAAATATTTATTTTAAATAACAATATTGCCATATAATTTATATGCTGTAACAACATACTTTTGTGTGTATTACCACACGTAGGGTATAGTCTTTTGTACACATTATACTCTTTAAATAATTCTTTACACACCAAGAACTTATAATTGGTTTTGTGTTTTATCTTATATTGTTGTATCATGTACCTTATAACTATTGTGGGTCCTGGCAATGTTTGTGGTTCCTTCTTCTTAGCTGATGATTTTTCTCTTGTTCATAATTGGGAAAAGGTAATAGTTTTATTCAAAAAAAAAACTGTATGTCTATTCAACATAATCATGTATTTTTTTTATTTTGTAATTTATGGATTCAAAAGTATAGTTTCCTTTGTATACACACCTTTATGCTCTAAACAAGATACATAATTGAAAAATGCTCATATCATTTATACCTAATGCCGGTTGTAATGTATGTAAATCTTTTGTTTATTTATTTATTCTACCAAACAAAATAAATATTTATCCTGCAAATAAACAAATGTAAACTTTTATTGTACGTTTATGAATATACTTATCGATGTTATAATATTTATGTATAGGCTTCAATTAATTGCTTTAGACAACCATTTGCACGTGTTGTATCGAGCTCTTAATCTATGCCTTGTGAAATTCTAATTTATTATTCGCTTAATTTGAAAGAAATTAATGATGTCTAGACAATACGATGAAGAAAATGCTCATTTTCACGTAACATCTCTCCAACTGACCAACACCATTAATCCTATTTGGTTGTAATTCCAACTATATAAATTTAAAATAAACCTTACAGGATAAATTATTTACTTGTCTATTTTTGTCCAACAATACATTGATTAATCATTCGCACGTAAAAATCAATGTCTGTCCAACAACTCGTATAACTTCATTTTCAAAAGAAATAATAAACTTACTTGTTATCAAAAAATCTATTTTGAATGTCCATTATGAACGCTTCAAATGAATTCAAATAAAATAAATTACTGTGACTATATGTGTTGAAGAAATAATGAAAAACTACAATATAACAATTAAAAACTTTAAGAGACCTTCCTTTTGTAAGTGTTTTGAGAAGTTCACCTCTCGGAGGTGTTATCAGAAGTCTACCTGTCGAATCTTGTCTTTGTATTTATAGCGGCAAAAATAAACTATGTTGACCATTGCGCCCTCTAGTCCATGTTTAGGTTGGTACTGGAATACACTTTCCCGTAAAATCGCTGCCCATATGTTGCCGCCTTGATACACGCACACATACACATTTTGTTCTGACAGTTCACAATTTTTCTTAAACGTCAACATAACCTTCCAATTCAAAGATCTCCCCTGCTTTGCACATCATTCCCAACGGTAGGTTTATTCTTGTCACTAATACCATCCTTCTTTGTACTCGTCAATGAACCTATTACCTTGTTCATTGTTCGATACATATTTTTTCTTTCCATTTATTAATGTTATTTTTACTTTTCTTTTAGCCAGATTGTGCCTTGGCAAAATGGGAAACATGTTGAAGATAACCATTATTTTTCTTCCCGTACTGACTGTCCCTGTAGAACACGTCTGTTTCTCCACCGCCTCTCTATCTTCTAACCAAGATCTTTCTGTTGGTGATATGTCAATCTGCAATAGACTTTACACAAGTTTTATATATTTTGTTGTTTTTTGTAGGTCATTCAACCGTACACGTCTGTTTTCAGTCCCTGAAGCATTGTGTTACGAACAAATCATGAACACAGATACCTTTTATTTATTTATAATGTCAGCTTTTAAATACAAAAATATGTCACTGCTGATTGCTTCTATGTTTTACATATTTTTATATCCTTTTTATTAGTCTAGTAGTAAGCTAAGGTAAATTTTATTCTTTAATACTATTTATTTCATAAACATTTTCATAACATTTTATTGCCTTATGCATATAAATTACAATAATTTACTCATTTATATTTCTTGCATATCGTATTTCATTTTTTTTTTATATAATTCTATTGCTTTCACATGACTCATTCTCTTAATTGTTCCATCCATTAACATAACTCTTTCTCTATTGTTTGCCTTCATTTCTCTTTTTGACTTAAACAGCGGTCCATTATTTAGAATGTTTAAAGCAATATTTACGCATTGTATAAAATTAGGTTCCTTCTTTTGATATGTAAACCATACTTTTTGTGTATCTTTTCTACAAAAGAAATATATTACTTATATTTATTTTGTCTTTATTTCATATATTTCTTTATTTAATAAATTTTTATTCTACATCTTTTGTTTTTATATTTATTTAATAAACTTTATTTTGCATATTTCATTATTTACTGGAATAATAAAAATTTGACTATGAGTATGCAACTTTGTATACCTTCATGTAGTTCTTGTTGCATAGTTTTACTCAATAATATCTAAATAGGACTTTTTCTTATTTTTATTTTTATTTCTAAGCTTAAACTAATTCTTAAATCAATCTCTAAAACTATTCTTATTTTACAAGTTTGCGAGGTCACAGCAATATGTTCTATTTACAGTAAAATAGATTTCTCCATAAATTTAAATCTATCAAAGAAACGAGATATGAAAAAGGATTAAGTACGCAGAATGGAGGAAAAGGAGAGGAAATTAAAATACAATATAATAGAACTTTCTAATGTATTTACCTGCAACCCTAATACAATTTTCATATCCTTCAATTAGCTGTGGTATGCCTTCATAAAAAAATGTTTTATCTTTGTTTGAAAAATACATCAAAACTAGGTAGGGCCTTAATCCTCTTCATGACTAGTAAATTTCTTTCATTTTAGGAAAGAGGTAAAAATGCAGCCAGGTTTCCACTATGTGATTCAAAATATCGAAACCCACTTTATGCTAGGCAACCACTACGATAGGCTGCCTCGGCCGTAAGTCCTCTTCAAGTGATTCCCTACCTTGCTGAAAGAGACTATCACTTAAAAACTGTAGGTTTACTCGGGCAAGGATACCCGGAAACCTATGACATTCCTTTCAGTATGGAAGACCAGACTTTCTTTGTTTTGAAAAGAACTTGTTAACGGCGCTATACTAGGTTTTTGCCGTACGTAACTCTTTATTTCCGTTTAAGTAGGTCGGCGATAATTTAAAGACTACTTACGCGATTATGTTAAAACTTTATATTTATACTAATAACCGTTCTGGTATTAGTATATCTGATAATAATACCATGTTCTGAAATAGCTAGAAATCCTGAAGGTTCGAACAGTTTTGAAATTGGAATTTTAGGGGAACTGGTACTACCAACATTAGTAATAGAATTATTAAAAAACACCAAACTAATGTAAACAAATATCAATCGTAATGAACATTAAATGTTACTGCGTCTGCATCGAACCACCAAAATTGCGACAGGATTTAAAAAATAATGAAGACGTTGTTTAGAAGAAATACATTTTTCTAAATTTTGAAATGGATATTTCTTAGAAGCCGGGTAAATAAAACAAGGATTTTTAACACAAGCTGTAATAATTGGCATTTATATTAAATGCACACACACATCAATAAATATGTATTACATAACTATAAAATCAACAATCATAATAGATTTAAACAAATATGTTACAATACATTTGCACTGTTCGATGCCAGTTCCTTTTCTTTTCGTTTACTTATTCATTTAAAGATTATGTCCAAGATATTTTTTTAAGATTATTTTTAATCTGTAAAGTAGTACACTCTTTTAATCCCTTTTGAAATGTATTAAAAATTGAAGCCTTTTTGGTCATTTGAATTGATACCGACATGATTTGGTATTTACATCAATCAGACTCTGAATGTTTTCCGTCATACAAGTCTAGGTGTAACATAAACTTGCAATTTATGTTTAGTTTCATGACGTGACATGCTGATACAGATACATAGATATAAGATTGTTCGGATATCTAATATATTAATATCACAGAAGCACTTGCTAGGGTCAAGAACATGGTAGTAACTGAAGTAATTTCTAAAACAATAAACCACCCTTTGAAGAAATTTGAATGTTTAATTACATACTTATGGCTGTTTACTTTGGCTATTGCAAAATTGATATTAAGAGTGTGAATAAAAACAAGTATAAAAAAAATTAAAAGTAAGTTTGACGATCGGAATCACACCAACATTCTAATATTACAAATTAAATAAAAAACAAAAACAAACAGGTGCTTGACGGACAACTTAAAAACTAACCTACAACAACTTCAATCTCTCAAGTTCAACCTAAATACGATAAACATAACCAGAAAAATGCGAAAGCGATACGAATGACAATTACGCATGCTACGGATTTATCAGAATTTCAAATACCAGCCCACCATCAAGAATTGTAAGAACTGTTCTGAGCGGTTCTTGAATTACAAGTTCTGAAGAACCGAATATTGAAGTAATATTTCTCAGATTTTATAGTTACAGAACTGCCTTTTTTCAAATGACATGCGCACTAATTCTAGAACCGTTCAGAATTGCTTTTACCATATTTTGCCGCACTCCTGTGACGAGGCCGCGGCGCACAGCATGGAAATCACTGGAGTAGATTATTGAAAGATAGGAAATGATATAACCACATCCAAGCCGTTATTCTCCCAACCTTTGTCTAAACTTCTTACTGCTAAGGTATACAATTTTTATATACTTAAAGGGATCTGTGAATCTATCTTTATGTACAGTGACTTAATTAGAGGGTTAATTTTTAATAAATTTTGTGAATTAAAAATTTACTATTATAGAGAAGTGATCTCTATTGAGCGATGAGCGTTAACAGAGGTTTTACTGTATATTAAATATCGATCGAAATTTTACGGATATAACATCTATGTACAGTATATTGACAAGAGGATGTACACACATATTTTTCCCTGCAATATTTTCGTTTTCATTATTGAGGAGGAGCAACATTCGATTCCCATAAACACGTAATGAAATCTTGCCGCATCAGTGAATAACACTATCGAGTTGTTTGTGCATACTATTTCAATATTTACCTAGAAATTCCGTTGTATGTTTGTTCGACATCAATGTAAATATTTTTCTGCGTTCTGGGGATAGAAAGGATCGATGAAATTATTGTTCTTCAGGTGTATTGTACGCTCGTTTCAGTTGATCGCTATTATTAGACTAAATAAAATATTTAGAGTTAGTTACATACTTACTTCATCCTTTTAGTTACAATGGAATTTTTTGGAAAAAAAAATATGTCATTCATTGATTTAAATTTTTGGCTTATGTACAAAGCTATTATTTTTTATTTATTCAGTTAAGAGTATTTAAATTTTAATTAATAGTTAGCTATTTTTATATTCAATGCCGATTGGAGAATATCTATCCATCTATTATTTCTTTCGCGCCCATCAAAGCTTGCGTAATTGAGAAAACATTAAATTAAGGATTGTATATTATGTTGGAGACATTAAAGACGCTTAGTGGAACGGCCAGTTACGAGTAAATTATTATAATGTGTGGAAATAAAGTAAGGGATAAAGGCTTTAACTTCGTTAATATTCACTTTTTGAAAAAAAATCGAAGGGGTATAGCGATTTTAAATAAGGGGAATATTTTCATAGCATTTTCGGTTTCTTATGTCATTTTTTTGACGTTAAGACGTGATCGACTTTTTAAACGGCAACATATTTTTCTTTAATTGATTTTGATAGTACACTTTAATTCCCTATCCAACGGTATAAAATTTGTAATATGTTATATTTGAAAAAAATCAGAAAAAGAGTCTTAAAGATCAAATATTAAAAATTCATTATATTAGAATAATTTACCTTTTGCAAACTATTTTATTAATAAAAATAGTACTATTGAGCCAGAGACAGAGAATTGAAGTATTCCAATGGAATGGCCGGCTAGATCTCCAGATCTAACATCATTAGATTTCTTTCTCTTCTTCTTCTTCTTCTTCACGAAAGCTAACAGCTTGTTTCACCCATTCCCATTCCTCTTTTCCCGTTCTTGCGATATTGATGTCCAACTATCCCTCCATCTCTTTGGTGGTCTTCCTGGGGGTCGTGTGGACGCTGGTTTTCCATCCCTTGCAATCCTTGCCATTCTATCACTAGTCATGCGCGACACATGTTCATTCCAAAATCTCTTCCTCTCGCGACTCCAGCTCACTACATCCTCCACTTGACACTCCTCTCTGATCTCCTCACTCCTCCTCTGGTCTCTAAGTGTGTTCCCCGTCATTGCCCTTAGTACCCTCATTTCACTTGCACGTGCCATTCTTTTTGTTTCCGCCGTGTACGCTCTTGTTTCGGCTGTGTATGTCGTCACAGGCCTGACGCATGCTTTGTAAATCCTTACTTTGCTCGCTGTTGACATACTTTTATTTTTCCAAATGATGTCCCTCAGTCCGCCCGCTATTCTCGTTGCTTTGTTCATTTGGTGTCTTACGATCTCTTTCAAGCTCCCGTATGGCGAGATCATGGTGCCCAGATAGTTGAATTCGAACACTTGTTGGATGTTCCTCTCGTTCACTTGAAGCTTGCATCGTCGCGGTTCCCTGGCTATTACCATGCTTTTCGTTTTGGATGTCGATATTTCCATATTACACTTCTTCGCTTCTATGTTGAATGTTTGTAGTAACCACTGCAATCCATCTTCGTCCTCCGCAAACAACACCGCGTCATCCGCATAGCAGAGTATTTTTATAAATTTGTTTCCCATTTTATAGCCATAATTAATCTTCCGTACGCCTTCTATTATCTTATCCATTATCCTATTGAAAAGCAATGGGCTGAGGCTATCCCCCTGTCTAACCCCTGCATTGACTTTTATTTCTTCGGTCGTAGCTGTTCTTGTTTTAATTACGGTGGTGTTGGCTTTATTAAGTTGTTTGATCGTTTCTACTATGGTTGGGTGGACTTTCCTTCGCCTCAGTTCATCAACAACATCCTCCAGTTGTATCCTGTCATGACAGATTACTTTCTATGGGGGTATTTTAAAAGTAAATTGCATGAAAATTAACCTAATACTTTATAAGATCTCAAGCAGTGAATTCGACATGAAATTTGATTAATATCAGCTCAAACTATTCAGAATGTGATAGATGAGTTTTATAATCGTCTTGGAAATTGTCAAATGGTACAGGGTCATCATTTTGAACACTTAATGTAAATGTAATGTAAACAGTGTTATTTCTGTGTTTAATGTTATTGTTAGAGTCGTTTTTCCTGCTTAATCAATTTAATTTTAATGTGATTATTAATTTTGAATAGAGTAGATAGTAAATTTATAGTTCGATTTTCCACATTTTTATAATTTTATAATGAAAACGAATGCCGTCAATCTTTCCATCAAATTTATGTGACTAGATTCGTTTTATGAATTTTCAATATTTTAAATTTAAAACGCGTTCTCTCAATTTTCTTCAAATATAACATACTAAAAATTGTATGCCTTTGGTTGGATAGGAAATTAAAGTTACTTTCGAAATCAATTAAAAATTATAGGTTGTCTTTTAAAAAAAAAGTCGGTAACGTCATAACACGAAGAACAAATGACGTAAGAAACTGAACATGTAATGAGAATATTTCTCTTAGTTAAAATCACTATACCCCTTCCAGATTTTTTAAAAAAATGAATATTAACGAAGTTAATATCTTTATCCGTTACTTGATTTCGACAATGTATATTCTAAGTTTCTTGATTTATTTTAATTATATAAAACAGTGTAATTAACTTCTAAATAACTAATATTCAGCAAAAGCATATCAAACGTAACAAATAAATAGCTAAGCTAAAATACAGGTAATAATAAAAGTAAATTGGGCCTAAAACATACAAATATTCGATAGGCGAAGTTACTCTAATATTGACTAAAAAATAGTTGAGAATTTTTTTTAAGACACGCGTTCAATCTTGTAAATTAGCTAAATGAAGCTCGAAGGTCGACTGCTATCGAATTGGTGGTTTGCTATTAAAATAACTAAATAAAATTTATAAAAACTTATTAAAAAGTTATCGTTAATGAATATCTACACTTTTATATCAAGTCAGTACGATTTAATTAGTAGATTCGTGTAGAAAAACCGATATTCTGATCAGTTGAATTTCTCTATCAAACAAGGAATCCAGTGCTGCTTTTCCTGAACTTGCAAGGACCAGATCTTGCTTATTCATATTCTACTGCAATTTGGAAATCCATACTCTTCTGACACAAACAGCTTTCCTGTCCACGAATCATTTGGATATCCGGATGTTGAGCAACCCTAGGCAACACATCCTGTTCCTAATATGATTCATTGTTTGCATTGATATTTCCGTTCATTTGTAGCAAATTTGGTTTTTTGCCCCCCCCCCCCTGCAAATAATTTCAGTTTGACAACGTACTTGTTTATTTGTACTCATATAATTCTAAAATACATGTAAAAATAGTAATAGAAGGCGGAAGGGAGAAAGGAAAAATGAAAAGGGAACTATAAATAAAACGAAAAATATAATTTACACATACACAATTTTGAAATACATGTGAAAATGATAGAGTTGGGGAGAGGAGGCAGAACAAAGCAAATAAGGAATTAAAACAGCAAAATAAAAACAAACACACCTAGAAAACTTTCTATTACAGTACGTACTTAATGACTGATGGCTTTTGTATAATTTTAAAAGAGATGTTAAAAGGCCAACAAAATAAACTACGATTCTATAAATTATTTCCATTAGTTACGCATTTTGTTACTGATTTTCGTATAATGTTTAAATGAAATAAGTTTAAAATTATTATCTAACAATAACAATTTTCATTGATACTCTACTAGTGTTATAATCCTAGTGACTCCTAGTATAAAGTCTCATTATTTAACCATTACTAAACAATAGACATGAAAGAGAACGACATGAGAGCGAATGAAGGTCATAATTGAATATCGAAACTTCTATTTGGGGTAACTTTTTCTCTTGTCATGTGTCATTTCGTTCACAATCCATTTCCCGGGGAGACTCTTGCAAATGTCAAGTTGAAAAGTAGCTACTATATAATATACACTGTCAGGGAAAGACAAAAAATACGCACATATACGAAAGAGCACGTCTGTTTCTCTATTTTATTACTATATAAAGGTAATGGAAAATTTATTTCGGAGGCGACTTTTAGCCAGTAAGAATGAGAATATGCATGTGGATGTTAACATTAAATACGTTGTGAAAAAACTTATTCATTAGACATTACCATATAGGAAATAAAATAAAAAAATCTATATATGATTGACAGTTTTTTATATTAGGACCAGTTTGTTTAACTCCGATTAAAACGCCATTAGACGTAATCATAGATAAAACACTGGTTATTACAAATTTGTGTTTTAATTAAATAGTACTAACCGGTGCACTGGTTAGTACTAATAATTCATTAAGAACGTCCTTAATCTAAGAAATTTTAAACAGTGTGTTTGAGTACAGTAATTAGAAATACTTAAACATGCGCATAATCTAAGAAATTTAAATTTTTATTATTACCGTCAGCGTTTATGTTTTCGTTTGCATTTTTTTGCTGTATGAAAGTATTTTTTAAACAAATAGATGTAATTATGTTTTTATAATGGATATAATTGTTTCCACCTTAAGTCTTAGTTCAGCTCTCTTCGTTCTTTTTGTTAATGGTCTATTAAGATCTTTAACCCGTTCAATACTTATCTATACGGATGCTGTAAAAATCCATTTATCAATAAAATTTTGGCTTGCTATGGTTCAGTTATAATTTATTTTTGCAGTGAAGTGCTGGGTACAAATAATACTGAATGTCAATATGTGCTATTCTTTCTAATAATATAAGAAATCGTAAAATCTATTATGTTATTCCAGTCTTAATTTTGTCCTTACTAAAGAAAATAATTTAAATGCCTCGGTATTTTCATTGATTCACCTTTAAGTTTTGCACAGCATATTATCGTCAACATTTGCCTTTCTGCTTCCAAAAGCATCAGTTTTGTTTCACGTACATGTAAAACTTTTATTAATATAACGCTCCTTGTAACCTTGTTCTATCGTTTGTTTCTGAGTAAAGCAGAATATAGCGCACCAGTGTGGTTGCCAACAACTTTTCAAAAATACCTATTCTAAGCGTAATATGGTTTATGGTTCATTAATAGAAAGGCATGAATTGCAGTCAGTGAAGCATCGCAGTGACAGTTTCGATGCAAGATTTATGTGGAAGATTATTTATGGCCACGTTGATTCTCCTTACTTACTTTGCTGTATCTATTCTATTATAACCCGTATATAGCCTCTCACCCCTCTCTTATTTTTTCTTACGTTTTCCAAGAATTAACTTATTACATGGTTATCCACTCGTTTTATGGTCTGGGGGATTTTTTCTACGATTGTATTGCTTTTAATTCCATTAATCAATTATGTTATTTTTTGACTATACTTTTCGACTTTGTATTTTAACATAGCATTTTTACTTTACTTTACATGTGTATGTTCATCTTCTATTTGTTCTGTAACTGGTCTACCGTTGGACAATAAAACATATCATTATAATTATTAGAGCGCGGACATGACCGGTTTAAACTACGACGAAGTTACAATGGAGCAAAGAAATAATGTAAACAACACACGCTTACTCTGAATAGCACTAATTCATATGGTGAACTGCAACATCTGTTTACGCTCGAGAAGTGCCCGAGAATGTGAGCAAAAAATGCCCATAAAATAAGGAATTTATGAGTAAAATCCTTTTTTCATTGGCGTAGATAGGAGCGTGAGGGGTTTTTAAAATTTATTATATTTACCTTATATTTCGAATGAGAAATAAAATTTTTATTCATACTTACGTTAGTTTCGTTTTTTTTCATTGCTTTGACTGTTAATTACGTAATTTTTGTAATAGTCTGGCTAATACCGGTTTATTGAATCGACTTCTCCCAATTATCTAGACGTAAATCTGCAATGGATTTCGTTTAGTTTTAATAACATACGCGTACATTTTTAGTTATCATTTATTTAGATCTAGAACGTTGTTTATGTTACTTTTTCTGATATGAAAATGAGTTGTAAGTGATTCCGAAATTTGTTACAAAGTCTCTAAAATATCGTTACAGAATGCCAAAATATCACACGTTCGTCACTTAGCTTTGCTAAAACATACACAGAAATAGTTTTTATGCAGAGAATTTCGATAGTTTACAAAATTTTGTTACATGTTTAAATAACGCTGCTCGAAATATGCAAAGAACTAACACAAATCCCAAATTTATAAAATCAGTTGTTATTCATTCAGGAACACTTTGGAAATTTGCCTAAACTAATCACACATTTTGAAAATTGAAATCTCAAATTAAAAGATGGATTAACCACATTAGACGTGGGCTATTAATAATTTCAGAAGTATTCCAAGTGACTTCGGTTGTGGCCTTTGGCAAAAGTTAGACTCAGTTTTTAATAGAAATCCAGATTTAATAACATTGCGGCAAGTGTGTATGCTAAATACGCTGAAATAAAAGAATATTTCCAGTACGCACCTATAACCAGTTGCGATATAGAAAGGACGTTTTCTATCTACAAGGATGTACTTAATTCAAAGAGAACAAGTCTTACAGAAGAGAAAATGAACAAATAATAAGGTATTTTGTATTTTATACATCACCAGCCACTTATTATCCAATTATATAAATAAAATGAAAACCTCTTTAAAAATACAACATTTCAATAGTGCGCCCATGGGCGATGAGTCATCAACCGTACGTGTCCGCGCCCTAATAATTATCATATTATTATTATTATTATTAGATATTTCTTTTCGCCATGAGTAAAGGCACTAGCAGATCGCTTATATATGCTGCATGACATGGAAAGTGCAACACCAAGAATGGGTGCGAATTTTTTGACCAAACTTTGTAGAAACGTATAACTAGTCAAAAGCAATAATTGATTAAAATTTTGTTGCGATAGATCAAGTGGTCATGACACATCTGACACTTCATTCAGTTTTCGCTGACATTAATGTGTGGTGTATTAATTGTTTGTTTGAAATTAATTTTAACGGTGTTGTCTTATTATACCTTTGTTTAACGTGTTTAGGAGTTTTATTATGCCTAGAGTGCGGCAACGTGGAAATTATCGCCAATTAAGCGAATTCGACAGAGGTCGAATTGTTGGTTTGTGAGAAGGTGGTTTTTCATACAGGGAAATTGCAAATCGCCTTAACCGGAACCAATCCACCATTATGCGCTGTTATCAATCATGGACTAGGGAAGGTCAGGAAAGACGCCAAAGAGGAACCGGAGGCCGAAGAAGAACTAATGAGATACAGGACCGCCGCCTTCGCTTAATGGCACTAAGAGACAGGTTTTCCAGTACCAGATCAATTGCTGACGTTTGGTTAGGTAATATTGGTCGTCCTGTAACCCTTCGAACCGTTTATCGTCGAATTAGGGGTTTCGGCTTACAATCTTCTCGTCCACATCTTATGTTACCACTTACGGCTCAACACCGACAGCAACGTTTGGAGTGGTGTAGATTGCGACTGCACTGGAACGTGGAGTGGCACAGGGTGGTATTCAGTGATGAATCTCGATTTTGTCTAAGGATGCATGATGGCCGTATCAGGGTCAGACGAAGACGTGGGGAACGTCGTGATATTCACTTTTCCGTTGAAAGGCATGTGCATCGAGCAGTGGGTGTTATGGTATGGGCTGCTATAGCATATGGGAGTAGGTCTCAATTGGTGTTCATCCAAACCACCATGAACGCCCAGCGTTACATTGATGAGGTGGTAGAACCCCATATTTTACCATATCTTCAAACGCTCGAAGACCCACTTTTCCAGCAGGATAATGCCCCTCCCCACGTAGCGAGAATTTCTATAAATCGCTTGGAAGAGGCTCATGTCAATATCTTGCCATGGCCACCCAAATCCCCCGACCTCTCGCCAATAGAACATGTGTGGGACATTATGGGACGAAAACTTATGAATTTAGCCAATCCCCCGCAGACACTAATAGCTCTCCGGCATGAATTACAGGTTGCTTGGGACACCATGCCCCAAGAGGATATCGACCACCTAGTCGAATCAATGCCACGAAGAGTGAGGGAGTGTGACACTAATAGGGGCGGTTCAACACATTATTAATAAAAATTATGTTAAATTGTGTTAGTCTTTTGTTTTTTTCTTTGAAATTTTAATCAATTATTGCCTTTGACTAGTTATACGTTTCTACCAAGTTTGTGTTGCAGTTTCCATGTCATGCAGTATATACAATGGCTGAGACGTATAAACAAGGCCCTCATGTAGACCTTAGCTCATTGAGTTGAAATTTCTGAATTGGTTTCCTCACCAGCTATATACTAGAGTAACAGGCCATAGATACAAATTCATTTTAGTATGGATTTGTAAATCAACATTTATTTTGAATTGTTATTTGTGATTTCGTTCAATTGGACAACACTGTACCGTGAATTTATCTACTCTCCAACTAATAACTGCAGTAAGATATTCTGAAACATAAATTCTGCTATATTATTTAGAGTGAGGCCCGTAATCTACAAAGCCACATGAATAGAATAGAATAATAGCTGAAAATTTGGTATAAAATACAATACTACCAAGTCCGTCATTCTAGTAAACCTCACTCTAAAGTATAAAGCTTCATTAAAATAACTTGGATTTAAAATAAGAAATGCAAGCAAACTGTAAATATATTAGTACAAAGCGAATCTTATTTTGCTAGAACACAAAGCAATTTCGGTAATAAAATCAAACAATCATGGAGTGATAGTTTTAATTGAGTGATGAATATCAGTAGGTTGATGAAAACATGGAAAAAAATGATCACTTGTGGTAAATATAACAAAAGCGCAAGGTTTTTTCTGGACATGCATATTCAATAAATTACAGAAAAACCACAATTTAAAGCTTATACTCACATGTAAATGTTAGCCAAGGATCAGGAAGATTGTTAATCGTCAAAAGTGGAAAATATCATCTTTACAGCAAACAATTGAGTCGCAAATTGACTTTTATCAGTCTCCTAACCAAATTTGATTACTAAGAATTCAATATATTATAAATATGTATTTATCTACATAAAAAATATCTTTCATATTAGCAATATTTCAAAGGATGGACAAAATTAGACGAAGTAAAGATAACAATCTCTTTTGGAAATACGGTGAAAGGGATGCCATTTCCTATATATAAACGACGAAAAAATATTTGTGCGACGAATAAAAAACGAATACATTCATATGTATAAGACCTTACAAATCTCATATACGTATATATTACGGTCAAAGTCGAATTGAAATAAATTCGGAGACCAAATCTGGGATATCTTTTTCCTCGTTGCTTACGTTTTGATTTTTGAAGAAAAGGGACACGGATTTATTACATTATGAGATTAAAGGGGAACATGCTCCGCTTATACAAAATATCCCTCTGAATACAGGTGCACGTACCTCATGAAATATTTATGATTAATGGCAGTCGGGTAGTGGCTGTATTAAAAAAGGAAAGAATAAAAAACGTGAATTGGTTACATCTGTTCTTAGCGAGATTGATTATTTATAAGTAGGTTATAATCTCATACAAGAAGATTAACAAAAATTGTGAGTATAGAAATAAATATATTTTGCATAATATTCATGTTGGAATTGCCCGTTATAATATGAAGAAAATTATGAACTTGGATTTTTATTTAAAACCCCTATTCCTAACAGGTCATTGGTGCAAAATATAAAATAATTAAATACACAGATATTTTACAACAATTCATTTATGTAGCTACTTTTTATCTAACTTGAATATGCTGTTTAACAACTAGAAAACATAAGATACATATTTTATATTTTAATTACTATTAATCCTGGAACTGCACAGTTTGGGTCTCAGACACCCAGAGCGTCATTAAATATACTGTGACATGCGCATGAGCGATTTGTTTGTGTCGCCAATTTACTTAAATTCAGTTTGCAGTTTGCCGAGTTGAGGTGTGGGGTCAATTGTGGCATTCTTGTGAAATAAAGAGGTAAGATATTCGATAGAATAGTAGCATGGGTACGTCAGACCCAAGTGTGATGTTTATGTTAATTATTTTGTGTCAACTTATGGTTGATTGTTTTAGTATAATGGCTTCAACAAGTAGAGAAAATCGTCGTCCTTTAACTGAGGTGGAATTACAGATAGAGGCAGTCAATCAGTGGGCAAATGAGACTGAAAACGACATCGTTGAAGATATTTTTGGAGAAGAAGATTCTGATGAGGATTATATAGAATAACGACTCTCAGATACCGATAGTGAACAAAGCGAAAATGAAGACGAAGTAGTAAACGAACCAGTGAGAAATATTTACAGATTACCACCATCAAGACAAGGTCGTACAAGACGAGAAAACATTGTTTTACATTTACCTGGTCAATACCTAAGCCAAAAACGGTAGTTACAGAAAAAATGTTTCTCTTATTCGGAACACAATTGTAGAAGACCAGCATACTACTGTCAGAAGCATACAAGCAGCTTTAAAGATTGGTGTGAAAGCAACTAACAATATTTTGCACAAACACTTGAAAGTTCGTATGCTTTGTTCCCGGTGAATTCCCCACAACTTGACTTCAATTCAAAAGGAAGACCGTGAGAGCTGGTGCAGATTAATACTAGATCGTTTTAACCGTGGATCGTCTCATTTAGTGTACAACACCATAACAGGTGATGAAACATGGCTATACTGGTATAATCTCGAAAAAACCAAGAATCGGCAGTTTGGGTCTTTGAGAATGAGTCGGCTCCAACAAAAGTTGTTAGTGAAAAAAGTCAAAACGAGAAGGCGGTCACTACTTGGAATTACTGGGTATGTTTTCACTGTAGTACTGGAGGATAGACGTATTCTTAATTCAGAATGGTTCACTATAGCTTGTTTGCTTCAGGTTCTCCAAAATGTTAGCGAAAAACGTCCAAGAGGAAGGATCATTTTTCATCAAGATAAGGTTCGGGTCCACATTGCCGCTCGGTTTTTGGAAGAATGAGTACTTGAATGCCCAAAACATATAAATAATGGGTCATTCACGGTCTAGTCCAGACCTAGCACCCAATGACTTCTACTTATTTCCGCGGGTAAGGGATAAATTACGGGGTTTATGTTTTACATCGGCCGAAGAAGCGGTTCATACCTTTAAAAATGAAGTAAACAAACTACGGCCAGATGATTGGAGGAAATGTGTTCAAGATTGGTTTTCACACATGCAAAAATGCGACTGTGCAGGAGAATACTTTTTGTAAATAAATTGTGTTTTAGTTCACCAGGTTCAGCGGAAAGAGAACAGCCCTCGTATTTATGTGCAACTATAAATTAAAAGAGAATAATCACGAATCAACTTTCGGTCGATATTTAACACAATGAGGCTTTCGGTTATATGCATGTACGCATATGACCCAATCAAGCATTTGAATTGTTATCTACGTTGTACAGCTTAATATAAAAGAAGGTAGCCATTACTTAAAACCAAAAAGCAATATATATCTATATACAAAATGAAGGAACATTAATAATAATTGAATTTAATTATTTGCTGTGGTTTATTGCTGACGACTAATAAGTTTCGTCATTCACCAAAACAATGACAATCATTTGAAGGGTAGTAATGAAAAATGTTTTGTGTATTATTTCGACTAACTAACATTAGTTCATTTTCAAAACAAATTTGTAGAGTCAATTATATTTTCAATGTTCATACCCATACTAGATTTCTCCGTGTGGATATTGATAAATATCTGAAAACGAATTACCATGTGTATCACTTGTCCTGTATTATTGGTTCGTTTTCTTACACTTTGCGAAACTTGGTGAAACAGTAAACAACGAAATGTTGATTGTACTATATCATATATGGTGTGCACTTTATTGTCAATCTTGCTTTTGGCTGTTCTTTGTATTGATGTATCCTAATTACTGTAATACCTTTACTGTAAGTTAGTTGGATGTAAACTATTTACTATTTTTTTTTATTTAAGCAAGTTGTTCCAGTAATTGGTTTTTAATTTTAATTAAAATGCAGTCTTTATTTATTTTCAGTTACCTATGTGTTCCTAAACCAAACAATTTTAATAATTTGTGATGCGGAGTATTTTTTTATTATAGGCTCTTCTTGATACAAAAAGAAAATGGGTGTGCTTAAAACCACACGGCAGAAGTGAAAACTTCATCAAGGCGAGGTGAAACGAAATCCAACTTTTCTTTTTCTTTCTATATTACAATAGGGTCATCCTGCATCGACGAATTCAGTTGCTGAGATTTAGTGTGCTTCTTTTGACGATATTTCTTCACGCGCGCATTAGACAATTTCCTTTTTCGTTTTAATTTGTCATCGATTTGATTTTCTTCATCCACCCTGTGTAACAGAAAATAATTAAATGCTTATAAATTCGTATATAATGAGCAATTAAAGCAATGCTCTATTCTCAACGTTTCTGTTTCGCATTGGTATACAAATTATAGTAAATGCCTGTGGGCGTTATTTAACACCCGGAATATACTGATCAGTTTCCGAGCCATTCACATCATTTTAATAAACATGCTAAAACTTACCTGAGCGCGAAATATTATATTATATTATTATAGAGATAATGTCTCATACACACACAACAAATTTTTTGGTTAACAGTCAGCGAAGTTACCAATTAGCGAACGCAACACAGTCCGCGAAATACAATTTGGCGGCCGTTGCTATGGCAGCGTCCGGACGCATGTATATATATATATATATAAATAGTATATAAATAGACAATATGGATACTCGCTTACGAGTTCCGCGCTGGGCTGATGCTAACGTGCCGGCTTCTCACCCATGCGGCTCGGGATCGAATCTGCTCAGGGACATGAATTTATTTATTCATTTAAATTTCAATTTAATTGAAATTAAATACCTGTATATGATATATTTCTCTCGTTCCCTTAGTTGACTCGAGCCGACTTTACCCGAACGAGCGTTACATAGCCGAGCATGACGGCTCAGTCTTGTTCAGTGCCCACAATCAACGTAACGCGCCCAAAGAAGTTTACACTTCAAAAAAAATAAAAGAAATTTGAAATTACAGAAGAATAATTCACATGAAAATGTATGTCATTATTACTTCAAAAAATTGTTTGTTCGGAAGATAATATCAAATTATCAGTATAACTTACACTCATTGTGAAAAACTACGGAAGAAACCTGTTTGTAATATGCATGATAAACTGACGAAATATGGAAATGAACTGTCTTACTGGTACACGTGTGTATTTCACCTTTATTTCGTCTTTGGCATTTAGCATAGGAAGACTTCATACGATATTGTATAAGAAATAGTAACAAAACACACAACACACACATCAGCATAAGTAGCTATTGATGTGGGCAAAATATAAGTAAAGTGATATGCTTTCTAAAATGTTGTTTATTAAATATCAGATATTGCCATTACATATTTCTATATGTCTTTAAATGTTGCAAATATTTAAATGTATTTTCATTATATATTCAAATTAAGTATTAATTAATTCAAACATCGTGAATGAATGTAGTTGTTTACTACATAGAACCATGACTCGGCTGTATTTGCTTTCTTAAACTAAATTGCGTTTTATTACATTTATGTCTCGATTATCTGGTTTTGCAAAACATTATATTAATCTAAATAGAATCATATTTATTTCCCGGAATGCAGAATTGCGTTAAAAGTATAAAATAATAATTACAACATCTTTGGAATAAATATATAGTCAAATATTTGAGGATTATTATGCTTAATTATAATTGGAGTCAATACTGGTTTTTAGTTGATAAGTTAACTTTTGTTCAAATTCCTTTATTAACCATTGACGTTGTAAACATACAGATGGGGAATGTCAATTTACAATTATTTAGCATACACACTATTATTATACAATTGTAATAATACAAAGATTAAAAGTCATTGTATTATTATAATAAAACGGGTAAAAATAGCAGTATAAGAAGTACATTAGGGTGGTCCTTATTTTTCGAGTTTTTAAATATTATCGCGGCACCTTTTCATTCGATTCTCTACTATAAAATATGAAGTAGTAATTTTTTTTTAAATTTTTGGACAAAATTTAGAGGTCGCTACCAGTTGTCAAACTAACGAAAAGTTATTTTATGGCTACTTCGACTATGAGTCTCACTAATTCATTAAGATAAGTGTTTATTTTGCGTTGTTAAAGTGAAACATGCAGACACGTATAGGTCCCCCTCTCCTGCACCTACGCATCGAGATAAAGCCCGCCCGCAATTCAGTCGGTATTAATTCATTGACGAGAGAGCACACGCGTTTTGTTTCAAGAAACATACAAACTTGTTTCAACTTGCAATGGCATCTACTAGTAGCGGAGTCAGCGTAGTTACTAGAAATAAAACCAACATTTGGCTGATCGGCCAATTACTGCCTAAACTAAACCAGTCAACGTTACCATCTATTGGTGAAGTGTTACGTTTGTTTTGTTATTACAAAAGTGAAGAAAAGAAAACCATTCATGAATCTGCGGCTTTGGCTGCATGTGAAGTGATAAACTTGTGGGAAAAAGCTAATATACCAACGAGATTGAAAAAACATGTAATCTGTAAAATCGAAAAACACGTCAAAGAGTGGCAGAATCTGAAAAAAAATAAAGAGAACAAGAAAAAACGTACGGAAGCATTAAAGAAAACAGAACAAGACTGGCAACAAAAATTAGACGATTTATTTGATATAGCTCATTGTGATGCTTTAAATATTATAACTGTCGAAGAGGACAAGCAGTTTTTATTAGCACAAAGACAAAAAAATCGCCAGGGTTTTATTGGTTCAGTAGATAGAAAAAGTTTAAAAAAAATTAAGAAAATAAAAGAGAAAGAAGAACGGCTTCAGAAACTGCATGAACGTGAAAACATAAATATCTTGACTTTGACAGAAAAGTGCTCTTTTTCTTCTTTGTCATTTCTTTCGTCGTCATCTACCAGTACCAGCGAAGAAACAAGTACAACTGATTCAGAAGTTCCATCAGAATCTCCGAAAGTGCAACCACCCCAAAAAACGAGCTCGAAAAGACATTATTAGCGGCCCATTAGCTTCTAGTCTTGATGTCTGTAAATTGAGTGACAGAAAAGCAACCATGGTCGTAACATCTACTTTGAAAAGTGCTGGATGTGATCCATCAGACTTTAATGTCAACAGATCTTCCATTCGTCGGAACCGTTTGAAAAATCGAAAAGCAGTTGCAGAGTCTCTCAAAAGCGAGTTCAAACCTAATTTGCCATTAACAATTCACTGGGATGGCAAGTTAATTGAAGATATTACTGGGCAGGAAACTGTAGATCGGCTGCCAATTTTGGTATCGGGAGATGGGATTGATCAACTTCTAGCAGTTCCAAAACTGGAACATGGAGCAAGTGAAGCAAGTGCGTCAGTTATCTACGAAACAATAAATTTATGGAATTTGAGCGATAAAGTAAGTAGTTTGTGTTTTGATACAACTGCTGTAAACACTGGTTTAAGAAATGGAGTTTGTGTTCTTTTAGAGCGAAAAATGGAGAAAGACATGCTTTGGGTTGCATGTCGCCATCATATAATGGAAATTATGTTATCAGCTGTAGTGGATCAATCGCTCGGTTCGTCTAGTGGTCCTGATATTCAATTATTCAAAAGGTTTAAGAAAAATTGGGTCAGCATTGACCAAAGCGACTACAAATCAATTACTTATGACACCGAATCAAGTATCCTTGTCGAATCCGCCGCAGACAGAATTTCTTTTGCAAAAAAACAATTACAAGCACATCAACCTCGAGATGACTACAGGGAATTATTGAATCTCACAATCATTTTCTTAGGAGGAGTTCCCGAAAAAGGTGTTTCATTTAGGAAACCTGCTGGTATACATCGAGCTAGATGGATGGCAAGGGCTTTGTACTGTTTGAAAATTTTCCTATTTAAACATCAGTTTAAGCTGTCAAAAAACGAAGAGAAAGCTGTAAGAGAAATAAGCATTTTCACAGTGATAATATATGTAAAATATTGGTTTCAAGCCTCTACCGGATGGTCAGCACCAAGAAACGACTTACAATTATTGAAAGATCTTACAGCCTTTGAAAAAATAAATCAAAAAATGGCTACTGTTGCCCTAAAAAAATACTGGGCCATTTGTGGTATTTGTCGGAGGAACTGGTGTCTTTTGCATTTTTCGACGACGAACTTCCAGTACAAGATAAAAAGAAAATGGTAGTTGCACTAAAAATTGAAGCCATAGAAGATTGCCCAAAAAGAATAAACATTGACATCGAGCACATCGACGAAAAAAACATTGAGGACTTCGTAACTAGCAACTCTTTGCGATTTTTCCAAATTCTGGGTATCTCATCAAAGTTTTTGAATAAAGATGTGGAAACTTGGAACGATGATGCTGATTTTGTGGCTGCAAAAAAAATCGTTCACTCTATGCGAGTAGTGAACGATATAGCTGAGCGTAGTGTTGCATTAATTCAAGAGTATAATAAATTGATCACAACCGATAAAGAACAAAAGCAATATTTGCGTTTATTGGTGAAAGAGTATAGGAAAAGATACCCTAACACTAACAAATCTACCCTTGTATCTTTATAATAAAGGATTTTAATGTTTTGATAATATGTCTTAATTTGTAACAATAACAATAATTTTACACTTTTGACGTCCTGACTTATGAATAAAAAATTCTAACTAATTCAGAAATTTTGAGTATTTATTTAATATTCAAACCTTGGTAGCGACCTTTAAAAGTTATTTAAAAATTATGAAAAAAATACTGAATTTTTTTTTTAATGTATATAATTAAATTTTGGGGTGCCCCGTAAAATAAAAGAAAAAAATTTTTTTTCTTAATAATAGGGACCACCCTAAAGTACATACTTATTATGACAGTAAATAGGTATAAGCTTATAGGATCTAGAAGCAGGGAAGAAGTTACACTTGGCCATGTTATAACAATTCAATTTTATTAAGTACCTAAGTATTGTTTTCATTTGAATTTGAAGTTTGTGGAAAATATGCCCAGTTTTTAAATTCTAATGGCAGAATATTATACATGTCAGAATCTGCAATCACAGTCTCCTTTTTATAGAAAGAATGATTGGGGTTGTTTTGTACTAAATTTTCTCTATGCCTACTATTATAATTACAAACATTTGGATGGATTGAGTTTTTTAATTAAAATGTTGTGTTAGTAGCTTAGAAAATATATTGAGAAAAAATTATGTACCCTGTGCGAGCTGCATGCATCTCTACATGATTTGCCATATTTATATTGAAAATTAACCTTATTATTGTTTTGGTAATATAAAAACTCGCTGGGTTTCTTTTGCCTGACTCAAGACAATTATATTGATCTCATAAATACGTTTGCATAGTGCACTTAATAATGCTCCGAAAATATTAATCATAAATTAAGCCCTTTGGAGCTATACAAAGACACAATCAACTGATCATCTCAACTTAGGCAATAATCGAAGAGGTTCCTGAAGATTTACACTGGTTTGAAATATCAACAGCTTGACCATTAATAGGAATATCAATACTGCCCGATGTTCCATACTTAATATATAATTTAAGAATCACTGTTGCTTGCATAAGACACTACAATAGAGCAATCATCCGCATATAGAAAGGTTCTGCCTTTAGAGTTATGCTCGGGTAAGTCGCTAATAAATAATGACAAAATCCGTAGCCCTAAGACACTTCCCTGCGGTGTGCCAATCTCTTTCAACTCAACAGCTACAAGAAAAGTAACTACTTATTTATTGAGGGTACCAAAATTTGTGATTTTATCCGCTATCAAAAATATGTTGTACACATCTACAGTTTTGGTTTGATTAGAAAAATTCTATTTAAGACTATATTGACTTGATATAATTACATCATACTTGTTAAGAATGTAATATATTTTGCTGTTAATAACAAAGTAATGTGTTTATACTTTTATACAAAAGATTGATAATGGTAATAATAATAATAGATGCGTTTATTTGTCCAACAGTGTTTTCAATTACAGGACAAAAAATAAAAACACATACACTTATATTTAAAATAAAATAATAAAAAGCGAACAGAAACAGTAGTATGTAAAAGACGTCGTTAACACATCAATTCGCCAGTGAAAATGTAACTCTAGATAAACTCAGCATTGCATACCGTTTGATATGAAGGCGATTTCATCAGCACATCGGTTCCATCTGTTAGCAGATTGAAAAACGCAGCATGTCGAGCAAAATAGCACCGAACAATTATGATACAAAAGCGAGTTGTTGCGGGCAATCAGTTTTGTTGTTTATAAACTTAAATAAATATCTAGCATAATGTAGAGAATGATGAATGACAAAAGACTGGAGTCGATGCACTTCAAACAAATCGCTTTAAGACATGTTCCAATCTCGGTTTCAATCAATCTGAAATGAATTAGAGAAATCTTCGCTAAATTCTATCTACCGGCGGCTGTTGGGACGTATAATAGGGGTACCATTTTATTGAGGCAAAGTCCAACTTACTGACGCTCAAGGTAAAGTCTAGGCATCTTAGGAGGCAAGAATTTGTAAAATATTTTGAGATCCTCATAAAAAATTACAACATTCTTGATGCTGCTGCACACGTGGAAATTATATGTGAATTTAAAATATAGGGTAGCGTCAAATACAATGCACAAGTCTCTGATTAAGTGGACTTTATAGAGCGTTTGCCCAGTTATCGAATAGTTGGTAATCAGATATTCAAATTTACGAGTAAACATCATAACATTACATTTAGTTAGTGGCGTGTGACCAAGACATAACAATTTCCAGGATGTGCTGTAATTGGGTATGGAATCATCATCATTAGTGACGATAGAGCAATTATTAACTTCAGCCAGATAAGTTGAAACGTCCAAAGAACAATGTTTCAACAAATATGAAGAAATTTTATCGACAATGGTGAATGGATCCGAGAAGTGTATCAAAGTGGGTGGGGTTTTTGTCCGGCTGTTGATCGTATTTCGATATATAGAGGTTCAGACATGATATGCTCCACAGCCCTGCTGTAGTTTCGATGGTCTAGCCTACCTTGGCTATCTGGACAACGGACGACTCCGAAATCAAAAGTGGAGTAGTGGCTACTCATCAAAACGACGAATCTTCATAACATGTGTACTACGCAGGGGTGTGACCCTTCGAGTTTAGGCCTGGCCATCGCATATGGAGTTGTCTTCGGAGGAGCTCAGGCTTCTGCTCTATAAGGCCAGTAAGAATTTAGGTAGACCCCCTCGACCTGTAAGGTTTGTCAGAGTCAGTATTAATTATGGCGTGAGCGCTTGCTTATTCTGAGTGCGCTTATTCAGCGTATCTTAATCCCATTTTAGATGAAGACCATATTTAATTGGGTCTTGTGGACAGTTGCTATGACGTTGAATAATCAAGGTTCTTCTCTTAATCCGACTCTTTTTTTATTCAAAAACTGCATATATACATTGTATATGTCACATGGAATAACAAATTCGAAAAAAATGTACTGCACAAATCTCCTGTCCGGAGGGAATCTTATATCCATTTATTCAGTGAACTACTTCATATTATTTTTAATAATTAGAATAGAAAATATCGAAAAAGGTATCAAGATCTGCATGTTGCTGTTATTTACAGCAATTTTTATTTTTTTAATAACATCATTCTAATGGAGATCTTTGAGTTTTAACAGATTTCTTTATTATCTTGTTATAATAAGTAACCATCGGAAATTTTACTTACTATGTGTATTTTTATTTAAGAGTTTACTCTTATAGTCAAGATTTATATTACTATAATTTTACGCAACTAATTAAGCTTTTGTTTATTTGCTAAATCTAAACTTAATTCAGGTGGGATTTTAATCTGGGTAGGTATATTAAACATAGGGAATTTTCTATACGTAGTTAAACAATTAAAATATTATAGAAAAACTATTGAAAAGGTCGTTGTTATCTATATTTTACGTTCTTCAACGGTAATGTCAGATGTATTTAGAAAACTGCAGCTAGTAAATTTGGTTGTTGTGAAAATATGATATATTTTTGTATTATTCATGTAAAGTTTACAGCAAATGCGTTACTCATAGTATATCTTTTTACTTTCTTATACGTAGTATAAGGATGTATTGTGATGATGAAAATTTTCGACCTCGAGATTTTTGCAGATGTCCACGTTTTGAAGTCCCCTGATACCAAAAAAGTGGTTTTCAAAAAATGTCTGTGTGCCTGTCTGTCTGTCTCTCTCTCTGTGTGTGTGTGACCACGATAGCGGCCAAACCGCTGTAGATATCAATTCCAAATTTTGTATTTACGTGTATAATCTCCCTCTTGAGATCTGATTAGTTTTTCAGTAAAATCGGTAGACCGGAAGTAGCAGTTTACTTCGGCGAAAAAATCGAATTTTGACAATATTTCGTCAACTACTAAGTTTAAACAAATTTATAAAGAATTCATATGTACTTAAAATTGAAATTGAAAATAATGTTATTTAAAAAGTTTTTCGAAATTCCTACCGGAAGTAGGTCTTTTACTCTTATCGAAAATCAGTTTTTTGCGAATATTTCGCAAGTCATGCTTTTTAGACAAGTACGTTACGGGTATAAAAGTATTTAAAACATAATTTTCAATATGTTTTGTATAAAAGAAATTTCAAAATTCGGACCGGAAGTAGCACTTTTACTCTTAGCGAATAGCACTTTTTGATAATATCTTGCAAAGTATGCATTCTATAGAGATTTATTAAGAGAATAGAAGTACTTAGAATAGGATTTTGAATAATTTTTGTATAAGAACATTCTTAAAATTCTATAATTTGAAACGCTCATACGTATAAGAAAGTCGTGTGGTGGCCACACCTCATTTTTTTTTAGTGGAAAGAATGTACATGCCTTCGTGTTTTCTATACTATTTATACAGCCTATATTAATAGTATTTGTGCGGTACAGTAATATGGACCATATATGGGTGTGTGGGTTACGTATATACTCCTCAGGGGAGTATATACGTAAGTGTAGGTATGTACATACTTTAAGAAGTATTATTAACTGTTAAATGAGCGTTAAAGTACGTAACCTTATACTACTTTCTAGATATAATGTATGCCCATGCTATACATTTCTAGACGTCTTATTTATCGATTAATCTAGAATATTATTGTAATAACGAGGCGCATACCTACATTGTGTCGTATATTAATAGGATGGGAAAGACAATCTTTTTAAATCTTTATGTATAATGTTATTTAATGTTAATAGAACTTACAACAAAATTCTTTCTTGCTACTGTTTTTTGTCGCGAAAAGCGGAAACTATCTACCAATCTGAATGTAGGTTTTGAAGGTATCTTATATTTTTAAAACACTCAACTTCTTTATGGTTGTAATCAGTAAGTATTAATGAATCAAACTTAATATTTTTGGAGATTGTAAAATGTCATTTTTAATCATTGTTAATTGTAACTATGTAGTTGTTTTTTTAATTTAATTTAATAATAATGTTTTTTTAACATATTCAAAATAAATTAGATTGTGTATATAATTTCCTTATATGTTAAACATGTATTTTTAATACCGTACTATGATATAGCTTTCATTGATTTTAATTAATATGCATATTTATTTATGTGTACACAGAAGGTGTATTATTATAATATGTACATATTTGCATAGAGTATAGATCAGATTCAAGGTATCTTATTAGAAGTTTGTTAATTTACCTTTGATATTCATTACTAGGGCGCGGACATAACCGGTTTAAACTACGACGAAGTTACAACGGAGCAAAGAAATAATGTAAACAACACACGCTTACTGAATAGCACTAATTCATATGGTGGACTACAACATCTGTTTATGCCCGAGAAGTGCCCGAAAATGAGAGCAAAAAATGCACATAAAATAAGGAATTTATGAGTAAAATCCTTTTTTCATCGGCGTAGATAGGAGCGTGAGGGGTTTTTTAAAATATATTTATCTTATATTTCGCAAGAGAAATAAAATTTTCATTCATACTTTTAGTTTCCTTTTTTCATTGTTTTGACTGTTAATTACGTACTTCGTAATTTTTTTAATAGTCTGTTAAATACCGGTATATTGAATCAACTTCTCCCAATTATCTAGACGTAAGTGTGCACTGGATTTAGTTTAGTTTCAATAACATACGCGTACATTTTTAGTTAACATTTATTTAGATCTAGAACGTTGTTTATGTTACTTTTTCTGATATAAAAATGAATTGTCAGTGATTGCGAAATTTATTACAAAGTATGTAAAATATCCTTACAGAATGCCAAAATATCGCACGTTCGTCACTTAGCTTTGCTAAAACATACACAGAAACAGTTTTTATGCAGAAAATTTCGATAGTATACAAAATTTCGTTACATGTTTAAATGACGACGCTCGAAGTATTTCTGAGTGCAAGCAACTAATACAAACCCCAAATTTAAAAAATCAGTTGTTATTCCTTCAGGAACACTTTGGAAATTTGCCTAAACTATAATCACATATTTTGAAAATCGAAATATCAAATTAAAAGATGGATTAACCACATTAGATGTGGGTTATTAATAATTTCAAAAGTATATGACTTCAAAAGTATGTGGCCTTCGGCAAAAGTTCGACGCAGTTTTTAACAGAAATCTAGATTTAATAACATTGCGGCAATTATGTATGCTAAATACGCTGAAATAAAAGAATATTTCCAGTACGCACCTATAACCAGTTGCGATGTAGAAAGGACGTCTTCTATCTACAAGGATGTACTTAATTCAAAGAGAACAACAACATTTCAATAGTGCCCTATTCATTACTCATTCCTTTTACTAAATGAAATAATTATTATTTAATATATTGATAGTACAGAGTACTTTAATCCAATTATTTAACTGAATTTCTATAATATGTTATTATAGCTCCTGTTAGAGAAGAAAGTTTATATGTATAGTCATCTTCAACAAATTAAACATACTAGAAAGCACAATTTTAGATATAAAAGCAGAAAAATCTATTTATACACATAGAGATACGGATGTATTCAAGTTATCAATATGTAAAAAGCTAATTCCGCTGGCTCACCTTGGTTGTCACCTGATTTTGTTCAGAAGAGAAAAATAATTAAATATTAATATATTCAAATACCGACGTTATAAAAAGACCAAAACAAGATATATCATTATTGTACCAAGTGATACAGTGATAATAAAATGGTAAGTATTACCATTTATGTTTGCACATTTTTCGTGTGTTCATACTAGTTTTGGTTTTGCAGACATCTTATACGGATAAAGGGTCAAAGGTAAGTTCATTTCTTTAAAATTGTGTATGAAGAAAAGTCTCTTGTAAAGAAAATTTATATTTGCATTATCAAAGATCTTATAACTAATAGAATGACAATAAACGATTTAATTAATCAATAGAAAAGTGATATACATATTATTATGTGCTAGTAACATCTAATTAAAAGTACTTATATATTATATTCATGAATTACTAGTTTATACTAAATAATAATTTGTCTATTATTTAACATTGTGTAATTACAGACACACCATCACCATTAAATTAAAATATTACTAACAGTATCAGGCAATATAATCTCATTCAATATTATGTCCGATATTTTATGAAAGTTTATAATATATAATTATATATCCAAATCAAACGACACACAATACCCTCACTTGTTTACAAATTGAAATGTGGAATACACCATTATTCGATTCTGATGAAAAATTAATGTAATACTTTCCAAAAAAACTAGCTGAGTATTAGAATATTACCATACGGCTTTCTTACGTACTTACGGTGTGATTTTATTTATTAGAATTTTAAATAGTGAACTCGTTCAAAATTAAGTTTTAAATACTTTTTTGTACCAGTAGTAAAAAATCATAGCATGTTTACACATAACAAAGCGCCACGAAATGACATTTCACGACCTGGAACTAATAAGAGGTAAATAATGAGGCTATTATTGACCTAGGGAAATAATGAAAACAAATAAAACGAATGCCGCAACCATGCACTCATGCTTGTAGTAGTAGTAGTATGTCAAGTTGTGAACCGTCAAAATAAATAACTCTATTTTAGGCACAATTTTAGGTTAACAATACCAGAATATAATATAGGTTTATTTAGCAATTGCTATTAATTTTATATTTTCTAACAATACTTTGTTGTTTACATGAAAAAAAAAGCATTTGTCTATTAATACATAAAATATGTATGATAGTATAATATGGAATCAATATATCACCTAACTATTACAGATGCAAATAATTATTTAATTCATATTGAAAATTCCTGTATATATTGCAGGTGTGGTTGCGTAAGTAGATGTAGGTAGATCTTGTAACATACATTCTATATTTTTTTTATTTACTAGGGAATCTTCGATATAACCTTTAGCTACAAAGTGGTTCCATTATTACAAACTTTTGAGACGTACCATTTTTGCTATTGTGGATGTGAATAACAATTAAATTATCTCTCATGATGACATCAGAAATTAATAAATTACACAACTCATCCTTCGGCATGCACCAGCAACACCAATTACAAGACCAGTCTACAGAGATATAAATTATCAATAATTTCAAAGTATTAATATATAAACATACTATCTTAGTTGCAATGTAACATGTGTCGGGTACCTCAGTAACGAATTTTATAATTTCCTCGAGTAAATACTAATGATTTTTTGGGCTTATAATTTTAAGTTTTTCTTTTTAAAAAGGCAACTAATTTAAAATATTTTGATATGTTAATATTCTCTTTTGGGCCAAGTGTAGCTTTCAACATTGAATATTGCGCCCATAAAGTCGAGGCGTTTTTATTTTTTGAATACTCATGAAAATAAGCCAGAAGTACGTTTTCAGAAGTTACTACTGTATATTTGGAATTATACCATTTTTTAAATTCTGTAAATGTTTTCATGTATAAGTGATTAGATTTATGCGGAAGCAAGTTCTCAGCTGCCTGTTCTGCAATCTCGCGCATTTCAGGTGGTGTACATCTAAACTCTTCAGACATTATAAATGGAATGAAAAATAATCTAAAAATACTTGACTTTTAGTTTCAGCATTTATGTCAAAACTTATTTGTCAACATCAAAATATAGCCTACTTATTTGTTTACATGAAGTTTTATTACAAGGGCATTCTTACATATATGAGTAAATTTATTCATAATTATTAAGGTTTTAAGGTCCAATTAGACTACTGGTACAAAAAATAGTATACATACTACGGTTGAGAAGACTATTATTGCCCTTGTGGCTTAAATTCCTCGGCGCTTTGCGCCTCGGAATTTAATCTCTCCACTCGGGCAATAATAGTCATCTTCTCAACCTTGCTATGTAATATACTATTATTAGTTTAATAAATCTGTATGGGGTCAATAATTGACGAGATATACACGAAAAACTGCATTTTGATCAATATGGAAGTGCTACTTCCGGTCCGAATCTTGATTTGCTTTTACAGAGTTGTTCCAAATTAAGGTCTAAATTTATTCATACTCATAGAAAATCTGAGTTAAAAGTACCTATAATATATGAGATATTATCCTCAAACATATGATTTTTGATTAGAGTAAAACCCCTACTTCGGATAATAATTTCAAGAAGCTTTCGGTATAAAATTACAGCAAAATTCATTTTTGCGTACTTTTATATATGTACTTGGAAATGTTTTCTAAAACTAGTAATTCATGAGAAAAAGCTCTACTATTTCCGGTCTACCGATTTCACTGAAAATTGATAGGATCTTGAGAGGAAGATTTAATCCTTAAATGTAAATTAAGATATTGATGATGCCGCTAACTTGGTAATACACTCACACCAACATACACACACAAACAGTGAAAGGGGGAGAGAGTGGGTGGTATGGAAAGAAAAATGATATATATTTAACAAATATAATACACCTTTGATATGACATTTCTGTTTTATGTTATAATGATGGCAAATTTATGATGATCCGTTCCGTTATAAGTCTAACAATTCTTCATATAAATATTATTGGAAACATGTAATCTGACACTGACATATAAAAAGTATTCTGAATACGGGGCTTTGAATTCTAAATAAACACGAAGTAGCTATGGCAACACTAGAGAGAGAGAGAGAGCGAGTGAGAAGTGGGGAGGGAAGGAGTATTACATTTTTAACCGGATAAAAAAGAACGCTTTTGCTTTTAATCACGTGATCATACACTAGAGGCAAAAACTACTTTAGATTTTGATAGAAACACTTAAAGAAAACAAGAAAATGGTGGTTTTTAGTGTCATCTTTATTTTGAAAATATTTGCAATATCAAAAAGTAACTGTCCTATACATATTTAAATAATGTAATATTTAAAAGTATATCATACCATCGGTAAAGACTTTCATTAATCTACTATTGTAAATGAAAAATTATACTAACACTTTATTTATTTGGTAACAGTAAGGTTAATAGATATGAAATAAAACAGAAAAGAATGATTAGATGATTAAAGAAAACACCTTATCTCTCGTCATTGTAAAGTACAAGGGGTATTTCTGATTAACTTCTACATTGCGATTTAGACATTTTCATGTTATTTAATCTGTAACGTATTTCTCCATTTATTCTACCGAGACCGTCAAGTCTAAATATTTAGTTAACAAAATAAACATCATATTATAACTATATCATCGTGCTTTGCGTGTAATTATAACATTGTCAGTGTTAATAAAGTAGCATTAATAACCTATGATTTCCATTTCATATTGTGATAAAGTTAATTAATTTATGGCCAACAATATTCAAAATCATTCCTTAAAACCCTTTAAACTTCTCATATGGGATTCTAATCGCTAAAATGCAAGTGATGTATACGTAAATCATTTACATGCACATTATGTTGAAAAATCTATGCTCAGAATGCTTAAACGATGGATTTATAAAATAATGATTATATTCCTTATTTTATAAATGCACAGTTTTTTCTTTGAATTGTATACTTCAAATTGATATTTAACTTGTTTTTATTCACGAATGTAGCTCCTCTTGATTTTCTTTTTTGATGATGTTCTCAGCTTTACTTCCTCCAAATGTTCGTAATACAATCTGTGCATAAAACTTGAATTGATGCTTGGTGGTAATATCTCGTTTAAATTTATGCTACTTGAAGTATATTTATAAAATTTACTACGTTACTTTACTTTTTTTATCACGAATTAATCATTTATAACCATTTTCATTTTACTTTCATGTATGTACTTAAATATCTTCTTGATGCATATCCTTAAATTAATATATGTGCACAATTACAAAACTGTTTTGCTCTTAATAAAAAAATATTTTTTTTTTGTTATTTGTTGTCCATATTTTTATTGCATGTTCCATAGTTTTCTAGATATTCTAATTTAGTGTATATGAGTAATTTGACATTGAGGTTGATGGCTATTGTCATCAATTTTTCAAACTTCCTATTACCTTCTAGCCTATTTCCAAAATACAACACCTTTTAGGGCAAAATTGTGGTACTGAGCGTTAATTATTTCTTTCATTAAGATTATACATATATGTATATCTATTTCGATGAATTATTTTCATTACACTCAAACATAAAGCATATTTTTAACACGCCAAATTATTCTGATATATGATAAGTAAATGAAGGCAGGTAATTATCATTATTGTTATTGTTTAAACTATTTCTTTAAATGAAGGTACGGTTTTATTTTTTTAATTTTTTTAATTTTTTTTTGAAGAAACATGTGTTACGCCATGGCTTTTCTTAAAGTATTTTTTTAAATCCCCATTCGTTTCTGAGCAAATGTGGTCTATTGTTTTTTTATTTGTTTAACGTACGGTTTTCGCTTAAAAAAATAAAATTCATTCATGTGCATGATGTTATGAAATTGGGTATTAACAAGAATTAAAAATAAACGATCTAGTAGATAAGAAGCAGATTTTATTTTGTAATCATAAATAGTTTTGACATTTATCTACTTAGTTATTCTCTTAAATAAATTGTTGTTCAAAGTTACATAAATAGTTTTTTCTCATAAGTGGTCTAGCGAGATGCACATGATTGAATTGTTTTGTAAACTTTAGCACCCCTCAATAGATAAGACATTTAGGACATATGTTCATATGAAGTTTTTTTCATAAAATGGAGCTAAGAATAATCCCCTTAAATATTATCATGTTATTAAGAAAGAGCCTGTATATTGACCATCTGGTACATATCTGATATAATTTTCAGCCCGACATTGGAAAGTTCTATGCGTTCGATCATCTTACATTCTATGTAGGAAATGCTAAGCAAGTAAGTTATCATTAGAATACCAGCTACAAACAGTATCTTTATTACTTTTCCAATAATATTTTATAGGCGGCAAGCTACTATATAACACGCTTAGGATTCGAGCCATTGGGTTACAAAGGTTTAGAAACGGGAAGTCGCAAATACGCTTACCATGCCGTTAGACAAAATAAGGTGAGCCAGTTTCCGAATATTTTAAACACCAAATCGTACATATTAGAATGATTTCAGATCGTATTCGTTTTTGTGTCATCGTATGAACCAGATGAAAAAGATGTTGGGTCGCACCTTATGAAACACGGTGATGGTGTTAAGGATATTGCGTTTAATGTTGAAAATCTTGAAAAGATTGTGGCGGTAAGTACAAAAGAATAAGGGTTTACATGTAAGTAACAAGTTATATATTTTTTCGTTTAGAAAGCTAAGCAGAAGGGTGCTCAAATTATCAAGGACATATGGGAAGAATCTGATTTTAATGGAACTGTTAGGTTTGCGGTGATTCAAACTGTAAGTAATCCTTCTATATTAATTCGTTTCTTGTTATGGGTCAAAATCAAAGAGATGCGCATTTTCAATTTTAATTTGTTTATCAACATGTTTACATTAGAATATTAAATATAATTTACAATTATAACGCTATATGCCTTAAAGTAATACCAAAAACCGCCCACTCACCAAACAAGTATATTTCGTAGTGAATATATCTGAATTATTGAATAATAAAAATGGGGCAGATATTATTCATGTTCGAAACGTTTTTCAAGCTTACACAAAATTTGATGTAACAATTCGAGACTATATGTGTAACTTACATAACGAGGCAACGAGTTCATATATTATTTATTTATCCAGATGTGTACAAACAATTTAAGGTAAGTAATCTAATTTTAAATTGTTTGTCTTTTTCCTACGATTTACAAACAATTGAAATCAAGAATGAAAGTTGGTATTAAGAATCCTTCAAGGGACGTAAATAAAACATTTCCATCAAAATTAAATCTCTAATGTATTTAAAGCAATAAAAACTTTGATTTCATGCATTTATTTAATGCCTGATATTATATCTTACCAGTATAAAACTTACAACTACAACCTAATAAACTATGACAGCTTTTCCTGGTTAATAAGTAGTAGTAGACAATGTAAGGAAATAACATTTATGTCTCTACCTTTATTAACCCTGTTGCTTGGCTTGGTAGCCTATCTATAGCTAATGTGTTTTTATTCGGTTGGTAAATTTATTAAGCAAAAATGTCCCAGGGCAAATCACATTTTGATGTAAATTCTTTTTATTCTGGGTGTAGGATTTACCAGCACGAATGTCGTTTTCATTTCTGTGGAGTCGGTTTAAAAGCATTTGCCAATATTCGTCATCTGAACTACTGAAGCCAGTTCCTTATTAAAGACAAAAGAAGCAGTTTTGTGATAACTTCTATGTTTATATTTATCAGTCTTGCTATAGGTGTTTCTGGTTCTTGCACACCGTTGGAAAATGCTTCAAATTCTATTGTCTTCAAAATTTAACATGCTGACATTGTGGTATCAATACATCCGTTGCTGTCTGTTATGTTATTTTGATTTCATTCATAATAGCGGATATGCTTAAATATGTAACTGCTTTAAAGTCCCTTCTCTTTAAAACATAATCATCCGTTGTTGTCATTAATACATCAAGTATTATAGACCCCTTACTATGTCCGGATTCGCTGTATGTCCAAGTTGCAAGAGTGACAGCTATATGTTTTAATCAATTATGATTTAGAACTGTGTTCGGGTTCACCGAATCTGTTCAGTTTGTTTAGTTTAAATTCAAAATTTGCATGGTTTACACATAAACAAGTCGCCCGATTTTTCGTTTGGGAGGCTCAACTCAAAGCTATTTTTTTACTTAGATGATTGACATATGATAATATGACTCCCGCTTCAGCGACACATTTGGGCTGTAAATTCTGACAATACCAACGAGAAAATGCTTCTAGTTTTCCCTTTTTACCGAGTGTTTTACGCGGCCACATTTCACTATCGGACTACTTTTTGTAACCACAAATGTTGGAAACTTTCTGTTACAGGCTAGAATACTTCTAATGTCTTTATTCTTTGGCAAACATGGTATTAGTTAAATTATCGTTGTTACACACGCACTTTGGAATCATCTATTCTACTTTGGACTTTTTTGCTCACATCTTAGAGTTTTCTTTGAGACAGACAGTCTCTTTCATATTTCAAGAATAACAGAACAATATTTTATTAGCCGGTTAACATTTTTATTACAGGAAGCAATGTCCTCTGTTGCATCTCTCTTCGTATCACATATATTTCTTCCAATTTTCTTTTGTTGCATACTGTTGATTTGATTCTTCTGCGTTTTTGAAACTGTGTAAAGAAATATTACTTAAAGATATCTTCAGTACCGATAACTACAGATAATACGTATGCTATGTTGAATTCTTCACCTCTCTGATTTTGACCCTTATATTTGACAAGAAGAGTACAATAAGTTACACATCTCTTCATGTCCAAAACTTCTTAATAAGTTGCTTTCTTTATAGCTCTGTATTCAGAAATTACCACAAAATATTTCAAATAAAACTTACAAAAATCATATTTCTTATTTTTAAATTATATCTAATTATAAAAAGTTTGATTTAATTTGCATCACACGAAAAACATATAAAATGCTTGCGTATTATTACCAATTTGATTTTTTCTTGAAATTTAAGTGTACGTTTCCTACACTGATAGAAATAATTCGTTCAATCAACGCAAAACGCATTCACCCGACCACATTGCTTGGTCACCTATTAGTAATGCATGTAGCACAGTATATTTTTTGTATGGTACGTACAAAAAATCTCAAAGTATTAAGTTATTTTAGCAAAGAAGATTTTTGAGACAACCAGAATTGAATGTCAAATAAACACAAGTCAATGTCACTTTATAATTTTATACTATAGGCAATATTGTTTATTTTTTCCTTGAAGTAAAATAATATGAGACATAACATTCACAAATTAGTTGATTGAAGAAATCCATTTTTCTCAGTGTAGCTACAGATGTAGTCTGTAAGGATGACTTTTGATACTATTTTACTTTCTAATGCAAACAGTACCATTTGAAATAGAACATTTTGCAATATCTTGAAAACTATGTCAGGTATAAGCAAGAATCAAGTGTGGCCACCACACGACTTTTTCATATATACGATTCGAACTGTTATACAAAAGTTGTTATAAATTAATCTTTAAATACTATCATTCTTGTTAAAAAATTATGTTGAATTTATCATCTGCGAGATATTTCTAAAAAGAACTGCTTTCTTGTAAAAGAAAAAGTGTTACTTTAAATTCGAATTTTAAAATTTCTGTATAAGAAAATTATTTCAACTCCTCTTCTGAATACGTTTGTTTAAACTTAGTAGTTAATGAGCTATTGGTAAAATTTGAATCTTTCTCTGAATTAAGCTACTGCTTCCGGGTTACGAATTTTAGTGAAAATCTAGTGATATCTTAAGAAGATTAAACTACTAAATGCATTGTTTAATGTTGATGGTTTTAACACAGGAATACATACCGAATATTTTTCTAGGTCAAGAGATATCTGCAAAAATCGTGAAGTTGAAAATTTTCCTCATTTCTATACTTCCCTTTTGCATAGTATAAGAAAGTAAAAACAAAAGAATATTCATAAAGAATATGCGATATAACGCCATATTAATTTTTGCATCTCTCTTTCGATTTTATTAGACATATATTGTGACTACATTATGGGGCTTTAGAGACGTTCAGAATTTTTTTAATTTATTTTCTACGATTATTAATTATCAAGCTGGGATCGTAAATTGATTTCATGTATATGAATTGCTATATTTTCTCTATGACCCTTGACGACATACAATTAATTAAAAATGTAAATAAACATCTTCATTTGTTTTTCTCAATATCTAATGGCATTTTGAATATTGAAAGATATAAAAAAATATTTTTGAGGCTATGGGCTGATAGAGGGTTATTATACCTTGTCTCAGAATAAGAAGGAGTGATTCAAATATCGCGCCAAAATGGCGTATATTTTTAAGGTATTTCATTGGTTCTTGCGTAGGCAAGTTTAACATGGGAAAATAAGTTTGACAGAACGTCATTTTATGTTTATAGTCAAGCCATAACCTAGTCTCTTACATATTTACTTCGGTTTATTATAGTTTATTGTGTTATTAAATAAAATCCGTACTTTTATGTACAACACGAGCATGAGTTGATCAAACGGCTTAAGACCTAAGGAACAAGTGATCAGGCATTTAAAACTTTGAATTTGATGAATCTGTCAAAAATACTGTACGACAGTGCAAAAATCAAACGTCCAACAATTAATATTAATATCATTGCAAAAATAACTATAGATGAGTTATTACCATAAATGAACTGAACAACTCACATATATTCTAGAATTGACGCATTAATTTCAAGTAAGTGTTAATTAAATATCAATTATATTACCATATGTTCATATACATGTTATATTTCAGATATGTCAAACGTAAAGAAACCTGTACTAATAGAAAAAGGTGAAAATATCTGGTGGAGAATATTTGGGAAAAAGTTTGGATTGCCACAAGTATAATGAGTGCACGACAAGCTTTGTTGAAAACCTGTAGGATTAAAAAGCCATACCGATAAAGATAGGCAATTAAGAATACTTCACATACGTTCTGAATTGATACATAAGGTGAAGTTACTTCAAAAAATCCCCTTTCAGAATATCAGTTATTCGACAACTTTTGACAGAAGCAATTACAAATGTTACAATAAGTATTTGGAAAAATTGTGCCGACCATGTAAATTTTTATTCTTGTGAACACTAAATTATTGTTAATTTCCAATATATAATAGAAATAAAAATGTGATATACTTTATATATTTTCAAAATACATCAATTTTAATAGAGAAGAGTAATTAGTAATGTGCAGGTATATGTAATTATCTTTGCAGATCGTGTAAACAACTTCAGCCGATGTAAATTTTTCAATTTATTACTGTTCTATGTAAGCTTCACATTTCCAAGAGTAGTTGCTTGAATTTACCTCCTCAAGGTTTGTAGCAGTAATACGAATGATTTATCTGTACAAGTTCTTTATTGATATTTACAATAGAAACTAATAAGCATAAACTTTTTCTGCAAGTTCTTAAGGACGTTTTGATAAAACGTTTGATTCACTCTTGCTTGCTGATACAAATATTTAATAATAAATGACTTGATTCACAATTCTCATGTTGATATAGCACATTCACTAAAATGTGCAGTAATTATATATTTATAATGGCAATCCTTCTCAAAACGCTCAGAACAAAGTCTACTCTTTTCATTTTTAAATTGGGCCTATATCTTTATCCATAAATTCCTCTGATTTTTTTTTGAAAAACTAGAATGAACAGATTTCAATGTTAAGAGATTTATATTCATCAAATTATAGATGTATGCACCTACTTGTGTTTATAATTTTACTCTCACTTGTGTTTATAACTTTACTCTCCTCTTTCCAATTGCCGTGCACTCGTATTGCTGCTTTGAATGGTAAAATGAAAAGCGGCACATCCATCTATTTTAGTGAAAGTAGTAAATGAAACACAAAACAGCTAAATCCTTAGTTAGTATTAATACAGTTCATCTAACCTCAATTGTCATGATGTCATATCAAATTGTCTACTAAATTTTAAGCTATGTGTTCCATGTTTTGGCGGGATATTTGAATCACTCCTTCTTATTCTGAGACAAGGTATAATAATCTGTCAACCGTTGTTTTGCTGCGTCCATTACGTCAATGTCTTCGTCCAGTACTATTACTCATTATCAGTGCTAAACCTGTAAAATTTAGAAAGTATTGGCATCCTACTTTCTTAGAACAAAAAAAAGAAACTGACTCTTTAATATAAAATATCAAAATGTAGTCAGATGTAGGCAGTAATAGTTGAAAAATAAAAGTTGATACTTTGGGATTAAAATTTCTTGTAGATTTTTATTTATGGCATTTTTTGATAACTTCAATGTTAATAAGGCCATGAAGAGATGTATATTAGTTGAAAGACATGCATATTTCAAATTGTATTTTTTAGTATGGTGATACGACACATACATTAATAGACAGAAGCTTATACAGAGGCTTATTTTTACCAGGTTACGTTAAAACTCCGGAAGACAATTTACAAAAAATTCTGTAAGATATAATACATTTAGTTTACGGTTATAGTATATGTTATATGTAACGCATATTTCTAGACCGCCAGTTCAATTAAATTTCATTGATCATGTTGTCGGGAATCAACCAGATAAAGAAATGGAATCCGCTGCTAAATGGTAAGTAATAAATACACGAAGGAAAAATGAAGGCTCTCTTTGCATTTAAAAATTTTAAGTTCAATTTCTAGAACATGGTCAAAACTGAACTTTAGCCGATTGTTTACATTTGTCAATTTCTACTTCAATTAAAGATTCTGAGCGTAAAACGTTTGTACTTTACGTTGCTAGTTCAAGAACTTGGTGACTTTTAATTTTAAATTGAATTAATTGACAGATTTGAAATAAGCTTAATAAATATCTATTCTTATTTTTGTGATTGCTTAGGTATGAAACCATGTTCCAATTCCATAGATTTTGGTCTGTGGATGATAGCCAAATTCATACGGAATATTCAGCACTAAGATCGATAGTAATGAGTAATTGGGAAGAAACAATAAAGGTATTTATATCGGATGCGTTGTGATTCTAAAAGTATTTGATTATTGATGTGTATTCTAATTCTTTATCTAATTATATTTATTGGCCGATAAAACCTTTTGCGTGAAATATTGAAAACTAATTGAGTTATTGGTTGTTAAAGAGCAGGTGATGAACATCAATTATCATATACTTTTGAAGACAAGCAACTTATACTACGTGAGCATTTTGAACTGTCCTGGGTTGGCTACAAAAAAGTCCCAGTATTATAAAAAACTAGGAAATGTTTACTTCCGTGAATAGGACATTTCTTTTCACAAAATTTTGTGGCGCATGTCAACCGCGAAATTTAAAAGTTTCGTACTACATTGTCGTACGTCCGTAACGGGGCCGATTCCACCACTTGCACTCTGCATGAATATGCAAAACATGATTACAATAATAATAGTTTACCAAAAAATAAAACAAGATTGAAGTGGCGTTGATTAAAAATTAATTAAATGATTTGGGTATTCAAACTTCAACCTAACCTCAAAATCAGATTTGACGTTTGCCAGTTTGTTTATTATTGCGGTATTATTTGGTTTATTTTTGCCCTTCAACGATGAAACGTGTAAAACATTATAAGGGGGCTACTAAAAAATGCGTTTACAGTACCTGTAAGAGTGATAGCAGATATAAGAAGCCTGATCAAAATTACACATTTACCAAATTTCCTCGGCCCTGTTTGCATTATCGCAAAGGGGAAGTTCCTGACAGTGAAAATCATGTATTGATATGTGCTGTTTGTAAGAAAGCTTTGACGTGGCTCAACTTTTGTAAGAGAAGTGATGGAAGATTTAACTCGTTGGATCACATTACAAAAGACAAATATATATGCAGTCTACATGGTGAGCCTGAAGACGAAGGGGAAATAAACGCTTACAGTACTGATAATGAAAACCTGCAGGTGTGTAAATAACATATGACACAGCAAGTACTTATTTTATCGAGTTATATTTTATGTGCAGAATGTTGATGTGGAAAATGTCGTTCCAATTCCTGACAATTTAGAGGATGAGATACCCGGCGCTAAGAAAGTTCCTTTCATTCAAGAGAAAGTGGAACAAAAAGTATTCGTTACCTTAAAGTAAATTCTTCATTATATAATTTCAAAGTTTCAGTAAACGAAGTCAACAAAGTCTCAAACCACCTTTCGATTACAAAAAGTCCAGATGTTGAAAAAGAAGATTGACGATCAAAAAACTGTAATAAAGCAATTGTTGTTTGAGAAAAAACGGTCGAAACAAAAGAGAGGTGGATTCAAGGGATTCTTGGGAAAAATTAAAAGTAGCAAGAAACAATGTCATTTTTACACTGGGTTGAGTTATGAGCACATTGGGGTCCTATATAACTTTCTTCAGCCAACAAAGCAGAAATTAATTTATTGGAAGGCAAAATATTTCACAAAAGAAAGAAATATGAATATCGATGAAAAGAGAAGACGCTTCAATTACTTTGAAGAATTAGTGTTGACACTTGTTCGATTGAAAGGTGGCTTGCTTGTTGAGGACATGAGTTACCGATTTGAAATCTCAATATCTCATTTGTCAAGAATTGTTACAACATGGTTACAGTTTATGTACCTGGAATTCAAAGAAATTCAAGGGGATATGTTCCCTTCACGTGAAAAAATAAAGGAAAATTTGCCAGGTGTATTCAGAAAACTGAAAAATATTCGTGTTATCGTCGATGGTGCTGAATTTTTCTGTGAAGTTCCCAGTAATTACGAGCAACAAGGAAATCTATACTCTAGTTATAAACATCATACAACGTATAAGGTGTTACTAGGTACAACTCCCAATGGCTGCGTGTCATTCATTTCAAACTTATTTGAAGGGGCAATAACTGACATTAAGTTATTTGAAAAGTCAGGACTTATAGAATTACTGGAGGAAGGCGACCTGGTAATGGCTGATAGAGGTTTTGAAGTTTCAAAAATGTTGGATGTCCGTGGCATTGGTTTAAATATTCCACCCTTTTTAAAAGGAAGGACCAGGCTTACTCCACAAGAAGAAGTAGAGACCAAGAAGATTGCTAAGGTAATGCTCTTTCATAGTTAGTTCAAAACTTCATTTTGTATGTTTAGGAGCGTATTTACGTGGAGCATGTTGTGGGGAGGCTAAAGAAGTTTCGAATCTTCAGCAGAGTGATACCTTTTAACTTAAGGGGAGTTGTATCACAAATGGTATACGTATGTGGGTGTTTAATTAACTTTCAAGCACCAGTGTTAACCCAATAAAGTATTAATTAATTTCCAAATTAGTGTTTTATTTTAATCAGTAAGGAACACAAATACATAGTTAATAATATCACCAAATCTTTGGAACACTTTATTGCACTACTTAATATAACAATCCTAATATATATCAGTCTCTCTAAACATTTAAATTGCCAGGTAACTTCTCCAGTGTTAACACAATTTAGTATTAATTCACTTTCAAAGTACCTAGTGTTTAACTTAATTAGTAAGGAACACAAATATTTCTTAACACCAAATCTTTGGAACACATTGCACTACATTTTAAATTAACAACCCTAATGTATCAGTTCTTTACGTTATTTAAATGACTTCTACATTTTCAAACAAAGCGGGGGCAGTCTTCTTAACGTTCTGTATTCAAAATATTCCGGACAAATCCACTCTTCATGAAACTTTGTTAACCTATCCCCAATAGGTCCCCAAAATGCTTCATCAAATTCTACTCGTTCATAATGAGAACAATTTTTAGACCACACATAGAAGTCACACCATTTACGGTTAGTCACAGCCATTTGCATTTGTATTTGGTACCAATACTTATGTGTTCTTTTCAGATGTAAACCATTATTCTCATCAGTTCTCAAACAGAATGAACTCCGTTGAACTGAAGTGAGCAAACTTAGATCTATTGAATTCATATCTTTTAACAGGTAAGGACATTTGATTTCAAGAAGCCCATTGGAAGTCTCAGCTTTGTTATCATAAACAAGAGCATCAGGAGACCCCCCTAAACCTGGTAATTTGGTGTTTACCCATAGTCCAGTTTTAAGAACCTTAAAGGTGGGAAATTTTAACTTGTAATCTGCAAGTGCGTTATCTTCATTTTCTTTTCCATATTCTAAATATTTTGAGGATACTGGTGGCTTATCGGTCCATAGTAAATTGAATAGATCTTTAGAATTTTTGTCAGTTAGATACTGTTTGTAATCTGAAGCTGTGATAAGTAATCTTCTAAAATTCTTCCACTTATTGCTTTGTGCTTGTGAAATGGTATCAGGAACTTCGCAAGGCCCTACGCGTGGTTCACTAGTAGAGTCATCTGTTAGAGTACACTGAAGCATTTTTATTTTGCTCTTTAAAATCTGCACTTCATCGTTAGTCAGTGTGTAATCGTCATACTTAATTTCGCACAAATATAAAAATGAAGGAATTGATTCCTTGGCGCTTTGACAATCACCCAAAGCCCTCAGAAATGCATTATATTTTTGTTTTTTCTCTGCATTACTACAAATATTCGCTCTAGGGTCAAATTTCTCTTTAATGCCAATATTATGTTTATCATTATATTCATGGGCCACAATTCCCTGGGGATCCTTCCGCTTCTTCCCACAATTCCATTTGCAGGGCAAACTTGTGGGAGGTAATGGACTATTTCCATTTTCCATTATTGCTCTATTGTAAAAAGAAGCGCGGTTACATGAGCGCATCTTCCTGTGGTCGATCCTTTGCAGTGACAGGTAGCATCTACAATATCACTGGTGTCATTTTTAATCATAACCATAACTATATAGCACGTTGATTGGTTAAATGATGCTTTCACTGTGGCCTTATAGCAGGTGTAGGTTTTTGCAGATCCATCCATTATATCTGACACATAACTACTTGCAACATACTGCCTGCCTTTACGAAAAGGTTTACTTGAAAACACATCACCATCAACATTATTTTCCTTATGACTTGACTCGTCACAACACTCAATTTTCAGATATGAATATATTGAACCCATACTAAAATGCCTGGGAATATTTAACGACGGGAATGTATTCCACTTTATCGGAAATGGTGGCGGCTTATTAATATTTCTGTTGCGCATAGTTCTAATGTTATCCGTTTTTTTTTGGAGGTGCCGGCCCCCATCAATGCCTTGGTAAATTGGAACATTGTTTCTGATGCACTCTTCGACTCTGTAAATTAAATCATTAACACTAACGCTGTGAATAAATTTTTTGTTTGCACCAACCTCAAAATCAGTTCACTTTTTGTTCCTTTCGCTTCAACGTTTCTACATTTCAACCAACGCTCTAACTGGCACTTTAACAGTTGGCACGGTTGTACTGTACCAAGCGATGCACCTGGTACATCCTCTTCGCTTAAAATCACTTCATAATACGGGAGCGAAGTAGCCATTTTGTTTAATAATATCACAGACTAAACAACCCAGACCGGCAACTACTTGAAAAAAAAATATCCAAGATCTTCTATCCTTGTTACACATCAGTGAACTTGGTACGAAGATGGCACTAGCAGCATATTGGCGCGAAATTTGAAATGAGTTTGTTTTTAGAATACGCTTATTAAATACGTTATTTATGTAACAAAAACATACACAAAAGTTACTAAAGCTATGGAAATAAATATTAGTTACAGTAACAATTATAGCCATAGTTTGAGCATCTTATGTGTAATTTTGTGGTGTTACATATTAAATATGTAATACGAAATATAAATATTAATCTTTTACTTACATGTATTATAACATCCCTCTTACGGTGACCTATTAGACACAATAAACTACTACTCTATATAAGATTAAGAGAAATATAATAATCTAGTAAGTGAAAACTGTCAAGGAAAACATAGGGATATAATAATAATAATTTTTATTGATACATATACTTATACAATACAACATAATAAAATTAAATTACACAACCAATAATGAGAAGACAATAATAATAATACAAATCTTGTGTAATATGACAAATAAAAACACTAATATGTACCAAAAGGAACAAATTCAGCATGCAAATAATAATACTAATACATAAATCAAAAGGTATCAAACCTGCAAGGCAAAGAGCATGTCAAAAATGCGCTTCTTAAACAAAGGAAATGCCAATCTTATCTTAAACCTATGCTTTTTGTTAACTTCATCCTGTCCAAACCCGCACACTAAACACTTGGACTGGTTATTTGTATCAACATATAATTAATACGATGTACGAGAAAGGATTGCAAAAATATGTCAAACGTGTCAAATTTGAAATGTAGTTTTGAATGACATATAACTACAGCATAACAAACATTTCAATTGACGCTAGCGCCATCTCATCTCCAAGTTCACTGAATTTGTAGTACGAAAGTTTTGGCCCTTCGCGCATGCGCATTGGGCGAAAAGAAATGTCCTATTCCCCATACTACATTTATATGTCAAATGTCAAAACCATGATGTATTGAAGTGTCTCGTACTTTCGTATTTTCATTGTTTTATTGTCGCTTTTCTGTATATTTCAAGACAATATACCTCGTGTACCATGTCTTTTACGATAGAACAGGGTACGTTGATCGTAATGTCGCATATTGCAAGAGGATAGATTATGGAAATATTCATTGGGATCGTGTTTTCAGCAATTTGTAACGGAAAATGGAAATCTGGAAATAAACGTGGATACATTCACTTGTCATTGCAATAGGGTGATTGAGAGGTTTAAGGAAACGGGGAGTGTTTACAAATGTAAACCTGAAAAAGTACCAACAGTTTTAACTGAAGATGTTGTCGCAGACATTAGGCAGCGAATGGAAGTTAGTCGCACAAAATCTGTACGAAAGCTGTCTCTTCAAACTGGTAAAGAGATCTAATTAACTTAAACGTTATTTGTTATACAGCATTATGTATTTAAATTGTTGGTATTTTCTACGGAAGTACTCGGAAGGCACTGACAACCAACTTACATATGCACCCTTATAAAGTTTCTGTACTAAAACATTAAGGTGGCAATCACTTTGAGCAGAGATTGAATAATTGCAACTGGTTTAATGAAATATTACAAGAAGAAGACTTGAATCGCACTTTCTTTTTGGATGAAGCTTGGATCCATTTGTCGGGGTATATCAACTCTCAAAATTACCGTACCTGGTCAACAGAGAATTCACAAGTTTTGTTGAAAATAGTCTCCATCCTATCAAAGTTGGTGTTTGGGTTGCAATGTCGAAAAGACGAATTATTGCACCATTTCTTTTTCATGATACAATTAGTGCAAACGATACCGAGAACAAATATTGGAACCCATCATTAACAGCCTTCATGAAGATGAATTAAACCTGGGGTACTTCCAACAAGATGGGGCAACTGCACATACTGCGCAACAAACTATTAATCATTTGCAAGCATACTGTGATGACCGATTGATTAGTCGAAATCTATGGCCAACCAATTTTCCTGATTTAACCCCACTGGACTTTCTTCTCTTTGGCCATGTAAAAAATAAAATGTTACAGAATAGACGGCATATCTCGATGAATTTGATGTGGCAATTACAATAGAATTGCAAAATATTACACCGGAAACACTCCATAATGTGTTCAATAACATGAGAAGATGTGTCAATCTGTTTCGAACAACTTTTATAAAATGTATTCATTTGGTGACATAATTATGGGATTATGTTTACAGTAATAAAATTGGGGTTTCCAAAAATTGTAACGTATTTATTATTGTTTATAATAAAAAATAAAGTGCAATTACTATATTTCTAAAAATTCTTTCATATAATTCAACTTAAAATAACCCTATTTCATTGACATTTATCACAGGAAAATTTTAAATAGTAAACCTAACCACAAAAATAAATAAAAAAAAGCCTGCCAATTACACTGTGTTTCTATATTAAAATCAGAATGTCCAACTCAGTACAGTTCAAAATACTCACATTGTTTATTTGATATAAATAAAATATAATAAATTCAAAATCTGTTAATTAATAGGTGCCTATTAACGAACCAGCGAATGGTAAGAAAAAGAGTCAAATTCAAGAATATGTTGATTATTATGGAGGTGCAGGAGTTCAGCATATTGCCTTAAACACAGATGATATTATTACTGCTGTAAGTATGGACATATATCACTACGACTCTTAGACAGAATAGTCCCGTACTAATATGCGTAGCATACATGATATTAAGAAATAGTAATTTGAATACGTTAATAGAATTTTAATCATAGAGCGCAGACTTATGTATGAAGAAATTTTTACTAAAAATGTAATAAAAATAGGAATCAGAATCATTTCTCTTTATTCGTACTTCTTGTATATGACCATAATACATAAAATCTGTTAGTTTGGGGATCGGTACCTATCCTGCTTCCCATGTTTTATGTCTTATTTAACAGTGTTATATATAAATAAGTTGAGTAATTCTACAACTGTTGGGAATGATTCTGTTCCAGCATTTATAATTAAGAGGGTTTCCCAGATAATTGCAGGACCTTTGGTTTACTTGGTAAATTACTCATTTGAAAGAGGGGTTTTTCCGTCCTCATTAAAAATAGCACACATTGTCCCAATTTACAAAAGGGGTGATCCTAATTGCATGGAAAATTATCGACCTATCAGTATTTTGTCTGTGTTTTCTAAGGTATATGAAATGCTTATTAATGAAATGATCATTTCATACTTCAGAGTAAATAATCTCTTCACGACTTGCCAACATGGATTCCTGCCGGGCCGATCTATTGATACGGCTTTGTATGGGTTTGTTAATTCAATCTTGCGCGACATTGATGCTGGTACCCCTTGCCTTGCAATGTTTGTCGACCTATCGAAAGCTTTTGATGCTGTCGATCACAATGTTCTGCTCAATAAATTACAAAGTTATGGTATTAGGGGTGAGGCTTACTGTTGGTTTGAGAGTTACCTGTTAAATCGCAGACAGAGGGTGGTGATTGATCGACTTTCGTCTGATACCAGAGTTTCGTGTAGGGGGGTTCCACAGGGGTCGGTCCTTGGACCCACTCTTTTCTTAATTTATATCAATGACCTTTCTTCATTTCTCGGGATGGATTCTGATCTTGTATTATATGCTGATGATATTAATATAATAATTCGATCTAGCAATTTGGCTGGTTTGTTTGAGAGTGCTAATTGTCTTTATGAAAGATTGTGTGAATGGCTTTGTGCTAATGGTTTGGTTGTTAACACCCAAAAAACCAAATGTATTTTGTTCCGCAACCGGCGTGGATATAATGTGGATAGTTTTTCTCTGGGTGGGAATGATGTGAAATTGAGCAGGTCTGCCAGACTTCTTGGTGTCACCATTGATGAGGATCTTAGGTGGATTACCCATATAGATAATATCTGTAATGAACTATCTAGAACATGTTATGCTTTGTACATCCTGAGAAGGTCTTGCAGTGCTCATGTTCTTAAAACTTATTACTACGCCAATTTCCATTCCAGGCTGAGGTTTGAAATAATTCATTGGGGATCTGGTCTTGGAACGGAGCGTCTTCTTATATTGCAGAAACGCGCGATTCGTACCATTTTCAATCTTTCTTCTCGTGAATCTTGTAGAACAATCTTTGGTAGACACAATATTCTTACTGTATAGGTATGACGTGTATATCCTTGAAGTCTTGTGCTATGTTTATAAATTTAAATGTCGGTTTTCGACTGATACTCCGCATAATTACAACATACGTCAAACGGATTATTTGCTGCCTCCGACCCACAAAACCACTCTGTTTCAAAAGAACTTAGGTTTCATGGGATGTAAGTTGTATAATAAACTGCCAAACAGCATAAAATCTTGTAAAACTTATTGTAAATTTAAGTATAGTGTTAGGGCGTATTTGTTAACGTTGTCTTGTTATTCTATTAATGAATATATGTCGCAGTGATACTAAATTTTAATTAATGTAGTTTTCAAATATTTTAATAATATAATAGTATTTTTTTAATTTATGATATATATGTATATTTTATGATTGATGATTTTATTGTAACTCCATTGTTCTTTCTCTTTGTGACATATTTCCAGTACAAATACTGCTGTGTTCCAGGGTATTTTGTACTTTGTTTGAAATGAATAAAGATTATTATTATATATATAATTACAGAAATAATGTAATAGTTCTACCCCCGCCGTCTTGGATGTCAAACTTTAACCGAAGGATAACTGGAAAAAGATATCTTTTTCAGATCACTATCTTTCACTTACTCTTACAATTTTCGATTACACAGTGTGTAAAAGGAATCAATAAACATCCATTACGGCGAGTAATTTGTTGTTAATTCAATTCCTATATATATTGCGTCCTCTATGATTGATGTGCATTAATAAAGCTTTTAGGCACTTTAAATGCACAACTAATATAATAGCTTCGACAGCCTTTGCAAGGTTACTAAAGCTCACAAGCAAGTTGAAATACAGGAACAAAAGAAAGTTCTACAGAATTTGTTTCACTCAACAGTAAACAAATCTAAGACGAGTTACAGCATAACGCACACAGAGAATATGACATAAAATTAAACAGCCGTTCAAAAAGTATACAAACGTAAAATAAATAATAAAGAAAAATAATATTTATGCATGCCCTTTTTTACATGCGAAATATTAGAAAATCTACCCATCCATTCATTAGAAAAGCTCAACTAAATAATTCCAAATTTCGATGATACTGTGGTTTCAGCAACTATTCTATTGGGGAATACTCAAGGAAAAAGTGTCGACATTCATGGAAAAAATTGATTTCAAAAAATTGCAAAATATCTTGTGAAATCTAAAATGTCTGTAAAAAAACATATACTCTGATGTCTTTTATATCTAAAAGCAGAAACAATGCTGTAATATCCATCTTGTAAAGTATGAACAAATTTGTAGAGCTTAAATTTGTTCTTATCTCTATAACTTTTGTTACATAAATATAAAGAGTACGAGTATGTGTTTGGTATTTTCGTCGGTAATTCAATGAGTATATTACCACAACTTCTCACGTAAATTTCAAATAATTTTTTTCAAGTAGTATAAGAATTTTGACCGGCAATGAATATAAATTCAGTTTTCTTCTTTTCGCAGAAATAGCCTACTATTGTATAAAAAAAAAAAACAAAACCTAATAGCTAAAATTCCGATGAATATTTTACCTGATCAACAAATTACCTACAAACATACAAACAAGGGTGGCAAAATAACTTTTCACATCCAACAGTTACTTTCTAATGTTGTATCCTCATTTAATTTATTTTCTAAAACTCGTAAATCATTGCAGGTATATGGCAGCCATTATTAGCCACAAAGTATTTAGATTTTAAAATGAACCAGAAAGATCTTAACGAATTCAAAAATAGTATCATTGTTAATGCGTAATTGCCAAAAATAATTTCCATTTTAAAAATATTAATCTATTTCAAGTATTAATATTTTTGAAGACACAAGTTTTTTCCATTTAGTGAAAGTTTGAAGGTGTTTTTACACACTAGTTAGTTAATCCTTCTTAAACTAGAATAAACAACTTATTTTTTAAAATTATTAATACTAATAATAAATGTATGTTTTGTGTCTAGATTAGAAATTTAAAAGCAAGAGGAACACAATTTCTGGAAGTACCTGATAGTTATTATGATTTAATAAGAGATAGACTAAAGCATAGCAATGTAAAAGTAGTGGAGAGCTTGGATATCCTTCAGGTAATATAATTACTTACGCTTTTTATATATAAAAAAATCTTGATTTCTTAGGAATTGAAAATTTTAATTGATTATGATGAGGATGGCTACTTACTACAAATATTCACTAAAAACATGCAAGATAGGCCAACATTATTCCTAGAGGTCATTCAAAGAAGAAATCATAATGTAAGTACTTAATTAATTTAGGTTTTTTGGAAAGCCAATTTATAATTAATACGTTTGCAGGGATTTGGCGCTGGAAACTTTAAATCTCTTTTCGAAGCAATAGAAATTGAACAGTCTAAAAGAGGAAATTTATAAATATAGATACTTCGCGACTGGTACTTAGGAAATACATAACATAAAATACTTTAGATTATATGAAATATCAAAATGTTTGCATTTGTGTTTGTATGTATGTTTTTTTATAAATAAAAATAAAATTTAAAAATCTACATCATTTTTTTAATTATGAAAGATGATGGAGTACAAAATTAATGTATTTTTGATATATTCATATTATTAATAAAACTTTATTTTATACAGGGTGAGTTTTTTTTTCATTATTTGTATGGGGATCTCGAAAACCATAAGAGATACGCATTAGGTTAAATGGAGAAAGATTTGCATCTTTATAAGCCTCATGCAGATACGTTTTTGTCCATTTAAGAAAATGCATGGTTTACTAGATATTTGCAAAAAATATAAATTCTCCAAAACCTTTTCAGTGCTATAACTCTTCTATTCTTAAAGTTAGAAAAAAAATTTTTGAATATTGTTTTTAAGAAATTCAATTTCAAACAACGACATCTTCTTAAATTTTTAATTTTGCTTAGCATTTTTGAGCTAACAAGCAAAGTCTAATTTTTTTAAAGGGAAACTATAGTTGGCTATGACATATTCTAGTAGTGCATTTTTTTCTGCTTGCAATGATGTAAGGGTTGTAGCATTTATTTTAATAAATAACAGCACAATACACTATTATTATGTTTAACAAAAATCATGTCTTGCCATGGAAAAGAAAAGAAACTTATAATATACAATGTAATGTAATACAAGAAACAATAAAAACGCTAATCGAATTAATTATTAACAACACATAACACGCTAAATTTAAATTAGGTGTTTGAAATGCACACCATTATTATCAACGCACATACGGCACCTTTTCAACACTGAGTTAATAGCTCACCTAATTTTGCGCCCATCTAAGCTATCAAATATGCTAATAACAGCTTCTAATAGCTGCTCTTGGGTTGGATATGATCGCACATATACTAGATCTTTTATTGCTCCAAAGACGAAGAAATCTAACGGTGAAAGATCTGGGAAGCGTGCAGGCCATAAAACAGGACCATTTCTGCCGATCCACGAGTTTGGAAATAATTCATCTAAATATCTTTTGACCTGTGCCTGATAGTGAGGCGGTGTTGAAACCACCATAAGTTTGTACGGGTCTGTAAGTTTAATTCATCTAGGATATTGTCGAATCTTCCCTAACAAATTGCAAATATCGATTTCCGGTTAAAGTTTCATTAAAAATAAATGGCCCAACAAGTTGCGAACCAATAGCACAAGACCATAAATTGAAGCCAAACCTAATCTGGGGTCGCCTATCTTCTAAACGGTGAGGATTTATTTGCGCCCACAGGTGTTCATTATGGCGATTGAACATGCCGCAGTTTGTAAAACGTGTTTCGTCGGTCCAAAAAATCTGCATCGGAAAGTTATTATTTTCATGGCACATATTTACGAACCAATCACAAAAATATAATCGTTTTTCATCGTCTCCAGGGTGTAGAGTTTGACCAACTAATTTTTTATAAGGATGGTACTTATGTTTTGATAAAATTCTCAGTACTGTGCGTTGTGAGGTAGCAGCGCCTTGTGCAATTTGCCGCGTTGATGTTGATGGATTCTGATTAACAGCAGCTAAAACATTTATCTGCGTGTTTTCACCAATATTACCCTTATTTCTAGGTTTAACAAAACTTCTATACTCTTTTAAATTATTGTATAAATTCTTGAAGGTGTCTAACGATGGTTGAGGGCGATCAAAATACAATAAAAAATAGCGATCGGCGGCTTCTTTACTATTTTTTTTACAAATAATGTAACATTCCATCATATCAAGTTTCTCAAGATTTGTGTACACCATAACTAACTTTGTAAAGCTACTAAATTACTAACAAAACCAACTATAGTCACCCTAGTGAACGAACTGTCAATGATGAAGTAAACATAATGCTTCAATTATTAATATCGCGTTTTCCATGGCAAGACATGATTTTTGTTAAACATAATAATATTGTATTGTGCTGTTATTTATTAAAATAAGTTCTAGAACCCTTACATCATTGCAAGCAGAAAAAATGCACTAATAGAATATGTCATAGCCAACTTTGGTTTCCATTTTAAAAAATTAGACTTTGCTTGCTAACTCAAAAATGTTAAGCAAAATTAAAAATTTAAGAAGATGTTGTTTGAAATTGAATTTCTTAAAAACAATATTCAAAATTTTTTTTTCTAACTTTAAGAATAGAAGAGTTATAGCGCTTAAAACGTTTTGGAGAATTTCTATTTTTTGCAAATATCTAGTAAACCATGCATTTTCTTAAATTGACAAAAACGTGTCTGGATGAGGCTTATAAAGATGCAAATCTTTCTCCATTTAACCTAATGCGTATCTCTTATGGTTTTCGAGATCCCCATACAAATAATGAAAAAAAACTCACCCTGTATAACAATATACATATATCATAAAATCACTAAGTAATGTCCTTTCATTAACACTCTATAGTCACCCAATAAACTTAGCAATGGGTAACATAAAAAAAATTAGAAATCATTACAATATTACATACATACAAAATAACAATTACAGTCGTATTCTACTTAAATAAAATAAGTCATACGTAAAAGTTACTTATATTTACTGTCTCTATAATTTAAATTGTCTACTTCTCCAGGTGACTTAAAAATTACACTACTTTCCATTAAATTCAAGTAAATGATATGTTTAAATTATTCCCAACATGATATCCAAAAATTTGAACACAATTTTCATTTGACACTTTCTAATCTGGGTCCCCGTTCGAATGCCTGATGTCTACGTATAAAATAACTTCTAGCATCGGCTTACCTTAATGGATTTTAATGTTTCTAGGTCAACTAGAAAAGGAATTTCACAGAGAATTGAAGTGTATAGAGGTATCCCATTTTCTATCTCCATATATGGGTAACTTTCTTAATATTGAATATACAGGATCGGTTAAATTAGCACAGTTGTTCAGAAACTTGAGGAGTATTTGATACCAGTTTCAGTTTTGTCCATTTATATCTTCATAACCATTGAAAAATAAAAAGGGCATCTTGTAGTGATTTTTATGTGTATTTAAATAATCTAAATTAAATATTAGATAGATATAATTTTTTTTTAAATAGGAATTACAGAAAAAATAAGCATTTTAATGAAATCATGGCCATATGGCATATGGCATATTTTTAAAGTTTTCGTGTGGTTATATTCTTCAAATTACTATTACTATTTGAGAAAATAATGGGCGATTAGGGTTTTAAAAACTAATTAAATAATTAAAATAATATGAAATATTTATTAAGAGAAAAAAGATATTTCTTCAACGTTGTTCGGTTTGTCTTTATACACGTTATTTTTTATAGAATTTAGGGGCGCAATATCTTGCCGACCAGAAAATGCTACCTGCATTACCAATACGGTTAAGGAATCCGTCCCAAAGATACTCAGAAGCGTTTCGAAAATTATGAGGTGACATTCATGCTGAAAGTATCTGTGATTTTTAATTAAATTTAGTGGTAGTTCATCTAGCTTATCTTCCAGCTCTTTAAGCAACAGAAAATATGGATTATTGTTTAAACACTATTAAGCAAAAATAGCCGTCTTTCTTGACGTTTGTATAAAATGTATTACTAATATTTTATTTAAATGGCCTATAATTATTATGTTAAAATTAAATGAGCCTATTCTCGGAGATAACACATTTACTCGCAATTACATGAGTTCTGTTTAAAATTTGTTATTCAATTAATATGGTTTTTTAGCGATTCATACTTTATAAAACTACATTCTAACTTGGAAAATAGGTTGATCCTTCTTTGAGCCTTCTTTCTTTTATATTAATATTATTTGACCAATAAAAAATATGGTTGTTTCCATGTTTGAATATATTTTTTGAACGAATATTTTATAAAGAGATTACATAATGGAAATTCAACTTATTTGAAAGCTGTAGCTGTTTATTTTCTTAATTGGATTGGTAAAGCAACTTGCCCATTTATTATTATTATTATTATTATTTATTTACTTCACTGAATAAGTAATTCAGTTATTTTATTAACTTCATAGCTAACACAGGTACCTTCTCCTGGTGGGTGAGATCGCTTGACATTCTTTATTTCCTTAAGCAAATGTTTATGTATATTTTGGTTTCGTTTTTATTTGTAGTAAGTTATCTTCTTTTTTTCTCTTAATCAATATGTCATAAAGATAAATTATCACTTAGATCCAATTATTGTCTACATTTTTTCAGCATTAAAACAGTTTTTAAAGCCTGCTTGCGTATTATTTTCGCAAAAAGAATAACAATTGTATTACTTACGCTATAATATTTTTTAAACTATAAGCATGCCAACTTTACGTATATGAAATCAAAACAAAACAAGTATTTTAATAAAGTCATGGTTAATTGTGATTACCATATAAAACAACATAAGTTTGTTAGATCTTGATAATTAAGTGATATAAGATTTTTTAATTAAAATATTAAGTTCTATGTAAAAATAGTACCAGACCCATTTTTGATACTGTTCTATTTGCAATTTTTTAAGTATGTAAATCTTCTATTTTATTAAATATCTTCAAAAGTTGACTATAAATGAGTAATCTAAAAATGTTATAAAATACTCCTCAAATTTCTTTGCTAATTTAACTGATCATTAAGAGATATGTAATTTTCGTATTTAGGAAATAAGCGCGAATAAATGCGAAATTATGGAAAAAATGCGAACAAATACGAAATATGGTCTTGTCCAAAGGTCTCGGCTCTTGATTGAACACTTACAAGGGTCACAATATCCATTAGCGCATCTATTGTGGAGTAAAGTAGAAGATTTAAAATCCTCTCTAGAGCAGCAAAGTCAAGGGTTTTTCTTTGGAAAGACTGAACGCATACTGTCAAATGACAATGGCGAGATTGATCTGGAACTGAAAAATATACTAATGAGCGCAGCAGAGAAGAGCTTGAATAAATTAGTCCTTTAAATGAAATCTAATGAAACGAACGAGGCCTACGAATACATGGTACACTTTTTGTCCTTCTATAGCTTAGGAAAGATTTTATAATCGCAAGTTTTTCCAAATTCCGTTTTTTAAAAATATGCCGCCAGATGAGGTTATTGGTGGATATAGTCACTTTCATCGACAACTCTTAACTGCAACAAACCTGAAGAATATCTCCCGATATTCTTCATGTTTTATGGGCAAATAAATACATTCATTGCAAAAGCGGCAATTCAATGGAGTCCTGTAAATAGTGTTGATGTGGAGCGATTTTTCAGCACCAACTACATTGTCATCACGGACCGAAGGAGCTGGCTGTTGGAAGAGAATGCAGAAACGACAGCAATGTTGGCTTTCAAGTAACATTAAGACTATCTGATACATATATTATACTTAAATTAAATCAAAAAATGTTGCGCCAATATCTTTTATAAAGTGAGAATATCTTTTATTTTACAGCTTTATTATTCTGTTGATGACTTGAAGATTTGTTTTTGGGTTTAGCGAATAAATGCGAAATTTTTGGTTTTGGTTTTTGTTTTTGCGAAATTTGATTGTTTTTGATCATCTATCCTCAACACTAAAAAAGTTACCCATATAGGAAAATGGTAAACGGGCAATCACGCAATACCTGAGAATTGTGTCGTTGCCCATTTACAACAAAATTATTTCATGAATTGTCCGTGTATTAATGTCGACATTGCAGGGATTTTAGTGTTGTCTAAAGATTATCTCATCCAATTTTTAGAGATATTCTATTATTTAAATGTTACTGCAATTGAACTTCAAACAGAATTCATTATAATCAAGTATGCTTACATTTTAGATAAAGAGGACATTATTTATGTATTGAGAATATAAAGAATAAACAAATGAATTTGATGAAAAATACCTTTATTGCTTTTCAAAATAATCGCCTTTAAGATCTATACACTTTTGCATGCGATTGAACCACCCTTCAAAGCACTTTGTCCAGTCCGAAGATGGTAGCTCTAAAACATGCGTTTTGAAGGCCTCAACCGCTTCTTCGGGCGATGAAAATCGTTGTCCACTTTAATTACTGGAAACAAGAAGAAGTCATTGGGTGCCAAGTCGGGGCTGTAAGGCGGATGACCCATCAATTCGATCTTTTGTGTGTCCAAATACTCGTTTGTTGCATGTGATGTGTGTGAGCTCGCATTGTCATGATGCAAAATGATTCGTCGTTTTGGGTTGGTTCCTCTCAATTTACCGAAAACTTCAGGCAAACAAATGGTCGTATACCACGCTGAATTAACGGTCTTTTGATTTTCGAGAGCTACAGTTGCCACAGGACCAGTTTTCGTGAAGAAAAACGCCACCATTTGTTTCCTAACGCTGCGAGAACGAACAACTTCTGTTGGCTTTGCTTCACATTGAAACACCCAAACTGCCGACTGGCCTTTTCTTTCTGGCTCATAAGAATAAATCCACGACTCGTCACCTGTGACGATGTTGTATACCGCTTTGGATGCACCACAGTTGTATTTTGAAATCATTTTACGGCACCAATCGAGCATTTTTTTGAGCATCTTTCAACAAATGTGGAATCCAACGCGCACACAGCTTCCGAACACACAAATGTTCGTGCAAAATCTTATGTATGCTGGTCATACTAATGCTTAAATATCTCTCGATTTCTTGATATGTCACATGACGATCTTCTTCAATTAGTTTTCGCACAACATCGATATTTTCCGGCACAACGACCGATTTTGGACGACCTTCTTTAACTTCGTCCGTGAGCGAACTACGTCCATGTTTGAATTCAATGTACCAGCGATATACAGTGGGTGTGGATGGCGCTTCATCACCAAAAGTTGAATTCAGTTGATTGATGCATTGTTCTTGAGTTAGACCACGTCGAAAGTCATAATAAATCATAGCTCGAAAATTTTCGCGAGTTAATTCCATATTTTGGCTGAGATGAAATTTTAAACACTGCAAAACACACAAATATTGCTCGCACATCAAAACTTTCTGACCATTTTCTGACTACCTATAACGTCAACAATGTCAAACTTTACGATGACAATTTCAAATTTCACCTGGCAATACCAGTGTTGCCAATTCTCCATACATAAATAGTGTCCCTCGTAGTATAACTCATAAAAGTTCGACATATAATTTTGCTTTAATCGAAATGTATGTGCATGTTAAATGTTTTTTTGCTTTTCTTCTGAATATCGTCAAAGCAATACCCTAAAAAATTATAAAATGAATGTGAATAAGTGATTGTATACTCATTTTAATATGGAAACGGTATTTTTCTAAATAACATCGGAACGTCTCGACATTCAGCGGGGCGGGGGGAAAGCTTTTATGTGCAATATATGTAAATATATTCCGAATGAATGCCGGAGTGTTATTTCTGGTGATTATTTCGCGATTTGACTAATGGAATAATCCGGTAATGCGGCTGACATCTACAGCCGGATTATTGAGTGAACACATACTGGTGCTTTGTATTCGGGACCGAGGATGATGAGATTACATTTATTCCTAGATGCTGCGAAACGGGAACTATGATGATAGTACGACTTTACCATCAGTGTCGCCGTGTGTGTTTATGTCTATATACAAATACAACTACATATACAGCAATGAATTCACGTCATCTCATTTGCAGGTAATTATATTGAAGATAGTAATCGTCTTATGTCTAGTGCTATCTCATCATTATATATTTGATTGCCTTTGCTGTCTATTGCAACACTTGTGTGGATATGTATGTGTGCACATATTATTAAAGCTCCAATTTTGCTTCCTAATACCCAGATATTAGTTTGAATAATTGGTATATAGTTTAATACAACCCATTTTCATTAGATTCTAAAAGCTCCGATTACATCAATAAACTAAGGATTAGAAAACAGCATTATCATGGTTAACCTGCAATTATTCATCTAAATATAAAGAATTAACATAACATATCAAAGGCATTACGATTTAAAAAAATATAATTTTAAACATACCAGAATTTAAAAAAATTAAAATGTAATTTAAAACACAAACATCAGCATTGACTGCATAGAAACTATATTTGTAAAAAATAAAAATATATATAAAAGCATAATAAATAATGCATTATTAAATGCCCGAACTATATATGTGGGAGTATAATAATTAACAATCGTGCTCGAAGTATTAAAAGTAAAACTATTCCAAATATATGGTTCATAGCTAAGAAATGACACATTCCTTTTTCTGGTCATCATGCTGAATCTCAGCAAGGCACCATATGGCTTGCCTACGATCCCCATATGCCATGTATTAGTTCTCCTGTGAGCGATCTTGGATACAAACTTTTTGTTATGCGTTTAGACAATGCTTTAAAGTAACGTAAGGTTACGTAACAAGTTACATACAAAAATTACAACTTTGTTGTTCAGTCTTGCTATATAACATGTTTATTATTGTACTTTCTTGTTAAATTAGAAATATGTGATTCAGTAACAACTATGAGAACGCACGCTATTTGTCTATTAAAGAGAAGTGAATTGATTTAAAAGCTAAAGTTTTTCCGCATTTATCATTGAGTTATATCTGGGAAAATGTTCAAATTTCTCTAATTATTTCCAGCATTGATGTTATATAAATCGCATGTTCAGTCAGACCGGTATATGATGAGTAATAGTGCTTTTCATCGTTATATTGATGAGTGGTAGTAATTTTTTAAATTTTTTTGTGCACATGCAATTTAACGCATGAGTGAAAGAAATATCACTGCATCACAAACGTGTATACGTGAATGCCCATGTTTTCGTACAGTGCACAGGCTCAAATGGATTTAAAATGGATCTATCTATTATGGGTAAAAAATATATGTCTGTATGCATTCACCAGACAGATGGACTAAATACGTGCTGCTAAATTATAGTTCACGAAACATTTTTGAATAAAAACGTAATCAGGTAGATTTAGTTGTACTAAATGGTAAATTAATTTCCGCATGTATGTAATAAGGATATTAGGTATTAAAATATATTAGCAAAATTTAAAATTGAGTTTAATTTTTTTATCACCAAACTAAAATTATTTTTTCTACAAACACTATTAAAAGCTTACGCGATATTATTCAATTAAAAATGACATACTTTTAACTAGCGTTAAAAGCAAAATGACAAGTAGTTTATCACAATCAGTCACAATGACGTTTTGATAAAGATACAACAGAGTAATCTAAATATTAATCAAAGAACGATTTTGCGTGAACTAAATAATACCTACTTAATCGATGAAGGTTGCCTTAAAACAGGCAATACAAAATTCTCCTCCCGTCCTTACTCATATTTTTAAGCTCGTTTTTCAATTAACAATTCGAATTCAGATACAGTTGCTAGCATTAAATTTTCGTCGTCAATGTCATTAAAAAAAATTTCTCATCTGTCACGAATTAAATATTTCATCTAATTGATAATTACTTTTCACAGTAATTGTCGGGGGTAATACCATAAGAGTTTGTGTTTATCCGGACAAACTTTCATTTTGAACGAAAGCTTTGTTGCTTGGTAACTGACGAGAACAAATAACATGGTAAAACCGCGACACCGAAGGTGGAGCGGTTTCACCTTTTGTTATTTGTTCGAGTCGTGTTACCATTAAGCAACAAAGTTTGAGTTTTGTCAAAATGAAAGTTTGTTCCGGAAATAAACACAAACTCGAATGGTATTTGGTAAGACAATTTAATGAATCATTTAATTAACATTAATAAACAAAAATATTTTTATTTAATCAACGCAAAAAACAACATTTCATTCAATACATAGGTAAATAGTAGCTTAATCGTTACTAAAAGTACAGTTAGAAAACGTACAGTTATTGTAAGTTATTTTATTCGTAGCCGACTGAACACTATTTACATTATTTTTGTTCCTTAGATTTGTTACAATTTCTGAGTGATGATTTGGATCAAACTGGAGGTAAGATTTTAAGGATTTTGTGTTTGAATGGCCTGTTATTTTAGTGATTTGCAGATCACTTACTCCCGCTTTGGCCAATGTTGAAACAGCACTTGCTCGATTTGAATGATTGGTATATTTATTGTCGGCATTAAGGTGAATTTTGATAGCTGAATCTCTGGTCCATTTAGAGAGTTCATTTCGACCAATAGGCATATTTTTGTACCATCCCTTGCTGCCTTTTGTTTCATAATACTGATTCACTGTCAAAAACAATCGATCAGTAAGAATATTTGATCCTCTTTTGCTTAGAATTTTATAAAACAATCTAACAGGACATAAATCAGGATTTTCTTTATTTTCCGTGAGTCACTTACTATCGTTAAGTTTCTTATCTCCACCCTGGGCTGTTTTCGAAAATATCGGATTGTATTCGAGCCTACCTGTAGATGTTCCGGCATTATTTTTTTCTGTTCTAAAATAATGAATTTTACACTGTACAGCTTCTCCCCCTCTCCAAGCCAACTCAAATGCAGCAATATGGAAAAATTTCTTTTGCAATCCATTTGGTGTGTTCTCGTCCCATAAGTTCATCATTTTTATAATTTCTTCCTTAGTTAAAGCAGTAGCACTCCTTTTTCTTTTATTGGGATTGCTTTGCAGTTCTTTTCTTTTTGCGTTTTTAGCATTGCGAGCTGACTGAAAAATAATATCCTTAAATGGGTCAAAAATTATGCCAAATTCATTGAAATATTGTTCTTGAATACATTTTGCAGTAGTGTTCCAGATAGTTTTGATAACGTATTCTTTGTAGTCTGTCCCATCTCTTTTCTTCATATTATAGGCCCAGTCTTCTAGTATACTAGCAATTACATTAACTGGTGTATTGCCGTCCAATTTATAGTTTCTCTCAGAGCAAAATTGCACGAATTGCTTCCATATTGAGGCTTTCGTTTTTTTTGTATTGTTAGGCATGGTATTCGAAACGGCATCTTTTATTTTTTCTATAGTAGCACTGCCGAAACGATTCATTTTGGAAGGGAAAAATATAAATGTTTATGTATGAAATTAATGGTGGAATTCTGTAACCTTCTCGGAAGCTCCGATTATCGTAGGCCCTGGCAACGAAGTGACGTTGCGATGACGATTTCAGAATTTTTAAAGTTAGTGACGTAGAAGTGTCAATTTACGATTTTTTGTACATAACCTTTATGTTTAACATGTAAACAGACATATCATCTCGTAAATATATACCATATATACGAAAATTGTTTGAAATATAATATAAGCGATTGCAAACATTTTTTTTTAAAGAAAATGTACGGAAAATTTTGTAATGCCAAGACATAGTATAAACATAGGTTTATACAGTGGCCAAATTTCAGCAAGAACTGCTACCATTAAGGGAGTTTCAAAGGACGTAGTATGACAGTAGTGTATAGTGAATTTGCAGATAAATGTCTTTTCGGACACGTCTGTGGATGATGAAATGTGATTTTTCTATGAAGCCAACAAGAACAGGTATTCCTATAAAGTGGACATTGTTTTTCTTACAAGAGTACCTAAACACAAGAAAATACATAAACCCAGCAGACAATATCCATACAACATAACGCATGTGAAATGTGCACAAACTAAATGTTCGAAAAAGTCTATCATGGTGTTCACAATAACTTCACAATTTAAGGTTGACTTTTTCATAAGAAGTCAAACCGCAAAGATTTTATCAATATGTAACTATATTGAACGATTAATGTTTTAGGCTCCAAAAAGGTAACATTAAGTTTTTACAGCATAGGACAAAGTATATAAATGGTTGAAGGATATAGATGATTTTGTATTTAGAAAATTGACCAATCTTCTAATATATGGTTGCACTTGGTTTCAATATTGTTGTTCGTCCCAAATCATTTGTATTTTACTAGTTGTAGGAATGTATTACCTGACTAGGAAAAGGCCTACACAATAACATTTGATATCGAGTACACCAAATCATTCAATATTATTGCAGGATATTGTTGTCGAGCCACTGAAGATATAGGAATTGAATGTTATGTTTATGTGCAGTTTTAACAGGAAAGTAATATTCAGTAGCTAAAATTGGCACATTTTCAACTCGAAAAAACGATAAGAATATAAAAAATTATTGTTTAATGGTTTAAAAAAATATACCAGTATGTATTATAAAATAATGAAGACATTGGACTTGAATAATTATATTAATACTAGATATCACTTATGTGTTTCCTTTTAAATCTTACTTATTTATTGAAAAATAAAATATATTTTATTGCCAAATATATTTTTTATTAACATATAAAAAAAAGCACATATATTATAATGGTAAAATTATAGAAAAGCAATTACAGTACCTGGAATATAAACAATACTTAGAAAAGAAATATATATGCAAATAAATGAAAGACTCCAAGCAAAAGTATTACAAGGTAAAGTAAACTTATGAGATATATGTGAATTACAGTAAAGGCATATTTCATTTTAAAATATGTATCGACTAATGTACTATAATAAATTATTCCCTCATTTTTTTATACCTATCTAAAGTGTGGCAGTATGTTTTGTTTACTATGTAAATGCACTGATGTTAAATTTATATGGTAAATTTAATATTTTACCATATACTTTCAACAGATTTTCAATATAATCCAAGATTTTGCATAAATCCTTTACACAAATTTTATATCCTATTTCTAATATATTTAATATGTACATTATTTTCATGTTTAGGGTTTGGTTCATAAGACAACCTCTTTGTTTTAAATTAGTTGTAAACACTTTTATATACATTAAAAATGCAAGTGCATGCTTCCAGTCACTTTGGGATGCCTCACATTCTTCCAATTTCCAAATAATTTTTCTGGTTTTGAACTAAAAGATGTACATATATATATATACATAATAAAATATAGAATATAAGTCACAATTTTACCTGTAATATGGTGTTCGTCATTGCCTTACGTAATTGTAAATTACTCTTTAGTGCCATGATATACAGTATTTGTAAATTATACTAGCTATTTTCACAGGATGGTACATTAATGTGCAGAATATGGAGCGACACCAATAACAACTTTGCAAAATAGTATTTGTCATTTCGATAATATTCAATTCAATATTAAGCATGCTTCTGAGGAATTATTTATTGGATTGAATAACCATAGTTCCATAAGATAACCAATATCACCTGCATTGAAATATGTAGATTACATTATTAGAATGTTATCGTACAACATAATTACCCATGCATAAAATTTTTTTGATTCACAGTTTACGGGAAATTTTATCTGGAAACAAATTTCCTCATCATGTGATCTTATGAATTACACAACTAACTGATCTCACCAAATAAAACAAGCTATTATTCTGGTAGCTGCCAAAGAATGTAAAATATCCATAAACTAAATATTGTTTAGACCTGTAACAAAGATATTATGTATGTACACTGTATAGGTATAGACACTTCAAGTAATCTTCAAATGTAACTACATATATGTATATTATTTACCTGGATAAGGCTCTGAACTCCTAAACTTTCGCTTAAAATGCTTTTACATGATCGATTAACTGGTTTCGTAAAAAGGCATATAATTTTTGGAATAAAGGGAATATATTACACTCTATAAATATATTTTACATAGACAATCCCTACCTGTTGTGGTCTACATGTAACAATAATGCTATAAAGTCATATTTATATTTGCAAACAAGAACGATAATAAATATAAAATTATAACCTACAAAACTTGATGACCAAAAACCTTGCGACACTTCTACGTCACTTAACTCTAAAAATTCTGAAATCGTCATCGCAACGTCACTTCGTTGCCAGGGCCTACGATAATCGGAGCTTCCGAGAAGTTACAGAATTCCACCATTATTTGAACGATACTGTCAGAATTGAATTTTCGTTGCCATGGAAAATCAACATGCAGTTTATCCGCTAGCAAACATGCAGTTTATCCGATAGCAAACTAACACAGCGTGTATTAAAATGTCATGTTTTTGACAGATGAATTAAATTGTCAAAATTAAATTTAGTTGTCATAATAATGGCACCAATTTCTTATTTTAGTAAAGTAAAATTACTTTCTTTAATTGAAACTGGACTATCCGAGGCTGCTGTAGCAGTACAAATGGGAATTTCAAAATGCACATTCTTAAAGATGACATTTTTTGGGAACATGTCATTTTTAGCGATGAAAAAACGTTCAGTTCAGAATTGAAAATAATCGTAAGTTCTCAGTAAATATGAGGGGTTGGATATCCGCAAATAGTACCGGAATATTAGTCCACGTGGAAGAACGCCTTACAAGTCCAGTATATACCGTAGTCGTCAAATTTTAATTTCGGTTTACACTTCTATCGCATGCAGAAGATGACCTTATAACATGCAGCGATGCCTGCTTGCTAACAGTGGTGGGAGAGCAACGCAGAGTCGATGTCGGGGGACTCTCACGCGAGTGTACTGTCTTGGCCGCCTCGCTTATGTTTATCTTTAGTTTATTTCGTCGCGCTCTTTTCCTCTTTCTACTTTCGTATCAGAAATTAAAATATGTCGACTACGGTATACAGATTTTAGAAAGCGCGATGTTACCTTCAGTGCGACAAGTGTTTCCAGAAAACATTATATTCCAGCAAGATAACTGTTCAATTCACACATCGCGTCAATTAAAAGAATGGTTTCAAGATCATGAAGTAAATGTGCTTGACTGGCCGAGTTTAAATCCCGATATAAACCCAATAGAGAATATGTGGGGAAGATTGACGAAAATCATAGGAAGCAGACGTTTGCTATATCAAAATAAGGAGGAATTTTTGGCCGTCATACATGACGCCTGGAATAATGTTCCTCACGATTATTTTAGAAATTTGTTTGTCCATGCATAATCGTTTAAACAAAATAATTGAAAGTAATGGAGAAATGACGAGATATTAAGTTTCTTTATAGTCTTTATTTAATTGTTCGTGCCATTTTTATTATTTTAAACTTTAAATAAACATATTACCTACATATATTTTATGTTCAATTCCTTGATCTGCTATGTACAATCTAAAAGTATGACATTATTGACAACGTCAGGCAGGTATTTGACGGCATTCATTGTAAGGTTATAATCTACCAGACCTACTTACAATAGAACATTTTCGATTGTGCCAGAAAATGACATTGACGACCAAAATTTAATGCTAGTAACTGTATTATTAAAGAAATATTATAAATTATTTAAGTACGAAACCTTATTTAGAATCACTGATATTGAATGTACAGTTCTGTGCAATAAAGTGACGTATACGTCTTATTGCTAATTTTGAAATTTTGTTAGTGTGAAAATGGCTTAATTTTTCCTATATTTAAAAAGTTAAATAATGCTTTCATTATTGACATTAGTTGTCAAAATCATTGGTTCTGATTATCTTTTTTCTTGATGATTATTTTATTTAAAATTATCGTTTGTAAAGACAATACCTTAAAATTAATAGTTATTTATGGATCAAGGGAGTTATAAGGGAGATAATTGCCGCGGACAACAGGGTTACTATCGCGAGGGAGCTTGTTCCCGAGGGATAGTTAGTTGCCCAAGGTTATTGCCACCTGATAACTCTCGTGATAAATAAATAATTTTATCCACAACTATTAAGTAATATATGTATTAAATACGCGATTTCTATCAAGTAATGCCATGCATTACTAAATACTGTTGAATAATAATGACACTTCGATGGAATAATATTTATTACTCCACCGTTGTGTCAAATTTGACATTTCATAAATATACTTATATATATATATGAATTTAAGCAACTGTAATGTAACGATTAATAATTATTATAAAAATTAATTTTTTGTGTATTAGAAACGTCACTATTAATAAATAATGTTGTTCCTTTATCTCTTTATCTTTTGTATTTTTGAACAAACATATATAGTTGTGAATATGCGGTATACATAAATCGCATTTTTTGTTTGCCGTGTCAAAATGTCAACTTCTGACAGTGTTTGTAGAAAGAAATATTGTTCTTTATCTTTCGTATTTTTTGACCAACATTTAAGTTGTGGATAAAGTATAGTATTTAACTCGCGTATAATGGCTATTACCCACTCAGATGTTACAACACTCGCCTGACGGCTCGTGTTGCAATTTCATCTTCGTGGGTAATAGCCATCATTACACGCTTGTTGAATAATATACTAATATCGACGACTAAACAAAAAAGTAGGTATTATATTAATCACTATTGGTTAAAATAACTCTCATAATACACGGAGGGAATAATGAAATGCGACCGGGAAATAATGAGACATAACGTTATCATTATTCCCTGCATTCCGTCAATAAGAACATAACGTTCCCAACGTTGTCGTAGTAACGATAGACAAGTCCGGCCATTTTACTAACTGTCTAACCGTCAAACGTCATATTGATATAGTAATCTGACATTTTCGTTTAATTATTTTGATTTTTTAGTAATGTTCAGTTAGTCGTAGATAAAGTAGTGTATACTAACTCGCAATAATGACTATTATTCCCTCGAGCTGAGTTACTCCCTCGCCGCTTCGCGGCTCGGTTCGTAAATTCGGCTCTCGGGAATAATAACTGTCATTATTGACTCGTTGTATAAACTACTATTATTATCATTTTATCTGTAATATTATTAACTTCTGCATGTTTATAACACTGTTTCGATTGTGCATTGTTTATGTTTGTCTCCATTAGTTTGTCACTTTTATGGTGACTTGTAGCAATAATTACTACTGCTATCTGTTATTGTTTAAAAAAATATTAAGAGTCTAGGAGTCTAGGTAAAAAGAAAATATTCGGATCGGAAGTTGCACTTCTACTCACATGTTTATTTAGAGAATGAATGCATAAAAACTAATTTTGAAATAATTTCTGTATTAAAAATTCGTAATGCACATACGTAAAAGAAAGTCGTGTGTTGCTCACACCTCCTTTTTTATTTTTGTATCGTACCCTTAACCTAATTGTTATTTAGTTCAAGAAGCCATTACAGCAGTGCTTATAAGAAATTGATAACTAACGCTATTTTTATTAACATAAACAGCGATGGAACTAGTTGTCGAAAAATCGCAGCCCCTTCATTTAAATTCCTACATATCCATGGAGAGGAAATGACTTTAGGCCATCAAATCTATCTGTCAATAAAGATATTTCATCACTTGAGTGATCTAATAGTTTGAGAGCTTATTCTCTAAGAATTACTTTGTTACATTGTATTGTAATAGGTACGCCACCTTTAGGCGAGTTTATTGAATGCACGCATACCCACAGTTGCCCGATATAATAGTTGTACTGCTGAGGGTTCTACATTACCTTGCGCTGTTGCGCTTGGGACACAGATGCCGCTGGGAATGTCTCACAGGCATTTGGTACGTAAGTCGACTATATATGCAGATAGTCCAAGTTTGTACGGCACTGTGAACAGCACACTCGTACACTGATGAGATCTCTCTAAGATCAAAGCAGCTGCCTGTACGTTGTTGTTTGCAATGCCAGCTTGGTACATATCATGAGGTTGTTTACTTAGACAACACTTTCTTGATATGTTATATTTTTAGTTAAAAATCAAGTCAGATGTGCCCAAAGTAATCAGATTTACAGTGCTACGCATATACAATATTAATTACTCATCAGAACCACTCTTTATCCAATGTTGATGGACAGGTCTTTTATAGAGCGTGTAATAAGTTATACTCTCTTTGAAGACAAAATGTCGTCCAACATTATCCTTTAAAAAACAACTGAAGCACATTTATTGGGGAAACTTTCTTACACGTGAATAAAGTAATGCTAATCAAAGTGATGTTTTGTTAGTTTTATATTTTTAAATATTTATTTAATGTTACTAGAAATAAAGGAGAGCCACTCAGCCCTTTGGACAATTATATTTGGACTAGAAAATCTATCCTATTTTACAAAAAATGCAAACTTATTCCATATGCTATACCTTTTGCAATTATTCATTTTAAAACCATCATGAGCTCAAAAAGTAACTCGAGATTTGTTACTGCAGGTGAGAACAGTCCATTTATTATTTCAGCACAACCTGTTGTTCCAACACTAAAGGCAAACAACAAATTGTCCGTACATTCTAAGCTCGAATAATTAGTATGAAGGTTAATTAAACCTCCATCTATCAGCAATTTATAATACGCAGTTCCATAGTGATCTTGAGGATTAGTCGTGCGTTTGGGACGTCCAGACCATAAAAGTTCGTCATTCCTCATTATTTTTTACCCAACATCACCAACATTGAGCAAGAATTGCTCACAGTTATTGTAACTAAGCTACGTCCAAATCAACTAACAACATCACCAATGGAGAATCCAGCTTTTTATACACTGAATATCCTACTATGTTCAAAATCAGTTAATTGATAAAATTTTGAACATCGTTGAATTATTATTACTATTATGTTATTCTACACTCATAACGTCTTGAATTTTGGGTTGAAACCATGTCATCTTCTCGACTTCTGCTGCCAAGTTTGGCCTACTATATTAAGAGACATCTACAGGACTGTTGACTACCAAATTCGATTTTTGTTCGTCTGTGAAAGACAAACAATTTCCTGAATCCTTTGGTATGTATTGAGTTAAATAAAAAAATCCCGTACCACAAAAAATATATAAAAACTCTATATACGTATTTCGGCAACTAAGTTGCCATCTTCAGGAGAAATCTGTATAAAACAAATAAGAGTGTTAAACGTAGTATTTTGGCAAAGGTGTAACCTTAGAAGATATGCTCTTCACCAAATCACCAGTGGGATAGTGTTATCCATTTTCATCCAACATTGCAATCGACAAAACGATTCATACCAGATATAAAACATGAATTGGCAGAAAATGGGTATTCATAAATTATTATTTACATAGTAATTTATGAGCAGCACCTTTTTTCCAAACAGTTGCTTCAGAACTTATCACAAAAGAGTCAGAGTAGCTGAAATGGAAATATGTAAGTATTGTGAAGAATAGGCTACACTGTCATAAACGACGTTCATATATAAAATATGGACTAAATTAGTAACTAAACTAATGAATAAAAATACAATAGAATAAGTAATAAAAATAAACAGAAATGGCGAAACTCCCAGGAACCTATCCAGGGAATAAGCCAGTAGAAAACCCACATTCTCCACAATCAATTTATTCTTACTGGTATTTAAAATTATATTGATCAAAACCACACTTAGTTCTCCAAGTTAGGCTTACAATTCTATAACATACTCCAATTTATTATTATTACTATTATTACAAAATTCCTTAATTGCTTTAATGTGTTTATGGGTATTTACATATGCGCATATGTCTGTGCACATGTATACAGTTACATTTTGCCTTCGTTAATTAACTGAGTAAATAAGCGAATTAAATTTGAGCATTTTAGTAAGCAATTTTTGAAATAATTGTTTGAACATAATTTAATTTGGAAAATGTAATAAATTAAATAAACAAACACACATGCTAATAAATTTTAATTGGTCATGTTGCATTATTAACAAGAATGAAAAATAGTTCGACGGTGACTGCATTATAAGCAGACTGCAGTATATACCACTTGCACTGTTGCGTGTAGTTTTAAATGTATAAAACCCAAATTTATTATTTCTCGCGGCTGAAGTAGTATATAAATAAAATACAAAATTAGATAACAATTTTCATTTTCTCATAATTGAGAGTGTGTCTAATAAGCGTAAGTGAAATACGATATAGGCATTCTTTAATTATTATTTAAATAAAAATTACTCTATTACAAATTGTCAGAACATTGACATCACTAATCAAAATAATAAATATAAAGTAAGTGATATTACAAAAAGTTAAAGTAAATAATAATAATCTAGTTTATTATGACCAACAGTTACATAACAGTCAATAACCTCAAAAAGGCATATAATGAATCGAAACAAAGTGAGAAAAAGAAATTAATTATGAAAATCACACAACCCTATTTCGCATGTCTAATCGGCTGCTGGAGGAGGTTGAATATGTTCTTAACACCAGACGCGAGGTGTGTAAAAGTAAATTGGGACCAGTAATACAGGAACACCGGTTTTATTATGCACTATTTTGTGCACTTATTATATCCCTGCGACTGTCTAAACGTATGGAACCATGTTCATGCAATAATAGATAATAATCGTAGTTCCGCTCAGGATGAACACCGTTTTACTTAGAACACAAGAACTTCAAGAAGCGTCGTTGAACATGTTCAAGGTTAGGTTTGTGGCAAGTTTACAACGGATGCTAAAGAATAGATGTATATTCAAGCCTGCTTCACACCAGAGTACAAAAGTTGTGCAGTATAGTAACTTGAAGTCGTCTGCATGTGCTAAGGCTAACATGTTGGACTTTTAAGTACATCATTCCTAAATATTAGTATCAGTAATGAGCCCAAATGAGATCCTGGAGGCACACAAGATGCCGCACTAAATTCAAATTATTTAAATCTATTATAATGTACGAAATTTATCCTGTTGCTCAAATAAAAAGAAGGAAAGAAGTAATATCTGTTATGAAAACCAAGACAACAGTAAATGATGGTTAGTAGAGTGAAAAGCCCGTGAAAAATCTATGTAAATATCATCCATCTGACCCCAATCATCCAGCACCGATATAATATCTTGAGTTACATGTAGGACCTCTATTAATATTTTTTTTTTAAGAAAGAAGAAACAGTTTAGAGTTCTTGTTTATTTTTCTAAGCTAGCTGTCTTCGTATTTATTTCAATTAGGAAATCTAACAGTGGTTGAAAATATTCCATCAGAGCTCTGCCGGAAAGCATAGTTTCACCAGTAATTATCTTTAAAACTTCCCTCCAGTGTACACTTGAACCAAGAGATAGGCCATCTCTGAAAACAAAAAAAAAAGCAAAACATATTTTGTTTTAAAAAGATATTTGGCAATTTTGCATTGAGTTCAAAGAATAAAAGTCTTAGTAGGCACCCTTATGAGACATACTGAACGTTGGATTCAAGTCGTAAAGCTAATAGTGAGTAGTTAGTTTCTACAAATGACTATTAGGTACCGCTATTTAGACGTGTCATTCTTATTTTCGTAAAATTAGCTATTTCTTATTGTGAGAAGAATTAATTGCTTGTTAAAATGGGCGTTTGAAGATAGCACTTTTGTGAAAAACTGAAAATGTTAATGATTTTATACGAATTTAGTGAAAGTTTGACGCAACAACAATGCATAGAATCTATGTTTTTGGTAATGAAGGAAGATCAGAAAGGACTATTCACATTCAATTGGTACGCAGAATTACGCCATTCAGTAACGAATTTCGTGGTTGTCAACCAAAATCGGTTGTTAATAGGAAAAATATCGCTGCTCTGCGCAACATAATTCAACAAGTTCACCATGTGAATTACAGTAAGTTTAAGACATCGTTGGGCATATCGAAGAATACAGTGCATTAGAGTTTGCATTAACATTTATATGTGAAGAACATCTGTTCCTGATAGAATTGCATAATTTGACCGAAGCTCAAAAAAGGCTTGCAGTAATTGGTGCAAGGTACAATTTTAACGAGGAACTGCAAAATTTGTATACAACATCATAAGACGTGCAGAAACGAGGATATATTCATATGCATCGGAAACTAAGCAACACTCTAGTCTTTGGGTATTCCATGATGTTTGTTTCTTTGGATGGACTGAACACGTTGCAAAAATTTGAATTGTAAAATACTAAATGGTACCCACAATTTTTTGAAGTCAACAAGAAAGTCAGGAAAAATAACCGACAACATCGTATCATTCGTCATCATGACAATGCCAATTTGAAGATAAAAATATCTTCTCAAGATATTGTTGAGGCATTCAGAAACCATGTATTTGAGCTACCAACTTCAGCATGGAAAAGATGTTTCAATAATTGATCTGAACACATGCAAAAATGTATAAACATTTATAGTGAATATTTTGAACAGCAATAAGAAAAGCAGTTTAATTCAAATAAAAATGTTCTTTCCAAGTTTATAAAAAAAGAAACTTAAAAGTCGGTCTTCGTATAACACAGAATAATTTTTTGCATAAATCACTGAAATATTCATTAAACATGTTCAGGCTCTTTTTGATATAATACCTTATAGCACAATAAACAAAACATTCATCCGCTTGCGCCGAGGCTTCCATAGTATAAATTATTTTCTCCATTATAGGTTCAACTCCAAGGATGGTTTCACGGAATGTGAAGCTCGCCAATTAGTACTTGTAAGTGACGAAATTGGCATGTTTTCAAGGAGGCCATGGGTTTACAAAAGAGTATTAAGATTTCCAATATCATCTTATTTATGGTTTGACAGATACAGCCGCTTAAACAAGGCGTGTTTGAAAGTTGTAAAATGAATAAAATCGATACTCGTAGTATAATTAAGTATTTGTTTTCTAAGAAGGTGAACACACCTGTAATTTTGACAGATGTGCAGAGTGATCAACGATGCTCCTTCGAAGGCCACAATATGCCGCTAGGTTGCTCACTTTAAACGAGAGTCTCGATGGTGAAGAATGTCAGAGATCATCAAAGCTTATTACCATTCCAGAAATGGTTGAAAATGTTCATGATGTTCTGTTGCGTGACCGAGTAGTAAAAGCGGAAGAAATTATGAAAACTGTGAATGCTACTGTAAGTGTACACCACATTTTGCATGTCTAAGCTTTCTTCCAGGTGTGTGTCGCGTTTAATAAATACAAATGAGGAACATGAAAGAGTGGGAATTTTCAACGACAATTTGGAGCTCTCTAACATCAACGCGGTTTTGCGGTTTTTCTACAATCTACTACTGTGTGCCAAAATTAGAAATACGATCTCGCGTCATGGCAGTCATTCCTGAAGTGTTTTAAACAAACACATTTATTCATATTCTTTGCTTATAACACCACACGACATTTTAATATGAATATTTACGTATGTAAGGTCATATCTAAAACTTTAATACAATAATAAACCTGCACGCTGCAAGAAGTGAAATTAATCCATCTTACTTCTTATCCTGAGGATTCACAAGAAACGCAATAATTGAATGTATAAAAACAAGAATGGTGTATGCACAAACCAAGAAAAAATAATATAACTCATACATAAACAAACCACTGTCTATGTGGAAACACGGGGTCAAAATGGCGACCATTGTTGCGCCGTGTATAAATTGGATGCGCACTGGTAAAAGAGCAGTCTTCCCTTCTCTATATCTCTGAATGGGGACTCAGTTGTACTCGTAGTTAGCATGACAGTACAGTACATTAAGCTGCCCACAGCATATATGTGCGTCAGACATGCGTGTCATACATGTTTGACATACTTCTGTGTAGTTTTGGGAAAAACTGCTATTTTTCGGTAGCAGTGACAAAATGTTAGGAAGGAGGTATTGCATTTAACTTTCCTATGGTAATCGATCTGGCGTTCACGTGAAGGGGGCAGGTTTATAGAACATTATTTGATTACGAAAAATTTTAATCGCAATCATAATAATAATTGGCATTTTGGCAATGTAAATAAGGCAAATGGTACACAAGCATGCAGGAAAATTGCGAACACTTCAAAAATCAAGTAATCAAGTTTTCGAGTATTTTGTTCTTTGTAAGTGTGAATTTTGATATTATGTTTATTAATGGGTTCCAAATTGTTAGTGAAACTGTTACAGTTTTATTTGTTAAAGTAAGTTTTTTGAAATTGACAAATAAAAAGTCGTATAAGGGTGAACTGCCGTCGTCAGTAAGATTCTTGACGAGAGTTGTAATTTTCTGTTTTGTGGAACAAATACAAAAAAAAAGTAATTTATTCGTGTGTTTTAAGTCAAGTATATCTTATGATTGACTAATTATGAGAGGAACAATGAAAATTTAGGATATCTGTCGTCAGAAATAGGGCAAAACTTACGTTTGTAATTCAAGTTTTTCTCAATAACTATTTTGTAAATTAAGTTGAATTAAGGCTGTACGTTTACAGTAAGATTTATTGAAGGTACCTAAAGGACGTTTTTTTTCCATTTGTGGAAAAATAATATAGAAAACATATGGTAAACTTGAGTCACTTTCTAGACTCCATCTATAAATATTTTAATACGTTTTATAAAATTTAATTCTTTAGGTACCTCAGAAAAACCTTAAAACATTTGTTGGTTTTTGTTTAAATAAAATCGCTGCAAAAATAACGGAGAAAAACTTGAATTTCTAACCTCTTGATTTCGGTAGTCGGCAGTTCCCCCTTAATATCGGATTAATTTAATCCATCTCGTTGGTCAACATATAAACATTTAATTGCGATTAAATAAATTTAATTACAATTTTATTAAGTGAATATGGAGTACAGTTACAACATCAGTCCCCTATGAACGCATATTTTCGAAGACTGGGCAAATTCTTTCTGACTAACGAAGCCAACTTGCTTTAAAGAATATTAAACAAATCATGTTTTTGCATGTAAATAGTAAAAATTATTTTTTTATTTTAATTTGGTAATGTTGTTTTAATATGTTTTAATTTGGAGTATTACTTCTGTAAGCTGTTTTTTTGTTTGTTTTATATAAGAAATAATTAACTTTTGTTTCGTTTAATAAAATAACAACTTATATTGTAGTTCTTGTTATATTAAAATAATTAATAAAGTATCTATCTTAATTTAATATGTATCTACTTACGGCGCGTAATATTAACAGAAACAAATATCCCCTAATTTAAATTAGAGTATTCTACTCTTTAATGGTGATGATAAAAACACGCGGCTAGTCCGCTATCTATGTTTGTGAAATATGCGACACACGAATAATGGTGACAAAGCTATAACTACTCTGCTCCAGTTACAGAACATACCAACCGATCCAACTCAGAATGCTACTGAGAGAACTGCTTCTTTAAAGCTGGTGTCACTGTTACCAACGGTGACTGAGCAGTAGCAGTGACAAAGTAGCAGACTGCGATTTCACAACTCGCCCTTAGTTGTATGTCAATAGAGGTTGCCCACAGACCTACACACTGTCGAACAAATTAGTTTGAAAGAGCATGATGAGTAGTGATGACGTTTACATTTTCTTAGCAGCGGCGTAAGCTGTTTTAATTAAATGGAAAAGAAATAAATTAGTTCAACAGTCAAAAATTCGAACAAAATGGGTGGAAGAGTAGCTTTTAAAAAGATCAAAATATACCCATGTTAATCTCCTAGAAGAATTACGTTTAGAACCCGATGATTGGCGAGATTACCTTAGAATGGATGAACACGTTGCACTATTAAGGTTTGTGTCCCCAATAATTGAAAAAGAGGACTAGATCTTGAGTGCTGTTGCCTTTTGTTTTTGTTGGCAATGAATCATTTACCCTTCGGGCAGGTTTTTTGACGGCTGCTCTGTGGCAAAGTTTTGAATAACCAAAAAAGGGGTTGAATTATCGTCTATCACGGGCAAGAAGTAAAGTTGAACATGGCTTTGGCATATTGTGCAATCAGTTTTTAGTATTCCACACAGGTATTTCTGTTAGTTTAGTTTAAATGCAGTTGACAGAATAGTTAAGGCAGTCTGTGTTTTACACCAGATAATAATTTGCGCAAAGGAAATACGGATACGGGTACTACTCAATGGAGTTTACAAGGTGACCGATTTTCGTCTCTTACAGCAAACTCACAACCAAAGAGTGAACAATTATGAAAAACAAGTCAGAGAATAGTACATATTTCTTGATGTTTTGTGAATAACAGTAAATGATAATACCATAAATGTGAAGCATATATTTGGTCCGCTCCTCTATCTGATCGATTTTCTTTAGCTCTCTCCGAAAACTGTCGCGTATGCTATTTATTTTAGCTGTTACATATAAGTTCTATTTTTTTTAATTTAATCTTTGTAATCACTACTTTTGGTGTTCCATAAGCAACGTCAACTTTTCTACTGTCCAATAAAATCTGCGATAAAGGCTTTCGGAAAGTGTCTTGAATCTGACATTGAGAAACTTCCTTTTTAAGTGCAGAAAAGAGACAACCTAAATACGCGAGACACTGAACTCAAAATGTATGCGAATGAAACGTGATACTTGGCCACACACCGATAATCTTGTATGCATGTTCATGCTTGCGGATTGATTTATTTCAGCCAAAATCGAAAACTTGTACGAGGATCATGTTTGCCCACACTCTGGCAAACATCAACGCGCGAGCATATATGACACACTTGTTTGACGCCATATCTGCTAGTCTATGGACATCTTTAGAACGGTAACGCTACTAACACTACTCACCAAAGGAAGATCAAAACCAATAATATTAATTAGGGTTGAAGTAAAATAATTTACAACTAATTTCCAGTATAATCACACTTTATTTAAAAAATACGACATGTTTCGCTACGATGTAGCTTCTTCAGGTATTGCATTACTACTAAATACATTCTACAAGTGTGTAGAAAATGTGTTGGAAAAATCATAATTTGTAGAATGTATTTAGTAGTAATGCGATACCTGAAGAAGCTATATCTTAGCGAAACATGTCGTATTTTTTAAATAAAGTGTGATTATACTGGAAATTAGTTGTAAATTATTTTACTTCAACCCTAATAAATATGGAGTTCCAGCAAGTAACGGCCAATTCAATCAAATAATATTAATATTTAACAAGCAGCTTTTGGATCATTTTACATACATGTAACGACTTTCTAGAGGAAAGTAGAATATGGTGAAAACACACTGACATTTAATAAGTATAAACAAACCTTAATCTCTTGCCAGCTGCTTTGGATTTGTAAATATCGCACATATGCAGTGGCTTCTTCCTTGGATTCTTAGGGTTATATTGGCCGGCGGCTATGCACAAACCTCTATGCAACTGGAACTCCAATATGTGTGCGAAAAAGTATCTAGAACAAAATGTCATAAATAATATATCATTATTATAAATAATTTAATGCAATGCATTTTTATTTTATTCGAGATCAAAGGAGCAACAAATAATTTTTTTGCTTTCCTTTCAAATGTAGGTGTTATTCTTAATAATTGTTCACAATTGTTATAAAATGTTGGTCGCCCGTATTAGTGTCTTTTTAAGATATGGTAGTGAGAAAGTCTCGTGTCCATAATTCGCAATGACAGCTTCTGCAAATCTTAGCTCGTAAACTGGTGCACTATTATAAAATAAAAAGTCACTTTCATATAATATCTGAGACGCAAAAGGAATTTTGTCTATTCACTATCCGTCAAAGAACAATACCATTATCAGTATTGTCGTAATACTGATTGATAATGCTATTGTTTTTTGACAGATAGTCAATAAACAAAATTTGTTTAGCTGATAACAGTTCGTACAAAATTGCTGATTAAAGAACATTATAATGTATCATCAACAAAATGCCTCGGCAATACTTCTTATCTCCTCTTCTTATTTTTTGAAACTTAATTTTGTTATTTTAAAATTCATTTTTAGGTTTTGTTATGCGATGCAAGTATCGCATTATAGGTCTTTGTGGGTCGCATGCAGGCCGCAGGCCGCGTGTTTGACACCACTGGTTTAGTTGACTACTAAAATATGTACGTACGAGATATATTGGGAATCGCTCGCTACATGAAATTTCGCCCCGGGATCAAAGTCTTCCTCGTCGCTGCGTTCCACAGGTGCTTTGACTTTTTGTATTGTTTCTCTGAAACGCAAATACTGTTTAAAATTATTTTTAATTTGTCGCTGACATTTAAACGAAAATAATTAATTTAAAAGTTGTTTTTCTTTGTAATTCTTTCCACTCCAGTAAAAACTTTTGTGTTGATATATATTAACTGCAAAATGAAGTCGCAAAAATCGTAGAAAATAACTAAATGAAATTCTGAACAACACTTTTATAAATGAACAGAAAATATTTATCTCTATTTTTTGTAATTTTCATTTTAATTACTACATTCTTCTAGTGCTGGTATACAACTTTAACAAAAATGTCATAATACCTACTGAAAAAGAAACAGACGAATTATTTTGGAAATTAAAATTTTATAAAAAAACGTGCCAATGGAATACAAATTTGTTTTTAAGGGCGGCAGATATGCATTATAAATTTAATCCGTTTACTTTCTTCATTGGGGATAGGAGTCGTCAGCTATGTTGTTTTACATATAATAAAATCATGTTTACAACACTACCATATATGTACCACTACTGTTCAACACACAAAGTGTAGTCCGACAAATGTGGTATCTTTGTAAGATCTGCTTGACGTGCGACTGACAATCAGTCCTAGCAGCCTCTGTTCAAATGAAGTGAGTCACACATGGTACGTAGCGTCACTCTTGCAGCAGCCTTTCGTATACTTATCGTCAGGAAAACGCGGATTGATCTTTTGAGGTATTTAACATGTACCTTGACAGTGCGCTGCCTATGTGAAAGCAGTGTTATCCAGTACTCGGAATGAACCGGAATGCACCGGAACGCCGTTCCGGTTCGTGAAATCGCCGTTCTGGTTCGTGAAATCACTGTTTCGTTTCGTAAAAGTGTTCCTCATATATCATATCGGCTTCGGCTTCCTACTAAAAATTATCTTAAAAAGAGGCCACACGACACTGACGAGACTGTTTGATGAGCAATAAAAAAACAGTGCTTGAAAAAGGTGATCAAAACCTTCCTAGCACAAGTGGCACGAGTAAGATCGACGAGAACAGTGATATTATCAAATTCATACCTGCTTGTTGGCATATCAGCCAGTATGCATGAGGTATTCATGTAAAACAATGACTTGCTAATCGTCGAAAATAATACCCTGGACTGTTCAGTTTGCTGCAAAGTTGATTCTTTCACCATCCACAGTGACAAAAATAAAACAGTTTCAAAACCGTGGCAAGAATGTTCAGTGACAGAAAATGGAAAGACTCAGGAGTCACAGCAATCAAACCTGCGTAAAAACTTATTTGAACAAACGTTCAGAAGCTCTAAATAAGGCCAGCCTAAAAAAAGCGCAGTCTAAAAAAACAGGGTATTGAAGGAGGTATTGGCAAAATGAATGAAACATTATTTACTACCCCTAAACGAGTTTTCACAACTGTTTACAAAATTGCGAAAAATTAAAGGCCATTTACTGGTTGATGTAGATCCAAATGGGTAAGATTTTATATTCCGACAAAACGCATCATAACATTGTGACTCATATTGCATTTGAAGTGATAAACATTATATACAAAAGTATTATTGACAATAAAAAGAAAATCTCAGTCTTGATAGACGAGTTAACAACCCTAAGCAAAAAAAATCTACTTTGGTTGTAATAATGTCATATTTCGAGGATTCCTCTTCAAATCTAGGAGACACCTATGTTCTTAGCCTTGACTTAATTGAGTTGAATGATGCGACTGCCGAAAATATCACAAAGGACCGTTTGATATGCTTAAATAAATATGGCTTTGATCAAACTTTTCTGGAAGAGTGTCTCATAGCTTTTGCCTGTGATGGAGCTTCGGTTATGATTGGAAAGAACTCCGCAAGAGCAACGCGGTTAGAAACAATATCTCCAAATTTATTAGTGTGGCACTGCTCTAACCACAGATTAAAGCTTGCTGTCAATAACTGCGTTAATGAAGTCAGTGGTATTGACCATTTCAAAATCTTTATTGATAAATTATATAGCTTGTACCATCAATCGCCCAAAAACCAAAATGAGCTCAAAAGGGCAGCAGCTTCGCTTGAGGCGGTAGAATTTTATCTGTTCGATGGGTTGCGTCAAGCAAACGTATAATTAACGCTGTATTACATAACTACTAAGCACTTCATGAACATTTTAACACAGCTTCTAAGGATTTGACTAGAGGTACAAAAGAAAGGGCCAAATACAATAATTTACTCGACATTTCGACTGATTTTTTTTAAAAAAAATTACATGCTACGTCTGACGCTCTTGACGAAATGACAGATTTGTCAGAACTATTGCAGCGATAAAACATTACTCTTGATGAAGCTGATAAAGCTATAATAACTACAATTAGAGTTTTCGACTCGATGGCTACTCAATCAGGACCCAAGCTTGATAAAGTTTTGTGCTCTATCTCAGAAAATACATACAACGGTATAAACTTCATGAGGGTAGAGTTGTATCCATAAATACTGCACAGCTATATCCAGTTTAGCAAATAACATAAGGAATCGTATGATAACAACTTCGTCTTCTCATGATACTCGTGATGATGCAAAACGTCAGGTAACTCAGACTGAAAATGAAAACCAATACACAAATTTACTAACGAGTGTTAGTGTTCTTGAGCCAAAGAATTGGCCAAGATCAAATGATGCTGAAGTAAAAATACAATATGGTGATAAAGAAATTATGCATATGTCTGTGTAATCAGTTACATTTAAATGATGCACAAATAATTCGTGGCTTTATGTCCTGCAAAATGAGCGGAGGAAAAGAAATAGTTCCTGTTGATTTAGAACCACTTTTAAACGTCATTGCATCAAGCCCAATTTCCACTAGCGAATGTGAAAGGAATTTCAGTTCGATGAATGAAGTAATAACACCATTACGATCGTCTTTGTCAGTGGATACAACTGCTGGACTGTTATTCATAAACTGCGCTGGACCACCATTAACGCAATTTAATCCTGAAAAATATGTGTGATCGTGGTTAAAAGGTAATTAAAATCTATTATTATTGTTTTGCTTCAGGTCGACATTCAATCGACGATGTAGCCAGCCGTAAAAGAGTTCACAGGATGGACAAAGAATACGAGTTGTTGTGGAAAATTTTGTAACAAAATAGAAGTTTCAAGTTTCACATTTTTTTATCTAATAAAAAAATTTCGGAAGCGTTCCGGTTCGTGAAAAAGTCCATTTCGAGCACTGGTGTTATCAGTAACCTTTCAATAACTAACGTACCTAATTATTTGCAACTTGATGGACTACGTATTGATACAGAAATATAAAAAAGTGGTATAAGAACAATAATTGTTGAGGATTTATTTTATTTTTATTTTGTATATTATGTTTCTTATTTTATACAATCTGTTCAGTATTAACGTTTACATTAATAGTGAATAGAATTGTGTAAAATATGTAACATTCATGTGTTTAGTAGTATAATAGATGCAGAGGTAGGAAACAAAAATAAAACTTAATTACTGATTGACTGTGTTTATATGTAAGTGTTTCCTATCATACTTCAATAAATTTGGTAATTTATGCTAAGAAATGTTTAGAACATTATTCATGACGTGTAATTATTGACGATGGATAAGTATAACTTGAGTTAAAAAAAATTGGTTGGGCTATTTCCATCGTTTGTGGATGTTTGATATTCCTTTATTTAATTCGGGCCCATACCGAATTTGTAACTCATGACGTGTAATTATTGACGATAACTTGAGTTAAAAAAATTGGTTGGGATATTTCCATCGTTTGTGGAACTTTGATATTCCTAACTTGAGTTAAAAAAAATTGGTTGGGCTATTTCCATCGTTTGTGGAATATCAAAGTTCCACAAACGATGGAAATAGCCCAACCAATTTTTTTAACTCAAGTTATGCTTATCCATCGTCAATAATTACACGTCATGAGTTACAAATTCGGTATGGGCCCGAATTAAATAAAGGAATATCAAAGTTCCACAAACGATGGAAATAGCCCAACCAATTTTTTTAACTAAAGTTAGAACATTATTGTTATAGCAACTTGAAGGGAATATAAAAGATACATTTATATTGCAAGAGAACAACCAATTGTTAATGCTTCCAACTACCTGGGAAAACTGTGAATGTTTCAACAGCACTTGAAGAAAGAAATAGGTCTTGGAAAGAATATTGTCTATAGAGTGGTGGGTGTATAATGTAATACCCGTACTACAGTGTATAACAACAATTTAGAAGTACAGTATATGAGTTACTCCACAATAATACAGTTTTATTAAATAAAATATTGGCCGCTGCGCTGTTAATAACGATAAAACCCTATCTGTGTAATTAAGTATTAATGTTGTTTAATGTATGCACATACTTGTTGAATAAAAGTTGTTAAGTTATATTTAGTATGTGTGAAATATATGTTCAGAAGTGACGAAGTGGACTACTTTCATGATACACGTGGAAACAGGCAAGGGGGGTTTAAAATACCCCAAATAAAAGGAACAAATATAAGCAAAGGTGTTTATAATCATTTGCCAACTGTGTGTAAAAGATTACAACTGAAAACATTAAAAAAGTTGATGAAGCAGTTTTTGATAGACAACGCATTTTATAGTGTGCGACTAATTTGATTGTTCAAATTCTGTTGCAGTTCTTCTGATAGCTATCGCCCATAGACAGACATAGTAAATATATAGAATGTATGTACATGAAGCGACTTACCTCTGAATCCTGACAAATGAAAAAATGAGAAATCTGAAACTTTTTTTGCTGCAACTATTTGCTTGAACATGTTGAGATGGATTGCTACGTTGAAAGAAATATTTTATTTAAATGGCATGAGAAAAAGTACTAAACTTTATTTCCGACATAAAAGCAAATGTTTCTTGTATTTTCGCAAATTTATATATATAGGAAGATTAGCTTTTACTCAAATAAATAATTTTAAGGAAGTATAGAAAGAAAACTTTTCTCTGTGTAGAAAACAAAAGCATTAGTAAAATTATAAAATACATTCACATCAATGACCCTGATCAACAATTCGATATAATGAAGTAAAATATTTCGTTATAATAAATCTCTCACCTTAATTTATAAAGCATACGAGTTGTCCATCTCAAGCTGGAATCCTTTCGACAGTACACAAAAAATCCCGGTTACAAAGATAAGTCATCTGTTTCATTTTCAATGGTACCTACTTTCGGTATTTCAAGTCTATTTCAAAGTATCCATAGAAAGTAAATAATTCATATTTAATTATTTTTACAAAATATTAGCTTTCAATTTCCAATAATGGGTGGAGCCTGTGGCTAAAAATCTGCAATAAAATGCAAAAGCAAAAAATCCCCTATCACAAAAAAGGTTGGTTCACCGGAAATTGAGTCGATCGGGGCCATTCGCCAAAAATATTTTCAAGATAGCGGCACTTCGGGCTATGCCGGAAGTAGGCACCAACCTCCTAATTTTAAATAGAATACCTTAAATATTGTCATGTTTTTAGATTCTACGTGGAATTCTAAATATATTTCATGTTTAATGTCATATATCTAAGTGTAAGCCTTTTTGACTTATTGAAATCCTTATGTTAAGTTTGACGTTTGCAGGCACAAAATCAATAGCACTTTTACCATATAAAGATGAATTTATTATTTAATTTGAAGTAAATTCTCTCAAATAGATGGTCTAATTAAATACTATTTGTATAAAATTGTTACAATTATTAATACAGAGTTTGCGAATTATACGCCTGAAAACGAATTTGGAGAAATTGCCAAAAGGCAATTTTTTTAAATGGGAAGCGGCAAGTTTTATAATTTCATCTTATTCTGCATTAAAAATAAGGATCACTTTGTATAAATATGTGTATTATAAAAATTGGTAGCTTTCGAAATATTGGCAAGTTACTATTTTTATCTTCTACAATACATACTATTTGCATTAGTTCCTTTTTCACTAGTTAGCCATGACAGTGTTTACAAAATTATAAATTCTCATTTGTTGAAGAAAAGCCATTTACCTTGTCATAATTTCAATAAGTCATGTCGGGGCGCTTAAATTATACAAACGATGATTATTTAAATTTATTTATTATTTATGGGAAATGTAATAAAGTTATTTCAAGAACATGTGATACATTTGCATTACATTATTATTGTTATTAATAACTGGTTTATTTCCCTGAATCTTTGCCCTCACGAATCCAAAGTTTCTGAAGTTTCCTATAATACGTTTAACGGTATTGGTAGATGGTTTCCCTTTTTGCGGATATCGAGTTGCTAATGTATCACATGTTCTTGACATAACTTTATTACATTCCCCATAAATAATAAATAAATTTAAATAATCATCGTTTGTATAATTTAAGCGCCCCGGCATAACTTTTCTTCAACGAATGACAATTTATAATTTTCTAAACACTGTCATGGCTAACTAATGAAAAAAGAACTAATGCAAACAGTATGTATTGTAGAAGACAAAAACACTAACTTGCCAATATTTCGAAAACTACCAATTTTTATAATAGACATATTTATACAAAGCGATCCTTATTTTTAGTGCAGAATAAGATAAAATTATAAAAGTTGCCGCTTCCAGTTTAAAAAAAATGTCTTTTGGCAATTTTTCCAAATTCGTTTTCAGGCGTATAATTCGTACACTCTATATTAATAATTGTAACAATTTTATACAAATAGTGTTTAATTAGATCATCTATTTGAGAAAATTTACTTTAAATTAAATAATAAATTCATCTTTATATGGGAAAAGTGCTATTGATTTTCTGCCTGCAAACGTCAAATTTAACATAAGAATTTCAATAAGTCAAAAAGGGTTATACTTAGATATATGACATTATACATGTAATATATTTAGAATTTCACGTAAAATCTAAAAACCTGACAATATACAGGGTATTCTATTTAAAATTAGGAGGTTGGTGCCTACTTCCGGCATAGCCCGAAGTGCCGCCATCTTGAAAATATTTTAGTCGAATGGCCCCCATCGGCTTTAGTACGATGTCAAAATTTGAGATCATTCCCAGCTATAGTTTTTCCACAATCGATCGATTCAGTTCCCGGTGAACCACCCTGTATATTTTTTGTGGTAAGGTACTCTTTCTTTTTGCATTTTATTTCAGCTTTCAATTTATCTTATTTTTCTTAGACTAACGCAACATCAATGATTAAATGGACAGTAATTGTATTAGATAAAACTTGAATTATATCAACTACTTTTTTTGTATTAAACAGTGTGCCGCGCTTAAAGCTCGTATTTGATCTGTAGACACATACATACACTGGGTAACTGAAAGATCATACTTGCCTGTATTTCCACCAGATCTCATTCCAATTACTGTAGGAGACGTCGCCTCTAAAAACATCCCATCTCCACTTGTCTATGAGATAACCGAAGGGTAGAAACGCAACCCTTTCAAGTGCCATGTTCATAAGAGAATTTATTGAGGCCGCCCTTGACGTTCTCAGTTCGCTCAGCAAACCGATTCTGTACAAGTGGTCCGGCATCGAAACGGACAACGCGATCGTGTCTCCTATTGCCTCGTGAAATCCTGGCCCCCAACTAAGAATGCTTCTCTGAAATTTTAGCGAATGCGTCAATATGCTTACCGGGATTAGCGCCGGTTCTGAAAGCGTACGGTTGATCTTTGTACAGTTGGTAGTATTGTATGTGGCCCATTTCGTGGTGAACGATGATGAAGTTTTCGAAGTCAACTTCCGTACACATTTTTATTCTAAAATGTAATATGTGTGTATAATTATTTCATAGCAATAGAAATTAATATAAATAAATATTACAAACATAAATAGTAGTAATTGAAATAAATACGTGTGTTAATTTATCCGTAGTAGTTTTAAGTGCGTTACATTTATTTTATATTTTTATATTGTGATTAGTTTTAAGGGCCAGTTGTACGAAAGCCGTTCAATACAAGATCAACGGTGAACCCGGTTCAAGGCAAAGAATTGCGTTGTACAAAGCTCGATCAGTCTTGAACGAGCGATCTAGATATCGTTCAACAGAACGACCGATGAGGACCGTTCAAGCGCAGATCAACGGCGTGATCTGATAAACATAACCTTATACGTGTGTTAGATTGACAGTTACCATCCGTCCATAAGACTATTATAAATATTTATACCTTCGTGATGTTTTATTTAATCATATTGTGTGATGGATCCCTACGAAGAAATAGCAGATGATGAAGACTTTGTAGAATTACTAGAATGTCAATAGTGTTATAAGGAATGTGCTAATAAATGATTACTTTGAAAGTTTATTAAATACCTATAAATTAATTTGTTACTTCAATACCTAATTTATTTGATCCACTGACTAATAAGGCGATAGATGCCAAAGGTTGTATTTTAATTATATAAATCTTATTACACACTTCACAAGTTCTACATTTTGTAATCATTTTGCACAGTGTTGTTTGTAGTATAAATAAAATTATTTATTAAACGAAATGGATCTTTATTGATACAATACACAGTGAAGATTGAAAATATAGTACAATAATACAATATATACATTTCACTTTCTAAATTCATCTATAGCTATTTATCTTAAAATAAAATAATCACTATATACATTTTTGAAATTTCATAAAACAGAAAATATGGTACTTAGAATCTAAAAATAATAAATACAATACAACATAATTAATACATTTATAAGAGTACGTAGTTGATACTGACTGAGTGCATACTACATCTGAAAAAAAATTAATTCAAAGTCCATAACATTTACAGCTAATTTATGTAACTCACCATTTTCACTAGAATTCATATCCATTTCATCTACAAATTCCTGCCGAGTAGCTACAATTATACATATATGTATCTCATTAATAATACAGATCTACGTACAATACCCCCAATTGTTTAATGTCTCCATTACTGTAACTTCATTCGATACTTCTGGTAGGACAAATTCTGTAAAGAATAGGTACTTGTAACAAAATGGTATGCATATTATACCCATTTAACATACGTATTGCAACATCTTTATCAAATTCAGAAGGAAATCCAGTAAATTGGGAACCAATTATCTCCTCCATGTCTTTCTCTATTTCTGTTAATACGATTTCTTGTGCAGGCCCCCTACCTGTTTCCAATACCTCCTTTTTATGTCACCTAATTTCTGCTTTGTCTTTTTTTTAACATTGTCAAACTTATTGCACAGCGTTTGTGCATTCCTATAGTTCTCTCCACTTAAGGCATTAAATTCCCTTTCTATTTCTTCCAACGCTTGCTTTTTGAGTCATTTCATTTTTATATTTTTTAATAAGCGTTATTAGCAAGTAATCCTCTAAAATTGCAGAACTTTTTTCCATTGCTAATCAGAATCTGATAAAAATTTAACCACCACCAAACTATGCTATAAATAAAAATATTCCCCTAAAACCCACTTTTTAAGAAGACATATATACTTACTGTTTGCAATTTTGCTTAAAAATTAATAACGACACATTTTCTTTCTATCTATTCCATTATAATTACATTCAGATTAGATTGCAGCTAAACATTAAACCGCGCCAAAAAATTCTTTTAAATGCGCATGCTTAAACGGAATATCAGTGCTACCAATTCACATTATCAAGAGTTCTGTTGAACCGATGTGAAATATCGTTCATACAACTCGCTTTTTCTTGAACTGGGTTCAGCGGTGATCGTCCGATCAAGTGATCTAACGTTCAAGAATCTTTCGTACAACTGGCCCTAAGTGTGTAAATATACAGACTGTTTCAAAACAAATGCACGAGTTGTTCATTTCGACCCCGGAAACGCTACAGTATTATAGGCGAGGGGTTATCAACCGACAGAGCGAAAAATAGCCGTTATATGCTAGTCGAATACTGTACTGCGGTCTAGGACTGTTCCATTCAATTTTGATTTTGATTCGATATATTTATTTCGTTTGTGTTTACGGATTTAATTCTTTAATTGCCTTTGTAACTCAGTGGGATAGGTAGACTTCGCGACGCAGAAGACTCGAGTTGAAATCCTGTTTGGACCATGATTTTTCTCTGGAAAACCATTGAATAAATGATAATCACTAGTATTAAGTGAGTATCTTTTAACTTAATAAAACAAAGGTATAATGAATAAAACAAATATTTTTACGCACATTATATGATATGCATATTAAAAAGATACACAAGGTAGCTCTAAAAAATATTTAATAATATAATAAATAATAATAATAGACTGCACTATTAGTCTCAAAATATAAAATTATTACTGATCATAAAAAGAAAATGGGTGTGCTTAAAACCACACACCAGAAGTGTAAACTTCATCAAGGCGAGGTTAATAATACGAAGTACAACTTTCTTTTCGTTCTATATTACATTTAAAAATATCAAACTATATTTTATGAAGAGAGATAATGTCTCATACACACACAACAAACTTTTTGGTTAATCGTCCGCGAAGTTACCAATTCGCGAACGCAACACAGTTCGCGAAATACAATTTCGCGGCCGTTGCTATGGCAGCGGCCGTTAAAGTAAATACACATTTTGACACATGTTTAATCACACATCCTACGACTTATTTTGACAACTATCAAGTATTTGTAGTTTATTATATTCGTCTCATTTCCATGGTAATGCATGTAAAGCAAGTAAACCACTTTAATTTAGCACCTTTAGAACTAAATTAAATTAAATTGTGTCTCAATTTAAATTAAATCGATTGAAAAATTTAACGGTTGCCCAAAAAATTGTGTGTATATCTTGTCCGCGAAAAATTTTAACGTACTCGAGATTGTCTTGCCTCGGCCGCAAGCATTATTAAGGAGATTTTCGGACGCATGTATATATATAAATAGACGACATGAATACTGGCTTTCGACTCCCGCCCTTGGTCTAATGGTTAAGTGCTGGCCTCTCACCCAGGCTGCTCCGGTTCACATCTGCTCTGGGACATGAATTTATTTATTCATTTAAATTTCAATTTAATTGAAATTAAATACCTCTATATGATATATTTATTTATCTTGTTCCCTTAGCCGACTTTACCCGAAGAGCGTTACATATCCGAGCGTTACATTTCCGAGCGTTACATTTCCGAGCGTTGCAGGTCAGTCTTGTTCACTGCCTACAATCAGCGCAACGTGCCTAAAGAAGTTTACACTTCAATAACAAGGTTCTCGCTTTTTATAGTGTTGATTATATATCCTTTACAGTAAAATACCCTATCATCGAGGGCCATAGTAACTCCGACATCTAGAGGAGTTTTAGAGTATAGTATAATTTATTAATCCAGTAGACTATAAAAGTAATATAGTAAAAAGGACAGTAACAGAAAATATTAGGGGCTATTGTTATGTATATATACTTACAATTAAATAATAATCATTTTAATGCTTCGAAGATTTACTGATGGATTATCATGAATAATATACTAATACATATATGGTAATATAATTTCCTTTTGTGAAAATCCAGAAATATATTAACCTGAATAATATTACTGACCTATCATTACTGTAATACACGAAAACATCCATCCTTATACATATATGGTATGTATATATAAGGTGTGCAATATATGTGTCCAGTTGCAAAGAATATATTATTGACGAAGGTATTCTCTTTTGTGTTTCAAAAACTGTTCAAGATGTGAAGACCTTGGTGCGATACAGAAGAGTATGAAGAACATGATGACGATGTTGATTTATCGACAGAAAATATAATTTTCTACGACGACAAAATAGTAGAGTTTGTTTAGGAATTCAGGCTAAGCAGATAGTTTTGAATGTTTACAGTAACTTAAAATCGGAAAACGTTAGAAAGCAATGGTTTTAAATATCACAGAATTGATAAACGGCGTGTCATCATGGAATCAGAAGGGATACGGAAGCTTCGTTACGACTATTTACGAAGCATAAGAAATTTTAGAGAAGATGTATTAGTATTATATAAATAATAAATTGGGAATATTTTGTTAAATTAGTTGCCTCATTCATTATAGCTGACTCCTGCGTTTTTTTTTGGTCAGTTTGTATTCCTGATATTTTCCTTTTTTTATTGAATTGTACATATGATAGCTTTTGTGACACATGTATATCTATATAAATTATTATTTCCGTTTTGATATCCAAGTAATAAAACAATGTAATACTTCCTATCTGTAAATTAAAATCATTTTTATATTATTATTTGATTAATTAATAAACAATTCATATTACCAAAATAAACGTGATGAACACTTATTGTTATCCCTATCAAATAAAAGTTAATACTGCTCTGCCTTCTCTTGACCCTCACCGGTGCCTACTTAAAGTATTTACATCTCAAAAAGCTATTTTCTTATATTTCCGAATGAACCATACAAAAAAAATGTAGGGCGATATCCTTGGAGATAGAAGCAATAACGGGAGACTATCAGGATGACAAATCGCCATTTGCAGCTATATACTACGTGATCATTTTAAACTGTCCTGGGTTGGCCACACTGATTTTAATATGGGAACACAGTGTAATTGGCGAACATGTTCATTTATTTTGGTGGTTAGATTTACTATTTACATTTTTATTGTGATAAATGTCAATGAAATAAGGTTAGTTTAAATTTGAATTATATGAAAGAATCTTTGTATAGAAATATAGTAATTGGACTTTATTTTTAATCATAAATAATAATAAATACGTTACAACTTTATTGTAAAACATAATTCATAATTATCAAACAAAACATTTTATAAAAGTTGTTCGAAATGTCCACCGTTATTCTCAATGCATAGATCGACACGTCTCATATTATTAAACACATTGTGAAGTGTTTCCGGTGTGATATTTTGCACTAGATTTTACAATAGAATTTGTAATTGCCCCAGTTTATCGAGACTATGCAGTCTGTTCTGAAACTCATTATTTTTAGATGGCCATAGAGAAAAAAGCCCAGTGGGGTTAAATCAGGAGGATTGGCTGGCCATCGATTTCGACTAATCCATCGGTCACCATATTCTCGTGAATAATTAATACTTTGTAGCGCAGTATGTGCAGTTGCCCCATCTTGTTGGAAGTACCCGACGGTTAAGTCATTTTCTTGAAGGCTGTGAATGAAGGATTCCAATATATGTTCTCTGCATCGTATTGCATTAATTTTGTCATAGAAAAAAATGGTCCAATAATCCGTCTTTTCGACCTTGCAGCGTAAACACCGTCTTTTATAGGATCGAAACCAAACCAAACCAAACCAAAAACATTTGGATTCTCTGTTGACCAGGAATGGTAATTTTGAGAGTTGATATACCCCAACAAATGGATCCAAGCTTCATCCGAAAAGAAGTTGCGATTTAGGTCTTCTTCATTAAATGTTTCATTAAACCAGTTGCAATAATTCAATCTCTGCTCAAAGTGATTGCCCCGTAAATGCTGTAGTACAGGGTGCACAACTGAGAAGATAGGATAAATAAATAGGTATATATGCAGCGATAGAGCCACAATATCAGGTAAATACATACATGTTCAGTTTTTTGTTTAATTTATATACCTACTAAAATACTGATGATTTTTTTAGATTTCATGACAATTGAAAAAGGCCTATCACATGGGCCGAAACATTAGATAATAATATTTTCTCAAGATTTTTTCCTTCTGTTTCTTAGCCGTCACTTTATATAAATATGCCTGTATAATTCTAGACACTTCCGGCTTTGATTATTAAATAAGGCGTGGTTAAATAAAAAAACGTTTGACGTTTCGACATTATTTATAAAGTCTTCATCAGAACAAAGCGGTTAAAACTATAAAACCGACAAATTATAGTATACATACGATAAAGCTTCTTAACAAAATTATACCAAAAACTTACAGCGTCAGACAAATATCTTAATTACAAATTCTGCCAAACTAAATTACTTAAAAAACAACTTCACAATTGCTATAATTACAACACAACAACAAAATCACGATGGAATAAAAATACCGGTAAATATGTCCCTTACCACACATTCAAACCTAATAGAAATAGTAAAATATTATCACCATACAACATAATCTAGGAAAACTTTACACACAACTCAAAGACAGCATAGGGGAATTGTGCTTAATATGACACACTGTATAAAATGACATACCTACGTTAATTTCTATACCAACTAACCAATTCAAATTTACCGCCTTCCCAAATGTTGCTTTGACGATAATAAACGAATGTAGTAAGACTGAGAAGTTCGTGTGCATAAACTGAGTTCGGTACGTCAGGATAGGTGTTTGAAGGTAAGTGAAAATTAGTTTAAGCCTTACTAACACTGCATGTAATTCTTAAAATATTAGCTTTTGTTACTCTTGTTAATACCAATTAAAATTTAAAGCACAGTTTCTAGTTATTGCGTGAAAAGTACAGCCTCAAACATTAACCTCAAAATCTTTTGGAGGGAGTTTCGTATAAACATAGTTTCAGGGCAATATGACATAATCGCGTGCGGGTTAAATGACATAATATGTCATATTACCCAAATGGAGCTGTAGTGCATTGACCAAACACACAATTTGTTTTATTTTTCAGTTGTTCTTTCGTCATGGTGTCTAACTACCAAAGAAAATCTAATCGGCAAACATGGTCAGAAGCTGATATGAGTAACGCTATAAAGGCGATACAGGAGAAACGCATGGGTTGGCTTAAAGCATCAAAGTACTTCAATGTACCTCAGGCAACTTTGAGACGTAGAACTACTAATAAAAATAAATATGCAACTGGTACCAATAAAATAATGGGAACCAAGACTTCGTTGCCCATTGAAGCCGAAAACGAAGTCGTCGAACATATTCTTCAATTAGAATCTAGACTCTTCGGTGTAACAGCAACAGAACTTCGAAAATTAGCTTATGACTTAGCAGTGAGAAAAAAATATCCTCATAAATTTAATAGTACAACAAAATGCGCTGGATGGGACTGGTTAAAAGGCTTTCGTTCAAGACATCCAGAAATATCACTCAGAACACCAGAACCGACTTCAGCAGCGAGAGCAAGAGGCTTCAATAGACCACAAGTGCAAAAATTTTTTAGACTGATTAGTGAAACAATGGAGACTGAAAATATACCAAATAGTAGAATATACAATATGGATGAATCGGCCCTTACCACCGTGCATAAACCTCCTAAAGTTTTTGCGAAAAAGGGGAAAAACAAGTAGGGTCAATAACGAGCGGAGAAAGAGGGCAACACGTTACGCTTGTAGCTTGCATGAACTCTGCGGGTAGATATATTCCTCCTGCGCTAATTTTCCCCAGAAAAAACTATAAGGCAGAATACTTTGATGGATCACCACCTGATACGCTTGGCCTGTGTTACGAAACTGGCTATATGGTATCAGAACTTTTTGTTAAATGGTTGGATCATTTTATCAAACACGTAAAACCGACTAGAGAAGAAAAAGTGATTCTCATTCTAGATGGCCATGGAAGTCATAAATCTTTGGATGCTTTATTGAAAGCAAAACAAAATGGTATTATTCTTATTTGCTTACCACCCCACTCTACTCATCGACTTCAGCCGTTAGATGTAGCCTTTTTTGGCCCACTAGAAATTTTTTACAATTCCGAGTCCGCCTTGTGGATGAAAAATAACCCCGGCAGAACCATAAGCTTATATCAAATCAGCACATTATTTTGTTCAGCTTATACCAAAGCAGCTACCATGGGAAATGCCATAAGTGGATTTAAAAATACCGGAATTGTTCCATTAAATCCAGATATATTCCCAGATCATTTGTATGCACCCTGTGAAGTAACTGACAATGAAAAATGGTTCGAAAACCAGACAACCGAACAAAGTGAAATACAAAATATGGATTCTCAGCCTGAGGAAGAAAATGTTCAGGATATAAATGTAGACCTTCAATCGGCTTCAACATCCGAAGAAAATGTTATAGAAAATGGCTTGTCTATTAAAAATTGTTTAAACTTAATTTCACCTATACCGTCTGCTGATGAAACTACGTTCGAAAAACGGAGAAAAAGGAAATCAGAAGGAACTGCTGTATGGACCAAAAGTCCTTATGTGGAAGAAATAAAGCAAAAAGAAACTAATAAATCTATAAAACTACAAAGAAAATCAGCAAGAGCTGTCAAAAGAAATGTATTTCAGTCAACATCATCAATAATTATGAGTGATGAAGACGCTATAGAAGAACCATATCAAGACGAGGAATCAGATGAAGACGCGTCTTGTCTATACTGTAACGATACCTACAAGCGATCTAAAGCAGGGGAGTCTTGGATTAGATGCCAAAAGTGCAAAAGTTGGTGCCATAATGACTGTGCAGGCATTCCATTGAGACAAAAAAAATTCGTTTGTGAGCTTTGTCTTTAATTGTTATTGTTTTGCAATAATTTGTTACTTATTAATTTTTGCATAAATTTTATTATTCTAGAAAGTATTATATCTTATCTTTAATATGTTCTTTTGTTTATGTATACTCTTTTAACAATAAACTGTTCATTATTAGATGTTACTTTTCAATTAGGGTAAAATGACGCAGTGTATGTCATTTTACCCAGCATATACGGGTAAAATGGTTTTTGCATCAACGTACTAATCAAAAAATTGTAAGTCAACCATGAATGTTTATTTCTTTTTAGATGTCAAAAAGGAAATACAATGCATCAAATAAGAACTTGCCACAAACAGTCTTTCGAAATCAATTTTATTTTTCCCGATAATGGCATCCAAAAAAAAATATGTCATATTAAGCACAATTCCCCTACAAATTACAAAAAGAACCTACATCATCTACAAAAGACCATGTAATAGTTGTGAAGCTGTGTACATTGAACAGACTTCCCATCACTTGTAAGAATGTTTAAACGGACATAAATATTCGACCAACAGTACCACATTAATCAAACAAACACTTTCTTCAATTACAATCAGGCATCAATATTGCACACCGAATACAATATTCAATTTAAAATCTTCTATCAATATTTTAAAACTGTCTGATTTATTAGTATATTTAGGTTATAGATATTTCTATCGAAATTGTAATAACTTAATTTAGTTATTATAAATAGAAATCTGTTTTAAAATTCTGCTTAATTAACTGTACTATCAAAATATTTTTAACAAAAATAACTTTTGACTTTTTAAATACACATTCTATACGAATACATTAAAATATCTCCTTTTTGTCTAGAATGATGCGATATTTACAGATACCTATAAGCGGAAAAGGTACTTATGGAAAAAAACCACATTTCGTTCGCGATTTGATCCGGGATATAAATCTTGGTCACGTTGATAACCTGGTCAACAAAAAAAATAATCAAGAACCGGGATAACTTCAGGTAAGGATATTTCTTTCTTCTTGGGAAAGGTTTTGTTCTAATATATGCTTTTATTCTATTTCCAGCTTGGCTTCGGCTTCGGTTCAAAGGCTACTCAAATGTAATTATTTCCTGAACATTCTTAATATTATAGTCAGTAAATCTTCTTGAATAACAGGAATTGCAGGTATTTCTAGATTTATATTTTATTTCATACTTTTAATATCAACAATATTTTCTTAGTGCCGTTTTACGGCTTCGCTTTCAAAAATTATGAAATTATTCATCCAATTGTTTTTTTTTTTCAAATCGTCCAATACATCTCGTTATAAAATTGCAATCTATTTATTTTATACGCAGTTAATATGTTACGTGTTAAATAATAAGTATTAATAAGACATTTATATTCTTAATATACCTGTTAATTATATTATTAGTATTGAATTTTGTATTTTATAATTCTGATTTTAACTTGGCCGTGTCATCAAGTTCGTGTTTACATTTTAAAATACTTTAACTACTACATATTGTATGCATTATAAAAGAAATAAACGAAATATTCTTTTAAATACAGTTGTACATTTCATTCTTTAATACGTATAAACATTAAATATTTCAGGATCAGTTTTCTTTATATTTAGAGTTGTAATAAGTACAAACAGTACATTTTTGCTTCTCCCTTCAAATAAAAAAATAGTTTATCGACATATTTTTTCCTCTAATTAATACATAAAATTTGTATCATAGGTAATGTAATAATTGACAAAGTCTGAAAATTCATAATAATCATACGTCAACGACTAATACTCGGTCGATTTCATAGACCGAGTATTAGTTTAGTAATAGGATCTGGGTGCATTGGAGAATATTTTGCAATCACAGTTGCTGTTATTGGAAAAGCCACATCTCCGAGAAATGAAAAAGTACTCTTGACATAACAATAGTATTATTCGGCAAAGTGAAAGAATATACATAAATACAACAAATCATTTGGATAAGTATGTGTTTCGTAGAGTGGAAGAAAAGTCGGGTATACTTTATCGAAAGGTAACTTATAACACAGCAAATCAAGAAATATTAAATTTCTAGCGTATGGTTAACTTGAAATAAATAAATTTTCGCTATATACCTTACTTTTTCTTTCATATACGTAGTATAAGGAAGTACTGCGAAGACGACAATTTTCGACCTCAAAATTTTTGCAGATGTCCACCATTTGAAGTTTACTAAAAATGGTTATTAAAAAATCTCTCTCTCTCTCTCTCTCTCTCTCTCTCTCTCTCTCTCTCTCTCTCTCTCTCTCTCTCTCTCTCTCTCTCTCTCTCTCTCTCTCTCTCTCTCTCTCTCTCTCTCTATGTGATCACTATAGCGGTCAAACGGCTACAGCTATCAATTCCAAATTTTGTGTTTACGAGTGTAATTTCCTTCTTGAGATCTGATTAGATTTTTAGAAAAATCGGTAGACCGAAAGTAGTAGTTTACTTCAGTGAAAAAATCGAATTTCACCAATATTTCGTCAATTACTATGTTTAAACATATTTATAGAGAATTCAAAAGTACCTGAAACCGAATTTGAGAAAAATGTTATTGAAAAAGTTTTTCGAAATTGTAGGTCTTTTACTCTTATAGAAAATCAGTTTCTTGCGAATATATCGCAAGCCATGCTTTCTAGACAGATAAATTATGAGATTAAAAGTATTTAAAGATTAATTTTCAATACTTTTTGTGTTCTCAAAATTCAGACCTGAAGTTACACATTTACATGATGCAGGTTTATATTTTTAAGAAATTAAAAGTATTTAAATCTTAATTTAGAACAACTTTTGTATAATTTGAAACGCACATACGTATAAGAAAGTTGTGTGGTGTACATACCTAAATTTTTAATTAGCAATAGCTACCCATCCAAAATGTCACACAATATATATATCGTAATACAAGGAATGGCATTAGGGAAACTTTTAATAAAACTCAATATGCATTGATTCTTTCCTTTTCTTTCTTGTGGAAGAATATGCAGCCAATATGTAAGTGTCCGTCTTTAATAAATACAGAATAATAGATGTCTATAAGCAAAAGTTATATCAATAAATTAAACTATAATAATAAAAGGCTTCATCTTATTGTAATAATAAATTGATTCAAATTCTTTAATCATAATAGAATTCAGGCCAAAAGCACTATTAAGGAAATACCCACTTTCAATGCATACCAACGCATTTGGTTTCAATTCAATTCGGTTTAAACAAACGGAATACCTACTTTAAACCATATGGTATGAAGGTAAACTATCAATAGATTTGATTTAAAAAAATGATACTTTATTTTAAGAAAACACATACAAACAATATTATTCTTGTTCCGACAGGCAGCTTATTTTCTTGATCTAAATCATTTCTCTGTATATATCTACATAGATCGTTTGTGTGTAATTATCAACTGAGTGTATGGTAAACAAGCAAACCACATTCCATTAGTTGTTCAGATACTATATAAAAATTTCACTTTGTTTAGAAACCGCAAATAATTGACTGATTCAGAACATTTATCAGTATAAACTTGAGTATTTATGTTGCTGTGTCATAGTAAATATGATTTATATCACATAATAGGCAAACGACTATAAGTGAATGTATTCACAACTTTTAAAGATTATATAAGTACCTGAAATCTTTACCATTGCAAAAATCCCACGCGGAGGCGTGACATACTACGTTCCTACCATCTTTAGGCTTCACAATCATGGCGCCTCTGGATACATTGTAGCACACACCATTGGGTTCTAGTCCTAAGGATATATAAAACTCATCCGCTGTCTCGAACATTTTTAAAACTGTATATTCATTTTCTTTCAACAATTGAGTTACATCGATTTGCGGTTCTTCAGGAAAAGGAACAACTAACGGTCCGATATTCAACCAATTTTGGGCCCACATGTTACCTGTAACGGTATTCGAGAAAGTTTTTCTAGAAAAGAATAAATTCTGAACTGAAAATTATGTCGTTATTGCATTAATTTGTCGCATTTTCAGTTAAATTTGCATGTTCAAGCGAGATAAAATAGAATATGCATGTAATAATATCATTTTAACAGTCACCTAATAAATGAGCAGGTATCAATCCATCATCGTTTGTTATGTTATCCCCATACTTCAGTGTCAGTTTGTTCAATACGTATTCATGTAATTCGTCGTACAGCGGTTTCACTTGCTCCCATAATCTTTGCATATCACCCTCGAAGTCTTCAGATTCGTAATCGCTACGCCAGAGCGCACCCTTGTCTGCAAAACCTGATAGCGAAACATTATAACTTGTATCCCGAATAAAGCAAAAAAAAAAAAGAAAGAAGAAAGGAAAAGAAGACATCTATCATTTCGAGACAAGTGAGTCGCGGAAAATACGGTTTCGATGCATGCCGAAACCTGACGGAGATTGGGTCATTAGTTTCTCTCGAGTACACGCGTGCCGCGAATTTTCCGCATTTATGCGGGATCGGCGGAAGGTTTTCGTGCGCAAAAACTTCGCCGACCGCATGATTGACAGTGAAAAAGAAATGTGTTTGAATGATAGTATTGAAATGATTGAATTTGATATCCAGGATGTGCTTAAATAATTTTCTGTTACGGTAAGATTTATATATATATATAATAAACATTCCGATCATGTGGTATATACAGGGTGAGTCACCTCCATGGGGAAGGCAGATTGTGACTTTACGAGAAAAGATATTTTGAAGCGGTTTTATTCCTATGATAGTCACTCATCAGGAGTACCTATTAAATTTATTGTGTATTATACAGAGTGATCCATAAACATAGCATAGTTTTTGAAATGAAACTTACAATTCTTAGTCAAAAAGTAATAAGATAGTATAGGCCTAAAATCTAATCTACCGTTTTTCTGAAAAAATCAATATTTTTAACAAATTATGTATCTCGAAAACGACTTATTACGAGCCCTAACAATTTAATGTTCGGACGATACCAATTTATTGAAATATATTCTGATTTTCTATTTGAGAGTTTGTAATTGGATTTATATTCACATATTTAGCTTTGGCACACGTGAAAGATTATACCTTATGAGCATAAATTATTTAGATAAAGGGTTGCTTTGGAATTCTGAACGTACGTTGCATGTTTGATTCATTGCATGTTTAGTTTATGTCAAATGAAACCAAATCAAAACTGAAATTTAATTAACATGTAGAATCAACAACAAGTTGAACCTATCAAAGAATAGATTTTACTCAAACTCAAACTACATAGAAGCTAAACAAATTAATAAATGAACAAATAACATTTACAATTTAATGTTCGGACGATCATTTATTACATGACTTAAAACGAAGTCACATCACTTTTGGTCATTAAAACAGCTTGTACTCTGGCTGACATGGATCCCAGAAGCAACTTGCATAATCTGGTGTAAAGGTTTCCCAAATTTCTAAGGGTGTTGTGTTTATTTCACTTATTGTTCGTTGAGGATTATTCATTAAGTAACTTTTCATGCGGTGCCACAAGGTCTCAATAACATTGAGATCTGGACTGCTTGAAGACCATGCTAAAACTGTCATGTCATGTTCCTCAAACAATTCTTTTTGTTGATTTTGCTGTACGGGATGATGGCCCATCCTGTTGAAAAATGTAGTCTCTGTCGGAATAGAGTTCTTCTACACTTTGTTCTCTCCATCTTTCTTATATCCTTTCCAGACATACAGGCATGAGTATTTTTTAATTATACCACAAAAAACCGAGTTCTGATTTGTGGATCCACTGCCTGCAACATTCTCGCAAACTTCTCATACCGGTTTCTGCATTTAAGAGAGCAGTTACATCCCTTAGTGTCTCTTCGAAGGGTTTTACATATTTTTACAAGTTGTCTCGTCATCCCAGAGGTCACTTTTTTTGGCTTTTCAGTACTTTGACCTCGAATTTCGTAGCTATTTTTTTCCATAACATTTAATAATGTTTCCTACAGTGGATTTCGCAAGGTTCATTTTTTTTCCAATTGCACTCATGCTTTTTTCTTCATTGTACTGCTTCACCACAATTTCACGAATGTTCTTTGAAGTGTCTTTACCACGATCCATTTTTAATAGCAAAAATTGAGTAATCGTAAATCAACGCACGCGAGAGTCATAAATGTCACATCTGTCATAACAATCGCTGCAACTTTAATAAAAATAAAGTTGTTCGTGCGTTAAGTTGTCTGTGTCATTTACTAGTATTTTCATTTTTTTATTTTAAAAATTATACTTTTTAAAAGAGAACAGTTATTTTTTTGTCAGAAATGAAAATGAATAATTAACAATTTTCAGTATTTACAAAAAATATTAACTATTAAAATTTGTATCCTCCGATAGTATGTTGTTAGGGCTCGTAGATGGTCACAATTTTTAGTAGTGTTGTTCATAATAGAAGAATCTAATGCAAGCACGTCTTTTAAATATTAATTGCATGCACAGAAAACTGGTATAAAATTACATGATATATATTTTTTAAAAGACATTTTTTTCCAAATGGAACAGCCTAATATCGCTTCATTTTTGAATTGCCTACTAAATTTTGCACCAAAAACATGTAAGAGCTATTGTAATTTTTTTTATATAAGTTTGACGATTTTATGTATTATTTGAATACGGTATTTTGATAGTAGATGAATATCAAAGACATTATTTATTATCCCAGGGAGTTTACCAGCAGCGTCAACCTGGAAGAAGAGTCTCAGGACAGACATCTGTCCTGAGACTCTTCTAGTCTTTTGAAGACTAATGGACCTTACAGCTAGTAGGATTGCTTATTCAAAACCACGGAAACCTAGATATGTTATAAATAATGAAAATAAATTACAAATTCTTATGGTAACAACAGAAAATCCTCACGTCAGTACCCGTGAAGTAAGTCGTTTGCAACCCTTACTTCGCTAGTAAATAGATCATCAGCATAGGTGGGGCATAAATGTATGAGGAGGCATTCGTCTAGATCGGATGATAGGCTCGCACAAAATATTATAAATGAAATGTTTCCAGAGAAGTGGTTAGATCGTGGAGCCCCTATTCACTAGGTTGGTTCGGACATCACAAAATTAGATTTTTTTCTAGGACAATGTAAAAAAGAAAATATACAGTATACAATATTTAGAAATATATGTGCTCAACTCCTTATTAATGTCGACTTATCATTTCGGAAGCATGTTCAAAAATATTTAGAAATGAATAAATATGCATTTGAAGACTTGTTGAAATAATTTGTACATATTTTAATGTTTATCTTTATTGTTATTTTATAGTTGCTGTTCAACTAGTTTTTCATCCATTCACGTACCACTTTCTGTTTCTGCGCCTTCTATAAACAGGTTATTAATTTTTTAGGTTATAAAATTTGTTTATTGTACCAAATTCTACATGTTTTATGAAATATATTGCTGGCATAGACTGTATTGTAAATAAAATATATCCATCAATATTCGTAGAAATATAAACATGAAACACTTACTAAGATTACATAAGTTGCAGAAAAGAAAAAGAGTACCTAATGATATATTATATATTTTTATAAACCAATTTTATAAGCAAATCAAACTCTCTAGCTTTTTTTGACATTCTTCCAATACATCAAAAAAATCATATGTCTTCCACATCTTCGCAGCAAACATCATGGCTCACTATACCCTATTGAAAATAGCCAAAGTAATAACGCCTTACATGCTTTTGGTGCGAAATTTAGTAAGCAGTTCAATAATGAAGAGGTATACAAGCTATTGTATTTGAAAAAAATTAATTTTAGACAAAAATATGTCATGTATTTTATTCCAGTTTTCTGTACATGCAATTACTTAATTGAAAAAAGAAATGCAAATGCTTATATTAGGACCTTTTATTATTAAAAACACAACTAAAAATAGTGCCTATCTACGTTGTTTTCGAGAAATATAATTTAAAAAGACACATTGATTTTTTTTAGAAAAACGCTAATAAGTCGTAAATTATGCTATTATATTATTTTTTGGCTGAGAATTATACGAATAATACAAGAATGTAATAATATAAAGGCTGTTCCATTTAAAAGTTATAACTATGGTCAGCCACCAAGTTACGGAACACTGTATAATACAAAATAAACTTAAAAAGTGCTCCTAATGAGTGGTTGTCTTAGGAAGAAAACCTCTTCGAAATATCTTTTCTCATAAAGTCACAATCGACCTTCCCCACGGAGATGTGAATCTGTTGATAATATTTTATTCAATATATATCATAATTTACTACGAAAATTTTTCAAGAGCATCTTCTACAGCGAGGATTTTACTTTTTTTTTGAATGGCTTGGCTTATATCTACTTTATTAATTCAATTAACATGATCTTTTCAAAATTAAATGTATTTGTTTTGACGCTTTATACATTTTAAACACTAAATATGTCGTATACACTAAACTAATCTTATATTAATAATATAATTTTAATCTTTTCGGCAATTTTTATATTTGTTGTGAGATGATGTTTTTTCTTACCGTTTGCCTTGGCTGCTTTGTTCGATAATATTACATAATCGTAAAATAATTCTTTCATATGTGCACCCGAAACATCCCGCCAGGCTTTCCAAATATATTCCAATTCAGCATAATTATCGCTTTTGGCCATTATCTTGACCAAATCTGTAAGAAACTATATATTTAAACCTACGTGAGTATAGCTGCCCTTCTTTTACAATAAATATTTGATAATATCCGTTCATTTTATTTATATATTTCAATTTGATAATGTTATTTACATTTTAGATATACTTTCTACACAACTACTATAAAGTTTTTAATAAACTATAAAGGTACACATTGGAAGAAAATATGTAAAAAGTGGTTCAAAGTCTTGAAAGTTAGCTTCTGTGAATGTCAGATTATTTGATTTTGAACATCTACAAATTATTATGATTTAATTACGGTAGAAGCTAATCAGTATGCCATGTGTCTTTTATTTTTCAAAATGATGTCATATTATCAAATTATTTATGATCAAAATGATTTCAAAAGGAGGGCGTTCTAGCAACTTTATATAATACAGATTCATTGGCCGGGAAAGCTCCAATAGTTCAAAACCTTGATTTATTTGCCCTATTTTTTTTAACTGCTATACAGGGTGGTTCACCGGGAACTGAATCGATCGATTGCGGAAAAACTGTAGCTAGGAATGATCTGAAATTTTGACACTATACTAAAATCGATGGGGACTATTCGCCTAAAATATTTTCAAGATGGCGGCGCTCCGGGCTATACCGGAAGTAGGCACCAACTTCCTAATTTTAAATAGAATACCCTGTATAGTGTCAGGTATTTAAATTCTACGTGGAATTCTAAATATACTTCATGTATAACGTCATATATCTAAGTGTAACCCTTTTTGACTTATTGAAATTCTTATGTTAAATTTGACGTTTGCAGGCAGAAAATCAATAGCACTTTTTCCATATAAAGATGAATTTATTATTTAATTTGAAGTAAATTCTCTCAAATAGATGGCTTAATTAAATACTATTTGTATAAAATTGTTACAATTATTAATACAGAGTGCGCGAATTATACGCCTGAAAACGAATTTGGAAAAATTGCCAAAAGACAATTGTTTTAAATGGGAAGCGGCAACTTTTATAATTTTATCCTATTCTGCATTAAAAATAAGGATACTTTGTAGAAATATGTCTATTATAAAAATTGGTAGTTTTCGAAATATTGGCAAGTTAGTGTTTTTATCTTTTACAATACATACTGTTTGCATTAGTTCTTTTTTCATTAGTTAGCCATGACAGTATTTACAAAATTATAAATTGTCATTCGTTGAAGAAAAGTCATGTACCTTATCATAATTTCAATAAGTCATGCCGGGGCGTTTAAACTATACAAACGATGGTTACTTAAATTTATTTATTATTTATGGGGAATGTAATAAAGTTATGTAAAGTATGTTATGTTATAGAACATGTGATACATTTGCATGACATTATTATCGTTATTAATAACTGGTTTATTTCCCTGAATCTTTGCCCTCACGGATCCAAAGTTTCTGAAGTTTTCTATAATACGTTTAACGGTATTGGTAGATGGTTGTCGTTTTGCGGATATCGGGTTGCAAATGTATCACATGTTCTTGACATAACTTTATTACATTCCCCATAAACAATAAATAAATTTAAATAATCATCGTTTGTATAATTTAAGGGGGCTTACGGAGAGATGTCGACTAACTACCGTGAGGAGGGCGTAAAGAGGTGGCGCCATATGCGCTAATGTAAATTCTGGACTTTACAAGGTTTCGTTAAAACAATAGTACCGCTTTTGTTTACGAAATATCAAAACGAAATTTAAAACACAAATAAACAAAGGCTCAATGCATGCTCGACTGGAATTAATTTTTAAAAAAAAGTTTCTAAAACTGTGTTAAGATGTAAATTTTGCCAACTTTGAGAGTGAACGAAGCTTTAATTAATCCTTTGTATTCAATTTAATTCAAAAACATAATAAGAAGAACAAAAATTTCTACTATTTGTTTTATTTTAACGAATACCTTACATCTGCGGAATTTACATTAGCGCATATGGCGTCACCCCCTTACGTCCTACGTCACGGCAGTTAGTCGGCACCTCTGCGTAAGCCCCCTTAAGCTCCCCGGCAAGACTTATTGAAATTATGATAAGGTACATGACTCTTCTTCAACGAATGACAATTTATAATTTTGTAAACACTGTCATGGCTAACTAATGAAAAAAGAACTAATGCAAACAGTATGTATTGTAGAAAGTTGCCACTTCCCATTTAAAAAAATTGTCTTTTGGCAATTTTTCCAAATTCGTTTTCAGGCGTATAATTCGTACACTCTGTATTAATAATTGTAACAATTTTATACAAATAGTATTTAATTAAGCCATCTATTTGAGAGAATTTACTTCAAATTAAATAATAAATTCATCCTTATATGGAAAAAGTGGTATTGATTTTCTGCCTGCACACGTCCAATTTAATATAAGAATTTCAATAAGTCAAAAAGGGTTACACTTAGATATATGACATTATACATGAAATATATTTAGAATTTCACGTAGACTCTAAAAACCTGACAATATACAGTATATTCTATTTAAAATTAGGAAGTTGGTGCCTACTTCCAGTATAGCCCGGAGTGCCGCCATCTTGAAAATATTTTAGGCGAATGGCCCCCATCGACTTTAGTATAGTGTCAAAATTTCAGATCATTCCTAGCTACAGTCTTTCCGCAATCGATCGATTCAGTTCTCGGTGAACCATCCTGTATAATAGGGATGCTATATATGAAACATTGAGTTTACCAGCACTTTCCCCTATTATACACATTGAATACGAGCATTTAATTAACCGGTATGACAATTTCGGCTGAAACAAATGTTAAGGTTTCTAATTTTCAGTAATTTATTTATTATTATTTGACGTTGTGTTCAATACACCACTTGTTTATATACCTGGTTCTAGGAGTAAGCCGTCTTCATCTAGGCAACATCCAGACCTTCCGAACGGACAAATTTTAGCAGTACTATAAATCTCTGTCATTTTGTTAGTTACAGCAGTAAGCTATAATAATTGAAAATAAAATTAATAAAATAATTATATCAGAAAAACACGAGTTAAATTATTAAGAGTGTAAAGTTTCTATAATATTCTGACATCTAGTTGCAACACTTTAACTTAACATTTCAATTGCACTCAATGTAATGTAAATATAAGATTAGCTTATAGGCCTAATTGATGCTTATATTTAGGCTCTATCGCATTTCTTATTTGTTTATTATTTAACTAAATATGGCTTTGATTTGATGAATATAGCAACCTATTAATTTATGTACAGTGGTAATATACATATTATTACAAATGATATTTTGAACATTAATATCTAATTTAAAATACATTTAAACATATAATATGCTTTCCCAAGAGCAAAGCAATAATGTAATAAAATTACTTTTCGAATAAAGCTTTAAAATGTACAATAATATCTTATAGGATCTAAACTCCACAATGTTTTCAAGTTCAGTCTACTCTGAGCTTTGGGAGAGTCCGAGTCAGTGTTTCTATGAATCTTTTTTTGTAAGGATCGCAGGTATAATGCAGGATTAGACTTAAATGAATAATGCAATTCGAAACTGGGCACAGTAATATCACTAATAAACTAATACATAACGAAGCTGTTCATTATGAATGTAATGTTCTAATGTACATATAATACGATTTTTTCCACCCCGGGTATGTCAACGAGACGCAAGTGGCTTCCCCTCCCTTCAATAACGATGTTCGCAAATTACGATATGTACGAGGGATAAGCTACAATTATTGAGAATTGAAAAATCTAGTTACCTGTGTAATTGTTGTTTATTAAATAGTGCATTATTTGATCTGTCAATTGCAGTTTAGTTTGTGACATTTGGTTGAATAGTGTCTGAGAAATAGTCCATAGAATAAGCTTCTGTTATCGGAAAAATGGAATTATCACGAGAGAACTTTCAGATAATGATTTACTATGATTTCAAGAAACGCTTGAGCGCGTATGGGTGTGAGGAAGTTTAAAATCGGCATTTGGGGATCTCGCACCATCATTGGCTACTGTTTATAGATGGGATAAAGAATTTGAGCGAGGTTGCAAGTCGGTGGTACACAAAAAAGGAGTTTGCCCTCCTTTAACTGCTGTTAACCCCGAAAACATTGCTGCGGTGAAGAAGATGGTGGAAGAGGACAACCGCATTATCTATGCAATGATAGAGTCCAATCTGAAGATTGGATCCTCGCAAGTGAGATCAATATTGCACGAACATTTACATTTGAAAAAGGTTGTATCTCGGTTTGTACCCCATCATCTGACAGATTTACAAAAAACAGAACGTGTTAGAATTTGCCAACAAACTTTAGATATGTTGAATGCTGGAGTCCATCAAATTATTTCTAAAATTGTAACTGGCGATAAAACGTACATACCGTTTTTTGATGTTCCCACTCGCCAAGAAAGCCGAGTCTGGTTACATGAAGACGAGGAAAGCTCTACGATGGTGAAAAAACAACGAACAATGAAAAAAGTTATGTACGCAGTATTGTTTAGAAGTACGGGTTTGGTGGCCGCAATTAAATTAGAAGATCAGAAGACAGTTACCGCTAAATGGTATGTTGAAAATTGTTTGCCTACTGTGTTTAGTAAAGTGCCCAGAAAGGGGATCATGTTACATCATGATAACGCGTCGTCCCATACAGCAGGGACAACTGTTCAGTATTTAGCGGAAAACAAAATCAAAATTAAAAATCCTATTGTTTGAGCTCAAAAAACATTTGAGAGGGAAAAGGTTCCAGTCAGAAGAAGAGAATGACATCGCCGTTAAGTGTTTTTTTGATAGTATCTCTAAGGACAGCTGGTTGAACCTTTTTAAACTATGGAAGGAGAAAAAGTTTAAGTGCATTATTGTAAATGGCAATTACTTTGAACATATTAAAAATAAAAATTCTAAAAGCTTGTATCAATCTTTCTATTCTCAATAATTGCAGCTTGCCCCTCGCATGTGTAAACGTAGTTATTACATCTTATGCGACGTTGGGTGCGCCGAAACTATTTTAGTTAAATTGTAGGTAAGCGCTATGTCTAGCAGGCCGATCTATTGTTTACTCATATTAGTTACATGTGTTCTATTGCGTGAATATGTCAACATTTGTCGTAAGATTTTGCTGAAAGGTGAATAAGAGATTGTCCTGCGCTATATTCGACAGTATTCGACACCGACGCAAAATTTGCAATATATTACTGTCTTGGCAAGTGAAAACCGGTGTAGTAAATCGTGTGTCGTCGAACACTTAAAGCGCGTATCGCTGGCTATGCAACTGTTTATAAACTACAGAAAGCAACTCGGGTCTACTTAAAGTCATGCTCTACACCTTCGATTAACAGTATTAACTAGGAAGAGTATAACGTAGAAACAGCTACTGGCATCTTTCAATACAATTTAAGGGTCCTATACAGTGGATCTATCAACAATGGAAAATAGCAGATTTTAGATGCAAGATATTTTTGTTGATTTTAAATTTGGAGAAACCTTTCAACGTCAACTTATGAAGAATTTAATAATCTACCCCGCTGAGAAATCAAATTTAGAAAAAAATTATCGGATTAATGAAAATTAATTAATATGTCAAAATATTAAAAACAAGTTTTCCCAATAATCCTTCGGAGGAGATTTCTTTGCTTGGGTTCACGTTATAAATTGAATAAAAAGGGTAGCTTTTTATTCAATTTATAACGTGAACCCAAGCAAGTCACTTATTTTTGTTCAGTTATTCTTTACTTTGTTTTAAATGAATATAAAATAAATTAAAATAAGGCAACCCACATTACAATGAATTGTTATTCTAGTAAAAATCTTTCCCACGGTTACAAATGTGTAAATATTTGGTCATAAATGAATTTTTATTCGCTTAGATATCGAGTTATTATTTCAAATATTTATTATATATTCCGTATGTGTAATAAGTACTCGGACATCCTTGGCTTATTAAATTATGTGCTATGCAACCAATATTACATTTCCGATCCACTATATAGGACCCTTAATTTCAATTCATTTTAATTTCAGAAATTAAGTGTTGATTTCATATTGAAATTATAGTTTTGTTCATTTTCATTTGAACGGAAGTGTATTTTTATCAATACTACATAAAATCGTATAACACGAAAACAGCAAAAAGTTACTATTTTACTTCTAATTAAATTTACAGACCATTTACTCTCGAGACTGCCTGCCTTATCTGATGACGAGGAGCAGAATTTTTATATATAAACCGTCGAACCGGAAAGATTAGGTAATTCGTTTTCCTTGATAGACGCAATATAAATATGTATTTCCTTACTTTTGTCAATTCAGCGTCGCCCAGAGCTGAATTTCCCAATCTTGACAGCTTCGCGATTTGCCGTTTCAAATTGATATCTTTGAAGTTTGAGGGATCCAACTTAGAGAAGTACTTCTTCCAATACATCTTGTCTAATTTAGCGCTCTCCAGTGTTGCTTTTATCTAAAAATCGATTTAAGTTTATTCGCATTCTCCTCGAACTGGTTATATGTGTTTAGTATTTTCATGAGGCAAGTGCACTTTTATCTTATCGAAAGTTTCACTAAAAATGATATTTAAACAACTAGGATTTTCTTTAAGTATTTTCTATTGACTATATATAACTATGTTAAACTTATGTTATATAAATCGCTTATAGCACCACACTTTGAATATTGTTCAACAATTCTGTTCAATGCAAAGCAAAATGAGATACAACAATTACAAAAACTACAGAATAAATGTATGAGAGTAATTCTGAAATGTAGTAAATATACACCCATCCAGATAATGTTGGGTGCACTACAATTAATGAACATTAGACAGAGACTAGCATAGTCATAGCATATAGAGTACTCGTTTTTATACATAGAATTAAGTTAGGTCAGGCACCTTCATATTTAACGGATAAGCTAGTACAAGTGGGAGATACGCATAGTTATAATAGCACACGTAATGTTAAAGACTTTCATACAAGTAGATATCAACGAAGTCAAACAACAACAAGTGTATACGTAGATGGTTTGAAACTTTATAATACATTACCCAATAGTATAAAAGAATGTAATAGACTAAGTTTATTTAATACGTTGGCTTATAAGCATATACACTTGAATTATTGAATTATTGACTTTAGAAGTTGGTTTGTAACACATATATCAAATTAAGATGTTATATTTGAACATATATTTATCATGTATACATAATAGCAAATTGCTAAATAAAGACATTATTATTATATTATTTATTAATATAATCAACGCCAAGAATTCCATTGTTGCTAAAATCCAACCACGTAGAATTGATACCGAGTGCAACATTCAATTCAAATGGTATATTCAGAGACCAAAAAATTAATAAAAAACAACAAAAATTTTATATACATATATACAGTGCGTTCGTAAATGCTTAAGATGAAATTCAAATTAACCGCCAAAATTAAAAATTTAAGTTGGTAAAAAAATAAATTGCCCTATCTTTATGTCATTTGGTTTATGTCTATTGTGTTCATTTTCTGATAAACTTTATAATTTGATGTTTTATTCGTTGTTCCCGTTTCTTCTTGTTATATTATTATTATAGATTTTAATCGTCATAATTTTGTAAATCACAAAAACAAAATTATAAAATTATTTCAAGAAAAAAATTGCTTTTGTAAGGGGAAGTCTTCTGGAAGACCAACAGAATTAACACAACCAGTAATGGATGATATTGAGCAACGTATGAAAATTAGTATAAAAAAAATCATTAAGAAAAGTATCAGTTGAGACAGGTATTAAGCATTTACTATAATATGTTTATTTATTGTAATTGTAATAATTTTAGGGCTGTTGCTTGGCACTGCTCATAAAGCTGTTAAGAAGGAACTTCACTTCCACCCTTATAAAATAAGTGTTGTGCAGCAATTATTACCACCTGATTATGCGAATCGCATAAGATATTGTGAATAGTTTAATGAAAATTTGGCACACAATAACAACCTATTTGATTTAACATTTTACACTGATGAAGGGCGGTTTCACTTATCAGGTTACATCAATTCACAGAACATGCGAATTTGGGCTGCTGAGAATCCCCGTAATTTTATTGAAACCCCGTTACACCCACAGTAAGTAAGAGTGTGAGTTGCTATTTCTCGAAGACGAATAATAGGACCTGTACCTTTTTTCATGAAACTGTTACAGCAAAAAGGTACAGGCGCAATATTTTACAAGAATTTTTAACACAAGTTCACGATGATAAATTAAATAATGCTTACTTCCAACAAGATAATGCATCAGCACATGCAGCAAGAGAAACAACAACATTTCTTCAAGAATTTTATAATAATAGGCTCATTAGTCAAGGCCTGTGACCTTCGAGATTCCCTGATCTTACACCGCTGGATTTTTATTTGATTGGTCGACTAAAAAATAGGGTTTTTAAGAACAGGCTCCATAATTTGGAAGAACTTCAAGAAGCAATTAGACATGTAATCCAACAAATTGCGGTAGGACAACTACAAAGAGTGTTCGAAAATATGAAAAGAAGAATTAACATATGCATAGAAAAAGTAGGACAACACTTTCAACATTTAATGTGAATGTTCTATTTTTGATTGAGAATATTCTAACTATTATACTTGTATTACTATCGCATTTTTGATAAACTTTTTATGTAGTTTACCCGCTTTTTAATCCAAACAAATATTTTAGAGAGTATAACCATATTCAGGTTTCTTTTTTGGAAGGTACCAATCTGTATATTTGGTTGCCTATGGTTCTCATCTCAGTCATTTATGAACGGAGTGTATGTTGCTTTTACAATGTTGTGCTACATGGGGCTTTTACATAAGATACTACTGGTCGTAGAAATTTGTCAAAATATCTAATAAACCTTATATTTGAACATACTAAATTTAAATCCAATTTTTCTATTAAGAACTCACATGAATTAATAAATAAAATTTCAAACATAAATTTACCTAACAATTGAAGACATAAGTGGATAAAGGTGTCATGTCACATTTTTAAAGTTCTGAGTAAAATAGCATAACGCATCTAAAGTTGGAACTTTTGTATTTAGCTTTTGATTGAAATGATTTTAACTTCACAAAATAGATACAAATGGCTTCTTTTCTCTCATGTATTTTCATATTACACAAACATCCATTTGCGGAAAAATGAAGTTATAGTGTACATAACACCTTCGTCCAAAAGTCCAAAAATTGTCAGCTCGAAGTATTATCTGTTTTAGCATGAGTGAAGGTGTCTTGTAACTTCTAATTGTAAGTGTGTTTGAGGATACAGAAAGAAGCAGTAGGATAGAATGCAACAGGTTTCACTTTCCAGTTCTATTTTATTTATTGAAAAATCATAAATTGATTACAAACTTGAAAGAAATATGAGCAAAATGAGAAATGTCAAAGCAAATAGGTATATGGTAACTTTAATAGAATCAACATGTTCTTCTTTTCTGCTTGGGATTAAGACTAGTTTCATCCAAAACACCTTCATAGTACCATCTCTTCAACGAATTTTAATTGCTCTCTCAAATTGGAATTTTTTTCTACTGTTAACTCCTCACATTAGGTAAGACGCTTGCAATAAATTCTCTTGTACCTTTCTTACGTAAATCAACCTGCAGAAATGGGGAATGATAATCTAAATTAGTCTTATATAAATATAATCCAAAACTGTCTACTCTAATCCATTTGACACTGTCTCATAGATTATATTATACCTCCTCTTTTTTTATATATATAAATAGTTTGGGTGGTAGTTCTTTGAAATTATAAAAAAAATGTTCCATATTTAAGCATAAACTATGGCTAGTACTTGCAGATCTGATGATTTTCCGATATTGGTCTGGAGTGAAAATGTTCTGGTGCTTCCTCAATACTTTTTAGATACGACCAAAATCTCGATCGGAATCGAAGTAGCTGTGGCCAAACTCCGGAAATTGATGATCTGTAACTTGTAAATACTTGTTTAGTATTAAATGCTGGCAAAGACAGAGGATGAAAAAGTTCATATTTTGACCTCCGCTTGAATGAGACCAAATTATTAAGTGATCGATATAAGGGTGCTCCTTTGTCAGTAACTTACAGAACCGTAATAAACAACATCCGTCCAATTAAAAAAAATACGACTTGTGGCCAGAATGAGTTATGTAGTGAATACTAAAGTTGTGAAACCACATTTGACTTAACTGGAAAGCCTTGGATGTTGATAACTTTGGTAGAGGCATGGTTTGTTTTAAATCCATTGTAATGTATCATTTTTTTCTATTACCTGACGGTATTTGTCTATCTGCCTTTTCGGAATAAAATGCATATTCCCAGTTTTGTTTGTGTTAGCTGTATTTGCTCCAGTATCGCATATGCTACAAGTGTTGCTTTTTCGGCTGCCAACAGACAAATTAAACTTCGTTTCAAAAATATTCCTATAGAATGAAATTATGACCGTGTATTTATCGTCAAAACTGTTCTCCTTGCAACGTTCTAAATAAAGCTGGTGAAGTCGATTCACATTAAGTAACGGAGAGATTTTTTGTTATGGTTTTAATGTGATTGGTGGTTCATTTGACAACATCCTCACCTATCTTGTGAGGGCGATTTACGTGACGTCCTCGCTTATCTGGAGACGGAGCAGACTGACCAAGTTTTAACTTTTGCGTTATTTCAATTTTATTTCTTCCTATTTTATATAAAGAGCATAAAGCATCTCTACACGCTATCAGCTGCTTGTCCTAAGTAACGATATATTAAAATGTGTTTTGTTTTGATGTCTTTCTGCCTGATTGATGACGAAATATTGGCTGAATTTGGACACTCTTAAAAATCAGAGTTTCCTTACTATTTACATACAGCTTGTAAAATTTCTTTAAAATTGCTTCTCTGTCTCCGATGTTGAACTTACTAGTTGTTGTTACACAAATGGTCACTGCAGTATACAAGTTAAATTACTTACTGTTATTTGAAGAGTCCAAGTTTTGATTATTTAATATTTGTACTAATTCCAGCATTTGTTTACCTCTACTTACCATCGTGATATGTTTAATATTTCCGCTAAAAACCGCTTTTTTACATAAACTATTGCGTAAACACTGTCCAATGAATGTAACACAGAATGAACATAACCTCAAAATTTCACAGGATACATACAAGACACTACTAACCTGCACCCTTCGATTTTTGAGTTAATAAACGTGTCATGTAACAAAAATGTGACTTACTTACTGACTAATGTCTACAGTATGTGTGACATGACACATTTATTACATGAAAACTATCAGATAATAAAGAAAATATGGAATTCGTGTTTATTGAAGGTTCAATTTACACCAGAGATGCTCAAAAAACTAATTAATTCATTTTGTGAAAAAATGTGATATGTCACCTTTATCCACTTATGCATTTACTGAAAGGAAAAAGAAAAACAAATCCTTGCAACTCATAAATATTATTTCTGGACGCATTACAAACACCCAAGCCGGTGGTCGAATAGTTACTGCTAAGTTGCTAACCACGCTAACTTGTATTTACGAGCATGCATTGGTCGTGCTGGCATTGGAAAGGAAAGAAGGGGTACTATGTTGCCACGTACTGTATGGATTAATCGCCTATGGCTAATGAAAATTGACAAATGCTGTATAACTAAAAAACACAAACCTACACATGCAGGCACTATACACGCAAGTTCGTTTCATCCCATAACATAAAAATTATCTGCTTATCAATAAATGCTTCATAGACTAATTAATGTTCCTTTGAGTAAAGAAAACTTTGTTTTAGAATTAAACCGAATATACATTATATCACTAAATAACAGCTTGTCAATAAATTTAATTAATAATATTTTAGCAAAACTACAGAAATCTAAAACATAATCTCTAATTTACCCAACACTAAAGAACAATAGAACCTAGAGTTATAATTCCATTACATATATTGGTAAAACTTCAAACACAGTAGGGAACTTAATTAAAACAAGTAGGGAACAGACCATTTTATTCAAAACGAACAATTCCTTACAAAAAGCAATAAAAAACAATAAACACAAAACGGGAAATAGATTAAACTTAGGGGTGTACAAGTAGACATTCGACGACTGTAAAAAAGTGTATGTAGGACAGACCGGAAGGACATTCGATACTAGAATGAAAGAACACGAAAGATGTTATAAAGATAAGAAGACAGACTCAACTTTTGCGAATCATTGCTTAGAACAGAATAATGAATTCAATACCAATTTTAAAACTTAAAAAAAAAAAAAGTAAAAAACCTAATATGCTAGAAAGTTTAGAAATCAATAAACTTAATAAATTAGGTATAATTTTAAATGACCAACTAGATATAAATAACCCTCTACTCAATTTAAAATTCAAACCTGTCCGCCCCCTCTCAGAAGAAGATTATTTTTGTATTGATATATAGGAGCTTGAAATCGTATTTTCATCCACCTGATGAAGCCACAGAGTGGCGAAACATATGTCGTGTGTGAACATTATAATTTTTTTGAAACTAAACAACTGTGTTTTATTATATATATACAATATTATTCTACGTGGGGAAGGCAGATTTTGCCTTTATCAATAAAGATTTCCCAGAGCAACTTTTAAATTTTGAATTATAACAGCGGTCCATAAGTTGGCGTGCATTTCCAAAAAAATAAAATTGACATCTACAATGACTTTTGTCAACAACACCTTATTTCGGTTTTTATCAATGCATTCTATGCTATAGGCGCGCACTGTATATTTTACCTAAAATTTGTTAAATGAAAATCAGCTTTGACACATCTACAATTATACACATTTCTGAAGAATAGTTCGTTATCAAAAGATCCCGAATGTTCAGAAATACGTGCCTATTATAAATGTATTCGCAAATTTCCGCAAACTTTCGAAAATTATTAAATAATTCATTGGTATGCCGTCCAACATCATAAAATTAATTCCTTCGTAACAACAGCGCGACGAATCCAGTGGAATCGTGCTTTCGTTCCCTTGCACAGAAATTTCTCTAAATTGCCTTCGCAAAATGTGCTCCCAGAAACCCTAGACCGAGAAACCGCTAAGCGAACGCAATAAACCGTGTAGACAAATAAGATTTAATAAACACTGATTACAAGCCATAAATTATTCATCATTTTGCTCATGCAGGAGTCGTTAGCTCTCTCTTTTTTTGTTTCTTACACGCATTCGTCCGGCGGAAAAGAAAGTGCCAACATTAGAGGGATAATGTGACACACTTAACCTGGTTATACAGCGACTCATTCCAAAAATTGTACAGAGAACAACAAGAACACTTGTTACAAATACACGTAAATTAAATATTAATTTAGCTAAAACTTGATACATATTTGATATATTAAATTGTATACTTCTATGAGTATTACAATTTAGATAGGAAAGTCACTAGCATTGCGTAATTTCTCAAACTAATTGAACCAAATTACATACAAATGCTACGTTGTTCACCTTCTAAATATGAACAATAGCCAGTATTTATATGTCCGTTAAACCCACCATAACTAGGATTAGGCTAATCTTTTAGCCGAACTTAATGATAGTCCAGTATTTCATCTTAATTTTATGTATTAATTTCTAAAAAAAATATATTTTACCAGTTCAAAACTACACTTTGGCAAGGTTTAAAATTCATACTAAAATATTTGGCGCATGAACATTGGTTGATCATAGAAAAAGATCTCTACAGCGAAAATTGTGAAGTAATGCAATACAACAAAGATGCTCTTTCCAAGTCTAAGATTACTGAAATCTACATGTCCGAGCATACTGGTAAATTATAGTGCAGAAACGGAAAAAATGTTAGTGATAATCTTCCTAATCAACCGAATATACATGTAAAGATAAAGTTGCTCCAAAGTTGTGAAAGAAATGGTGATTTTTATATATTACAAAAATTTTTTGGATTTCAATTCACAATATTTTCAGTTATAGGTACAAATACACAGTGCAGGCTTTCGTGACGGTATGTCTATACGGGGTGGTGCAATAGTGTGTCGGCGGAGCTTAGTACGAAGGTAAATACAACACGTAACAAACACTAACAAACAAACAGAAATTAATAATTCACAAGCCGAACTTAATTTATAACAATAAAACGCAATTACAGCAAAGAGAAAATACAGAAAACGACTTTTTATGGTCTTTCGAGGTAGAGATTTGACGTTTGGTTGCACAGCCATTTTTTTTTAAACCAAGGCCAACCAACTATTAGATGCTCCGCTTTTGCATGTTATAAACATAAGCATATACCATTAAAGGGTTATAACTTTGACAATACTAGAAATAAGTACTATGTTATTAGTACCATTTTAAAGGCAATTTTACAAGGAATATGCTGACTTATAAAAATATTATAGGTTAGATTTAAAAAAAAAACGAGAAAATAACCAATAAAAATCGATAATTTAGACACGACATATTTAACTCCCTGTATATTTATTCACTTTGTTCAACCTCAAAACAAATAACATGTTAGTCCATAAATTAGTAACACAAGAGTTACTTGAGGCATTTTACCCATTTTCAGACTACAGCTTAAAATGTTAGATGCTGCAATTGTCAAGATTTTAACAAAATTATCAATAAAACCAAAACTAACAGTCATAAGTGCACATATCCATATATCATTGCAAAGATAATTTAAATTGCTATCATTGTAATATCTATTTATGTATTTAAAATAAAAAAGGTGAAGGTGATTACGAAAATTTGGAACAGCCTGTATATTTGTAAATAAAATTAGAGAATGCACAGTCGCATACTACATACTGCTATAACCTTGTTTTCAAATTAAATATAATAATTTTGCACCGGCATAATTTAATCGAACTACGATAATACAAAGCTGAATAATTTATTACGAATGTAGAGATAACGTTGTTATGAAAAAAAAAATTCTTTATTAAATTTATAAGTTCAATCTCCATCAACATTCATATATTTCTTGTAGGTTCTAGCAGTGATTTTCCTTCTGTTTTTCCCACAACATTTCTTATTTAAAATTAACAGGATAAGGTTACTAATAAAAAACTAAATCTCATAAAATATTTATATTCAATTTTAATATCTTATAATAACATCATCGATGAAATAATTCTCTTGCCACATGTGGCCGTAAAAAGAAATTGTCCTTTTTACTTTCCAATTACAAGTAAAAAAAACAAACGTGTATTTTATAAAGATACGGAAAACACATTACATTACAAATATAACATATAGATTTAGAATAGATATCACTCTTTGCTATATTCGAATTTTAACATTATATAGTTTCAAAGAAATAATAATTTTATTATACGACGCTAAATTTCTGCCTTACCAAAGACATTCATTTTCACGAAGTATCTTTGAAAATACAAAAACTCGCAAAACAGAAAACACCTTGATGAGACCGTCACCAATCACCATATGCAAACATTCACACGTTGTACATATCATAAATTGGCTATTGTCCATCAAAATGCTCCCATCCTTACGTATACCAATATATTTGAAATCCCCATAAAATTTTGTATCTGAAACTTGTTAACAATGCATAGATAACATCACTAACAAACATTCACACGTTGTGTCATCGATGCCTCCCTACATTGTTAACAATAATCCCATTATTTATTACTTTAGTCTACTTATAACAAAGAAGATAATAATCGCCTCCAAAATATTAAATAAATTTTTAAACGCTTCGCTTAAAGATGAATATTTCCACATAGCATCTTTAGCATAATTTATTTTAATTGAAACTTACTCATGATGTTTATATATTTCATCAAATTCTTCCTTATATTGATCCATCATAGTGATAATTAAAAAAAAAATAAATGAAATTAAACTAATGGCAAAATTAATTATGAAATAAAAATTACTTATTGAAAATAAAATAACCTAATACATTTTGCTGAAGATGATTTTTATGCAGTGTATAAAACGCCTGCAATCATCGAACGAAATGAATAATCAAACGCTACTTTTATTAGAGCTCGGCAACTTGTTCACTTCTAGATATCGACAGCTTCTCCCGTACTTCTCTCGTACTTGCCTTCTTATAATTTTCGGTCATCAGAAAAAACTATACATCGTTCGCAGCGCCACACACTCCGCACTAACGTTTATGTTGGCATTGTCCTGCTCAGATTTATTTTCTTGACGTTCTCCCTAAATGACCTGCACCAATATTGTTTGACATCTCGAAATTACACAAATTATACACGCACTTAAATTGTTTGTTATTGTTAATGTCAATGCACATTTGCGATATTCTTATCTTGGTAGGTACATTCCTTTTCATTAACGCCATCCTTCATTATGTTTATAGATGAATTCGTTGCTTCTTTCATCATTATTTAAATATATTCTTCTACCACTATTTAACACTATTCGTATTTTTCTTTTGCAGCCGTTTCCTTTGAAAATAACAGGAAAAACATTGCATACGACTGGAATGCTCCTTTTATTAATTATATTATTATGAACCTGGACCTTGATAACTTCATCCATATCTTCGAACCATCTTTCCTCGTCTTCTTGTAGGTTGATTTGTATGCAGCTGTTAACGATATTGAACATTGTTTTTCTTTGTAGATTTTAATGAGATTAAACCAATTTTAATGTGTTATTTCCGGAATTTTCCTGGATAAAACTGGATTTAACCTGCTATGACTGAAGTTTTTCCACATTATATTGTGTCGAATAAAAATAATATACCTTTTTACATATACCTTTTAAAATTATGCTTAGATATAAGTGTCAGGTATTTATCATGTTACTAATGTGACCATAAAATGTTGAGCAAATAACAATCTCTTACAAATTTACATCTATTCATGATGAAAGATGTTTTATTGCTCAATATATTTAATGGGACTCACACAATGCATAAAATTTAGTTCTGTCTTTGTATATTGAAATTGCATCTTGTGCTCCTCGTTTCTACAAATATAGAATACATGAACTTTATTTTTGTATTTATTTTTATACCTTTAAAATACATTTTGTTACAATTTTTAATTGTCATCTACCTAACATTATATTGTTACGCCGTTGCGGTTATGCAACTCATGATACATCTTTCAATAATTACACTTACTACTAATAAATTATTTACTTATTCTATTACATAATTATTTATTTATCTTACAATGCCTGACCAATGTAGGGATCACGGCAATACGTACGTAAAGTCTCTTTGTTACAGCGTTATTAGTTTTCATACTAAGCTCCGCCGACACACTATTGCACCACCCGGTATACTAAAAATTAGTATGGTTTTCTAATATAGATTGTTGCGATCAATAATAGTAATAATAATAAGTAGAAGGATAACTATTTAAAATGAGTTTGAGCCAAGACTCCTTCCTCCGCCTCTTGCTATAGAATGCATCTCTTGTACGATGGCGATTTTCGAATATCGATATTTGTCAAGTGAGGATATCGTGTCGGAATGTCTGCTCTCCAGCTGTCAAATAATTTATGTAATAATTCTGCTGATTTCGTTAACGTTATCGTTATTCATCTGGTGTATAGGTACTTTGCTTTTTTTGAGTTACAAGGAGCACTAGCAAAAGGCATAGTTCCTCAAAATTTTTGACAAAATCAGATTAAGTCAACATTTATAAATTTTATATACATTTGTCAATATCTTCAAATAAGTTATTCAATACTTTATTAGTCCGACATATATAAATAGTAACGGTAAAAATAAATACTTTTCCTAATACACAACAATTTTGAAAGTATATTTCATAATAAAAACACTGAAAAATTATATTTACTGATATGTACACTTAGTTGCAAAAAAGTTTCCACTAACCACATGGAGCGGTGATATTCGAAATTTTAGTGGAAACTTTTTTCTGCGACTAAGTGTACATTTATAATACTTAGGCACTGACATAATTTGGCAACTCCCTTCGTAATACCTAACTGTTGTTGTGTACCTAACATTGTGATTTGGCTTTTGATTTTAAAGCGACAAATTTTTGTTACTTCCTATACCAATTTTATTAGCTTCAACTCCAACAAATTCTGCAAGCTTGTTGGCACATTTTGAACTTTACGATAATACACAGTGCATTATTTATAGTAATAGATTTTTTTAATACAAATAATAGTATATTCTCATTTGATCAACAGACACAAATCTAATCACAGAATAAAAAATTGGAATATTAAAATATTCATACTAAACCTACTTCTTTTCTAACTTTACTAAAATTCAAGTAAACTAGATCTTCGAATGCCTTATAGTTCATATCTGTAGACGTACCGTCAACATTTCCGCTCAATATATTATATTGAACAAGTAAAAAATTCTGAGCGAAATGTGTGAGAGTCCTATAGAGTGAAGTATTTTTTAACAATATTTGTAACACCAGCAGAAATTCAAGTGGAAGAAGACAATAAATGTCAAATCAATCAAACACTAACTAATAAATTTACCTTAAACTAGACGAGATATAATCCAATAAATGTTTGAGTTACATATCCTATCTCATGGTATTTCCTAATAAATTGTTGTATCAATTGTCATCCCACTTTTGAAATTCTTCCCGAAATTGGTCTATACACAGCTTATGATCACTCTCAATTTCCTGGTATTACCATATTTTGAAAGTAGCTTTTTATAATGAAAACCTTGTGATTTATAGTAAATATCTTTAAAATGTTTTATTTATATGTCATTCTAATATATCCTCTATGGAGAAATAATTTGTCGAGTTGTTTTCCTAACAATTAAGATGAGCAGGAATGGTATCGACCCTTGGTAACACCCAGCTAGGTCATCATATACACGTTTGGCCTACGATTATCGTGCATACGGTTTCCCGTACATAACACGAAAGGAGTTGCGAAACCGTACCTACCTAACAGATACATATACGAGAGCCGGCAAGTAGACCTTCAGCGAAACCAAATTAAATTCAATCATAAAAATAATAAATCTGAAGGAATTTTTATAATATTAACTTGAGATACTTTTTTAAGAATATTACGAATGAGAATAATACCTAAAAATGAAGATAACAACCCCTGCAACATACACCCTTGCATTATATAGGAATCTTATGATCGTAATGATCGTATCGGCCTATCGTCTAGCGTCCAACAGTACTTGCCCACATGTGAATAAATATTGGCAACAACGTTCGTTTCATTACATGGACTTTTAGCTCGCATGCAAGGTAAAAACAGGCTGAACCTGTATGCGTAATATATACATATATACAAAGTATTCGTATATGTATGTGTCAAATACTTAGCATATTCAGTAGATTGATATATTCTAAGTACTTTTGCAGCTGTAAAATAATATATTTTCTAGTCTCCGAACGGTTTTCTCCATGAATCACTGTGAATATATTCCGAGCTTACATAACGTCTAACCGATTACTTTTATGACCCTTCGTCTTTTGTAACAATTTCCGAGAGAAAATTGCGACGCAATCTTGATAAGACGTCGTGAAATTAATTAAAATTAACAGATTCATTTAGCTGCACAATTCAGCGCGAGCGGTGGTGGCACTAAAGGCATTTGGGGGTATACAGCGGCGGTGCAGTTATGACGACTCTTTGGATGGGTGAGGAAATATAACAGCGGAATGATATTCGTCCGTTTAAAATTCTAGACATTTCGTGTGCTATATTAAGAAGCATTAGCATTCATTACTCTAATACTCAACACTCGGTGTGATGACTGGCTCGAGCTGTCAGACGGGCTGATGACGCTTCGTTCGCGATATTACTTGCACTAAAGTAATTATAAAATAGAGGAATAATTACCGAGGCTCTGGATTTCTCCGAGTCGTCGATATCTACCAAATGGTCCCATTCTTTGCTCGTCTGGTTATTGCACATTTTCGATTCTTGCTGTTCGTATTCGACTTGGAGGAATTTCTTCAGCTTTTCTTCGGCAAGGCTATCCGGTGCACATTTCCGTAAGAACTGAAGCCTCGGCTGAATCGGAATGATACTTAGAAGTATTATAGGCTAAAATAAACAAAACAATATACTTTAATATCGCATGAGATATATAAGAGCTCCTATTGTTTAACATACACAATTATTAATAAATAAGTTACATTTTGAAGCTGCAAAAAGATGTTAAAAATTGGTTTAAAATACGATGTGAATTGTTTATAAAATCATAGTTTTGATTCTTATCATTACTGTATACATTTCAATTGGTGTCCCACAAGGGTTTAAGCTAGGACCAATTTTGTTTTTACTTTCTTATACGTATCTAATAGTGATGCTAAATATGTTCGACATAGCGGCTAAAGGTGTCAATACCAAACTTTATGTTTACAAGTATAATCTTCTTCTAGAGATCTGATTAGATTTTCAATGAAATCGGTATACCGGAAGTATAGTTTACTATCGGAAATAGTTCTTTTACTCTTATCTCGCAAGTCATGCTTTAGTGTCAGATACATTTAGAGTTTGAATGAATTTAGCTCATGATCTTGAACAATTTTTGTATAATAAAAAAGAATTCAAAATTTAGACAGGAAGTAGCAGTTATCCAACAGTAGTTTGTTTGCTAATATCTCACAAATTATGGATTCTATGTGGATTTATCTAGTTATATATTTTATTTATTTACTTACAATACAAAACAGCCTAATATCTAATTTGATACAACTTTTGTGTAAATAATTCAAGTCGTATGATCTGCATATTCTTTTTTTATTTATAAATAATATAGTTTATAGATTATAAATTCATAAACCAGTCACTTAATTTACGAATATGTATATGGTAGTTCTAATGTTGTAATAGGCAGTGAAAAAAGGTAGGTGTTTTCATAGATCTAAATAGTTATGTGAAAATTTGTACTTAAACAGGAGCACACAAATATACACAAATATAATTTTCACTTTTTTGAAGATAGTACAAGTTATGATAAAAATGTTCGTCTACGCGATTATTGCCGATGTCTATGTTTTGACGTCCCCTGTCAACGAAAAAGTATTTTTCGCAAATATGTCTATGTTTTTATACTTTAATTTGCAATTATTAATATTAAGGCTATTAACAGGATATTATCAAATCAGTAGTTGATCAAATTTCTGGGTCTAATGTTTATTGAAATCTTAAATTGCAAAAGTTACTGTGACTACTGTGACATCTTCGTCAACTTCATATGTTTTTTAATATAATTTGAAAAATAATTTAGTGTTGAAGGACCTCATTTTCTTATACTGAAATTCGGTTTAGAATCTCGTACAATGGTTTTTATTTTTCTCTCGACATTGCGGCATGACATTGCAGAAAAGAATAGTACATTGTATAGCTGTAATGTATAAGCAGCAATGAGTCATTTAGTCAATTTTCCAAATAATATTTTATCGCGTTCTAGTATTTACATTCTGGAAATACTGAATTATCTCTTTTGTAATAAGAAGTGTTTCCAGGGAAATATCTATGATAAGTATAGTAGTCATTACAGCAGACCGACTTTGATGTGGCCTGTGGGAGAATTTGTACGTGTGTCAAGTAAGGGTGTTTATCGCTTAAAACGATGTAAAACACTGAATGCCATAGGTTGCCCTTCCTATGAATTTCGTGCTATCTCGAGGGCGGTACTTCTAACCGGCCACATGAAAATCGGTCTGCTGTACGTGGTTGTTGTTGCTGCTCTTGTTTGTTGCAGTTTCTCTACTGATATAAGCTACTTGATATGCTATAGTCTAACCCTTGCTTTGAAATATCTATTATGCTTCTTAACACTATTTTCACTCTAGCGATAATATTTAACTTTTGTATTACCACTTAGCTTCTGGCATGAAACAATGTCGCACTTTAATCTCAGAAGCTTTGATGTTATACGTAACAATAACTTTTTTAATCGGTGTTCATGTTATATGTATGACAAAATGCATAATTTTCAATGTGAGTTTTCTGCAAAAGTTGATGTTAACCATATTTTACAGAGTACATTAAATATATGTTCTAATAGGCCAATTTCACTTTTCCAACTTTGATGCACAAAACTTTACATGTAGCCATTTTCTATTGCTTTGTATTCTATTATATATTCGATTTGTTCTATTATCTTGTCAATACCAATAATATATATTTATAACTGTTCTTCTATATACTTCTTGAGAAAAGTTTACATGGTTGCAAAGTTACTAAACTGGGTGCATTCACATTCTCGTTGCATTACAGAACCATGCTTTCTTGAAAATAGACAAGACGTAATTGTGCCTAAATAAATATAATTTAAAATGCTCTGGAATAACTGGTGTAAACACGTATTGCCAACTTGGAATAGCACTTTCTAACAAGCCATTGCAAATCTGTTTTGGTAATAGCAACTTTAACTTCGCTGAGAAGGGCAGCATAATAGTCTATAAGAAGTGTCCTCTTCGAATCTCAAGATGTTTTTGCCATTACCTTTCCAGCTAAAGGAAAAGTATTGGCCTTGTTTGTCGTAAGCAGGCAAATTCGCAATCAAAATATGGTGTACATGATTACTATAGGGATACCCATAGTTAATCTCTTCTTCGGTCGAGCAATACAACATCATACAGTACTTCCACCATTTTTGAATGGTGCCACACATTGATTGTGTATGATGTTCTTCATCGTGCATCAAGTATACGTCAAAATCTCAGTTGAGTTTCTCCTCTTAATTAAGAAACAAATACTCGGATGCAAAATACTCGACCCCAGTATCAAATCTACAGCCGTTTAGCAATTGTCAAAACGTATTTATATTGACATTCGGACTATTTGTTGAAAATGATGTGGTAACTTCTCGAATTTATATTAATAATAATAATAATAATAATAATAATAAATTTATTTATTTCTGTATAGTGCATAAAATGCGTAGAACACGTAAAAAAATACAAAAGTATATAAACAATACAATAAAAGTATCTTAAAACATATTAAAATTTCAAATTATAATAGTCATCAATTGTATAAATAACATTCTCCGATAATATACGATGGAACCGCTGCTTAAAAAGTTTCGGGGTTAAATTTCTAAGAGATAAAGGCAGATAATTGTACACTTTAATCATTTGTGAAGTGGCACCTTTTAACACTGAAGTCCTAGTAGTCTGAGGCAACACTAGCTGACAGTTTTTGCGACCGCGCGTGTTGTAACTATGTTCGATTTTATGATTCTTTAGAAGTTCATAGTTCTCCTTAGCGAAACAGGCGCACTCATATACCTATATATATATACCCGGCAGGGTAAGTATAGAAAAGTTCCTAAATGTATCTCTACATGAAGCGTTCCTTTTCAGGCGGAAAATACTCCGTATGCAAGATTTTAGAAGGACAAAAATTCGTGATGCATCAACAGAGTTCCCTCAGAAGATGATGCCATATCGGAGCCTCGAATGAACGTATGCATAATATGCCGATAGGCTGGCGTGTACATCAACGTATTGAGACACAACTCGTAGAGCATAGTTAAAAGATGATACCTTAGATGCCAAACAGGAGACGTGTGATTTCCAATTAAGCTGTGAGTCCACTTCCAACCCTAAGAAAGTTGCTTTTTCCATCCAAGTAAGTGTAGTGTTGTTATAGGTTACTTCTATTGTTTGTTTAAAATGGCTGAAAAGTACAATTGATGTTTTCTGCATATTAAGTGCCATACCGTTTGTTTTGAAGCATTATTCAAAACTGGACAGGGTTAGTTGGATATCTCTTTGCAAGTCTACATTATTTTTTATTATTACGGATGTGTCATCCGCATAGAGCACGGTACTGTGTTTCACTAGAGTAGAAAGTTCGTTAACATACAAAAGGAATAAGAGCGAGCCGAGTATTGAGCCTTGTGGTATTCCACGTTCAATGTCCCGCCAATCTGAATAGATGATGTTGCCTTCTCCATCCACAGAGGATATCCTTTGTTTACGACCTGTCAGATAGGATTTAATCAATTTCAAACACGTTCCACGTATGCCCATAAATTGCAGTTTCTTGTAGAGCTTTTCGTAATTTATTTATTAAATAAGTAATATAATGTTAATTGCTGTGTGAAAAGGTTTTATGAACATTTTAATCTCAACTAACAAGTTTACACATATCATTCTCCACGAATGCCAATAGTACGTTTCGGGAAATCGCTAAAAGGCTGTGAATTTGGTATTGCGTCGACTGCTGAATTACACAACGAATAGCCATTTTATCTGTTTTACTAGTCTCACTAAACACGTCTTTTTTAAGCAACTGTATCTGTCAAACTAAATATTAGACGATGTGAAAAATTTAAATATTCTCTTGTGAAGGATTTCGATACCAGTTTTGTTTAGAAACAAACAATGATAGTCGAGTCTCATCTTTTGTCAAATTATCCTCGTTTGTTATCCAATAAGCATATTCAAAAAGTATACGCAGTTGTATCGGAATTTGACAAATTATAGAAGTGCCTCGTAAAAATTCTAAAACTAATGCCCGTTGTTCAAGTAAGCTTTAGGTCTACAAAAGCTGACAGTTCGACGCAAATATGTAAACATTATTATTTCAAGTATGTATGTTAATTACCAACATTATACAATGCAATACAAATTACAGCTTAACTTTAACAGTACAGAATAGAAGTAATGTAAACATACATATGCAAAAGATACAGTAATTATAAAATTGAAAATAATAAATTACTTACCAATGCACGACTGAATATGTACATAAACATGTATTAAAAGTATTTTATAAATTATCTTCTGACTGATCATGACCTAAATGATCATAACATGAAGTATCTTTGAGTAGATACTTCAGACGATACATGTCATATTATGTAATTTGACATTCATTAATTATGCTTCTAATGTCATACAATTTGCAAATTAATTGTTACGTTTTTCTAACCACAAATGTCACTAAAAGCTTAGAAGATTAGAGAAAAGAATTGGGCGCTACCATAATACTTATTTTGAATATGTGCGCAATTATTAATGAGAGTGATACTATTATAATACAACTACAAATTATAGGCTTAAACGACTGGTCGTAAACATACACAACCAAATGCAAACTCAATTGGCCTATAGATTCAGTAGTACAATAGGCTAATACTGTTCATAATAAATGTGCTATATTTACTGTTACATCTTTTCTTCAATTGTAACATTAAAAAATGTAAATAAAGCAAGTTTTTATAAATAAATAAAATTAAGTAATTCAAATATCACATCAAATGCCGGAATATATTGCATAAAAAATAGTAAAAATTGTGTTTCAAATGTAAACAGTTCAGAATGAAGTAATTTGTCAAGAATTGCCAATTATATTATTAAATTTGATCTAATAAGGGCGAAAATTTTATACTAATGACAGGATTGTACAAAAGTGAGTTTTTGGATTAATATGAAAAAATTACTCAACAATTAAATGCGATGTTTGACATAACTTACACTGCTAAACGTGACCATAAAATTTTCTTTTTGTACTCACCGTCTGTAAAGTGACATTTGGCGCATGTGTAGCTCGACTGGGAAATACGTTTTCCCGGTTGAGGCGACTGTAAAAATTGAAAAAAACACCGGCACTTTGGGACATTTAAAAAAAAATCTAACTTGGTAGTAATAAAATTTAGTCTATAAAATACTACTTCCCTCCACTATTCTTCACTAATAGTTGAGGAAATAGGAGTAATAATTAAAAATTCTTCCAAAAAAATTGTGGCGCCATCTATTTGACGACATTTTAAGCGACATCTTAAGCAAGATTCAAGCGCCATCTATTTGAACCATATCGACATTCATATTGGCAGTTCGGAATTGTTTGTATTTAAACCAAAAAAACCCAATAAATGTACTATAAATTTATAAATATAAGAATAAATACCTCATGTTTGCATTGTGTAAGAATATAATAACTTAATTTTAGGGAAAGGTGAGTAATAGTTACGTACATGAAATGCTTAAATTAATTAGGAAATCTATCTTAGGTTAGGTATGATACCAATGATATTAATCGATAATATTTTTTTAATTTAATGTTCCTACAAAAAATATTGTACAAACCACTTGCGTGAAGACATCTTCCACGCATTCGCGCAATTAAAAGCACTCGCTTCCTGCGGTCGCTCGTGCTTACAATGTGCGCTCATGCGGGAAAATAGTCTTCCCGCACTTGGTTCGTAAATAACTATAATACACCTTGTCATAATACACCTGACAGCAATGAATAACAGTTAGGAGTCCTTCTTTTTTGCATTACTCCACAAAAAAGTAGTACCGATATAATTTATAGTAATAAAATTATTGACATTTTGCTTGTTACAAAAAATATTGTACAAAGTTCGTGCGTGAAACATTTCGCGCACTTGGTTCGTAAATATCTAAAACTTAATGGATATGTGAATAATAAGTACGCACATGAAATGCTTAAATTAATTAGGTAGGTAATCCATTTTAGGTTAGGTATGATAATCCCTTTAATCATATTTTTCAACTCAATGCTCGTACAAAAAATATTGTACAAACCACTTGCGTGAAGATATTTTCCACGCATTCGTGCAATTAAAAACACTCGCTTCCTTCGATCGCTCGTGCTTTCAAAGTGCGCTCATGCGGGAACATAGTCTTCCCGCACTTGGTTCGTAATAGTTATTTACGAACCAAGTGCATTGAAAAAATATGTTAAAAAAGTTAACACTTGTGGAAGACTGTCAGTATTGGCATGGATTTTCGCAAAGAGTCATGGCATATTATTACGAATTGATGAGCGTCTGATAAGTTATGCTTATATCAACATTTTAGAAAACGTTATATTAACCCAACTAGACCAATTTTTCCAGAAGGGAGTACATACAGCTCATAGAGTAAAAGAATGGTTACATAATAATAATGTAAGAATACTGGATTTGCCGAGTTTGAGTCCTGACCTTAACCCTATAGAGAATAAGTGGGGAAGATTGGTACAGAACATAAAGATGCATAGAGTAAGGCCTCAGAATAAAGACGAACTGTTCGCGGTTATAAATAACGCTTGACATAATCTTACGCCAGACTATTTTAGAAAACAATGCTTTTCTATGCCTAATTGTTTGTAAAACGTTATCGAGGTAAACGGAGAAGTAACAAAATATTGAATTTTCGTAGTTTGTTAGTTTGTATATGTAGTTTTAGTTACCGTATTAACTTTAATTTGCTATTGTTTATTTAGTTGGTTGCAATATACTATATGTTTTATTATTATTATTTTCCCGCGTTTGTTTAAGTAGTACCGACGATAGAATAAACTACCTCAGTTCTTCATATAGGTAACTCATTAAACTCTTCCATACTGCACAAATATATATACTTTTCACACCTTAATTCTACAAAGAAAAATATACATAAATGAAATGTAATTATAATTATTCGACATAAAACAAAACATCGCGTGTCTGTAGTCCATATACAAAAATAAAATACATTCTTTACCCTATCTTAAAACAAAAACTATCACAATACCCAGAATGTTTTACCATAACACGTAGCGTGTGACCATAGTGTCTTATAATAAAAATATTCTGGTTGCTCACTATTATTTGGCTAACTCCTAATTATTAATAGAATACATTTATTTGATTTGAAAACTATTAAATTAAGTTCAAATGAATGTAGAGAAATATTTACAGTCTTTTGAAATCCATTCTTAAAAGAAAAATCTAAAGATTCAAATGTTATTGAGAATATTTCAAAGTCTTTTCAAATTGTTTCTTGATAAATCTTACAAGTTCAATATTGTTAAAATATTTCAAAGTTTCTATTTCTTAAAAATTTTACATGTTCAACAATTGTCGACAAATATTCAAAGTCTCTTTTAATATTTCTTAAAAAATTTTTATTCCCTCTCTTAAAGATGTATGTTATCAGTACCGCCCCTGGCCGGCTTGTCTATACATCACTTACTTAAAAAATGTAAACAAACAAATGCATCTTAAATATTGACTTGATTATGTTAATTCGATACACAAAATTCAAAGAAATATCAGTATATAAGTGTGATAAGTAGTGAGTTACTGACACCTCCCCTTTCAACAAAGTACCCAAATATCCTAATAGATTATTTACAGTATAAAACTTAAGTATTTACTGCCATTGATCTATAAGGTTATAAATCTCCTTATTACTATGGTTGTGATTTCGAAACCACTTTCTTATGTTGTTCGGATACTTGATTTTAATTTTCCTTGTGTTATTTTTCATAGGAAATAGAAGAAACAGTAATTGGTGACAGCATCTAGCGAAGAAATATTGTCTACTTCGTGCCTATCCATCGAACGGTCTCAGACATCACATCTTCTTACGCTGAAGTTACGGATAAACAATAAGTTATGAATATTTACTTGCTATATAAAGCTTATTCTAGTATTAATTTTATGAATTAAAATTATAATAACTATATATATAATAATTGTTTCAATTTAACTAATAGAGAAATGCTGAAATCCTAACCTAATAAATATTTATATACAATGTGTACAGTTTGATTTTAGTCCATGACTATTATAAAATAAATAAAATAGTATTTAATTAACTTAAATCTAGATGTGATCTTGAGAAAACTTATTTACATCTTAATTCTAAACTCAAGATCACTGCAATATGTAACTCTAATGGAGACTTGCAGCACGACACATAACTCTTAGATAATATTCCTCTAATGCATTTGTTCAAAATACGAAAAGTATCTGTCGATGGATGATAAATTTCTAACACAAAATCCAGAAGATTTGACCATTAAGAATTGTATCGCGAGATGATTAAAAATAGTGGCTTTCAGTCTTATGCCGATAGTGACATTGAAAAACATGTAAACATTTAATCTAATAGGTATACTGATTGTTATAAAATGTCAATCTGAAATTTACAAAAGCAAATTTGAAACTTCAGTTGAAGAATATTTATTTCAAATAAATATCGTTGTTTTTTCTTATATTTTCGCATACCTTCAACAAAATTTACATTTCTTTACCATTAGTATTCTCGAATTATACATTAGTTTTCTAAGTATAAAGTCAATTAAGAACCATAAATTTTCAATTGCATCCCTTAATGGTGCTTTCGTGTTTCAATTAATTATTAAGAAAAAAAAAGTACTTTAGTATATCATAGGAGTCTAAAGTTTAACATCAAAACGATGTTCGCACTTTAATACTATTTCGTTTATAATCCCCTTGATCGTATTCCAAGTTTACCATCTTCAATATTACTCTAAACTTGTTCTTCCTTCCTCGTCACTATTCGCGTATAAAATATCTCTTCCAGATATGAACGAAAATCATAGATATTTCCTGGCGGTAAGTATGTATGTACATATGTATTTATGTATTACATATTCTCGTGCTAGTAAATCGGTACCAATTTCGGTGAAGTTTATTCGTGTTTTTGAGAAATATACATACGTATTTATGTACACACAATTTATGTGCGTATGTAAGCATATACCTATTCTCATTTGGTATGTGGTTTTGACTCTGATATGAACTAATATAATACCAGCAAATAAGAAATTTATTAATTTAATATTTAAATTTTAATTTCGTTATTAGTAATTGAGACTAATGGTGGGGTAAAAGCGTCCAGAAATTATGACGTTTTTTAAAACTAACTAAGTGAGTCCCTTACCATCTTGTATAGCACAATTTTTGTCACCCGAATGACGTTTCACAACTTTTTTTTAGTATTGCCGAATTTAGCAAAATAAATTTATTCTTTACGGAGGATTAATGTAAAAAATGTGATTTTCTCAACATACATTGCGTTATTACTTTAACTGTTTCAGTTATCTTTGAATACTTAGTTAGATAGATAGATAGATAGACTTTATTTATGTATAAAACATATACATTATTTGTTAGTACAAGTACAATAATTATAGCTTTTGCTATTCGTCTCACTGGTGAAACATACACAGACATACATTTGTATAAAAACAGCGCAATATATAGTACATACATTTCACTAACTAACAATAATTTAATGAATAATATTAATTTTGAAAGAGTCCATGTTAGTTAATCAAATACACATTTATTTTTGGTGTGCGCCGATATGTCGGGGCCGCTCTTGCATCAAACATAAGATTACAGCATATATACATGTGAATCGCTCGAGAAGCTAATGGTCCCTAGATATACGCACATGCCACACACTGCCGTCCGTACGTATACATAGGAGGCCTTGCATCGCCTTGGGTGTATAGTCGTGTACTCGGGCCGGCAGACAATAAACTCGGCTGATGAGACTATACGCCTGAAAGCTGCTCCGCATCAGTATGCTCACAATAGACAATATAATTAAAAGTTAACAAAAATGAAACATACATTACAAAAATATGATAACACATGAAAATAAAGAAAAACATTCGTATATAGTAAAGGTAAAAGAAAGTTCACACTTGGTTATTTGTTTCACTAAAATAAAATTTTAGTGAAACAAATAACCAAGTGTGAACTTTCTTTTACCTTTATTATTTAATATGTTTCACCAAGTGCCTAGCGAGACCTCAATCAATTATATTCATATGTAGAGCAAGAAACAATAATAATATAAAAAATAAAATAATATATGTTAAGTTCTTAACATAGCCGCCCCCCTTGACGGCATCGCCTTCAACAGAACGTAGCACTCGCGGGACTTAGTCATTGTACACTGGTAACACGCACAATTTTACATTTGGTTTGAAAGTTATTCTTTTCCCATTAATACTTCCTTAACCACTTTCTTGAATTTTTGCACAGGAAGGTGTTTTAAATCAGCAGATAAAAGGTTATATGCTTTTGTCCCGCAATAGTCCGCGCTTCTTTCTGTCACTGTCAAGCGATGACTCGGGGTTCTGAATTGTTCCTTCGATCTTGTGTGATACTCATGGTTGCTTCCGTTTGTTGCAAAACTCGCTAATTTTGTTCGTGCTCATGAGTAAGCAGAAGCTAGAGATACTGCGACACCAGAGTGAGTATGTGTCTTTTTTTAAAGTAGCGCCTGCACGAATCGCGATATTGCAAGTTACACAATACTCTTAATGCTCTCTTCTGGTCTTTCCATTTAAGTCCACCGTCTATATACATGCCCAGGAATCTTAAAGACGTTTTTCCAACACTTGGGCTTGTGATTAGCATTTACCGCTTTGTCTTGCCAGTATTCAGTTTTAATTTGTTGCCATTTTATCATTCCTCAACTTCAGCGATTGCCTTTAATGAGATATTCCAACGTCTTTTTCTAAAGAAGAACCAGCTAATATGGTGGTATCATCTGCACATAAACAGGTCTTTACATTGTGTAAGTAATCTGGCATATCATTCACAAATATTATAAACAACAGTGGGCCCAGGATGGAGCCTTGCGGCACTTCATGTGCCACTCCACCAAACCCGGACTGATTCCCTTGCCATGTCACTACTTGAGATCTCCCCTCCAAATACGACTTTAGAAGAGCCAACGGCAATCCTCTCAAACCCTAAAGCTGCAGCTTGTACAATAGTATTTCGTGACCTACCGAGTCGAAAGTGTTGCTTAGATCTAACATATTCATTTTAGAAACCTATAGCGTTTGAAATAGCATTCGCGAAAGCTTTCAATTGTAAAAACTTCTCGAGAAAATGAGCCCTAAAGTTGTCTTTAGCAAATCCGTGCACTGAAAACTTTAACATGCGGGAAGCAATATTTTTCATTAAAGGTTTATTAATCTATATACGGAAGAAAATGTAAAAAGAAAACTACTGAAAAGTTTTGAAGAAAAACAATAAGCTTGCTACATCGTAGAGTTCCGGAAAAATCGAATTTTTAATGCGCCGGACGCGGTACGCTTGAAATTGCAGTTGCACTGCGCGACTGTGTAGCTTACACTTGGCGCTCCAGTGAGTGTTATGATTTCCAATAAATGATGCACGTGTGAAAATCTAACATTCTTTTATTAAAACAATTATAAAATAAGAATGATTTCAAACACTTTAAGCATGATTAGAATGAATAAATTATATGTCCTCTCAGTTGGTATCATCTTCCGTGTGTAGAAGTTTCTGCAAGTTATTACAATTATTTTCTGTGTAAGAGCGGTCTGAACAGCATTCTACGTATTTTCTTATACAAGTACATCTTCACGTGTTACACAATTTGTCCTTACAAAATAAGAACAACACCTCTAGCTTCAACTTTGTGTAGATATAGATAAGGAAAGGCACCGAAAACCAAATAATGTATAATGTATTATTTTGTAGAGAAAATAACATTTTAAATAGTTGTAACTAATCTTTCAATATTGAATGACTTCCGAAATTATTTTAATAGGGTGTTTATTTTAACTGAATTTGATATTATTTTGTATATGTTCTTTGTGTCCGTATTGATATATGCAAAATGTTGGTGTCTACTACAGATGTTATTTAAATTAGAATACATTCGTTTACTTCAATTGTACCATTTTGAGCCCTAAGATTATTTTTTGATATCTCTGAACTTTAATCGTCCTGAGATAAAAACATGAGCAAGCCAGGTAGAATGATTTAGTTTTCATTTCAAAAACATTAAAATATAACAGGTAACAATTTGATGGTTTCGGTACATAGTAAAGTCATAAGACTTTTTTAGGTGACTTGGTAATTCTAAAATTCGAACGTATCTCTCTGATAAAAAAAACAACAATTCGATATATGCCACGCTTCAGTAGGTGACCAACAAATTTTGTATTTCCAATACTTTCCAGTTGAATATTTAAATAGATAAAATTGGTTTTGACAAATACATTTATTTACCTTTTTCATTTATAATTAAACCTAAATTTCTGTATGTATTGACATATTGTGGCCAATTACCAGTTACATTTTTTTTGTTTTTTCTATTGATTATAAAATAGATTATAACATTTCTACATATTTACCAATTTACATTACTTTAATTAATCGGCCGAAATATAGTTAAATGTGAATTTATTTGTAATTGAGTATTAATAAAATCTAATTACTACTCTCAGGCTTATTAATATTCCCACCATAACAAGTAAGTAGATATGCATATGTGGCGTTATATAATAGAATTTAATAATAATAAGAAGAAAGAATATCCATTAAATAAAACAACTGCCGTCAAACTACAATTATCTTTGAATCTAACTTCAATAATTCGACATAAACTCTAGAAACTTCAAGATTGACGCCATTCGTTTGCTACATTAGACCGATATTAACTATCACACGAAAGCCATTTAATTAAGCTATTGTAGTTGTCACAAAACAGGGAACTTCAACTGTAGCCAGTGGATATAATTCAATTTGAAATGGCTCGGACACTCCATCGTTTTGATTTAATTAATTATACTTCAATTAGAATATTAGCATTCAACCCTTTCCTATGGCAGTAGTAGTCGAAGTGCGGTTCTTCAGGCTGGCTCGTCTGTTCGTGTGTGGGATGTTGAATTACTATTTTACTCTAATACATTAAGCACTACATGATATACATATACAATATACCGGGTGTCTGTTTAAGCTCGGCCACCGGCCATATCTCAGCAACCGTTTATCGTACAACTTAGCGGGAAAAAACTTGATAGTAAAATGAAATAGGGGAATTTCAACAAAAACATTGTTAACTTTCCAAAATAACCGCAGGGGGGGGGCAATTCTCAAGGTAAATTAAAAATTAGAAAATTTTTCATTAAATTCAAGGTTAAGATAGGTTACATTTTTTACTAGCAATATCTTCAAACATTTCTATACAATTTTCATTTGAAACTTTTTGATCTAACTCCCATACGAAGGGGTTGGTGGAGGGGAGTATGTCTGCATACAAAAGTAGGTATAAGTTCGGCGTGCCTTAACGGATTTTAATTTTTCTAGGCTCATTAGATAGAGAATTTCACAGCGAATTAAAGTGTATGGAGTAAGAAATTACTTGGTTGTCAAAAAAAATAATAGGGGGCGCTGTTCCTAGTTGATGTATATTACTTGTTTTTCCTTTAAAATTTTAAATGGAACGGTATTTTTTTAATACCGTAATATTGAAGCACATAAAAAACTGAAGAGACTGATGAAAACCGGAAGTTGCTACCTTTTTTCTTGACGAAGATATAGACATAAGAGAAGAATCTAGAAAAATAACATTTTTAAATATAAAAGATATTTGTTTATTGCGAGTAATAATTTCATTTTTATTTTAAAAGGGTGACTAGAGAGTGTATAGTTTGTTTTCAATTGAATTTCCATCATACTCTTCCATAAATGTATTCATTTCAATCTTTTTACCTAATTTTTAATTCATTGCATATATTACGTTGAATTCCCCTTTTAAATGTTTTCAAATTGTCTGGATATTATTTGTTAAATTTCATTTCTTGTCCTTTCCAACATCGTAATAAAATAATAATAATAATAACAATAATATAGCTTTATTACCCAAGAGATAAGCATCTAATTATAGGACAACGGCAAAAATAGTTACTATACAATAACGAGAAAAAAGACAATATAATATAATATATTAGTTGGTAACGAATATGAAGATGTAAAACAAACCTAAAAAAAATACCTAAACATAAATTAGAAAATATGTTGACTCAGTAATATACGAAACCAACAAAACACATATTATATTTAAATAAGAAACTACAAAAAATAAAACAAAAAAACTTAAATTTAATAAATGTTCAAAGTATCCACCATTATTTTCAATGCACATGTTCATTCGGCGATTAGAAGAGAGCACAGCTACTTGAATTTTAGAGGCAGAGATTGTATTAATCGCATCTGTAATTCTGTGAATCATATTCTCACGTGTAGTCGCCATTTTATTATAAACCATGTCTTTTATTCTGCCCCATAAATAAAAATCAAGAACATTTTGTGAAAAGTGAGCGGGACAACCATCATGTTGAAACCACATATTTGGTCTACATTCCAATGACACACTTTCTAATAGTGGAGGAAAATCATTTTCAAGGAAATGTAAGTAATTTTTGCCTTTTACGTGTTCGTTAAATATAAAAGGCCCAATGATTTTGTTTTCTAAGATACCACACCACACGTTTACTCTCCACCGATGTTGATAGTCAACATCCTGAATCCTGTTAGGGATGTTCCTTGACTGTTCCTTGACCAATAGTGCTAATTATCTACATTTAATTTCTCGTTATTTGCAAAGGCTGCTTCATCAGTCTATAAGGTTTCAGACAAGAAGTTCCTATTTTCTTGCATCAATTGCTTTAACCATTGGCAATAATTTAACCTGATGTCGCAATCTTAATCTGATATTGTTTGATGTAGTTTCAAGTGACACTAATATTTTGACATTTCGATTTTCATGGCCCACTTTCGAAATATGTAATTCATTATCACGGTGCATACGATATTGAATGATGGAAATTTAAATAAAAGCTGTTCAGCATTACGTACTATTATTATTTTATTTCGATGGAAAAGACAAGAAATGAAATTTAACAAATAATAGCCATAGAATTTGAAAACATTACAAGTGGAATTCAACGTAATACATGCAATGAATTGAAAAATCGGTAAAAAGATTGAAATGAATACATTTATGGAAGAGTATCATAGAAATTCAATTGAAAACAAACTATACACTCTCTAGTCACCCTATTAATATAAAAATTAAATTATTACTCGCAATAAATAAATATTTTTTATATTTAAAAATGTTATTTTTCTGGATTGTTCTCTTATGTCTATATCTTCGTCAATAAGAAAGGTAGCAATTTCAGGTTTTCATTGTTCTCTTCAGTTTTTTATGCGCTTCAATATTATAATATTAAAAATATATCGTTCCATTTGAAATTTTAAAGAAAAAACAAGTAATATACATAAACTAAGAACAGCGCCCGCTATTATTTTTTTTGACAACCAAATAATTTCTTACTACATACAACTCTCACAACACAACATTCTCTATCTAATGAGCCAAGAAAAATAAAAATTCGTTGAGGCACACCGAAGTTATACCTACTTTTGTACGCAAACATACCCCCCTCCACCTACCCCTTCGTATGGGAGTTAGATCAAAAAGCTTCAAATAAAAATTGTATAAAAACGTCTGGAAATATTGCCAGTAAAGAAATTAACCTGTATGAACCTTGAATTTGAAGAAAAGTTATCAAATTTTTTATTTACATTTATGGAAGAGTATGCTGAAAATTCAAGTGAAAACGAGCTATACACTGTCAAGAGACTCTCTTAAAATTAAAATTAAATTATTACTCACAATAAATAAATAAATTTATATTTAAAATTTTTTATTTTTCTGGATTGTCTTCGTATGACTATATCTTCGTCAACAAAAGAGGCAACTTCCGGTTTTCATCACTCTCTTCAGTTTTTTATTTGCTTCAATATTTCGATATTAAAAATATACTGTTACATTTAAAATTTCAAAGAAAAAACAAGTAATATACATAAATTGAGAACAGCGCCTTACTTTTTTGACAACCAAGTAATTTAGTACTACATATTCTTCAATTCCTTGTAAAATTCTCTATCTAATGAGCTCAGAAACATTCAAATCCGTTAGGCCAAACCGAAATTATACCTACTTTTGTACGCAGACATACCCCCCCCCTCAACCCTCCCCTTCGTATGGGACTTAGATCAAAAAGTTTCCAATAAAAATTGTATAAAAACGTCCAAAAATGTTATTAGCAAAAATTTTAACCTATTTTAATCTAGAATTTAATGAAAAATTATCGAATTTCTAAGTCATCTTGAAAATTGTGCCCCCTTGCGATCATTTTGGAAACTAAAAAATATTTTTGTTGAAATTCCTGTGGTCCATTTTATCATCAAAATTTTTTCCGCCAGGTTGTACGATAAACGGTTGTCAAGATATGGCCGGTGGCCGAGCTTAAACAGACACCCGGTATAAAATATGTTTACTGCTCAAAATTATCTTAGGGATATGTGCAAAAATTGTTATGACTAAAGCTTACGCAAAAGTCTATTATGAGATGTAAACACACACGACTTTCTTATTCCTTTATGGGGTGCGAATTTTTTTATATAACCTTTTATGCAAAAGTTGTTCTAAATTAAATTTTAAATACTTTCATCTTCCTAATAAGTCTATGCGGAATGCATTATATGCAAGATATTTTCAAAAACTTGTTTTTAGTAACAGTGAAAGTGTTCCCTTTTGTTTTAATTTTGAGAATGTTGTTATTCAAAATTTGTAAATTAAGATCTAAATGATTTCATGCTCTTAATAAATCTGTGTAAATTGTATAAGTTTAGAATATTGTTCTACAAATGTTGTTTCAAATTAAGTGCTAATATTTTAGTAGTCCAACAAAACACTGTTTTTGGTAAGCGTAGAAACATATCTTGAAAGCTGTTTAATAAAGTTGTTTTGAAGTTAATTTATACGTGATTTTAAATTCTATAGAAATTTTACTAAATTTTAGAGTTGACGAGAGGTTGGTAAAATTAATTTCTTTTACCGAGTTATTACTTTCAGTGTACGAGTTATACTGAAAATGTGGGCATATCTCAAAAGTAAAACTATACCCTAAAATATAATCTTTGGTATAGGTAACTGTAATTCTTTGGCCGCTACCGTAGTTACACACGCGCGCGAGAACACAAGCATACACACACAGTTGGTAAAGTTAGTGAAGCACTATCCCCTGCAAAAACAAGTTGTGTCTATTAAGGTAAACATAAACAGCTCTTACAGTGAACATTACATGAAGTATAATAAATTACGTTCCAAATAACTGCATTCCACTTATAAGAACAACATAATTATACTACAGCATTTAGAGGAACTTAGCTTAGAACGTCAATACAAATTGCAACCTCTTAAGAAACAAGGATAACGTATACCTAGATAGACACTGACTCACTAAACACTTATGAGTTATGACTAAGGATTATGGGTGACGGTCAAAAATGTTGTTCTAACTTTAAAAGGGTCACAACTCATAATAATTATTGATAAAATTTATATACTTTTTTTTAATATCGGTTTTGAATAATATGCATGTTTCTTATTTAAAAGCATATCTGATAACACCCTGTATTATAGCATACACACACACGCACTTACAAATTCTGTTTAGTCGTTTAGTGATGGTTTTTCATAACTCTTTCGCCTCTTGACGTATGATCCGTACGAAAATTAGGGTTAAACATGTGGGTGGACTTCTTCTGCGTCTAAGTTTTAAATGGTAATTTAACTTTGGCACTTTATGGGATGTAATGATCACGTGATTAATGATACTGAACCACTTTAAAAGTTACCCTGTTGTTTTACACGGCTTTTATAACTTTATTATTAATCACTACATAAAGGAAAACGGAAGTAAGTGGACTGTGAAATTTATTGTATGTAACATAATTGAAATTAAGAAACATGCCTGTAAGTAACATTAATTGGAACACTGTCCGATAAGCGTACATCTCTAATTAATAGATACTGGTGCGATTATAAAAGTGTCACTTAGTTATAGACGTCCTGTAAAATGGGTACTGTAATAAAATATTTGAGAAATAAATAAATGTTTCTAAATAATTAATTCTAATGTTCAATACAGGTATTTTCCATATACAATAACATGTCTATCTTGAATGTTTCTAAATTTTAATTGATTGATCATAGTTTCATATTAATAGATACGTTAACTCACAAAACATGAAACTGAGAATTAAACAAAGTCCAATAATTATAATTAATTAACGTTGATGTTTGATACTAAGTAGAAAAAGTATTATTCAAAGAAATATTCTTGGTCTTTTTAATCCTTATAAGCCCAGATTATTATACCAATACCAACCAGTGGGCTCAATAGTGACCCCAATGTTTTCAACCAAATAGGGTAATAATACTTGACATTATTGGTATACATGCAAAAAAATATTAAAGAAAGTTAATTTTCTTATTGTAACATAAATTTTAAATACATGAACAGGATGGATAATTTTATGATTCGTTTTCTTTACATTCAAAGCAAGTACCTATCTGATGATCATTACAAAAAAATCGCCTGCAATCCTAATATCTATTGGAATACTTTTTGTCCAAACTATTGAGAAATTTCTAGCATCTAGCACCTTTTAATTTTCGCGTGTCTTGCGACTAGTATTGTGATGTCGAAACATCTTCTGCAACTATTCCAGTAGCAATTAATTCCTTTATTGCTGCTTAAGAAATCCTTGTCGTTAGTAATCCTTTTTTGTTGTCCAGTCTTCGTTTAGATGTTCCCGTATAATATAGAAGTTTAATGCACTAAGGCCTCTATCATGTTATAAAATACTACCATAGGCCGTCTCTTTGTTTGCCCTTTCACGGTATACGTTCAGAGCAGTCCATAGTGTCCACTACTGTGTTTGTTTTATTGTACAATAATTATTAACGGCTTTTTCGTTTCACCTTCAGAAATTTCATCACTGTCATGCATTGTTGTCAGCAAGGTAACAATTTGCCTTCTAGTGTACAGTAGGACGCTAACATAGTTTTGTATACATAACCAAATTTTGTTGAATATACATCTCTTACGCGCGTAGACACTAGTTCCTGGCTGAGGTTTGGTTTATTTTTTTGAATTGTAGCAAGTAAGGCTAAATTTGTACTTTCAATTTCTCTTGGTTGATCAACGCTTGTAAAGAAATTGTCAGTGGTCAATTTTATCCAAGATCTATCCAAACCCTATGTAAGCTCTAGGACAATTCGCTTGCCTTGGTTGCATTCACCCTGGTCTCCTGTTTTGCCAATATATATTTGGCAATATTAAGATTTACTGTCGCAAGCTGTCCAGACATTTATGACATACTTCCCTAGTTTAGAAGGTATGCACTCATTGAAGTGGCAGCTACTACGGAAACTAAACAGCTGCTCGCCAAAAGATACATTTTCGTTGGGTATATATGAATCTAGTAGTGTGGGCAGCCATAATTGAAAAGAAGTTCTGAACAGCGATCACTTATCAGCCTAATATCAATTTCTTCTGCTAGTTGCAGCATGATCAAAATGCAGACGTCAGGAAATTGTGGTGCTCATAGTTATGTCGAATATAGGTGTCCATCGGCCACATTCCCCAAATTTATAATTTCTTCGTCAGATTAGTAAACGCCTGGTAATATAAACAATCCAACTAAATGCTAAAACTCCTTTGCATTAAGGTTTTTCCAAAAATCTCCATACTTTAGTTAACGTTCTGCGTTAGTCTTCTGAATGACGTGGTTTACAGTGTTATCACTAAAAAATAAGCGAAAACTACTACTATTCACTTCTTTATTCATAACATTTAGTAGTTGTTCCTGTCTCGTACTTTGTGTTTGTAACTATAAGTATAACTTTTTAAGTTTACTTTTCTACCAGTAATACCATATACATATTTTCTATCTTGCTTTCGTAAATAAATTGTAGACACTTACACGTAAAATTAGGAGCATACATTAAGACACTTCAGCACCAAAAAATGGTTAGACATAAGAAATACGAGACACACACTGAAATAATTGAGAATAAAAAACACGGTTAATATTTTCTAGGATTTAATTTAAATATGCTCAAAGTAATTCCTTTCAGCAATGATACACCTGACCAGTCCCTCTTTCCATAGTTTAAAAGCGCCCAACCAATCATCTTTCGGAGTACCTTCAAAATAAGCGTGAAGTGCGGTATCAGTCTCTTCTTCCGACAAAAACCTTCTACTCCGCAACTAGCGTTTAAGCCCAAACAATAGCCAAAAGTCACACATTGCTAAATAAGGTGAGTACGGCGGATGTTCTCTTATTTTTATATTTTTTTCAGCCAAGAATTGGAGAGTTAGAATTGCCGTATGAGACGATACATTATCATGTTGGAGCATAATTTGCTTGTCCTGGAACTCTATTGGACACTTCAGGCAAACATTTTGTCCATCTAATTTAATTGCATTTACTAAGCCCGTACTTCTGAAGAATACCGCATACATACACTTTCTCATAGCTCGCTGTTTCTTAGTCATTGTGGGAGTTTCCTCATCTTCGTGAATCCATACACTAATCTCTTGGCGGGTAGGAAGGTCGAAAAAGAAAATATAAGTTTCGTCACCTGATTGTTTGAACAGGGATGCGTTCAGAAATGATGGATAGGATACTGGAATGGTCAGGTCATATTTTATGACGTCATCCACTTGGTAAACTTGGAGCGCTTTTCAATTCTGAACGCCGTAGAGTAAGTCGAGTTAGTTTGTGGCAAAAGTCAAAGGTCAAAGCTAAGCATTGCAGAGTTAGAGGTTATGTATGAAAAAATAAAGTCATCGAAGAAATAAGTAAACTAATTAGAACAATGGATCATAATCGAAAAAATTTTTTGGATCAAATTAAAATTGTCCAAAAACAAACTGTTCAAATTCCAAAAAACACACATATGAAATAACATTAAATTGTAATTATAACCTTAAAAAACACTCAGAACCGCGCTTTAAATACCCCGACCTGAATGCCCATGAATCGCCCGCTATTAACCATCACAAATAGGTGGATGATATAAGGAACACACAGAGCGTCGCACCAATCATTTCTGAACGGCAATGACGTCATAATTTTGGGACATCTTTTTGTTTTTGAACGGTAAATGTGAAATTGGAATGACACTAGGATAACATTCTTTCCTTTTCTGTTCGCACCCCAGCTGACGCTCCAATCTTGAGTTGATGCTCTATTACCGCATAAGTGGCTTTATTGTCCTCTTCAATTATGTTTTTAAAAGTAGCCATGTTTTTGTCTGTAACAGCCGTAGGAGGACGCATTGTTCCTTGTTGATGCTGATTTGAATTCCCTTTGTCTTCAAATTCCTTATACCATCGGTAAATTGTAGCCAAGAAAGGTGCTTGTTCACTAAAACTGGACATAAACTCTCTTTTCACTCATGAGCGATTAAACCCCTTTTAAAATCATAGTAAATTATGATTCGAAACTGCTCTCTGGTTAATTCCGTTTTCTTTTACTTTTAAAGAATAAATGGCAGAGTTATAACGAACGTAAGTTCAACAACTAAACGTCAATTGATAAATAAAGAGTTGATCTAAATAATCACTGTATGATTGTTTCTACTAGAATTTCTTCTTCTCAATAAATTCAAGTTAATCCTCATAATTGAAAATATAGAAAGTCATTCAGATCCATACTGGATATAGACATCGTCAATACACAGAATATTAGATAAATAGTAAAACATATATATTTATATATATAAATATAAACCAGAAAACATGTAGACTAAATATGCAATATAACTATGGAAACTGTGCATGAAGTTCTGCCATACTGTAGAAACTGTGGTCAATTAGAAAATCCCTCAACAGTTTCTTAAAATTTGACAGACCCGAGCCCCGCATGTGTTGGAAATTTATTCAAAATTTTAAAGCCAGTTATGAGTGGGGATTTTTGATGAAACAAGTGATATGATCTGTCCACAACTAAGTTATTTCTATTACGAGTCCTGTGATTATGCTTCTCACTTATTAGAGAAAATCTATGTTTGTTATTAAAAATATATGTTAAGAATTTTTAAGTATAGATAGAGGTAACGGTAAATATTCTCTTTGCTCCTACAAGACTCGTGGGTAGGGCAAATCAAAAACAAGTCTGATGATACGCTTTTGCAGAAAAAACACTCTTTGTATATCCTTTGCTTGGCCCCAGACAATAATATTATAGAAAATTATAGAGTAAGCATAAGCATAATAAACGCTGAGCAGGGATTCGGAATTTAAGATGTTTTTCAAAGTGTGCAAAATATAATATGCCCTCTGAAGCTTACCGCAAACGTAATCAACATGGTTTTCCCTTGACATATTTTTATCAAGAATTGAACTTAAGAATTTACAATTTCTAGACACCTCAATAATTTGATTATTAAATGTTATGTCTAAACCTGAGCGCGTTCTATATTTGTTGAAAAATTCAATAATAACCGTTTTATCATGGTTGATTATTAATTTGTTGGCACAACACCATTCCTCAAAATTCTGTAGAACTGTATTGATTTTATTCTTGAGCTGTTCCAGATCCGAGTGGGAAACCACTATTGTTGTATCGTCAGCATACAGAAATATTTTGCCATAGTTAATGAAACTGGGTAGGTCATTTATAATTAATAAAAATATTAATGGACCCAGGACACTGCCCTGTGAAACTCCAACGTCCATATCATATTCCCTCGATCTGACATCACCAAGTCTAACAACGATTTTTCTGTCTTTTAAAAATGAGACAATCCATTTGTTTAATTCCCCGCGAATTCCCAGGTTATAGATCTTACTACTAACAAAACGACAATTAACGGAGTCAAAGGCTCTGGATAGATCAAACAAGATGATTAATATTATTAATAACTGGGGGTCACTACTAACACTAATGGTACTACGTGTGACTCCTTGCTATTTTGGCAAAATTATGCAAGCTACAAACATTGTGCTCAGGCCAAACTTAAAAAACAATATGTTAGGAAAGATCTTTTTTTTTCAGAATTTTAAGTGAGGAGATTTCATATGAAAAATATTTTCACTGTTCGCATAGGGTCTTCAGCGACCCCTTGATATTATGAAGATTAATCAGCTTCATGAGGATCAACTAGCTTTGAGCTGCTTTCAGCAAGATGGTGCTGTAGCTCACAAAGAGGGTGAAACAATGCATATGTTACGAGAAATGTTTGGAAATCATTTAATATTTTGAAGAGAGAAGTGGATGGATTTTATAAATTATATAGATCTACAGGATAGAATTATAGAGAAAATTAGGGAAGGTGGTAAACAATTTCAGCATCTTTAGTGTTTTTAATTTGTACAAATATGACTTTTTTATTTTAAGGGTATATCTAAGGAATGTACCAAAAACTAATCTACTCGCAATTAATATTAAACATTTTTTAGAATAATTTGTTCAATGTTAATATTAAATTCATACGATAAGTAGAGACTGTTATCATTAGGAATGGGCAATCTACAACATATTAGAACTTTTTAAGATTTTAAGTTGAGAGCTTTACTGATCATTAGTAAGTAAATACCCGTTATAAATAAGTGAGAATTATTAAAGTACTTAGTTTTTTTTAATATTTAATTTGTAGTATTGATACTTTAAAGATTTAGTTCTCTTCAACTTTCCAGTGTGTATACCATACAGTATATTCTTGCTTCTGTATCTACTGTACATACCTTTAGTTCTCCCAAAATGAGATTTTCGCGTGCTAAAGTATATTAGTTCAGTGTCTTCATTAGTAAGTAGATTATGTTACCGAATATTCAGTGCAGCCGGCGTGTCGTGTCAATTTGCTTACGTACGTCTTCAATTCGAGATGGAATTAGGACAGTTCTCGCATCTAATAGAATATTCTTTATAACCTCGCAGAGAAAATGATGCTGCATCGTAATTAAACATAACAACTTCAAAGTCTTTGTGAAGGTAATCAAATTAAAACGAAATAATTGTATATTAATACTGAATTTTAGTACTTTTAGTGATCATTTTCATAACTGTACGCCAACTGAAAGAACGTGAAAAAGATTTCTAAAATTTGATTATTTCTGAGTAAATACTGATAACATAGATTGGCAGTATTTTTCCCCGTATATATACATAAATATATGGGAAAAAATTACTGCCAATATGCCAGAATTAGGGTTTTAAAAAATTACCCAGAAAACGCTGTTGTAAGCTTTTGAAATTTCAGTCTTGATTAACACACCTGTATTGAATTAAGAAGAACATATTAATAGCGTACATTCTATTATTTTTGCAAAAAAATACTTACATTTGCTAAGTCTTCGGGCAAAACCTTTTTTGACATTATAAAAATTTTGACTTATTTATACAGGGTGTCCAGAAACTCTCCTGACAAACGAAGACCGGAGATTCCTCAGATAATTTTAAGACAATTTAACCCAATTCATCCTAGTCCGAAAATGCTTCCTAAAGTCATAGGCGTCCGTTTTGGGTAGGTAAACGGTTATTTTAACGCATAACGTTTTTGTCTTTAACTTTTAAGCATTTGTGACACTAGATTATTAAATTTTCAGGTATTTTAGTACTAAAAGGTACTCTTACTTTAAGTCGGTAGGATACACCGTTTTCTATTTATTATTTTTTGCACTAGTTCGCTCTGAACTGCCAACAGAAATAAAACCTACGTTTTTAATTGTCAAATTATTGTCAGTTCGCGAAGTTGAAATGACGAAAGATGAAATGACGAAAAAACGAAAAATTTTCAAATCGATTTTTCTAGAAAACGGTGTATCCTACCGACTTAAAGTAAGAGTACCTTTTAGTACTAGAATACCTAAAAATTTAATAATCTAGTGTCATAAATGCTTAAAAGTTAAAGACAAAAAAGTTATGCGTTAAAATAACGGTTTACCTACCCAAAACTGAATTGGGTTAAATTGTCTTAAAATTATCTGAGGAATCTCCGGTCTTCGTTTGTCAGGAGAGTTTCTGGACACCCTGTATATATGTCTACAGTGTTGCAACTCTTCATTCATCGGATTTTCTTTGTAAAAAGTGTTTACTTAAACTACATTATTTTTATTTATTTATCTTTTAATCATAATGCTGCATTCTAGTACTTTTAGTGGTCATTGAAGAAGGTTCCTAACATTTGAATATTTCTGAGTAAAGACTCATAAAGAGCATAAAGGTGCTCTACTGTCATAATCTAGATAGAAGTAAAGATATCGTTTGCAGAAGGTATTGCCAATTGAACTGTAGAGTTTATATGTATAATGTAACTATTTATAAATTATATAAATCCAGACTTATTGCTTCAAGTAATTAGTGTGATGTATATTAATCAATTCGAATGATTTAATAACTAATAGAATTAAATTGATAGTACCTAATATCAAAATTATCAAAAGAATATTCAATTGTACGTATTTAGTAATAAATCAGTCTGTATGAGGCGCCACTGATGAAAAATAATATCAGCAATTGTTACCAACACTAGACAAATTTCCTGTAGTGATGTAAAACAATGAAATCAAAAAGTATTAAAAATTTCATAAATACAAGATAACCAACAAACATATTTTATAAAAAAAACTGTAGTTTCTAACAAACTCATATTTGCAAGGAGTAAACCGCTGTTAGAATCTACGTATTATTTTTTAAATTTATGCTGTTACACTAAAATCATACGTTAAGGTATAATCATTATTTATGATAATTTAAAAAGTAGATACCACAGCAATATGTTGGTATAAACGATATTATTTAAAGTTTCATCACTGTTTACGGCATAAACAATAGAATATCTAACTTCAATTGAAACGTTACTTATACTGTTATACACAATGCACATTCGAGAATTGTTTCATTTCATACAAATGAAATTCAACAATGACGTCCTTTGTGAGTAAATCTATATTTGAACATATAAATGTAGGTATGTTTGTTTTCCTGTTTCCGAGATTTTTGTATATCAAGATGGAATGTCAGGTCTACAGATGACATCCTTTTGTAAGTACCATCTGGACAAAGAAAAGGAAATTAACGTGTAATATATGAAAACAACATGTACACTAGAATAGACGTCCTTGTATGTCTGCTCCAAGCGTAAGTACAGTCATTGGTAACTTAATCCATAAAGTTACGAAATGAAACTGTTTAATGAAATAATTTAAACATTATTTTAGAATTGGTATATACGTGTAACATATTGCTATTATTATTATTATATTTCTATTATTAACCGTTTGTGAATATCGTCAATACAATAGTATTGGATCATATTTTGGGTTTATATAGTCCAACAAATTGATGAAGAATAAATTTATCAATTTGATCGTGTAAACAGAAGTTAAGAATAAAATGACGATACAGATTAATTTTTAACTTAGACTATTTCGAGTGTCCGTTAATAACAAGAAGTAAAATTTATACTTATCAAATTTCCGAAATTAATTCTAGTAAATGTAATAACTACTTGATCGGGGATATACTTGTTGAAACTTTATTTCAATAATTAATAACCCAAATTTAAGTTTCAAAAATATTTAATGTAGACACTACATATTGCTGTGAGCTGGACTTATAATCAAAATGTAAATGCTGAATGAAATAAAGAAAATGCCCCACGTTGGGATGGCTATATTATTATGCGATGGAGGTTGATTTAAAATGATTACTAAAATTGTACCTGTATGCAAGTAAATAAATACAGACTGCGTTTTTGTTGTACACAAATACAAACAACTACCAAAAATTATTAATAAAAAGTTCATAAAATATACTCAGTTCCTCATATAAGTTCTCAAACTCATGATGGATGAGTTTCAGAATAACAATAATAATTGGTATATTTAAAAAAAATTGCTATTCTGTTTCAATTGTCTGTAAATGTTTGTATATGTATTTCTTAAATTAAAAATATTTGAAGATTAGAAAATAATATTTCTATATCCTTTGTCAAATAGTTGTGATATAAAATAATTATATACACAAAATAATATTTCCACATTAACGGACAATCTACTGCTACACTTGGCATGGATTGTGGTATAAATTATCCGTAGAAAAATAAAATTACCCTAACATCCTATTATCAAAAAGAAAAATTTATGAAAAAATTTCTAATTTACTAAGTTATTATTTAAAAATAATCAAAGCTCATAAATGTGTAAGTTCATTTAAATAGTACAGGGTACTTAGACGTCGTATGTTTCTTTCTAATTTTACCTGATTTGTACCAAAAATAGAATTCTACAAATTTCAGCGGGAAACGCCTTAAATAGACAACATTTGCTTATTACGAGGTAGGTGCCATAAATTCTCGGCCTGACAGGCTTATACAGGTTCAAACGTGTTCAAACTCCGTCACGTCATGCATGCACATACGCGAGGTGTACACTATAAATATGACGGTTCGAAGCCTAGTAGTTTTTGGTAACCAGCCAACCAACGTGACTAATAGCGCACGAAAATGTTAAACGAAAATTGAGTACCGCGCGATCATTAAATTTTTAACAAAAGAAGAGCATACACCTTATCACATTAAACAACGTTTATATGGCGTTTACGGTGATTCATCTCCTTCGTATTCAACTGTAAAAAAGTGGGCAAAATGTTTCCATTTGGGACAAGAATCCCTGGCAGATGCTGATCGGTCGGGTCGACCAATTGAAGTGATAACTCCTCAACAAATTTCAATTATTGAACATTTAGTACTAGAATATCGCCGTTTGAAAGTGAAGGGATTATCAGTGATATCAAACATTTCCGAAGCAAGTGTTCCCCGAATTCTCCACGACCATTTGGGTATGAATAAAATTAGTGCTAGATGGGTACCGCGACTTCTTTCTGCTCTCCAACGTGAACATCGAGTCGAATGTGCGCAGTCGTTTTTAAACATGTGTGATATATAAAGTTTGGTATTGATGGCTTTAACCGTTTGGCGAGAAATACAGAGAGACGGACACAAAGAGAGAGGAAAGAGAGAGCGAAAGAGAGGAAAGCAGTTACACAAATATGATTGCAAACACCATTTTTTCCGTGTCGTGCGATTTCAAAACGTAGACATCAGCAAAAATTTCAAGGTTAAAAATATTTACTTCACCATATTTCCTTATTTAGGTATTAGAAAGTATAAAAACAGACCTGCCACGTATTTCCCGGTCTCAAGAGCATCATATATGTATACTGGAAAAAAAAAAAATAACGACACCGTTTTGGTTGACTTGCCTGTTCAAAATCCTCTAGGAACGCTCTCTCCTATAAATTGCTGTCTCAAAAACATTTGAAAATAGTTTGCCGATAGTTTGATATAGCAGCAGGTTCATTCTTCTTACGAATTAGTGTGAGCCGTGAGGTTTTTAATAACCAACAACCTTTTTTAGTTGCTGATTCTTAAGTACTTTGTATTGTTTAGAGAGGAGATTATTTCCATAATTTCTTCGGATGTGATGTCAATTGGATACGATTTGGTATGGTCTCCACGGTACTTCAATAACTGATACAACAAATAATAATAAATGCAATTTTTGAAGAACTCTATATAATAGTCTGTACGTTTTGCTTTGTGACGTTTTTTTTATACACAAATGTGTCGAATATAATATGTTTATAATATATTTTGGAATCAATTACCATTATTTATTTGTGTAATATTAAATTACATTTAAACACACACTTTGGAACTGTATTGTTTAAGTTTCTAATCGCTGTAAACATATACGTAGTTAAATAGCATGGGATTTTTGCCAACCAACAACCTAAAAACGGTTAAAGTTCCCTATTGTTCTTTTTAGGAGGAATTACGTAGCTTTATGTATCGTTGAATTATTGTTCCGAAAACTTTTTAATTGAAATCGTTTGGAGGAGGAGATTTTTTGTAAACTCTAAAATCCAGTTCGGTAAACGGCGAGGCACCCATCCCACGAAAACACGAGATACACGCGCCAAATGAGATATAGAGTTGCGATGTATATCGTAATCAAAATTTAATGGATGGCTAATTTATTATCATCATTTAGGTTGCTACAAAAGAGAACTAATTAGTTTGTTGTCCTCGTTCCGTGTATTTTTCCGTTGCCAAAAAAGGCGTCGCAGATTGATTTCTGGTTAGGATTAAGTACGTGGGTGGATCATTATTAAATGGTAGACCATTTGTACATTTAATAAAAATAGTTAGTAATATATTTTACGTTCAAATAAAAATAAAATATGAGGATTCTTGGTATTTAGCATGTAAAATTTATAGAATATTTTTTTTTAAAAAGAATACTTTTATCTTATATATCCTGATTTAGAATTTCATCTTTTCGGGAGAAATCTCCATAGTAATATAATATTAGTCAGACTAATTATGTAAGGAATGGTACAATGACTACATTCTTATTATTATCTACATCTTAAAATTATGTAATAAATCTTATACAATATTTTTTAAACTGGTCTAAGCTAGTAGCTCGCTAGAGTTTGAGTTTTGTATTATTAAAAATAACATAATTGCAACATTACAAAATTACAAAACTGAAAAAGAAAATTTCTATATATATTGAAAACTATATTCTCTTTGTGCATCTATACAGCATGTGTAAAATCATATTGGGGATAGGACATTTGTATACTATGCATACCGGCAACAATGAGCAGGTAGTGCCAGTAGTGAAGTACGATTATAGATAGCGTTTCAGTTGCTTACAGTCAACTGATGGATGAGTATGTATTTATCTAAGCACGCATCACACGCTTCGTAAATACATATTTACCAAACAAGAATTTAAAATACTTCTGCGAGTTTTATTATATTGCGCATACAACGCAGTAGGAAAACAAATGCACAAATTCTAGTTAAACATTAATTCTTAGTAAATTATTCTATAAATTTACTAAGTAAATAAAAAATATGCAATGATTCAAATTCATTTTTATAAAAATCTAATTCGAATGTAAATTATTATTTGAATTATAAATTACGAAGTATTTGTTTTCGTTTTCATAATACCGTTCCAGAACAGTCTTTTAATCATCCATAATTGCATTGTATATGCAATATAATAAAACTCGCAGAAGTATTTTGAATTCTTATTTGGCAAATATACTTTACGAAGTGTGTGGTGCTTAGATAAATACGTGTTCATCCGTCGACTGACTGTAACCAACTGAAACATAGATCTTAATAATCAAATGGACGCATTTCTCAAGCACCACCTAGGGAGCTTTTCTCCAACTATACGTATTTTGAATACCTTTGGTGCAGTATATTCATTTTTCATTTTTCACTTTAAACTATTTATGCGAGTTAATTGATAATAAAAAATACGTTTTGTTACATACATTACATTTATTAGTATAATACAAAATCTATGAACAGTATTTATATATAGAATCTGTTTTATTATGTAACTTACGTATTTAGTACTATTCCTAGACAAACTAAAAATTATTTATAAAATATTGATTTGCATTTTACTTTGTAAAAATAATTACAAGTAAGCTTTTTCATATAAACAATGTATAAAGTATGGTAATAAAATATTTTAGCAGTCGTCAGAAGTATTTTAGATAACTAAGCATCAGTACAATTTATAAACAAGAAATTATTTTAGAATATAAAATAGTTTACTGAGAATATTACAATAAAAAAGTATAATTCCATAAAAAACAAATACTGACTTACAAATATGCATATGAATTTTACACATTATTAGGACTTCAATACCAGAGTGCCCCTTGCTTTTTCTAAATGAAAACTGAAAAGCACTAAATGTATATGAATTAACCTTTGCACTGGAAAGATACAGGTACACTCAAACAATGTCTATTACTTAACAATAACGTTTACTATAAGGCGCTTGTGAACACTAGATATACTATCTCATTTAGTGAAGCACTCCTTCAAAAACCAAAAATCCACAAACAAAATAAAATAATAACAAAAACAAGCTGTCACAAAATTGAGGTTAACTGAGCTAACGCCTCTAAACTAAAATTGCAACTACGTACTTTCGAGTCCCGGCACATGAGATGCACATGCCATCTATAGGGTTTTTCCCCAACTGTAACTTAAAGTTGTGTCTGTGGACTTTATTAAAGAGAATACCCCCTGAACTGAAATGCTATATATAATCCTACTTTACTACAGGCACGACCTGCGCATTGTTGCCGGTATGCATAGTATACATATGTCCTATCCCCAATATGATTTTACACATGCTGTATAAAGAAATAAGCATCCTAAACGCATATGCATTTATGTTATGCATAGTATTCTATCATTTGCCAATATAGCTTTTTTATTGTTAGTGTATCAACTACGATGTAGGGCATCCCCATATGTGTATATACCAGTGGTAGCACCCCTTAAAGAGCCATGACCCTTGTACACCAAGGAAGAAGTTTATACGAGCAAACTTTATTTTTTGTGAAAATAACGATTAATTAATAAACGTAATTAACACGTAATTGTAATACCAATTGTACTTATTAACCATTAAAAAAACTGTATTATTTTAACGTATTCGAGCAAAATCTGAAATGGCTCGCCATTCAACCAAGTTGTGCTCCTCTGCGGAAACTAGCATGTAAAGGAAGTTGTATTTGTTTGTACTCTATTCGTGTCGTTTACGAGCTCTCTAGTTTCACAGTTTTTACTTTCGTGACGTTCATACTGCTTTTGGCTGCTTCATTTGTGTGCGCGTGTGTTATTTTGTTTTGCCAAAAATTAATAGAATTACTAACCTTAAAGTTGTGGCTGTGTAAATTATTACCAGATACGGACATACCAAAGTTCAGAATATTTCTGCCTCTGTTTGATCTATTTTTCAAACAATAAGTAAATTTAAGCGAAACATGTACTTTAAAGAACAGGTGGAGGTGTGGACTTGACGAAAAGCAAGCTTTTCTTGTATCCTATTGTTCAGTTGGAGGAATATCAACTCATTCCGCGTTTCATAGTCTATTTTCTTATGATACCCTGTTTCACCAACAATAGAAGGAGGATAAACCAACGGTGCATACATACAACACGTGAGCGTAATTGATAACTAATGTGTTCCAAGGCACAAGCTCACCACAATACAAGAAAATCTGCACTTCTGAGAGATCTGTGCAATCATCTTCAGAAGAACGTAAGGGAGCCCAGCATCATTAAAATTATGAAGAAAGTAAACATGACATCGGTTAAAAAGCGATACCATTTGAAGTAAAAACGAACGCCTTTTTAACTAGCTCAAGCTAATAAATAGTTCTTTTACTACACTGTTTGTCTGTTACTATCTTTTTTTACACTGTCATTTATATTTTTTTATTCTTTTTTGGTTTTAATCTTATGTAGATTTATTTATTTTATATTTTCGATGTACATATTTCTGACATTGACTATCTCTTTTTGCACCTCCTAAGCCAGTTAAAGGGGAGCAAGGATAGCGCAACTAAGACTTAATCTATTTTTCACATAACTCTATCCCAATTTACTGCGTGAAAATTACTCTTGCGTGACTCCTAAGTGAATTGATATACTCGCCACAATCAAAACACTCAACGTTTTACCTAAACTTCCCTGCGCTCCTGGTCTCAAATACTGATAGTTTTGTCGTCACTTAACTCTAGTGGAGACGGTAGTGGAACAAACACAACCTCTCTAGACGATGAAAAATTTAAACACTCTCACAGAGTTGAAATAATTATAAAAATGTACCGATAAAAGGTAAATTTAATCCCTAAATTATTTATCCTCAATATACACCTTTTTAGAAAAGAAAATAGAAAATAAGTAATTTTGTCAGACAAAAACAAACACTTTTGTATTTGACATCAGTACATGTGAGCTAGATGGGTGCAGTTTTCACCTTTGCCTTTCTAGCGCATCGGTAGCTAATTCTACTGCAAGATAGTGGCAATTGAAGAAACGATGAAACGTCAAAGAAACGCTCTTCAAATTCGGATCTTGTATCAAATAAGTAGTATGATACGCTATATTCAAACACTCTGAAGGAGGTAAAAATAATTAGCACTGAGAATTCCTATGAGAATCCGTATAATTGGAACTAAACAAGAACGAATGCATCTCTTCGGAATATTAAAACACGAATCAAGTACCATCAATGAGGGAATTCACCTTAGCTAACTAAATTAATTGCTTCAAAACAATGCTAAGTATAAGTCCTGTAACTAAATCCTTAATTTAAGCTAAATTCTAAGCCATAAAAATGCTGCACTAACACACAAGTGAAGTTTGTCGATAACAAATGGAATGAACAAAGTGTGTAATTAACCATATACGAGACAGAACCAGAACATAATATATGAACTATTTGTGGCAATTACTAAAATAATTAACTTCAGCGTTAATTGACAAAATAACAGGACTGAGAGACACGCACGAAATAGGGCATCAAGAGATCTACCGGATCTATCACATCGATAAATATCAACAGAAGGCACGTTAAGAGGAGCGTTTACCTATCGAAAACTAAGACATCGCCGTTTTGCGTTTTTTAAATTTATTTCGTAATTTTTGAATCTCAAATTTGGGTTAGTGATGCAAAAGGCATAAATTTATAATATCAAGGCCAGTTTTTGTACTAATTTATTTTCTTAAAAAAGTTATGTGCTTTAGAAATAACGACAAAAATGTATGAATTTGATTAATGTCTACTAACTAAGGCTGGTACACAAAAGAAACAAACAACTTCTACGCGCCAGCTGCACATTTGATGAACAATATAAAAAAAAATTTTCATGCAATTATTTTTGAAAATAAAAAACATTAAATAGTAAACATTGTCACACACATTTCACACGAGTGTTTTTGAAGCTATTGCGTCGTCTAGCCCCACTTTACGGTATCTCTACCGGTCCTAGCCAAGACGCAAATCTATCGAAATCGGTCGGCTATTCCAGACTTAAATCCAAGTGACAGTTTGTAATTAAAAAGAAATGTCATATATACCTATAATATTCGAGTGTATAATAATATAACAATCAATGCTTCATAGACTAATTAATGTCCCTTTGAGTAAAGAAAACTTTGATTTAGAATTAAACAGAATATACATTATAGCGTTAAATAACGGCTTCTCTATAGATTTAATTAATAATATTTTAGAAAAACTACAGAAATCCAAAACGCTATCTTTAATTTACCCCACAGTAAAAAACAATAGAACGCACAATTATAATTCCATCACATACATTGATACAATTTCAAACACAGTAGGGAACTTAATTAAAACAAGTAGAGAAGAGACAATTTCATTCAAAACCAACAATTCCTTACAAAACGCAATAAAAAACAATAAAGATAAAACGGACAATAGATTAAACTCAGGGGTGTACAAGTTGACATGCGAAGACTGTAAAAAAGTGTATGTAGGACAGACAGGAAGGACATTCGATACTAGAATGAAAGAACACGAAAGATGTTATAGGGATATGAAGACAGACTCAACTTTTGCTAATCATTGCTTAGAACATAATCATAAATTCAATACTAATTTTACAACGTTACATGTTTTAGGAAAAAGTAAAAACTTAATATGTTAGAAAGTTTAGAAATTAATAAATGTAATAAATTAGGTATAATATTGAATGATCAACTAGATTTAAATAACTCCCCCCTACTAAATCTAAAATTTAAACATGTCCACCCCCTCTTAGAATGAGATTATTTTTGTAATTTGTATTGATATATACAGCAAGAACGCGCGAGGTATGATCACCCGATGGTATACGTAAACTCGCATCTAAACGTGGTCCGATAATACATATTAGAGTTACGGCACAACATACTAGCATTGCCTGCTCATATTCGAACTCATAGTGATCTAATTATTTTTTCGCAGATTGACAAGAACAAATTAAATTTTCTCTTTAAGTGATGACGATTGCTTAGATAACTAAGTCGATAATAACGCGAAGATTGTAATACTTATAACGTAATTATGATTATCCTTATGAAATTAAATAATAATGTAGTTGTGTAAAAAGTTATAGCAGTACAACTGGGTTTTAGAATGAAATAAAAACAACCCGCCTGAAACATCTGCAGAATAAACTAAGATGTCTAGAGAAAAATAAATAAATAGAAATTTCATGGTAAAAAAAAACTATAAATAAGTATAACAGAAATACCATAAAATAACACAAAAACCTACGTGCATTCCTCTTTGCAGCCAGTACGCAACTGATCTAAATATCTATATCTGGCGAACACAGCTGGCGGAGATCAATTTTCCGAATATACGTCCGAAGAATATCGACTGGTATCGGGTGATCATATCCCGCGCGCTCAAGCTGTATAGGAGCTAATTTGTATTTTGAAATTGTATTTTCATCCACCTGATGAAGCCACAGTGTGGCGAAACATATGTAGTGTGTTAAACATTATAATAATTTTGAAACTATACACTTGTGTTTTATTATATATAAATAATATAACAGTTATGGGCAAGCGAAAATTGGCTTATTATAAAACATCAATAACATCAACAGTTCCGTAAATACTTATTCTTTATACATTATGTTTCCCATCTATAGTATTCCTTTATCTATGACAGAATCTGTGAATAAAAGCGAAGCGCTGTGTTCGAAACCGAATATCATCTAGCTCCACCTACTCAAACTCCCTTGCGTCTACCCGTCCCGCGAGTACTATAAGTTGCATAAGTTTCTATTTGTTAGTAAACGCTTCTCTTAAGTTTCAAAGCTCCCAAAATGAATATAAATATTAAACCCAACATGAAGAGTAGTAAATAACAAATAACACAATTGAAAGTAAAAATATAAATGAATTTTTAAAACGTAACATATTATATTCTTGAACATTCAAAAGCCGAAAACTAAGAATAGTTTGCTAAACTTAACTGTGTACACAAATGCCATATCTTATGAAGCTTGTACGTTAATATAATGTTAATTAATGAAGTGCATATAAAAATATACTTTGAAAGTTCTCAGCTACGTAAACTTGTTGAATGTAGACATGTATACATAAAGAAAAGACAACGTCTTCTTAGCAACTTTTCCTGAATAATGTATATATCCAGGACATCCTAAAGCAAATCGAAGTTTTAAATTTATTCGAATTCTCGCAAGATATTTTAATCTATGCTGTTCTTAAGACTTCAGCAGCACTCGCTGCATAATTTTTATTTTTCTCTTCGTCTCCGTTCAAGCACAATAGATAAGAAATTAATTTAAAATAATTAATTAGAAATTTACTGAGGCATGAAGCCTTTGCCGTTATAATAATGACAGCCCGAAGAGAAGTATTTTAAGGTGAAATTCCTCTTTTCGAGAGGCGAACTTACAAAGGACGCTCTACGGTTTTTTGTCCGGGAGAAAACTTCGATTGACTCCGGAATAATGTGAAGCCAAGTGTACAAGTTCACTTCACTTCTAGTTCAGACTGCACTTTTATAGTCTCGCAAACACCCTATAAACGCGGACTCCATTACTAGACAAATAAGACTTTCTAATCTCCCTCTTTTCGTTCGTTCTTGTTTTCGCGAAGAATTCTTTTTTTTTACTTTTATTCTTTGAATTATTGCATTTGTCTAAGGAGAATATTGAAATTTATAGTGAAAATCTTGTAAACATTGAAGCTTGTAAATACTATTAAAAATACACTGAATTAACTGCTTCTTGATTATGCGCTTCAGAAAACGATTTAGTGTTCAAAAATTGATACTAGATTGGAGCGCGTTCATTTTTTGTTGCTTCTGCTTGTTCCATTTTCCTTCAATAAGTGAATAATAAATACTCTCATAATCGATCATCCTATAGTGACTTTTTAATTATGTATGTAATGCCTTGCGTGCTTTAAACGTCTAATAATGTTATGGTATTTCTTTTTTACAATTATGACTAAGCGTCTAATATAAATCAGATCGAATATTTATTATATTGCACTTTGCGATATGACAATACAATATCAACAAAAATATTTTGGAATGCAAAATTGTCTGCAAAAAAAAATTATCTGCTTTGATAACAGGTGTTCCAATAACAACTTCATTGAATTGAAGCATTACTACTACAAAATTATACGCTGTTTTTTCGACAAACGTATGTTAATTATTAGAACGCATTATCAAAATTTGCGATAACAAACCGTATATTACGTAGGGGTAATGTCCATAAAACGGGATGCAATACATTTGACACAAACTGGTTTATTGCATTGTAAACATACTGGTTCGACGGACATAAGTGACATATTTTTTATTTCTCCATTACTGATATTTGTATGTGCCGTTACTGCTGCTGTAACACCAAGAATACGGCTTATGCTATTACGTATATTGGTATTGGTATATGGATATTTATCATTCGTCTTTGCAAGTACTCTTGCACCAGTGGTTTCGCTAAGCGAGTTTTTTGTTCGTGCATTCCATAATATGTTGCAGAATGATATCACTCAATGGCAAACTCCAAACAGAAACCGGATCCGCTGAGTCGCTGAAACTTCGTGCTTTGTCAGTTAGGGTTGGAATTATCATTACAATATTCAGCCTTATTAATAGACAAAGTTAGTAGCCACTAACATCATATTAAGTCGCTACTAAAAATTTTCGTATTAATAGACGTTTTTAATAGGCAACTAAGCTTAGTTGCCAACTAAATTTTAGTACCGTGTTATAGCGTGTTTAAGAGGTAAGAAAGCTGTTAAATCTAACCTATCTTTGGTTTAGCGCCAAATTAAGTTTCAAATGCGTCTTCGTTGTCGAGTGTTATTTTAAAGTATTTTTATTTTTCGGAATAGGAGGAATGGCAGTAAACAATGTAAGTTATTTTAAATAAAGAAAGTATTAAATAATAGTTTAAAAAAGAAGGAACTTTATTAAAAAGTAATATTTGTTTTCTTAGAACAAAAGGGCAGATCACACACCTGGAGAAGGCAACTCTAATAGAATGTGTGAGGGAAGGAGCCCACATCATTGAAAATAAAAGGAAGCTGACTGTGCTCAACTTTTTATTTTAGTTATATAATTATGTCATAGTCTGTGTAAGTTTGTGTTTTTGTACATATTATGATAAACGTTTAAACAGTTACTCAAAAGTTTGTACGATAACATTAGTTGTAGGTAAAATTATACACAATATTAAAGCATGTATAACATATATTTTTTCTTTTATGATTAATATAATTAATTATGTATTCAACATATTTTATAGTTTGGCAAAAAAAAGAAAATACACTAATTTACAAATATATACTTTTCTTTCTATTACTACATAAACTTTTCTTTTTATTGGAAGTATCTATTTACATAACTTTGGCGAAAAACAAAGTAACATACGATACTTATAATTATTCCTTTAAAGTATACTTTCATTTTCTATGCTGTCATTCCTAATGATGTTATGCATGGCAGCAGTTGCTACAATAGTTGCCTTTGTTGTTTCCAGATTTAAATTCAGCCCATTAAAAAAAGCAACAGAATTTGTTTTTCATTATTCCAAATAATCTTTCTACATTACGTGTAGTAATATGGGACGCATTGTATCCTTCAGCATTTGTTTGGGAGTTCAAGAGTGGGGTAAGGAGGTGTCGAGAACAGGCATATCCATTATCCTCAAGTAATATACCATCTATTTTGTCATTCTGTAAAATAGAGCAAGTCACACTGCAAATATCATTATTTATACAGATATCCATACCTCAAACTTCCTTTTTAATATGCAGAGGCTACTTATATAGGAATCATCTGTGCTTTCTCTCTATTTAGCCACAATATTATGAACTCGACATTTTGCATCACTCACCACCTTATTGGAAAATGTAACTGAAGTCATACTTATATATTGTTATTGTCTACTTATTTGAACATTTGAAGAATAGTACCATATATGATTTTAAAACAAAAAGAGATTGTCACCTTCAGGATTTTTGATTTTTACTTGTGTGCCATCTACCGCACCAATAATATTTGGACACCGAGCAATTTATAAAACTCCCCTTTCATTTCTCCCAAGGCATTATTTTCTCTTGGAAAATTAATGAATTCTTGTTGGTGTCTAACTGTTGCCTCAACAACTTTTTTCACAACCAAACTCAATGTGGCTGTGATAGACCATGAAGTTCAGCTACAACACAAATTTCTTTCTTATTTATTTCTTTTTTAGTATGTATTTCTACCTACCTATATCTTATCCATAAGCACCCCTTTGGCTAAATAGCGTATAGTGTACTTGATTATCTGCACTAATTGGTAATCCGTGAATACTATTTCCCTGTTCAATTTCATCTATAACGAGATTAATAATAAATCTTGCAACTTCTTTACGTATTCAATCATTTTGTTTAAAAGATAAGTCGTCATATACTTCGAAAGGATTCTTTCTTGCCAAGTACACCTTTGGATTGCGATTTATTACAACCTCTACTTCTTCCACCTCATATAATTCGTCTTGGATATTAATTAGATCTCCCATTTCACTTATAAAAAACCACAGATAAATTAAAAAATCAATAACTCGCATACATAACCTTTACTATTTTCAATTCACGCGCACTTTTGGTCTGTTTTTGACAGAAACCGATGAGTTTGCTATGTTGCCAACGATCAAATGCTATTAGAATAATACTAGTTAGTAGCCACTAAATATGCGACTATTAATAGGTACTCTTACTATCCACTTAATAGGATGTTAGTGGCTACTAACTAATAGCGTACTAACACGCTATTAAGACATTCAGGCCAACTATGTATCATGTATGTTAAGATAACATACACGTTAATGAGATTTTAACATGGCTGTTAGGCTAACGTCCTAAATTCGTACCATGTATCGTGTAACAGTTAAATGTTGTTTAACGTAAATGGTTATCATCCTCCGTTTATCTTTCCTTTCCGATTTGTAACAAGTGGTATGAGGGTGTCGTTAAGAAGTTAACCATGGCGCTTGATGGTTTAATTAATTTATTTCTAATGCGTGATATTCGGAATTTAGACCAAAGGTGCGAAATTTTATTCACAAATTATTTTATATAATATTTCTATCGAATTTTTCAGGTATAACCTAAAAATACAACGAAGAATGGGGGATACGGTTGAATAAATAACAGACGTCAGTATACATATTACAATTTCAAGATAATTTCATTTGTGAGACGTGACGTTTCGAAATATTTTTTTTCATCTTCAACATTACAAAAATTATTGTGGCATTTTTTTTTATTTTTTTTTAGCGCAGTCAATTAACTTTAATATTTGTAATGTATTTATATAACATGTATAAAAGGTATGTAACTAAAAAAAATATTGCTTAAGATATATAATAAAAAAAATAAGGAACAAATTCTTATGTGTTTATAAAGTAGGTAGTCTAGTGCTTTTCGAATAAACTCTCTTCCATCTTCATCATTTCTGACCTGGCTTTCATTAATTGTGCTCGTGCCTTTATAGCTTCAGTTTCTGCTCTCAGTTTTTCTATTTCCAAATGCTTCCTGTAAACCTCGGCGTAATTGTTGATGGCTTCAGCAAGATAAGTTACTGATTCTGCGTCTTTTACTGCGGCGTTGTATCGCATATCTTGCGCTGCGTTGTATGAATTCGCAGCCGATTCTAAAAAACTACTTGTTGTGTATCTTTTTTCTGAGCACTGTTTGCTCTTTCTATTGTTAGTAGTTGGTGGATTTGTTTTTATTTCTTTAGAAATCGTGTCTTCGGAAGCAAGCAATTCATCAGATGGCTCAATCATTATTTCGTCTGCGCTAATATTGTAAATCAACTCTGGAATTTCTTCCGCTTCGCTAATATTGTCAATCAACTTTGGAATTTCTTCCACTTCTTCTGTAGGGATTTCATTTGAAATGTTACTATCACAACCTATATTGCTATTTTCTTCTACTACCACTTGTTGGTTAGCAGAGCCTAGACGATCTGGTAATTCTTCTAGTCCTAAATGTATATCCGAAATTAAATTGAGAAGCCTCTCTTCCAGATCGGTTAATTTCTTGGTTGGATTTCCACCGCCACCAGTGCGATCTCTTTCGATTTTTGATTCTCTGCTTTTTCTTTTGACATTACATTTCCATTCCACAAAAATCTATTAAACAAAATGTTTATAGTTTTGATATGTCAATAAGTTAAACAATAAATTTTGTAGTTAAGTAATGGTATGATTATTCAAATTAAATGAAAATTCAGTTGTTGAGTATCCTGTGTTTGTAGCGATAATTTATATATGGGTAAATGCTTTTTGGGGTTTTAAAAAGTAGGTTTCTAATTCGAAATAACTAAGCAACGTTTAATCAAATATGATAAAATTTCAATTTGTTTATTTTGCACGGCTCATTATTCGCTTTTTAATAAAATTATAATAATGTACTTACTTTTTTCCATTGTTCGCCTGTTTTTATAGGTCCTAAAAACCCATAGGATTTATATATTTTGCGAAGTTGTCCCATAATTTCTTAACATTTCCTGCTTCTTGCGGTTTAGTTTTTCCGTAAATTAAAACTTTGTTCTGCTCTAAAAATTGCAATAACTCCTCATATTGGGCATTTGTGGTTCGTTTCAAACGTTTTAGAAGGTTAGTATTCATTTTAAAACTAAGAAAATAAAGGATAGAAAAACTCTCTATAAGCTAGCACTACTGTTGTTTAATAGGGTTATGTTTACTATAAAGAGTTGGTGATTTATCCTTTTTTAACTGCATGCAATATGTATACTACTATTTCAGTTTTTCCGATGACATCCGAATGTATTCTGTTAACTCAAATTCCTAACGTGAACGGTAACGTAAACTGTTACTCACAGATACATAGTATGAAATTTAACATCGCCTGTTACCTAGTACGTTTATTTTCATCGTTAGCGAAACATTACATATGTTATGTTACTGTAACATACATGATACGTAGTTGGGCTGATTGTCTATTAATAAGGCAGATTATGTTTTCGTGTTCTGGACTATGGACGAACTTCTGAAGGGACCATCTATACACAAGTAAGACCTGCGTTTTCAGTCCTTTCGACTTAATTAACATCAGCCAAGCCATACTCTGAAAATACTGACTGAGTACTTTCTGAATCGTCACGTTTAAAATCACTTTGTACCGAGTTTGTATTATGTTCTCATTCTATATAATCATCTATATCACTCTCGTCACTGCAATCCTCACATCACTTGAGTAAAGTATCATCGAACTGCGAATCGCCGAAACGTACGCACTTTGAAGATCCGGCCATATTTTAGTTCACAAGTTACAAATCATTGTATAACATAAACAATGAGTACTGAGTACTGCAAATTAGGATAACTAATAAGGTTCACAAAATTAAGAATTAGGTGAACTGATACGCCTGTGGGCGATCTTGTTAATCAATACCATTCACTTATATTCTTTGTGTCGTCTGGTAGACAATACGTCTCCGCTTAAGGGTTAAAAACATAAGGATTGTACTCCCAAATGCTAACAGAATGGGGTTCATAATTTTTTACGAGTGATGGATATCTAAACAAATGATCACATCAACATTATGATCACTTTGCGCTTCCATATCAGGTTAGAACTCTTTTGTCGGACAAATTGGCCGACATGCATGAGATTAAAAAGAGATAGCAGTATCCCATTTTACCCTTATGAAGAAATCAACTCGTTTTACTTCGTGCGGACGTACATCAAATTTCCATTCCAAGTGCTAGTTATGACCTGAAGAAGCTATATCTAAAGCAATTAAGGCTGTGTTTACTGGTCAATGTGGTTACTTAGAAGCAGCGAAAATGTATTAGGTGCCCAAAAGCACTCTAGAGAGGCGAGTTAACTGTGGAGTCCTTGAAGGCTAACTCTAACTGAAGTCCATAGATGGAGCCGGGATCAGATATTTTCTCTGTTCAAGATTCGTACACGCCTCTTATCAGTAGCAAGACAATCGACCTTGTCCCACGGTCTGTGAAATATGAAACTCACAAAATACTTCAAAGTACCCACTCTATGGTTCTTCTAGGTACCATTTTAGATTTTTTTTTTGGAAAAAGTAATTGCACTAGGCATTTCAAAATAATTTAACGTGAAGAGTGTGTTGTGACATTTACTGTGTGAAAGTTTCGCTGTTCTTGATTTAGTTTTTTCTTTAAAATGGTACCAATATCCCTTATGAATAAATAAGACGGACGGACCCCAACTTTAAATGACAAAATAAATGGAACACAGGAACAGAAACAGGTTTAAGGAGCAGGAATTTATCATTTCCTCTAGAATTAAAACTAGAGGTGTAGTATATCATTTGACTAAATTGTGCATACTTATTCTGTTTCTAGTAAATCGCACAGGTGGTATGCTTTACCAAGTAGGCGTCAACTTAAACATTCTCTTTCAAAAAGGAACTAAGAAATTTATCAGGAACTTGGGTTGCAGTTAGCCAAACCGCATATGAAAAGAAAACTATCGTAACCATTGCCAAACGAGCAAAAATCTTCAACTAAGAAAATATTATGGGAAAACTCGAAAGATTGTTATACTTTTGATTTTTCCCTCCATACGTCCTTTTCTTTTAGTGAACTTATTTATTTTTTTAAATTTTTGGTTCATTTAATTTTGGAGCGAGCTGTATATTATCTCCCTAATTCTGTTTAATTTTCCTAAGCAGAAAAAAAATGGGTTAGTTTCCTTTTGCCTTGGAATATTTTGGTTTACTTTTATATTTTATTTTATTTGTTGGAACCCAATTTAATTCTATTTTCTCGCTAGTACGGCCAACTATGGGTGATCGGCTTGGTCCGTATTGTTAGATACCTATGTGATGCCGTCTGAAATAATTTCAGTTCAGTGTTATATTTTCTAATTTTGGGAGATAATTTTTGCCTATCTTGTTTATTAACCACCCTTTACTTGTTTCTTTCCCTTCATCTTGTTAATTATTTACCGCCTTACGATTAAGCTGTGTCTGTTTTATCGACCGAGTAGTGATTTTTGCGGGTTGACGATGCGTAGCGCAAGTCGATCTGATTGGTCGGATCGAGCGGGAAGAGGCTAAGACATTTTCCATTAAAAGTCGCTGAGACACTTCCATTTTGTAAGTCTTCCTGAAAAGCAGTGATAGTTGTCCGAGTACCTTCTGCACTAGTTGTGATATATCTAAATGCCGTTTAAGTGGAATCTCGCTGATTAGAAGCGGATGTTCAGGCAGAAGGGCTATTAATTTCGTTTGTTTCTTTTTCGTCATTAGCGGATGTTTCTATTGGATGATTAATTCACTGGTGAGTTTCAGTATTCATTTGTAGACGTTTATTAACGTATTTTGTCTCGTTTCCCTTTTTCCTTTTTAGATTTTATTGTTGAATGGCACAATTTTCCTTGTACCGCATAACTGTGAGCGCCTGATTGACACTATTTTTTTTGTGTTTGAACGTACGTCGCCATTTTGACGAAATTGGTTAAACTGGATGGATATCTGGATTTTAAGAACAATTTCCGCGCCCAGAGAAGATTAAGCTGACCCTACCTAGTGCTCTCGTGGTCGCTTCGAGGGAGTTCTACCCTCTAGAATTTCCATTCCAAGGGAACCATTACCTCACAGACCTTTGTGATTTTATATAATTATGATCCTCGGAAGAGTTGAATTTTTAACAGTACATGTAATTATCGTCTAGTGAGTTTACGAAGTTTTAATTCTTAAACTTAAATTAAGCACATTGTTCAATTAATGTCTAATTGTGCTCGATAATTGCCGGTCATCGGAGGGTTAAGCTATACAGACTTTTGTTAATTTATTTTGTGTTCTATTTCTAAGTTTAGAGCGTTAGTGTAATTTTGTTGTGATATTTGAAACTTGCAAATCTTAAATTTTGAAGTTCATAGATAAATTAAGCACCTACCAGCCCATTGCAAGGGTGATGTAACGATTGGGTTAATTAATGTAATTTAAATTCTTTTTTTTGTGCCTTCAGCCGATTCTATTTAATTGTGATGTATTTATAATCACTTACGGCTGCTGATTTGTTGCGTTGCATTTGATAATTAGTTTTTTATGATATACACCTACAATGTGTGAATTCTGTAGAGGCTTTTTTTGTGAAACAATTGTAAGACAAGATCTTGTTCCTCCCCTCCATATAATTCCTTTTGTAATTATACATTTTGATTGCTTCTGTGAAAAATTTAACCAAGTATTACATGTATACATATTATTTTTAGAACACATTTGTAATTACGTGCCTTTAATTTAGATTTAGGTGTATTCCAAGCTCTTTTGAGCAAATTCAATATCATTTTAACTAGTTAAGTTTTCTTTTAAATTTTCTATTGGTTGGTATATACAGGGTAATGCACCCCTACGTTTAAATATATTTATTATTTTTTTTGTAATACCGATTGGCAATTTATAATAACCCACTCCATATTTTACCCTCCCAAACTAGGGAAGTAAGTGTGCAGGCAGATTGAAGACGGCACACTAAAACACTCCGAAACTTCTAAAACTTTATTGAGAGAAGCTACAGGGTTGTAACTCCGATAAATGGGCTCATCCTTATTTGCCGTCCGGATGACATTATATTAGTTACCGTCAGCGCCATTGGTGCCTCCTTCTGCCAAAACAATTATAAGGTACGAGAGCAGGTAGCAAAATTTGGCGCCCAACGTGGGGCGCCAAATAATAAACCTAGCACAAACTGTTTATTCAAATTGTTCAACACCAGTGTGTTATGAAATTGCCAAACATATATTTAACATTTTATGCATTGTCAAAATTAAATCATTCATTGAAAAAAAATACCTTCTATTATTAGATGGGATTATGTATAACACCGGTTAGCATTAATGAGTACCAGATAATTAAGTTAATAAATTGACAGAGTGGCGTGTTAAAATCGCTTTTTTTAATTAAAACCATGTTGGTTGTTGTTTAAAAGGTTAAAGCGAAAAATAACATTTGTCTATTACTAACAATGACTCGAAAAGTTTTGTAAATTATAACAGTAGGCTTATCGATCTGTTACTCTTAACATCATTAGAATTCTTTTTTATATAAAGGTTTTCTTTTGACATACCTTAGGGTTTTCGGGAAGATACCCTCCAACAGTGTCTGGGAGCGACTCAGAAATAAAAGAAGCTCTTTTACTAGTGTGCTAGAAATACCGTCGTCCCCAAAAGAATTGGACGCTTTTAGCTTATACCTATAATAGTTTTTAAGACAACATCTTTCAAATCTCCCCTTGAAACATTAACAAAATTCTAACAACGTGTATATGCCACCATGATCCTGCTTTAAATTTCTTATTTATGTGTTTTTATTATTGTTATATTTTATGTCTCTTATATGTAACTATAATACTATTTTAGTTTTAATTTTCAGTTTGCATTTGAATGTTATAACTATAACGTATGCAAATGTATTGCATTGTGTGGTAAGTATTAGTATGAAGGACATTAATATGTATATCATATTTTCCTTTACCTTCAACATCAGAAGCATCCCTGAAATTTTAATGTGCCCGTTCTAAGTGAACAGGCCATTAAAGTAATTGGTATGTTAATGCTGTAAAGATAGGGAAAGAAAAAAACATAATATAAAAGGAAAGAGATAAAGAGAGTCAAGAAAAAAACTGAAGAACATAATTTCAAATTCTTGTTATCTGCAGACAAGAGTCGGTTGCTGTTAGCGCGCTTGCTACTCGTGTTGCGACGACTTCAGGCAAAGGAAGCCAGAGATAGGTAAGCGGAAGAGTGGGTAGTGGTGGTAGTAGTATCGCGACATAGCAATCCCCTACCCTCCTGCTTCTCCATGAATTATTCAAACACCAAATAAAAAGTAAACACTTGGATAGTCCTCTCGATTCTTTTTCGATATCCACACTTTGTGTTTTTTTTTATTCTCGCCGTTTATTTCCGTCGTGTTTTTTATCATTTCAGAGCTGCTGTACGCGGCAAAAATTCTACCGTGTTCATACAAAACAATTAGAATTTCAAATTGAATTGACGCGTCATCAGTGGTGCACCGTCGCTCAATCCAGTACCCACACTTTGACCCACCGTATCTGTATGTATATACTTATTTATATTCTTTTAATAAGACGCCTCCGTAGAAGAGAAACCCGCGAGAGAATGAATTGAGTTGATTTTAAAAGATGCTGTTTAAATATCATTTAAATACTGCGTTTTGTCGACAAGTTTGTACAAAAACAGGGGGAATTCTTTTGTGCGGCAGGGAGAAATTGAATGTTTGAATTTTTAAAAAGTTTTTGCTTGTATGGTGTCGCTGCGAAAATTTTAGGATGAGATTATTGTGAATTGAATTACGACAACTTCAGTGGATCCAGTAACCATTAAAGCAACCTTAAAGATAATAATTTTAGTAGTAGTCATATTATGACATATCAGTGAAACAGTCCAAGAGTCTCGAGTTGACTAAGGGAACGAGAGAAATATATCATATAGAGGTATTTAATTTTAATTAAATTGAAATTTAAATGAATAAATAAATTCATGTCTCCGAGCAGATTCGATCCCGAGCCGCATGGGTGAGAAGCCGGCACGTTAGCATCAGACCAGCGTGGGACTCGTAAGCGAGTGTTCATATTGTCTATTTATATACTATTTATATATATATATATATATATATATATATATATATATACATGCGTGCGAACGCTCCCATAGCAACGGCCGCGAAATTGTATTTCGCGGACTGTGTCGCGTTCGCTAATTGGTAACTTCGCGGACGGTTAACCAAAAAATTTGTTGTGTGTGTATGAGACATTATCTCTAAATAATATAATATAATATTTCGCGCTCAGGTAAGTTTTAGCATGTTTATTAAAATGATATGGATGACTCGGAAACTGACCAGTATATTCCGGGTGTTAAATAACGTCCACATGCATTTACTATAATTTGTATACCAATGCAAAACAGAAACGTTGAGAATAGAGCATTTCTTTAATTGCTCATTAAATACGAATTTATAAGCATTTAATTCTTGTCTGTTACACAGGATGGATGAAGAAAATCAAATCGATGACGAATTAAAACGAAAAAGGGAATTGTCTAATGCGCGCGTGAAGAAATATCGTCAAAAGAAGCACATTAAATCTCAGCAACTGAATTCGTCGATGCAGGATTACCCTAATGTAATACAAAACGAAATAAAAAAAAGTTGGATTTCGTATTATTAACATCGCCTTGATGAAGATTTCACTTCTGCCGTGTGGTTTTAAGCACACGGCAGAAGTGAAAACCATTTACTTGTTATTTTTTAATATTATGGCATGTGCTGTGTATGGTTGTCGTAATTACAATAGAAAAAATAGAGATAGAAGTTAAATGTTAAAAGTTTCCCAAGGAAGAAATTTGTGGTTAAATGCGTGTAGCAGGTAGGATTTATAATAAACTTCAGCCAAGTTGTATTTGCTTCATTCAAATGTATTTAAATTGGTTTAACTTAACTCTTCAATTGCCTGACACTCTTCTATTAAAAGTCATGCAGCAGCAAATTACCAATATCCAATACAACAGATCTATGCGATTTATGCATTAACCAAATTGGATTTACATCTGTGTGAAGGAAATTATTGTAAGACAAAATATAGTTTAAATAATGATTACAATTTTGCAATGATTTTGTTCACTAACTGGAACATTTATCCATAGGTATTTCAATTACAATTTTCAGTTTATTTTCTCGCGGATTAGCAATGCATAACTCTAGATACCGCATTACACAAATAACTGTTGCTATACCTTCTACCGTTAAACTTAAAATTAGTCAACAATTGTCAAGGTAGAAGGTGCAGTAAAATGGCGCCATCGGAAACTAAATATCTAAACTGAAATAACTGTAACTCCGCACAATTAATGCTTCGTGAAAGTTTCGGAGAGATTGATTCTACGCCTTCAAGTTACCTTACCTTCACCTCCCTAGGTGCGCTGGTATTATGGAGGGGAGATCTGCCTTTAGTCAGTCGTGTGGGCATGTGTCTACGTGAAACACTGATGGATGAATGTTAAGGGCGCCAGCTTCCTTTTGTATGCATCCCCATCTCAACTTGTTTCTTGACCCAGAAGCAAAATCAATAAAATACTCCCAGGTAGCAAAGATTTAAACAAACGACGAAATTTAAACAATAACAAATTTAATTAATAAACCGTTGCTTGGTTGATAACACAAAAAAAATCAATAATAGTCCATAAATGGAATGTATAGGCAATACGCCAAAAATTTACATAAAAAAGTAACGTGGGAAGCAACTAATTAACATATACAAGTGAAATTCATTAGTAACTAATTAGGTAAGCACAATAAAATGAGGCAGGGTCCTATTTCGGATCAGCCTGTATATGGTAATTATCAATACAAAAAAAAAAGGAAAACGATTAAATTGCACTTAACACAGTACTAAATATGTCTAAATCATTAAGAATATAGTTCGAGATATCTCTCACCTCACATATGCTTCAGTTCGTGATCAACCAGTATGTGATCAACAATTACTTAAAAGTTAATTAATACTAAGGCAAGTGTTAATTTAAAGTTGACAAAATAAAATTTTTTGGCTGAGGGCCGTACAACTATCAATACAAATATAAATAATTTAAATTACCCGAGAATCGCTCGTATTTGAACCCAGTAGAGCACTGGCAACAGGCTCAAAGGGTTTAAAATAGAGCTTAATTGTAAATTAGATTTAGGTATGTGATGCAACACAAAAGGTATAAACAGTCAATTAATTAGGTTACAACAATTACTCCGGGCCCCATGGTGGACAACGGACAGAATTTTGTTCAGTGTGAAGCATTTAAGAATTAAAAGAATTAAATTGCACCATAACCTGACGGCATTAATTATAATACACATAAAAAAAAACAAGCAACGATAACACTTAGCTGTAACACAGAGAGGACGTCTTGGAACCAACAACACGATCGCTAGAACTTCCTAAAACCGGAATACAGTGGAAAATAACAAAACTCCGTGTTAAATAATTGGAAATTCTTGTTCCAGGAAACGGTATTAGTTCTTTTCCTTCCAGAAATTTACATCACACGAATCAAAATGGCGACCATGATCGTGCTAGTAATGATCGATCGAAGATTTAGGTATAAGAAAAGCTAAAAATACACGAGAACAACATATTAACACTAAAACGTACACGATGAGAATTGAAATAAGAAAGTCTTACCGGTCTTAAAGACATCCGACCAAACAAATCCGATTCTAGATCGCAATAATATACAGAATCAATATTCAAACTAAATATGCCATTGTTTATATAATCCACTTACTTTTAGTGTAATTACAACGAAACGAAATGGTGAACCCAACATTTACAGTGTACATAGGATGAAAAGCCAAGAGACCGCTTTGTCAAAATGTCTTGTCGGTAGTAGCTCGGTAGACGGAAGTGAAAAGTCTCGAAGCCGTTCTAGAAAGAACGTGCTCAGCATACACCTACGATCATGCGCGCATATGACAACGACATCTGAACAAATTAACGGTAACAACTAATTGCCAAACGGTTTCTAATGACAAGGTCGAAGGGAGAACATAGTAGATGATAAGTAATAGAAATAATAGAAGATAATTAAACCCAATATTAAGCAATATAAACTAACTAAAAGTAAATTACCACAACCGATAGATAGTTATCTACTTAGTAATATCACCTGTTTACGATGTCGCCAGGACTCTATAAATAAAATAAAGATTTTAATTAATCCGTATTATTCTAAGATAAAAGAAAAACAACCCAATTAAACTACATGGAAAATAAAAATAATTCCTGTGAAAATATACAGCTCGTACGAACTAAAATGAGCTAAAATTCTAAAATATTAATACACGAGTCAAAACATACAGCATGTGTCAATTTTCATTAGCCATAGGCGATTAATCCATACAGTACGTGGCAACATAGTACCATTTCTTTCCTTTCCAATGCCAGCACGACCGATGCATGTTCGTAAATACAAGTTAGCGTGGTTAGCAGTAACTATCCGACCACCGGCTTGGGTGTTTGTAATGCGTTCAGAAATAATATTTACGAGTTGCAAGGATTTGTTTTTCTTTTTCCTTTCAGTAAATGCAGAGAATTAACAAGCTGCGTTCACGCTGCATGACACAAACAAAAGCGTAATTCTAATAAAATTAAAAATAAGGTAAATAAAAAAGGATTCTGAAAATAATAATAAACTACTAGATCAGGAGATCGCGGCGGCCATTTGATGTTTCCCGTTCCAGTAATAAGACGGCTTTTATTGCAGACTAGATCGCAACGTGCTCGCAGCTAAACATTGAATGTAGAACTGGGAAGATCGGAGAAAATCGTTGTGATGTCGATTGTTGCCGGGATTGGTGACGGACAGTAGGGGTGCCATGTTGCCACGCATTACTTGTATACGTATAAATCGCACGTAAACATTGGATCCCTATACCTAATGAAAATTGACACATACGGTATAAGACATACAGGGTACTAAAAAAAAAAAACGTAACACTGTCTGCAATGAGTATTGAAAATATAATTCAAACAGTTTCGAAAAAAGTTAAATCATGTTCAGTTGTGAGGATCCCATTTAAACATGCTACTTTGCCCTAGTGTACGAATAATTGTCCTGTGTTTAAAAACCACGGGCAGTGTGATTACCACAACTATAAATAGTGCAACCTGGCTTATCAAATGGAATATTACTTAAAAACGTAATAAATGGACTCGGTCGAGAATAATTTGCTTCGCAATGACGTCAGTGGCAGTTCAAGTGGAGCACACCGACATACTCGTAAATGTATCGTGATTGCGAACATATAGATCTGCAATTAGTTTTATTAATCAATGTCATAAGTATAGCTCAGTTATGCAAAATGCGATATATCTTCATCTTATCATTGACGATCCTGTATGTATTTACAATCAGTATCACTTTTTAAATAAAAAAAAATCCATTTCTAAAATTATATATGAACTTTCATGTAAGTGCATTATAGAATTTAAATTACAATTAATTTCCAAATGCTTTCGATGATCTCAAAGAAATGTGTCTTAAATTCACCCAATAAAATAACGTCTGGAAGGCATTCACGTTTCGAGTAACGTGTATAAAAACGTTTTCAATTTAAGATTACATCGAATTGATTTTCGAAACTTATCTTCCACTATTAAATCAGCGATAAGCGTTCGCGAAAATTATATCGTTCACGACTGAATTTCTCAGTTGGAAGCGCCAATAAAATAAGATATAAAAAAGGAAAACCTTTAATACACAATAAATTGAATTCTAATTGTACATCATTGAAATGTAAATGTTAATATTGGCGGGTAATAAAGGGAGACAGCAGCCTCAGTTGGCTAATGCGAAAACTTTAATTCACTCAGATTTCTGCTCTGCATAACAGTAGGAAACGAGCTCGACAATAGAAGAAAGAGACGTAAGAAGATGAGGGCGGGAGAACTCAGTGTGGTGGTAATGAATAGAAAGGGGATGGAAAACGCTGTCGCCGACTAAATTGCAAGCAGGTGTAACAGTAAATCTGAATTTCTTGTAAATTGTCTCATCTGGATTTAGAATTTGAAAAATTAAGAGGGAACGAAAGGACTTTTGTGTCTCTTGTTCGATATACAAAAAAGTTTCCCTCACATTTAAAAACCCTTCCGGACTCTTTTAAAATAAATACGGATCCTCAATTTCTTATTTCTCCATAAAAAGTTAAATTACCTTATTTAGATTATCCGGAAACTCAATTAGTTCTCTTTAGCATACCTAAGGCTGTTAATACTATTCTAATTACAATTTTTTGCTTTGCACTGATAATTATATTAGGTAAATCTAATTATTGATATTTACGTCTGAGATTCGAACCCATAGCCTTCCAGACGCTAGTTAGGTGCCTTTGCTACTACGCGTCATGCCGCATGCCGTTTCGAATCTTTTAAATATTACTGAGTTATATAAATTATTAAGATGCCAGCAGTCCGAAGTATTTACTAAATTTTAAATAATTTTGAAATTAGTTTTTTCTTAATATTTGAAATTTCTAATTATGATTTTCTGCTTTGTACTGATAAATTAAGTAAATTTAATTATAAAAATGAGGCGTGGCCACCACACGACTTTCTTATACGTATGAGCGTTTCAAATTATAGAATTTTAAGAATTTTTTTTACAAAAATTATTCAAAATCCTATTCTAAGTACTTCTATTCTCTTAATAAATCTCTATAGAATGCATACTTTGCAAGATATTATCAAAAAAGTGCTCCTCGCTAAGAGTAAAGGTGCTACTTCCGGTCCGAATTTTGAAATTTCATATATACAAAAAATATTGCAAATCCAGTTTTAAATACTTTTGTACTCTTGATATATATAGAATGCATAACTTACGACATATTTGCAAAAAATCGCTATTCGATAAGAGTAAAAGTGGTACTTCCGCTCTGAATTTTGAATTTTTTTGTATACAAAAGATATTGAAAATTATGTTTTAAATACTTTTATACCCCTAACGTACTTGTCTAAAAAGCATGACTTGCGAAATATTCGCAAAAAGCTGATTTTCGATAAGAGTGAAAAAGACCTAGTTCCGGTAGGAATTTCGAAAAACTTTTTAAATAAAATTATTCTCAATTTTAATTTCAAATATATACGAATTCTTTATAAATTTGTTTAAACTTAGTAGTTGACGAAATATTGGCAAGATTCTATTTTTTCGCTGAAGTAAACTGCTACTTCCGGTCAACCGATTTTACTGAAAAACTAATCAGATCTCAAGAGGGAGATTATACACGTAAATACAAAATTTGGAATTGATATCTATAGCGGTTTGACCGCTATCGTGGTCACACACACACAGACAGACAGACAGAAACACACACAGACAGACACACAGAAACACACACAGACAGACAGACATTTTTTAAAAACCACTTTTTCGGTATCAGGGGACTTCAAAACGTGTACATCTGCAAAAATCTCGAGGTCGAAAATTTTCATCATCACAATACTTTCTTAAACTACGTATAAGAAAGTAAAAATTTATCCGTAGGTGGCATCCGAACCAATTTTCTTTCGCTTAGAATTTGTTACATGATGGAGGATCTCGGTTCAAATTTCGCCCGTTGGGCGTACGGGCGTAGAAAAGTTTGAGTATTTTTAAAACTTATTACTAAAGCAGCCTTAGTAAAGCTGTGATGCAATGCTCTAGGTCTACTAATTACTATAAATTTCAGGAAATATTTATTCATCTACGCGAAACAGTAAACTAATCGCTTTTACTTTCTTATACGTAGTATAAGGAAGTATTGTGATGATGAAAATTTTCGACCTCGAGATTTTTGCAGATGTCCACGTTTTGAGGTCCCTTGATACCAAAAAAGTGGTTTTTAAAAAATGTCTGTGTGTCTCTCTCTCTGTGTGTGTGTGTCTGTGTGTGTGTGACCACGATAGCGGTCAAACCGCTGTAGATATCAATTCCAAATTTTGTATTTACGAATATAATCTCCCTCTTGAGAACTGATTAGATTTTGAGCGAAATTTGCAAATATTTCGTCAATTACTAAGTTTAAACAAATTTATAAAGAAGTCAAATGTACTCAAAATTAAATTTGAGAAAAATTGTTTTAATAAAGTTTTTCTAAATTCCTACCGGAAGTAGGTCTTTTACTCTTATAGAAAATCAGTTTTTTGCGAATATCTCGCAAGTCATGCTTTCTAGGCAGGTACATTACGAGTATAAAAGTATTTAGAACATACTTTTAAATATCTTTTGTATAAAAAAAATTTCAAAATTCAGACCGGAAGTACCACCTTTACTCTTATCGAATAGTGATTTTTTGCAAATATGTCGTAAATTATGCATTCTATATATATTTATGAAGAGTACAAAAGTATTTAGAGTTGGATTTGGAATATTTTTTGTATAAATGAAATTTCAAAATTCGGACCGGAAGTAACACTTTCATACGTATAAGAAAGTCTTGTGGTGGCCACACCTCATTTTTTACTTTCTTATACGTAGTATAAGGAAGTATTGTGATGATGAAAATTTTCGACCTCGAGATTTTTGCAGATGTCCACGTTTTGAAGTCCCCTGATACCGAAAAAGTGGTTTTTAAAAAATGTCTGCGTGTCTCTGTGTGTGTGTGTGTCTGTATGTCTCTCTCTCTCTGTGTGTGTGACCACGATAGCGTTGTATGTAGAAGTAACTGACGTAATTTCGTCAAGTTTGATGATCATCAGGTAAGAACTTCCTCGCGTAACGAAGCGTGTTTGAAAATTTAGGAATTGTAATTAATGCACATATACCATATGTGCATTAACTATAATGCAATTTTTGGTTGGTTGTTTTCCTTTATATTTAAAGATTACAATTGAAGTTCGCCTTCATAAAATAGAAATATTAATAACTGCGGACCAATAGGCATATTGAGAAGTTTCTCAAACATTTTATAAAATCTGTTTACAGTAAATTCTATAAGTTTATTACTTCTCATGCTATTATTAGAAAAAACTAACATTTAAAGGGTAAATACACCGCGATAGCCATCTTCACTTTAACAGTGTAAATATTTACTGCTCTCGAGAATGAACGTATTTATGTTCAATCATCCTAAAAATCCTAAAGCACAGTCTCAGTTGGACGGATCGCAAGAAAAACGACAAAAGCACACTGAAAAAAATTGGTGTAAAATTTGTATGTAGAATTACACCCATGATACAAATTTACTGAAAATTTAGAGTGGTTTTGCATTGATGATGGATTTTTTTGTGAAATTTTACATTGAGGGAATAATTTCTCTGAAACTATAGAATTTTATAATATTATAGTAAAATTACACCTGAAAAACAAATAATTGGTTAATTATATCGTGGTGATGGAACATTACCACGTAAAATCATGTTGTTATTGGGAAAATACAGCACCTACAATGTGAAACTGTGTGAAGATGTGTGGACAGTTAGCATAAGTATAGCGAAGATGACGCATACAGTTTTCAGTTCGTTCATGTGGTTTACAGAATAAACGCATTTGATCCATTTGATGCAGTGTCACAGTTTATTTTTATTATAAAATATAAGTCGGCTATTCACAAGTGCTTATACAAGTGATTTGTATTTCAAGGTAAATATGTTGCCATTTATTTTTTGTTTGTCGTTATCCGGTGAAGTGTTGAGGTTATGTCAATTTAGTTTTCGATGCAGAACGTTTTCAAGATATAATTCTGACTTTACACATTCATATTGTTAGTGTAGATACAGACTAAAATGACATATTACCGTATTACTATAATTTAGAGCAATCAAAATTTTAACGCTCTTCGTTATTCTTTTACATTTTTTCCTCGATCATTTTGCAAAAATAACTGATTCCATACAATCATATACCAACGAAAGTTGACAAATCAAGTAACTGTTCATCGTAACAAACGTGTTTGTTGCAAAATCTAAACCTTTGGTTTCTATTTTCACTAGGCTGGTGTTCCATTTTACTTTCTTATACGTAGTATAAGGAAGTATTGTGATGATGAAAATTTTCGACCTCGAGATTTTTGCAGATGTCCACGTTTTGAGGTCCCCTGATACCAAAAAAGTGGTTTTTAAAAAATGTCTGTGTGTCTGTCTGTCTGTCTGTCTGTGTGTCTGTGTGTGACCACGATAGCGGTCAAACCGCTGGAGATATCAATTCCAAATTTTGTATTTACGTGTATAATCTCCCTCTTGAGATCTGATTAGTTTTTCAGTAAAATCGGTAGACCGGAAGTAGCAGTTTACTTCAGTGAAAAAATCGAATTTTGCAAATATTTCGTCAAATACTAAGTTTATACAAATTTATAAAGAATTCATATGTACTTAAAATTAAAATTGAGAACAATTTTATTTAAAAAGTTTTTCGAAATTCCTACCGGAAGTAGGTCTTTTACTCTTATCGAAAATCGGTTTTTTGCGAATATTTCGCAAGTCAAGCTTTTAGACAGGTACGTTATGTGTATAAAAGTATTTAAAACATAGTTTTCAATATCTTTTGTATAAAAAAGATTTCAAAATTCGGACTGGAAGTAACACTTTTACTCTTACCGAATAGCGTTTTTTCGCAAATATGTCGTAAATTATGCATTCTATATATATTTATTAAGAGTACAAAAGTATTTAGAGTTATATTTGCAATATTTTTTGTATACATGAAATTTCAAAATTCGGACCGGAAGTAGCACTTTTACTCTTAGCGAGTAGCACTTTTTTTCGAATATCTTGCAAAGTATGCATTCTGTAGCGATTTATTAAGAGAATAAAAGTACTTAGAATAGGATTTTGAATAAGTTTTGTATAAAAAAATTCTTTAGATTGTATAGTTTGAAACGCTCATACGTATAAGAAAGTCGTGTGGTGGCCACACCTCATTTTTCTACTTAGAACCATCATAATTTTCAAAAAGAATTTAGGAATAATTTAACCATTTTAAGAGTTTTATTATTTACTACTGTGTATATAAGTGTTAACTTCCCTCAAAATCAATTCTATAAAATTCAACTGACAGTGGCAAACTGGCACTAGAAAAGTATTTATTTTGTTTGAATTGTCAATTCATCCGTAATGTAGCTATTGTAATTGACTCTATGCTGCTTAATTAGAAAAGTAAAACTGGTTTACAAGTTGGAATGGTAATTGTTTAAATTTTAGCTAGTTTTACATTGCTTTTACTTTCTTATACGTAGTATAAGGAAGTATTGTGATGATGAAAATTTTCGACCTCGATATTTTTGCAGATGTCCACGTTTTGAGGTCCCCTGATACCAAAAAAGTGTTTTTTAAAAAATGTCTGTGTGTCTGTGTGTCTCTGTGTGTGTGTCTGTGTGTCTGTCTGTGTGTGTGTGACCACGATAGCGGTCAAACCGCTGTAGATATAAATTCCAAATTTTGTATTTACGTTTGTAATCTGCCTCTTGAGAACTGATTAGATTTTGAGCAAAATCGGCCGACCGGAAGTAGTAGTTTACTTCAGTGAAAAAATTGAAATTTGCAAATATTTCGTCAATTACTAAGTTTAAACAAATTTATAAAGAATTCATATGTACTTAGAATTAAGTTTGAAACAAATTGTCTTAAGAAGTTTTTCGAAATTCCTACCGGAAGTAGGTCTTTTACTCTTATCGAAAATCAGTTTTTTGCGAATATCTTGCAAGTCATGCTTTTAAGACAAGTACGTTACGAGTATAAAAGTATTTAAAACATAATTTTCAATATCTTTTATATAAAAAAAATTTCAAAATTCAGACCGGAAGTACCACTTTTACTCCTATCGAATAGCGATTTTTTGCAAATATGTCGTAAGTTATGCATTCTATATATATTTATCAAGAGTACAAAAGTATTTAGAGTTGGATATGGAATATTTTTTGTATAAATGAAATTTCAAAATTCGGACCGGAAGTAACACTTTCATACGTATAAGAAAGTCGTGTGGTGGCCACACCTCATTTTTTACTTTCTTATACGTAGTATAAGGAAGTATTGTGATGATGAAAATTTTCGACCTCGAGATTTTTGCAGATGTCCACGTTTTGATGTCCCCTGATACCGAAAAAGTGGTTTTTAAAAAATGTCTCTGTGTGTGTATGTCTCTGTGTCTGTGTGTGTGTGTGTCTCTCTCTCTCTCTGTGTGTGTGTGTGTGTGACCACGATAGCGCTCAAACCGCTATAGGTATCAATTCCAAATTTTATATTTACAAAGATAATCTCCCTCTTGAGATCTGATTAGATTTTCAGTAAAATCGGCAGACCGGAAGTAGTGGTTTACTTCAGTGAAAAAATCGAATTTCGCCAATTATTCGTCAACTACTAAGTTTAAACAAATTTATAAAGAATTCATATGTACTTAAAATTAAGTTTGAGACAAATTGTCTTAAAAAAGTTTTTCGAAATTCCAACCGGAAGTAGGTCTTTTACTCTTATCGAAAATCAGTTTTTTGCGAATATCTCGCAAGTCATGCTTTTTAGAGAAGTATGTTCCGAGTATAAAAGTATTTAGAACATAATTTTCAATATCTTTTGTATAAAAAAAAATTCAAAATTCAGACCGGAAGTACCACTTTTACTCTTATCGAATAGCGATTTTTTGCAAATATATCGTAAATTATGCATTCTATATATATTTATCAAGAGTACAAAAGTATTTAGAACTGGATTTTCAATATTTTTTGTATATGTGAAATTACAAAATTCGGACCGGAAGTAGCACTTTTACTCTTAGCGAGTAGCACTTTCTTGATAATATCTTGTAAAGTATGCATTCTATAGCGATTTATTAAGAGAATGAAAGTACTTAGAATAGGATTTTGAATAATTTTTGTATAAAAAAATCTTAAAATTGTATAGTTTCAAACGCTCATACGTATAAGAAAGTCGTGTGGTGGCCACACCTCATTTTTTACATAGGTATATCGCGTATAATTTTTCACGCCAGGTTGGGTGCAAGCCAATTATACAAATATAATTAATAAATTGTCAACATTTTTAGGAAACGGAACAGGAAAATATTTCGTATTTGTAGAAAGGCAAAAAATCAATGAGGTTTGTACTTTGTTAGTGCGCTTGAAGAATGTTATGCAATATACTACATGTTTAACATGCAGTATCCAAAGAAATTTTCTTGTACAATGGAATTTCTTCAGCGCTACCTCATGAAATGTCATCCAGATGTTAGGACAAAAAGTCAGTTATTTGTCATATCAAAAAAGAAAGTGATTTCATTGTTAAAATCTCTTGCAGATTTTTGAACTGGTAAGTTAATGTAATTTTTGAACATGATGTCTTTAACTAGGAACACCTTTTAGGACATATAATACCTACCAACAAAATGTTTGTGTGCCCTGTTGCAGAACACTTCTGTTTTGGTTTAGCTTTTTGTTTTATTATGTTTGAATTATACTCACTTCTGCAACGAGTCTACCACAAGCTTATTTGTTATGTTTATTTGTTTATAAGTTTATTCGTTTGTGAGAAATACACGTTACTTTAATAATTTTTGCAATGTACCCGCTCCTATTTTTATGTGTTCATTTATTTATAGGTAGATATAAAGCATAAGCAATTTTAATTTTACATTCAGAAAACGTTTCCGAATTTTATTTATATTAATGACTGCAGGTTCCTAAATTATTTTTGTACTTACGTTAACAATTTTTCAAGTTTTGTGGGAATCAATGTTATTTAAGTTTTCGTTTTTTTGAAGTGCTAAGATAACATTAAACAATGGACAACTTGGAGTGAAGTAAATAAGTATAAAGGATTTATTTGAAAGCCAAGATATTTTACATTCAAATGTTCAATGTACTTTTTATGAGAAAGGATTATATATAGCCCTAATACTTATATTAAGATAATTTCAGTTTTGAGACGTTCAATGCAAATTCGTTATGAGACCCTTAACGAATGTGTACAGCAATATATATGGATATTTGGGCATTAAATTATTCTTCTATCAATTAAAATCAATAGTGGCCCTAAATGGTTGTAGAACACAGTAGGTCGTGGAATTGGCTAATGCTTTGTTGCTTCTTAAATACTACAAGTTTACGCAATTTTTATATAGTATCAGCGAAACGGCAAAGTATTTGTGCCTAAATTTCACAGCCTATTTCAATCATTTATGACCCGCTGTATTTCTTACTTAGTAAAATTACATATAAGAAGTGAAAATATTTGTCAATTTTACCTACTAAAATTCCTTTTCAATATATTTACGAGGTAAATTTCGGGTGTAATTTTATAATGATCGGGAGATATTACCATCTATCGCAAAATTCCGGTACGGATTGCGGGTAAACGGATTTCACCTAATCCGTAATGTAATTATTTTTTTCTGTGCAGAGAAAAGGGCAAATGAATATAAGATGCTGGAACATACAAGGTTTAAATACAAAAGAAGATCCGGTATTTAGATAACTTCAGGCATGGAATGTCGATATCACAGTACTGAGCGAAACAAAAAAGAAAGGGCAGAAAACGAATATACAAATGAGTATTTATACATATGGAGTGACGTAGAGAAAGATAAGAGAGGAAAAGGGGGAGTGATCGTGGCGATAAAGAAGAAAGTAAGAATATTTGGAATATATGTATCCACCGACGACTCAGATATAAGTATAAAGGAGGATTTCTTCGGCAAACTTTCGAGGAACTAAGTAAAATAAAGAACAAACAAGAAATTATTATGTTAGGAGATTTGATCGGAAGGGGTGAGTAAAGTCCTGGACAGTAAGATAACCATATATTGGGGCTGCAAATGGCCTGTAAAGTTGATGTAACGTCTCTGTAGCTTCGTTGATGATAGTAGATTAACATGAGAAATTGACAATTTGAAATTATGTAGTCAGAAAGTTGAACAAACATTATGCATAAATGATATTAACTAATGACTGAACTTACATGTTTAGTTATTGGAACAAGAAATTACAAGAACAAACTAATCACATCAATAGATACTTCGTCGGAAGCGACGGCAACTGAACATTTAATATTACATATAGACGAAACAAATCAGGCAACGCTATGTAGCCGACTAAATGATGATTCACAGGTGTTAAAAAATTGCAGCTACTACCTTTCCTTTCAGTAGTTAATCCGATATTGAAAGTGTCACTTTTGTTGATGAACACAAAGCTTGTCGAATTTTATAGTGACTTGAGCGGTTAGATTCTGAATCTGAGATTTGAGTACTCGTGCTCCCTGTTAGATAGGCTCACAAGCATATGATTGAACCAATGCAAAAGGAACTTACCTCTACCAAATTAAATTACTTACATTTGGGTGATTCCTGAACAAATTTAGTGTTCAAACAGATAATAATACTAACGTCGCCGTTGAACCGTGTTTCGGAAGAGGTCGTTAACTTATAGGTTTACTGCTGTAACTCCAACTCAGAACCTGACAGAAAAAGTAGTAAACACAAACAAATACAAAAATATGATTACTGGAGAAACTGTGACATATAATGACGATGAAAATATTATTATTCCCAAAAACAAGGAATTAAAAATAGGCGCAATTTGCACGCAACAAAATGGTTGACAACGCAAAATCATAGCTTAACTTTGAATTACGCAGATATTAGAGCCTTTCTATCGGAAGGAAATAATACTGGAGAAATTATGAATAGCTCTAATGCGTATTTAAGCGCTTTAGAAAATGGCTATACGGTAGTAACTTAAATATTAATCACAATAAAATTAATTTAATCATTTAGAACAAAGCTTATGGACTACATCAAAGCCTTAACAATCACTTGTATTTTGTGATTTGAGTGCGGCTCCTGGTATAGCTATAAACGAACTTTTGAAATGGAGAAATCACATTTATGATATGTGTTCTAAATCACGTAATTCCTGATATGCTTGTCATCAAATTAGAGAGTCAGTTGATGCGGCTGTTTTCATGGTAACATATTATAGTACCTGCTATATCTTGCTCAAAAACGACAGACGAAATACAGAAAAATGTACTGCCAAGGCCCTTTTTAGTTACTTGAGAAATCTGTAAACTATAAGAGATATTAGTGTCAAAATAAACTCCTGGCTAATTTATGAAACGAAAGTTATAAATATTAAGGACTACACTATTCACGAGGAACACATCGACTAAATGTCAACGGACGGACAAGAAAAAAAATTGGTGTCAAAAAGTATGGTCGTTTCACAGTACGATTTATGCTGATATTAATGGTAAACCGGCAATTATTGGGTATCTAGAAGATTTAGATAAGTATAAAAACAGACTGGTCACATTTAAGTGTTTCATGTATACATTTCTTTTATATATTTTATATAGATATATACCTATACATTACGTCGAGTAAGTTTAAATCAGTAAATATTTCACAGTGAGAATTTCGATATTGTTTGTATTAGTGAAACATAGTTGTCGGACAGTGTGCCATTTCAGGATTTTGAAATTTGTGATTATACAATGTATCATGTGGAAAGACGCTGAAGGGGTAGCGGGATTGCAGTTTATGTTAGCCATTGTTATGTAGTGATATAGTTTGCCTTGGTGATGTTTTAGTTGGTCCCAGCATTATGGAACACATTATATGGTAAGTCTTGGAAAGTATTGTATTGCGATTAGCGACTCCCTGAGTCTAGAGTTGATGATTGCGTTAGTATTCTGGGTGACATGCTCTCATACCTTGTACCTCTGTCAGACTATGTTTTTGTATCGGGCGATTTAAATTTAGACTTTGTTCAAACTGTTAATAAAATATCCAGATATTTAAACACTTACGGTTTCACTCAAATTTTGAATAAACCTGGTACAGTATATGAACCACTTCTAATCTACTTAATCCCATTTTTGTTAGTAATCTCAGTATTGTGTCGTCTTCGGATGTCTTCAGCACTGATCACATATCTGATCGCAGCTGGGGCTATTGCATATTAAATATCCAGCATATTTCGTTTAGAAATTTTAATCCCTTAGATCAGAATTCATTCCATGAAGATTAGTTCAGCCTGAATTTGCATGGGATATATAGAATGAGCAATATAGACCATAAGGTTGAGTATCTTACCAGGAATTTGCTATACATCTTTGACATGCATGCTCTTGTTCGTAGCGGTCGCGTAACCGGGCCACAAGTGCTTAACAGATTCTCTAAAAATGATCTTGAAAGAACGGGATAGAGGCTTTACTACATATAGAATTACCAAAACAGATGCACATTGAAAAAACTATAAAGTTTTGAGGAAGTATGCTTTTGCTCTTATGAAGCTCGAGAGGAAAGCTTGCATGAATGTGTTTCATGTAGCAAGCCGTCCGCTGCAATTGTGGAATTCTCCCTACTCCCTAAATATCAAGATCAAGAATAAACCCAAAATACCTGGTTACTAGTCCATTACTTTGTGTTTGTTTATAAAAAGTCTACCGATTGTCACGAAATGATTAACTACTATTTGTCCAAAAAGCTCTGGAATGACTTGACATTTAAATTTTCTCTCATGATATATTTTGGATTCTCAAATCTATCAAATCTAATACTGCTGGTTGTGACGACATTTTTCTGAAAATAGTTAACACGTACTTCTCCCATGTCTCTTACCTAACACATATTGTGAACTGTTGTTTCGAGACTGGTTGTTTTCCTAGAGCTTGACATGAGGCTTGTATTCACCCTATACAAAAAGTGAAATGTGAACATCCCAAGAATTTTAGTGACCACCGATCAATAAATTTGTTTCATTGAAAATTTTGAACGGATTCTTTACCATAAAGTGACCATGATTTACATGGATTAAAAAAAACCTGAGATCTATATTTGAACACATATTAATAAAGCAAGATTCATATATAAGACTATTAGACGTGAAACCAATGCGGATCAGACTATTTGCTAGTCAAATCGCCCACTGTACAAGCAAAATCATTCGGTCATAAAAGCAGGAAATCAAATCTCTTCCCCAATCATGCTTTCAAAAGGAGTAAAACAAGGCTGCTGCCTTCCCCTACCCTTTTTAAAATTTAGATGAATGCGGTCTTAAAGGATTGGAGTAGGAATGTGGCTGAGTGCGAGCCCGACATACACGATTCTCTTTGCAGATGATATAATAGTGATTGCAGAAGATCAGCAAGACATATATGTCACATAAACGTGTAGTGGAATACAATAAGGGGGGCTTAGAGGTCAATACGGAGAAAACACTTTATATGGTAATTGGAGAAAAAGGACAAGGTAAAAACGTTAGCCAGTAGGAATATCTGGGGGCCACAATATGCAAAGATGAAAGAGACGACAAGGACATAATAAAGAAATTAGGCAGAGGAAAGAATATGACTAAAGCACTACAGCCAGCACTGTGGAATATAGCACTATTATAAATGCTAAAAATGAAGGGCAGCTAGGAGGAATAAAAAAGAAAGACCTCGAAAGAAATGGACGAAGAAGATTGAAAGAGAAAAGAAGTGAAATGAGAAAAAAAGGTCTACGACACGACGACTGGAACGACAAGAAGAAATGGCGATTTTATCGAATATATTGTCTAATACCTATGATGAAGATGGTAATACCAGATCCGACGAACATGCAGTTTTGTACAAATTTCTTATATTGAAGGGTTTATTAAATGAATACAATAGAGAAAAACGGATTCCTATCAGTCAAGATCCATTATTATGGTGGAAAATGAATACCAAATACAAATCCCTGAGCTCGATTGCCTGTCAATATTTGTAATGTCCGTCAAGTTCAGTAGCAAGCGAACAACTCTTTAGTGGTGCTGGCCTAATATATGACGCGTGTTTAAAATTCGAGAAAATTTGATTTTTTTAAAGAGAATTTGAAGATTTGATTAAGCAGGTATATTATTTTATTGTTAACTGAAATTAAAGAAACAGAATATTGTTTGTGTTTGTATTATTTTATTAGATTGTTCTTAAAACACAACTCTGTTCTGCCTCCGGCTCCGCCTCCGACTCCGATTCCGGTTCTGATTCCGATAAATCAAATTTAAAAACTCCGAATCCAACTTCGGTTCCGATAAACCCACTTCCGTTACATCCCTAATGTATATATATGTATAAAACAAAAATATTGTTTTGGTCCTGGCCTTAATAGTTAATAATTTAACAATTTTTTCCTAGGATTAGCTTATTGACGTTATATTTAACATCACAAGTAGATGATATACTTACAATTTGAAATATAATAAAATTGTTACAAGATATAGAAAAGGTGTATATTAAATAACCAATGATGTTAATACAGAAAAATTACTGTAATTCTGATTCAATAAAAAAAACTTGAAAAAGGCAAAGATAATTGCCGAAAGGTTGGTTTAAATAAAAAAATTGTTTTATTTATTTACTATTCCCTTATGGCCGCTAATTATTGAATTTCGCTATCTACATTATTAAATACCAATAATATATTTCGCTTCGCTAGGACACCAAGTATAACAAACTTTATTTTAAATATTTGCAACGGTGAAATAGGAAAATTGAAAACGTTATTTTAATAAATTTATATTTTAATCATTCTCAAAAATTTTGTTGAACAACTCTGACAATATGTCTTCGTTAAACAAATTGCTTGAGATAGTTCATAGTATTTCTTGCGAGAAGATATACATTCCTCATGTTTTCCAATTCAATAAAAAAAACTTGAAAAAGGCAAAGATAATTGCCGAAAGGTTGATTTAAATAAAAAAATGGTGTAATTTATTTACTATTCCCTTATGGCCGCTAATTATTGAATTTCGCTATCTACATTATTAAATACCAATAATATACTTCGCTTCGCTAGGACACCAAGTATAACAAACTTTATTTTAAGTATTTGCAACGGTGAAATAGGAAAATTGAAAACGTTATTTTAATAAATTTATTTTTTAATCATTCTCAAAAATTTTGTTGAACAACTCTGACAATATGTCTTCGTTAAAACAAATTGCTTGAGATAGTTCATAGTATTTCTTGCGAGAAGATATACATTCATCATGTTTTTCCATGTACCCAAAATTGACAAATCAGTGAAGTTATAAGTGTTTGTTTTCTCCACTTTACACATCTTTTGTCTGTAGTTTCATATTTTCGTCAAACACAATAAATAATAATAGTCAGTCTAACAGCTTCAGTATTCAAAAACCTTGCCGTCGGGAAATAAGTTATGAAGTCACGACAAATCTGTGTCACAAGAAATTTAACATATTTATTCTTATAACGCTTGTTCGAATAGACTATTTTTAAAATAAACTTAGTTCCAATTTTGAAAATACAATAATGTTTGTGTGTTGTGAATATAAAAACTATAAAAGCATTATGTATGTGTGGATACAGGTTTAGGTTTAATTTGTTTAATTCCGAAATAGATTAGAAATCATATAGTAGCTATTCAAACGGTTGCTTTATGTCAACTGTGGCTTTGAGACTTGAAATCTCTAATAATAATTTCTGTTTCGATAAAAATAAATATGCAATATTTTGCCATAGGTAAAAATATCAAACAACACCTTGCCTGCACAAAAAGGCATTATATAATTGTAAATAATTTTATAAAGTACATGAATGTCAATAATATCTATCCTTAGTAGTAGTAGTAGTAAATGTAGGATTAATACCTAAATCATTAAGCTAGAGTGTGTAAACTGATGTGGTTTCCTATAGGGAAAACGTTTTAATATGAGTTTCATGAGAAATACTTTATAAAAAAAATTGAGTGTATCCAAACCCCTTTTGGTAAATAAAACAAGAAGAATGAGTGTGCTTAAAACCACACAACAGAAGTGTAAACTTCATCAAGGCGAGGTTAATGATACGAAATAGACGCGTATAATATTTCAGTAACGTATTAAATAAAACGTATTATCACATTTATTACATTTACACATGTACACACGCGTATAATATTTAGTAACGTATTATACGACTGATGCGTCATGCTCTCTCGTCGCCAAACGTATGTATATATATATAAATAGACGATATGAATACTCCCTTCGAAGTCCGGCGCTTGGTCTGATGGTAACGTGTCGGTGTCATACCCGTGAGATCTCGGGATCGAATCTGCTCGGGGACATGAATTTATTTATTCATTTAAATTTCAATTTAATTGAAATTAAATGCCTCTATATGATATATTTACCGAGCCTTACATATCCGAGCGTTGCAGGTCAGGTCAGTCTTGTTCACTGCCTACAATCAGCGCAACAAGTTTACACTTCAAAAAAAAGACAGTAATCATTTGAGATAAAATGAAAAACATGAAGTTTTGTAATGTTGTTGGTTTAAATATGATTAAGTCCGAATGTTAGGTCAGTATCGCATTACCCATGTATTAGTCATTAACCAACGACATTCAGCCCAACTACGTATAGAATATGTTACAGTAACACTACATATGTAATGTTTAGCTAACGATAAAAATAAACGTAGATACTAGGTAACAGGCGATGTTAAATTTCAAACTATGTATCTGTGAGTAGGAATTTGAGTTAAGAGAATACATGCGGATGTCATCGCGAAAACTGAAATAGTAGTAGGACATATTGCATGTAGTTAAAAGAGGAAAAATCACCAACTCCTTATAGTAAACATAACCTTATTAAACAACAGTAGTGCTAGCTTATAGAGAGTTTTTCTATCCTTTATTTTCTTAGTTTTAAAATGAATTCTAACCTTTTCAAACGTTTGAAATGAATCACAAATGCCCAATATGAGAAGCTATTGCAATTTTTAGAGCAGAAAAAAGTTTTAATTTCCGGAAAAGCCAAACTGCAAGAAGCAGGAAACGTTAAGAAATTATGGGACAATTTCACAAAATATATAAATTCTATGGGTTTAGGACCTATAAAAACAGGCGAACAATGGTAAAAAGTAAGTACATTATTATAATTTTATTACAAAGGGAATAATCAGCCGCGCAAAATAAACAAATTGAAATTATATCATATTTGATTAAACGTTGCTTAGTTATTTCGAATTAGAAAGCTACTTTTTAAAACCCCAAAAAGCATTTACCTATATATAAATTACTGCTACAATTACAGGATATTCAATAACTGAATTTTCATGTAATTTGAATAATCATACCATTACTTAACTACAAAATTTATTGTTTAACTTATTGACATATCAAAACTATAAACATTTTGTTTAATAGATTTTTGTGGAATGAAAAAGTAATGTCAAAAGAAAAAGCAGAGAATCAAAAATCGAAATGAGTTGGAATAAGTGGACATTGTTTGCAATTGATAAGTTCCTATCTAGATAACAGAATGCAGTGCGTATACCACCGTGGTGCGGGTGCTGCTTCTGATTGGGGGACGCTGAAAGGGGGGTGCCCCAGGGCTCCGTCCTGAGTCCTTTATTGTTTTTAATATAGGTGAATGATCTCCCTTGCAAGACTAAACATAAAACGATACTGTACGCTGATAATACTTTGGTACTTGTAAGAACTAAAAAAAAGATGCAGCATACAATGAAATACTGTCTACTGTTGAGCATTGTGGCTCATGGTTTGACAAAAACAGGCTGAAGCTGAATATTGAAAAAAACAATGTGCTGAACTTTGGCTATTTCGAGAAAGACACTATAAAAATTATTTATGGAGATCAACAGCTAAATATACAACATATGGCAGTTAAGTTCTGGGGATAGTGGATGGATCCTTAATTGAACTGGAAGAAGTATATTGACCACTTGGCGGCAAAGATACCATCATTTAGTTATGCATTACCTGTCATAGCAAGATCTGTGAATCAGTCGGTAAGTCTATCTGCATATTATGCTTATGTTCAATCAAGACTTAGTTATGCCATCATGTTGTGAGGAACATCGGTTCATGCATACAGGGTGTTCATCCTCCAGAAGTCGAGCTTGCGTAGTGTATTTGGTGTGAGAAAGAGTTACTCCTGCAACGAAATATTTAAGGGATAAAAAATACTTACGTTGACGGGCTTATATGTTCTTGAGTGTGTGAAGTTTGTGAAGGAGAACTATGGATTTCTTCCAAGAGCAAGACTTACGGCATCATTACGAGACCCGAGAGTATGGTATGTTCACATTTGGTGCCTCTACAAACAACAAAAAGTATTTTGGAAAGGAGTTGTATCACCCAAATAATAAGAGTGTGCAATCATTTATCTTCACAAATAAAATATTAACCTCAAAGAGGTATTCTTTGAGATACTCATCAAAAAAGTTTTCTATAGCGTAGATGAGTATTTTTATTATAGATTTTTACGCGTATGAATGTGAATCTGTTTTATTGCGTTATTTGCATGGATATACTTTTTGACATATTCAACACTATGTATTACTGAGTAAGTAACTTTTATTATTTTATTATTATTATTATTATCAGTTTAATATAACTATTATGATGCTCTTGAAGAAAAATACAATTAATTAGTAACATTTTCAAACAAAATTTTGCCAATCCTTATTAGATATTGTATATCTCATATACTTATTTCATGTTATTACCTGACCTTATAGGTACTCTGAATAAAATGATATACAGACTTTGCTTTAACGATAAAAATAAACAAGAACACTTGAGATTATCTTACATGCAATAAGACTGCCTAATTTCTAAATATATCTACCATAATCTGTCTCCTTCGGAAAAGAACACATTCTATTAGAAAGCCGGACCGAATTACCGATTCATGAGTTTTTCAAGGATGTATTCGTAGTAAATCTCGAAAAAGGGAGACAGAGGACATTAGGAAACTCTAATGGAGGTGTCAGAGTGTACACTGGCACTCGAAACAGAATCGTTCTCTTCGTAAATAATAGATTACTGCCGTGTTTCTGTTACGACTGTCAATGCTACAGATTCGACGTTCGGATGGAACGGGTGTAGGAAAATGTGTATGTTTCTCTCTCTGTGTGTGTGTGCCCTAGAAGTGCGAGGACAAAATCCGACTAGTATGGTTGGCGGAGTAAATTTGGCCTTTGCCGTTCGAATATTTTAATCCGGTTAATTTAATTTCTGTCAGAAGCGAGTTGGCGGTCGCATTTTGCATGTTGGTGAAGTTGTCACAGTGGTCAAAACGTCATGAATGATTTCCAGTCGTATGCTGTTGCGTTCGTTCAGCTGTCGCGAGTGAATGCCATCGAATAGTGAAGGGCAGTAGTAGGGAGCAATAGGCTTTGTAATAGCCCCATTTGCAGAATCACCGAAATATGCTAATGGATACTGAAAGCGATACTGCCACCACTATTAGTTAGGTACTGTTTGCTGCTTTTACAAAGTCAATAGCTAACATGTAGTTAGAGAATGAATTATTTATCTATTTAATTGGAGATAGTTTTGATAGGATTTCCAAGGATTCTTTGATATATTATGTACACATTGCTGTGAGCCTCAATAAATGATAGTAATCTAGTTAAATAAAAACACCTTTTTCACAAAATAATAGTTTATTAAAAACTATATGTACATTTCATGTGCACTGCACAAATCATCAGTAGTAAAATAACACTGCTTAAACGTTTATTTGAGTTAACATATCTTATGTATATAGACATAGTTGTAAAGAAATATTAGGGGTAGGGGTCACAAATTTAAACTAAATACAATATCTGACCTAAGGGTATCCTGTTTGGTTTGTCTTAAATTATTACATATTTCCGAGAAGGAAAAAAGGAATGTGAGCCGCACTAATGCCATGTGACAAAAACGAACACGAAGGAAAATTGTGTTGTTTGGATTACAATATGTGTTGGTACTTATAATTAACAGGAATATGTACAACTTAATAAATTTGTTTCTTAATTATTCGATAATGTCGGAATACATTTTAATAGTTTATTGTTGAGGGGTGAAATATCGTTACTAAGGAGGTTTTTTTTTATGTTTTTTCATATATATGGCTTCCCAAATATCTAAATTTCTATTATTACATTTTTTAACTAACTCTACATTTTCTAATTAAAGTTATGACCTGTGTCTATGTGATGTTGAGCTAATACTGATTTATCAACGTTGTGTAGTTTTACATGGCCCATATGTTCTTTATAGCGGGTTTGGACATTTCTTCTTGTTTGACCGATATATAATTTTGGACAAGAATTGCAATTTATTTTGTAAATACCTGATTCTTTTATCGGATCCGTGTTAACTAATTTTGTTTTCAGAGAATGCTGTAACTTATATTATTGTTGGAAAATGCTGCTACTAAATTGTATTTTTTAAATAATTTTGTTACTTTGTTCTGCCAGCTTTTGTGAAATGAAATTTTGCAATATTTTTTGTTGTTTTTTTATAGTGTCTGGTGTTAGTGTGATTTTAGAAGATTTTAGCCTTTTCTTTTCAAGTCTGTTTTTAATCTTTAATACCAAATGTTTATCAAAACCGTTGGATTCTGCGACTTTAAATATATAGTTTAGTTCTTTCTTAAAATTAGTTTTTGAAACAGGGATTGACAATTGAAACAGGGATTGACAATTGTTTCAAAAACTAATTTTGAGAAAGAACTAAACTATATATTTAAAGTCGCAGAATCCAACGGTTTTGATAAACATTTGGTATTAAAGATTAAAAACAGACTTGAAAAGAAAACACTAAAATCTACTAAAATCACACTAACACCAGACACTATAAAAAACAACAAAAAACATTGCAAAATTTCATTTCACAAAAGCTGGCAGAACAAAGTAACAAAATTATTTAAAAAATACAATTTAGTAGCAGCATTTTCCAACAATAATATAAGTTACAGAATTCTCTAAAAACAAAATTAGTTAACACGGATCCGATAAAAGAATCAGGTATTTACAAAATAAATTGCAATTCTTGTCCAAAATTATATATCGGTCAAACAAGAAGAAATGTCCAAACCCGCTATAAAGAACATATGTCCCATGTAAAACTACACAACGTAGATAAATCAGCATTAGCTCAAGATCACATAGACACAGGTCATAACTTTAATTTAGAAAATGTAGAATTAGTTAAAAAATGTAATAATAGAAATTTAGATATGTGGGAAGCCATATATATAAAAAAAACATAAAAATAACCTCCTTAATAACGATATTTCACCCCTCAACAACAAACTATTAGAATGTATTCCAACATTATCGAATAATTAAGAAACAAATTTATTAAGTTGTACATATTCCTGTTAATTATAAGTGCTTACAAAGCCTGAAGCCCAGATCTTCGTACTTCTGTGATAAATGCAATACACGCAATTTTTTTCTTAAATTTTTCTCTGCCAACGCAAAAAAGGACCGTGAGAATAGAAATACCTCGGAACAGTAAAAGTCATACGAACATATTGGTTCTAATAATCATTAATTTTTCATTTGCTTCGGTTTAGCAATGAACTATAAGTAAAATAACCGATCACTTATTATAGGTAGAACTACAGGTGCCGGACCCAGTAGCCTACATTTTCCACAAAACTTTCTTCACTATTATCATTTCTTTTTACTTCAAATTCTATATTTTCAGCATTATTTATCGCAATATTATACATAGCTTGATAACATTTAAAAAAGCGAAAACTGGATCAAGTCTTAGGTAATTTAAGAATAGAAACTTTTATTTAAATTTTTATATAAATTTTCTATAATTCTTCTTCTCAGTTTATGAGCTCAGTTGATCCTATTTCATGAAATGTTCTAATAATATTGAACATATTTTGAGGACATACAACAATATCATTAAATTTTAGTCGATTTACAGCATTTACCACACCATGCACCTATCTACAAATAGATAGTACTGATTTTTCGTGCATATCGCAAGCTTCACGATATTCTCCTCCATTTTCTAACCAATGCAGACTAGTGGTGATAAATCATACCAACTTATTATTCTATTGGCAAGCGTCCGTCCAATATCTACAAGAAGAGCTTGTAAGTGCAGTCGGTTTGATGAAAATTTCTCAATAAACTCAAGATCTGTTAGAGCGATGTCCAACATTCTCATTACCATAGTCACTAAACCACATTTTGAAAATAATCATTTCACACAATCAATCAGGTACAAAAGTTGAACATGGTTAAGAGAGTGCTACAGATCTATTACTGGAGCAGAATTTTCATCAAGATTTGTAGCACTTGTGGTGTTTGATCTAATTTATTTTCATTTATTTGTACTATCAAGGGTCACAGTATTACTAAAATATTGATCAGTTTAGCAAAGCTGGTCATTTTCATATACAATGCAAAAGATTTTGAGTATTTATATACAAAAATTAAAGTTATTCCTCGTATTTACACGGAATGTAAAATGTAACGAAATGTAAACCTTTTGCCGGTAAGTGTTCTGATACTATAAGTGAGCTACATTGTCATTATACTTATACTCAGTTTAAATTAGGCACAATAGAAATTTCAACAATTTAATTAAAAATATTGACTTTTCTTTATTCACAACACGACTAGGAATTTGACATTTGTATAGTACTACGAAGCTACGAATATTAACTCGTAAAATATTTGTTTATTTAGTTATTGTATTTTTAATACTATTAATATAAACACTAAGGTCTTATGTAAAGCAATAACTTTAAATTAAATCAATATATGTATTACAAAAACAAAAAAAAAGGTAAAATCCAAGATCTTGCAAGATACGGTTCTGCCCCGGGGGTAGGGGCAAAACCGTATGATGAGAGGGGCAAGAGCGGGTATGGTATATTAAAGTTTGAAGTAACAATTTCCACAAACAAAATTATCCAAATCGTTGTCAAGTTATCTCGTACATCCAACAATCGTCTTTCCATGTGCTGGACTTAGCCCGCAAGCTCCATTTCTTATTCTTTTGAGAAAACACATTTATACTTTCCCATTTCTGAAAAGGAACTTATTGTATTGTATTACAACGAAGACCCGTTCTTCTTCATCTTCTTTATCCTATTTTCCAAAGTAGATTGCAGAATGTTGTACGTGTCAGTAGCTTTCTTGTACCCTATTGCCCCAGATAGAACTTGCTCTTTCCTCATATCATCAGCAGACCAATTCTGTTAGGTAGACTTTCTTTTGTAATTGTGTATAACCATTCTATCATGTCTACAAAACGTACAAAGTTATTAAAACGTTAACTATTGTGTCGAATATTGAAAACATGTTAATTGCATATGGGGCACAACCGGGTACTGCCCGATTTTGCCCCTCTGGTTCTGTTCCACGTGCTGCAAATTTGCAAAAAAATATTATGCCGGTTACACATTAACTTCAAAACACTTTGCTACTGCAAGCGTATTCACAAGAATGCACCATATTTAATGATGTAACTCAGAATATTATTAATTATTTTATAGGTTAATTGCAGAATAATTAAAAATAACGCAAAATAACATCACCTACCTATTAAAACACGTTTTTTCACTTTTTGTCGTTGCTATAAGGACGCCGTGCACATTCAAACTTATGGTTGACACTGGTGACAATTACGTGAACAAACATGAGCTCACTGCGTCTGGCCTATGCGCACAGAAGTCATAATAATAGGGCATTAAACTCTATACTATACGTAACTGGAATGGAGTGTAGGTATATTTTACTACGGCAGGCGTTGAAGCCGACTGAGACAACCGATAAGTGGGTATCTCTGTCGCAGTCTTATGTATTGTGTTATATGAGCATATACAATCTTCTATCCTCAATTATAAATAATTTTTCTATTTTACAATGGTTTGGAACTGTATTGCATAAAGTGTAACAATTTAGCGGATAGAAGAAGTGATAAAAGCTTTCACAGGTAAAGAAATATCATTTTTATATCTTGAAATTACTATAAATATATGGAAATCTTGCTTAACCTACACACAAAACGTCACTCTTGACAGTTTGAACGTGTCTACATATTAAAAAGATAATGTATTTTTTAGCTTTCCGTTTAATCGACCTGATATATTAAATAAATGGATAAATTTAATGTAAGAAGGGAAAATATTTAGAATAAAGAAATAAAAATATATAAAACGTTATTTTATTATGTCTTTGACTAATAACAATACCATGACAATACCTATCCATTTGAGATATATTATATGTCACGGGAAAAATTGAAATTAATTTAATCATTTTTATTAACAATAACAACTCGTGCTTTAAAAATCATTAAAAAAATGACTTAATTATTAATAAACATTTCATTTTGAATTTACATAAGTTTATTTAAAATTTTATTTTACTACCCTCTATATTATATACATACAAAATAAATAAATAAATCCTGTTTACTTAAAAGGTTTCAAAATCGGTACTGTTAAACTATTTCAATCACTTTGTTACCTTCTTATATCGAATTTAAACTTAATTAGAGGTGAATTGTGTATAGCTAACAATGTGCAAAAGTGAGACAGAAATACCCACTAATGACGGGTTGCATAAGCACGACATGGCTTCACTAAGTTTAAAAGCACTTGCCGTTCCAGTTACGTATAGTATAGAGTTCAATGTAATAGGGGTACCCGTTTCTGCCTCGCTACCCGGTTCTACCCCCTCCCCGTACATTATAGAGCAAGCACCTCATACCTGACTTTTGTTAGTTGTTTTACTTTCTTGTACGTGTTCTAAGGAAGTGTGATGACGAAAATTTTCGACATAATATACCGAATAAGTAGTTTTTGAAAAAATTCTCTCCCTCTCCCCCTCTCTCTCTCCCTCTCGCTCTTTCTCCCTCTCGCTCTTTCTCCCTCCCTCTCTCCCCCCTCCCTCTCTCTCCCCCTCTCCCCCCTCTCTCTCAGCGTGTATGTGTTTATGACCACGATCAGGGCTATATAGCAAAAGCTATCAATACCAAGCATTGTATTTGCCAGTATAATCTTCCTCTTGGGACCAGGTTAGATTTTCAGTGAAATCGGCAGACCGGAAGTCTTTTATCAAAAATAGCTTTTTGCAAATATTTTGTAAGTTATGCTTTCTAAATGCACATATTAAGAGCATTTAAGTTTGATTGTGAATAAGTTTTGTATAAAAAAATTCAAAATTCGGACTGGAAATAGTACTTTCACTCTTATCTAGTAGCAGTTTCTTGCAAATAACTCGAAAATTGTGCGTCCTATACAAATTTGGCAAAGTAAAGAAAATAGTTTTTCCTAAAAGACCTACTACCTACCTAGGTCTTTTACGCTTATCGAAACCTAGCTTTTTGTGAATGTCTTGTAAGTCTAAATATAGTTATATTAAGAGTATGAAAGTATTTACAGCTTGATTTTGAAAAAGTTTTGAATAAAAATATGTTCAAATTTTGAATCGGAAGTACCACATTCACTCTTATTTAATTGCAATTTTTTTTGCAAATATTTTGCGAATTATGCATACTATATGTATTTATTAAGCGTATAACGGTATTTAAAATACAACTTAGAAGAACTCTTATATACAAAATTCGTATAACACCTCATTTTTAAATTGTGAATTGAAACCGTCTTATATAGTAACTTATACACATATGGAGTCAGCCATGTTTAGAGATCATTGAAAAACGATGATCAAATATTGAATCGAAACGATCTAGTCTTACTTAATTTAGCAGAATAAGAGTGCCTAATTGTAGTTTTACATACGCTGTATTATAAATATTAATTGTTTCTTTACATTTAATGTTTAAAATAATGTACAATTATCTGTTACATGGTCTTCAATAATATTTAGCTTGTTTTCAAATGCTTATCGGTCGATATATTTTCGCGTCTCAATTTTTAATTAAAAATTTTCCAATTTTTTCCCACATATTTACAGTGTTAATAAAGCGGTAGTATAAAGCAGTGGCTTGAAAATTAATTTAATTCTTGTGTAGGATGATATTTAATATTTGAAAACAACAAAAAGAATCCGACATAGGATGTAAACACACAAGCACGAAGACAATATGGAAAAACATTATGTAGTAACAAAATTACATTTTATAACTAAGTAATTAAGTCTAAATGTTAAAATATCGAAAAAATATATTTGTAATAAGTCTACAATTTACTCATGTATTAAATATTTAATATTATATCTCATTTTAATTATAAAAAGTTCTGCATTAAGCATTTATTAAATAGTAATATTCTTTCGCTGAAAATAAATACATGAAATTTATATTTTGTTCTTTAGATCTTGAAATAAACATGGCCGCTTCTACGAGCAATATAGAATTTACGTGGGGTTGGATGATTACGACCGATACGAATCTCTTATCAAAGTTTCTACGCATGAATAACTTCCCTAGATTGTCATTAAAACGTAAAATCAATATACACAAAGAATCAAATCGGGAAATTTGTGGGGAATAAAATGTTCCTGCTTGCTCGTTTCGACTGTGTGGTATATCAGATAGAAACGTCACGAATGATAAAAGCTCGGTAAGTTACGATCTAATGAAGGGCCGAAATCAATGAACGCTGACAACACGCAAATATCACAAAATGAACAGATAATGTCAACTCAACAGATCAAATAAAATGAGTAATATTGCTATGAAGACAGATATACTTTTTTACTAAATAAATATTCGAATATTGTTACGTATGTTATTAGATAAGGACGGGTATATGTGGAATATATATATTGTAAAATAATGTATACTAAAAATATCAGAAAAGGTAAAACGATACAAATAATCTCAAGAAAAATGAAAGGTGGTAATGTTTTAACAGAAAAAATAAAGATAATGAAAAGGAGAAAAAACATGTATTTTCAAAAATTGCTAGCAGTAGAAGATAAAAAAATAAGTAAAAATGAATTAACTGAAATAAAAGAGTAAAGAATAAGTAAAGAATGAAAAACCTTCAGCATAAATTGATATCGGAAATGCTTAAAAATATGGGAATGAAAGGAATGGAAATACTGCTAGTAATAGGAAATAATGCGTGGAATGAAGAAGCTATAAACACAGATTGAGGAACAAGTACGATATTGTCAATATTCAACAAAAGAATAACCTTAATAACTGCAGAGGGGTAATATTGTGGAGCAGAGGTAATCATACGAACAAATTAAGAATTTAAAAATAATATATAACGGATGAAATACTAGCAGAGTTTCAGAAAGAAGAACAGTATTTAGGACCATATATTTACCATTCTACAGATAATCAATAATACCAGATTGAAAAGAGGTTAAAGCTTATATGCGCCTCAACGGCCCAGAAAACGCACTCCTTAAAATCCCATCAACAATACTTATACGTAGTATAAGAAAGTATTATCATGAAATAGTTATTTATGTAACAAGTCAGTAAAGTGATACTTTATCGAACGAGTCTGATTTACGAGCCAAGCGAGTGAAGCGAGCGCGGCGAGTAACAGACGAGTTCGGTAAAGGTACTTTACTGACGTGGTGCATACAAAATTTTATCGCCAACCGTGAAAATTGTTAATTTAAGAAATAAAGATATAATAACTTATGACAGTTTATGACAGTGACAAACGATTTATTTTTAAAGTCATCAGTTATGGCTACGCTGACAGATATTAGCGGCAGGTAAAGTACTTTATTGTACAGTACGATAAAGTGTTTCTTTACCTCCGTAAAACGCTATGGTAACGCATCACTTTACTGACGGTTGGCGATAAATTGTATTATTATATTATTATATATTATACGCAGTATAAGACAATATTGTGATGAAAATTTTCGACCCCGAGATTTTTGCAATGTAAATATGTAAATATGAAGTGGTTAAATCATTGTTGTGAGTTCGACACTCTTAAAGAATGAATACTGTTCGATTTTGACAGAATATGTTTTATACTCATCAAATCATATCAAATGGTTTTTGACAACCTAGCCTGTTGTATTTATAGTTATTCTTAATGATGTCGGTGACAAAACGTTCGTGCTGGAATCGAGTTTGTGTATAATTCATAAATTGTTGTTACTATAATGTAACACATAACGCCTCCTAAACTTATTTTTACTAAATGGCATTCTATAATAAGTAAAACAAACTCTAATGAATATGAGTAGTTTACTTTAATTTACTCAGATATGCTATTATCTGCTATCAAAAATATGTGTGAAACACTATATTGTTAAGTTAAAGACTAGCCGTTTATAATCACATGTTCATTTAAGTTATGTTACTTTTAATTATAAGAAGTATTTTATAAAATTGTACATTCAATACAATAGATGTAAACTTACATTATGATTGCTTTTAATGAAAATGATAGATAGTAATTGAGTTTTCTGTAATACATATTATTCTATTTAAGCTATTGGCATGCCTGCAACATATTAATCTTATTTTTTGTTGCGTCCTATACTTTCACAAGAGCCTCCTTAATTTAATTAAAACCATATCTCTTCCCGTGCCAAGTATATTTCACACAAATGTTTTTTATTCCAAATAGACGTCATTATTTATCAATGACGAAAATATTTAAACCAAACTGTGTCTTGCCTAGTTTATTGTTGTTTTGTAAATGCCACCTGTTGTATTATATACCTACACATATATATTTGTGCGTGCGAAATACGCTTTATCCGTATGGAAGGATGTTTTATGTGCAGATATATAAAAAGCGAACACACGCTTTACCACATAAAACATATTTCAAGTGATTATAAATCAAAAATGACACTTGATCGATAATGTATGTCTTACATGACTGCCAGCGAATATGAATAATATACGGTGAAAAATTGCCTAAAGAATTTTGGAAATGAAATTTCCCAACCATATTTTCAATTCGAGGTCATTTATTATGTATTTTCCAGTATTAGTTTCGGATAATGTGTCTTCTTTGTTTAAAATATTTTTTAAATACAAACAACTACAGTCATTAACTTAAAACATTTATACACAATTTATCCCATATGTAGATTATCTATCCATGAAACTTTGAATGTTAGAATTGTGTATATTGTTATTGTATAAAATATTAGTTATTAAAGATATATAAATAGTTTTCATGTTGACATGTTGACTACCAATATTATTTGGAAAGATAAAATTCTACTATAGTCACAGATCATATTCAATAAATATAGTAGGTATAACTTAATAGTTAAAAGGTTAGACAATCTTTGGTGCTGTATTCTAACTACATGCTGTACTAAAATAGATTAAACCGATGAATAGGTAATTCTAAATGTCTACGTATTTTTATTCTAGTTCGTATTTACTATTTTTATTGTTCAGTATGTAGATAAAGTGGTAGATGTACTAAACTAAATTTTGGTACATCTTGCTATAATATCGTAACACGTAAAGTGGAGAATAAAAACTATTAAAGTAAATAAAATACCAATGTCAACATATTTACATCATTTTATACATTACGAGGGTGGATCAAGAAGAACCTGAAAATTAGCACAGATGGCGCTGCTACTTCTAATCCAACATTTTGTTTCTCAAGAAGCATGTTTCTAAAGAACGCACCCTCGTAGTTTTGTTGTAACAGCCATTTAAAGCAGACGTCTACGTAAAAATGGAAAAAAGTGAATTTCGTGTGCTCATTAAACACTATTTTTTTGCGCGAAAAAGACATCACGCAATCCAAAAAAAGCTAAAAAGTATTATGGTCACTCTTCATCATCGATTGGAACGCACCACCACTGGTTTACTCAAGTTCAGTGCGGTCGTACCAACACAAGGGACGGTGAACGTTCTGGTCGCCCAATTGAGGTGCGTGAACTTGAAGAGGCTGCAGGCATATCACATGGATCAGTAATTTCAATTTTGCATAAATATTTGGATATGAAAAAGCTATCAGCAAGATGGGTGCCACGTTTACTCACGATTGACAACAAACGCAGTCGTTTGGCAAATTCAAAGGAGTATTTGGCGTTGTTCAATCGCAATCCGAACAAGTTTTTGCGCAATTTCGAAACCGTGGACGAAACATGGGTTCATCAAAACTCACCACAGACCAAGAAACAGTCGAGACAGTGGACTTCTCGTGGTGAATCGGCTCCAAAGAAAGCCAAGATGGGTCTCTTGGCCAACAAGGTCATGGCGATAGTTTTTTGGGAGGCGTGTAGTGTCATTTTCATCGATTACCTTGAAAAGGGTAAAACGATGACCGGTGCATAGTAGGTATGCAGAGCTGTTGGATCGATTCGACGTCGATTTGAAGCAAAAATTACTGCATTTGTTTTTTTCTACCAGGACAATGCACCGGCTTAAAATACCGCAGTATCAATGACAAAATTGCATGAATTGCTCCCTCATCCGACATATTCTCCAGATTTAGCCCCCTGCGATTATTTCTTATCTCCAAATATAAAGAAATGACTGGCGTACAACAAAAGAGGAATAAATGAGTTCAATCCAATTCCTTTAACCTTCAAACATATTTCTTTACCAATTTCGCAACTGGTTGATGTATATAGTACAACTGCAATGTATCGCAAGAAATTTGTTGATGGTGGTTCATTTTCCTTTATTTCAAATAGCTAATTGATGTGAGATAAGGAAATGCATCAAATGCCTTATCATTTTGGTCACATTTGAGACATAACTTCTGGAAAAAGTATTAATAATTAAATGAATTATTTGAATTATGGCAACAAATACATACGTATAACTTTAAGAAATAGGCTAAAATGTTATAATAGTGATAAATATTATAATATTCGTAAATGGCAAATAAAATGTATGCAAAAAGATTTCAAAACACATTCCCATACATACATAACACATAAGTAAATTCCTCTTAAGTGTTACAACTGATCCTAAAAAGCCATCAATTAATTTTGGGCATTTAAACGTTAAAATTAAATTTTGAATAACATGATCGTGATATACGTATGTACTTACAATTTATTTTTCTATTTTGTGTTATTCTTTCTTCTTTTTCAAAATTGATGTTATTATTAAGAAAGTAATTAAGTAACCAAATCATACTCAGTATTTACCACATAAGTTCACGTTAATTATTTATTTTATAAAACATAAAATTTGAGTAGGTAACAAAAAATAAGATACTTTCATGAAATTCCATGCAGAGGGGGCTACTGCATGGAATTTCATGCTCACCAGATGATTGAACCTCATTACGTGCCATTTTTAACATGACATTTTATTTTATCTGTTTTTGATCATTAACGCGTCTCCATATGCAAACGACGGTCATTTCTATAAAATTCTAAATGCCCGAACAACAGATGCATGAAAGTCTGGCATATCTTTAGATTCAGAAAAACATAAAACGTTATGTCGGACCTATAATATAATTATTTTGTGTCGATAAAAATGTATGTACATTAATGATTTAATTGGCATTACGGATTCTGGGTATGCAAGCAACTTCTCACGTCAGCACAACGTAAAAACATCATAAAATACTACGTATAAGAAAGTAAAATCACTAACTAGGCAGGGAATATGTTTTATTATTTTTTACATAGAATACATTAAATGCGCTATTTTTATAAACTACACAGTGAAATTTGGTTTACTGTCACATTATGTTTCATGAATAAGGTTTTACTATAGTTCATCTGATATTTTGCTTTTATTATACAAGCTCTTGTAAATAAGTTGTCTTATATGTTGCCAAAGTAATCTGTTGTTATAAATGGAATAATCATTTCTATAAGTTGTCACTCTTACCAATAATACTCAACTGTAGATTATGAGCCCAAAGTATTCTATTACTATCATTCGAACTACATTGAATTTAATTCAATGCTCGGCATCACATTCAACACAATTTCAATCTACTTATTAATGTATGGATCTGAAGCAATAACTTTTTATTAAAATACATTTTTTAGATTATAAATTGTTTTTTCTACTCCCATACTTTAACATTGTGATAGAGTTGGTTGTTACTTGTTGGAATTCCATTTAATAAAATGCACAAAAACACTTGAAATAAAACAAGGTGTTTCAAATTTCCAAAAATTGTATTAACAAAAATACGACTAGGTTCGCACACACTGTGGCTTTATCAAGTAAATAATTATTATTATAATTATTTACTAAATTTACTAAAAAAAGCCACAGTGTGTGCGAAACTAGTCGTATTTTTGTTAATACAATTTTTGGAAATTTGAAACACCTTGTTTTATTTCAAGTGTTTTTGTGCATTTTATCCCATACTTTAATTATATTATTGGATATGTTGAACCTGTACTTTAATGATGTCCATTATGATACAGATTTTCATTATGATACAAGTTTATATCCAATAGGAATGCGACATTCCAATATTCAAACAATATTCAATATGGCGACTGCATATCTGACAGATATAAAGATTAATTAAATGTGACAGTTCTCTGCAATTTACAAGAAAATATAAACGGTAAAAATGAGAGATAATGACAGAGAAATGTAAAATTTGATTCCAGCAGAAATTATGGAACAAGCCGTAGTAGTCACGAACAATTTATTACAAGCTAAATTCGCAAAAACATACGGAAAATTTTACGTTTTATTATGTGGTCGTAGAAAAATTAGTGTATGGAACTCGCATTTATTGTCTATTAAGACACTCGTATTCATTACAAACTCGCCTTCGGCTCGTATTGTAATTTTCATTCTCGTGTCTTAATAGCTATCATGCAATGCTCATTGCATAATACGAGGGAGGATCAATAAATACCCGTGTTAGGAAAGAAGACGCAAGTTTTTCACAAGTTTTTTTTTAATTTTCAACATAATCACCTTTTAGTACAATGCACTTTTCCCAACGTTTCTGCCATATCTTTAACCCCTCCAAAAAATACGATTTGTCAAACTCTGCAAAATACGCTTCTGTCTCAACGATAACCTCCTCGTTTGAGCTGAATCTTTTTCCCCCGAGTCACGTTTTCATGTTGAGGAACAGAAAGAAGTCGCAGGGAGCCAAGTCAGGCGAGTACGGTGGGTGCGGCAGCAATTCGTAGTGCAGTTCATGCAACTTTGCCGCGACAATTCTGGATGAATGTGCTGGTGCATTATCGTGGTGAAACAGCACTTTTTTCTTAGCCAAATGGGGCCGTGTCTCCTTCAATTTTATATCGAATCGGTCCAATAATTCACTGTAGTACTGACCCGTGACCGTTCTTCCTTTCTGCAAAAAGTCCATGAGAATTATTCCGTTGGAATCCCAAAAAATCGTGGCCATGACCTTTCCGGCCGATGAGACCGTCTTTGCCTTCTTCGGAGCAGATTCACCCCGAAAAATCCATTGTTTTGACTGTCGCTTGGACTAATGGATCCAGGTTTCATCGACGGTGACGACTCGACGCAAAAACTCCTGCGAATTTCTCTTAAAGAGATCCAAACACTGCTTCGACATTGACAACCGTATCCGCTTGTTGTCCACCGTAAGCAATCGCGGCACCCATCGGGCCGACACCTTTCTCACCGATAACTTATCATGTAAAATATTAATTGCCGTTCCGTACGACACGCCCACGGCCTCTGCTACTTCGCGCACTTTCGTTCGGCGATCAGCGAGAATCATGTCGTGGACCTTTTCAACGATTTCCTCGGTAACCACGTCTGCCGGGCGGCCTGGGCCCTCCTCATCAAAAACAGATGTACGACCACGTTTAAATTCGTTGAACTAATATCTTACGGTTGTCATAGATGGTGAAGGGTCCCCATAGACAGCATCCAACTTCGCTTTTATTTCTTCGCATGTTTTTCCATCCAAAAATAAAAAGCGAATTACGGATCGATATTGCTCTTTTTCCATTTTATCGAGAAACACGAAACACGTGTGATACAACTGGCTGCCAAATAAAAACTAACCTATGAATCAGTCTGAAATTTATTATAGTGTTGTCTGACACGACGGTAATGCCAACTTCCCTCAGCAGCGCCACCTGTCTTCAAACACGGGTACTTACTGATCTTACCTCGTATACTATTATATATGTAATCTAAATTATCGTGCTCTTCTACACAAATTTTAAAGCATGACATAAATCTTTTGGTGAATAAAATTCAATAAATGTACTTACATATCTGATTTGCTTGAAGTGCCATAAGGTATTCCAAATTGATTTGGTTGGTTCCTTAGTATTTTTCTATATGCACATATAATTTCTATAAAAAGAAAATAAGTTGTATGTAACCCCATCACATATTCCTTCAAATATTTTCAAATAGCAACAAATACAAAATACAACTTTATAAGATTGATACATCACTCATCGCAAAAGTTTCGTAAATATGCAAGATATTTACAAAAATCTTTAAGAGCTCGGCCAGCCACAATACTAAATAGAGTTACAGACTGCCAAAGATCTCATAAGTTGTTATAGATTTGGCGCTATAGGCGCTACAGGTTTTACAGAATTATATAATAACATCCAATTTAAATAATAATTATTAGAAATACCTATTAACAAACAGTTACAAAGAACAAATTCTGTGGAAAGGAATGCTAACTATTTTCATTTAAAAAATTACACTCATGTAAGCACATTCATACCTACATAATAAGAGACAAAATACCTATAAACAATGATAAAAATTGGATTACATCTATTTTATCTACTTTTTCCTACTACGGATTCCCTTTCATTCGTGCTTATCTTCCACTCACAATAACAGTCAGCTCACAATAGCTGAGCGCCAACAATGAACGTGTTCGTAGGTTCAGTCGTAGTATTTTGTCTAGGTGCTATTATATGATTATTATGATCGTTGGAATTGTTATTGTATCAAGTTTATTGTTGGGAAAATGTTTCTATAAAATAAACAGACAAAAGGAAAATATCCCAGACACATTCATTTTCTTTCGGAATAAACAAATTTGGGAACATGGGAAAAGAAATTGCTACGTACTTAAATCTTACAAATGCAAATTTATATACCGGATATTGCTTTCGCCATACTTCTGCGACAATATTAATCAATACTGATAGTGACATCACTTCACTAAAAGGACACGGAGGATGAAAATCCACGACAGTAGCCAAAAACTATATTGATGAATCAATTTAAAATAAAATCAATGTAGCCAATCAAACTTTCAATTCTATTTAATACAATCACAGCAACAATTCAATAAATATTGTTCCATCATCTCCAGCATCAACAATGGCATCCACAAATGTTAGACCAAAAGTGCTGCAATTACATCTTCGTAATTGTACTATACAAAACATAATTATTAATCCAAAAGAATAGTACTTCTTTTTTGTTAAACCTCAATATTTTATTACATTTCTTAATTGTATTTAATAGTTTTATAATACTTGAACTAGATGAAGTAACATATTTGACATTACTTGAAACACTAAAATGACTCCAAAGAAATTAGCAAATGGGTCATATCGATTGGTCATCAAGGTCTTGAAATCAAATACCAACAAACGCTTTTCCAAGTAAAGGATTATGAACATCAACATGTTTTTTCAAAGCTAAAAACATCAATAACGCTGAATTTCTAAAATATTGCTGTACTTTGCTATAAAAATGGTGTTATATCAGGGCAAGTCCTGGAGGGCATTTTTACGAAATTATATTTAATAGCTAACTGATAACTATTAAAATAGTCATTTGTTCAACATTTTCTATTAGATTCGGAAAACTAATTCTAAAATTTAATCTGAACCATACCTTATTTGCAGCTTAGATAAATGTTGGAAATTACCGAGAATTCTTAGGCTATGAAATTGGCATGAAAAACGCATTATTATGTATGAATGAAGAGAAAAGATTTTTTTGACTACGGTAATTGCAGAGTATAAGCTTGCTTTCCGCTGCAGTTTTTCATTAAAATTACTACCTCTACAAAATGGAAATTATAAATTTCAAATATTAAATTAGAATCATGTATTTTGCTTCCTACAAAAATATGTTTACGTCCATATTGGAAACAATTTAAAAAAATAGTATTGGTAAAATAAATATCGATCAAACTGTTCAACGAATAAAGCGAGCAAGCGAGATACTATATAAAGAAACAAGGAGGAACGTCCAAATTAAATTGCAATGGTAGGCTTCTCGGATAATTTTATTTGCTTTTAATTCAATTTCATCCGGCATTAACTGAGTATCAGGATCGACAGCTCAATACATGAGCTAAAGCCAACTGTCAGGAATGCAATAAACAACACACAGCAAGCCATGCTGTTTATGGACGAGGACGGGACTAGAGAAAGAGAGTAAACAGTACAAAACACGGCCGGTTTATCTGCATTAATATTGATTAATTCTGACCATTCCTGGAACAGTGATTTTATTGAATTTAGGATAAATTGCGTTGAGTTCATTTTTTGGGTGATCGACTCCGTTGTTGTGAGAAAGTGCTTACACTCAAGAATAAAGGCATTTCGCGTGACCGGTATAGAAAAAATAAAGGGAGTCGTTAATGAAATATATCGAGCAAGGGTAAAAAAAGTAATTTTATTATGAAATGGAATTGGGGGAAATTATATAGGAAACTTGTATTTGTTTGGTGATGTTCTTTTTTCTTGGTATTACTATTAAGTATAATTGAATGTTATGAACAAAAGGGATACCAATGTTACGATAATTTCATGAAAAAGTATATATTTTGAATGAATATTTCAACTTTATTTATAAAACTAATAAGCTTATTAAGTATTTTACCTATTCTCTTGATACATTGTTCCTTACATATTGATATGGTACTGATTTTATTAACTATAGTTACGAATATAGCTAAATTATCCAAATTACTTTTCAACAGTTGACGACATAAAAAGAAGGTGTACTACAAGGAATAAGACAAGAATATATTAATAAAACTGTTATCAAAAATAAAACCACATTACCTTTTATAAATTGGACACATGGAGTTGAGTAAATCAGGAAATTAGCAGATTACTAGACGCTTTCTACAGGTTCATTTCAATAAGAGAACTTATGCAAAATACATCATTTAACGACTTAGATAAGTATTCTTAGTATTTATTATTTGCATGAATTTGTCTATTTTTTAATTGATCATTTTCATTGAAGAAATTTCCATAGATAAAGAATTAATGTGTTGATATATGTAAAATATATGAATTTCTAATTTTTTTAAATCCCCACTATAATTATAGTCTTGCAGATATTCTTTTAATATAATTATATTCATATATTCACATAAAAGCAATTAATTATTAAATGATGACATTACATACAATATGTATAGAAGATTAAATTATTCGTAGCAACAAGTATATTAAAGAAACGTATGGGGTTAGTTCTGTGAACAGAGAAATAAATTGATTCATTTTCGGCCCTTTGTGCTTTACTAAATTTGACTTGAAATTTAGGTATAATGAAGACGAATAATAGAGTATTCTAGGTTTAAATGGGTCAGTCAAAATGTTTGGAATTTTTCAAATTATAGGCATATTTCAGTTTACGGATGACAGGGAAGTGAAAGTAGACACAGGGGAAGTGACTATAAAATGTTTTTTTTTGATTTTCCTATAAACATTTCATTAACTATTATTATATTTATGTAACAATTCCATCGGATTTAAAAAACAAAATTAAATTGTATAAAAATGCCTAACAGCGAAACGATAACATAGACAAGGACATTAGGTTACTATAGAAAAAATACTCGAGTAAATGTTAAGTTTCCTTTATTAAATAAAATCAAGTCAACGTAAAGTTAAAAATACACTTTTACTTTTAAAACAGAACATTAGAACTTTTTAAAAAAAAATAATAGCAAAATTTTTTTGAAAATCTGACTACTTTCAAATGCTACCGCTATATACCCTGTCCAGTTTAAAATGCAGTACATGGGGATATTGGAAACCGTTGGAGATACAACGTCGGTTAAATGGGAGAAAAGTTGCGTATTCATTTGTCCATGAATAATGCGACATCAGATTTTGAAATTTTTGATTCATTGGGCAGATACAGGGTGAAAAAGAAAAAAATGCATTTTTGAAAATTTTCCATATTTTGTTTCCTAGAAGAGATAAATTTACAAAAGTTGTAAGCTAGGGATAACAAGTCATGAGGATTTTAAAAATGATTTAAAAAAAATGTAGGTCTACTAGATTTTGCGTGACAATAATCAACTTTTGTTTTTCTTATGGCAGCCATATTGGATTTTGACATTTTTAATATCTTCAAAAAAAATGCTATTCAATGATGTATAACATGTTTATGTTCAAGATAGAAAAAACATTAAAAATAGAGAAAGTAAGATTTTAACATAGTAGGCCGTGATAATAAATGTGACATTTGTATTAAAAAGCTGTAAAAGCTGTGAAGTTTATTCTGAACTGTCTGTAATCTTATTGTTAATCTCATTGTATTGTTATAAGTATCTGTACTGTGCAAACCTAAGATGGATCGTTTTACAAATAGTGACAAATATCAAATGCTGGAGTGTTTTATTTTGTGTGGAAGAAATGATGAATTGGCTGCAGAAATGTATTTCGATAGATACCCTGAAAGGCGGCAGCCAGAAAAAAGCATTTTTCGCCGATTGCGTGATAATTTGATAATGCATGGAAGTTTTGTCAAACCCCAAAAAAGGCAAAACAATGAAAATAATGAAAATATTGTTCTTCAAGCAGTAGTTGAAAATCCCCGTACGTCTTTACGGGTAATTGAAAATACACTTGGCGTCGCTAGATCAACAGCTGGTACCATTTTAAAGCGTGCCAAATTCAAACCTTATCGTGAAAGAGCCAGTCAAGGGCTTCAAAATGGTGACGAAATACGGAGAGCACAATTCTGTCATTGGTTCATCGAAAAACATAATAAAAACCCAAACTTTTTGCGAAAATTTTATGGTCTGATGAGAGTCGATTTACTAACTCTGGAATGTTTAATCGTGAAAATACTATCTTTTGATCCGATGAAAATCAACACCTAGTTCGTGGCATTAGACAGCAAGTCAGATGGGGATTTAATGTCTGGATCGGCGTTATATATACCCATGTTATCGGTCCATTCTTTTTCAATGAGAATTTAAATTCTGAAAGGTATTTAAAACTTTTGCGCACACATGTTGCTGAACGAATTGAAGAACTTCCACTTGCCACGTTGCAAAATATGTATTTTCAGCAAGACGGAGCGCTTCCACACAATTCCTTGTTGGTTACAAATTATTTAAATAATCAGTATTACAATAACTGGATTGGTAACCGAGGACCAATAGGGTGGCCTGCTAGGTCCCCGGACCTCACACCTCTTGATTTTTTTGTATGGGGCTATCTGAAAAACAAGGTGTATTCGAGATCTTATGAAAATGTCGAAGAATTAAGTCAAGCAGTTGAAGAAGCAGTGAATGGAATGACACCGAACATGGTTAGACAATCTTGTGAGGCAGTACTAACACGATGTAGATTGTGCATACGAATGAACGGTGGCTTATTTGAACAGTTGTTACATTAATGATTCAGCTACCTAACTACCTTTATTTAATGAATACTAATAAATAAAATGTTAAAGATATTTTAACAGTACTTGGAGACTTGTTATTTTTTGTTCTTTTTATCAGTATACACTTAAGATCCACAGTTCCATGGCCTACTATGTTAAAATCTTACTTTCTCTATTTTTCATGTTTTTACTATCTTGAACATAAACATGTTATACACCATTGACTAGCATTTTTTTTGAAGATATTAAAAATGTCAAAATCCAATATGACTGCCATAAGAAAAACAAAAGTTGATTATTGTCACGCAAAATCTAGTAGACCTAGATTTTTTTTAATCATTTTTAAAATCCTCATGACTTGTTATCCCTAGCTTACAACTTTTGTAAATTTATCTCTTCTAGGAAACAAAATATGGAAGATTTTCGAAAATGCACTTTTTTCTTTTTCACCCTGAATCTGCCCGATGAAACAAAAATTTCAAAATCTGATGTCGGATTATTCATGGACAAATGAATACGCAACTTTTCTCCCATTTAACCGACGTTGTATATCCAACGGTTTCCAATATCCCCATGTACTGCATTTTAAACTGAACACCCGGTATAAGTATAGATATCACGGAGATAAGCAACCGAATAATCATTGTACGTTTTACCCACATTAGACAATAAATATAATTTATAAATCAAACCTAAATTTTACTCTTATAAAATTTAAATCATTTGGTTACTATTTAACCCGTAACTTAAAGAGATCAGATGGGGTACCTGTAATAGATTTTCATAAATAGTAATCAAACTTAAACCTTCTTGTCTTCTATATAGAGAGCTCCATAAATAATATTGTGGTAGTTCACTAACTTAGATGAGTAAGGATATGATGGAAGTACTAATGTTAATAAAATATACTGTATATGTTCTTGTAGTGAGTATTAAAAAAAAATAAAAGATGGTAATATTTTATGGACCAAACTATAATTAAATAAATAGATGTGAGAATATTTAAATTATACTTAAAATAATTGTGAGAATATTAATTGGGTATTTCCCTATAGTTTTTGTGAACCGTGTAAAGTTGGTTACATATCGGGTTATGTTGAAGTTCGCCTTGCATCGAGTGGTTGGTTGCCTATCAGGTTTCTTTGTTGTAGTAATATTTCCCATTTCTGAAAGTAGAATTGTAAATGTTACTTGTTGTATTTTTATATGTAATATTATTTGTTAAAGCTTGTTTAATTAACACTTTTGAAAAAATAGAGAATATTAGTATGGATTTTGAATCATAAAGGTTGGAAAATGATGTATAGTTACGCGCTAAAATTCAAATGTAAGAAGTGTCAGATTTTGACATTTAAAATAATATAGTTAAAGTATTGAGTATTTGGTTTGCCGAAGGGTATAAAAGGTTGTGAAAATTAAAGTAAAGAATTAAATTGATAAATTTTTGGAATTACAAAAAGGTATTATAAATATTCAATTACAAATAAAACATATTTTGGATTATTATAATGTGTGGAACAATATGATTGGATATTATAGAAACTAAGGATTTATTGCCAGGGATATGGGGAATAAATAGAGAGGGATTCGAAAATAATTGAAGAAAAGCGGTAGATGTGTTTTCGGAAAACGAAATTTTCCTTCCAAAAAACACATAATTAAGAGATTCATCATTATACAAAAGTGTAAAAGAAGTGGTTAGGAGATAGTAGAAAAGAAAGCAGATATTTTTTTTAGGTGGTTGCAACATTTTCCAGAATAGTACCATTTTTTGTATCATGCAAATATAATTAAAAATAAATTAGAAGAAAGAATTTCGGTAACGAATAAAGAAATAATTGAAGAATATTCATACTTGAGAAGAAAGCGAAGAAATATATAATTACAATTTAAAAATAAACTTACTGCATTGGTAAATATTATTCCATATTTGGCGAGAGATTTATTGCATTGGAGAGTTGGTGAAATTCCAGAAGTTATACAAATAGTTTAGTCCAGGACTTGAAAGATACGAGATATTCAACATAGCAGCTAACACAGGTATTCCAGTCCAGTAGAGGAAAGGCAGGTTTCAAAGGTCTTCACGAAAGCGTTCGACGGTTCGAGATTCTAGTTGATTGCAGAGGTTGAAGGTATTACAGGATAGCAGTCATTACAGTCCACATTCCGAGCATTCCAGACAATTAGGAAAAGGAAAGGATCTCCCTCATTGATTCCAGGAAATGTCTTCGACAAGCTAAAAAGAAAATCGTTTGGTGTATAAATAAGAATACCAGTTCAGTAGTAATAACAGGTCGTATAATTCTTTGAAATAATTTGAATTTATCAGTTTCGAATTGAAAAGTATATCAAAATTTAGAGATCTATTATTTATACGTACATTATAACTGTGTTGATAATCAAGAAAAGATATTTTGTAAGTTCTGTGCACAACATTAATTTGTATCATCATTTGTATAATTTTTAGAAGTCAAAAAAAACTGATCGGCAAACTAAAACTGATTAATTTGTGTGGGTATTTGATTTACATACAAAAACTATACAGTATTTTTAAAATAATATAATTAATATACTTACTTGTATATTTTTCGATCCACGAAAGGTGTATTTTCATGCACATATAAATTTACAAAAGAATGTTTACGTAAACAAGCTTGGTACTTCCATGAATGTCTTATTTGGTTGTGTGTGTTGAGAACTACCATATAATTTATAATTTGCCTGATTTATTAAACAAATTAGTTTGATACATTTGTTTTTATTTGGTATATAAAGAAGGTTTTTGAATTAAATTGATGAAACAGATATGACGCTTAGAACCGTAACCTATAAATAGAAAAAACAACTGTCAGTGATTATATTATTATTTGAATAGTATGTTAATATATACCTTGAGATTGAGTTCACAGTAAGTATTGTTATTTGAAGATAAAGTTGAAATACACATCATAATTCACTAAAGAATAACTGTTTTGTAAACTTTGATTTATAAAGTTAAGAAATATAAAACGTAAATATCCTATGATATAGGCAGATATTGAAAAAGTTACATATAGGCAACTGTTTGGGCTTTGATGATTCAAGGGAAGTTAGCAACATATAAAATAATTAGTTTAAATATTTTATATAAGAACTGAGTTAGTGAGGGCATAAATAAAAAAATTACCTGAGAGAATTTGAAAATAGATTTAAAAAGTACATAAAGATTTCAATTTTATATATAGACGAGAATAAGTACAGGTTTCAAACACATAGTAAGAATAAATATTATTAAATTTATCTGAGTGTAATCGTACCTTTATTAATTAAAGGTATTGTTACATTTTATGGCGTGCCCAACGTGGAGCGATTAAAATAAGACTCGCAAAAACATATTTCAAATATTTTATTAATTATAATAATAGCGATAACATTAGTATACATTTTACAAAGGTAATAAAATCAGTTTAAAGTATATCAAGGTATAAGGAAGTGTGTACTACAATTATTGAAAATGAATACCAGATCTAAGAGTAATTTCGGATTAAATAGATCTGAATCGTCTAGCGATAGTGAAGAGGAGGTTGGTCAGGATGTGAATGTACCAGAGGGAGGAGAAATTATATTACAAGTTCAGGAAGGTATTCAACAGACAGGAGAAACACAGGATAGAGGTGATAAGGTGGAAATATTAGGAGAGACTTCTAAAACAGAAATGTCGAATACAACAGCAGATATGGAATTAATTCTACAAATGTTTAAACAAATTAGTGAAGAGAATAATAAGAAGTTAATGGATAAACTTGACAAGGATAGTGAAAAGAATAATAAGAAGTTAATGGATAAACTTGACAAGGCTAGTGAAGAGAATAAGAAAAATAGAGAGGAGGATAAAAAAGAATTAGGAGAAAAATTGGATAAGTTGGAAAAGGCGAGCATTGATACTAGAGAAGAAAATAGAAGAAATCTGGAAGAATTAAAGAAATCTTTACTGAGAGATACAGAAGAAAAGGTTAAAGAAATTACTATTGAAATGGATAGCAGGGAAGTGAAAATGCGGAAAGAAGTAGACGAAAAGTTACAAATTAAGGATACGGAAGTTAAAAATATTATTAGAAATAAAGTACAAGAGGTTGAAGGTAAAATTAAGGTAATACAAGAACATGTAAAACAAATAGATAAGAATAGTAGCGAGAAATATAAGGAGTTAGCGAAACGCATACGGGATGAAGTTGATCAGGTAAATAAAGAAGTCTCCGACAAAACAGAAAAATTAGAAGAGAATTTTTGTAAGAAAATAGAAAATACAGAAGATAGATGTTTAAAAGAAATAAAATTATCGACTGATACTACTATTGCGCAGAAGTTGAGTATGGAAGTTATTCTGAAAGAATGTGAAGAACAGAAGACGAAAATACAAGATCTTTTATTAAAGACTCAGAATATTAACATCCCTCATGTAACATGTCCTCCGGTTTACAATGTTTTAAATAATGGTATCAGAATTGAGAATATAACTCATTTTAGTGGGGATAAAATGTCCACTCATCCAATGGCCTATTTGACAAATATTCTAAGATATATAGAAGAGATACAGGATTTTAGGAGCCAAATGAATATTATTAGAGCGACTTTAAACAGTGGTGCAGCGGATTGGTTTCAACGGGTTGAAGACAATTGCGATGATTTAAGTAAGTTTGTGGAATTATTTAAAAATAATTTCTGGAGTGAGACGCAACAAAGCAGAGCACATCAGAGGTTGTTAACAGGAAGATATCAACCAGGTAAATCTTCGAGGGAGGCTTACGCACAAAGAATGTTTAACTATTGTCGATACATATCTCATTTGGACGAAAAAACTATATCTCAACATTTATTACAACACTTTATTCCTGTTGACACACATGCAATTATTTGTCAGAATGTCACGGATATGAATGAGTTGATTAATATTCTTAGACGTTTAGATGATTATACAGACGGTGTGAAATATAGGGAATCTCGTCAATTAAATGGAAGAAATGATATTCAGAATAATCAGCAACGTATGTCAAATAATAGTGGTGTGAATAATCATTATGTTCGTAATAATACCCCTTTTCAACAGAATACTTATCCAAGGAATAATCAACCTAGTAGTAGTCAGAATAATTATTTTGGAGCAAGACAACCTTACAAATTTAATAGTCATCAGAGTAATAATTATAATAGAAGTTATAATACACAAGGGAATGGTATCTCAAATTGGAACAATAATCGAAGTATATCAAATGGAGGGAATGGAAGACCGAGTACAAATAGGAATAATCCTTTTATTAATCAATCTGCAAGACAAGTTCCTCATAACAATGACTATCAAGAACAAAATAAAAGGTATTATGGAAATAATAATTCTAGACAGGTGAATAATATACAAATGCAAGATTGGAGAAAATCAGATAGGAGATTTACTGGTAGTCAGGTTCATAATCAAGATAGAAATGAAATTGGAGTTGGTTTGGAAGAAAAAAAAACGCCAATTTTGGAAATGAAATTGGATCCATATCAGAATGCTATCCCGGGAACATCTCATTAATAAATAATTTTGTTAATAGTAGTGTTAGTTGTAATATAATTAGTAGTAGTAAAATAACAGGAATGGGGAATGTTCAGAATGGTTTAGATATGGGAAATATAATTAATAATTTTGAAAGTTTACCTTTTTGCATAATTAGTATTAGAGATGTTAAATTTAAAACTTTGTTAGATTCTGGTGCTGAAATATCACTCATAAAAGAAGAAATGATAATGAATATACCTGAATATTCTAAATATATTATTAAAGTCAAAAATACTAATGTTATGTCTGCGAATAGGGGAAAAATGGGTTGTATTAATAAGCGGTTATGTATAGATGTAGTGATTAATGGACACAAATTTATTATGCAATTTTATCTGTTAGGGAATTTGTTTTATGATTGCATATTAGGGATAGATAATATGAGAGCGCTGGGAATGAATTTAGATTTTGAAGAAAACAAGATTAAAATTGAAGGAAAGGAAATTTTATTAGATAAGGTTGTGGATTTAAAAGAAATAAACGCTTATATTGAATACAAGGAGGATATACAGTACGAGGTAAATAATGTCATTATAGCTGATCGTGCAGAGAATGATGATGCTCAAGAACATTTGGAAGGAGCAATGTTTGAATTACCTAGATCGGAAATAAATGACGAATATGGAAATGCTGTAATAATAGAAGATAAACAAGAAGTTAAAGTAATAAGAAATGTAGCTGACATTCAAACTTTTATTTTACAACAAAAATTACCAGAACCTTGGATTGAAGAAAGTCTAATAGAAATTTTAGCTAAGAATATAAAATTAATTAATGATGAAGTTGTTTTTGCTAAAGATTATGAGCATCGATTATTGATAAATGATGATTCGCCGTTATCGTGTAAAAATTATCCTATTCCGTATTTTTTCCAAGATCGTGTCAATGAGGAACTTAGAAAATTAGAAGAAGCTGATATTATCGAGAGATCGAACACCTATTTTATTAGTCCTGTTGTGTTGGTTAAGAAGAAGGACAATTCTATTCGCCTTTGCATTGACGCTCGTTTAATTAATTTAAGGATCATGCCTGAGCATGAAATACCACAAAATATTGATGTTTTACTTACAAAATGCGGTAATAAAAAATGGTATAGCAAATTAGACCTTAAGAATGCATTTTGGTTAATAAGATTGGACGAGAATTCTAGGAAGTACTGTGGATTTAACGTAAATGGAATTACTTACCATTTTAAAGTATGCCCTTTCGGCATAAAAAGTAGTCCTGCCGGATTGATTAGATTTCTACATAAAATACTAGACCAATATGAGAAATTCGCCCTTCATTATTTAGATGATATCATAATATTTTCGGATGACATAGAATCTCATATAAATCATATAGAGATTATTATTAATACATTACAAGTTAATGGTATGAAATTAAATTTATCTAAGTGTCAGTTTTGCCAAAAAGAAGTCAATTACTTGGGTTACGTTATTAACCAACAAAATATCTTATTAGATCCTCAAAGATTAGAAGAGATACAAAATTATCCAAGACCTAATAAACTCAAAATGTTGAGAGGATTTCTTGGGTTGTTGAATTACTATAGGAAATTTGTATCTAATTATAGCCAAAAGACAAGTACGTTGTTAAATCTACTAAAGAAAGGAATGAAGTGGAAGTGGACTGAAGAATGTGAGGATTGTTTCGTACAGTTAAAATCAAATTTTGTAGAAAATCTTAAGTTGTATCATCCGGATTTTAATTTAGATTTCATCGTACGAACAGATGCATCAAGTGTAGCCGTAGCAGCCGAATTAGTACAGATCAAAGATGGTATCGAGGTTCCAATATATTTCGCGTCAAGAACTTTAAAACCGTGCGAAAGGAAATTTGGGATATCAGAACTCGAGATGCTTGCTGTCATTTATGCTTTAACTAAGTTACGCTATTACCTCATAGGGAAGAAATTCAGATTGGAGACAGATCACAAGGCGTTGCTGAATATTATGACTACGAAATTAAATAATAACAGGATTTACCGTTGGACGTTATTAATACAGCAGTATGATATGGAAATTATATATAGACCAGGTAAAGAAATGATTGCAGCTGACGTACTGAGTAGAAAACATGGTGAAACAAAAACAACAAATGTACATATAAACTTAGTAAGATTGGGATCAGAAGGTATTTTTTCAGTACAAAGAATCAGAGAAGCTCAAGATACACCTGAGTTGGAGATAATTAAAAATAGATTACGGACAATAGGTACATATAAAGGAATGAGAATGAATGAAGGGATAATTTTGAAGAAGATAGGCGATCTGGAGGTATATGTTACGAATGAAGAACACACGATTAATATTATACGACATTTACATGTAATGTATACACATATAGGAGCTAGGAAATGTTGGTTAATGTTCCGAGAAGCTTATTATTGCCGGAATGACGAGAAGATAATTAAAAGAGAAATTAAACGGTGTAAAATTTGTATTTTAGCAAAAGAAAAGAATTATACAAATCAGAATATAAGTTTAAGTATTGTTGCTGATGATAGATTACAATTAGTAGCAATTGATTTTATTTCAAATCTGATTCCGAGCACGAGAAGATATCGAAATATTTTAGTGTTATGTGATATATTTTCGAAACATGTGCGATTAATACCAACACAGAAATGTGATACAGATACTGTATTACAGGCGTTACAAGAATATATAACTGAGTATGGGACTCCAAGAACAATATTATCTGATCATGCAACATATTTTATGAATCAGAGATATCATGAATTTTTAGATGAAAGAAATATTAAATCTCATCACATATCGATTCGTCATCCACAAGCTAATCCATCGGAAAGGTATATAAAAGAAGTTCTTAAATATTTACGGATATTACTCGAAGATCGACATCATAAATGGGCCAGATGTTTAAAACAAATTGAATTTGTAATGAATAACACACCAAGTACCGTACATGAAGCTTGTCCAATAACTATTTTCACAGGACAACCTCCACAAAGGCCTTGGCAAGATGATGAAATTGCAGAAATAGGAGGCAGATATGAACAAATTAAACAAAAATTAATGAGACGAAAAATTAAATGGGAGCAGAAGAAAAAAGAAAAACAACGTAAATATAAGGTGTATAATGAGAACGATAAAGTTATTGTACGCGCGTTACGAGTAACGGATAGAAGGAACAAAATTATAGCAAAACTCATAAGGCCATATTCGGGACCGTATTTAATACATCGGAAAATAGGATTAAACAATTATGAATTAATTGATGAAGAAACGGGATATCTTAAAGGAACTTATTATATTTCAATGTTACATGATTATATTGATGAAGTATAATTGTTAAAAAATTTAAGGGCATGGCGGTACTGAAGGGCCAGTTACCGTTGGTAAATAGCGCTACCACCCACCAGAGCTACACTGTATATAATAAAGCCCAAAATTTAGGGGCATGGCGGTTGAATTTCATAGGGCGACAACCGTTGGTAAATAGCGCTACCACCCACCAGAGCTACATCAAAGTTAATAGAACCAAAATTTAGGGGCATGGTTAATGTATTTTGTTTCTATAAAAGTATGTCATAAAAAAAAACGGGATATAAGTATGTGCATTTAATTTTTTTTTTTTTTTATAATTGAGTTAATCATGTAAGAAATTTTAGCTAAAATGATCTAACAAAGGTTTATGTATTTTATTTCCTTGCTCTAAATTAATTGAATCAGGATAGAATTATTTAGACGAAGAAGAGTTGTAAAGATTCGTTAGTATGAAGAAATTAGTAATATTTAATTTATTTTCCTCATTCCTTACATTATAAAATTTGTAAATATAAGTGTTAGAGGAGTATATAAGTAACTTTACAGTAAGTAAAGAAACATACGAGTATAAAAATGTGAAGAAATGTATAAAGTAGATATATGAAAGATGAGTAAGAAGGAACCTTATTAAAAAAAAAAAAAATTTTTTAAAGGATATTTATCGGAGTAATAAAAGCATTTAATGGTCAAGAAATATTAAAGTCATTAAGAGTTATAAAAAAAAAAAATGTGATATACAAATAGAAGAAGCCTATAAAATAAAATATGTATAGAAAAGATAATAATGAATGCTTGCTATGTATAATAAATAATAAAAGGGAAACATAAAAATATATGGAATAATTTATAGAGATTATGTATGAAAGGGTAAATAAAACCCAAAATGATAATAAATATATAGAATAATAATGTATAAAAGAAATATGTAGGTCACGTACGCCTTAAAAAACGAAAATATAATTTGTGTACTTTCCAAAAGTGAAAGTTTGAAAAGGTAGACGAAAATGTCTATTATAGGTATAGGGTTTTTGTTCAGCTAGGAACAGTTATATAAAATAAAATAATAAAGAATAAGTGAGCATATGTAAAGCATATTTTGTAGAGGCTATTAAATATCTGAAGAAGTAACAGATACAACTTAAAAGTAATCACCAGTAAATGTTAAAAGTAGTTTCGATTATAATATTGATAAGAATTTTTAGAGGGTTTAAAATCATGAATAGGATAATACAAAGAAGGTATAAGATTGGATAAGAAAAGGAATAAAGTTACTTATATAGAAAGCATAGAAATGTTAAAAGATACATTTTATGACATTATTGATGAAGACAAATGGATAAAGATGTAAATTTTGAATATGTTGGTATAAATTAGTATATTTATGAGAATAAGATTAGTTAAAATGGTTTGTTGTAAATAATTGAGAGTTAAAAATGAAAATAGATACAGTGAGGTAAATAATTATCTTATATACCAAATATTAAGAAATGTACATGGATTTATATGAGAATGTATAGTTATGCTACAGAAGTAGTACAAATTGAAGTACATCATTTTAGTATAGATTGTTGAATAAATATAAATTTATATATTCTATAGAAATTTAGATTTATTAAAAAAGGGGCATATGTGGTAGTTCACTAACTTAGATGAGTAAGGATATGATGGAAGTACTAATGTTAATAAAATATACTGTATATGTTCTTGTAGTGAGTATTAAAAAAAAATAAAAGATGGTAATATTTTATGGACCAAACTATAATTAAATAAATAGATGTGAGAATATTTAAATTATACTTAAAATAATTGTGAGAATATTAATTGGGTATTTCCCTATAGTTTTTGTGAACCGTGTAAAGTTGGTTACATATCGGGTTATGTTGAAGTTCGCCTTGCATCGAGTGGTTGGTTGCCTATCAGGTTTCTTTGTTGTAGTAATATTTCCCATTTCTGAAAGTAGAATTGTAAATGTTACTTGTTGTATTTTTATATGTAATATTATTTGTTAAAGCTTGTTTAATTAACACTTTTGAAAAAATAGAGAATATTAGTATGGATTTTGAATCATAAAGGTTGGAAAATGATGTATAGTTACGCGCTAAAATTCAAATGTAAGAAGTGTCAGATTTTGACATTTAAAATAATATAGTTAAAGTATTGAGTATTTGGTTTGCCGAAGGGTATAAAAGGTTGTGAAAATTAAAGTAAAGAATTAAATTGATAAATTTTTGGAATTACAAAAAGGTATTATAAATATTCAATTACAAATAAAACATATTTTGGATTATTATAATGTGTGGAACAATATGATTGGATATTATAGAAACTAAGGATTTATTGCCAGGGATATGGGGAATAAATAGAGAGGGATTCGAAAATAATTGAAGAAAAGCGGTAGATGTGTTTTCGGAAAACGAAATTTTCCTTCCAAAAAACACATAATTAAGAGATTCATCATTATACAAAAGTGTAAAAGAAGTGGTTAGGAGATAGTAGAAAAGAAAGCAGATATTTTTTTTAGGTGGTTGCAACATTTTCCAGAATAGTACCATTTTTTGTATCATGCAAATATAATTAAAAATAAATTAGAAGAAAGAATTTCGGTAACGAATAAAGAAATAATTGAAGAATATTCATACTTGAGAAGAAAGCGAAGAAATATATAATTACAATTTAAAAATAAACTTACTGCATTGGTAAATATTATTCCATATTTGGCGAGAGATTTATTGCATTGGAGAGTTGGTGAAATTCCAGAAGTTATACAAATAGTTTAGTCCAGGACTTGAAAGATACGAGATATTCAACATAGCAGCTAACACAGGTATTCCAGTCCAGTAGAGGAAAGGCAGGTTTCAAAGGTCTTCACGAAAGCGTTCGACGGTTCGAGATTCTAGTTGATTGCAGAGGTTGAAGGTATTACAGGATAGCAGTCATTACAGTCCACATTCCGAGCATTCCAGACAATTAGGAAAAGGAAAGGATCTCCCTCATTGATTCCAGGAAATGTCTTCGACAAGCTAAAAAGAAAATCGTTTGGTGTATAAATAAGAATACCAGTTCAGTAGTAATAACAGGTCGTATAATTCTTTGAAATAATTTGAATTTATCAGTTTCGAATTGAAAAGTATATCAAAATTTAGAGATCTATTATTTATACGTACATTATAACTGTGTTGATAATCAAGAAAAGATATTTTGTAAGTTCTGTGCACAACATTAATTTGTATCATCATTTGTATAATTTTTAGAAGTCAAAAAAAACTGATCGGCAAACTAAAACTGATTAATTTGTGTGGGTATTTGATTTACATACAAAAACTATACAGTATTTTTAAAATAATATAATTAATATACTTACTTGTATATTTTTCGATCCACGAAAGGTGTATTTTCATGCACATATAAATTTACAAAAGAATGTTTACGTAAACAAGCTTGGTACTTCCATGAATGTCTTATTTGGTTGTGTGTGTTGAGAACTACCATATAATTTATAATTTGCCTGATTTATTAAACAAATTAGTTTGATACATTTGTTTTTATTTGGTATATAAAGAAGGTTTTTGAATTAAATTGATGAAACAGATATGACGCTTAGAACCGTAACCTATAAATAGAAAAAACAACTGTCAGTGATTATATTATTATTTGAATAGTATGTTAATATATACCTTGAGATTGAGTTCACAGTAAGTATTGTTATTTGAAGATAAAGTTGAAATACACATCATAATTCACTAAAGAATAACTGTTTTGTAAACTTTGATTTATAAAGTTAAGAAATATAAAACGTAAATATCCTATGATATAGGCAGATATTGAAAAAGTTACATATAGGCAACTGTTTGGGCTTTGATGATTCAAGGGAAGTTAGCAACATATAAAATAATTAGTTTAAATATTTTATATAAGAACTGAGTTAGTGAGGGCATAAATAAAAAAATTACCTGAGAGAATTTGAAAATAGATTTAAAAAGTACATAAAGATTTCAATTTTATATATAGACGAGAATAAGTACAGGTTTCAAACACATAGTAAGAATAAATATTATTAAATTTATCTGAGTGTAATCGTACCTTTATTAATTAAAGGTATTGTTACAATATATAAAACATTACTGTGAATTCTCTAAAAGTTACGAAAGAACTGAAACATTTGCTTTTTATCACTTTCCTGAAGGCTTTTCAATTCCCTGTCTATGTAGATCCGGGGAAGTGATATTTTAAATGATTTATAGGAGGTCATTAAGTGGAATTAAAATTTGCATTCTTGAATGTCTCCCCACAACGGAGTGATAATTTTGACTATTTTCGGGTATTTTTATCATTAAAATATTTACTTACACTTTTATTACAAATAAACAATAAGGACTTAAATTCAGAAATTATGAATTTACAACCTTAGCCCACTTAATTATGCTGTACCAAAGATAACTAGCAAGTATGAAGCCCTTGTTTGCAGCTGAGGTGCATATACGAGTTTCCAATTACGTTTTTAATTTGTACTTCTGTATTCGTCTTTCCGTGCTTTATCACTAGTGGGTCATTTAACACTTAAGTCGGCCATGTGGCAATGTTGGTTGTTATCCCCGATAAACTGGCAAAAGCTACAAATGGCAGCCTGCTTTTCTATTTCCTATTACTTTTCAATGAAGCTTGTCTGTTAAGACTATCATTTTAGAATAACTTTCACAATAAATTTTGACATAGACAAGTATAGTAAACTAAAAGAAAGATAGAAATATAACAGCGTGCCATTTGCAGCTTCTTTCACAATATCCTCAACTTATTAGGAATAACAACAAACTTCGCCACATGGTAGATACAATATATGGACCTATACATTAAACATTAAATAATTCACGAGTAACATGAAAGAAATCGGGAAAATGTGTAATTAAAGGTAAATTATTGGAAATTCCTAGTGTAGTACTACAACTGCAGGCAAGTGTTTCTGTCTCATTAGGTGTCTTTAGTACAGTATAGCATCAAAATTGTGTTGATTAAATAATTAAATATGTGTAGTATAGTAGTTACCTTTAGAATCCGAATCTCGAAAAACCCTATCCATGTCCAAAGTGTTCACCAACAGTAGTTAGAATATTTTCGGTATTGTATAAATGCCATATTTAGATAGAATTTATTTAAAGGTTGTGATTCTTTAATTTTTTGAATACAAATTGTAAGAGGAGTAAGTAACGTTTAACAATTGATATTTAGTTTAAAAATGTAACTCTTTGTGCACAAATGGACGAAAAGAATATTTATAAAACAACACAAAATATACACTTTACACTTTGATATTAATTACAAGGGGTACATACGTCACACGAGCGTCTTGTTCATGTCCTATTGTTGACTTGGTATGGCAAAAAATACGAAAATGTGACCTTCTAAACACACATGCACCATTTTTCTATGCAGGCTGGACATATCAAATGGCAACAACGATGGTACATACATTTATGCCTACGATCATAGTTCAGAACTATTGACCGGTTAAATTCTTAATATTTAGTTCACCAATAAAAAGTGATACCATATGTCTTATCACCTTTTGAGAAAAAAATACATAGGCATGCGTGTAAACACAAACGATAACATCCGATGAATGAATGTTGTTGGTTATAGAGGCGTTTATGAAAGTACATTCGAATATTTCTGATTACAACTTGATCCCGTAACATTACATTATGTGATAATGATACAAGATACAAATGTCGAAATTGAAGCAGTAGTGTTCGTGTTCTTGTTGTGTGGCGTCGGTGTGTGTTTTTTCTTTTCGTATTCGTTGTCTTTTATGTTTGTGTTTTGTGACGTCCGTCTGTTTGTGTTCTGTTTGTCATTGTCACGTAATCGAAAAAGAATCTAGTCACATCATTTGTTCCCAAGTAAAGGACGTTAATTAATATAAGACAACAAACGGTAAGGATATTATATTAAACATCTTAATTTAAGTTTCCCTAATATCATTCTTTATTAAGTTGTTTACATGAATCGTGTAAAATCATAGTACAAAACATAATTCCGTGTACAAAATTATTCACATCATTAGTTCTTATCGTTTTTAATTCCAAACATATATGTTGAATTGTAAACACATTTGTATGCTACACTTGTTGAAATACCTCTCTGACTTATTTAATATATGTTGTTAATGCAACACGTTAAATTTGGTAGTTTTAGTACAACAATCTGTTACATAACTGAAATGTTTTCTCTTAAAATCCGCCGATGGACAGGCTGACCTCCTAGTAAGATGGCCAGGTATTGAAAGCGCATATTAATGTCTCCTATTGGGAAAGTTGATTTATATCAAGTTTTTTGGGAAATTAATTAAAAGTAATTAACATCTAATAGAAAAATTAGTTAAAACAACCTCTCTTGAGCTTGTTGCGCCACAGAGAAAATTTGAGTTTAAAAAATAGTCAGAATTAAGATTATCGGATATTTGATACTATCAAAACGATAATTTATTATTACAACAGTCTCATCATAGTTTATTCATTGTAATTAACATTACATGAAAGTCAATAAATTGATCAAATTAATTAAAAATGCACATTACCTGTATAGGACAATAAGAGAACAAAACAATAATGTGTATATATAATGTACATTTCTAAGGATTTAAAAGTCACACTTTAAGAACAAAATGGTTCCATTGAATAAAAACTGTGATGGCTTAAAATATTCTCCACTTCTTTTATGAAAAACTTGTCACTTTCTTCAAGATGGTTCTTGATTTTATTATACAGTTTGGGTCCCCAATGGTCTACATAGCGTTGTATTGTTTGCAGGCGGTGATATGGTCGTAGATTCTTGTTGCTGCGGTTGATGTACTCCAAAACAAAACTCCGTAGCTTATTCTACTGTGAAAGTTCCCAAAATAGGCAAATTTTGAAGCGCAATGTGTAGCAATAGTCTTCAGTCTTCTTATGGTATATATAGCTATCGTTAGCGAGTTAGCTAATTCTGATATGTGCATGTCCCAGGTGAGTTTATTGTCAATCGTGAGCCCCAGATATCGAATGGCATGGGATGGATTGTTCATTTGTTGCAGAAAAACAGAGACGCTGAGTTTTCTCTTCATGTACCTAATTTTAGTTCATTTTGTTGGAACCATTTTGTTATTTCCTCCATTACCCGTTTGCTGTCAATTTCGTCAATCGGCTTTCTAGTTACTATGTAAGATATTAGCATAGAGACAACTTTGTTTAGGTGTTATATTTTTTGGGAGATCAAAAACATACATCACAAATAAAATTAGTACCAATATCGATCTTTGTGGTACCCCATATGAATTGCTTTGGTATTGGATATTTTTCCATTTAAGTCCACCTTCTAGCATCTTTACCTGAAATAAGATGCAAGTAGGTCATGTGCTGTACCTCTAATACCATAATGGTATAGTTTCTGTAGTACAATTTGGTGATTTACTATATCGAAAACCTTACTGAGGTCACAACATGTCAGTTCACATCGTTCTTTATTATCGTAGACGTCAATTATAGTCTCCATCACCTCCAGAATTCCAATCAATGTGGATTTGTTTTTCCTGCTGTATTGTAAGTATTCTAGTAGACGATCTACTATCAACTGTTCAAACATTTTGGAAATTGCAGGCAGTATAGTGATGGGCCTGTAATTACTGCAATCATTCGGATCCCCCTTTTTATGAACTACAACAACTCTTCCTATTTTCAATAGCAATAATATCTTTGTTTGAATTATGCCGTGGAACATATACAAAATAATGTCATTAAACTTAGGTGAGAAATCAGGTTAAACATTAGTTTAAAGCCATTAAACATATTTATAGATTTAGTACTACAGATTGAACAACTTATTTTGCAATTTACATGAGATTTTTTGGGACATCCAGAAGACCTTTTTCCTTCACGTGATTTTAGCATTGAGAATATATATGTTTCCCACATTTCAATTGTTTCAAAAATAAAAATTTATTAAACATCTTGTCTACATATTGAATTTCTAATGCAATTATTGTCAGTATAGATTCTGTTATTTTCTATTACTATCTGGCTATATCTGACTATATTTTTAACTATTTCTATTATAAAAACTATTAAGCTGTCAATATGTCACTCTATATTTTTTGACAATCAAAACTAAAACTGACATTCGAAAAGGTCTTTCAACAACAATAACAATTAAATAACAACTAAATAAATGTTCCATTCTTGTCCATTCCAAGGTACGTTCATTTATTAACATTTCTCCCCCTTGAAATCACAAAACATTTTCACCTTCAATTAGGCCAATTGGACAAATCTTTGATACTGATCTTCTGTAGGTCCCTGTATTTGTTTTAATGTCTACCACACGCACTTTCTGGTCTTTTCCTGGATAAACAGCAGTTATTCTTCCTAATGGCCAATTGTTTCTTGGTAACTGATTATCCATCAGTACGACTACTTCACCTACTTCTATATTTCTTGTTTCTTGCAACCATTTGGACCTAGCAGTTAGAGTAGGCAAATATTCCCTTACCCATCTGTGCCAAAATCTGTCTACCAACTGTTGGGCAAATCTCCATTGCTTTCTCAAATCAAATTTTTGTTCAAATATTCCTGGTGGTTTAACAATGCTCGATGTTCCGATCAAAAAATGATTTGGAGTTATACTTTCAAAATCATTTTCATTTGACGACACATAAGTCAGAGGTCTGCTGTTAACTATGTTCTCTGCTTCTACTAAAACTGTCTGTAAAACTTCTAATTTTGGAATTCTTTCCCTTAAAATAATCTTTAGTGTTTGTTTTACTGTTCGTACCATCCTCTCCCAAGCACCTCCCATGTGAGGACTTGCTGGAGCTATAAATTTCCAATCGATATTTTGTGCCAAACAATTTTTCTTAATTTCTTCATCATCTACTTCATTTAAAGCTTTACGCAGTTCTCTGTCTGCTGAACAAAGGTTAGTTCCATTGTCACTCCATATACAAACTGGTTGTCCTCTTCTTGCGATAAATCTTCTTATAGCTAAGATAGCCGAACCTGTATTAAGAGATTCCGCAAGTTCTAAGTGGACAGCTCTGACAGATAAACAAGTGAACAGTACACCATATCTTTTTTCATGTCTTCGGCCTATTACAACATCTATTGGCCCAAAATAATCAATTCCCACAAAAAAGAAAGCTCTTGGGGGTTGTTGTAATCTTTCTAATGGAAGCTGACCCATTTCCGGCATTATAGGCTTTGCTTTCTTAATTTTGCAAAAATTACAGCTATTTATTACTGAGGCTATAAGTTTCCTTGCTTGGGTTATCCAATATTCTTGTCTTATTTCATTAAGAACTAATTGTGTCCCTGCATGTCCATTTCTTTCGTGATATTCCCGTACAAGGAGCCGTGTAAAAGGGTGACTGTGACTTAAAATAATGGGTCGTTTTGTCTCCATCTTTAATTCGGGGCAGTTATCTATTCTTCCTTTTAAGCATATTAGATTATCATTTAAACATGGTGAAAGTGGGAAAAGCTTGCTATCTTTATTAACTGATTTTCCTTTTACTAGTGTCCTATATTCTTGACAAAAGGAGTCTTTTTGTGACTGAAGACACCAAAGTTTTTTCGCATTCTGAATTTCTGAACATGTTAAATATTTTTCTTTATCTGAAAAATATGGTTTCTTTTGGACTTGTCTTATGAATCGGAATACATAGGCTGTGGAATTCAATAGTTTTCTTAAAGATGAAAATTTTGATATGTCAGGTAGGTACGAATTTTTAATATTTTCTTCTGCATGACTTAAAAGGAGTATTTGCGATTCTTCAATGTAATTTTTGCTTAGATGATGCTCAATATTTTCTTCTGGCCAAAAACATGGTGACTGATACAAGAACTCAGGACCTTTTAACCATGGGCTTCCACTTCTAAGATCAGCTTCTTTATCGTCTCTTGTCGCTTCGTCAACTATATTTAATTTCGAAGGTACCCATTTCCATTGTGAAACGTCAGTGTTTTCTAAAATTTCTCCTACTCTGTTACTAACAAAAGACGGTAATTTCTTTGAGTCCGTTCGTAACCAATTTAGAACAGTCGTGGAGTCTGACCAAAATACAATTCTATTTATTTTAAGTGTATGTTGGTGTTGGATTGTTTTTGCCAAACGGCTTGCAAGTACTGCTGCTTGTAGCTCTAAACGGGGTATCGTCAGGGTTTTTAGTGGACATACTTGATTGCGAGACATAACTAATGAAATTTCAATTTTTTCTCCTACTTCAAATCTGAAATAAGCGACTGCTGCAAAGGCTTGTTTACTTGCATCACAAAACAAGTGTAGCTGTATATTTTTTACTTGAAAATAATTGGAAACATAGCATCTTTGAACTGTGAAGGATTTTATTTTCTCCAAACCATTAAGCCAAAGTTTCCATTTTTTATTTTGTGCATCTGAAATCTGATCATCCCATTTTATTCCACTTTTCCAAATATCTTGCATTAAGATTTTCGCTTTCACAATATAATTTCCAAGGATTCCTAATGGGTCAAACAAAGACATGATAACGCTTAACATTTCTCTTTTTGTAGGTATTTTTTTTCCATCTAAAATATTTTGATCTACTTTATGTAAGCTAATGCAAAAGCTTAACACATCTTCTTTTGGTAGCCATCTTAGTCCTAATATTCTTTGGGGTGCAGAATCTTCAAATATTTTTTCTGCCGTACGTAATTCTTCGGGTATATTTTGAAAAACTTCCTCCGAGTTAGAAATCCATCCTCTTAGCTCAAAACCGCCCATCTTATGGATAGCTATTACTTCATTTATTAATTTTGATGCTTTTTCTGGAGATTCTGAACTATCAATGTAGTCATCCATGTAGTGTTGATTAATAATGGCGTCAACAGCTTCAGGGTACACCTTTTCATATTCTAGGGCATTAATATTCTTGATATATTGGGCGCTGTATGGTGATGACACCGCTCCAAAAATCATCACCTGAACAACGTATGTCTCAAAATCGTTTGCCGGGGAATCTCTCCATATAATTCGTTGAGCATGCTGGTCTTCATCATTTATTTCAACCATATGAAACATCTCTCGTATGTCAGCTGAGAAGGCTATGGGCTTTTCTCTAAACTTTGCAATTACGCTGATAAGTGAATTAAGCAAATCTGGACCTTTGTATAAAAAATCATTTAGACATTTTCCTTCGACTTTTGAAGCAGCATCCATAACTAAACGAATTTTACCAGGCTTATTTGGGTTTACTACACCAAAATGAGGTAAGTACCATATTTTTTTGTGAGATTCTTCTTCTTCTTCAATAGATAGTTTTCTAATGTATCCTTTCTCTTTATATTCTTTTATTTTCTGAGAATAAGCTTGTCCGAAATCTTGATCTAAACTCATTTTTCTTTCTATAAACCTAAAGCGTTGAAGTGCTACATTTTTACTGTCGGGAAGTGTTTCTTCTGTATCTTTCCATAACAATCCTGTTTCCCATCTACCATTTTTTCTTCTTGAAATATTTTTTATTAAGTTTTCGGCTTCCTCATCTTCTTTTATTGATTTTGTGTCTTGATATTTTACCCCTAAAGATTCAATTGTAAAAAAATATTTTACCATATCGTGGAGATCTTCACTGTGAGCTTCGTCGTCTCGAACAAGGAAATTTACATAATGGTCTAATCTTCCTTTAAATTGGGCTACATTTCCGTGGACTATCCATCCGAGCTTAGTACGTGACAAGGCTGGGGAATTTTTGGGGCCTTCTATAAGTTCTCTGGTTGTTATCAGTTCCCAATAGTCCTGGCCAATTAGCAGTTTTGGTTTAATACTCTCAATGTTTGGAAAATTAATATGTTCTAAATGTTTCCAGTTGCTTTTAATGCGCCTTGAATCAACATTTTGTATGGGCAAATCTAAATCTTTTGAGGTATATATATTTTCCATTGGGTAAAATTTATCTCTGTCAATATTCGAAATGCTGAAGGACACTTTTCTTGATCTTGACTGTTTTGTTGTATGCTGGTCAGTCCATTTTAAGCGCAGAATAGTTTCTTCTCCGACCAGATTAAGTTCATTTGCCAAACTTTCATCAAGTAGACTGACAGTGGCACCATCATCTAATAGAGCATAAATTTCAATTTCAATTGTTTCTGTTCTTAAAATTACTGGAACAATTTTCAGTAACACTTCTTTTCTATAATTTTGTAATGTATGTCCCACTATATGATTTCCTGTTTCAAAAATATTTTCATTCTGTAAATTTCTTGCATCAGCTCTTGCTCTAGGTTCCGTTTTATTTGTTTTGAAGTGTAGAAGTTTATGGTGAATTTTTTGACAGTCATCAATAGTACACTTTCTTTTATTTCGGCAATTACTAATTCTATGGTAGCTTTTTAGACAACAAAAGCATACCTTATTTTCTTTGACTATTTTCCATTTATCTTCTATTGATTTTTCTATAAATCTTTTGCACATGTCTAAGTTATGATTTTCTTTGCATAAAAGGCATTTATTTTCTTGTTTATTTCCTGCTACAACTAAAGTCCTTTTAAAATTCGGATTTAGCTGTCTTTGTGATGACATGCTTTGAACGTAGCTAGCAGCATTGGCTTTTTCGTTTACCCATTTCTTAAAATCACGAAGTGAGTATTTACCTTTATTGTTCGCAACTTTCTCACCCCATGATAGCTGCATACCAAATGGTAGTTTCTGCATTAAGTCGTCCATTAACTGGGGGCATGACAGGTAGTTTTCCATACTGAGTGATTCAAAAGTCAGGACAAGATTTGATACAGTTTCCGAAAATTGGGTAAGTGCAACAAAATCATTGTTTTTTACGATAGGTAAGTTTTTAGCTTCACTTACCATGTTTCTGACAATAATATCAGGTCTGCCATATTTATTTCGTAGAATATCTATTATATCTGTGGCAGGAACCGACATGGAAATTAACAGACCTTGTACAGATCTAAGGGCATCACCCTTTAGGCTTTTTCTTAGCCTACAAATATTTTCTTCGTCTGATAGTCCTAGAGCTTTTGTTGTGTAGGTGTAATTACTATAAAAGCTTGGCCACTCCTTACCATTTCCCGAAAAAATTGGCAGTTCTTTATCTATTGTCTGTCTAAGGAGAATTTTTTCTAATCTGTCATCTTGACAAAATGTCTCCATTTCTAAATCATTTTTACTAGAATCTACTACATCTCTATGGCTGCTATTACAACTTTCTGTTTTTAAATCATTTTTGTTAGTTTCAAGCCAAGTTTTTACTTTCTGCAAACTACCTTGTTCCTCTTTTTCAAATATATTATTCCTACCTTCAGAGACTTCTTTCAGTCTTCCTCTATTTTCAACAAATTCATTTATTATCGAGTTTCCTTTGCTTAACTGTATTTGTAGTTCTAAATCTAAAAATTCTTTTTCTTTCCGAAGTCTTGCTTCTTCTAATTCTCGCTCAAATTTAAGTCGCCTTTCTTCTAATTGTCGTTGTCTTTCTTCTAAGTCTCGTTTATATTTAAGCTGTTTTTCTTGTAGTTCTATATTAGCTAACTTTTTCTGATGTTCTAACTGTAAACATAGTATTTGACTAGGTAACAATGAAGATTTTTTCGTACCTTTACTGCTTGAGGTAATTGTGCTATTAGGTTTATTTTTACTACTGGTACCTTTGTCATCATTACTTTTCATCATATTTTGCATTAAATGTTTTGAATGGAGTATAGAGGCATTACTGAACCCAAAAAAATCTTCGGTACTCTCTTTCTCATTCCTATTTTGTAAAGTTTCTCCTAAATTTGACGAATTTTTTCTGCTGTCGGACATGACATCATCTGACTTTCTCGATCTATTATCCATAATTCTTCTATCTGTACATCTATAGGGCTGAATAAAGTTCGTCGAAGGACCACAATGTTATTTTCTATTACTATCTGGCTATATCTGACTATATTTTTAACTATTTCTATTATAAAAACTATTAAGCTGTCAATATGTCACTCTATATTTTTTGACAATCAAAACTAAAACTGACATTCGAAAAGGTCTTTCAACAACAATAACAATTAAATAACAACTAAATAAATGTTCCATTCTTGTCCATTCCAAGGTACGTTCATTTATTAACAGATTCCTCCAATATTGCACAACATTTTAGGATTTTTTTGAGAAAGACTGTCATTTTTTATAAATTACCCGAGGAATTTAGAAATGTAATAATATGGGATGTTGACTTGATTCATTGCTCATGAATGCAAATATCTTTAATTGGGTTTTTAAATAATCTTGCAGACAAATATAATACATACTGAGGGCTGAACATCTAAAGGTGGCTACACACTTGCAACAGAACACCATACTGAACTCCTCCGCGCAAAATTCCTTGTTGCGCGATGAAGTTATAGTGTGATGAAGTTCTGAAGTGCAACAGAACATCGTCGCGAGACATCAAGGCGAACATAATGCCGTCACATCCTTCCACAATCAGCCAAGCCCGTTCAGACATGCAAACCTGTAGCGTAACGTGGACACGTAACATTTTTTTGATGCGACGGCGAAAAATCGACAACTGATGGGACGTCGATATGTTACGATGTTGCGCTGTTATGCTGTTGCCTGGTTGCGTCCACACTTGATACGCGATGGTGTTGCGTTGCGATGTTCTGTTACTTGTGTAGCCACCTTAGGAAGCGATATTATATAGGCAACCCTTGAACCGGGTGATTAGCAAAGAGATTCTGTACATGATCCAAAGAAGTCCTCACAACTCTTACTTTTGTTGTAACTAAAATAGAAAATCTCCAAGATGAAAATTAAGTTTCCTTTAACACACACAGATAAGTACAGTCTCTATTCAAAACATCAGCTTTCATTGCATCACTTGTATAAAGAGTTTCCAACTCAAATAAAATTGTTGAATAAGCCGATCGTAAGAAACTGTAACAATATAATATTAGCAAAAGTACTTAACACCAGCTAATGTTTAAAATTTAATAAGCATTTTTCTGATAATAAAAACTCACCCTTTTAATAAGATTAGTTATTTTCTTTTATAAATGTTATTTCACATAATTAAAACTGTTTTTTAAAGTTATTGTTTTACATAATATTTCTAATTTAAAAATAGTTTTTTTCTTATTACGACTTAGAAACAGATTTATAACGACAGTTCTGATGCTCTCATAATTCTTAATTTACGAAACTGATTCCTTTCCAATTTTTTAAGAAAACAACATAAAATACTTTAGCCATAACACTTGCTCCTAATATATTTCTTTCTAAAACCGCATTTCCAAATAACATGTCCTGATCTATAATGTGTCAGATGACGTACTTATAAACGCTAGAGATGTATTACTAAAAAATGAAATTAAATAAATATGTATAGTAATGAAAAGAAGGAATTATTATCTTATTTTTTATGTTCACTAATGATTATTAATTCGTACTTTTTCTTTTAAGTAAATTTATGTAAATAGGTTGGTATTTCGAAATTGGTAAAGTTCTTCAAGACAAGCACAGTAGAATTTGTTGTATCAAGTAGATCAAAAGTCAGTTTACAACTATCATCTCGTTACAATATTGCAATTATACGGTGTTCTATTTGCTACTTTAAGTTCATAGATCATCTTGATATATACGACTGTTGTGGCACTGTGAAACCATAGCTGTTTATATTATAACTTACTCTTATGCATGTTGTCTACTATAGCAGAGCGCATTATTTTGTTGTTGAAATTCATAGATCGTAGGTGAAGGTCATTGTAAATGATTAAACTAAAGATGAAAATTATTATAATTAGAATTAAGTTATGCACATTCATTTTATTACTATTGAGTGTGCCGAACCTCAGTAGTTTTCATCAATTTGAGTTTATTCTCTTTTAAGTCACGTTTTATATATACCTACACATTTTTCGTAACTACACGGAAAAAATAGTAATTGCAAAAATTAAGGCAACCCAATACCACAATACGTTAAATTTACTTACTTACATCTAGAATTCGCTGTAATGGCATGTATTTTATAGTAAGGAGTGAAGCATTTTTTCAAGTAAACTTTTGTACTTTTTGTAGATGCTTCTTCAATTATGAGGCTTTAAAAGTCAGGCAAAAATATTATCATGCAAAAACAAAATACATGAAATCTTTTCTATTTATGACTTGGATACCAAACTGCACGTGAGTGATGTCGGCGCGTCTATTTCAGAGAAGGGGTTGATTTCCCTTTCATTTGTTGAATTTTAATCAAGCACTAGCAGTTGTATACATGTATTACATACCAACAGAATATAATTTATAATAATTACTTCAAAAGAATAGGCAAAAACCCTAAACACCTTCACCACACTAAAGCACAAGAGGGTTAAATATGTAGACTCCAAGTTTGATTTCTTAAAAGAATAGGTCTATTAAGTGTGTATTCATTGGTAAGTTGTTCAAAAATGATTATCAAGTTAAATTGCGAGTGTTTTTAACTTTATAATTTTTTTTATTTTTGGCGGAAAATCTTTATATGGCATACTTGCATTTTTGAGTTTTTATATAAATGCCTGTTGGAACTGTGCTTAAATTAGTAACTTTTCTAAATACTGAAATACTTCTTAATTTATACTGATAGTGGTATAAGTATACTAGCAAATCTTTTCGTAGAGTTTTTTGAAGAGAGTCAGTTGACACTAGTTTTATTTTCATTTTTAGGCGTATTAGAACAAACTTAAGTGGTTTCTACCATGTTTTTGGTTATTATAGTATTTAGATAAAATAGAATTCCCACATTATGTTCTTACTTTTTATCATACCTTATTACAGTAAAGCTTCGCTAATCTGAACTCCAATAATCCGGATTTCCCAGTAATCCGTACGAAATTGACATATAGCACATTCGTACTATGTATCTCTTAATCCGGAATGCCTATGATAATTATGCAGTTGGTACGTCGACCATTTCGAATATTAAAAAGAAATCTGAGAAAGTAACGAGGTATGCATGTTCGCATGAATATCTGTATAATTTATTAACGTTGTGGTCGTTATATAGCTACTTCGGAAACTGTTTTTCTGTACCGGGACGTAAGAAAACTTTGAGAAAGGGAGAAAACCCAAGAATGGAAACTGAATTGTATAGCTGGTTTCTTCAACAACGCGAAAGACATGTAACAATTACACCTCACATTTTAAGAGAAAAAGCGATACAACCTTACGCAAAATATTACGGCGATAATAAGTTCAACGCAAGCCGAGGTTGGCTAAATAAATTTAAGAAGAGACATTGTATTCGTTATCTTAAAGTTAGTGGGGAGAAATTATCTAGCTATTCAGATGTTGTCAAATCGTTTTTTCAAGAATTAGCGAACAAAATTAGGGAGATGTATTTGCAGCCAAATCAGATTTACAACGCAGACGAATCTGCATTGTTCTGGAAATTATTGCCAGATCGTACAATGGTTCATGCATAAGAAAGAACGGCATCGGGACATAAAATGTCTAAGGAGACCTTCCTTCCCTGTGCAAATGGTGATGACTCACACAAATTAAACATGATGGTTATCGGCAAATCAACAAATCCGAGAGCATTTAATAACTGTGCCATTCCAGTTGAATAACACGCTACCAAGAGTGTGTGGATGACGTCAGCTTTATTCGTCAAATGATTCTTTTGTCGAACAAGTGACAACATTTCAGAAAGACAATAATATGAGTGGCAAAGCACGTTTATTAATTGATAATGCCCTGAGTCATGCAACAGAGATGCAACGCAATTGATCAGTGATGATGAAAACATCGTAACTATGTTCCCGTCGCCTAATTGCACTCCCCTCATCCAACAGATGGATCAGAATGCCATTCGACTGACTAAAATGTATTACCGCAAGAGCTTCTTGGTCCATCTATTGTCTTTTGAAGAAAGCGACATTTCTAGCACTCTAAAAAAATTGAATTGAAAGGATGCCGTGTTTCTGCAGCTGGTTCTTGGGACAAAGTGACTCTTGACGCAATTCAGAAATGTTGACACAAAATATTTTTTTATTCAGACAATGATGCGCCAGTCTCTGATTGAGATTTTGAAGTTCCTTGGTCTCTACTGAATCAAAGACGTGAATTAGTCAGTGATGAGTATAACCAATTGACGAAATCAGAGATCTGTGAATGGATAGATGACGATGAAGAGCACTTACCGTTGCATAGTGATGAGAGACTAATCCAAAAGTGAAACATGATAAAGGCAATTCATTGTTTCAGTACATGCATACAGTGGGCTGAGGAGAATGGTGCTGAATTAAATACCTTGTTTATACTACGAATGATGTGAGAACGCGCAATGCAAGCCAAACAATGCAGTATTAAACAAACAAATCTTACTGACTTTTTTAAATCTTAGTTTAATAAATGTTGGTTTGTGCCTTATATTCTCCATACTTTTTGAGTACGACATAACGCATTTTGGTTTGTATTTAGAATTATGGGTATTCGTTTTTCGTAACATTTTCTATATGTTAATTTGTATTTGAGTTTATAAATCCCTACAATACATATTTTGGGTATTATTTTTTAACTTTTAAATAAGGTTTCGATAATCCGGATGTTTCACTACTTCGGATTGCCTCGATTTTAATTGGTCCGGATTAGCGAAGCTTTACTGTATCATTAAAAAATAATGGTTTCTACTTCTTATATTATATAAACATATTTGTAAGAAAATTGAATTATTTATATTAATTACAAAAAATACTGTATTTAGCTGATTTCTACGTTTACTTTTTATTTTATTTTTTAAGTAATATAAATTTTGATATTGTTAAGTACGCTAACAAGATTGGAGCGAATTGATAGATAATCTGTATGAAATTGTTTTTAGAATTAACTTGCCTTCCTTTATTATTAAAGTTACACAAGTGAAAACGAATAAGATATATCTATTTATCAACTGTTTCTTTTCAAAGTAGAAGCGGCAAGAGGTATTGATGAAAATATATTTATTGTGGCTACAAAATACTCATACCCAAAAAGAATTCGAAGAAATTCGAAAAAACAACCTCTAAAAAGCTTAAAATTATAAATGTTTACTTAGTAAGTATTTTTGCGGTAATCACCTAAAAAAATACAACATTATTGAAAGAACTTCTAAGGGGCACCGTTCAATGAGTGACAGTTTATTGTGTTCTTTTCTCAGTTATTAATAGATTTAGAAAAGTTACTTAAAGTAACAGTGTGTATATAGCAAGTATATTACACGAGTATAGTAAATCCGACAAATCATATGGTAGGTAAAACTAAAATGATATTTACTATAATACGAGTTGTTAAGTTTTTTGTATTTTACAAAATGCATAATTCAAATTTGCATATTATTAGTGTGGAACTTTCAGTCAAGTGTCAAATTCCTTTAATCTTTTATATTACTAGTACTGCAGCCAGTTTGTGTCGGGATGTTAAGGGGGCGCATTTTCTCATTTTTGAGTGCACATAACATTGTTAGTGTTTTTAGGGCCTTGACTTGAATTATTATATTGTAAATAAGTATCATAAAATATACCTCTGGAATTTCTATCCAATCTTGTTTTTAGACATTGTTATAAAACAATTTAATTTGAATTACTTCCACAATTTGTGTTCATAATCAAGTTCTTTGAACACTGTTTGCTCTGTTAGGTCCATCTGTGGCACTAAATCAGTCAGTTCTAGTTGAGATACAATTCGACAAAGATAGTTATTATTACAATTTTTCTGTTTATCATCATCATTAAACATAATTTACTGTAAACAATGCAATCGATGCAGACAGCATTCTGAAAGTGTAAAGCAAGGTGTAGCATAAGTTAGAATATTTAAGTGCAACAGTGTTTTTATTTTATTGGAAATGTGAAACATTTGGTCCTACAAATCTAAATATTTGCAGCAAACTATCGTGGAAGAGCCTACCTTCAAGAATACATTGCCTCCAAGCAAACAGAACAAATACACACAGGTTGTGTTAGATTCGAAGAGTAGTTAGCAAACGTTGCAGCACGACGCTATCTTCAAAAGTCAGTAAAAAACTATATAAAGGTATCTCTACTTCTACTATTAAATATTTACTGTTAATGACCAATACTAACAAGTTCAAACAGTATCGACGAAGATTTCATACCTTTGGTAAACTGATTCTTGCCTGAATAGTTAATTCAGCTGCTTCCACCTATTGAATTGATATCTTATAAACGGCATTTCATTAATTTTCTTTATCTTGATGACGATTTTCGCCTTTTTCCCGTATATTTAGTTAGGTTTATATCATACTAGCGCATTTTACCGGAGGTTTTAAGCACGACGTTATTATTAGCACCCTCCTAATCGGATGTCCATAAATCCAAATGGCCTAGTACTACCGTGTAAGTGTCTACGTCAGGTAGTTATATGTATATGAAAGGATTTTCGTCTTGAATCTTGCTAGTTGCTTTGCCTTCATAAATTGTGACATTTAGTCGACAATCGTCCAATAATGGAAAAGTATTGTGTACCGACAATTCTTGTATCAACCAAGAACCAATATTATAGTGACTACATTGTATGAACGTTTATATCACGTCAGTGTAAATTTTCATTATCAGTACATCAGTAAGCAATTTAAAACCAACACTATAGACTGATATTTCCGACAAACTGTCAATGATCTGTCAACGTTGCAAATTTACTTACCAAATTCATATTAAGAGGGCCGTTTACCAACAAATAGAAACTTATGCAACTTATATTACTTGCGGGACGGGTAGACGCAAGGGGGTGTGAGTAGGTGGAGCTAGACGATATTCGGTTTCGATCACAGCGCTTCGGTTTTATTCACAGATTCTGTCGTGGGTTGAAAATTTTAATGTATATATAAAATGAATCGTCAAATATTTAAATTCTGAAATCAACTCGCATATTGGTATTATGTACTTAGTTAAATGTAATTAACAAATGTCAAAATAATGTAAATACAATTGTAGACTAAAAATGACTTACCTCGTATTTTGATTTTTCATACGATTTGCATCGTTACTTCTTTGTTTTGTTGATGTTTATAATAAGCCAATTTTCGCTTGCCCATAACTGTTTTTTTATTATACACTCGCATATTATAGGTATATATGATATTTCTTTTTAAACTGTCACTCGGTTTTAAGTCTGGAATAGCCGACCGATTCCGATAGATATTCGTCTTTGCTAGGACCGGTAGAGATACCGTAAAGTGGGGATAGACGACGCGATAATTTCGAAAAACCCCGTGTGAAATGTGTGTGACAGTGTTTAGTATTTAATGTTTCTTATATTCAAAAATAATTACATAAATTTGATTTCTTTTTATATCGTACATCAAATGTGCAGCTGGCGCGTAGAGGTTGTTTTTCTTTTGTGTACCAGCCTTAGTTAGTAGACATTAAGCAATTTCCTGCGTTTTTGTGGTTATTTCTAAAACAAATAACTTTTTTAAGAAAATAAATTAACACAAAAACTTACCTTGACATTATAAATTTATGCCTTTTGCATCGCTAACCCAAATTTGAGATTCTAAAATTACAAAAGAAATTTAAAAACGCTCCTCTTAAGTCGAAATTGCCTGCGGATCGTTGATATTCAGTCGACTTAACGACGTAGGTTATACGTACAAAGTATGCTACTATAGGATCACCAGTTAAGAATAACGAAATGGAGTTCCAGGAATATTTGTTGGTTAAAGCTGACAGCAATATCGTATTAGAGGCGTTGGTTATTGTATTTTTGTAGAAAATATTGATTACAATTAATTATTGTTGTATTCATTATTAAGTACTTATAATATGAAACATGTTTAAAAAATTATTCTAAATTACTAGAAAAAGTATTCACATAAATTAGGTGTTTTGCGACATTAGTAATATTTGTATCTGTGACACTGATAAGATTATTTTGTTTATATAATTACGGTTTTAAATTTAAAAAAATGCTTGTGAGTGAGCCTGTCTTTGCAATACATCACGATGTCCAGTCAAAATTTTAATGACTTTCTCTTGTCAATAATTGTTGGTGACAAAACTAGGTGTAGTTGTTTTAAACCATCGCGTAAATTGTCATCAATGCAATGAAAATATTCAAATTCACCACAAATAGAGAAGTTAAATGCACAACATTTTTTGTTAACTATAAAAGTACTTGCCTGATAGAGCTTAAAGAAGGTAGTTTGAAGAGCAGCAGAACCTTATACAATCAAACTTTCAACAAGCTTCGACACATTAGACGAAAACGTTCGGGAAATCTTTAACATTGTGTCATTTTGCTGTGCTAAAAATGTATTTTAACTGAACATCCCTAATATATTCGTAATTGTAATTTGTGGTACCTACTACCATGTTTAATGGCAACACAGTGTAGGTGAAATTAATGATAAGAAACTTATAATTTTATTTAATTCAATAAATATTGTTTTCCTTTGGCACATATTAGAAGCAGTTCCACGTTTTATTGGTAGTTACGAATCGACGCCAAAAGTCGATGGAATGTAGAAGAAAATAGATCACACCTAAAATGCACCTTTCTTTTATTTGAGAGTCAATAATGTACACTCATTCAATTGAAATGATACCCAAAGAAGGGAAGAATTGAGTAAAAGTAGTGTTTCGTTAGGAGAAAAGACTCAATTATTGTGACGTTTTTTTGTTTTCAAACACTTATGCTTTCACATTATACACGAAGGTAAACGCTAATATTTTTCGAAACAACCTGTATTATTGAAAAAATTACTCTGAAATTTATCAATTACACAAGTCACGAATTTTGTCGTTTTGAGTTAAGTAGCGATCATAAATCTTTAAAATTTATTTCTTCACCTGAACAAAGTATTTGCCAATGTGCGGTGCGCCATCCAAGAGACTGCGCTAATGAAGCAATTCTTTTTTTCACGCCTCTTATTTATTCCGAGCGAGTTTTTGTCAAACGGCCTTCTTGAAGTGTCTATGGCACATATTTCATTTTTAATAAGCATTTAGTTTTGACATGAATTCCAGAAATACTCTTTTCTTCAGATTTTTCTCAATGATATAAGACAGCTCGGAATCCGATGACGCGTCTGATGTATATAGGTATAATAGATAATGCGATTCTCACATTCGTTTGTCGGTATGAAGTTTCACTCGTTATATTTATTGTTAGAAAGAAAAACAACAAAGACAAAATCCAAAGATGTATGCTTTACTTTGAAATATATATTTCAGGGCGATATATATGAATATTCCCGATCAGTTAGTGGTTAACTAAACAACATTTAATCGTATATTGGTCATGATGTGTAACTTAATGAAAATATGTGTATAATAATATAATGTATTTATAAACTAATTAATCACTATACATTAGTAGCAGGTAATTAAAAGTGTGCATATATTATTTTATAGTGATTTTGTTATTAGTGGTATTCTTATTGTAACATACAGACTTAATTAACATAAATATTTACAAAAGTCATGGAATTAAACATCACTGAAATTTTAGGATCGAAACAAAATTGGTCTTACAAAATTCTTTATTTTTATCTTTTCCGAATATTTCGCAAGCCATGCTTTTCATACAGGTACGTTACCAGTATAAAAGTATTTAGAACTTAATTTCCAATACCTCTTGTATAAAATTGTTTTCAAAATTCGGACCGGAAATAACACTTTACTCTTATGGCATAGCGATTTTTTGTAAATATGTCGTAAATTATGCATTCTATATATATTTATCGAGAGTATAAAAGTATTTAGAGCTAGATTTGCAACATTTTTGTATAAACGAATTTTTAAAATTTTGCAAAGTATGCATTTTGTAGAGATTTATTAAGAGACTAGAAGTATTAAGAATAGGATTTCGAATAATTTTTGTGTAAAAGAATTTTCAAAATTCGGACCTGAAGTAACACGTTTACTCACAGGCGTATTTTTAAGAGGATAAAAGTATTTAAAGCTTAATTTAGAACAACTTTGCATAATTTGAAAGGTACATATGTATAAGAAAGTCGTGTGGTGCCCACACCTCATTTTTTATTTAGAAGTAGGCAATCCATTCCTGGAAATAAAAGCTTTTTACTTTCTTATACGTAGTATGAAGAAGTATTGTTATGATGAACCTAGAGATTTTTGCAGATGTCCACGTTTTGAAGTCTCCTGATGATACCGAAAAAGTGGTTTTTAAAAAATCTCCCCCCCCCTCTCTCTCTCTCTCTCTCTCTCTCTCTCTCTCTCTCTCTCTGAGCACGATAGCGGTTAAACCACTATAGCTGTCAATTCCAAATTTTGTATTTACGAGTATAATCTACCTCTTGACATCTGATAGGATTATCTGTAAAATCGGCAGACCGGAAGTAGTAGTTTACTTCAGTGAAAAAATCGAGTTTTTCCAGTATTTCGTCAACTACAAAGTTTAAACAAATTTATAAAAAAATCATATGTACTCAAAATTAAATTTGAGAAGAATTTTATTAAATAAGTTTTTCGAAATTCCGATCGTAGGTAGGTCTTTTATCGAAAATCAGGTTTTTACGAATATTTCGTAAGTCATGCTTTTTAGACAGGTACGTTACGAGTATAAAAGTATTTAGAACTTAGTTTTCAGTACCGTTTGTATAAAAACAAGAAAATGGGTGTGCTTAAAACCACACAGCAGAAGTGTAAACTTCATCAAGGCGAGGTTAATAATACGAAATACACGCGTATAATATTCAGTAACGTATTAAATAAAAGGTATTCGCACATTTATTACATTTACACAGGTACACACGCGTATAATATTCAGTAACGTATTATACAACTGATGCGTCATGCTCTCCCATGTAACGGTCGGTTGGACGTATGTATATATATAAATAGACGATATGAATACTCCCTTACGATTCCCGCGCTTAGTCTAATGGTTAAGTGCCAGCCTCTCACCCAGGCGGCTCCAGTTCACATCTTCTCTGGGACATGAATTTATTTATTCATTTAAATTTCAATTTAATTGAAATTAAATACCTCTATATGATATATTTATCTTGTTCCCTTGGTCGACTCTAGCCGACATTACTCGAACGAGCGTTACATATCCGAGCGTGACGGTCAGTCTTGTTCAGTGCCTACAATCAGCGCAACGCGCCCAAAGAAGTTTACACTTCAAAAAAATTGCAAAATCAGACCGGAAGTAACACTTCTACTCTTATCGAATAGCGATTTTCTGCAAATATGTCGTAAATTTTGAATTGTATATATATACATATATATCAAAAGCACAAAAGTATTTAGAGCTAGATTTGGAATATTTTTTTGTACGTATAAATGAAATTTCAAAATTTGAACCGGAAGTAACACTTTTACTCTTAGTGAGTAGCACTTTCTTTTGAATATCTCGCAATGTATACATTTTATAGAGATTTACTAAGAGAATAGAAGTACTCATAATAGCATTTTGAAAAATTTTTACACAAAAAAGTCTTAAAATGTGGACTTGAAGTGACACACTTACCCACAGGCTTATGTTTCTAATAATAAAAATTATGGAATATCAGCGAAAATAAGCGACTGAAAGTATTCGAACATTTTCGTGATATGAGTATAGCAAAACAATTTTAGTAGGGAAGTCAGGCTGTCAAGACTCGACAAACGTTTTGTATGAAATGTAAGGCGTGAGGGTCGTTCGCCACTGCGTAGCTCTCCCACCTCTGTTAGCAAGCAGACATCGCTGCATATTATAAGGTCAGCTGCAAGGGATAGAAGAGTAAACCGAAATTAAAATATGACGACTATAGTATACTGGTAGAATTAATCGAGTTTATCGTAGACGTTTTGGATGACAAACATTTAAAAGAGAAGTATTAAGTCGTTGCTTGTTAACAGAGGAATTATATATTACACTAAAAAGTTATAGTATTCGGGAAGCGCGGGGAGGGGGGGGGCAGAAACAATGTTTATAACTTAAAAGAAATTTAAGTCATTGTGGCTTTTCTTCAAGTATATTTCAATTCGCTCATGTTCATGTATATGATAAAAAAATCTTCATACTCCCAAGACTAAACACAGGACAGGAGAAAACATGTTTACAAAAATATTGTTATTAGCCACACTACAACGGCATCGTTTCATTCCCCGAGGGGACCTGTATTCAGATATTGATTTCAAGCATAATAGATATGTACAAATCCCTCAACTTTAGCCCTGTTGTTACAATATGGGCATAGATATTGTAAAGATAGCGTTCTTTTAATTTTTTTAAATAAATTATTATTACTTTACCGTTATTTTTATTATTACTGAAAATGTTGTATTATCAAAATTTTACCATTGTAAAAAATATTCAATTTGAGTTGGCAAGTATAGAGGAAATTTTTGTACTAAATTAAATTACTAATAGACAATTCACCAAAAAATCTTGGCAACCAGTATATTATAAATCACGCATAATCGTGTCATTTTCACATAAATTCTTGGAGTTTGTCATTGAAATATATATTACAGTATGTAATTATTAAAATGACATTAGTTTATATTCCAATGTTTGTGTTTATTGGCGTAATTTTTTTATCTGATATTTATTTGTATTTATTTTATTTATGAATTTATTGTGAAGTGCTTATGTCTTGTTCTCCTGTTTTATTTTAATCAAAACAAAATGCAGAACGAAAATTGATGTCGTGCAATTGTTTCTGTCATGTACAATGTGTTGCTTTTGTATGTTTTGAAATTTCCTCACAAAATCACATCACTAACCGAGTGGTATTCCAAACAAGTCGGATAAAAATTTATTATTGGAACGCTCTTATTTTGGTGCCCGTAACACTTGTTGGCTCGCGTGTTATGCCGTCCAAGAATGAGATTGTTTTTCTGCCTGTCTTAAGGTAGGTTGTGACGACCTATATTTAATATCATTCCGAGTTAATTTATGAAATGAAAGGTGCTGCATGCATACTGTATACATATCATTATAAAAATAAATACTGCAGAGTTGAGTCTGTAGTAGGTTTGGTTAATTATGGCAATAACACTAAATTTATCCTATAACTCTAATTCCTCAATAATTCCTTTATTACGTAGATAAACACAAACTTATATAGCTGTCTAACTTTACTATTAATGGGTGAATTCAAATAGTAATTGTTTTTGTCAGCAGTAGCATTATTTGCGCAATTCACAGTTTAGAAATAATGTACATTTAAGATTAATTATTTAAAAAAAAAAACTATACACACTCCTACATTTCAGAGAAGCAACACTAATTTGTCTTAATATCATATGTTAAAAATTAATTAAAATAAGAAAAAGCGTCCTCTGCTTTAAATATATCATTACGATAGTAATAATTATAATTTAAAAAACAAAACAATATTACAAATATGTATACTTATTTATTATAACTTTCAGATTTGCTTTCTGAACATTTTCGATGCCAATATTTATAAGACATGATTAGAAGTTCTAATACATATGGTGGAAACGCGTTACATTCAGTTGCACGTCATACTAGATCCATGACGACTCGCCTTGTATATGTTGCCGGATCTATTTTTATTTCTGTCAGTGACATTTGATATAACCAAAAAAAAAAAATTATTCCCAATACAATAACTATAACGTAATATATTTAGTATTTGAAATGCTCTAAACCTTCAGTCTTTTTCAACTTATTTATTATATTGATTTAGATTGTCGAAAAACCTTAAATGTTTCATAACGTATCCATAATATAAGCAATACTTACGCTATTCACATTAAATTTAACACATTATTATAGAAAAGTTTGTAAAAAGCCTCGACTGTTTACAATAACCTTTCGGCATTATATTCAATGGACGCAAATAAATAATAAATACACTTCTAGAAAGCACTGTTTTTAAACAATTTATATTAAAGCAAAGATAAACATGAAAAATTTGACAGGAAGAATATACACAACGCACGTCTTTTTGACAGTTATGATTTATCTGTGAACACCGAATTGAACTATTAGTCTATTAAAAATATGTAAGAACGAAATTTAATATTGAAACGGATATTATTTGTTTATTTGCCATGAATGCGTATATTACGATCAATTTATAAATCTTCTATTTAAACTAATGAAATAAATGCTCCCAAGTATAATTTAACAAAGTATCTTTTTTAGTTTCTCCAATAGAGTTATGACAACATGTAAACGTCATCGATGACGTGCAACTGAACTTAACGCGTCTCCAGTATATGTCTATAAAACATTGTTTAATTCATTAAAATTGATATGTATGTACAGTCTAACCGAACATTGATTGTATGTTTAATAGAATAATCTTTTTCAGTAAGGCTTTCTTACATACCGTTTACTATTTGCATTAAGAGGGGCGTTTACCTATCGAAAATAAGGCATCGCCGTTTCGCGTTTTTTAAACTTATTTTCTAATTTTAGAATCTCAAATTTGGGTTAGTGATGTAAAAGGCATACATTTATAATGTCAACGTCGGTTTTTGTACTAATTTATTTTCTTAAGAAAGTTATGTGTCTTAGAAATAACCACAAAAATGTATGAATTTGATTAATGTCTACTAACTAAGGCTGGTACACAAAAGAAAAAAAACGACCTCTACGCGCCAGCTGCACATTTGATGTACGATATAATGAAAAAATGAAATTTATGTAATTATTTTTAAAGATAAAAAACATTGAATATTGTCACACACATTTTACACGAGATTTTCCCAAGCTAATCGCGTCGTCTATCCCCACGGTATCACTACCGGCCTATCGAAGACGAAAATCTATCGGAATCGGTCGGCTATTGCAGACTTAAATGCGAGTGACAGTTTAAATACAAACTGTCACTCGCATTTAAATGTCATATATACCTATAATATTCGAGTGTATAATAATATGACAGTTACGGGCAAGCGAAAATTGGCTTATTATAAAACATCAACAACATCAACAGTTTCGTAAGTACTCTTTCTTTATACATTATGTTTCCCATCTGTAGTATTCCTTTATCTATGACAGAATCTGTGAATAAAACCGAAGTGCTGTGACAGAACCGAATATCGTCTACCTCCACCTACTCACACCCCCTTGCGTCTACCCGTCCCGCGAGTAATATAAGTTGCATAAGTTTCTATTTGTTGGTAAACGCCACTCTTAATACAATAATTGTAATTGAAAACCCTGCTACCTTAGAATTACTATGTTACTTCAATAAGCAGATAACTGCATGTAAGATTTTCTGCATGATAATATGGACATTATGTGAACCTACGAGGAAAGAATAGAACTGGATAGAGTCTCCTTAAAAATAATATTTGTCCGAAATGGTAACTCAATATGGCCGCCTCAATGCCTAGCATATGTATGTTACACCACTGAACACATAATCAAACATGTCAGATATGTGACAAGTTATTCAAAATACTCATTTTATAAATTATGATTGGTCAATATTGCCATAACTCACCTGCCTTAAAGTGGTAACTCCGTCTAAATAATACCTATTCCCCCACCAGTTTATTATCTCTCCTGTTCTATTCTTTCCTCATAGATATGAACGCACCAAACCAATATTACACCAGTCAGTTGGTTGACAGCTGTCATTTCATAGCTCCCGTTATTTCGCGTTGATTTAACACCTTCTTTACCAAGACAAGATGCTTTAAGAAACTATGAAATAATAAAATTTCTAAATAAATTACATCGGACCCGAATTGCAGACGAGATTACCTGCTCTATAGAATCCTATAATTATCGTTGTAATCCTCAACTGAGTTGTAGACCAGGTTTAAAATGAAAGATTATATTATCCATTGCATGAATTGGAGACATCACAATATATAAAATGTATTTATTTAAAATAATTATACATTGACATTTAGAAAGTAGGTTATCACTTTTGGTAATTCTAACAACGGTATTTACCTTGGACACGGCAGTACAAAGATCCACAATCTGCTAATGGAAAATGGCTACACCATACGTTTAGATTGTTTTACCGGCAGAAGATGTCTTCGTGGAATTAATGGCCGACAAACTTAACCCTTTATAGGACAGTACTACGACAATGCAAAAAAAATATTTTTTTTTGCATAGACATGTTGGTTGAAGGGTAATAATATGGGTTTACGCCCTTAGAATTTTATTTTTGTTTACAGTTTTGTTTTTAATGGGTGGTACTTATAAGTACCATGGTCCAATGAGGTAAAACATTTTACACAATTTTTTCAGGTACATAGTTGTACCACTTTCATAATAAATAAAAAAGTTGTTTGTTAAAGTATTTTTAATGTAAAATAAAATAAACAATTAACGGAAAATCATTCTGAACAGCCTTTGTTATCATTTATAATAATATCATAAATAAAATATAATTCTTTCGTTCTTTGAAAAATAAAGAAATACATAAAATATATATAAAATAAAAAAACGAAAAGGGAATTCTAAATACGCCACGACAATTATTATTTACTTTGATGGAAAGGTATGAAGCAATTTAGACAGAGAGCGACCTTACATTCAACACATACAATATTTGATCTTTACTATTGCTTGACAATACTGCAAAAGCAGCATCTTCTCCTAGTTTCTTTCTGGGGGCATATGTCTTCCAACATTAGTCAATCTATCTACATTTTCAAGTGTTGCTCCTCCTTGAGGATAGTTATTTTGTCTACCTCTTCCTTTCTAAGGAGCTGGTCCTTTGGTTTTTCTTCCAGAATAATTGCCAATAAGTTCAGAGGCCAATATTGAACGAAATTTCAGGTGAAACATTGGTTTCATTTTGAGGCTGTTTCCTTTTACTGTTTGCTGATACCATATATAGCTATTGATAATACAAGCATCCAGAAGGTAATCGAATATTCTGAGCCAACATCGTCTACTCTTCCAGGATATATTATATGTGGAATGCAGTTGATTAAAGTGATCTACTCCCCTGATGAATTTATTTTAGTCACTCACAGCAACAGGACAATAAACTTTTCTTCTTTTGCCGTCTTTTTGTGTCCGCAGAACCTCAGTATTTTCAAGTGGATTATGTATTGTACTAATAATACAAACAGATTTCCTTCCTCGGTCTTTCCACTTGGAAATACTAATATTTTCGCTTATAAATCCATCTGCTTCGCTCACAACCATATCTTTGTCTTGCTTTAGTTTTAATTTAGGGAAAAAAATTCGTGTCTGCCTAATGGTGGCACAAGAAAAAAAAAATCAGTTTCTGTGCTAGACGGATAGACGAAAAAAAGTTATCAAAAAAGAGACAGTACCCTAATCCCTCAATTGCTGCGCTTACATTCATTACAACTCTTTCGCCCAGAGAAAGTTTCAGCTCCCTCGTATATTGACAAACCAAAGCAGTAGCCTGTTGCAGCACACGCTATTACCCATACATTGAAACCCCGTTTGATAGGTTTCATGGGCATGTACTGTTTCAAACTACTGCGGCCTTTATACTTTACCATTGATTTATCAATGGAAAGATTACGAGATGGGTTGTACAGTCGTCTAAATTGTTTATTTACATAATCTACGAAAGGCCTTATTTTCTAAAGCTTGTCATAACTCTGTTCGCCCTTTTTGGGCATTGTCAAATTATCGTTTAGGTGTAAATGCCGAGTGATTTTTAGGAAGCGTTTCAAAGTCATTATATTTTGGATACGTGGAACATTCATTTTACTATCTGTCCTCCAATATTGTTGCATGCTTGGCAGTTTGTGGAAGCCCATTATTACAAGAAGACCTATAAATTCTTTCAAATCCTTCAGTGATAGGTCTAGACTTTCGTGATTTGAGCAGCGTACCTAAGTGTTAGACTGTTCCATATGTTCAATATTTGTGATTACACCAAGAAAAATTACAATAGGCCCATTGACATCAACTGCAGCATCTCTTGAAATGCCAAACGGTTGATCAAATACATTATTGGAAAACTCCTCCGGTTTCTTCGATTTTCGCTTCCAGTTCTGTGTGTCATCATCATCATTTTCTTCTAAAGAGCTGCTTTCATCGTCTTCTCTAGTTGGGTTTCTTGGAGTTGCGGTTTCATCCTCACTTACTTCTAAGCGTCCATCTTCCAAATCGGATTCTACTCCAGCATCCACAGCACTAGACGCAGATGGTCTGCTTTCAGGAAGAGCATACTCTTCGTCTTTATCACCGCCAACGTCTGAGTTTTCAGCCATTTCGTCACTAATAGACTGCAAATACTCGACATGTTTAGGATCGATCAAATTATATTTGTCAAGCTTGTCCATCTGGAAATATTGAAAATATTCACCAAAATATACAGCCCAATTTCTTTCATGTATGTAAATGGATTGTGGTACAGATATATACCACTCAATTTCGATGCCCTATATTATCTTGGCGAGATATGGTACATGAAAAGTAATCTACTAGATAAAAAGATCATAAAATCTGCGTATACGCGAACAATTTGGAATTCCGAAATTACAGGACAAATCGTTGCAAAAGCAATTTTGCTGAAATGTGTTGATTCTAATCTCAAAATCGTCATATTTTCAATTTCGACTATATTGAATTGTTTATAAGAATTTCATAATTCTTTGATTTACACATCGTTAGTTTGAAAATATTATAAGATATTAATTAATAAAATCAGCCCAATTATTGAAAAATAACGCCAAAAATACAAAACTTACCTTTTGACAACACAAACGGTCACTAGTACACTATTCGCTTATTTTAAAATGTAAAATTGGTTGCGCGAAATTTAAATTATGGTATTCAGCTGTACCATAAAATGTTTGTAACATAGCGGTGGTACGTTGGGGTCATATTTGATGCTTTTTCAGTGGCACTGTCGACCATAACACCTAGTGGTACGTATATGTACCGGTATCCTATAAAGGGTTAATAGTGACAAACTTACCGAATATTGTCATTATTTGGTAGACAATTATATTGATAATCAGTCTTGCTTCCCACCCTTTTTATGGATCGCAAATGACGCGACTGGTTGGAGAACTACAAACGTATGTGAATCATTCCACTCCAAATTTAATGCAGCATGTCCTTCGCCACATCCAAATATTCATATTTTTTTGCAATGTATTTTTAATTCATAGATAGGTACGTGTATAAAAATTACTTCAGCAAAATCTGATCATCTTGTAAAATGTCAAAAAACACCTTTGCTATTGAGAAAGTGCAGTTTAACAATAACACTATATCTAAAATTAACTTTGTTAAATGATTAGGATATAAATATACTATCTAGTTAATAGTTGTAAATATGAATACTTAATACTTATTATATTCTATTTTTCAAATTTCAGTGTATAATTATTTTATATAAATATTTCTTATATATTGCGATGTTTAATTTGAGCTTGTTCTGCAACTCATGCATCATCTTAAGGCACCCTCTGACCGTGTCTGAAATTTGTGATCATCAATAAATTGATGTGCTACAAACATTCCATACAACACCAAATCTACAGCTTTTTAGCGATTTTCAGAAACGTACTATTGACAGTTGAAATAGTTAAATGTTGTAACTTTTTGAATTTATATTTATGTTGTTTGCACATGTGATTTGTAGATTTTTTGTTCTAATATGATAATGCCATCATTCTCCACGGATTAGTTCGAATGTCAGTAGTACCTGTCTGACAATCGCTGAAAAGCTGTAGATTTTGTGCTGATTCGGCTGCTGGTGTTGGATCCAGTGTTCAGAATCCCATTGCGGCTGCGGACGAAAATAATGTTGATTAGTGATTTGGACACCAGCTAAATTTCTATTAGCAGGGATGAACATTACTAAGCATGATTTACAGTACTTCTGTTTATAATGACAAAAAATAATACGTAACTCTTATATATTAGCATAAAGTTGTTGAATTTTTAACTTTTACAGCATAAGGAATGCTTCCACCCAATGAAGTTAGTGTAGTTTTATTATTTATGAAATCACTCACATTGCATACATCAACGAAAGCTAAAACCAGCCCATCACAATTATTGCAAACAGTCATAAATTCTTGTACCGATACAAGTCTTTTATAAGGCCCGCTTCATGACATTATAGTTGATAGAAGAATTATTTATTTTCTTTTACTTCATATTTCGTTGCCAATAAAAATGTACTAAAGCAATTATATCACAGAATGTGAAATTGAGATTGCGGAAGACATAATGCAGTTACTCTCATAAGCCACTCTTTTGTCATTCTTTTAAGTCATATCACGCGCTTAGTTACTACTACAAATGCTCATAGAAAGGCTAGACAAACAAGAAAAGTTGCTCCATTCATTTTCTGAAAGAATACAGAAACTAGAAGAGAGAAGCAAATCAAACAACGTGAACAAAAGAAAATGATGCACAAAAGTATCAGAATAGCCACATGGAATGCTAACGGAATCAGCAAAAGAAAAGAAGAATTGCAAATATTCCTTGATATACAGAAAATTGATGTGTCTTATCTCTGAGACGCACCTGACGAAACAAGATTATATTAAAATTAAAGGATATAAAATTTATCATACGATTCACCCCCAAATGCAGCAAGAGGAGGGAGCGCAATAATAATAAAAAATCAAATTACTCATTATGAAGAACGGAAGATATAACTTGAGGAAAATCAAGTAACAGCAGTAAAAATCAATACAAAAAAAGGAAAAATAATAATAGCTGCCATTTATTGCCCTCCAAGACATAATCAAAAAAAAGAAAGTTATCTTAACGTCTTAAATAAACTAGGCAACAAATTTGTAATTGGAGGTCACTATAATGCGAAAAACACACGGTGGGGATCTAGGTTGACGACAACCAAAGGAAGTCAGCTGCATGCAGCAGCCACTGAACTTGGATGTAGCTACCAATCAACTGGTAAACCCACATACTGGCCCACGGACCCAAAAAATATCCCTGACCTACTGGACTTTTTCATTACTAGGAACATCTCATCGAACTATATGGAGACTGAGGAAAGTATGGATTTAGACTCAGACCACTCACCTGTTATACTAACACTGAGTGAAAGTATAATCAAGAAAGATCAGAAACCGATGTTAGTTAACAAAAATACCAATTGGAAGGGTTTCGAGGAGGATCTGGCCAATCGTATCCAGTTGAATGTACCACTTAAAACAATGGAGCAACTAGACCAAGAAGCAAAGAAATTTGTAAAGAGTGTCCAACAGGCTGCCTGGAAGAATACCCCTGAAATCAAAAGGCTAACAGCTGGAAATAATTACACCAAAGAAATAAAATAACTAGTAGCTCAAAAGAGAAAATTAAGGAAAAGATGGCAACAAACAAGAGCACCAGAAGATAAAAACAAACTAAATAATGCTACCCAAAACTTAAGCAGAGAAGTCACCAAATACAAAAATGAAGGCGTAGCCAAATATCTGAGTAACCTAACGGATGATTCAGAAACAGATTACTCCCTCCCTCTGGAGAGCAACAAAGAAATTGAAGCAACCTTGCATGCATAATCCACCAATTAGATCAAAAAATGAATGTTGGGCAAGAGATGATCAACAAAAAGCAGAAATATTTGCCAGCCATCTAGAATAAACCTTTCAACCAAATGTAAGTGCAATAACCAGATCGAACGTATGTCGCCTGAACAGAAAATTGAAGAAGCTGTTATAAAACCAGTAACCCAGGGTGAAGCAAGTGAGGAAATCAAAAATAACATTAATTCCAAGAAAGCAGCAGGATATGACCTCATAACAGGGGAGATCTTGAAGAAACTACCGAGAAAAGCAATCATTAAACTTACTCATATAATAATTGCTGCATTCCGTCTGAAACATGTACCGGATGTCTGGAAAATGGCTGAAGTAATAATGATACCCAAACCAGGCAAACCTCCAAATGAAGCAACATCATATAGACCAATTTCGCTGCTCTCGATAATATCAAAGCTATTTGAAAAATTACTCCTGAAAAGACTGAAACCTATATTAAAAATAAGTCCCTAATACCTTCACATCAGTTTGGATTTCGAAATAAACATTCAACTATCGACCAAGTGCACAGAATAACAGAAAAAATTGAAAAAGCATATGAAGAGCAAAAAATTTGCTCAGCCATTTTTCTAGACATAGCCCAAGCTTTCGATAAAGTATGGCATGCAGGACTAATGAATAAAATTAAAAGCATGTTACCAGGACAGGATTCAGGTTTAATATAATCCTACTTATCCGGAAGAATGTTTCGAGTTAAACAACAAGATAAATACTCTAGCATAAGAGAAATAAAGGCAGGCGTACCCCAAGGCAGTGTCTTGGGACCGATCTTATACCTACTGTATACATGCGATATCCGTCAAACAAAAAATGTCACCATTGCGACCTTTGCTGACGACACCGCTATTCTGGCTATCGACACAAATAGTGAAGAGGCAGCGAAAAACCTCCAACAGGCGAGCAATGATATAAATACCTGGACCAAGGAATGGCGAGTAAAGATGAATGAGAGCAAATCGGTATACGTGAACTTTGCTTATACGCAGAATACATATGTACCGATAACAATTAATGACACAAGCATTCCAATACACTCCAAAGCAAAGTATCTTGGAATGAACTTGGATGTGGAGCTCCGGTGGGCGGAGCATGTTAAAAAAAAGAGGAAGGAATTGGACATCAAATATAAGAAAATGTACTGGCTTCTTGGAAGGAAATCCCAGCTGTCGGTACACAATAAGCTACTTCTTTATAAACAAATATTGAAACCCATATGGACCTATGGAATTCAACTATGGGGTTGTGCAGCAAGGAGTCATATCGACAAAATTCAAACATTTCAAAACAAGGTTTTGCGAAATATCGTGGATGCCCCATGGTAGTACCGGAACCACTATCTACACAGAGACTTAAAAGTCCCAACAGTAGTGGAAGAGATCAGCAGAATTGCAGCGAAGCATGAGGAGAGACTCCATGCCCACTAGAATGCCGAGGTTCTGCAAATGCTGGATAATACTCAACTAATACGTAGACTGAAACGAACCAAACCATTCGAGTTGGTGTAGTGTACAGCGTGTGATGCAGTGACAGTGACAAAGCAGAGCATTTTGTTAGTGCAATGCATAACACGAGAACATCAGTGTTTTATTTGAGAACCTGAGGGAAACCACTGGGGATTTCTTAGCAGATAAATGTTTAGTTTAAAGAACTCAAAATAAAATTGTAGGTTAGTCATATGTGACTAGTAACAATAAAAAAAAAAAAGTTACTTTTTCGTTCGCATCTTCTTTTAAAAGTTTTGCTTCTCTTATCAACAGGTTTTATCACTTTTATTAATTTCCTAGTTCCTGTTCCATTTTAATATGTCATTATGAGTAATCTCGTAATTTAATTGGGTATCTACTTCTAAAAATTTCGTCCATTCTCCGCGTCATCTTGTCATATTCAAAATTGAATGTCACATCTAATTGTCATTTGACTTGAAAATATAAATAATGGCTGAAGAGAGAGGTGAAGAAGGTGAAGGAGCAGAAAAGTATCCGTATGGAGAGTATGAAGGTGGGAGAGACGAACATTTAGACAGGCATGGATTTGGAAGTGCTTTACTACCCAATGGTGATATTTATGAAGGTACCTACTTACATGGGAAAAGGCACGGCAAAGGGTTGTACTGCTTTAGAAACGGTGCCAGATACGATGGTATGTGGAGAAAAGATTTAAAACATGGCCAAGGTGATTTCCTATATCCAGATGGAACAAAATATTCGGGTGAATGGCGGAAAGATTTCAAACACGGTCAAGGTATTTACTATTACGTCAACGGAGATACTTACGAAGGTGCATGGTATAAAGGAAAGCGCCATGGTTTGGGTACTTATACTTACAAAAGTGTCGCCATAACGCACTACGGTATGTGGAAAGACGGTAAAATGGAAGGATCTGGTATAATTACTTACCCAAACTATCAATATCACGGAAATTTCGAGTGGAATTTACCCAAAGGTCCTGGATGCTTCACGTTTGATTTGAAATGGATGCAACATGGATTTTACATTAACATGAGGGATCCTTCCTTTGACTATATTGGCGCAGAAGAGATGGTTCTAGACGAGGCGAGAGAAGATGAAGATCTTTCCGAAAATAGAAGGGGAATTGTTCCAGTTTGGAGAGCTAGAACGATTACGAAATACAGGCCTGAACTGCTACCACCAGAGCCAGTACCATTACTGATTAAAGATTCGATGGATTCATTAATTGATATTATAGATTACTTACAACAACAGTACGGAAGAGATGATATTATAGAAGATGATGTGGCTCAAGAAAATATTTCACAACAAAACTAATTGACTGATTACACAATTGTTATCGTTGTTAGATTTAAATAAGCTAATATAATAACATTATGTATTTTTATACCAATATTAAATTTGTTGCCGTCAATGAGGATTCAACACAGTTTCAAGATCAAAATTTCGGTAATTTATGTTAAATAAGAAAATTATAACTTTTATATATTGAGAAAAATATTTGGTTTCATGGATTAGTTTAAACAATAATTTACCTGTTGCCATTAAATATTGAAGCAAACATTCAGTTTCTTAAACTTTAACATGTTGTTAACTGTTAAACAACTCTTAACCCTACATTTAAGATATCGATAACGAAAGCCACTTTAATAATTGACATTATTCGATGTTGGAATTGTAAACATTTCGATATGGTGTGCAGCATAGTTAATTTTATAATATGTAGCGATCGTATTAGGTGTTATCCAGTTATTGAGGAAAATTGCAATCGGCTTATATTGTTTTTTTCACAATATCTCAAAATTATAAAAAGTCCGAATGAATTTGAAATGAGATTTGTTGCGAGCATTGAATTCTGCAAAACATTCGCCATTTAACCGTTGCTCTGTCTCTTCTAATAACCGATATACCAATGGTGAGCATCGAAATGTGGACACAGCTGTATTGTTCCCACTATTGAGACAAACTACAAAGAGATCGGAAATGCTTGACCGTGTCATAGTCATGGTGTAATTGCCGCATATTTCATATTCTGAATTGTACATTTCGTCCGTGCGACATCTATTATTTTACGTATAAACTATTTTCAAGAATTTTTGTTAAATGTACTCGTTTTAATAACTGATAAATACATTCAATAAATGAAAATATCTTTATTAAAAATAATTTAATACAGAGAGAATTGAAAACATTTTGAATCATTACTTCTGTTACACTGTTAACAGCATTTATAATAGCATCTTGTAGTACTGGTAATGTATGTAGTGGAGTCTTAAAGACGGTGTTCTTTAAATATCCAAATAGAAAAAAAATCCAGAGGCGTCAAATCTGGTGAACTAGAAGACCATCTATTTCTGCTAATCAGTCGGTTATTATTAGAATATCTTTGGAGGAATTCAATTGTAGCATGTGCAGTATGAGCTGTACCACCATCCTGCTGAAAATAGCCTAATTGTCTTTCATTGTCGTCAAGTTGTCTAATAAATGGTTCTAAAAAAAGTGTTCTATATCGTTCTGCCCTTATTGTATCATGGAAGAAAATTGGCCCTATTATTCTTCTTCGTGATATTGGACACCATACACTTATTTTAATAGGATGCATGTCAGTTTCAATAAAAACATGTGGGTTTACGGATGACCAGTGTCGATAACTTTGGGAATTGACATATCTACTTTGACGAAACCAGGTCTCGTCTGAGAAAAATGTGATGTCCAAAAAATTATCATACGCAAGATTATTATTAAACCACGTACAAAATTGTATGCGTTTCTCAAAGTTTGTTGGCAACAATTTCTGTACAACAGATATTTTATATGGATGTAAGTGTAGTTTTTTAGTGGCTTTATGGCATATTCCATAAGATACTCCTATATGAACATAAAATCAGAATTAATAAATTTTCTGTATATCAAAGAAAGTAATATTTTACCTGTCTAAGCTGATAGTCGCCTTGATGATTTCTTAGGACTCACGTCCAGCCGTTCTTGAATATCTTCTAGCACTTCTCCTGTTAGTAAATTAGGTCTGCCAGAAGAGTGTTTCTTAGATATGCTGCCAGTTTCTCGAAAACGACTAACGACTACGGTTGACATATCTCGCAAAGATATCATGTTGGAACTCCATTTCTGGGAATCGAGTGTGAAACTGTTGTGTACATGAATCAGTAGAATATTTCAACTCTGCATTCAGTAACAGTTCTCCGCTACGAAAATAAGCCTCTACAATAAACTTATCTTGGTCTTCCGTAAATGGCATTGATGATTTCAACGCAAATTTAAAATTAAGCAATAATGATAATGATATTTGTATAAACACAAAAAAAAATAACTTACAGTAACAACGAAATGTGCCTTTTATTGCCTTGAGAAAGACAGTTTCTAATATTCAATTAAACGCAGTAAACCAATGGAAAAAGAAACAACAAAAAGCTTATATGCCTGCCAAATATGTATAAATGACAGAATATTGGGTTGACAGCCACTTTAGCGAAGATAGATACAAACTAAATATTTATACAACAACAATGAACGTGTGGCAAACTCGTGCTAAAGTGCCGCTTCATCGATATATCGATGAAGCGGCACGGTCAAGCATAGATAAAAGAGAGAGTATAGAACGTGAGAGTATAGAACATGTAAAACGTGAACCAAACATCAGCACGATCTGTAATTCCCTTCCGGGTACTTTTGATAGAATTACCGTAGGAATCTGTAGATAATGATAACACTTTAATGAGCGGGAAATTTGAAATTTCTTGATTGCAAATTATTAATGTATGAAATTAATGTAAAAATTTGCATCAATATTTTTTGGCGTTATATTTGTTGGAACATTAAAATGTGTCTGCAACATTAAACGTCAAAATATTTGATGCTAATTTTACATGAAAAACAAATTAGTATACGTAAATAGTGAAGTATCGTAAAATCTTTTCTGTATCTAAATGCTACTGATGAAACAGATTAAAAAAATTATTTTTATCTATAAGTATATATTTAGTAAATCATATACAAAAAATAACATTATACCTTATAACTGCAATATATTAAATATGATTAAGAAACTGTTACATTTTTAATACTGTAAATGATACTTACAAATACATGACACATACTGAATTTCTGGGCTTTCACTGGGACTTGCGTGTGAGGTGGACGGTAACGCTTGTACATGCACATTTTCTAAAGTAGTATCATCGGTTTGATGTTTCGAAATGCACTTGTGGAGAACTATCGTATTTAACAATGACAGTTACTCACAATATTGCAAATAGCGGAGAAAAATCACATAAGAACAACAACTCTAACAAAATTCACCAACGTAGCCAACTATATTGAGAATTATGTTTTCGATCCTGTATAAAGTGCTGCCCTCTAAGAAACCCTCCCTTAACCAAAACACTGATAAGGTGTAGTAAATGAAGTGCACTACCCCTGCGGTCAAGCATTTACGATCTCTCTGTTCTATATTAAAGCCATATCCAAATTAAATAGCATAAATATATTAAATACTTGCCTATTTTGTTTAATAGGAAATCGTTATTGTCACGTTTATGTTGTTTAGACGTCAATTATACGAAAATTCAAAAGGTAATTATTACAAATGCCAAAAGGTATAAGAATATTTGTATATTGCTTGTTATTATGATTATATTATTTGACAGGTAAAATTTCGCAACATCTCAAATTTAACGACATCCATTTATTGGCGCATGACGTTTGCTCTAACATTTTTTCACTAACGCGTCTATGTAATAGATTTACCCATTATGATTTCGACATTTTCATGTAATTTCCTCCTTCATTCCTTCCACTGTCAAAGTTGTGCCTACATAAATATTTAATTTACAAAATCAGCCTCATTTTATAATCACTCAATCATGATTATCTGCAAGGATAGCATTGACACTCGTTATATACCGTGAGTTGAAAAATGTCGAAGTATCAAGTAATAATACGAATTTATCAATTAAAATGTCTCCCAAATTGTCTCTTTCTTATTCAGAAAATAATTTAGTATTACATGAATTCACATGGATCCTGTTAACAATAGAAAAAAAAATAGATGAATGAGCATTTCTCTCAATTTATGCGATGCTTCTATTTCCGAGAATAAAATGCATATGTGCATTATTTGTTGACAAACAAATAGAGACTTATGTTAGGATTTATGAATTTCTCTTTGCGAATTTAGTTTTACTGTTGAAAAAATATTTATGATAGATTGTGGCTTGATCTTGCCACCTCCACATAGATTGGCTCTTTTTGATAGATCATGTCCATACGGGATATACAGGGTGGTTGGTTTTTCATTGTCCAGCCTATATCAGCTTTATTATCAAAAATTCAAAAAAATGTTAGAGGAAAATGTTTTTTATCTCGAAATGGTCTATCATATTGCATCATTAGTAATCTTTCATAGCCTACTGATTTTTAGCAGCGATAATCAACTTTAATTTCTTAAATGGAACACCCTGTATATTTTCTATAAAAATGAATCCTCATTAAATTCTGTTTATTATGATACGTCACAAGTTGGCATATGTGTTGCAATTGTCTACGGAAACGAAATAATAAGAAAAAGTATGGAAAACTAAAATTTGCTATTTCTATTATAAATAAAAAAAAATTAAATACTAAATAGTAAGTAATGTGTCTTATAATAATTGTTGAAATTGTCCACCATTACATTCTAAACATTTGTCGGCTCGCGTAATTATGTTCCTCCTGGCGTTTCGCAGCATTGCAGGTGTAATTAGCAAGCAAGCCGTGGTAATTTTATTCTTCAGTTCCTGAAGATTTTGAGAAGGAGTATTATAAACTTGGTTTTTCAAAAAACCCCATACAAAAAAATCAAGAATTGATAAATCAGGCGATCTGGCAGGCCACAAAATTGGTCCTCGGTTGCCGATCCAGTTTTGACCAAATTCATTGTGTAGATAATTTGTTACTGCAGCTCCATTATGAGGTGGGGCGCCGTCATGTTGGAACCATAAGTTTCGTCTTAAAGCTAATGGGAGATTGTCTATGTAGTCTTGAAATTCATTTTGTAAAAATAATAAATATCGGTTCTGAGTCAATGTTCCATCGTAAAAATATGGCCCCAAAATTTCATTGCTGACTATCCCTACCCATACATTAATTGAAAATCGCACCTGCGCACGAGCTTCAACAATTACGCGAGGGTTTACATAGTCCCAATAATGTGTATTCTTTTTATTAAAAATTCCATTTCTGTGAAAATTAGATTCGTCTGTCCAAATGATATTATTTAAATAATGTCTTCCCACATTCACGAGCCATTCACAAAATATTATTCTGTTGTTGGGATCATTAGCATGTAGTGTTTGGACTAAATTTAATTTAAAAGGCTTTAGTTTGTGCAATTCTAAAACATTCATAATTTTGTGTCTTGGAGTATTCAAATCAAACGCTGCTTGTCTTGTAGAAGTTCTTGGATTTGCCCTAAAGTAACCTAAAATAACAACTTCATTACCGTGGTTGTTTCCTCGTCCATTTTGAATATTATTTATACGCCTTGAAAAGGTGCCAGTTAACCGCAGAGAATTTTCTAAATTTTGAAAAGTATTTACGTGAGGTTGTCTTCTGTCAGGATATAAATTTTGATACAAGATAGCAGCCTGACGTTTATTGTTGTTTGATCTGTGAAAACAGCACAGCATCTGTGACAGCATATCAACTTTTTCACTGTTTGTGAAGCCCATGTTCATTTTTCTTATACAAAGCACTAACGTTTTCTTAGTTAAATAAGAACCGCAATACCTTTGTCACTTCTAACTGACTTATGTCAAATATTTACAGGTATAAACAACAGAATATCACTGTCGACTACTATAATTTCAAAATAACAAAACACTTATACTTTGTTATATCACTATATTAATCCAAATGTGTGACCGCGGTTTCGACCAACATGGCCATTAACGAAGACACACAAAATGTATGCTAAAAATTTGGTGTTAGGCGGTAATTATAAAGTAGGGGGGATACAAGGAATAATATATAATACATTGTAATAACTAATAATTATAGGGAAAACCAGAAAATAGAAATTTGACTACAGTAAAATGGTAAAATGAAATAACCTAAGTACAACAGGTAAACAGAGGTGTTATATCAAATCAGTCTGATCGTTAAGCAATATAATATCTGAATTGCGGGAGAATTTGAATATTTCTAGGGCGTCTAGGAGGTTTAATTTCTTACCCTTCTCGGCGAAATGTAAGATTTTTACGAAACGAACTATAATTTCGTTTTTCCCATTATTAGGTATAATTTAAAGGCAGCTCCCTACTTGTTATACATCGTTATAAAGAGAAATGTATTTAGAATCATATCCCGTAAAAATATACAGGGTGTTCCATTTAAGAAATTAAAGTTGATTATCGCTGTTAAAAATCAGTAGGCTATTAAAGATTTCCAATGATGCAATATGATAGACCATTTCGAGATAAAAAACATTTTCCTCTAACATTTTTTTGAATTTTTGATAATGAAGCTGATATAGGCTGGACAATGAAAAACCAACCACCCTGTATAAAAAATATAGTGATATGTCTGGTGACTTGAAGATGTGCGAGGGTGTTTAAGAAAAAAATATAGGTTGATGCAGACTGCAATTCTTGGTTCTATTACTTTTTGAAGTGTAAACTTCTTTAGGCGCGTTGCGCTGATTGTAGGCAGTGAACAAGACTGACCTGCAACGCTCGGATATGTAACGCTCGGATATGTGTAACGTTTGTTCGGGTAAAGTCGGCTAAGGGAACATGATCAAACAGAGGTATTTAATTTCAATTAAATTGAAATTTAAATGAATAAATAAATTCATGTTCCTGAGCAGATTCGAACCCGACCCGAACGGGTATGACCAATGTATGACGCCGGCACGTTGCATTAGACCAACGCGGGACACGTATCGTGTATTTATACATATACATACGTGACTGCTATAATCGTTCGGCGACCGTTACATGGGAGAGCATGACGCATCAGTCGTATAATACGTTACTGAATATTATACGCGTATGTACATGTGTAAATGTAATAAATGTGCGAATACGTTTTATTTAATACGTTATTGAATATTATACGCATGTATTTTGTATTATTAACCTCCCCTTGTTGAAGTTTACACTTCTGCTGTGTGGTTTTACGCACACCCATTTCCTTGTTTGATTTTTTTTTATATTTGTGTTTCGTACTATATACACAGTATGATAATTAAATAACGGAACTGTTAATTTAAATCATAGAACACTTATTGCCATCTATCAAACGGTAGCAGCATCAGAAACACACAGGTTTCCTCTTTTAAACGCATTGAAGTTCGTGCAAATCGGATGACAGCTAATAAAGTTACATGCATTTTAGTGACTGTAGGTTATGTGCTCATGTCGTAAAATCAGAATGGAACAAAGAGCTAATATTAAATTTTGTTTTAAAACTGGGGAAAAATTTACTGAGACGTACAAACTATTGAAAAAAGTTTATGGTGATGGTTGTATGTCTCGTACAAGAGTGTATGAGTGGTTTACTTGATTTAAAAACGGTTGTGAAGATTTAAATGATGATGCAAGACCTGGACGTCCAGTAGGTAAAAATCGTGCTGAATTGGTGCAAAAAATTCAAGAAATAATTGCTATTGATGGGAATTTCACTGTGAGAATGTTAGCTGCAGAATTACATATCAGTAGAGAAACTGTTCGACAAATTTTAACGATCGATTTGGGTAAAAGAAATGTGTCTGCACGTTTTGTTCCACATCAATTAAATGAAGACCAAAATATCGCTCGTGTAGAGCATTGTAGAGACATCATTAAAACTGCTGAAAACAACCCAGATTTTCTTGATTCTATTATAACCGATGATGAGACATGGTGCTTTAAATATGACCCTGAAACTAAGCGCCAATCTGCACAATGGAAGTCGAAAGGTGGCCCAAAACCACCAAAGTTACGCTTTCAGAAGTCAAAAATCAAGACAATGTTGATTTGTTTTTATGATTCTTGTCCACAAGGAATTTGTTCCAGAAGATGAAACAGTTAATGGAGAATATTATTTAGGAGTTTTACATCGTTTGTGGTCGAAAATTGTTCGAGTTGGGCCCGAATATCCAGCAGGAACACAGCTGTTTTTATTGCACGATAATGTACCACCTCACAAGACCTTAAACGTTCCTGAGTTTTTAAATAAAAAACAAATTTGTCTCATCGCCCACCCACCGTATTCGCCTGATCTATCACCGTGTGACTATTTTTTGTTCCCGAAACTAAAAACTGCAATGAAAGGACACTTTTATGTGATCTTCCAACCATTCAAGCAGCCGTGACAGACGTGCCGAAGAACATTCCAAAACCCGACATCAAAAAATCGATGCATGCATTAGTCACCCGTGCCATCTGCTGTATTGAGGCTAATGGATCATATTTTGAATAAAAAAAATTATTTAACAATAATATAATGTGTATTTCATTTTATACCTAAAAAGTTCCGTTATTTAATTGTCATACTGTGTACTATGTAATTTTGCACTTGTTATAGTTCGGTGACTTCTTCATCTTTCTAAGTTTCTTGTATTACATTAATTTTTTGAATAATCATGTCATCTTGCAAATAGCAAGTAGGCATTTTATATTTAGATTTTCTGTTTTCTATAGGATCAAGGTTAAGCCAAAAATCTTTGAATAATATTTTTTACAATTGTGCCTGGCCCTGATTTTGTTCAATCATTTTATTATTATCTTATATTAGTTTTCAATTCATATCTAATATTCTATGTATAAATTTGAACAATAAAGGCATTATTACTATTATTAGTATATCCCTCTATAGTGTGAAGAAAACCAGCTCCAGAGTAAAATGAAATTGTACAAAATAGTATGTATATACAAATTGTATTCATTTAGAATTGCCCTACTTATAAAGATCTTCGGAGTATTACTGGGATATAACACACACCTAATCTCTTTGGACTACTTGGAAAGACTTCAAGATTTAATATATAACGCCATTCCCGATCACGTAACAGTTTTATTAGGACCATAAATCTATATTAATATATATTCGAAAATGGGTATTAATAAAGAAAAAAAAACGTAAATCTGTTTATTTAATTTAATACACCTAAAACCCACCACAATTTTACATCTCTTCAAATGCAGGATTTATGTTTAATGTAATAAATATTACTTATTTACGACAATATAATATAATGACTAAATGCTTAAGAATATATTAATAAAAGTTTTAAAAGAAAACGTGACAAATGAAACAAGTTTGGATAGTTTGATTGATAAGGGCACTGTTTCTAACAGCATTGATAGATGCTTCTAAGATATCGCAATGGGCAAAAATGGATTTAAAGCTGGAACAGAGGAGTTCATTCATGTATTTACGTCAGAAAATGGTAAGTACAAGATATTGCTTTCATTCAGCAGACACAACAGTTGCGCAACTGTTCAGTGATCATGTCGAGTTGACGACCGCTCACTCTGAACATGTTCAGGAGCGGCCGCCATTTTTGTGAGCGGAAAAATTCTACGCTCACTTTCTGAGCGTATTCTGTACGCATGCTCCATTGATGCATGCCAAGACCAACCTAATACATAATTTTGAAGAAAGTTACTAGAAAAATAAGATACAACAAATTAAAGGTATTGTGCAGAAATAAATGTATTATAATATTGGAATTCACCCAGTATTTTATTCGGGGTTAGAAAAACCAGCCCTTACACTAAAAACTACGCCAAAACTTAATGCAGAAAAACAATTTATTATTATTGCTTATTCGGTTTAATTTGTAAAATTTTAACATATGGCAGCAATGAAAAGTACCAGATGACAGACGATGACATAAAGGTGAGCGGTCCTGTCCAGCGAACACTCAACTGTTTTGAAGTGAACGGTTGGAGCGGGATCGGTTCCCGATCCGCCTGCTGAATGAAAGCATTGAGACTTCTGATTTTCAGTCTCTCTCTCCGTATGCTTATACTTAGTCTACATATTGTAATTTCATTTACTTCCCTGTTCTTTTTATTTGGCCGCGCAAGCGAAGTCTTTGATATTTTTTGGTCTATACTATAAATTGTCCCTTCAGGATATGTATTATTTAAAAGTTCATTAATCTTCCGTATTCGCTATCTACAGTGTTTTTTATTCCATATACCTATTCTTCTTATGATCTTTCCCTCGAATATTCTTAGCTTTCGTGGTCCACGTTTGTTAAGTTCATCGTCTGTTCTATAACTCACTTCTGTTTGATTGCTGCTATCTATACTGCCATTCTTTATTAATCTTTAATCCAATTTTTGTATAGTTAATTCGCCATATGTTCCAGCTGTACTCTTCGATTTATATCCATACTTCTGTCTTTTAGTTTCTTATACGTAGTCTAAGGAAGTATTGTGATGACGAAAATTTTCGAACTCGAGATTTTTGCAGATGTCCACGTTTTGAAGTCCCCTGATACTAAAAAAGTGGTTTTAAAAAAATGTCTGTGTGTGTGTTGTGTGGCTGTGTGTCTGTGTGTGACCATGATAGCGGTCAAACCGCTATAGATATCTATTCCAAATTTTGTATGTACATACCGTATGTGTCTATTTTCATTAGCTATAGGGATTCAATGTTTACATGCGATTTATACGTATACAAATAATACGTGGCAACGTGTGTCTCCCGGCAACAATCGACATCACAGCGACTTTCCCCGATCTTGCCACTTCTACATTAAATGTTTAGCTGCGAACACGTTCCGAGATATAGTCTGCAATAAAATTCCTTCATCATCAAATGGCCGGCGCGATCTAGTTGTTTATTATTATTTTCAGAATCCTTTTTTATTTACCTTATTTTTAATTTTATTAGAATTACGCTTTTGTTTGTGTCATGCTTAATAATTCTCTGCATTTACTGAAATGAAAAAGAAAAATCCTTGCAAGGCGTAAATATTATTTCTAAGCGCAGTACAAACATCCAAGTCAATAGTCCAACAGCTACTGCTAACTTGAGCTTGTATTTTGTATCATCGGTCGCGCTCGCATTGAAGAGAAAAGTAGTGCCATGTTGTCACGTATTGCATGAATTAATCGCCTATGGCTAATGAAAATTGACACGTGCTGTATATAATCTTCCTCTTGAGATCCGATTAGTTTTTCAGTAAAATCGGTAGACTGGAAGTAGTTGTTTACTTCAGTGAAAAAATCGAATTTTGCAAATATTTCGTCAATTACTAAGTTTAAACAAATTTATAAAGAATTAAAATGTACTCAAAATTAAATTTGAGACAAATTGTCTTAAAAATTTTTTTTGAAACTCCTGCCGAAAGTAGGTCTTTTACTCTTATCGAAGTCAGCTTTCTAGGCAGGTACATTACGAGTATGAAAGTATTTAAATGATAATTTTAAATATCTTTTGAATAAAAAAATTTCAAAATTCGCACCGGAAGTACCACTTTTACTCCTACCGAATAGCGATTTTTTGCAAATATGTCGTAAATTATTCACTATATATATATATATATATATTTATTAAGAGTACAAAAGTATTTACAGTTGGGTTTGCAATATTTTTTGTATACATGAAATTTCAAAATTCGGACCGGAAGTAGCACTTTTACTCTTAGCGAGTAGCATTTTTTTTCGAATATCTTGCAAAGTATGCATTCTATAGCGATTTATTAAGAGAATGAAAGTACTTAGAATAGGATTTTGAATAATTTTTGTATAAAAAAATTCTTAAAATTCTATAGTTTGAAATGCTCATACGTATAAGAAAGTCGTATGGTGGCCATACCTCATTTTTTTACTTTAGTTTCCAGTTTTTACTTTGTTGATTGCTATATTTCTAGATTCTCTGCTCATTTACATCTATATTTTCCTTCTTGAGTTATTGTTTGACCTCTCGTCTATGCCTCTTCTTCGGTTTAGTTGAATTGCTTCTTCCAAGCTTCCACTATCTCTAGCGAGTATAGTGAGATAGATCATCTGTGTGGGCAACTATCTGTTTTTTTGGTTTTTGTAATTGCACTATCAATGTATTGGTTTTACATTAATTTTGAAGTTTTCATTTGTTCCTTTAACTGCTGTTTTTGAGTGTTTCGTTGCCATTATTGTCAGTTTCATTACGTTCCTGGTATTTGCATATCCTTCACTGCTTTTACTAGCTGGTCCAACTTCAGACTATCAATGTTTTTTTTTAATGGTATTCATAAAACTCAAATATTTAAGACTATGTGATTAGCCTCTACGGCCTTCTAAAACTATATTGGTAATCTCCCATTTGCAACTCTGCGTACTTTATTAATGTTTATTTACTATATCTTGTATGTAACCTTAAGTCGAACGATTCTTCTTTCCTTTGTACATGCTTTTTATTTCCATCTTACATATTGGCACTATTATCCGTTTTCTCACTCATTTGGCGTCATTTCTCTATTCCATGTGCGAATTAGTCAGATCATTGACAATATAAGGGATAATTATAAGGGTTTTTTTGCACTTCGGTGATATTAAAAGTATAGGTAAAGTATATCTTTTTGCCGCAAACTGTAGCCAAACAAAAGCATCAATTTCAGAAGAGAATATATAAGATTTTTATTTGTACTGGCGTGACAAAGTGCTGACCCATATTCTTCTTGTGTACAAGACAAATACATGATATAAAAATAAGTATGGGCCACACAAATTGACAAATAACCTGTTTTTTCCTTTATATTTTAAATATACGCATAGGAGACACGTTGAATAATTCGCATTACTAATAATACCTATTTATATTTCTTAAAATTAAGATGAAGAGCGACGATAAATTTCGAGTGACAAAAATACTAGAGAACCTATTAAACGACATAATCTGTGTTGGAAGTAAAAAAGAAAAACAGACAGAAAAAATGTTGACAAGCTTTAATCTGTAAGAGATATAAAAAAAATTTTCGACACGACATGGGACGTCCGAGTACATAGGTATCTCTCTCGAATAAAAATATCCTATCTATTTAGGACATCAAAGGAAGTTAGATGCCAGCTAAACATATATGCATGTGTAAACACAAGGACGAGTAAATAATTGTTGATATCTATGTATATTGTTTCGAGTGTTTATTGTTGTGATGTAAAACAAGACTTAAAATGCATTTGAAAAAATAAACTTAATTTAAAATCGATTAAAATTGCTGTCGCGCATAATTCACATGCGCTCATCAATAGAGGTAGATTTGAACAAGTATTTATAATTAATTATTAATAGAATTTAAATATGATGTGGAAAGAAAATTAAATACATTATAAGTTATATAAATATGAACAGTTCAAGTACGTGTGTGTGTGCTTGGTGACGACGCGTGACGCCCAAATGAAGAAACAAAGTTGTTAAGTTGAAAAGACGTCCAACTAATAAGATGTGGTTGAGATATTAATGCTCCTTATTGTATGATCAAATGTTTCTGACAACAGTTAATTACAAATAAATTACCACATAATCAGATAATGTTACAATATTTTAGTAATTCATATTTATTAAAAGGATTAGATGAAATATATGAAATAAATGGCCAAACATATGTCAAAATATACAACAGAAATTTAGGTTAGTATTTAAATAAAATCGGGAAATAAATATATTTATCAACCTTAATTTAATAATTTGAAAATTTCTCTTAAAAGGCAAATAAAAAATTCTTGATATTGTATTCGTAACTGTAAAAAGTAAAGATACCCGAATTTTATTTTGTGACACGTACTGAGGTCGCGTTACCGATTTTCCTGCTTTTCATAAAAATATTTATCTAAAAATTACAAAAATATATCATAAAGTTGTATTTAACTATTATTCACATTGGTATATAAACACCAGTGCAATTTGAGTAATAGAATAATCTAAAAGCAACCAACATTAGGAATGTCATAAAATATATGACTATATGTTGATTATGAAACTTGTAAAAAAGTATAAAACTAGTAGAAATCCCACATTGAGATCCAAAACTGCTTCCTCAACTACCTGACAAAGAGTCCACAAACAGTCCACCTGCATGCAAACCATTGGCATATCCAGACGTTGAAAAACTACTCATTCTGGTTCGAATATGATCTAATAAACCTAGAAAAATATTTCTCTGTTTTATAACCACTCTACTACGATTTGATGAATAAAGTTGTAATTTATCACAATATTTCTTGTTAATTTGGTTGTATTTTTCTTGCAGATTTATTTATACGTAGCACGCCATTTGTAATCCGTAGGCATGCTGGCTATATGTAATCCAAACAATATTTATGTAATAATAAGCAATAGTATTGAAGATTAAAACACATATAAAATTTATGAAGGAAGTGGTTAACTAAACAGAATTTCACAATTAATCAAGAGTAAACTTTTGTATTCATAAATGCTAAATTAAACTCAATATTATTATCATTAATAGGTACGAAAAACATTTTTTCTAATTACCTTTCCCAGTATTCTCTTTTAAAGCACATGTTACATACATACTATATTTATGGAATTTGAGGTTATGTGAGTCACTGTTAATAACTGGAATATTATTCAATCTCTATGTAAAAATACATTTTTAATTAATGAACACTGGTGCTGTGCTTATTTACATGAGCATTGAGCACATAAAAAACAGTAGCACTTTTATAAAGTATACCCTGATATTTTGATTACTTTAAAATTGTCTTGCCAAGAATATTTTACGACTACAATGGACAAAATGTTTTTAATGTACCCATTTATTTTGTTTAATGTTTGCTTAAACTTATATTTATTAATTACCAAATTTACGTTTTGAATGGCCAAAGTTTCAGCTCTATGTTTTATAAAATATTTTGAAAGCTTGTCTTTTAACTGGGTTATATAGCATTATTATAAATCAGAATTATAAAACGCCAAACAATAAAATAAAATTAAAATATACCCAAGATAAAACCGAAAAGAGGCTAAAATCTGTCAATTCTGACAACTAATCGAGATAACCTGTAGTGCCATGTGTGACAATTAAATCTAAATAACGTCAGTAGGTAGAAGCTTAAGTGCGTTATTCACTCCCCACCCCCAGGATATAAAATATATCAACTTGATCATCTATATAAGGAAGAGGAACAATTTATTAAACTCGCACCCAGACATATATGAAATAATAACAACATCCTCTTCCGAGAAAGAATTAACGTGAATTTCAAATTGAGCTACCCAAATTTAATAGGAGCAGAAAATTGAACTAGATTTATTGGTATATGAAATATTATTAATTTAGACATCAGTGCAATATGGACGACGCAGTCTATATTTGAGAGATAATTATATGTTACTTTCTATCTTACTGAATCTATATTATTATTTTCTATAATAATATTCATCGAAAGATAAAGCGATTTCAAAAGTATTATATCAAGACTTGTAACTGAATTAATTATGAAATATCCAAACCGAACATGGCGAAATGAATTTGAAAAGTACTAAAATTCAATAAACCATTTACGACGTGATACCCTCTTCAAATTTGTTAAATATTAATTAATAATACTAATTGCCAAATTGAATGGCCCGGTGCTTCCATCTATATTCAACAATGGATAGCTAAACGTATCGTATACTCTTAGGGATATTTAACATCAGAGTGGTATTGTCGTCTATTAAAACTACAGTTGGTATTCGTCCACCTTCACTATCTATTTTTGAGTTATTTAGATATTAAACTTAAAACAATACGTGTAATAATAAAATCGAGTGTTTTAAGTGTTTGCTGTATGTGAATTTTATCAACAGTAAATGCCCAAATACGGGTAGATCGGTTTATGGAGAAAAACTATGGTTCGGTATGTTTCAGCATCATTTATTCTTAAATATTTTTTATATATTACCTCCTAGCACTAAGAGTAAACGAAATCTTACTATGTCAACCTTTTTATTTACATATAAAACAGAAATTTAATTACACAAATTTAGTACATATATATATTTACAAGAAAATAATAAAGTATTTGCTGTATACAATAGCTGTAACTTATTCGCAGTATGTCCACAAACAGAATATTCAAAAATCAATCTATACAATATATGGTCGTAAATATTTAGTAAATTGAGATATTATGTACATGTTATTTACTTCGAGAAAGGTGATATTTACACAAGTCTGGCAAAAAAAGTTAATGCATCATCTGGTGCGTGCGTTCGTATTATTGAAGAAACATTCTGCAAGAGTAATATATTTAAAATCTTACGTGAAACTTAAAATTTACTTTAGTACATCTCAAATTAATAGAAACTATCTGATATGATTATTTAAAATGAACGGAATAACCATATAAAAATTCGTTCGGGACTTATAGGACGGAATTGTTTTCTTTCTACAGGCTGCCAGGAAATAAAACAATTTACGGGACTTGCTCTCCAGACTGCCAGAGAGACTAAGGAGACGGTAAAGGTAATTTACAGACTGCCAGAGAGTTTGGTGAGAATTCTCTTAGACTGCCAAGAAAACTCTGTGAGAGGATCTCCTCAGACTGCCGAGGAGATCTCTGATTTTACTAACAAAATCGTCGCCTTATATAGACCTGCCCTCGCATAACAGCGAAAAACAGTATTTTTGCCGAAGTATCACGCGCAAAACGCATGCACTGTAGTCAAACGCACGATATTATCACGTGCAAAATGCATTTAGAAAATTAACAAAAATATCATCTTTGTCTTTACTAATTGACATTAAATATATTTTAGAAAATTTGTATTAAATTATCGAACCCATTAATGCAAAAATTACATAAAAAGCATTAATACAAATTTATTCGATAATTTATACAGTGACGGACACCTGTATCCAGCATATAAAAAGAGAATTCGATCTATTAAATTATTGCTGACTTATCAGTTACAGTAAAGAAATGTTCGTAGTTCTATTGATACCTTTCGCATCTTCCCGTGAATGAGCACTTTTCTAATTCTCCATATATACCCACGTACATTTGTACAAAATTCATTTCATTAGAGAAGAGTCGTAATTCTTAATCGTACAGACAACGATCTATAAATTAAAGTTATGCTAGAAATATATTTAATCAATCATTGCTGATTATATAAATCAAAATAGATAGAAAGTATGTATTTACACTATCAAAACTGGGATTGTCATTTATTATGCTAAAAAAAGAGCTATGATAATAAATCAGTATAAAAATATAATATTTAGTTATATTTTAAAATACAGTAGAACCCCGATTATCCGTGCTCCACGGGACCGGACGAGGCACGGAAAATTGAAAAGCACGGATAATCCGAACATTTATTTCTTATATGTATGTATGTATGTATAATAATAATAATAATAATTCTTTTATTCAACACACATGATATATACATAGTGACATTACATCAACAGAAATATGTGGTTGAAATCCTAAGGCATGGTTCAGATGGCTGGAGAAGTTCTCCAGCCCCTGTTCTTCCACCAAAACCTTAAAATCACAAAAGCCGAAAAAGAAAACAATACTTGCCTAACCTATCCTAATCCTAATACTCTGCCCAAAAATATATATTAAACTCGGTAACACCCTTACACATATTAAAATAAGAAACAAAATAATACATATTATATAATATACCTAATATATACTGTTTATAACACTGAAAATTAAGAAACGAACTGAACCGAGCATTACTGATGCTTTAACAAATAAGAAAAAACAGCACCCCTGAACGCCGCCAAACCCATCGCCTTAAAATGTTCCGGCATGGAATTGTAAAGTGAGTAGATAACATAAGTGAACGATCTCCTAAAGAAAGTAGTATTGTATTTAGGCAAGGTAATAGCATCCCTCCTCCTTATATTAATACTATGCACGTCGCAGCGAAACCTGATCTTCCTCAACAAGTACGGCGGGCACCCAGACAAAAGTATACTGTGAAACAAGGTGAGACAATGTAAGACAATACGGTTTTGCATATTTACCCATCGCAAGGATTCGAGCTTGTGTGTAATCCTATCGTACTTGCGGATATCAAAAATGTACCTCATGCACGCATTTTGAACTTTCTGTACTCGCCTCACATCATTTGCATCCAAACAGGGCCCATAAACAGGCATGCAATAATTAAATAATGACAGCACCATGGATTCGCATAGAATCCTCTTCAACTTAATACTGAAGATTGATTTCCAAGGATATAAAATCTTTAAGTTGAGGTAAGCACGGCTTATAATTTTAGAGATGTAAGACTTGTATCTAAAAGAATTATCCATGATTACGCCTAAATTTTTTGCTTGCGTTACTACAGGGATAATGCTATCATTTAAGGTAAGGTTCACCCGACCCCCACACCTCTCAACGTCACCCACCCTTCCCAACAACATAACACAACTTTTGTTAGGGTTAATAAATATGGAATGCCTGCGGGAATAAGTACTGATATTTGCTAAATCAGCATTCATTTTGTCTATGGCATCAGCCATATCGGAAGGAGGAAAAGACAAATACATTTGTGTGTCATCCGCATACATATGCGTTTTGCAAAATTCAATATTTTTGGGCAACATACTTGTATAAACTGAAAACAGCAAAGGCCCCAAAATGGACCCCTGGGGTACACCCCTGTGGATAGGCAACGGGGAGGACTTCCGATTACCCAACCGAACCATCTGGTACCTGTCACACAAATAGGACCGTATAAGTTCCACGCAGGAATCACCGCAACCAAGGTAGTGCAATATAGCCAAGAGAACGTCGTGACTGATGGTATCGAAAGCCTTACTGAAATCTAACAATACTAGAATAGACAGATCGTTCTTATCTCTGGCCCGCATGATATCATCCGTCACGTCCAGCAAGCTTGTGACGCAACCATAACCACGCCTGAAACCAGACTGACAGTCCGGAATCAGATTGTGACATGCTAAATGTTCCCTCAGTTGAGCGCACATGATTTTTTCCAAGATCTTACTAAGTGCAGGTAGTATGCTTACTGGGCGCAGGTCCGGCACATCAGACGGGGCTGGTGTCTTGGGCAGAGGCACCACAACGGCTAATTTCCATTGTCGGGGAAAATAATTATAATACAGGCATGAGTCAATTATATGCGTCAAATAGGGAAGTACGTAGGGCAATACTAATTTTAGCATATTAACGCCAATACCATCCGCGCCCGTAGCGGTGCTAGTAATAGATAAGAAGACCTTTAAAACAGTGTCCTGGTCTACGAGTTGAAAGTTAAAACTAGAATCGAAGTCTGTGCAGGTTGAACTCGCATAAAAGTTGATGATATCAGGGGAAATATCGGTTTGTGGTACACCATCAATGAATGCTTCATTGATTTGATCTGCGTCAGAGAAAATTGCCGGCAGCTCCCTTACCACGGAGCCCCCCACACGATGCTTCCTCAATTCACCCCACAAACGTACATACATACATACTGAAAAGATAACAGTATAAAAACCAGAATTCTACATAAGTAAACTTTTACACTAAATAAGAAAAAATAAACTCTACATATAGTCGGATTCAAGAAAGATGATCCCTGCGTCATTTTTTAATATCGTATGATTCAAATCAATACTTCGCCATCATGATAAGTACTGTAAACTATAAAATGAACATGGAAATCATAATGATGACATCCTACGTTTTCCGGTTAGATTGATCGATCTAATTTTAGGTTATGTATAATTAGATAACTAAGTTAGATAATCGCATTTATCGTTTATTAAAAATATGTAATATAAACTCAATAGTCTTTTAATGTACTAAATTTAACATATGCCAAAATCCAAATGATAATAGAACTTTATTCAGAAATAACGTGGGTACAAAACAAACAATCCAAGTATCATCGAGAAATATCACTTTTCTCTAAAAAGGAGAATTTATGTTTTTTAAATAATCCTTCAGGAATAATAATCGCATCTCAGTTATGTTGGATCTCTTCACTAACGCTCGGCGATTATTCTCGTTTTTACATTTAAAGCCAATATTATGAAGTACACGATTTAAACCGCTTCTACTCAATAAAATATGGTTTTCAGCAATTTCTGCATTTAAAGTTTGTACTGTAACATGCTTTTCTAAAATTAAAGATATTATTACTTCAATACTCCACATTTTTAAGGTCTTACTCTGTAAATACATCATGTATAATGTATTTCGGATACTCATTTTAGAGCTTTCTGCCAAATGGTCTGTTTTAGCTTTTATATGGGGCCTTTTCTTCCCTGGACTAGATAGAACAGGACTATTTAGTGATCGGGCTTTAATACGTTTTACTGAAGCTACTCCTACCTTCAATGCATCTGCTACTCGCTAAAAGATTTTCATTAGAATTTGTAAAATGTTAAATCTCACAATGTTTACCTACCTGTTGTACAGATGTAAGGGATATTAGATGACCACCATTAACCTTCTCTTGCTCGAAATATTCTAATAAATTTAAAACGAGTCCTTGAGCTTGTGACCGTAATGTTTTACGGCGTCGTGACATTCTGGTTTAATAAAGATTGAAACAACAAACAAATTGTGAAACGAAATCAAACGATCAAACTACTAGAAATGTCAAAGCGTTAATGTCAAAGTCAAAACGCTAAACGGAAGTGTATGAAATAATACAGCACATGCAATCACTCCGTCTTTGTCTTGCTCAAATAAATTCTATGAAACGTATGTCGTGCTTGCATCGCACTGAAAACACATGCATTCGCTTATGCTATCCTTGTTATACAAGTTGATACTATTTGTTATTCGGATATAGACATAATTCTTTGATAGAATTATATAGTAGTGACGCAGGGATCATCTTTCTTGAATCCGAGTGTAGGTAGGTTAACTTGCATTTATGCACATAAAGCAGAAGAAACGCGAATGATTCCCAGGGATTCCCCTAGTACACTGCTGGTGATATCGATATTGCGTCATCATACATATGACACGGATAATCCGCAGCCCGGATAATCCGCACACGGATAATCGGGGTTCTACTGTATTACTTATTCCAGCTATAGCATTTCAATAAATATTTTATAAACGTTTCGTTTGTAAATGATTATTTACATTACATAAATAGATCTTTCATTATTGTCAATACAACATCCCCATTAAAATTTGAGGTTAAATATCATATTTATCGTGAATTATTATTGATTATTGTTTTCCATTTATCTAGGCTGTTCAGCTAAATCACGTGAATAGCAAAAAGTTTCAGACTGTAATTCCTCTTGAAGGAATTTCCTACAGTGTTGGAATTTATAAGTATCGAATGGCTGTAATTCATTTATTGCGATTTAGAAATGTTCATGGCAACTTGGAAACGTCTGCCTTCATTTGTCCTACTACCAGTTTGTGGGCAGATGTCATTTTTATAATGATAATGTTTATGTGCAAGTATAACATAGCCAATACCACGAAATAGCGTTAATAACCTGTAATTCTTAATTCGTCATCTTAAAGTTGATTAGTTTATGTCGCGTGTGGAGTTATTATGTCAAATTCGACTATTATATTTGAATTCAAAAGACAGAAAGCGTAAAACTCAAAATTCGCCATAGTGCAAATGGTCGATCATTAACTTAATTACAGACACTCGTGATTCGTTTTAATCTCATCACAGAGGGCCAGGACATATATGTGTTTCAACATTAGCAACACCCTACAGGCATAGGGAAATACATGTCGTTAAATGAAAGACATTTACATCGAATTAAAGAGATATTTGTTTTAAATAATTATGGCGGTAAAGAAATATTCGTTTGGTGTTTTCAAGATTTTATGATGGAAACAAATATGCATGTGATGAAAATCTTACATCACACGGCATGTAAAATAAAATCAATAATCGAAGAGTAGTTTAATGTAGCGTTGTATTCTCTTGACGCTCATTGTATACAGGCCCCTTTATTAACCCATTACATTCAGAACAAAAGACTGCACAGAACAATAGACGTAATGCGAAAACAAAACGGATCTCGTGTTGTTTTGACTAGTCTATGTACTCTCTCCTCCTCACCTTCATTATTATTCTCGCGTTTCAAAGTACGATATGGACTACCGGTTGGTATCCTGCCGCATTTCAAAATTTATGCCGCTTTTATTACCACCGCACCGATGTTGTCAGCGAAATAGTACCTAGCACCACACGACGGCGTAAATTTGATGAAATTCTGACGTGCGATGTGATGACGTTCGCGCAAATGTGAAAACGGACGCGGCCAACGGACGTTACAGGATAGATTGCAAACGTTCTGAATTGACAGGCGTTCTTTCCCGTGTTCTATTCTGTATTTCGCTACTCGCTCATTGTGGACAAGGCAGATATGCCGTTCAGGTAAAATGCATTAACACATCGGGGGAGCAATTGAGACGTCATATTTGAAGTGGTGCATTGAGCCGCGTCGTAAATCAACACACAGTAGTTCGTGCGTTTCCCCCTGTTTATAATTCGGCGAATGTTAACGTCATGCAACTCAACTGACCGGAATATAACCTGTCAGTATATTAGACATACCTTGGTTCTTTAACCATAGTTTCAGTACAGCGAATATGTTTCTATGTCATTTTATGTTAATAGCGGACGTTCGGGATGGTTGTTCAGCATATTCAGAAATAATATCAATGATTTATTTTGTTGTTTCTTTGTTTAAAAGAAATAATTTTGTAAATTATATATCAGATCAATTAAACGCATTTTCCCGCATATAAAAACGACGCCGAGGACGTTGATAGAGTTTATCTGCTTCCGCAACATCGATTAGTATTTGATTCACCATATAAATCTCTTCCTCATCCATATTATTCCAAACATGTATAATGCTGTGATAATGCACGTATAATATACCTATTCTACTGCCCTACCTATGACCACATCTACGAGTAAAGAATAGAACTGGAGAGTCTCCTTAAAAATATTATTTGTCCAAAGTGGTAACTCAATATGGCCGCCGTAATGCATAGCCGTGCATAAATATTTTGTATACGGTATACGTACACTTTCTGTGTTCTCGATAATCATTTAAAATGGGTTGTTAGTCCAAAAATAATTAATGAAATATCGTGAGTGTATTATGTTTTAAATTCTATTCTTTTTTTTAATGTATTATAAACGGCTTTAAAGGAAATCTGCGTCAAAAATATAACAAATATTAAATGACTTGGATATGTATGTTACGCCACTGAACACATAATCAGACATGTCAGATATATGAGAAGTTCTTTAAAATAACTTTTTTTAAATTATTATTGCCTATGTTGAATGCCAATGAAGTAACTTACCGATTAAGAGAAAAAGTGATATTCTATGTTCTTGCCGTTTTAGAACGACCACAAGCCACACAAATTCACCATTATAGAAACACTAAAACGTCATTTTTGACATAACAGGATGTAACTGACTTTCCTTAAAGCGGTAACTTCCGTCTAAAAAATACCTATTCCCCCACCACGTTATTATCTCTCCTGTTCTATTCTTTACTCGTAGGACCACATAAACTTACTCGAGAAAGGCAACTTAATAAACAGAAATTGTGTCCAAAAATTAGAGCCATCTCTATTCTGGCAGTGCGTAACTTTGCTATATAAAATATTAAAGATGTTACAGTACCCATGCAACATATTTCCAATTTCGCAAGTGTTTAAGATTGCAATGCACACCTGCGAAATTCGAAAAATGTTACATGGATAGTAGATCTCTAGTTATTAATTTTAGTCCTATATTGCACAACAGAAAATACAATTATAATTCTTAGGAGTAAAATTAATAGTAAAGTAAAATTCAAGAATATTCGTCAAAGAAATAATGGTAAACCTATATATTATTTACAACACATTTTTAATAAAATATATTTATTCAATAACAATATACAATAATAATATAGAATACATATTGCTGTGCGCATATAAATATTTATTTTAAATAATGTTATTGCCATACGTTGGACATCGCCATATAATTTATATGCTGTGACAACATATATTTGTGTGTATTACCACACGTAGGGTATAGTCTTTTGTACATGCTGTACTCTTAAAATTATTCTTTATACACCAAGAACTTATAATTGGTTTTGTATTTTTTATCTTATATTGTTGGAGCATGTACTTTATGACTATTGTGGGTCCTGGCAATGTATGTGGTTCCTTCTCCTTTGCTAATGATTTTTCTCTTGCTCATAATAGGGAAGAGGTAATAGTTTTGTTCAAAGAAAAACTGTATGTCTATACAACATAATCATATATCTTTTATTTTGTAATTTATAGATTCAAAAATAATTTTTATATACACACCTTTATGCTCTAAACAAGATACATAATTGAAAATGCTCATATCATTTATACCTAATGCCGGTTGTAATGTATGTAAATCTTTTATTTATTTATTTATTCTGCCAAACAAAATAAATATTTATCCTGTAAATAAACAAATGTAAACTTTTATTGTACATTTATGGATATACTTATCGATGTAATTATATTTATGTATTGGCTTCAATTAATTGCTTTAGACAACCATTTGCACGTGTTGTATCTAGCTCTTAATCTTTGCCTTGTGAAATTTTAATTAATTATTTGCTTAACTTGAAAGAAATTAATGATGCCTAGACAATACGATGAAGAAAATGCTCATTTGCACGTAGCATCTCTCCAACTGACCAACACCATTAATCCTATTTGGTTGTAATTCCAACTATATGAATTTAAAACAAACCTTACAGGATAAAATATTTACTTATCTATATTGTCCAACAATACATTGATTGATCATTTGCACGTAAAAACCAATGTCTGTCCAACAATTTGTATAACTTCCTTTTCAAAAAAAATAAACTTACTTGCTATCAAAATATTTATTTTGAATGTCCATTATGAACGCTTCAAGTGAATTCAAATGTATTAAATAAAATAAACTACTATGACTATACGTGATGAAGAAATAATGAAAACTACAATGTAACAATCTAAAACGTCTTATTCTTTAAGAGATCTTCCTTTCGGAAGTGTTATGAGAAGTCTCCTTCTCGGAATTATCATCAGAAGTCCTCTTGTCGAATCTTGTTTTCGTATTTATAGCGGCAAAGAAAAAACTATGTTGACCATTGCGCCCTCTAGTCCATATTTAGGTTGGTACTGGAATACACTTTCCCGTGAAACCGCTGCCCGCATGTTGCCGTCTTGATACACGCACACATACACATATTGTTCTGACAGTTCACAATTCACCAAACGTCAACATAACTTTCCAATTCAAAGGTCCCCTCTGCCTCGCACAGCACTTCCAACGGTAGGTTTATTCTTGTCGCTAATACCATCCTTCTTTGTATTCGTCAATGAACCTATTGCCTTGTTCATTGTTCGATACATATTTTTTCTTTCCATTTATTAATGTCAATTTCACTTTTCTTTTAGCCGGATTGCGACTTGGCAAAATGGGAAACATGTTGGAGATAACCATTATTTTTCTTCCCGCACTGCCTGTACCTGTAGGACACGTCTGTTTCTCCACTGCCTCTCTATCCTCTATCCAAGATCTTTCTATTGGTAATATATCAATCTGCAATAGACTTTACACAAGTTTTATATATTTTGTTGTCTTTTGTAGGTCATTAAACCGTACACGTTTGTTTCCAGTCTCTGAAGCATTGTGTTACAAACAAATCATAAACACATATACTTTTTATTTATGATATCAGCTACCTTTAAATACAAAATGTTATTGCTGATCGTTTCTACGTTTTACATATTTTTATATCCTTTTTCTTAGTCTAGTTGTAAGCTAAGGTAAATTTTATCTTTTAATACAATTTAATTCTTAAACTCTCATACGATTTTTACTGCTTTATGCATATAAATCACAATAATTTACTCATTTATATTTCTTGCATATCGTATTTCATTTTTTTCATACAATTCTATTGCTTTCACATGACTCATTCTCTTAATTGTTCCATCCATTAACATAACTCTTTCTCTATTATTTGCCTTCATTTCCCTTTTTGACTTAAACAGCGGTCCATTATTTAGAATGTTTAAAGCAATGTTTACGCATTGTATAAAATTAGGTTCCTTTTTATGATATGTAAACCATACATTTTGTGTATCTTTTCTACAAAAGAAATATATTACTTATATTTATTTTGTATTTTCTCATTATTTACTTGACTAATAATAGTTTTTTTTTTTTAAATCACATTTATAAATTGACTATGTGTATGCAACTTTGTATACCTTCATGTAGTTCTTGTTGCATAGTTTTACTCAATAATATTTAAATAGGATTTTTGTTATTTTTATTTTTTTATTTCAAAGCTTAAACTAATTCTTAAATTAATTTCTAAAGCTATTCTTATTCTACAAATTTTGCGAGTTCACGGCAATATGTACAAAATAAATAACACAGTGTAAAAATGTATGGTAACAGGTACCTATTATATTATATTTTATCTTTTATTTTGAATGTTTAGTCAAGACATATGAAAACTTATACATCTTTCAACTTGTACATATTTTTATTACATAAAATACACAACCAAAGTTTCAATTTAAGCAAAAATGGTCCACTACAAAAATATTACATTTTGCATGTGTCTCCAGAAAGTATAGTTAACATATATTTAAAATATAATTATTTTTTGTTCAAAAGACAATATATCGGGAGCAATAATTGTATTACAAAAATCAGGTACAGGAATTTTAAATCAATTTATCCCCTATGGAGCTTTAGAGGTTCTCTTACAGAATAAAGGCAATAATCTACTTTACACTTCATATTGCAACAATAAATTAAAACGAGTAACTTTCAGCAAATTGAAAAATAATTATATGTATACCATCAGCTGCATAGAAAACTAGTACTGTTGGTTGTAAGTTGATTGATTTTGGCTGTAGCATGTGAAAATTATATTTAATGTCATTTATACCTGTCATATATTGTCAGGATAATATGCCACAAATGAACAAGATTCAAAAAGCTATAATTCGAACTAGTCTGCATGATGATAATTTATTTACATTTTGTATGAATTTCCTTTTGTTCCATTTATTAATAAATAGTGTTTAGTTTACTTTAAAGTTCTATTTAGAACCCAGGAGCCCAAGCTGCCCAGTTTCCATGTTACTTGACAGACAACTTACACAAATAAAAATTTCAAATATTCGAGTAATTTTCTTTTACTGTACCACTTTTCTATGCAGCTGATGGTACTTACTTTATAAAAGTGATATGTATTAGAAATGTTTATCGTTACTTCCAATAAAAAAACACAAATAAAATGAACGTAGGAGATCAAAAGGCCAGCAATTAAAACAGATTTCAATATCAAGATGACAGTAAATATCTTACACAATGATTCTTACTTTCTTTGTCCTTATAACAAATGGAGATGGCAAAAACTGAATTATAGTGAAAACTAACAAAATACACAACCACATTCGAGCAAAAATAATTGTTAACAATTAAGTGACGCAATTTATGCAAACATAAACAACTTTTCTAGTAAACAACCAACAAAGAAGCCATCTGTTGCCATATTTGGACAAAAGTTACGCACTGCTAGCCGTTTGATGGCGCCACATTCACTAAGTTTAAATGCCCAACCGACTTACCAACCCCTGCCTATGACTATCTATACCATAACCTATACTACCCTTCTATATGCACTCATCGCTGTCACATGTACAAAATAATTTAAGTCGATATGCACATGCTTCTCTTAACTTATAATATGTGCGGTTGACTTGAAGAGATAGATGTAATTTCTTACAACTCTTGAGAGAATGGGTCTATCTTTCAAATTCAAGAATACCATTTTTAACATAACAAGAGAATTTCCTCCATTGTTCTCTCGAAATCTCTGTTCTCTCGACTCGAGAATCGGACCCCTGGACAGAAACAGTCTACATTCGAGTTTACAAGGATTCTTACAATATTAAAAACCGGAGGACTTCAGGTCGTAAGCTTTCAGTGTTGTCGTTAAGTACTTCTTCATTTTTGGGTTGAAACCGCGTCATTCTTTCTAATTTTGTTGCTGCCAACGTTTCGCTTATTATTTTATTATATGAAAGGTTCTTATTTTATACCCGATAAATACTAGTCTTTATTGGCAGGGGGCTGGTATATATTGGATTTAGTTGAATGTGAAAGAGGGATTTGCCAGAGTAATAATAATAATAATAATATGTTCTTCATTTATTGTTGAAACATTACACATTTACAACATATAATAATAATATTAATTGTGAAGAAATAATTATAAGTACGTTTTAAAAAGAGGCTTAAAAAATAAAACAAATATAAAATTAAATTAAACTGGGAAATTAAGTATGTTAAAGTCTATTTGTGTGAATAAAGTATTTAGTTTTCATTGAAAAGATAAGTATTTTAAATAAAATAAACAGTTATGTCAAAGAACGTCGATAGCCACAGTCGATACAAATATCAGCAATATCTCAAAGTATGTTAAAGTCGTATCCCATGATTTTTATAAACTAACGAACTGTGATATTTTGAAACGCGTTGGGGGGGTCCAAGTTTATAAACATTTTAACGACAAAGTCATATCCATGAAGACGATAATATTAGTGAAAGTGCTAAATAAATTAAAGAACATGTCTACTCGCGTGGAATGTCTTCTATTCCCGAAAAATCCAAGAAATAGCAAGGTATTGTAAATTTAAGAGGAAGGCATTTTTTAAACCACTGCGGTAGAATTTGAAACATAGCCGTCCATCCAATGACGAGAAATCCCGAGCATCTACGATCTCATTGACTGTTGACAATTTTAATAGTAATTCTAACCACACATTGACTAGCTATTTCTATTCGATTTAAATTCCAAGAGGAACTCGCTCTGCTTTTAATATTTAATTAATTCGTATATGTAATGATTTGTTTACTTACCGGATATAAATTTTATTTCTGAAATTTCAATTCTATTAAAGTTATATATCTAAGGAACTATTCAAAATTTGTATTATTCAATATTGTAATATTCAATAGATACATATAAATTGTTGTTTTCGCTCAAGTTGATTTATACGATTCAGGAATATTGAAAGTATATATTTTAAAAGATATTTTGTATTTATTAACTTTTTCAAATACGAACATATTATTATTTCTGTAAACAATTGCAACAGAAAATGTTTAGAACTAACAGTAGTACAGAAAGGAAATAATAATAATATAGTAGGCAATTTACATTTTTCATTGAACCATAAACTGTGTGCCTTTTCAATAACTATAATTCAGACTTCTTACATTTTTAATTTTTATTTGCAATTTTTAGAGCAAAATGTCTGGTTCCATATTTGTGGAGGCGCGTGTATTTTGTTTTAATTGGAAACTTAATTATAAGTTTTAATTTTACACTATATACAAAATGAATTATTTATTTATTCTTCTTTTGGATCAGGACGCGCCCTCTATAGTGGCTTCTCTTTTAGCCTGCCTTATCGATATATAGTAGGTTTCTGTATATTACTTGAGCTCTTTTATGTACCTGATTTATTGTTCGGTCTTTGTTTCTAAATTTATTTGGTTAATACTAAATTTTAAATGATTTTAAAAAGTTAGTAAATACGTACGACTGCCGACAACACAATATCCATCCGTTACTTGATATGATGATTACAAGACGAACTCATACACACCTGCGGTGGCGCAAAGGCAAGCGCACCTGACTAGCGATCGGGAGGTCGTGGGTTCCAGGCTCACTCCTAGATAAATTTTTAAAATTATGAATTTTCCTAATTTAAATAAATAATTACCAGTGCTAAAGAAGAAAATTATTATAAGAATTATTTGGTTTATTCTCAATTATTGTCTTTTAATCTTCGTTTATTTTACCTAGTTATCTCAATTAAACTTAAAAATATACAACCATAACAGTCTAAATTTTGTATGCTAACTAATTTTATATTTCTATTAACAGTAAACTCTAAAATGCAAGTTAATGGTACTTCTGTCCTGAAGCATTTTCATGTTTTCTTAGTTTATTAAGACCCTGTATATCTAATGTAATTTATTATAATAGAAAATTAGTTAATTTAACAAGCAATTTTTATTATAAGAATGACTTTGTTGTAAAGTCAAAAATAAAGGTTTTTACACGCCTATTCAGGACTGTATATTTTCATTCAAAATAAAAAGGAAAAAAGCTGCGTTTACTGTTAGAAAACAGTTTCTTTTTACAGTGTATAGTGTCTAAGCCAAGTTTACAGTAAAATAAAGAAAATGGTAAATAATAAATTAACGGACTGATTTACAGGTACTTTATATCATCAGTACGCTTTCAGAATGTTAATAAAAGATTCTGTCGCGTCAGCACATTAAAATGCAACGGTTTCACTGTTCTTATGCAGTTCTCAGGCGTACGTAGGACTCGTTCTAAGAGCCAGAAACACAATTAAATTAAATTAAATCAGAGTATTTTCCTCTCGCCCAGTTTTCTTTTCGTATCTTTGTTTTGTTCGATCTGCGATTTCTTTTACATTTAAAAGCTTCTCCTTCGCATCTATCTAACAATAAGAATATAGAGTATATTCAGATTCCCTGGGCAAGGTTTTTCCGATAACAAAGATGCCAACGTTCATGGATCACTGATATTTTTAATCATCTGCTGTGGAACTTGATGTTACGATGAGCGAAGTTTTTGTGTTGTGAAAAAGAGAGATAAAATCTACTTATTTTGTTTTTCTCGTTTCAAGTTTAGTTGTTGTTTCTGGTATTGTTGGTGAAAAGAATGCTCATTAAAATTCCTCTATGAACCGCAATATTTTGCTAATGAGTACGTATTTTAAAACTGTTTTGTATGAGGTAATGACGAACAAATTCGTAAGTGAAATATTTAACAAGGTTTCGTTTATAATACATTTAAATTAGAAAATCCAAAAAAAAATGAACTGCCATAGTGTTTAGCAAATTCTGTATGTCTAACAATGGCTTTTCTCGAAATATGGCTTTATAATGTAATTACAAGATCCATTCTGATTCATTGATTTTGATGGTGATGTGTGCAACTGCTTCATTTTTGATAACACAAGTCATACTTGAAATGTGTCTTAACCACATATCTAACGCTTAACTTTAGTCTATTTTATATAAAGATAGCTAGTCTAGATCTTAAAATTAAACGATAACGACAAAAAATACATTTATTCATACAAGGATATAACATTATTATAGGAAAATTTTTGGTGAATCTTAGAAAATAATGATTCAGTTTTATTTATTCCACCATTTTCTAATGACACTGACCAGCATATTTCAAGTTAGCTATAATTTTGATTGAATTTAAATTCACAGAATTTTTTGTTTCTGATTTTCTTTAAGAGGGACGTTTACTAACAAATAGAAACTTATGCAACTTATATTACTCGCGTGACGGGTAGACGCAAGGGGGTGTGAGTAGGTGGGGCTACACGATATTCGGTTTCGATCACAGTCCTTCGGTTATATTCACCGATTCTGTCATACATAAAGAAATATTATAAACAGGAAACATAATGTATAAAGAATGAGTACTTACGGAACTGTTGATGTTGTTGATGTTTTATAATAAGCTAATTTTCACTTGCCCATAACTGTTATATTATTATATGCTAGAATATTGTAGGTATATATGACATTTAAATGCGAGTGACAGTTTGTAATTAAACTGTCACTCGCATTTAAGTCTGCAATAGCCGACCGATTCCGATAGATTTTCGTCTTCGCTAGGACCGGTAGAGATACCGTAAAGTGGGGATAGACGACGCGATTAGCTTGGAAAAACCTCGTGTAAAATGTGTGTGACAATGTTTACTGTTTAATGTTTTCTATCTTTAAAAATAATTACATAAATTTGATTTTTTATTTATATCGTACATCAAATGTGCAGCTGGCGCGTAGAGATAGTTTTTTTTCTTTTGTGTACCAGCCTTAGTTAGTAAACATTAATCAAATTCATGCATTTTTATGGTTATTTCTAAAACACATAACTTTCTTAAGAAAATAAATTAGTACAAAAACTGACTTTGACATTATAAATTTATGCCTTTTGCATCACTAACCCAAATTTGAGATTCTAAAATTACAAAATAAGTTTAAAAAACGCGAATCGGCGATGCCTTAATTTTCGATAGGTAAACGCTCCTCTTAATGTTTTATGTTCATATAATTTGATGTGTGATGAAATATAGGAGTGTCTCTTATGAACGACACTTCATAACGTCTAGCAGTTTTCTGTTATTATTACAGGATTCAATTTGTCCTAGCACCGTTTTTAAATTACCAAAATTTATTGTAGGTGAGAAAACTTTAAATTTTACTTTAGTTTCTCTAGAACTGACGATGCCGCAAGGCGAAATGTACATTGAGTGTTTAATTATATATATTTGTGAAACAATACCAAGTGTTTTACTTGTTATTACTTGCTTATATTAAGCATTCAACATTTCATAGCACATTTTGTGAGGAGTTAAGTGTTTTGCTCGATTTAGGAACACACAATTTAAAAATCAATTATAGTATACCATCAGTGATTGTATGATTGTTGTTTTATGTATCTAAACTATGTATAAGGAATCTTACAATCTTCCATACATTTAGCGTCTTTTACAAAATTTAAAATTTTAAACAAGCCATGAGATTATCATGTATAAAGATTAATGTATCTATTTAAATATTTGCATTATTAATATTCCCAACGCCTCACTTGTAAAATGCCAGGGATGTAAGCACAAAATCTAAACTGGCACAGTCGCGCGGAATGCTCGACGAATGTTGTGAGTGTACATAAAACGGCATTGCAATCGCTGCAAGAATATCTTCGCTTGGAACGGAATTTCAAATGTCATCTTGACAGCAATTTTAATTCGAAATAAATATATATGATTTAAAAAATGGTTCAAAAAAGTGTCTTACTTTTGAAGAAAGATATTGTTCTTTGCCAAATTCCAAGATGTTCTGAATTCATTGTGCTTAAGATCAATTCTAGAGTTTTGTTTTCATTGGATTAAAAAAACAAACTTAACATTTGGAGCTAGAAAGAAAAATATGAAAAATGTTTTGACATGTCCAATACTACTAATGCAGTTATATGGATTAATAACTTTATTATTATTATTACAACGAGAGAATCAGTTTCACTAATGAAAATCGAAATTATATTACGGCAATATTAGAGTGCAGCTATGGCGCCATTCAGTTGGCCATGTATTTGAAATTATATGTATTAAAACGCATTTAACACATTTCGTTTTCTTGCCCGCTTCTTCAACTCACTTCACTTTCCCCTACTAGTTGTATTTCTACCATACACATATATGATATATATCGGCATATACAGGGTGTCCCAGAAATAAAAAGACGGAGTAGCAGAAATCGGAAGCTAGATTGTGTAAAAACGTACCCTCAAAATATCAAGTCTTAAAGAATTCAATTGGCCTTACGCCGACCCTGGACTAAATATTCACCTGCTATACTTTCACAATCGATGCTTTTCAGGACCACCATATTACTTGTGTTAAAAAAAAGAGGAGGAATAGATACTTCATAATATCATCAATTTAATTTTACACATGCTAGAAAAAAATAATTACATTCTTGATATTTACTACGATTTATTGAATATTCTACAATAATAATAATCAGCTGTTTCCGACTACAAACACATTAAAGAGCAACAACCTTCCTATTTTAAAAATAAAAACAATCTTTTATTGTCTGCAATAAAGTGCGTCGCCCATCTGGGTCAACAGCCGACTACATAGCTGCGTTTCTAGACGCATCGGACAAAATATGTTTCATGAATGAGTACGATTTAACTTTTTTTCCCCGTTTTATACAAATAAAAGCGTATTTTTCTATGAATGCGTGTTCCTTTCTATTTACAAATGAGCATTCTTACGTGTGCCAGGTCCGTACTGTAATTTTTTTATTTAAAAAAACAACATAGAAAATTAAATTTTTAATTTCTTCGTTATTGCGGAATATTTGGGCCTGTTTCTGTTCGGACTTTACATACCTGCTACTCCGTCTTTTTATTTCTGGGACATTCTGTATACAGTGGAAATCCCGATTAACCTTGCACGGTTAATCCGGGCGGCGGATTATCCGTGTATAAATTTATGATCGGTCAACCGTGCGCGGATTATACGTGGCTGGCAACAGCGACTTTATAGCAGCCAAGCTACTCTTTGAACGGCTGGTTTTCGGGGAAACCTAAGCGTTTCGGAGAATTGGTCGCTTTACGAACTGAAAACAAATGTGGCGTAGTGTATAGTTAAGTTGACAAAATGTAGCGTACCGGTGCAAACCAAAGGTGTAAGTGCAATGTTTTGACTACAGAAGAAAATATGAATATTTGTCAACAATTTGAAAAGGGAACAGGTGTTGCAGAACTGGCTAAGGAATATAATTATAGGCAAGCAAGCGGTGAGTGATATTGTGAATAAAAAAGCCGGATTATAGACATTTGTAGCTAAAGCAGGCAGTGCAAAAGCTATTTCTGAGAGAAAAACTCTAAAAAGATCTATTTTTCAAAACTTGATGAAGCAATGTCCATTTGGTACTTAGAGAAAAGAGTCCAAGGAGTTCCGATATCAGGATCTATGTATGTGCTCATCAAGCCCAAAAGTTTCATTAACAGTTGTAACTACACAAAAGCACTAAAACGCCTTCACCACACGAAAGCACAAAAATGGCTAAATACGTATTTCAACAACTAAGTTGTCATCATCAGTAGCACTGATTGAAAATCGCGCTGCCTGCACACCGTAGCCTAACAGAACAACACTGATTTCCAATTTACAGGGATGGTTTATTTATACTTTTACCTAGGCTATTAACTACCACATTAACAGTACCTGATCGTTGTAGCGTTAAATTCGTCATACTTACTATTCTAATCCTATCCTTTAATTCTAATATTCTATGAAAAACTACAGTATCCAAAATTAATATAATTTCCAATTTACAGGGATGGTTTATATATTTTTACCTAAACTATTAACTACATCATTAACAGTACCTGATCGCTGTACCGTTAAATTCGTCATATACTATAATTCTATCTTTTAATTCTAATGTTCTATGAAAAACTTACGGTATCTAAAAGGGTATTGTTTACACCACAAACTTATATAAACAAGATTGGGGAATTGGCCCTCTATCTGAATTCATTAATTTATTTTTATTTTTCTGAATGTATATACTCTCGTAACTATCTAGTTCTCTATAATTATGCACTTGTTTTATAAGTTTGAGGCCGCTTGCTGGAATATCATGACCTGTGTCCAAAATATGTCGAGCCACACTAGACTTCTCTGTCCTATTAAACTGAAAATGAGCAATGTGCTCTTTATAGCGAGTTGCAATCGAACGTCTAGTTTGGCCGTTATATATTTTCTCGCATTTATTACAATTAATTTCGTAAATTCTAGATTTTTGTTCTACCTCAATTTTATCTTTAGTACTGCTCAAAAGACTTCAACGAATTACATGATTTAAACGCGACTTGCAAACCAACATTTCTAAAAATATTATTAAAGTTTCTCGAAATGTTATGAAAAGGTAGGACAATAAATTTCTTATCTATATCACTTTGAGGTAGCAAAGTTGTGGTATTTAGAATTACATTCTTACGTTTCATTTTTCTTAAGATATTGTCAACTACATCTGACTGGAAACCATTTTATTCAGCAATACCTTTTATAAGGCGTAATTCTTTCTCGTATCTATCTCTTGTAAGTGAGAAGTTTAACAAGCGATGGATTAAAAAATTGAATGAAGACAATTTTTGTTGCAAACAATGATTAGAATCTGCTCTAATGAATCTGTTTACATTGGTTTCCTTTCTATAAATATCTATTTCTATATTGCAGCCTGCTTTAATTACCAATGTATCTAGAAAAGCTAATTGTCCATTGTTTTCCTTTTCAAGAGTGAATTTAATCGTGCAGAATTTTGAGTTTAATTCATTAAGAAACACTTCGGCATCATACATTTTATTGTCAAAAATCGCGAAAATATCGTCAACGTACCTTATCCATACTTTAGAGAAATATTTGGCGTTCTTTTTGAAATCTATTTTAAAATTACTCATGAATAAATCGGCAATAAATGGAGACAAGCAATTTCCCATGGCAGTCCCATGTCGTTGTTCATAGAATTTACCTTCTATTTGAAAACAGTTATGAGACATACAAAGAGATGTTAACTGCATGTATTCATCTATTATAGCCTTTTCGATATTATTGTTCTGAAGTAAACGTTCCAAATATTTCAGGGTTTCTGGAATCGGTACTGAAGGAAACAATAAACTGACATCAAACGAAATCAAAATCTCACCTTCTTATGTTCTTATAATGTTTGATTTTTGAATGAACTCCAGCGAGTTTTTTACTGCAAAGCTATCTTGTTGCAATGGTAAATTTGTGAATTGATTTACTAGCAATTTAGACAGTAAATAAGTCGGTGAGTTTATACCTGACACAATAGGTCTCATCGACTTACCGGGCGGGCTTATATATTTTAGGTAAACAATACATTTTAGGCATGACCGGATTGGATACATTTAACCGAAACTTGAGTGACGAAGTTATCCATTTTGGACAATTATTCAACGCGCTCGTAGTTTCTCTAACTAATTTTGGCAAAGGATTTTTGTTTAAACACACGTACGGACCCGTAGCCACAGACTCCAAGTTTACTTTCCATTAACAGTTGTAAATTAAAAGAAACTTTTCTGCGTCTTCTGACTGGCTGCACAGGTTTAAAAGTGCCATGGAATACGAGAATTAGCCATTCAAGGGGAAAAATTGAGTGCTGATGTTGTAGCTATGGTAGAATTTTGTTATGATTTGGAAAATATTATAAAAGAACACGATTTACAACGCAGACGAAACTGGGCTATATTGGAAACCAATGCCTAAAAAAACACTCACTGCCGGGAGAGAAAGTAGTGCTCCAGGTAATTCTATTTGTCTTCGTTTTTAAACAACTTTAGACTAAAACTTTTGTTTACTTCAGGTTTCAAAATCAGCAAGGATCGTATAAATTCAGGTTAACTGTTGTCGGGAAATTCAAAAATCCAAAAATCCCAAGGCATTTAAAAATATAAAAGCCAAGGACTGTTATGGTGTGGTTTTTCGATAAAATCATACCTCAGGTTAAAACTTATGTGAAAGAAAATAATCTTCCACCAAAAGCCATAGTGTTATTGGATAATGCATCGACGCATCCTAATGCAGAGTTACTGAAAACAGAAGATGGAAACATATTCGTGGTATATTTTCCTTCGAACGTTACATGTATTGCCCAGCAATAGACCAAGGGGTTACAAAGGCCACGAAGAGACTTTATAGGAAAGACCTTATGCTCCAATTGTAGGGGGAACACGACTCCGTGACGTTTTGGAAATGTCTGAATTTAAAAGAAGCAATTTATGCCCTATCTCTGCCTGGAATAGTGTGCAGAAAAGCAATATTACAAACGCATTTCATAAAATAGTATTAGAAAATACTGATGTTGAGAAGGAAGACGATTTGAATGATCAAGACCTATTATCAATTGAAAACATAACCTCCATGGTGTCAGATAGTAATGGTTTGGAAGAAATAGGCAAAGAAGAAATACAGAAATGGATAGGATGTGATCACGAAGAAAATATTTATGGATGATGATGCTGGTTTAATAGAAATAAGCTCTGATACTAGCAGTGATGATGATAATTGTGACTGTATCGTCAAAAGAACTCATCAAGAAGCAAAGGATGCAGTAAATGTACTACTCGAATATTTTGACGAGCAACCTGAAAAATGAAGGTATTTACAAGGGCTAGAATATACGAATCACAAAAGCGAAAACAAATTACAGATTTTTTCAAGTAGTAAATTGTATGTACCTTAATTTTTTATTTACATATATGCATAATATATATTTCATATCTACAAAACATTTTATATTTCTACGAGCAAATGATCGTATGTTTTCACTATAAAAATAAATTTTTAATGATTTTTCTATATGTATTTATCCTAATAAAAAACTTCAAATGTAAATAACGATGTGCTTCGATTATCCGTGTTTTCAATTATCTGGCAAACTCCCGATTCCTACCGACCTAGGTAACCGAGGCTCTACTGTATGTTGTAATGTAATTATATTGACATACTATATACATTAATGCGGTAACGATAATAAATATATAATGTCCAATAAATTTGTGAAACAAGGAGAAGAAGAAACAATTGTAAGGTAAATTTATCAGTATTTTCATGGAGTAATTATTTAATTTTCTATGTTTTTGATAACAACTATCAATCGTTATGATCACAAAAAGAAACTAATGCTTCTGTATACTACGTAACTTATATCGAGAAAGTTATTTCCAAACAATATAGTAAGGTAATTAACTCTTAGAACTCTACTATTTGATACGAGCCCCTGGACGTTTCAGGAAAGCTTTTTCTAATTCCTTTTTCGCACTGTTGAAGCCGAGAAAGACCACACATACGGGAAGCCAACGCCAAAGCCAAGTAATTTGGCGCAATAAAAGTGAAACAATGTTCTTTCTGTCACATTGTGTGATGTACGATGATAGATAGGGACATCCTGTGCCTCTGCTGGCAATAATAATAGAGAGATACTTTCCTCGGGAGTCTATTTCGCTTGCTTTCGTGAACAATGGGAACGGAGTATCGAAAACGGTTCGTGATCAAGATTGATCTGAGGTCACACAGGGATTCACAGCTCATATCTCTCTCTCTTTGCCGACGACACGCACCACGCACTAGTTACCTTCTTCATTTGTGGTGAAACAGATAAAAGCACTTTGTCATTTTTTTTTATTAGCTCGTCTGTTATAGAGGCGCACCGCCATGCGACAAAGCACGTGTTGGGGAACATGATAAATCATGTTTGATAGGAAATTTTCAAGGATCTGCTTTAAAGCTTCTTGCTTTACATCACTTACATGCACACCTATATGTGGTTTCGCAATATACAAAAGTATGTAGCTTAATTAAATTTATGCTCTCGAATCGCTAGAATATAACATCTGCACTTGGATAGCTTGGAAAGCTTATAATTGGGAAACTCGAGGTTATTCATGTCAGCGAACTTTCATGATTACAATTATAATTATTAATTGCTAGATGTATTAACCCATTATATCCTGTATATTGTCAAACAGAAAATCGTGTTAGTGTAAGATATTAACTTTAGTATACACATAAGGCGTTTTCGGAAATAAACCCGAGCATTGGAGTTACAACCCGGTTAGCACAAATGCGTGCGTTAATTCAGTCAGCTAAAAATAAAACTGAAAAGCGATTAGGGTAGTGTAGGTAGTTTCATTCCCTCTCCGGACATAACCTTAGAAAGCGATAGTGTCAATACACAGAACTGTTATATTTTTTGACACAAAACAAATTAAAAAATACTGATAAATTGTATTTTGCAACAACTGCTTTATAGTTTTTAATGTGAACTTTTCCTTTATTTCTTTGCGTTGAGTTGCATACGGAGTATAGTTTTAGCGTCGTCGTCAGATTCAAGTACAAACAAACAGGCTAAGAAAATCACTGTAGTATCCATTTCTTCTTTCATTAGGTCTGTACAGATTCTAAGCTATGAATGTAGGTTTATTTACGTTACATTACTGTACATGACGGCAAATTGCGTTCGGAAATGTTTCAAATAACCGGGTACAATTTGTAAACCTGTAAATACTTTTTTATTGTTGGTATATCTATATAAGTATAAATTAAATGCTGTTTGTTGGGAACTTGTGAACGGCTGGACCGATTTGGTTAACTTTTATTAACAATGTTCGTAATAGTCCGAAGAAGGTTTTTAGAGAAATAAAAAATGGAAGAGTTGCCCGGAAGATTGAAAAATTTGGGAAAAACTGAAAGTGCTTTTTTCTATACGATTTTTGTATGAACTCAAGACCCCAACTCACAATTCGAAGGATGGATATGCGTTATTATTTGTTTAGTTCCTTATGGTCTTGGAAAAGTTTTGACGAAAAAATTCGGGACAATTACAACGGAGAGTCGGAAAATTCGTACAAACTACAAAAATCATAATTTTTTATGCACTCTTGATCATACTTGGTTGATTCCTTTTTTGTTTTGTTCGTTATACTCCCGGGACGGAAATAACTCAATTGAATATTTTCAATTAAACGTGCGTCTGTTAGTGATCGTGTAACTTCCGAACGACTTGACCGATTTAGGTTATATTCACACAATATATTTGTTTTGAATTTTATATTCTTCGTGTATTTTCACTTGAAAATTTAGTCCTTCTGGTAGATTTGGTGTATATGATTTGTCTTGATAATGTGGATTTATACATTTACATACAATATGAGTAGAAGTAGTATAGTAAAATAGTTTGCATGAGGCTTGTATGACAGAGCTAAATTTTAAAAATTATTATATAGTTTTCGAGTTGTTGCGAGTCAAATATTGGTGTGTGTGTACACATTTTGTTCTATATAGAACAAGCGCATGCGTATTGATGTGTATGTATCTGTTATTTTGAATTTCATTAAGTATGAAATAATGAGTAATAGTAAATGAAACTTATTATGCTGTAGTAACAAATTTAGTTTCTGTAATAAATTTGAAACCAAAAAAGAACAAAAAGGCAAGACTGAGAAGCAGAAGGAGCCATATATAATAATATATAAATAATTTTACATCAGCTGAATTTTCCTTAATTTTATTCATTTCAGTCATTCAGCATTTAATATTGATAACATATCCATATCTAGTTTGTCATCCATCAAGGACTTGGGTGTTGTTTTTGATTCGGTATTAACGTTTGCTGAGCATGTATCAGCTATTACAGTTCTTGCACATAATATAATTGACTTTGTAATTCGTAACTGTAATAGTTTTAGTAACTTACAGAATATATATTCCTTGTTTGCACAAGAATTAGACCAAAATCTAAATAATCTAGCAGCTAAATTTTGCATAAAATTTAGCACGCATTTTTTAAAAATTCCCCTAATTTTTTTTATCAAAATGAGTGAAAAATGTTAAATGTTCTTAATCTAGAAAAGATATAGGTTTACAAAATGCTAATACAATTTAATCTAGATTTAGAAGTTCTAATTAGAGATATTGAAATGTTTAAAAAAATTAAATATTTCATTTGAACTGTGTAAGACCGAGATAAATGAAATTTCAAACGTCGTATTTATATAAAAATATACAGACTGAGTCATCTCCGCTAGGAAGTCAGATTATCATTTTATGAAAAAAGATAATTCGAAGCGATTTTTTTCGGATGATAGCCCCACATTAGGGGCACCTCTCAAGTCATAGGATAGTATAAGTTTTTGACTAGCTACCATTTTTCGGAAAAAATCAGTGAACTCATGACGTGAAATTGTTGACGATGGATAAGTATAACTTGAGTTAAAAAAATGGAAATAGCCCAAACAATTTTTTTAACTCAAGTTAAAATCAGTGTATTTATAAAAGTGTATTTCTAGAAAACGAAACATTAGATGGACACAGTTTTGGGTAGAGTTATTCATAATAAAAGGTCCTAATAAAAACATATTTTATTTTTTTGCAATTACTAATTGAATTTGCAGCAAACTGGATAAAAGTTAGGTACATGAAATTTTTTTTGTCTAACAGTGATTTTTTCTTAATTGCTTACAAAATTTTGGACCAAAAACATGTATGACGTTGTTACTTTAAAAGTGACTATCACTGTGCTATTGTCGTTTTTTGATATAATTTTGCCAACTTTATGTTTTTTATTTTAATATGGTATTTTTGTATTGAAGGAAGATCAGAAAAAATATTTTTTAGCCCAAGAAGTTAGCCAGCACCGTTACCGTGACAGAAGATGTCCCAGAACAGATTCCTTTAGAAGGGCAATGGCTATTTTCATTACTCCTGGTAGTGTTGCTATTCAAAACCAAGGAAACCTAAATATGTTCTAAATGATGAAAATCAATTAAGAATTCTTATGGCAACAACAAAAAATCCACAAGTCAGTACCCATGAAATAAGTCGTTTGCTGGATATTAGCCAAACCATCATGACCTTAAAATGAAATAAATATTGTCCGTAATGAAAACATATAATATTGAGTTACGCACCCAGTATTTTTAAGCTAGAGGAGTGTTCTGCCATTAGGCAATTCTTTTTGATAGTGTTAAAGTATATAAGTGGACGAGGATGGTTTCCATAGTAACGGAATATATAACAAAATAAATGTTTATTAGTATTCATACTAATAAATAGATCATCAGCATAGGTGGGGCATAAATGTATGGGGAGGCATTCTTGGTGATTGTATTATAGGCCCGCATTTCTTTGAAAGTAGTATTGACGGAGAAGCTTATGAGTAATTTCTATCAAGCGATTTAGTGGAATTATTGGAAGATGTTCCGCTAAATGTATGAAAAGATGTAGATTTCCATAAGACGGCGAATCCCCACATTCTATACTACTGACACAACATATTTTAATGAAATGTTTCCAACGAAGTGGTTAGTCTATGGAGGCCCTATTGACTAGATTACTGGATCTTCGGACATCACAAAATTAGTTTCTTTTTATAAGGATTCGTAAAAGGGCAAATATACAGTATACCTGTAACCACAAAAAAATATGAGGAAACATTCGATAAATATTTAGAAATTAATCAATCAACGCCTTTTAATGTCAATCATTTCGGAAGCATGGTCAAAAACGTTTAAAAGTCAAATTGAACACTTTTAATTTTACCTATTTTAATGTTCATATTTATTGTTATTTCAGGTTTCTGTTCCACTCATCAATTCACCTAAAACAGTTCTCGTTTATATACCTACGAAAATCGAGTTATTACTTTGTTTGGTTTTAAAATTTGTTTACTGTGCCATATTTTACATTTTTTTTAATTATATTATATGCTGGTATAGAGTGTATTGTAAACCAGATATATCCAATTTCTTTTTGTCATTACCCCATTACATACAAAAATCATATCTCGAAGCTCATTTTTAGCAAATTCATTTATAAAATCATGCTTGTCAACTGAGAAGCAATTTATTAAATGTCATCCATTCAATTCTCAATTTTGCGGTGAATATCATGAGCTCACTATACCGTATTCAAATAAAGAACATAAAGTTGGCAAAGTTATATCAAAAAACGACAATAGCTCAGTAACGATCTCTTTTAAAATAATAACGTCTTACACGTTCTTGGTGCGAAATTTAGTAAGCAATTCAAAGATGAACCGATATACAGTTTGTTCCATTTGAAAAAATTCACATTTAGACAAAAATGTGTCACTTAACTTTAATCCAGTTTTCTGCAAATTTAATTAGAAATTGCAAAAAATAAAATATGATGGTATTAGGACCTTTCATTATGAACAACGCTACTAAACATTGTGTCCATCTAATACGTCGTTTTCGAGAAATATAATTTTATGGAAACAATGAATTTTTTAGAAAAAGGGTAATAAGTCGAAAACCTTAAATTTGAGGCCTATACTATCGTATAACTTATTGACACAGAATTATACGAGGAATACGAAAGCGTCATAATATACATGGTGTTCCATTTAAAAAACTATAATTATGGTCAGCCACCAAGTTATGGAACACTCTGTATAACAAAAAAAAATAAAAGAATCTCCTTATACGTGGCTACCAAAAGAAAACAAACCTCTTTGAAATATCTTTTCTCATAAAGTAACAATCAATCTGCCTTTCTCGCGAAGATAACTCACCCAGTATATTATTGTGTTCTATTTGCTATTACAGGGTGTATTTGAAATAAGGGGGCAGAGTATGATTAATGGAAAGATGTAATTTTATTAGACTCAAATCCAAAATATTTTGCGCAAATTCAAATTTTAAAAATTACAAAGATATTTTTAAAATACTCGTCGCGCCACTGCACTTTAATACGACTGTAGGCTATGGAAAGGTGGGTTAATAAGTAGGAGTGTGAAGGCGTGCGAGGTCAGTCTCGTTCGATTGTTACGTGTGGATGTTTTGACTATTCCTTACACAACACACGAACTGAAATAAATTATGTTTTTTTCTAATCTACTTGCGTCCAATTAAAATAAAAGTTTCTCATAAGTAGAGTTGGGCAAATTTTACAACGCAAATTTGTTTTTGTGAGAAATAAGAAGTAAAAAGTCGTTGAATTTAATCATAATAACAGTAATAGCGGAAGAAAACGTAATATCTAAATAATCCATCTCAATAAAAAAAAATCTCGTTGTTGAAAAATAAGATATTTTAACAGCTGATATTTCATATTAAGGTTGTTGAACTCTTAGCATGAACACTTGTTTAGAAATAGTAAACAATGCTATCATTGGGGTTTTTATAACGTCTACAGCTGTTATTGCGTATATCTATGCGTGTTTATTTACTTCGATGGAAATTATTACGTCTCCTCAACCTGTGTGGAAACGTCGACGTCTGGCGCGATACCTACGACATATAAACACATGCTAAATCCATAGGCGGCACATTGAACACTTTTCGGGGGTTTTTAATTTTGGCGTTCGTGTCGTAATTGACTCACAATTTTTGGGATTTATATTCTACATAATTGCACCTTTCCATTTATCATACTCTGTCCCCTTATTTCAAATACACCCTGTATTATTATATACTTTTACAGATTCTCTTAAATACAAATAAACGAAACCATAATCATAATACAGACATAGTGCCGTACTTGGCACTCTGTCTGGAGATGTAAAAATAAAATCGATCGATGCGCCAAAAAAGGTTAGAGACGTTTTTTGATGGGTCACGAAGATAAACTTGCAAAGTACGCATTTTTGTTCGTATGAATTAAGAACGCTCCTAGCTCTGAATCTTTGGGAGTGAGAAAACGTACGTGATTGTAGAAAGAAATAAAATATTGAAGGCTGCTAAACCCTTCATGTCAAAGGCAGCGGGGTTTGAAGAGCTCTCGTTCGTTGATAGACAGGGACACTTCACGTATCAGGCCTCTTCATATGAGTACAGTCTGAGTAGGCGGATGCGAACGCCCTAGTGACAGTCGTGTGTGTATCGCTGTATATATGCGAAAGAATTGAAATGAGAAAATTATACCATTATTTCGTTGCTTTCTCTCGACTCAGTGTTGCTTTTGTGTGAAATATATTGCTTCCGGTAGATTTGCCTTTCGAGTATTTTGTGTCAGTTAGTTTATAAATTATTTAGTGTAAATCTTTTCTCCTTCCTTTTTATACAGTAAGTCACACGGAAAGTCATTCAGAAGTTTAAGTCAAACGAATTTGTTCTATTTTTAATAAACGTTTACGGGTATTTGAGCATTCTACGCGGCCAAAATTGTTTATGCTTAGATTGCTTCTAAACGGTATAAAGGATACAACAATAGTGTTTGTAAATATATATATATACATTTATTTTATGAAAAATATGGTTTAGGAAGGAAAAAATTACAAATTAATCTTCTTCAGAAATAAATTCCCCTTCGTCGTTTTCAGATGGAAGAACCATTCGGTTTGCCTGTGCTGGCAGAAGCATATTGATGGTTTCAGAAAGAAACGAAGTAAATTTACTTTTTTTTTAAAAGTGGCTATACTACTGAGCAAGCGATCTGAGCTCAAGAGGACTCGGTTGGATGTATCTTTATTACAGGACTCTCTAGAAAATGTCCTTGAAAATTCTTGGCGATATGTCATAAAATGCTTGTTGCGAGCTTCTGCTGCTCCTCAGATAATTGACCAATAGGTAGCAATGCATTTTTTATAATGACTGCTCAGTGAATTAGTATCTTGTACATTGTTGGTGTCATTGGATGCCAAGGGTACAATTTGACATATAAACGAACAGTCTCCAGTGCATATTTGTCGTATTTTTCCACATCTATCAAGAATTCGCGTGAAATGGTTTCCAGTATGACTATCAACCTATAAATTAAGTCGTAACTGATACCTCAAATCTCTTAAGCTAATTTCGGATCCTCAAAAAAATCTTCTACTCGTGTTGCCATCATTCGTGTTACCGAAATTTGTTTTTGACATATTCACTAACATACCAGTTTCTTTGCAAAATTTGTCCTGTATTTCTGTTTTCCTCTCTTTTTCCATTTGTGTTTCCTCTTCTGTTTTTCTTTTTCTGTATTTCTTTACGGGCAATTTGTATGCCAAATGGAGAATGCTGTCGAATAATCTTACCCTGGCATGTAAAATCGACAGTCCAAATTCAATAGCTTCAAGATATTTGTTTTTTATTATCCAGTTGGTTGAAGTCTTTGGACGTCGCACCACAGATGTAGCAACGATTCGTAGATGTTGTGCCAGTAACTGCGTTGCAGACTTTTCCGTCAACCATTGTCATTATGAACAGATGTTTGACAAAAAACTTTTTTTCATCAATATCAACCTCAGCTGCTATTAAATAGTTTATGGAATTTTGGACGTACTTCATCTCTTCATATGTGATATCAGTATTATCTTTCACAAAAGGGAATCTAATTGGGCGGCAGAACAGTGAAGAAGAAGGTGTTGGATTTTCCCCCAATACTCTTTCAGAGTCTTTGGTTTTCACAAACTAATCGCACAGGTACAAAGCATCATCAAATGTTTGCTTGAACTGTGATTGCTGCGACCCATCGCATCCCCTTTTGTATTGTTGATAACACCTCTTCAAGGAATTCAGATAAGCGTTTAACGGTAATATCGATTAAAGATTGCAATTGGCTTTCGGCGTTGGTACTCGTCACTGTGCATGCTTCTCGAAGCGGATAACACTTTTTTTGCTTGCTGTATTAAACAACACGGGAACAACTTTTTATTAGTATTTCGAATTACTTCATATTGTCCTCGTGTTAAATCAGCATCTATAAACATTTTCAATGTTTGGAACGGTGTCAGACGCAAAGCGTTTTCACTGTTGGAAGTGGCATATGCTCTTTTGTATTTTATTGCTCGTGTTGGGGTGCAAGTAAATTCTTGTAGTACATTGGAAGCATTTTTTTTTCCAGATTTACTTAACTCAACTTGTGCTGCGTGACCAATAATACCATCTTCTAAAGTAGAACGAAGCTCCTCTGTTTTCCTTCTTTTACTCGTTTCACTGGACCGTCCAAACGATATTCGAGGCCGACCTAGTTAAAATTGCGTAACCACCAGAATTTCAAATGTTCCTTCTAACCACAGGTGATTGTTTTTGAGAAAAAGGTCTTCCTTTTTATGTGTTTTGGTCCATCTTGATTTCACTTCGGATTTGAAATGTGCGAAACTGCGTTTAAACTTTTTGTATTGGTCTTCAGTGAATTCTTCACGCGACAAAAGTAGGTCTTTCAAAGCAATTTAGTTTTTGTTCGAAATTTGACTTGCTATAAGTTTTTATGAGGTCGAATAAGTATTTGCGGGTCACTATCCGTACTCCCGAAGTACCCACTGCTCCTGAAATAAGCAAAATGTTGCTTTGTAGTACATGCAACATCATTCACATATTCAGACATTTTCGTAGGAAAAAAAATAAGTACTGAGATTTTGCTTATCGTCGCTTTTCCGCGGCAAACTTTTTGATTATCTACTGCTCAATACTCTAAAGTTCTAATATTAATAAAAAAGGCCACCGGATCTATCCCGATACTGTAAGTAATACGTTGATGAACATAAACTTCTCTGAAAAATCATGCTTATTATAGATGTTACTTTTACGTCATCAAAAGAGTACATTTATAGAATAAAATAGAAAAAGCAATATTGCAGTAAAATATAAAATTACCTGTAGAATCAGAATCTATCACTTTTCCGCGCAAAATTAACGTGGAAAAATAATTATTCACTTTAAAAATTAAGGTTTTCACAAAATCGCCGAGAACAGTCACGTATGCTAGGTTTGATGACCAAATTTCTAATGACGCTGTCAGCACAGCGTGCACGGGAAAAGGGTGTGCATATTATTCGCTGGAATGTCCCCTGACTCAGGTAGTTGATTTAAGATGGTTTTTCCATTTTTGTGAAATTCACTTTTGGCCACCTAGAATGCTCAAATACCCGTCTGTGCGTTGCAGGTAAATACATATTATGACGGCTTGAAAAAGAGATATATGAAATCAACCTCAAACTTAAAAATAAGCATTTCGCAGATTATAATTAAATGTAATTGGTCTAATCAACGAAAACAGGATAAAATCTGACTGCCGGAGCTGAGGGCAGGGTGGAGGAGCTGCTAAAGTTAATTTTTTCAAGTTTTCCTTGAATAACTCGGCCTCCAGTAAGAAAGTGTCCATGTACAAAAAAAAACTACAAGAAGTCAGAAGAATTTTTTTCTCTATGATGAAAAGTTTGCGAGATGACGAGACAAAAGAATCGCGGATTATTCAAAATAGTTCCTCCAACACAATTACTATACGTGCACAGGAGAGGATGATAAATGGGGAGACACCATTTAAAGATTTATTTGCTGAGTTAGGAGTCTATATTCTGCAGATTCAATCTGTCATGAGGATTACTATAAGAAGTGCTTTATAACCTCTGCACCTAGATCGAGAAAAAAGGACGCCCTGCGTATGCAGGAATATATTGTCCCCGAAACTTGTTCCAACAAGTTATCCAAGGAGAGCTGGCAGTTTCCATTTGTGTCTATGTAACAAATGGAAACTGCCAGTTCTCCTTGGATGACTTGTTGGAACATTGTGATGACGAAAATGTTCGAACTCCAGATTTTTATAGATGTACACGTCTTCAAGTCCCCTGATACCACGATAGAGGCAAAACGGGTACAGCTATCAATACAAAACTTTATATTTGCAAGTATTATCTTCCTCTTAAGATCCGATTAGATTTTCAGTAAAATCGGTAAAAAAAAAATAATGACACATCATTAATATTTCGTCAGCTATAAAGTTTACACAAAAATGAATTCTAGAAAGATTTTATAAAAAAACGTTTTTTCGGAACTCCTGCCGAAAGTAGGTTATTTTGTGTTACCGAAAAAACTTCTAAAAAGCTTCTTCTAAGATTTTAATTTTTAAAAAATTTCAAAATTCTGACCAGAAGGAATAGTAATTAATTATAGTATATATTGTTTTAATAATATTTACTCCATTTTCTTCATCTGAATTTGTTCTTTTTGTTTTTTATTCATATCTTAATTGTTGCTGTTATATATATGCTATATAATTAGAAATGTAATTGTAGTAAATTAAATGTAGCAATTTATTTTGTAAGAATTTCTGTGTACATAGTACATATTTAAAATTTATGATATGAATAAAAAAAAGAGAGTCACAAACTTGAGTAATATTGAAACAAAGGTATTGATTAACTCCTATTGGTAAATACAAAAATAATGGCAGGCTCCAGCAAGACTATTAGTCACATTCTAACGGTATAAGATATTGCACTCTCCATTGCAACTTTTGAGATGATTAAACGTGCATTAAATTTCTACAACAAGAGGATTACTTTACAGTATTTCGGTTTGCAATATTTCAACTTCAAGTAATGTTATTGTCTGAAGGAATCAGAATAAACTTTACAGTGCCAGGAATAATTGCTAATGTAGAATTTAACAACACGTTAACTATTCATCCAAACCCTGCCGACACCAACCCAGCCATACACAAAGTGCTTACATAAACGTAGCGTAGTGTAGCATTTCTTGCATATAGTTTAATATGTTTATGACATATCTAGAGTGGGTCTAATGTTGCCGCTACACATCGCCGAATGTATTCGCCGAAGATTCGTATACGAATGTTTCGTCAAATAATTCGTGCACAAATATGAACGAATTGCTTATCCACACATCGTATTTGCAATATTTGCGTTGAAAAGAAGATGGAATGATGGAAGGTAAGCAAGTTGCTGATGCACTATACATGAGTACTTGCAATTATTATTTAAACATTTATGGTAACAGATTTTAATATTGTATCTGGAATTATAATCACAAACGGATTCTAAAAAGGCCTTCATGATTTCATATGCAAACATGAGGGTTTGTACATTTCATAAGAACTAGCACCATGGTTTTTTAAAAGATGCCTTCTTCTTTTTCATGTGATGGCGAAAATCTGCCATTAATGAATCTTTTTTCTTTTTTAACACTACTACTTTAAATTCAACACTGAGGGCACGTTTGATTCTGACCTAGGTATCGTTCTCTTGCATTTTATTTTTATAGCCAGGTTGTTTTGGATTATATATAACGGATTCTGCCTAGTACAGTTCCCTAAATTCTACTATTAAATCATGATTTCACTCCGCCATAAATAAATAACGTATATAAAATAATACCTTTTACTTTCTTAGATCTGACTAGATTTTCAGTAAAATCGGAAGACCGGAAGTAGTAGTTTAAAAAATCGAATTTCGTCAACTACTAAGTTTAAACAAATTTATAAAGAATTCATATGTACTAAAAAATAAAATTAAAAATAATTTTACTAAAAAAATTTTTCGAAATTCAAAAATCAGTTTTTTGTAAATATTTCGCAAGTTATGCTTTTCAAACAGGTACGGTACGAGTATAAAAGTATTTAGAACTTAATTTTCAATACCTTTTGTATAAAAAAAAACCAAAATTCGCACCTGAAGTAACACTTTTACTCTTAACGAGTAGTACCTTCTTTGGAATATCTTGCAAAGTATGCATTCTATAGAGATTTATTAAAAGAACAGAAGTATTTATAATAGGATGTTGAATAATTTATATATATGTAAAAAATTATGTCATTTCAAAGTCTCATACGTATAAGAGAGTCGTGTGGTGGTCACACTTAATTTTTTTAATTGAAAGTCTTTAAATTATAGGTTATATGTTTACGTTAGGATATATCTATTTACATTCTTCTCAGTTCAGTATACGATGTGTAGTCAGGTTATTTGTGTTCGAATACGAATGTTCTTTGATGTGTGAAAGGAAAACCGACTCCGAACGGATCGCCATTCGTGTTCGGCGCGAATATTGGCGAATATAAAATATTTGCCGAATAAACTGTCTACACATCGCTGTTCGGCGTAATTTGCCAAATGTTCGACGATGTGTAGAGGCTGCATAAGATATGTTCGAGAAACATTGTTTTAGTAAGGTGCTGCTAAATGCAATTACAAAGAGAAACAAATAAAGAAAAACATAAATTGCTATAGAATATTTAGAATCTTCAAGAATTGAGGCAAATTACCTGAATTGTGAAGGAATTAAAAAACTTCAAAAATAAATTTTATTGTCGTCATTGTCACTAGAGAAGAGGGTATTTGTACCTATCAATTAATTATATCATGAAGTAGGCTAAAAGTAAAGAGTAAATATTATGTTATTATATTTTTAATTATACATTATTATTATATTCAAATAATTTTTAGGAGAAGGGAAATTACTAATAAAAATAATTATTAATTATTGCTAAGAATATCTTTACCTATACAGCAAGCAAATACACATGAAAATAAGATCTTTGTCAAAATTCAAATCTGCTAGGTTTTGCGCAGGTGTAAGAAATCCTTATCACTGTATAATATTTTATCAGGTACTCGAAACATCGATTAGAATGTCTTGGATTAACGATGGTCTTAATCAACGATTAGCGCTAACCGGTGTTGGATAAACGCAAATTTGTACTAACTGGTACAGTAGTCAAGGATTACACTAGGCGGTATTTTAATCGGAATGGTGAAACCCATTGATAAAGGATAGGTAGGGAGACGATGTCAAGTGATCAAACCGGGTACAGGTCCGTCATATTGATACTACACTTACGTCAAACAGGTAGTGTTGGTAAAAAGTGTAAGTTTGTTAAGTGCATTTTGTATTAGAGTTATATAATAAGTTAAATATTAAAAGACATTATGGTTTCTTGCGCTCTACGTAGCTGCAACAGCAGAGAGGGTATTGATAAAAAGAATTCGTCTGGAATAACATTACATAGGTTAGTGTAGGCCTGGCAGGTGTGGGATGACAGATTATAATTTTGAGTAGTCCGGACTAGGTGAGGCAGCCCATATTGGTCCCACACTTAGCCCCGCCTAATGCTCCTGTTTTGAGAGTACAGCAAATATGCTTTACAGCGTCTCCATGGTATTTTTCCTCAATGGTAAAACCGGAGCTTAGTGATTATTTATATAAATATAAACAAATCTGTATTCGTGTTGATTTTTACATTGGACTAATAACAAATAGTATCAACTCGCGGTTTAAACGATATACGACTTTTTTTGTAAATACCATACTAACACAACATCAAATACCATCGTCATCTTCCATAACGTTTACTTTAGATTATTGAGTAAAATTTATCTTCAATAAATATATATATTGCACAATACGCAGTTAAATATGTCCGTATAAAATCCATTGTTTCGCATTTATTGCACGTATATACGGCATAAAAATATGATTTGGTTCGACAAACAAACACATTTATCACTTTTCAACTTAAAACTTTACCCAACAAATTGTCGTAAATGCAATTTTATTTAATCTTACGACCTCCTTTGGAATGCCGTGTATCAAAAGTAATAGTACACTTTTGTGGAACGACTCCTCTTGATACTAATCTATTATATTGCGGATAACTTGGAACGGAATGGGTTTCTTATTCTTACTGCGTCTTCTTTTACGGAGGAAATTTAAAATCGGGATATTTCTTATTTGTCATTTTATGATGAAGAAATATTAGTATATTTGAAATTGAGTAAGAGCCAAAGTGAGATTTCACAACTAACTCGGTTTTGGTTAAATAAAGGAGTGTCAATAAGGGTAAAATTATAGAGGAAAAAAATATGGTCACTCGAGTATAATTAATAGCTTTTGCGGACTATGTGACAATAATATAAAATACAAGAACTCTTCCAAAACCGGATGACTGATATGGTTCATATTCCTGAATAATTTGAATGAAATTGTTTATTAGTTTGGGAGATATGATAATATTATAATGATAACTTAATTTTTATTCGCTTAGAATACAATTCAAAACCCACAAAAGAATGAAATAAGAAAGGAAACTACAGAGTGAGATTCAGACTACGTTTGTAGTTACACCCAAACCTGGCAAAACCTAAAATCAATAAATGCCTTTACTCCAGAATACAAAGAACACAAACCGTAAGACTTCGAGGTACCTACGGAATATAAGAAAAAAACAAATGTAATAATAACAATAACTAGCCACTACGCATCACTTCACGTTCCAGCTTCCTCTTAAAATAGTCGACAAAGAAACTTTTATAATATTCATACAGTTCATTTAACTTGAACAGATGTGGTATGAACATAATATTTTGTAGAGCAATGTATTGTTCAGCAGCAACGCAATACGACTTCATCATATAACATCGCATGCACCGTGATACAGAATTACATTATTATGAGATTTCTAATGTGTGCCATGAAAATCGAAATGTAAAAATATTAGTGTCACTTGTAGGTTAACTTTTTGTACGTATTTAGCAAAACGCCTTTTTGGACACCTGCAAATAATTATTAAGTTTGTAAAATGTCATATTCTACCGTTGCAGCTTATGACATGATAATAATGTATTTTCAATGTTTTGAAAATGCGTTCTTGCTTCCCGGCATAAAAGACGTAGTTTATCGCAAAAAGCCGATTACAACAATTGCTGCCTCCAAAATTGAAGTAACCGTGCTCTCTACTAATCGACAAGTAAACGTGTGTATTGAAAATAATGGTGAACACTTTGAACATTTGATAAGTTGAAGTTTTTTTTTGTTCTATTTTTTGTATTTTCTGATTTAAATATTTTTTCGTTGATATTACTTGGTCAATATATTTTCTCATTTATATGTAGGTATAATAATAGGTTCTTTTACTCGCTTTCTTGTTATAGTCGGGGATGAACTAGATATCAATTTTTATTCCCTTTCGTTACTAATGAGTAAATGATTTGGTTATAACTAATGCATTCTATTATATTGTTTTTTTCAGTTATTGTCTACTTAATTCATGAGTTATGGAAATTATTTTATAATTAGATGTATATCTGTAGGATAATAAAGATATATTATTATTATTATTATTACTACTATTGTTATTATTTTATTTCAATGTTTAAAAAGACAAGACATGAAATTAAAAAATCGGTGAGAAGATTGAAATGAATACATTTATGGAAGAGTATGATGCCAATTCAAATGAAAGCGAACTATAAACTATCTAGTACCCCTCTTAAAATTAAAATTAAATTATTACTCGCAATAAATAAATAAATTTATATATAATTTTTTTTATTTTTCTGGATTGTCTTCGTATGACTATATCTTCGTTAAGAAAACAGGTAGCATCATCCCCTTCAGTTTTTTATGTACTTCAATATTACGATATTAAAAATACACCTTTCCATTTAAAATTCTAAAGAAAAATAAGTAATATATATAAATTGAGAATAGCGCTGTTATTTTTTTGACAACCACGTAATCTCGTACTACATATAGTCAATTCACTGAAAAATTCTCTATCTACTGATCCCAGATACATTAAAATCCGTTGAGGTAAACCGAAATTATACCTACTTCTGTACGCAGACATATCCCCCTTTACCCGCCCCTTCGTATGGGATTTAGATCAAAAAGCTTTAAATGAAAGTTGTATAAAAACGTCTGAAAATGTTGCTAGTAAAAATATTAATCTATCTTAATCTATAATTTAATAAAAAATTATGGAATTTTTAATTGATCTTGAGAATTGCGCCCTCTTGCGATCATTTTGGAAACTTTAAAATAATTTTGTTGAAATTCCTGTGGTCCATTTTATTATCAAGATTTTTTCCGCCAGGTTGTACGATAAACGGTTGCCGAGATATGACCTGTGGCCGAGCTTGTACAGACACCCGGTATATATATATGAATTCCATTTGAAACGTTATACAATAAGGAATGCATAAGGATATTAGTTTTGATTATTTAGTCATTTTTGTAAGAGTTTATAGAAATGCAGGAATGAGAAAACTATTGAATAACAAAGCGAATTTTAATATTTTGATTAACTAAAGAGGTCAATTTTACGATTTTCGCCAGCTAAACATAAATGTCTGCAATATTTTGAATAATTTATGTCGTACGGATATTTTATGATGATGTTTCGCACACATTTCAAAATAACTTTGAAATTTTTTACTTACCATTACCCGAGACTCTTGGGAAAACTGTTCTAGAGGTATGCATGCATGTCACACGAAGGATTACGACGGCCGTCCTAAGAACACGAAAGAGATTGAACTCGAAAGCATCCATTTTGGCGAGTGCTGTATTTGAGACAGATCCAGTTTTGATTTATGACAGAATAAATTGAATACGTATACGTATTTTTGTTTCAATTAAACATATTGCCATGAACCCAATAATTTTAGAAAATATAAAATAAATACATATTATATAATTACAAAAACCAAACTTTTCAAAATAAAAGTTAAATTAAACATGTTTGAGTTTTTCGTTTTATAAAATAATTTAATTTGTAACTATATAAAATATAAGTGTTTATTTATATTACATTTACTTTTATTTAAGTAAAATAAGAAGATTTATAAAAAGACATGGGTTGATTTTAAGACTAGAGATGATGTGTAAAAACCATACACACAAGTGATATGGGTTGCAGATATAATTAATGTTAAGGTGTGATAAGTACAATAGGAGTAAAAGGAAGAAGAAAGCTTTAATAAATATGCAAATAAGAACAAATTTGTACATACAATTTACAATAAGAATGAACAAAGTGACCCATAAATTCGTCAAATATGTCTTTATTCATCCACTCAAACGAGATAGCACTACTCTAGAACCCAGGTGGTCCATTTGTTAGGAAATGTGGTCGGAAATGTACTCGTAAAAATACAAAGAAAAGAGAAATAAAGCTTCCGATTGCTGAGATTCTTAATGCCATAGTAACCATGCTCTTCTGAGATAATAGAATCTACTTGCTTAACCCCTTTGCTGACACGGATTAGGTTTTTCCACGGTCGTGTTGCCAGGTTTGTCAACATTTCTTATATCACTGATACATTCAATTTATTAAAACTGATTGCTCAAGCCAAAGTAGTGGGTTCTGGTCTTTTGATGCCAATAGCAAACTATGTTTTCATTAATGCTATGAACCAATCGAATCCAGCCATCTTGCTAGTAATCTTCGTCTGTGAAATTTTCAATCTAGGACAGTTGTGTATTCAAAGACACATTTTCGCACTCTACAGTGATTTATCCGAAGTATATATCGGACATCTTTATTAAATACGAAGCTGATTGAGCTTCATGATCGTCGGCCAAAGCTTGATGATTCTTTTTTACCCCACAAGAAAATTTAGATTTGAATTACGTTCTTGCTAGAGTTCTATAGCCTTTTGCTATACTCATAATGAATTTATCGTCTTTAGCTTCGTTTACGGCTCTCAATATAAAGTCGTTGGTGTTTGTCTACGAAACGCTAGCTGTTTTTTGTAGCGTGCATTGCAAATAACCACAATTTAAAAATAATCATTGGTAAACCTTTGTTGTGAGTGTAATCAAAAAACTTATTTAACTGGATCTAGTTGTTACTTGTAACTAGCAACCCCTTCTATTAACTAGCACTTTATGTTAGCGGCTTATTCTTGATGGTGAAAGAAATAAATCCCAGATCATAACCTCAAAATATGTTTACATCGCAAAACTAGAAGAAGTAAGCAATTTAACAATTTTATTAAAAAATACTTACCGAAAATAATTTCATTGAAGATTCACTTACAAAAACCTAACACTCACACTCTGATATTTTGCACGCTACTCCGTTTGATGAGAGGAGAACCTAGACGTGTGATGTTGGTTCTAACCAACGTTTACAGATGGAGTTCAGGTCGATGTGACGACTAGTACTTGAGACAACTAGACTCCCCTCTTAAAACATTTTTGGTTCAAGATCAAGAACGACAAACCAACAAAAACTGCTATGCTATTTTAAAATCCGTATATATATATGTATATTTTGTGGAAAATTTCCTGGCAGCACGTCACAGATGCGGACGTGAGAAATTCAGAATATATCTCAGCTGATATGTTAAAGTTCACGTCATTTTCTCGTGATACATGCATTTCTTTAGCTCTGACGTGTGCATTCTACGCCTATAAAAGCCGCAGCATTTTGTGTTAAAAGTGACTCTCCGCCGAGTTCCCTATCTGGTCCGTCTAATTCTATATTCAGAAGGCCGGTGTTCCGTTCCGCTAAACCGGCTTAATTTCATATTCAAGCCGCGTTCCCGTTTGAACAACCTAATTTTATATTTAGGTTGATGAGTAAACACTCTCCGCCGAGCTCCCGCCTAGCTAGTTCATCTAATTTCATATTCAGACGACTAGCTTCATATTCCGCTAAAAAACCGGCTTAATTTTATATTCAAGCCGTATCCCCGTTTGAGCAACCTAATTTTATATTCAGGTTGATCAGACGTGTTTCGCAAATAATTGTTCTAACTTAGAACTCTTGTCAATTATTTTCTTTCCGTATATTCCTCGAAATACTCTAAATTTATATTCAGAGTGATTGAATAAACCCGTTCTACCGTTTCAAATTACCTTTCTTTGATGTTTGAAGCTCCAAATTAATCAAAGATATCGGCTTTCCGTTTTGTTTATTTATGGGACTAATCATTATCGAAACATAGAAAGAGAATAAAATTTGATACTCATTTAACCGCATATCATGACAATTAGTCGTTTGTTTATATTTTCATGCGTCACAAACATTATCTGTTTTGCCGACCGAAAACTGCATAAATAGATGAAATACGTATCACGATTAAAGCTGTAACCGTAAGTAATAATTTGCTTGGATAGGAAATTCTATGTTCTAATTTTACAGAGTTATTATTTTGCCAGACTATACAGACCTATTAAGACTAACTAAAAGTATGTGCGTGTTTAGAGATAGATTTTGAATAATTTTTGTATAAAAATATATTCAAATTTCGGACCGGAAGTAGCACTCTCAGTTTAGCTAATAACAGTTTTTTTGCAAATATATTGCAAACTATGCATTCTTTACAGATTTATAAAGAGCACAAAAGTATTTACTGTATGCAGAGTACGATTTTTTTTCGAAATTCATGAATATTATCACAAACACCATCTGGCAGGCCGACGTCAGAAAATTCAGATCATAAGAATTGATTTTGAACAAAATATTAGAGTAAAATACCATTATTGGCAAATCCAGCAATATTGTTGGTCATTTTAAGCACTCTAACATCGCGACAACTGCTTTAACTCACAAACAAATTCAATTGTGTTTTGAAAAATATGAACTTAATCCGTCAATTAAGACCCGTTGGAATTCAATACTTTTTATGTTGAAACGGATACTGGAAAAGCGTGAAGCATTGATCAGCGTATTATCCGACAGGGCATTAACCACAAGAACTCAGGCAGACATTTAATGTTAACTGAAGATGAATGAACGATCGTTGAAAATATTGTTCAAATATTGGAACCCCTTGAGTTGGCAACAACTTTATTGTCCTCAGAATCTCAACCGACGATTTCAATGGTGATGCCCATTTAGCAATCTTTGAGGGAGAATTTCATTTCAAAGACTGATAAGGATGAACCAGAAGAGATAAAGAAATGAAATCTGTTTTGCAACGGGAATTTCAATCAAGGTTTACAAAAGTCTTTCCTAGTAATATTGTGGTTACCGACGTTTCACCAATTGGAATATTTGACATTAATACATTTCTAGATCCAATGTTTAAAAAGAAGGAAAGATTTTTTTGGATCTCTGCGTAAAACAAAAAGGCATCTAAAAGATATCTTGGAAAACGAAGGGGGAGTCATCAGTTGAATTTTATGAAGGTAACATAAATCCATCAAAAAAAAAACGCTTTGGATATTTTGCTCCCCAATGAACAAGTAGATTGTGCCAATGAAGTCTATATATATTCTTTGGAATGCTGTACACCAAAAAACATGTGCCCGTTACAATGGCGGAAAAACGATGAAAAAAATACAAAGCTATCAAAATATGCTAAACGATATCTCTGCGTCCCGCTACTTCGACACCCTCAGAAAGAGCTTTCTCTAAAGCCGGTAACACCGAATAAAGGAATGGGTAATAAAAATTAAAATTTTTGTGTTACATTCTAATAAAGAAGTTGAAATATTTAAATATTCGAATATTCAAATATTTAAATAATTCGAATAATTCGAATATTTAAATATTTTTCAATATAAATATTTGAATACTGAAATTTGGAAAAATCCCGGCCTTACACTAGATATGTGATGGGCAAATGTATGGAACCAAGTAAATATCTCTGGAGTTTCTAGAGATGTAGAAATTAAATTTGGTGTGTAGATATTACACTATATTTTGTATTTAGTTCGAATGTTTTTATCGCAATTCAACTTCCAGTTTAACCGGAAGTAATGTCAGCTTGAAATTTTTAAATAGAACACCCTGTATATTATTTTAGTTTTGAATAGAACACTTTATTGCAAGTACAAAAATAATGGGTTCGATATGTTTTATTTCATGGCCAACCGTGATATTAACAAAAAAAAATTATTTTTGAATGAAAATGTAATAATATCTGGTAGTCCATGTAATAATTGTAGCAGTGACAGTTATTGTCAAAATAAGTAGTATTTTAGTTTTAACGCAAAAATGGCTCATTTAAGCGAAAGAGAAAGAATTGAAATACTAATGATGATTGGATTTGGCGACAGAAGAAGAACGCATCAAGAAGTTTGTGACCTTTTTAACAATATTCATCCGAATAGGCAAATAACACGTTCGATAGTTACAAAGACTTTGCAAAGGTACAATACAAATGGCACCGTCGGAAATTTAAGAAAAAGTGGACGTATAAATACTGCTACAAATGAAGAAGTAGCTCAAAATATTGCTATATCTTTAGAGGCAAATCATAATTTGTCTACTACTGAACTGGCCAATATGCACGAAATTAGCCGTCGTTCAGTAGGGAGGATATTAAAACGAGAAAGATATTACCCGTACAAAATTCGCCTTGTTCAAGAACTTTCCGACGACGACTTCAACAGACGGCTAGAATTTTGTGAATCAGTTATGGATATTTGTAACCGTGACGATAATTTTGTACAAAATGTAGTGTTTTCTGATGAAGCAACTTTTTGTTTGAACGGTACAGTTAATCGACACAACTGCCGTTACTGGTCCCAAAATAATCCTTACTGGGTACAAGAAGCTCATACGCAACACTCTCAAAAACTGAACGTTTGGGCCGGTATTTACAATAACAGAATTATTGGGCCTTTCTTTTTAGAAGGAAATTTGAACGGGAACATGTATTTAGAGCTTTTGGATGCACAAATAATTCCGGCGCTGGAGGAAAATGGACAACTGCCAAATAATATCTGGTTTCAGCAAGATGGGGCACCACCTCATTACGCTCGCATTGTTCGAGATCGTTTAAACAGGACATTTCCTAATAGGTGGATTGGAAGAAGAGGTGCTATAGAATGGCCTCCTCGATCACCAGACCTTAATCCACTGGACTATTTTCTATGGGGTTTTTTGAAGTCCAAAGTTTATTTTAATCGACCAGATAATTTGCAAGAATTAGCTGAGAGAATAACTCAAGAGATTCAAAGAATTCCACCAGAAACAAAGGCCAATGTTACAATGGCATTTAAAAATAGACTGGCCTACTGTCAAGAGGTAAATGGTGCTCAGTTTGAACATTTAATACACTAACGGTATCCTAACGCTTTGTCGTAGTCATGTTTTATTTTACTATGTTTAGCGCTCTTTTCAGTAATTTAAGTACTGTTGTACTCAATTTCAGTTTTGGTATTTAATGTTATTGTTACATTTGTGATTTACACTCGCAAAATACTAGATCTTAGCATTGTAACAAAAATCACTCTTTTGTTAATATCACGGTTGGCCATGAAATAAAACATATCGAACCCATTATTTTTGTACTTGCAATAAAGTGTTCTATTCAAAACTAAGATAATATACAGGGTGTTCTATTTAAAAATTTCAAGCTGACATTACTTCCGGTTAAACTGGAAGTTGAATTGCGATAAAAACATTCGAACTAAATACAAAATATAGTGTAATATCTACCCACCAAATTTAATTTCTACATCTCTAGAAACTTCAGAGATATTTACTTGGTTCCATACATTTGCACATCACTGTATATATACATGATTACATAAAAAAACGCACGATATAACAATGTGAATCACATTAACAGCTAAAAAAACATTCTATTTGTCTTCTTCGCCATCGGTAGTAAATGTCAACTGATAACATAAGATGCGGGAATGCCTCATTAGTACACTCATCTAATCTAATCATTTATTTTACAACAGCAATAAGGGTAAATATCCAGAAGAGGACAAAAACTGTAAACTAGGAAAATACACATGCTCACCTCGTTTAAAGATATTTGATGATTTACTCAAAAAATTGTACCAATGAAATAGAGATATCGTAAAAAACCGCTTAATTGCCAGCAGTAAATCATGCTTCCTAGATTTTTTCAAAGCGAAACTTCTGAATAGAACGTTCCATGTGATATAGACAACCATTTTATATGAGAAGCTGTAAAAGTTAATAGTTTGATATATGCGTTCCCCCTAGCGCATCATATAAATAACGGGGAATAGAAGTTGGCTGTGAAATGTGTATATAATCGTAAAAGCTTTATTATTGCCTAGAAATTTAGCAAACATCATAAATAAATAGGGCCATATTAAATTAATAATTTCTTAATAATGGCAACCGCAATCTATTATTTACTACCGGCACTTCCAGATGATTTTAACACGATCATGTGGTAAAGATGCATACTAAACACTTCAATTTCTGATCATCGTAATTATAACTGTTGGTTGCAACATGAAATTTCGGGAACTAAAATATTAAGTTGCGATTTACTTAACATGATCTTTCTTTCACGGTTATTGTAAAATTTCATAAAAGTTGATAACTAAGCAATTTTGTAAATTGTATGCAACTGCTGAAGCTGAAAGTAATAATTCTAATGTGGGTTAAAATACATGGAAAGAAGTTCGAAAGAAATATAAAAAGTTCACTACGAAAAACATAAAGCAATAAAATTATAACAAAAAAATGTTTGACAGCGGAATTCTTAGTAGATCTCTTTAAGGAACCTAAATTATCAGTGCACAACGGCATGTAACATAAAATCCCTGATATTACTTAAAACAAGCAAAGGTATACGAGTTACGAATTTTTTATACATAAGTTATTTCAAATTCAGCTCTAAATACTTTTATATTCTTAACAAATCTGTATAGAATGTATATTTAGCGAAATATTTGAGTAGAGAATAAATATTATTTTTGCAATTAGTACCGTAATCATACCATTTAATTCACTAGTGCTGTAATAGGGTCTATTACAGCACTAGTTGCGTAATAGAAATGGAACATTTAAACAGATTTATTTTAAGTTGGTCACATTGCAACAGAAATGGAGATGTCAATATGACATTTTGTAAGCAAGTTTGAGGTTTTTATATTGAAATTCATTGTAAGATTTGATATTTTTAATTAATCTTTGAAATAGTACAACTATTATAAACATTTATATTAACGTTTGAATTATCTTTCGAAGTGATAGTGATACCGTGTGCAGTAGAAACATTCTGTTGAAAATTATCAAAAATGTGTCAATTTTAAATTAACTTGTCAATTTAAATCTTGTGCCAAACCAAGGTGACAACCGCCACAAAATTTCCCTTGATTATCAAATTTTTCTCGTTTTGCTTTTACAAAAAAAGAAATTTTAAAACTAATTGCAAAAAATAGCATAAAAGACACGTTTCATTTGACATTAAAGCACTCATTCAGTTAAGAAACTCGGGGCTACGCCACTCGTTTCTTAAACTCTGAATTCGTACTTTGAAACGTCAAAATGAAACTTGTCCTTTAATATACTATTTCGGTCCAAATTTTAAAGTTTTTTATATACTAAAGTTATTCCAAATGTAATTCTAAATACTTTAATAGTTTTAATAAATCTGTTTTTCGATAAGACAAAAAACCTGCATCCGTTAGGAATTTAGAAAAACTTGTGGTATAATTTTACTTTCTTATACGTAGTATAAGGAAGTATTGTGATGATGAAAATTTTCGACCTCGAGATTTTTGCAGATGTCCACGTTTTGAGGTCCCCTGATACCAAAAAAGTGGTTTTAAAAAAATGTCTGTGTGTCTGTGTGTCTCTCTCTCTCTGTGTGTGTCTGTCTGTCTGTGTGTGACCACGATAGCGGTCAAACCGCTGTAGATATCAATTCCAAATTTTGTATTTACGAATATAATCTCCCTCTTGAGAACTGATCAGATTTTGAGCAAAATCGGCAGACCGGAAGTAGTAGTTTACTTCAGTGAAAAAATCGAATTTTGCAAATATTTCGTCAATTACTAAGTTTAAACAAATTTATAAAGAATTCAAATGTACTCAAAATTAAATTTGAGAAAAATTGTTTTAATAAAGTTTTCGAAATTCCTACCGGAAGTAGGTCTTTTACTCTTATCGAAAATCAGTTTTTTGCGAATATATCGCAAGTCATGCTTTCTAGGCAGGTACATTATGAGTATAAAAGTACTTAGAATATACTTTTAAGTATCTTTTGTATAAAAAAAATTTCAAAATTCTGACCGGAAGTACCACTTTTACTCTTATCGAATAGCGATTTTTTGCAAATATGTCGTAAATTATGCATTCTATATATATTTATGAAGAATACAAAAGTATTTAGAGTTGGATTTGGAATATTTTTTGTACAAATGAAATTTCAAAATTCGGACCGGAAGTAACACTTTCATACGTATAAGAAAGTCGTGTGGTGGCCACACCTCATTTTTTTTTATAAAATTCACTTTTTTGTATTCTTTGGAGATTTGTCTAACTTTAGTAATTGAGATATTGGGAAATTTTAAATTTTTCATTAAAGGAAACTATTACTTCCGATTTACTGATATAAAAATCTGATTAGATATCACAAGGACGATTATACTATAGAGTTTAGTTTAGAAGAGTACGAATATAAACGGATAAATGCTGACAATCAATATGTAATATTAGTTTCGTACGTTTATTTTTAAGTTCAATTTGTTATATGTAAAATTTAAAGCAATTGCTAATAAACGTATATTATTATTATTCCTTCCGGTCCAAATTTTAAAATGTCTTGTATACTAAAGTTATTCCAACTGCAATTCTAAATACTTTAATAGTTTTAATAAATGTGTTTTACGATAAGACCAACCTTAGTAGTTGAGATATTGGCAAAAATTTTAAATTTTTCATTAAAGTAAGCCACTACTTCCGATTTACTGATTTGAAAATCTGATATATATATATTCGTATGAAACTACATGACAGGTGCAGAATAAAAAACCTACATCACAGTGCCACAAAACTAAAGGTTTTTAGTTGTTAAGATCCAAACAACAGTCTCTGAGTTAAATTATGTAACTCCGTGTATCCAAATTCAAACTTAGCTAGAGGACATTCTTCAACAATATGTATAACTGTTTCAATCTCAGCTCCGCAATCACAAGCTGGACCCGCGATCATATTCCAATTGAAAAACATTCTATTCTCCTCTTGAAACCAGTCAATTCACTGATGCTGCATGAATTTCATTTGTCTTTGGATATACCTTCGGTATTAAGTTGACAAATCTTAACAACTGGACCAATATTCCTAAAAGAAACACAATATGAATTTAAACTAGAAAAAGGATACCTGTCATATGACCGTGAGGATCTTAGGATCTTGTACGGTCTTTCAAGTGATGGTTATTATAGACAACATTATATTCTCCATTTTGGACCATCGTAAAGATGGTTACCATCGACCAAAATCAAATTAAATTAAAGAAATATAGATTAAGACATAAAAATAACTAGTAAAATAGAAACTTAAAATTGACACCGACAAGATGTCAACTAATAAATACATAGTGATTAGATATCAGAAGAAGATTATACTAGTAAACACAGATTTTAGTATTGATAGCTTTAGCCTTATGGCCGCTATCGTGGCCAAACACACACACACATAGAGAGAGAGAGAGAGAGGGAGAGGGAGAGAGAGAGAGAGAGAGAGAGAGAGAGAGAGAGAGAGAGAGAGGGAGAGGGGGAGAGAGAGAGAGAGAGAGATGGGTAAGGGAGAGGGTAGAGAGAGAATATTTAAAAAAACACTTTTTCGGTATCAGGGTACTTCAAAAAGAAGAAGAGTCCCACGTTCAAAATTTTTCTTCATCACAATACTTTCCTATACTACATATAAGTAAGTAAAAAAAAAACTCAATATAGATAGATCGATGAATAAGATTTAGAATAAGAAATAGAAGAGAAGAAGAATAGATTTAGGAAAAGAAATAGAATATAAATGTTTTTTATCGCCAACCGTCAGTAAAGTGATGCGTTACCATAGCCTTTTACGGAGGTAAAGAAACACTTTATCGTACTGTCCAATAAAGTACTTTACCTGCCGCTAATATCTGTCAGCGTAGCCATGACTGATGACTTTAAAAATAAATCGTTTGTCACTGTCATAAACTGTCATAAGTTATTGTATCTTTATTTCTTAAATTAACAATTTTCACGGTTGGCGATAAAATTTTGTATGCACCACGTCAGTAAACTACCTTTACCGAACTCGTCTGTTACTTGCCGCGCTCGCTTCACTCGCTTGGCTCGTAAATCAGACTCGTTCGATAAAGTATCACTTTACTGACTTGTTACATAAATAACTATTTTACGTCCTGCTTATGGATAGTGTACAGAGAAATTTTAATTTCGTATTCAGCTGCTCGTCAAGTGGTTTAATATTTTCTTGAATTTATTCCATTTAAAAAATGATACAACTGAAAATTATTTATTTACATGAATCTGTTAGTTCGCTTAAGGACTGAAGGAAATTTTTCGCTAATCGAACTTAGAAGAAATTCAATTCAATTTTTAATTCAGTTTAAGGGGGCTTACGTAGATGTGCTGACTAACTGCCGTGAGGTAGGACGTACGGGGGTGGCGCCATATGCGCTATGTAAATTCCGCCGATGTAAGGTATTCGTTAAAATAAAACAAACAGCAGACATGTTTGTTTTTCTTATTATGTTTTTGCATTAAATTGAATACAAAGGATTAATTAACGCTTCGTTGGGAGTACTTTCTTATAACTCAAATTATTTTAAAAACTAATTCCAGTCGAGCATGCATTGAGCCTTTGTTTATGTGTGTTTTAAATTTCGTTTTGATATTTCGTAAATAAAAGCGGTACTATTGTTTTAACGAAACTTTGTAAAGTCCAGAATTTACATTAGCGCATATGACGCCACCCCCTTACGTCCTACCTCACTGCAGTTAGTCGACACCTCTGCGTAAGCCCCCTTAATTCTATACATTTCATATAGTGTACTGACATAGACAGGCAGGTACAGTATCACAAATTGTCAACTCAACTCTTTTTAGTTTTCAATATTGTTTTAACGAAATCTCGTCGTGATAAACCCTGTATAAAAAGTCGATAAAATATGTAAGATTACATATAAATAAATAAATAAGTAGGCATATAAATATATGAAAAAGACGCTACAAAACAACACAGATTTACAATTAAGTATAAAAAAAAATGTGTGTTATAATTAATAAAATAAGAATGTATTAAAAGCAATGAGTTATCTTGGCGCAGCAGTAATATACAGACAATTAATAATAATAAAATGACAATTTGACAGCCAGCCATCTATTGGAACTTTTTAGATGACAGCTTGCTGTCAAACTGTCATTTTATTATTATTAATTGTCTTTATATTGTCCGTGCGCCAAGATAACTCATTGCTTTTAAAACATTCTTGTATATTTTGGCAAAGAATTTTGAATAATTATTAATAAAATATATACATGTTAATAGCATAACTCTACATTATAGACACATAATATAAAAAGGGAAATTCAAGTACAAGTAGTTAAAAAGATAAACTAGATTAAATCGGAGTAGTCCCACACCTAGTATCGCTCGTTTTTTGAATGGTTTGGGAGGGAGCGTCTTCAGACAGGATGGCAAGTAGTTATGCAGTTTTATAGCTATGTAATTGGATTCCGACTGCGCACAACCCACTCGTAGGTAAGGGTTGACTTTATTATTCTTGTTACGGGAATCATAAGTGTGGCTTTCATCATGGTTTGCATATATGTGTGAGGTGAATGAAAAGTAAACTAGAAAGAATCTAGCAGGACTGCAAGGTACGTATATTTAGGGTTTTAAATAAATTTCTTGTTGTATTTACCACCATTGCTCAGATTGACTGCTTCTCTTGTATAAAATTTTACATGTGACTGATATCCATCCTACAGGAAATTTCGTAAGTGTCCCTACCATGGAAATTCCAGAAATATGTTAGTCGTGCGGCGTCTTCCAAGATATTTTATTCATTCTTCATACTACGTATATGGACACTCAGAGCTATATCTGCAAGTTGGTGACTTGGGTCTCTCATGTTAACCTTGAACCGTATAATATATCTACGAATTGGTCGATTTTTTTAGTTATTATGTGCGCAAAAGAATAAAGTTATGGTCTCTTCAGCATTGATTCTTAGCTTATTCGCACTAAACCACTCCTTAACTTCCACCAGAAGAGTTTTCGTATCCTGTACCAAAGTAATATCTTGGTTTCGCAGAAGGAGGGATATATCATCTGCATATATAACGCTTTGTGACACTGGACACTTGCGGGATTTGCTTTTTTTATGTATATCAAGAACAGTACCAGTCCCAATATAAATCCTTGCAATGCTCTCCTATTGATTATATTGGCTTCTGCCAATTATTCATTTCAGCATACCTGTTCTTCTCTGTTTGTCAAGTTGCTCTTTAATAGCTGCATGAAATGCCATGCACTTCATAATGTGTCATCTTTCCCAAAAGAACGTTGTGACCAACGCAGGTAAATGCCTTAACACATTACACTCTTTAACGTTTTCTTTTTCATCGAAAGCCTCTGAAATTACGTCTACAAGTTTAATCATTGCTATGACTGTAGATCCTTGCTTTTTAAAACCATGTTATACCATTCAAAATAAGTGGTTTTCTTCGAAATATTTAACTCAGCGAGCTGTAATACTTGTTCAAGTATTTTTGAAAGCGTTGGAAGTATAGATGTAGGCGATATAGGTGTTGTTGTGACTGTCTTGTTGACCACTTGACTTTGGAACTTTGTCCTTTTGAGTTCCTTCGAAAATTTAACATAAACGAATATGGAATTTTTTATGTGTGAGACAACGCCACTCACTATAAGTATGTACAGCATATGTTTGATTAAAGTTGTTGTTATTTTATCAATATTTCTAGTTTGTTTGCTCTTCTGTTTGCTAGTAATATCTATCACCTCTTTCGCTATAGTTGTTGAAGCTATCTTGTTCACCACATTTAGGAATTGCAATAATTTTTTCTGTTGTTCGTTTCTTCGGGAATTTACCATGAACAAAAATGGAATTTATTAGATGCGCGACAGAGCTATTCATTAAATGTATGATTTCGGCGTTAATATTGCTAGTACTGTTGGTCTTCAGTTTCCTCGTTATATCGATCAACTCTTCCGCGGTGACGGTATAAATAAATAGTGATGTAGATGTTCGACTTTCTTTTTTTTACTCATTAGTGGTGTTGTTGCGCGTACTGATGGTCCTGTTATATTACTAGCCAGTTTTTTTTAAATATGGCTGCAAAGAATTTATTAAAATCTTTAGAGGAATATATTCTTCATTATTCTGCTGCTCCTTTCTTCTACTTGTCTCACTCTTTCTAGTGTATTTGATAGTATTGATGATTCTGTTAAAAGTAATAATTAATATATTTTTATTTTAACGTATTTGAAATGCGTTAGAAAATATGTTGAAATCTTCTTTAAACATATTCTATCATGCTGATGTATATAAAGTTGATACTGGACTATAAATGCATATTCTAAGCTACCAAGCATATGAATGTAATATAATACATTAATACTTTTGAAGATGGTAAAAGTATGACACGATCTCATAAGACAACCCAGTGTTGTTGGGCGAAACTAAGTTTCAAAGGAATTTTCTAAATCGTTGATCACAGATTTTCTAATAAGTGATGTAGAATTTGATGTATATTGGTAGATTCATGGGTTTGCGCTCATTGTGCAAGAAACAAAAGCGTTATTTTATTTACGTTTAAAGGAACTAAATTTATATTGAATTTTTGGATTGTGTTTAACTTAGTTCGCAGTTTGACAAAGCACGAATGTTAAGCATATTATAAATACTAAGATTATCCACGTATACTAAGAATTCACAATTCGCTTTCAACATTTAATAAATCGTGACTCATCATATATATATATTAAAAAGTAAAGGTCCAAGATTGAGCCTTGTGGGAGAAGTTAAAAAAATATTCGGTGATTGAACATTATAAAAAATACACCACGCTCTACATGATTAATATTTATAATATAATTTTGGAGAGAAGCAAATTGTGATCAATGGTGTCAACGGTTTTAGAGAAATCAGTATACACGATATCTACTTGTTTCGACTGATATATCTGAATATTAGTATATTATTCAAATATATTATGATACAATCACATAAGATAAATTTAAGTAAATTAAGCACAATCAGACATAACAGTACAATATTCAATATATAATGATTTCAGTAAATTTGTTTAGTTTAATTAATTGAATGACAATACATAATTAGTTATATCTATTTAATCTGATTAGACTTTCGATTAGTGATGCTTATAAAAATCTCAAAACAAGATCTTTACAAGGACTTTCCCCCATAAAAACAGATATAATTAAATAGAATTAGGTTAAATTAACATAATCCAGTTGAAATTTGGAAGAGAGTGGTGTGGGAAAACAGGTTAATAAACATTTAATTATATTTTACGTTCGGTTTACGACTCGAAAATGTTGGACACTTTAATAAACTTGCAATAAAATTTTTATTATCAGATGGATACACTTAAAGGACTGTGTTGATAATGGTAGCTTCCTAAATAGGTTCAAATTTACCAGTTCGGAAAATTAAGAGTAGTAATTTTCGCTTGGAATCACATTGGCTGCATTAAACTGTAAACGGGGGAACTCTTTTTTATGTAAGCCTTTTATTATTTTGTTTGCTTTTTCTGGGTAGAAATATTTGAAATAGGAATTTAAAACGAAATTAGAATTTCTGGGAATAATGATCATCGTAATATACAAAATTTTTCAATGAGGTAATTCTATAGTTCATTTTATTTGAATTCTAGTTCTAAAAGCTTATTAATCGCTCCCATACATTTTCATAATCAATTTCTTGAAGAAATTTGTATTGGGTATAGTAGAATGATTAAGGAAGTTATACTCGAAATGAAAGATGGACTACTAAATTCGATTTAGGTACAATGTATTACAGTATTGTAGCCTTCGGCAAATATCCGCGTAAAAAAATAGCTTTTTGCAAACAGATCTCTCTTCCTGCTGACTCTGTGAGTGCGCGTGCTTCTGTGTGTGTGACCACGATAATGACCAAACGGCTCATAAAAGTTCAAAGGTACTCAAAAAGTAATTATTAATTAATTGTTATTAATCATCATTTTCACAGATAGTATTTTCGAAATTTCTAAGTCTACTATTCTTATCGACTGTCTCACAAGTCATGCATTCTCGACAGATATATCAAGGGGAATGTAATGTACAAAGAAATTTTAAGTGGGAGCGGAAGTAATACTTTTACTCTTATCGAAAAGCATTTGTTTGCAAGTATCTCGCAAATTTTGAATTTCACACATATTTATTAAGATGATAAAATATTAAATAATTTTAACAGCTTAGTTTGGAACCACTATTGCATAAAAAAATATGAGGCCCATATCTCTGGTTTTAACTTCTTTTGCCACTAATTTCCTTAACAAATGTTGGGGCATAAAATGACACTAAAAAACCCACATTCAAATAGACATTTTCCTCAGGTAGTTAACTTTTTATTCTAATAGAGTATATAAAATATGAGGATTTTATTGAATGTAAAATTAATAAATCTTTATAATTGTATTAGATTTGTCTATACCTAATGTTAACAGCTTTTTAGTTATTACAGTTTTATTTTTTATTTAACTATATATGACGAATTTTACTTAAAATTAAGTTTGAATATAAAAATTATAATCATCTATGTTTTTATTATTTTTGTTTGTCCATTTAATTTAGAGTTAGCTAGCAAGAACAATATTTAATTTTTCTCTTTGTGGCATTCTAATTAAGAGAAGGGGTCCATTACAAGTTGTAGCTCTAACATACCTAACAAAATGATCATAGAGTGTCTATAATAATAGTTTTGTAAAAGTTAATAAAGGCGTTGGGTTGCTTTTGGATCCACCGCCATATTGTCTTAAAAATAAATATTCTTAATTCTTCACAATGATAAGTATATGATAATGTTACGTAAATATCTATTTAGATAGTAAGCTTTTTGGAGATTTTCATGTTGATGAACATAGAAGTTTAAATTATAAAAATCTGATGTTATGATTGCTAATTATTTAAAAATGACATACTTACATTTAAAAATTGTTTACATCGTGGTTTTTCAAATAAAAATAATATATGTGATATATAATAATTTATACAATGACATTTTTCTATATTGAAAATGAACATCACAACGCTGTAAAAATAAGACAAACAATTTTTTTTCAAATAGGACGAACAACAGAAGAATTAATAAGAATACTCACAATAATATTGAACATATGTGTAAGTCTGGTTAGACTGATAGTACATATTCAAAATTAACAATTGCTTGTACATTTTGAAAAAAGATGTATCTTTAGGTAGGTATATTTTCATGTTTTCTATATTTTCTTATTCATGTTCATAATAACCTGTTGTTTTAGTTATTTGATGCTATATGTGGGGATGAATTGGATTACAACGTTTCTACGCTTTCGTTACTAATGAGAAAAATGTTTTTTCTATAGCTAATATATAATAATATCTTATTATTATTATAGTTTATTGTTCTTTTTCTCGTTATTGTATACTTGGTTCTTGTGTTATCAAAATTACTTTTTGTTGTCGTATAAGAAGATGTACTACGAGATCAAAAATTATATTGATAAAGATTTGCCATGGAATGTAAAACGTCTGTCTTAAGTTATATCATTAAGTGTCATACTGACAAATATTAATGCCAGTGTGACACTTTGTTTTCTGATCACCCTGTATTGTTTTGAAAAGTTTATAATACAACATTTGATGCAATATACTTTCCAAAATAATTACGTAGAATTGTAAATCTGTGCATATATTGAATTATTGGGAATGTTGTTAGGAGTAATAGCCTGCAACTATCATTTCTTTTAACAAAAATTGAAATACTGGCTGGGGAAAGTGGCTAACTTCAGAGGCAAAGTTTATTAGACAAACTAGCCTTAAAATTAAGTGGGAAATACGAATCAATCATAAGAAATGGGATATTCCATTTAAAATAATGAGGTCGATATCCATTTCCGATGTAACCGGAAGTAAGAAGCGAAAATTCGAAAATATTGTAAATCGAAAAAGCGTAACGCGAAATTAATATTTGCGAAATTTCAAAACTCAACTCTTATTAGTTTTCTATATTGTTCTAACGAAATCTCGTCGTGATGTACCCTGTATACTGTCTAGTCACCCTCCTAATACGAAAATAAAATTATTGCTCCCAGAAGATTATGTTTAGGTAATAATTTTATTTTGAAAAAATTTGTTCTTACAAGTATAACAATGAAACGAAAGAAGGCACGAACTGCCGGTTTTCACTATTCTCTTAGGTTATTTACGTGTTCAAATATTAAAATATTAAAGGCATATCGCTCCATTTAAAATAAAAAAAAAAACAAATAATATGTATTAATTACAAAGAGCGCTCCTTTGGACGACCACACAATTATTTAGCACATAAACTTCACGTCAATTCTCTATAAAGTTCTTTAATGATCCTAGTAACATCAAAATCTATTGAGGAAAACCGAATTTGAAGAAAATTGTATATAAAAAAAAAATTTTAACCTATTTACTTGTCTTAAATGGAAAATTGTCGAATTTTTAATTCAACCCTAGGATTGCGTTTTCTTGGTTATTTTAGAAAATTCAGATATCTTTGATGTATATCTGTCAACTTGAACTTATTGCTTTACATGTTTCATCTAAAGAAGAAAAAAAAAGCAACCAACATTTATTCTTTTCGTTATGGAGAAGATGATGTAAAATATGAATAAAATACTTCATTTATAATAAAATGTACTGTTTTGACTACGAAGTCTGGTATTATCAAAAAGCGTATTAAACTTAAAATGCCTGATAGGCAAAATTCTATAAAAATATTAGTCATCTACTTCGAGGAAATTTGCAAATTGGGAAATTCCTCAAAGCTATGTAATAAAAACAAAATGTGCAGAGCTAGCTATGTACTATATATATGCCTAATATATGTAGGTATAATACAAAATTAATAAATAAAACAGGTATACTCGTATGTTTACGATATACATGTCTACTTTTCTAAAGAGTATAAAGTTCAGCTCTTCCGACAAACAGTCAGTTTTAAACTACACCATAAACTCTGGTATTTTTTAATAAAATGCGACAAGGGGAGGAAAAAGTATTTTCGTGGGAGTGTATGTGAAATTTAATTTACCGCAAAATTGTTTCACGAGTTCGAAAACGAAATTCAGAATGGTTGGGGAACGCGAGAAATGGTGAGATCCCCCCATATCACGTACACGCCAAAGAGAATAGAAGATATTATTATGATAAAATGCAATTAAGTTTTTTGTCTTTCTAGAATCATACCTTGTATCTTAATGCCTTTAAAGCTTTGTTTAAAATATTATTTGACGCTTCTTATAATTTTAATAAAAAAAATAATTAAAGTTGGTAATATGTTAATTACTTAAAATTTAAGTACAAAATTGTTATTGTTAATAATTATCCTCAAATTGTGAGATTAAAAAATGTACAGGTTTATGAAATTAATCATCGTATTCAGGATATATGTCACTTTGAGAATTTGTGCTTCTGTAGACAAACTTGTTAAGAGTACCTAATTTTTATATATAGGAACCACCTTAAAGAAACCTGTTGAGTTCATGGAGGATATTTAATATCGAATGGTGAACTCACCATTGCGAAACTGTCACGACATTTATGTAGTTGATTTAAAATCATATTGATGTGAACGTCAAGATATCTACAGTATCAAGGAGCATTAATAAAATATATATTTTATATTAACGGGTGTATGTAATTGACAATTTTTTTTTATTTTATTAAATCGGAAACTTGTAAATTTAATTTCCCTTAATTTCTATTACCGCTAGCGTCCCCAATTACACAATTTTAAAATATTAACTAACCTTTATCTAAAATTTATAGGGAGATATGCATCACTATTATGCGAACCTTTATGTGCAATTTTCAATTTATCTCTTCGAACATCGACATTTCCTGAAGTCTGGAAATTGAGTAAGATCAATCCCGTATTTAAAAAGGCAAATAAAAATGGTATTTCCAATTATCGGCCCATTAACATTCTGTCAACGTGTTCCAAAGTATTTGAAATTGTCGAAGAAACTTGTAAAATTTTATCTGCAATTATTTTTTTTTATCAACGTAGTACGAGACCTAAAGTCTGACCTTGCCCAACAAACTGGGATGCTAATTGGTTCTCGTCATCAAGTGTTAAAAGAAGATTTATATTTACTTTCATATCGTATAACTAACTGGCAAGAAAACTTCTATATTGGTTAAGTAGTAATTTGTGATTAGTTTTCAAATAATTTTCATAATTCACTCCTAGAAAAAGTTTACTTTTCTGGAGCATGGCTGCTTATTAGTGGACAAGTTAAATTATAAGATCTTTTACATTCTCGGAAAGCTGGTACGCTTAAGCAAAAAAAGGATTATTTATTGCTTCATTTGTTTTTTAAATAGTATTTCTACTTCTGATAGATATCGAAAAAAGATAATTTTAACTATCTATAAACAGCTTCTTAGTGATCAGCCAGCTTAGAGTAACTTTCAACGAGATAGTGCTGGAAAAAACACAATGGGAGAAAGAATGAATTTATTACGAGGGGTGTTAGCAAATCGTTTAATTAATTTGAATAGCCAAAATCATGTGCTCTCTCGCCGTCGCGGCGTCGTTTGATTTATTTGTTCGGCCTTTTAAAGGAAAAATGTACCAGTGACTATATTCAAGTACACTTTCAAGTCAGAGTTCTGAATGAATGAGCAAACTGCTTTTCAACTAACTGCTAAAACACGATAGACAATGTATATATTATGGTGGCCCAAAATTTTGAAAAGTTTGAAATTTGGAACGAAATCGTAATTTTTTTCATTAGGACCTAATAAAATCATATACAAAATTTCAGCCAAATTCGAGGACATTAACCCATGGCGATGTGGACTTAAACATTTACCATTCCGAATATTCAATTACACGTGTTTTTGCGGTTTTTCGCGTAAAACAATGCTATAAGTAAATACGAGGGGAACTATTTATATTTCGGGAATTGTCAACACTAATGTCAATAGCTAAAATCTGACAACACCATAATAAAGTTTGACATTTTTTAGCATAAAAGTACTCACAACGTTTTGATGTACAAGTGCCATTTGTTTTGTTTACAGTGAGTTCAGAAAATCAATTTGACAAAATAATGGAAATTTCAAGAGAAGGTTTTCGTTGGATTATTTTTCACAACTTTCGACGTGGATTATCTCAACAAGAATGTGTCGATGAACTCAGTTCTTTGTATGGCGATAAAGCGCCATCAAAAACCACAGTATATCGCTGGTATAGTAAAATTCAATTGTGGTCGTAGTTCCGTCGCCGACGAATTCCGTGAAGGTCGTCCAAAATCGGTTGTTGTGCCACAAAACATCGATGCAGTGCGTGAAGTGATAATGCAAGATCGTCATGTGACATATTGTGAGATAGAGGCATCCTTGCACATTAGTTCCAATTGAATACATTCGATTTTGCATGAACACTTAGTTGTAAAAAAAATGTTGTTCTCCTTGGATACCCCATAATTTATCAATCGCTCAAAAAAGGCACGCGTCAAGTGGTGTAAGGAAATGATGAAAAAGTTCAACCGTGGTGCTTCAAAAGACGTATATAAAATCGTGACAGGTGACGAATCATGGATATATTCTTATGAGCCGGAAACAAAACAGCAATCGACCGTGTGGGTATTCCAAGACGAGCTAAATCCAACAAAAGTTGTTCGTGGAAGAAGCACAGCGAAGCATATGGTCGCCTGTTTCTTCGGCCGAATGGGTCATGTAGCCACTGTTCCGCTTCAACAACGTAGAACTGTCAATTCCGAGTGGTACACGACCATTTGCTTGCCGGAAGTCTTCGGAGAAATTCGTAAAACTAACCCCCGAAGACGAATCATTCTACATCATGACAATGCGAGCTCTCACACATCTCGTCAAACAAGTGAATTTTTGAGCAGTTAAAACATCGAATTGATGACTCATCCTCCATACAGTCCTGACTTGGCACCCAATGACTTCTTCTTGTTCCCGAATATCAAAGGTAAACTGCGTGGTCAACGATTTACGAGCGCCGAAGAGGCAGTTGAAGCGTTCAAAAACCATGTTTTAAAGGTGTCTCAAGAGGAATGGAAAAACTGCTATGACAAATGGTTTGAACGAATGCAAAAGTGTATTGATCCTTAAGGGGAATATTTCGAAAAACAATAAAGCCATTTTCATTTAAAAATGTTTGTTATTATTTGCTATTCCCGAAACATAAATAGTAGCCCTCGTATAATTATTCTAAAAATGTTTAACTTGTGGTGCATATTAGTATAAAGCCGGATGTTACCCTTGCGACGAGAACTCAGTTTGTTGGTAACACGTTCAACCATGTCATTTTGATACGCGCGCGCGCGTATCGACAGATCTTCACAATATCCACCATTATACCTCTTCAGTCGAGGATAAGGATACATTCGAATAAAACGGAGATTCATTTCCTTAATAAATTAATAGTACGCTCTATATTTTGCTGAAAAATATTTCGAAAATTGAGTAGTGATGAGAATATTTTTCTTGTGGGAAAAATTACTTCATCAAATTCTAGGTGTAAGATTGCCAGCAAATGGACAAGTTTTCAGTGATATTTTATAATTCGCGTCAAGTTAAGTAGAAAATTAGTGAAAGCGTCAATTTAACAATTCGGGAATACTTAATTTATTGGGAGAAAGCTCGATCTCCTACTAGAGCTGTTCCGTATTGCGTAAAGAAATTAATTGACTTGCATACAGAATAGAGAGAACTTCAAAGAAATTCTACAAAGGACGGAGAAGGTATCAGAAACGGGAGAGAGAATTTGAACTGACATTGTTAAATCTTTTTGACCGCACGCACGCAGACGCAATGAAAATGATCAAGATCAAAGAAGATACGACGTTATTAATTAATCAAAGAAGATCAGGCCGTGTTAGGAGCTTAGCTGGAACAGATATTATATTGACCAATTTTATCTTGCATTCATTTGATTGCAAATAGTAATGATTTCTTTGTCTTTTTCTCTTCTTGTACTCGTGGATAAAACAATACACGATTTCGTGGGTCTTGAAGGTATCAATTTATTGAAGCTTTTGGGGTTTGATAAAAGATTTCTCAAAGTGTAATGGAAATCAAGAGTTCATCAAGGCCAAAAAGATCGTGGGAACAATGGTTTGTGTTGACGATACTGCTGAGAGGGCAGTTAATTTTATGGAAGGGTATAATGGACTACTTACTGAAAATGAAGAACAAAAACCATTTATTTTACAATGCGTAATGGAATCCAAGAAGCTGTTTCCCGATTGCACTAAAAAGACATTGAGAAGGAAATACCCCGAATAATTTATTCATTAGTATAGCACATGTGTTAAAGTTTGTACAAAAAAATTGTTTTCTTAAATATGTTGACCACTTACTTTTTAAAACTGACAGGGAAATATAATAAATATAATAAAACTAGGTGCATTTGCTTCACCTCAACATGTAAAATTAATAAAAAAATAATTCGATAAAAATCGTATGTATATTTGTACGCAAAAACACGTTAAATTGGGTGTTATTTGGAATGCTAAATGTATAAGTCCTATTACTTGAGAGATAACCCTTAATAGAAATGAATTAATTGATCAGAGACTATGCTGGTCGCGGCGTCTCCAATCAATCAATATTTTCCCCAGAAATACTCAATTAATTAGTGACTATGCTCGTCGCGGCGTCACCAATTAATGAGATCCACAAAACCAGGGTGCAAGATAATTATGTGAATCAGAGCTTACCGTTAATAATTATTATTAATCGCTTATGATTAATAATATTTCCAGATGTTGACTTCGAAGTAGAACCGTTGATGTTATTATATCTGTGACCCACCCTGTATATCTAGCTCAGATTATTAGTAAGAGCGTGAGGTTACTCAAAAAGATGTTAATCAATGCCCGTTGCTCCACACATTTTATAATAATCAAGGCAGGGTCACTGTTGTTACAGTATTGCACAATAAAAATGAGAAATTTTGCACTAAACTGATATAAAGGCCTAGCTCAAAGGAAACAAAAAAGTAGTTAAAACAATAACAATTTATTAAATAAAAAAAAAAAGAGAAATGTGAACTAGAAAATTTAGTACAGTAAAGATAATAATTATAAAATCGAAATATTGACTTCACAAAGTATTAGAGCACAAATATGAATGATTATTAAATAAACAAATAAGATTAACTTTTGTTGTCGTTGAAAATTACTAAATTTACACAAAATTTATCTTAACAAATGATCTATAAACTGATCGATTAAATTCGGTGCACCTATTAACCTAATAATATTCATAAACTAATTAAATATTAATTATACTAGAAACTACTTGATTTAATATATCAAATAGAATAAACTGACGATGTGTACAAAAAAAAAGAAATAAAAATAAGGAGTATTCTAACACAAGATTTAATGAAAATATATACCTAAATATGGATAAAACATAAAAAAGACTCTTGATGTACGTGCTTTGTTGTACTCAGTAATATTTTACATTATATAAAAATAACTTACTGACAGCTTGGTAGTTAATTACTTTCGTGGCACCGTTATTTATAACTGTTTTACTACCACTTACTGTGATGTATCATACTAATTTTAATTTAATGCAATACTAATGAATGATGTACTAATAATTAACGATTTTGGACGTGCTTAGCCCTTTTAAAGACTCGGAGGTGGGAAAAGAATGTTCTAGAGAACCATAGGCGTCAATCAGACGGATCACGCTACTAGAAAATACATAATACGCAATTCCTGCACACAAGGAACTGTGAGAACTATTTAGATAACTTTAGACGAACAAAAAAAGCATACGTCGCCAATCTTAAATTTGAACAAAGAGGCCTTCATAAACTAAATATTTTAAATCGAATATTTATATGCCACGCAGATTTTAATGTTGAAAATTTTAAGACGTATTTTATTTGGAACTTGAACATAATTTGAATTAATACTGATTTGAAAATATTTAACACGTAATATACAGGGATGAATGAATTAAATGTTGAACGCGTCTTTTTAAACGTAACAGTCCACATCGACATGGGTTAATGTCCTCGAATTTGGCTGAAATTTATTGTAGGATGTTTTTAGGTCCCAATGAAAAGAATTAGGTATGCGTTTCAAATTTCGACCTTACCAAAATTTTGGGCCACCCTAGTGTACATAAGTGATTCTTTTAACGCTTTGAATACTGTAAATTAATTAATTAATACCATTTCTTCATTTATAATAGCCAGGAAAAACTCCGATTTACATATTATCATTCTTATATTCACATATAATTAAAAGACTAACACATCTTGTAGTAGTCTTGCTACTCGTATAATAAAACTACGTATCTTATCTATAAAAGTAAATTTTCTTATTCAAACCCTGAAGCACATGATGTCTGATTACATTCATTGCATATTTTATATAATGTGCAGACATTTCAGATCCAGCTGTCACACGAAATAACGAAGAATAACATGAGGAATGTTGCTACCGTTCTTACATAATTGAAATTTTTACGTGTCTCATATTTTCCGAAATGTTTTAATGTCACATTTGTAGCTCATATCGTATTTGTCTTTATTACAACCGAAAAGAAAAGAGAAAAGGAGAAATTAAATTTACGGAGCGGAAAATATTTTTCAATTGAAATGTATATTTTGAAATTAAATTTACGACGAAATTGCTCTGCACATTCAAGAAAATGGAATGGGAGATAGTAAGCGACTCCGTCCTAGCGAAAGGGAAGATCCTATATAGCGTTACGGGACAGCAAAAGGGAGCAACGGCGGACACATTATAAATTAAATTTAGGTTAGCGGCAGCCATGTAAGGGACTAACTGTATAAATTAATAGTGAAAATGTCAGGGGATATTTGGCTTCGGTGCGAAATTTTAGTGTAAATCAGCAAATTTGGTTTGCAACAATAAGATCGTGCACCGAATATATACCGGTCGGTATTATTTCCGCGAGCATTGCTGCCCCGTTGGTTGCCCCTGTTATTGTACGAGGTAATTTAGTGGCCGGGAACATCCAGGAATATTAGATGTCTGTTTTATTTAACACTTTGTTTTACATAATCGCCTGGCGCATCTCCTTTTATAATTTTGTGCACCCTCATCTTCGTCCTCGGTACGAGGTTCCTTTTGTAACGAAAACCGGCAGTGTAAAAATACCTTATTATCTCTAGAGCATTTAATGAAGTGTTAGAAATTGAATATCGATATTATCGCTACAGTAATATATCTATGGTGTTCGTAATTAAATTAAATTGTCTTATGAATTTTGAGAAATACCTATTCAAACATGAGTATTTTTGCGTATTTCAGTATAGGATGAGCCAAATTTTCTGTTGACTTCCTTTGTCAAATTATTGTAAACTATATTTAATAAAATATATATAATGGTACGGCCCATTTGTATATATTAGTTTTATAGTTTTACTATATTTAAAGAATTTAATTAATTATATTTTTTATTAATAATTATAAAATATATTTAAAAATCAGTGAATATATATTTCTGAAATATTAATTCACATGTAGTCATAAGCTGTATTATGTATTTATGTATTAGTATAGTGACGCATAAACATCCTGTTTATCTAAGATGGGTGTTGTGTTCACGCCGTAACTATGTGTGTGGAAAAGCAGTAGGAAGACCCGGACTATATAGAAAGCGGGGAATCACAGACTTCCTCCTATAAAAGTACATTTTCTGTAATGGTGTTATTACAAAAAAAAAATATACAATATATACAATATAAAAGGCAAAAATACCTGTTCAAATGAAAGAGTCGAGAGCTAGACACGAAGAGTCGCAAGTTAGACTTTGTGTCGAGAGGCAAATTCCAAGTAGATACAGGCAACAGTCAAAAGAATTGTTATTATTATAATTTAAATAAATAATAGACTCCTGGGAGAGTCGGCAACAATCATAAGAATTATTGTTAATTGTAAAAATAATAAAACAGTGATTAAAGTTGCACATATATAGGAAATGTGCAAAGTGTTATAATTTTGTAATAAAGATATTGTGTTCTGAATGGGCGAGTAAGCCGACTTTCGTGTCTTGAGCAGCGTAGAACAAAGAAAATGCCGCTGAAAGCAGTATAGACGAGAGAAGACAGAAGACGCGTTATTATAAGGTATTTTTAAACGATTATTGTAGATGAATGTATTTTTGATAATAAAGAATTAAAGAATAAATTTCTAATAGAGACAAACTAAGTAAATGTGAATGTTAAATAAACATCGTCTCTGTATTATAAAGAGTAATGAAATTCGATATGTTTTATCTATGGTTTGTACCAATATAAAAATACATAAATCTTGTATGCAGCGTATGTTGTAAATTCTTGGCTCTATTGTTTATGATTGAATATAACGAATGATTTACGTAAATATTTGTATCAATTTAATATTTGTAAAAGCCTATTTAACTTGACTATCAATGTATTTTTGTTTTTTCTTTATGTTGAGGACAATATAATATATAAACCTTTTTTTGTCTGTAAAAATATATATAAAATTCATTGATTTTGAATATAAGTATTACTAAAATTTTAAATAGTGTTCTTTTTATAAATGATCTAGGGACCTATTTAATTAATCATTTCTATTACCTGAATCGCCCATGAGAGAATCCGAACTGAGCTGAGCTGGCAAAACAATCAATTTTACATTTTAATTTTCAAATTTAACGTTATATTTTAGAATTTAACGTTACATTAAAAAATTTTAATTGTATTTTAAGTTGGTTACCTTTACATTATGTCGCCCAACTTTGGGGCATTTTAATTGCAATTTAAGTGGTTCCTTTTCATATATTACTGAAGAAGGTATTAATTATAACTGCTTGCTCTGAACAATTTCCATCTCTCTAATTCGATGATTGACAGAACTATAATCGGAGAAAAGTAGCTGATGAAAACTTTTCCATTACGAATCGCCTGGCAACTTCCAATTTGCTATCTCAAGCATAGCAAAAAGACTTGCGTTATTATGACTTTTTGTAAATGTATAATTTAGCGGTTGCAAACCATGTACTATTTATTCGAAGACTACCTCGGAAATAGCAGACATATCAAACATCTCTTGGTTGGACTCAGAGTTTTTAAAAGGCTCAATTGTGCAATAAAGAAAAACTCTTTATATTTGTGTCTTAAATAGGATTTATTCTAATAGTAGTAATATGAGAAGCCTTTTTATAGGCGTTAATTCTGTGATACACCTGTCATTAATGGGTTGTTGAAGAACAATATACGGTGTGGTGCACTATTCTTTTCAGTTTTTAATAGACCCTTTTACTGTTTAAACGGTTATGTAGAACAATTGGTACATTTATATATAATAAAAGTCCACAGTTTTACGCGCCCCTAGAATTAACACGAGACAAAAGACGGCGAAAAGTGGCGAATTGGGGAGACACTTTTCTGAGAACCTGGCCCATCTACGGTCCGAACGAAAGTGTCACGTGACGGCCACTACGGTCCCATGTGCTTTTGGCTATTTTTCACGTCTCCAAAGAGAGAACGAGGGCCCGAATTTTTAAAAATTTTCGGACGTGTAGAAAAACACGCTGCATCAATTTTTTCCCCGTAAGAAGGACGTGTAGACCGTCAAATTCGTCTATAGCCTACATAAAATTTCGAAATTCAATATGGAGGTCGGCCGGTCCCGCTGACCATGACACCTTGATGTTCACATTAGGTTGAGTTAAATGTTAAAATAATCGTCAACATTGAAGGGTGAAAGACCATCTGACGTTTTATTAACGTTGGCAGGCGCACGAAAATTCAATTGCAGGTTATGAACTGTCGAAAACATTAATCAATTTCAGTTTGCGATGACACAATGTCAGAAGTATTAGTGTCAGTCATGCGGAGCGCTTCAAGCAAAGGTCGAATTTTGACAGGCGATAAGTTTTGAGTATTCACATTTAGAAGAAAGACAGATTACACAAGCCCTGTCGTAAATTAAGTTGAAAAGAATTGAAACCACAAGGTCAGTAACTTCATACGAATATGCATCAAGTAACATTTAGTCTTAAACGTTTGCAGGTTTTGTTCGTTAAATACTGGAAATATCCAAATAGATTGGGAGAATCAAATGCGAAAGCACTGAAGTGTATACTAAATGGCATTAATTTCATTGATCACAAATTTAGCATTTATTCGAAGAAAGGTGAACTCAAAAGAAGAGATCCGCCTTTTAAATTCTTCGATATGCAGTGTTTACTTTGACATGTTGGTATGTAATTAAGCTTAAAGTACTAAAGTAACGGGAAATATTAACTTTGACGGACAAAAATCCATCTGACGTTTGATTTGCGATGAAAATTCGATTTCACTTATGAACCGTCAACATGATCGATAGGCGATGACACTTCTAGCAAACGTCAGAATTCACTGAAATAATAATGTCGGTCGTGCAATACGACGCTTTATGTCGTCTCATAAATGGTCTGAATTGCCAGAAGTAAATACTGAAAACACCAATAACTTTAACAAGTTTTTTTATATGATAAAAAATGGTCCTTACTGCAATAAAAAATATTGCACACAATTGCCACATTTACTTATGTCAACAATGACATTGAATTTGACAATTAGGTCTCTCAATAGATTTTTGAAGTTTATAGGAACGAATAAACGTCAATAAACCTTTGACGTAATGACAGTTTGTGCAAAAGCTTAAATTAAACGTATATACAGGACGCGTCAAAAGTTTAGAAAATCGAACATGATAAAAAGCATCATGGCAACGCTCGCGCATTACAGGATATTGTAATAAAACTGTAAGCAGAAGCAAAACAGGTGAAATCATGCTCGAAGGGATTGAAAAATCCAACTAGTTATACATAAAATATTTTTTTTTGAATAAATGGCACATTTACAAAGCAAAACATATTTTAACAAAACTCTTAACTCAAAACAACTCAACTGGGAAAGTTTGACAGTTATATAAATTTTGAAAAGCAATCTAACACATTTAACTGAACGGGAAAGAATAGAGGTTTTAATAATTGTTGAATACGGCGATATTCAAAGAATTCATGCTGAAGCTTGTGAGTTATTCAATCAAGCACATCCTGATAGGCCCCCAATTGCAAGATCTAGAGTGAGTAAAGTTGTCGTCAAATTTACGTAAACTGGCAGTGTAAAAGATTTGCCTCGAAAGGGTCGACCATGAATAAGTGATGAAACAAAATTAAATGTGTTGCTTGAAGAAGAGAAATATATATTTCTAAAAGGCAAATTATCCTAAATAACAACGTCGACCATAGTTTTTGTTGTAAAATTATTTAAAACAGAAAAGTAGCATCCGTACAAAACGGACCTAATTCACGAGTTAAACGAAGATGATCCAGACCGCCGATTGAAATTTTGATAGGATTTACTGTTACTTTGTGTTCAAAATTACAATTTTTTAAACAACATTATATATTCTGATGATGCCACTTTTTTCCCCAACGGATCAGTATATCGCCATAACTGCAGGTATTGGTCATGAAAAAATCCTCACTGGATTCAGGAATCACACAGTCAACATCAAGACAAATTAAATATATGGGTGGGAATGATTGGATGCTGTTTCTTAGGATCTTACTTTTTTGAATGAAACCTGACTGTTACTCGATATTTAATTATTTTGCAATTTGATTGGGTGGCAGCAGCCTAATAATGAAGATGGCGACGTACCTCACCGAAATATTTGGATTCAACAAGATGCTCCTCTTTTTGACATAGAGGTCCGTGCGGGGACCAATTGAGTGGCCAGCGCGTTCACCCGACCTAACGCCCTTGGATTTTATCTATGGGGTTACTTACAGTCAAAAGTTTTCTTTAATAGACTCAACAACTTGGAATATTTACAACACAGAATTCGTGATGCAAGGTAACAAATTAGGCCATATATTATTGAGCGCAGTAAAGAAAGTGTTTACTATCGTGCTGGTCTATGCCAAATTGTTGGAGGGGGTGGGGGGGGGGGGGGCTTTCAATATTTACTTTAAGTTCTGTTGATTAATTTCTTTAATACTTTGTGAACTGGTTTTTGATTATCTTTACTAAACCATAATTACTGAAGTTGTGAAGTAAAGGTGTTATTTATTTAAAAAGTGTTACGTACGGTACAATTTTCTTTACATCACCGTTTAAGCAGTAAGAAGGTCTATGAAAACAGAAAAATAAAAAACATTGAAAACCGTTATTTAAAAAAATGATTATGACCTCATTGTGCAAAAACCAGTACTGTAATTTAAAAAAATCGTCAAAAGACGACATTTTAAAAACAAAAATTGACCTGTGCGAGAGATTTTCTTAAAAACAATATAGAACGCTTACATGAACTTTGTTCCAAACTTTATCATCGGACTGTATTTTATACATGTCCTCATATCTGGAAACAATAGATGTGCCTCTAGAAGAACAACATAAGGTCTAAGGTCAACTTTTATTTTTGTTAATGTCCAACAAAGATCTGCTAGTTTCTTATAGTAAGAGTAGCCACTGTAGTTACTTGATAATTAATTCAGAATGTTCTATAGGCAATTTTTTTTTCAATTTCACAACTCTACTCGCACATGAATCTCCGTCGACATTTCAGTCGTTACCTTGGCGAACGTCCCATATAAATGGTTTATTAATATGAATATATCGAATTCTACTTCATCATCTACACAAACCCAGACGTTTATGAATCGTGCAATTCTCATGCGGCAGCTTATCTCAACATCTCGAAAGTCATTCATTCCATTTAGCATTTCAGGTACATTTCCATTATATTTAACGAGGACATACAAGCAGTAGAAGAGCAAGTGAGTATTCGCGTGGCGCGTTTACAAATGTGCATGTATAATTGATAAAGTCCTCATGATAAACTGGGACTTATACGTGCATTAATTAAGGAAAAGCTGAAGTTACCGCCTAAACTCGGCGCTAACGATTCCGAAACACGGAATGTATTTAATAAAAGGTCTTCATTCATTAGCGGAAATATCATCAATGCTTTGTTGAATTAAAAATTCGAAGTGGAAGCGAAATGCTTCCCATATGAATTTCAAATAAGAAAGTAGATAATGTCATTTATCGATTTTCTTATTTTTCTTTCTTTTCGTACTGCAGACTGTTGTCATGTCTGGTAAGTTTAGATCGACATAAAACTTTATAGTAGGTCACAAGTAACTAACAATAATATCTTTTGAGAAAAATAAATATAACTGATCGAATATCCAGCACAAGTGCAATCTGTTCATAGCATGACTAGTAAGACTAGAACATTCTGTTGGAAACGTGAGGTAACATAAAATCGATTTGTATAAAGGAGGGAGTGTATAAGCGTGTATTAGTAAATCCCCATATACCGGGTGTCTGTTTCAGCTCGGCCACCGGCCATATCTCGGCAACCGTTTATCGTACAACCTAGTGGAAAAAATCCTGGTAGTAAAACGGATCACGAGAATTACAATAAAAATATTTTTAAGTTACCAAAATGATCGCAAGGGGGCGCAATTCTCAAGATCAATTAAAAATGTGATATTTTTTCATTAAATTCTAGATTAAGATAGATTAAATTTTTCACTAGCAACATTTTTAGACGTTTTTATACAATTTTCAATTGAAACTTTTTAACCTAACTTCCAAACGAAGGGGAGGATGGAGGATATATCTGCCTACAAAAGTAGCTATAATTTCGGTTTGCCTCAACGGATTTTAATGTTTCACAATAAATTGAAGGATATGTAGTACGAAATTACGTGGTTGTCAAAAAAAAAATAACACGGGGCGCGGGATTTTTTAATTCATTGCATATGTTACGTTAGGTTCTCCTTTTAAATGTTTTCAAATTCTCTAGCTATTATTTTTTAAGTATTATTTCTTGTTTTTTCCAACATTGAAATAAAATAATAATAATACTGAAGAGTGTAGTTCGCTTTTTTTTTTTAAATTTCCATTATACAACATGCCAAGCACATTGCTACTAAATCACATTTTTATTAGACTGCCAAGGTGGGCCATGAAAATCGAAATGTAAAAATATTAGTGTTACTTGTAGTTAAGCTTTTTGTAAGTATTTAACTAATTAAGCCTTTTTGGGCACCTGCACATAATTATTAAGTTTGCAAAATGTTATATTCTAACGTTGCAGCTTATGATATGATCAGAATGTATTTTCAGTGCTTTCAAAATGCATTCTTGCTTTGCGGCAATATTCCCTAAATTATCCCGAAAGAAAAAATTATTGAGTTTTTATTCGCATTGCCAGATGTTCTTGATTTTTAAGGGGCAGACTAAAAGACATAGTTTATCACAAAAAGTCGATAGCAACAATCCTCCGAAATTGAAGTAACTGTGTTCTCTACTAATCGACAAGTAAACATGTGTATTGAAAATAATGGTGAACACTTTGAACATTTGTTAAGTTGAAGTTTCTTATATTTTTTTTTGGACTTTTTGATTTAAATATATTGTTCTCTTCCTTTATACTACTTGGTCAATATATTTTCTTATTTATATGTAGGTATAATAATAGCTTCTTTTACTTACTTTCATGTTATAGGCGGGGATGAATTAGATTTCAAGTTTTATATCCTTTCGTTACTAATGGGTAAATGATTTGGATATAACTAATGCATATTATATTGTTTTTTTCTCGTTATTGTCTACTTAGGTCATGAGTTATGGAAATTATTTTTGTTGTTTTCCTATAATTAGATGTAATTATATCTGCTGTATAAGAAAGATATATTATTAATATTATTTTATTTTAATGTCCAAAAAGACAGGACATGAAATTTAAAAATAGCTAGAGAATTTGAAGACATTTAAAAGGAAAATCTAACGTAACATATACAATGAATACATTTATGGAAGAATATGATGAAAATATAAGTGTAAGCGAACTATACACTGTCTAGTGACCCGCTTAAAATTAAAATTAAATTATTACTCCAAATAAATAAATAAGTATATGTTTAAAATTTTTTCTTTTTCTGCATTATCTTCGTATTTCTTCGTCAAGGAAAAAGGTAACAAATTCCGGTTTTCATCATTCTCTTCAGTTTTTTCATTTAAAATGTTAAAGAAAAAACAAGTAATATACATAAATTGAGAACAGCGCCCCCTGTTATTTTTTTTGACAACCACGTAATTTCGTACTACATATCATTCAATTCTTTGAAAAATTCTCTATGTAACGAGCCCAGAAACATTAAAAACCAAACCAAAATTACACCTACTTTTGTATGCAGACATACCCCCCCCCACCCTCCCTTAGTATTGGACTCAGATCAAAAAGTTTCAAATGAAAATTGTATAAAAATGTCTGAAAATGTTGCCAATAAAAATTTTAATCTATCTTAATCGAGATTTTAATGAAAAATTATCGAACATTTAATTGACCTTGAGAATTGCACCCCCTTGCGAACATTTTGGACACTTAAAAACATTTTTGTTGAAATTCCCGTGGTCTATTTTATTATCAAGATTTTTTCCGCCAGGTTGTACGATAAACGGTTGCCGAGATATGGCCGGTGGCCGAGCTTGAACAGACAACCCGGTATTTGAATGGGTATATTAATTTATTATCTCATTTTGGTTAATGTTTAATAAAGCAAACAATAACATTTATGGTGACATACATGTTAATAATGCTCTATTTCCTTAAAAGTAGCCAGTAAGAAAGTTAAATTTTAAGTAAGACTTATACAAGAGCTACACATCACGGAAGTGATATTTAAAAACTAAATTAATTTGCAATCTTGCATTTTCAAGTATTTTTAAAATGTTTTGGTTTCAGTGTTAATAAGATGTGATAATTGGCAATTGAAATTGTCATTATTATAAGTACACATGTGTGACTATTAAAAGGAATTTCTTTAAGATTGCATATCTGCTGCAAATAGTATCCTATTATATTTGATTATTATTGCTTACATATAAGATTGCCAACATAATTTATCATTTTGCAAAATTTTCTGGGAAGAGATTCGATCAATAAGATAATGTCGTACTTTATTTGGATTGTATGGATCTGGTGGTTTAGGTTCACACATATTTCCAGCAATATTATTTAATACCGCAGTGACAACATTACCTGCAAGCATATTTCTTATTTTCGGTCTACATACATAAGCTGTTACTGGAAATCGCCATTTCCATATTCAAAATATATTTTCTATAATAACTCTATTTCTGATGTGGTACGCATTATATAGTGTGTCACCGGATGGAGTTCACAAAGGAGCAAAAAGCTTTATTTTTGATTCTTCAACAAAGTCATTCTTAAAAAAAATATGCGTATCGTATTAACTAGTTTGCAATTTAAATAAACTACATTAGATATATAGCGTCTTAACATATTAAGAAAATATGAATTGCTTCAAGGGAGAGGTACTATTATCTTGCATTTTACGCAGTACCGTTCCAAAAGCATCGAATGAAGAACACGTCTTATTGCCAAAAATGTTACGCCGCATTTCTAGTGATAAATTGTCGAGAAACGGTAATAGATAAGTTTTCAAAAGACCCATATAAACATGTTGTTTAAAATTATCGTCAATAAAATGAACCAAACATTTGATCACAAAAAAATTCTCATCAAACATTCACTTTTTTATGACGTTGACTTTGTTTTTGAATGACTTAGTTTGGATTTGGACCGAATAGCGACGATTTTCTGATGAAACGTGCAGAAGGTTGCTTCATCAGTAAAAAAGATCATGTTGTGAAAACTATCTACAAAGTAATTCTCACCAATCCATAAACAAAGTTCAATCGCTATTCTGCATGTTCATTTTCGAGTGAATATCTCAGCTTTGATTTAAACGGTCGAACTTTGGTATTAATTCTTTGAAAATGAGTCATCCAGTCTTTGTGATCGTTTCCGTAAAGATAATTTTGGTGTTTTCACCATTGAATCTATTGTTAAAAGTGTAGACTTTTGTCTTCGTTGTATTTTTTTTTTTGAATTTATGTACAAGTTTGCCCAATGCTTCGCGCGCTACTGCAGTTTTCATTTTCCTATGCCATCACATTTAAACAAATAAGTGTAAGTTCTTCAATGGATAATATTTTTTAAAACCGACGAAAAATAACCGTTTTGAAAAATCTGCACTTAATAACTTTTGACAATTCAATAGTATCGTTAACACAGCCAGTGATAGACATGACCACATTAAGAAATATCTATATTAAATTTAAGATAACAACTTGTTTTCAAGAAACTTTTCTATTAACATTCAGTTCTAAATTACAAGAAAATTTTCGTGTTTCCTTCATTTCTGTTCCTTTATAACAAGAGTAATTTATTTTAATAGCAAACTAGTTAAGTAGACAAGAGTTTCTTTTAGGAATGACTTTATCATGAAATCGAATTAAAAGTTGTGAACATACTGTATAATTGTTGTGCATTTGCTAGAGGATTCTAGTAGCATTGCAATAAGGTACTTTTGTATATCTCACCTAATAAAATGCATTATACATTCTATTTCCAAATTTCTGTTAACTGCAGAGCTTTTAATATGATAGAACGATATGTTGAATCAGACAATGAAGCCGCTTCAAAACTTCATATTGTCAGAATGATCGACTCTATCGTTAATCCCTTCAGCTATCCCAAATTCAATATCAGGCACTTCTATATCATCAACAACATAGTCTATTATGATATCGTAATATGCGTTAAACAACATACGACATTCTTTAATTTTTTAAACCACAGAATTTCTCACACGAACTACTGACATCACTTAAGCCTTTACTAGTAAATTTAATAATTGTGGTAATAGAATAACCTCCAATATCTGTCGCTTAAATGACAAGTTGAAGTGGAGCAATCAGGGTAAAGTAACTGTAGTCCATATAATGATGTATGCAACTAAAAATCAAAACTTCCTGATTTGGAACACCTGCAGGCGCGTCAGTTCCACTTTAATAAACCTGGAAGAAATTGAAAAACTTAAAAATCGACGGTACAGTGGCTAAGTACATTTTGCCAAACAAACGATCATTTAGTTTTAGACTTTGGATATGTTGCATGTATCTAGGCCCTTACTAAAAATCATTTTGGAGCATCTGTGCGCACGCCAGTATTGCCACTTTTGTGTCTATTTTTTCATTTTTCACAAAAATAAATTTGCAAAAGTAGACAATCATTACAAAACGTCTGTGTAATAAATTGTTTAAAAACATGTGTCCTTGAGTTCTTCGTAAGTTTTTTACATATGAGACTATTTCGGTAATTATATTTTGAAGAAAAGTGTATGGTAAATTGTAGCAAAGTCTGTGCTCTACAGAAAATATCAAAATATAGATGTTTGTAGAAGTTATCGAGCAAAAACCGAAAAATGTGAAACAAACGTCGTCATTCTAAAGTGCGAAATTAGAAAACTTGGATTTTTAATAAGGGCTTAGAAATATACAAAATATTAAACTATACGACCTTTATTTAAGGAAACCCCCTTTGCATGTCTACTGGACTAAAAAAATAACACAAACACGCATATTGCCATATAAGGTTACCTAAGCTTTAAAAAGCAAGAAATATTGAAACTAAATGCTAATAATAAACAGTTTAAATTATTTTATTAAATATTTTATTTTTCACGTAAGTCATATAAAATGTTTCTGCGCCAAGCCTTTCTTGCAAATATGACAAAACTAGCATTAACTATTAACATATTTCCTTGATTTCGCTTTAATGTAGCAGTTGAGTTTACTTGGCTATAACATTGGAATACCAAATTTCGTTGCTGTTTTATAGTCGGATATTTTTTGTTGATGATTGTTTTAGACTTCCTTAAGGTTTACCTATGTCCAAGTAGTGAATACAGTAGTTACTAACAAGAAAGGCTTCTTCTTTTAACTACTGAATTCACTACTTAAAACAAAAGGCTCCAAGGGCTTTAGGTTTGGACCAAAATAATAATTGATGGCTATAACATTGGAATACCAAATTTCGTTGCTGTTTTACAGTCGGATATTTTTTGTTGATGATTGTTTTAGACTTCCTTAAGGTTTACCTGTGTCCAAGTAGTGAATAAAGTAGTTACTAACAAGAAAGGCTTCTTCTTAACAACTACTGAATTCACGTCTTAAAACAAAAGGCCCCAAGGGCTTTAGGTTTGGACCAAAATAATAATGGATGATGAATTTCCATAGGTAAAATACGTAGATTTGCTTTCTGCAGCAAATACATTAATAAACTTGCTGTGAAATCCAAAACGTACAGTTGGTATTTATGAAATCGCTATTTGTGATAATGTGTTTCATGATATTTTAGAAGACACTCAGCATGTCATCAATCATATAAAACCTCACTTCACAGTCGCTGAATACATTCACAATAGACGTCATCAAATCAAACCTAAACAGTTATTATAGGTCATGCATTGACTTAAGTGCATATGAATCATTTTATGTTGAAAAGTGCAAACAGTCGCGTCTATTTGTCTGAGTTGAATATGATGTAGCATAAATCTTAAATATGCATTAAGAGGAGCGTTTACCTATCGAAAACTAAGGCATCGCCGTTTTGCGTTTTTTAAATTTATTTTGTAATTTTAGAATCTTAAATTTGGGTTAGTGATGCAAAAGACATAAATTTATAATTTCAAGGCCAGTTTTTAATTTAATTATTTTTGAAGATAAAAAACATTTAATAGTAAACATTGTCACGCACATTTCACACTGGTGCTTTCCGAAGCTATTGCGTCGTCTATCCCCCTTTACGGTATCCCTACCGGTCCTAGCAAAAACGCAAATCTATCGGAATCGATCGGCTATTCCAGACTTAAATCAGAGTGACAGTGTGTAATTAAAAAAAAATGTCATATATATATATGTACGTATAATATTCGAGTGTATAATAATATAAGTTATGGGCAAGCGAAAATTGGCTTATTATAAAAGATCAACCAAACAAAGAAGTTCCGTAAGTACTCATTCTTTATACATTATGTTTCCCATCTATAGTATTCCTTTATCTATGACATAATTTATGAATAAAACTGACGCGCTGTGATCGAAACCAAATATCGTCTAGCTCCACCTACTCACACCCCTTGCGTCTCACCGTCCCGCGAGTTATATAAGTTGCATAAGTTTCTATTTGTTGGTAAACGCCCCTCTTGTTACTAATTTATTATTGAATTTTTATTCGGTATTTTATCTATGTTCCTCCGCGAAAACAAGACGATATAAATGCTTTAGTATTGTGATGTGGAGTAAAAACAATATGTGCTTATTAAAGTGCAAACGTAGTCTTGTTTTGTATTCAGTCTTATAATGATATAACCGAAACTATCCAGGATTACTTGTTAATTAATTAGTAGAAATTACGGATACCGCTATTGAAACGGATTAAATTAAAATAGCATTTCGCATCGAATGGATTTATTTTCGAAATCAAGAAGGGCAACGGCCAAAATGTAGTTGTGTTGTTTCCAAGGGTGGACGCCTTACGATATTTATTTCCTATAAAGGCGACTGTACTAGAAATCGATTCCAATCTATGTGTACATCAAACACAAGCTATAAATGCGGATGCGGAAATGGAAAAAACATCGGTGGCTTCTGGAAGTGACTTGTTGTGGTGAGCTCAGTTCTCTTCTTTTTTCCGTTCTCCTTTCCATCCACCCTCTACTATTATAGTGGCCTTTTCTGCTCTATGTATACTACGAGAGCGGCTCTGCCATTTTACGAACACCACCAACCCCGCATCTCTCGACAATCCTCTCCTGTCCTTACCGTCCCCACAAGGGTCCTTTCCTTTCTTTTGTTCGAAAACACATACGTTTATTGTCTTTCGTTTTTCATAAAAATTCAATACCTCCGAGACCGTGGGGATTCCATTATGGATTCTATATCTCCACATTCAAGGTAGATATGCCCCACTAAAAGGAAAATGAACGTAATAAAACTTACTGTTTTTCACGGGAAATTGCGCCGTTGTTAGTTATTGTATTTCCTGCGGCTTTTGCACAAGGCTCTTTCGGTGGTCTTGTGCTCCATTTGTACTGCACCCCTTTTCTCCCATTTTTAAGGGTCATGATTACAATGGAAATATTGTTTAGCGATGAATTGCTTTTGTTTGATGGTTTGGGATAAAGAAAACAAATAGGAAAATAGAATTTTGATTTTTCAGGGATCCGTTTATAAATTTAACATTCCAAATAATTTTGTATAACTATACATATATGGGTTTGTGCATTCGCCATTTTGTAATGTTTTTGTACATAAAAGCAATATATATATACAAATCTTCTTTCTAATATTTACTGACATTAAAAATTATTAAATCTAGAAGAAATTATATTATACTCTAGCAATATATTGTTGTGTATGAAAATATTTATGTGCACCAAAAATTTACAAAGCCCACACTATGCTACAGAGATTGCATAATGCAATTTCCAAGAAGCATACAGTCCTGCAATAACGCCGGTACATATATTCGTATGAAACTACATGACAGGTACAAAAAAATAAATATATTTAAAAGGGCCATAACTGCAGCAGTCCTTTAAAACACTGAACCATTTGGTCTAGGAAGTAGGAAAAACCTGCAGAATAAAAAAAACTCCATGAGAGCGTCATAATACTAAAGGTCTTTGGATGTTAAGATCCAAGCAACAGCCTCTGGACTTAAATTATGTAAATCTGTGCATCCAAATTCAAACGTAGCTAGAGGACATTCTTCAACAATCAAATTCCATTTCCTTCGCCAATCTTCCTAAGTAGTTACATTTGTCTTTGGATATACCTTCGATACTAAGTTGACAAATCTTAACAAATGGACCAATATTCCTAAAATCAACAGTGTGAATTCAAACTTAAAAAATTATACATGTCATATGACCGTGAGGATCTTGGGGATCTTGTACGGTCTTCCAACTAGTGGTTACTATCGACAATATTATATTCTCTATTTTGGACCATCGTAAAGATGGTTACCATGCACCAAAATAGTAAATATTTTTAAGAGATTTCATTCGTTCTTGTCATTGGTTCTTGGGTATGCCAACTCAATAGGGAAAAATAAATGCAACGTATCCTTGATACGTTTGGATCACGACCAAGTTGTAATCCAAAGCCTAACCTGTGAATGTGTAAAATGTTGCAAGATACAAAGAGGGGAACAACAGTATTTCTAATGAACATCCAAAACTTTAGGTAAAATATAGATGTTAGATCAATTGCAGTATATTATGTGGAGCATGGACTGTTGCTTTTCTACTAAATAAAAGGAGCTGACTACCGTACTGAAATGAATGGTTTCAGTTTTGGTGATTATTTTGAGCAAGTATTACCTAAATTGGCAAATAATGTGTAATAGTATGAAGAATGTGCCATATAACAACATTTGCGAAGAGCGGAATGCAGCCAACTTCTTGGCAGAGAAGGTCAAGATTTAGTCAAGTTCCAAAAATATTAAGTTCAACATAAATACATGTCGAGTTATTTCATTCAGTACATCTTAATAAATGTATATTCTATGTATAACACTTTTGACTGAAGCAATTACAAATGATAAACAAATGGAAAATTTGTAACGAGCAAGTCACTGAATTAGAAGAAGGGAATTTATTACTTTTGATGGAAACAGCAAAAACAAAAGCGACCCAGCACAAGTGAATCAAACAAATCAAAAGTTACTTTTTTTTAAATGGAACACCAAGTATATTTTTACAAATGTTGAAAGAAGGAATTATTTTAAAAAAGAAAGCTTTCATATATTATTAACAAAAAATGAAAGTTGCCGCAGTTATCCACTATTTTGTACAGCAATTCCTATCAATAAAATCAAGATGGCTATGATAAAAAAACAGCAAATATTTAATAAGCATTGAGCATATGTTTATTGTAATAGGTGTTCGAAGACATTTAGGAATATTTTTGGATAACCTGGATTTTGGCTACTCGGCAACATATAAATTTTCAACAAGATGAAGCCCCAGCGCATAATCATCGCAAAGCACAACATTTTTTGAGCGAAATGTTTTGGAATAAGTGGATAGATACGAATGGACCAATTCAGTGCCCACCACGATCCTCGAATCTAAACCCTATAGACTTTTATTTTTGTGGATGTTTAAAAAATGAAATTTACAAAGGGAGATATGAAAACGTTGTAGGGCTGCAAAATAAAATAATTTCTATTGCTAATAACATAGACGCAAGATCGATTTTAAAAGTAACTCCCAATGAACATAAATGAATTCGGAAGTGTATTGGACAAAACGGTGATGTCTTCGAACATCTATTATAATAAATATACATAATACACAATGCTTGTTTAATATTGGCTGTTTTTTTTATCATAGCCATCTTGATTTTATTGATATGAATTGCTCTACAAAATAGTGGATATCTGCCGCAACTTTCATTTTTTGTCAATAATGTATGAAAGCTTTCTTTTTTAAAATAATTCCTTTTTTCAATATATGCAAAAATATACTAGGTGTTCCATTTAAAAGAAAGTAACTTTTGTAAATAGCGCGAAAATTAAAAGTTCAACTGTCTCTTCTATTCTGCCATCATTGTTCACTATAAAAATACTACTACTTCGCTAATTTAACCGATACTGTAACTTCATTAATAACGAAGTAAGCAATAGTGCTGACTTAATTTGTAACACCCTGTATATATTAATTAAAAACTCACTCTGTACAATCTTTATTCTATTAATATAGATTTTCACGCTTATTAGAATTAGATCAAGATAGCTTTTGAAGTATTGACAAATACAACAACAATTTTCGAAAGGCTCATGTTCAAACGGTTTAAAAATATATCCATAGATACTCCAGAATTTCGGGAAAAATACTCGACCATCTAACAATGTAATAGAATAGCCCACAGAATCATAGAAACCTTAAATAAAAAGTATGTGCAACTGCCTTCTTAGATTTGCAGCAGGCTTTCGATAAAGTATTGCACGACGGTCTATTGTATAAGTATAAGCAGAAGCTACTAGATCAACTATATTTCTTAATAAAATCCTATCTTTTATCTTTATGAAATAATCTTTCAGATTAAAATCAACAACATATCAACTTACACAATCGGGAGTACCCCATGGTGCTAGGACCGTACTTGTATTTATATACACTGCTGATGTGCAAGTTACTGCAAAAACTCACGTTGCAACTTTCGCTGCCGACACAGCTATCCTAGCAACGGAGGAAACCCCAATAGCGGCTACTAACAAATTACAACATCATATAAACGAACTAGAGCTCTAGATGAACAAATAGAGACCCAAAGCCAATAGAAACAAGTCAACCCAAATCCCATTTACCACCAGACGAACCTTATGCCAACAGGTATTGTTATACAATAAGCTATTACGAGTAAAAATTGACGTGAAGTACTTGGTAATTCATATTTACTAGAGATTAACCTAGCAAGCTCACATCAAGGAAAAAATCAGCAACTTACATTAAAATCCAGACAAATGAACTGGCTATGAATAGAAGATTGATATCAAGATTCTTCTCTACAAAGCTATACTGGTACCCATCAGGACGTGTGGTGTTGCGCCAAACCGTCAAATATAAAAATTCTCCAAACATTTCAATCCAAAATGCTTCGCATGATGGCTTAGTACGTGACAAACCTAATATTAAGTGTTATCAAAGCTCATGCCGCACGTTATAGAGAAAAAAACTTATTTCATACAAATCCATTAGTTAACCAACTCCTAACCCAATACGCTGGGAGAAGACTTAAAAGAAATTGGCCAGAAGACCTGTATAAAGAATCCTCGTAACCGTCAGTGGACAGTATACTAACTCCGGTCAAGTGATTTTAGCACACTTACTTATTACTCTAATGTATGTATATTTGAGTAAATTGTAGGTTTGCTATTAAATGTAATATAAAAATATACAACATTATTAACTCTATATGACAAATTTTACGCAAACTTACATCTTAAAGCATGTCTTTCGGACTTTAGCGAGATATTTGCATCATTCTTTCTTATTCATAGGACGGGGGACAATAAGTATCACAGCATAATAGCATAATAATATGAATTTGGCTATCTTGAAAATGGTTTTAACATTGTCATTTTGTATGTCTAGCAATACTTTCGAAATTATAAGATATTGTAGTGTTCATACTTCGTGGCTTATATCTTTAATTATTTATTTTTGACTAGTCCCTTGTAAATGTGATCCTTCATAAATAAATTATCTTTATTATCAATTAAAGCAACGTTTTTTTTGAGGTTAATTAATTTTAAAATGTAATAAAATATTTTCATATACTAATAAAGCAATTTTTATTTTCAGATTCAGTACATACACAATGTGGCCGTACTCGACACAAAGGTAAATTATAGACGTCTATTTCCGTAGGAAAATGTGCCTGGGGCTTAATCCTAAAGCGGATTTGAGGGGTGCATCTGGTTAATAAATTAATACAGCTAATTAGTGGCAAAATAATTAAGCCGATTACATTATTATTTATGTATGTAATATGAGGCGCATCAAAGCCCGAAATGAGTGTCATAGAAGCAATATAAAGCATTAACGATAATAGGCCTAGTAGGGATAATTATGTTATTATGTTAAAGTAGGATTACACGAATAAAAATTATTTAATTGAGTATATTATTCTTTAATGAACGGATACTTGTTTATACATAGATTACCTTATGTATTATGTAAGAACAATAAATATTTTATTTAAACGCGAAATGAGGTCTGCAGATCAAAGGAATTTAACTGATTAGATTCAAATAATTCTTTACTAATTTAATAATGTCAGTAGAAGAATTAACAAGAAAGAAGAATAGCAAAAAGTACGGTCAGTAGATAGAATGAAATAGGAAATATAATAAAGTAATTCCTTACCGGCACATTTCCTACTTCACCCAAAGTAGTAATAGATTTTTAGTACCTACTACATGTAGTGGAACTTATTTATGGAAATATTTTACTCAAATAGATCTGCATATTTGATGTATAAAAATAGTCATGTCATATCAAAATTTATATGCCGTCAACTGGTGTAAAATTTTAAGATTTATTCGGACTTTTATGATTCTATTTATTATAAAAATCTATTGCTTTTCTATATTCTTTTCCATTATGTTCATGTCAATAATGCCTGGAGTGAAGACTAGAAGATGTTGAAAATCTTCTGGAATGAGTTGTAAGCCCAAATACAGTTTTTGAAGTTGCCTTTAGTAAATTAGTTTATATGTTTATTGGTAGAGAGCGGAATCGAGCGAGATAAACTACCACGGAGCCACAACCGTGAAAAGAAATAATGTAAACAACTGCGTGTTGTTCACATTATATCTGAATAGCACTAATTCATAGGGCAAACTGTAACATCTGTTTACTCCAGAGAATCAGAGAAAAAACTGCCATAAAATAAGGAATTTTATGAATAAAATCCTTTCTTCATCGGCGTAGGTACAAGGGTGACGAGTTTTTAAAATTTATTATATTTACCTTATATTTCGCAATATAATATGTATGTTTGAATAACATACGCGTACATTTTTAGTTATCATTTATTTAGGTCTAGAACGTTGTTTATGTTACTTTTTCTGAGATAAAAATTAATTGTCAGTGATTCCGAAATTTATTGCAAAGTCTGTAAAATATCGTCACTTAGCTTTGCTAAAACTACACAGAAATAGTTTTCATGCAGAGAATTTCGATAGTTTTCAAAATTTCGTTACATGTTTAAATGACGATGCTCGAAGTATTTCTGAGTGCAAGGAACTAACACAAATCCCAAATTTAAAAAAATCTGTTGTTATTCCTTCAGGAACACTTTGGAAATTTGCCTAAACTAATGACATATTTTGAAAATAGAATCTCAAAATAAAAAATGAGGTGTGGCCACCACACGACTTTCTTATACGTATGAGCGTTTCAAACTATACTATATTTTTTTTACACAAAAACTATTCAAAATCCTATTCTAAGTACATCTGTTCTCTTAATAAATCGCTATAGAATGCATACTTAGCAAGATATTCGAAAAAAGGACTACTCCCTAAGAGTAAAAGTGTTACTTCCGGTCTGAATTTTGAAATTGTTTTTATGCAAAAGATATTGAAAATTACGTTTTAAATACTTTTATACCCGTAACGTACCTGTCTAAAAAGCATGACATGCGAAATATTCGCAAAAAACTGATTTTCGATAGGAGTAAAAGACCTACTTCCGGTAGCAGTACTTCGAAAAACTTTTTAATTAAAATTGTTCTCAATTTTACTTTCAAGTACATATGAATCCTTTATAAATTTGTTTAAATTTAGTAGTTGACGAAATATTGGCAAAGTTTAATTTTTTCACTGAAGTAAACTGCTACTTCCGGTCTACCGATTTTACTGAAAAACTACTCAGATATCAAGAGGGAGATTAGACGCGTAAATACGAAATTTGGAATTGATATCTATAGCGGTTATCGTGGTCACATAGAGACACACAGACATTTTTTAAAAACATCTTTTTCGGTATCAGGGGACTTCAAATCGTGGACATCTGCAAAAATCTCGAAGTCGAAAGAAAGTAAAAATGGATTAACCACATTAGATGTGGCTATTAATAATTCCACATGACTTAGACGCAGTTTTTAATAGAAATCCAGGTTTAATAACATTGCGGCAATTGTGTATGCTAAATACGCTGAAATAAAAGAATATCTACAGCGGTTATCGTGGTCACATAGAGACACACAGACATTTTTTAAAAACATCTTTTTCGGTATTAGGGGACTTCTAACGTGGACATCTGCAAAAATCTCGAAGTCGAAAATTTCACATTACTTCCTTATACTACGTATAAGAAAGTAAAAATGGATTAACCACATTAGATGTGGCTATTAATAATTCCAAGTGACTTAGACGCAGTTTTTAATAGAAATCCAGGTTTAATAACATTGCGGCAATTGTGTATGCTAAATACGCTGAAATAAAAGAATATTTCCATTACGTAAATATAACCAGTTGCGATGTAGAAAAGACGTTTTCTATCTACAAGGATGTACTTAATTCAAAGAGAACAAGTCTTACAGAAGAGAAAATGAACAAATAGTAGGGTATTTTGTATTTTATAATCACCAGCCACTTGTTAATTAAATTAAAACCTCTTTAAAAATACAACATTTCAATAGCGCGCCCATGGGCGATGAGTCATGACTCGCTCGATTCCGCTCTCTATTTATTGGCATAAATTGTGGAATATCTTTATCAAATGTACTGGATTCTGCTACAGTTTCAAGCTCATTTGTACGTTTTCATCGGCAGCAAGTACATCATCCACTTTATTTTCATTCGGCACTTCATCTATTTTTTCTACATCACTTGCGTTTATTTCTTAATGATCAAAATCCAGGTCATAACGTTGAAGTGAAGCAATTAGTTTTTATCTGACAACAATAGCTTTTATTATCTTGAAATTGCCTCACGATAGCTATGACGAAGCACGTAATGCCAGCAACTAATAGAAATTAATTCTCATAATACCATAAGTACCCAGAGGTACTTTTCTATTCAAATCTTTATACTTAAACTTCTGAAATAACTTGATCTGTCCTAACATGCTATTTTTTAAGTTTGGTTGGAACACAATTTTTGTAGCTTAGGCAATTTTGTTAAAAAACCACGTAGCACTATTTGGGTTACCAGTGATCCCACTTATAAAATATGATATTCTATCATATTTCTGTATTTTTTCAATTATTATGATATATTTCTTATGCCTATACGTTCTTAGAGGATGAAGTATTTTATAACGCCTTACGGTGCTTCCCCGGTTTCTGTGCGAGTACTAGAATTTTAGTATATAGTACTGAGAATCATTCATTTTACTTTCTTATACGCAGTATAAGGAAGTATTGTGATGATGAAAATTTTTGACCTCGATATTTTTGCAGATGTCCACGTTTTGAAGTCCCCTGATACCAAAAAAGTGGTTTTAAAAAAATGTCTGTTTGTCTGTCTGTGACCACGATAGCGGTCAAACAGCTATAGCTATCTATTCCAAGTTTTGCATTTAGTAGTATAATCTCCCCTTGAGAACTGATTAGATTTTCAATAAAATCGGCAGACCGGAAGTAGTAGTTTACTTCAGTGAAAAAATCGAATTTTGCCAATATTTCGTCAACTACTAAGTTTAGACAAATTTATAAAGAATTCCTATGTACTTAAAATTGAAATTGTGAAAAATGTTTTTCCAAAATCCTACCGGAAGTAGGTCTTTTTTCTACTTCTTTCGGAAAGTATGTTACGACAATGGTTGACATTGAAGTAAGAGGGAACCGCTAAATCTGAAAACATGAAATAAATAAAGAAAAGAAATCAATCATGTTAAGAAAATAATAATTAGTTAAGCTAGCCGTTGTGGAATGCATTTATTCAATATAAATAAGAAAACGGATGCTTATAAAGCATAATACAGTTTCTGATGTATTACTGATGATCATATTAGAGTAGACAAATAGCCTGCATCCGTAAATAATAAGCATTTTTGCCTTTTCTTATTTAGCACATATTAATTAATGTTTTGAATGCTCACTGGAAAGCAATACTTTTCGCTTACTGATGTATTAATTTAGTTGCATCCGAAGGAGAGGAAATATCACAAGCACACGTCTGTGCTACGAATTAGTAGGTGCAAATATGGCTAACCACGTCTTTGAAACCTATGATATATTTCCTGTATACCAGGAAATAATTAGACGAATGTCGGGTGAACAATTTAGTAAATGAAAAAGTAACGCCAAGTACGTCGGTAATCGGTGGTAACAAGGATAGTACATAGGGTAAATGTAAATTGCCTCCCCAGATAATGAGCAACTATTAATAATAGTTAAATTGCCTCCCGGTCAATAAATAATAAAACAAAAAAAGTTAATTAAAATTTTGAATTTATTGAAAAAAATGTAGAATACAAACTAAACAAAAATGTATAATACATAAATTACAAGATGTAACATAAACCTTAAATTTACAATAACTTAAATATTAAAATTTTAATAATATTCAATGCTCTTCGGCAATGCAGGCTGCTCTTTCCGACGAGCTTTGTAGAGATTTCTTCTAATATAAGCTACATCAAGATTTAGGAAGATTTTCTTGTAGTACCTACGCGTCGTATAATTTTCGCAGGTTTTTCAGACATATCTTCGATAGCCTTCCTTTTACAGGACGTGTTAGCAATTTGACGATGTAATTTTTCTATCTTAGCGTCATGACTATGTTCCTGAATATGTTTTGTAACAACTATATTGTTGTCGACTTCGCCCAGGGTAGAAGGAAAGATTTGCACGTTTTGTTTGTACAAGTCCACTGTTTTTCACCACTTTTTAAACATTTTTGGAAACCATATTTATACTTGTTTAAAACTATTAGGTAACTCTTTTCCCTTTCACTAAAAATAATACCGGGATTAATGTTGGAAAACTTTAAGAATCTTAACCAAATGAATGTAGAAATCTAACTCATAAATATTCTTCACTGGTCTTCTTATATACATAAGAAGACTGATAATAAGGTAATTAACAGATAATTACAACAGATCATTAAGATTAATCCTCTATCCTCTATGAAAAAGGCATTAGCAATAATATTAATAACTAATAAGTAACTTAAACATAATCCATCCTAAATGATTACAAACGTTTGGGAGGCAATTTACCTATTTAGACGGATTAAATCCGACCCTTTCTCTTACTACCTGCGGAGAGGCAATTTACCAACACCCAGTACATAAGAGTCAGTTTGTTCAAATCCGTTGAGTAGAACACTGACAAAGAACACCAGCTTCTGAAGCCCGTGGAAGTTGCTAGCGCGAAGAATGTCTTCGCAACCTTATTATTATTTTTGTTGTGATTTCATTTTTTCACTCACATGCCTTCTTTTATCATTTCTTTTAGCGTCTTTTATTTCAGTTTTGTTGATATAATGTCGTTACATACACTGCTTTTAATTGCGCTTATTTTGCCATATTTATCTTGCCGCCAGTTAATCATATTGTCGCAAATCGAGGAACGTTTATTCCTTTTTTTATTGTCAATTAATTTGTTTTGATCCTATTAGCATTGCTTCATTTGTGTTGTAACATGTTTATCAACTTTGATCAGTTTATTGTTACATTTCTGCACTATTATCTTCAGTATATTTATCATACTATTATAAATGTGTATTGCTTTTCATTATCTCTATTAGTTTGTTACTTTAACGATAACTTGTAATTATATTAAACACTGAGTATCACAATTAATGTTTGTCTAGGTATCAGAATACAAATTATATATTATTGTTGAACTTGTACTCAGATCTTAAAGATGGACTTTTGAACAAGCTAATATACACCTTTTTGTATTTTAGGAGTTCGGCTGAACATTGGTCGTGACTTAAATATTCTCTTTTCTGTATATGTTCACATTGCAAAATTTATTGTTAGATGAAGACATGTATTTTCTTGCGACGTGCAACTCTCTAACCCTTTCACGATTTTGTTAGTTATTCCTGGTGTGTAAATTCTTTCTAAAACAAATTAAATGACACACTGGGCATAATAACGAAGATTTTCTTTAACTTAATATCAGGGTTGAGATGACTGTTTTCCGCTGACACCGGCGCTAAAAGTACAGGGAGCGGATAATAAGCTTCTTTCGGATCATGGGATCGCTAAGTTGGTAATATAGTAGGTATACCGGTTTTATTTTGTGCGCATGGCCTAATAAATAATTAGCTTAAATGACCATTACAGTAAACCTAATAACAGATTGGCCATTTTGTTATTCACCTTAATTAGTCTCTAACATATTGCAGTGTACATTGTTATTTTGTCTTCTGATCTCAAAAATTTACGTATAGAACTTATTTCATCTACTGTGTGCACGCGGTCTACCTACGGATGAATATACTAGACAAGCTGGTCGACTATAAGTGGGAGAATAAGAGGGTAGCCTCTGTTACTAACATTAGAGCTACTTTACTACTTTAGAGAAGACGGACATTTGTTAACATTTCCGGGGTAACATGATTCGAAAATTCAATAATTTTGGCACGTAATTGTTCTAAATTAGATGGACGAAACGCGATTTAAAAATGTGTTTGCTAGGCGCTAGACTTCGACCCGACCGTTAACAAAATTCAAATGAAATGCGCAAGTACAGCTGCTATATCCTAGATGCGAGTCAGTCAGCTCCACTACACTCGACCAATATAACAGTTTGTATATTGCTTTCTAGTACTAACTCATACAAACTCTCGGTGTCGTCGTTTTATCACACAGTAAAATGCATCCGCAGTTTGCCCGCAAGCACTTGGTATATTATAAAAGGAAGTGTTTGTGTACGTGCGTGCGTGAATGTGTGCAATGTCCAGACGAAACTATTGCAGTTACAACCGTGAAGTTTGGCACACAAGTAGTCGTAATGGTGATACACCTCGAGGCCCATGTAATGTTGTTTGTTATTTTGGAACAAAGTTATAAAATGTCATTTTTGACAATTTAAGTAAATTATCGACTAAACATTTTTCAAATCTAATATATCAAACCAGTTATTAAAGAATAAGATAAAGATTACACAGCCGTCCAGAAAAAAGAAATGTCTTTGATCAAAACAGCAACAGAGTAGAGAAAGACAGCAGGGAAGAGACTTTGAGAACAGACATGTCACGAATAACGCCTTCTAGGTACTGCTAGTTTACTATAAACTTAACTATTTTATTTGTAAATACCCTTATTCTTACAATATATAGGAGTATTATCATATAATAACAGTATAGAATTTCTATATACAGACATTTTTATTTTCCAAGTTATAACTCTATTAATTTACTGTTCGATTGTTGATCATAAATTAACAATCGGAAATATAAATTCACTAAATTACATATATGAATATAGTAAAATATATCTTCCACGCTTGTATGGTTTAGTATTATCTTTTGTTTTACCGCGCAATACCCACACATCTAGTATATTTCTATTATCTATTATATTATAAACTCATATATTGCAAATTTACAATCGTAAATTCTCATTAAACAACAAGTATTACTTCGGTTCAGCTGTACATAATTGAAAATTTGTAACGATATTATATGTATATTAACAGTAATGATGTGTTTGTGAGCGTGTTCCAAACATCATATATTTTAATGTTCGTATATGTACAATATATTCGAATCAGATATTGAATAATTGCCAAATATTAGGTGTAAAGACTAATATGATTTTAATAACCGAGCACAGTAGCAAAAATGGTTTAATTGAAATTGAATATGCTCTATTGGTTGGACAAGTATGTTATAATATAAAATAATTGATGAATATTATGTATTGATTGATTTTGTCTGTTTCAATATTAAAATTAATAATTCATTATTGTCCGCCAACAATCGCTTTTGTAAAAAAAGAGATGACAAACGCATAGAATAAATAATAAGACGTACATGTTTCATTTATATTTTTCGGATACAGACAACCAAACTAGATTGGTGTGGTAACCACACGAATTTCTTTTGTATGATCCTAATTTTGAAGAAAGTCTCGTTCAATTGCTTCATATATCTTAATTTAAAAACACATTTAGAATTGTTTTATATTCTATGTAAATTTTCATAATATGTATTAAATATTAGTTTCGTGGTGAAGTAAAGTGCATGTTTGCTTTGCCAATCCGATCCGAAAACTATGCAGTTGTTCCTCAGAAAATTACATGTTTAACTTTCAAATAAGCTGCAGATGGCAAAATTATGACTTTGATTGTATTGAGTAACAAACAATTTTTGAAATCATTCATAAATAATAACGATAATAGGTATATTATTTTAATATCCAACAGAAGATTAGTTACAGAAGAAACTAAAGAAAGTATATATTTACATAGTAAATAAAGTAAATATAAAGAAAGAAAATAATAAATACACTTAAATGCAAAAATAGAAAGGCATGCTTAAAAGAAAATTAGCATAACTCATTTTTTTAATTGAAGGAATTGTTTTAACGGACAAAATACGCCTTGTGACGAATCGCAGCATATAAAAAATCATGTAGCAAGTTGGTTTTAGAAAAGGGAAAGCAATATTAGGAGACAGCGAGAGCCTATACCGAAAATAAGAAATTTAATACAGAAGATTAAGTGAGATGTAATGAGTGCACAGAATATATTTACCATAAATTTTCAAATTAAATTTTAAATTCGTTTATTCTCTTTCCTCATCCTCTGTAGAAAATGTAAATTTAGCGGGATATTTGGAAAAAAACAGTATTTGATACGATAAGGTAGAATACGCAGATTTATGTTCCTAATTACTTTCTTATACGTAGTATAAGGAAGTATTGTGATGATGAAAATTTTCGACCTCGCGATTTTTGCAGATGTCCACGTTTTGAGGTCCCCTGATACCAAAAAAGTGGTTTTAAAAAAATGTCTGTGTGGCTGTGTGTCTGTGTGTGTGTGCGTGTGTGTGTGTGTCTGTGTGCGTGTGACCACGATAGCGGTCAAACCGCTGTAGATATCAATTCCAAATTTTGTATTTACGTGTGTAATCTGCCTCTTGAGAACTGATTAGATTTTGAGCAAAATCGGCCGACCGGAAGTAGTAGTTTACTTCAGTGAAGAAATCGAAATTTGCAAATATTCCGTCAATTACTAAGTTTAAACAAATTTATAAAGAATTCATATATACTTAGAATTAAGTTTGAAACAAATTGTCTTAAAAAAGTTTTTCGAAATTCCTACCGGAAGTAGGTCTTTTACTCTTATCGAAAATCAGTTTTTTGCGAATTTCTCGCAAGTCATGCTTTTAAGACAAGTACGTTACGCGTATAAAAGTATTTAAAACATAATTTTCAATATCTTTTATATAAAAAAAATTTCAAAATTCTGACCGGAAGTACCACTTTTACTCTTATCGAAGAGCGACTTTTTGCAAATATGTCGTAAGTTATGCATTCTATATATATTTATCAAGAGTACAAAAGTATTTAGAGTTGGATATGGAATATTTTTTGTATAAATGAAATTTCAAAATTCGGACTGGAAGTAACACTTTCATACGTATAAGAAAGTCGTGTGGTGGCCACACCTCATTTTTTTAATTTTACGTCTAAATGTGCAGATTGGTACTCATAGCTTCAATCGCTTAGCCGGTCTCGTGGTTACATACAGAGAGATGCTCAGAGCGACAGATACACAGACATATTTACAAAAACATCTTTTTCTGATCGGGGGAGATCAGAGGTTGACAATTTCTATTATTATATTATTTATTTATTTATTGGATTTCTTCATCAACAGATAAACCGGTTGCCATTTTTGCGAGCGGAAAAATTCTAGACAGAATACGCTCACTAAGTTAGTTAGTAAGTATTCTGTCCGCATGCGCCACTAACGCATTCCAACAGCAACGTAACACACAATTTTGAAAAAGTTACTAGAAAAGTACTAAAGGTACTGTGCAGAAATAAATCTATTATAGTATTGAAATTAACCGAGTATTTTAATTGGTGTTGTAAAAACCGGCTCTTACACTAAAAACTGCACCGAAATTTATTGCAGAAAAACAATTATTATTGTTTATTTGGTTTAATCTGTATAATTCTAACATATATAGTAGCAGTGAAAAGTACCAAATGAAAGCTGAGCACATAAAGATGAACGGTCCTATCCAGCGAACACTCAACTGTTGTCAAGTGAACAGTTGGATCATGAACGGCTCCCGATCCGTCTGCTTAATGCGACCAATCCATACGGATGCAAAAATACTAAATTAAATTAAACTGAATAATAAAATAACACCAAATAAACGTTAAATGCTATTCCATGGCCTGTATTGATGCTAGCGAGTGTTATTTATTGATTCTTTGTTTGTTTATTTTATTTATTTATTTATTGGCTATATAAATAAATTTATGAATGTCTTTTGACTAACTCATTTTTTGGTTTTTAGTTGTGTACTTGTATATACAACTTTAACATAACATTTTCATATCTCTTATACATAGAATTTGTATCTTTTGTTTCATTGTTTATGTCATAACAAAAGCATTCTTATTATTGAACAAATCAAAAAATTGCTTGTTTTTGCATGCATTTATTCGTCCTTGTATAATATTCATATTTGTATGAAATCGGTAAAATTATTATTATTTGTTGATGAGCCAACATCGAACCATTAGACATTTTGTGTTACCAAATTATTATTATCAAGAGTGACGCGTTTTCAATCGCAATTAGTGAAACATGTCAGGAAAATCTCCTAACATTCATATAATCACATATACATATCAAAACAATTATTCCCTGTGGGTGTAATTCGCACAATTTCCATAGGTGGCTTTAAATACGAGCTCTTGTATTTATTCATACATGAGACAAGGTGAACTATTATAAATACCGCGGAGGATTTAACTGAATTAAATTATAGCAGGAAAAGGGCCGGATTTCGTGTATACCAAAGAGAGTCCCTCTTAAAAATAGGATTAATTTAACGCAACGTGCCGGGCATACACCCTGCGGCAAACAGATTTTACTTTCATGTAACTTTCAGTAAGCTTTATTTATTATGAAATTTTAACATGTTTCCGAGAATAAATCTCCCTGTCTCTCGCGTAAAATATACCCAACCAAGTGGTGATGGCGTCTCCTCTATGCTCCTGGCCTGGAAGTACAGTTGCTCTAACGTGGGGTTGAAAGATACCCGTACGTACGAGTAATATATGACACGAAGATTATATGCCTCGTTTTCGAACGTATTGGGGTGATTTATTGGGTGTTTTTTTTTTGTTTGCTATGAAGCAAAGTTTTGGGCAGGAAAGGGCATTTGGATAATTATTATAGAACTTTAAATTGAAATAAAATAAATAAAGATTATGATTAAAGATTGGAAGCCAGGTTTATATGACGTCACTTCTAGGGACCATCGAGGACATCATAAATCTCGATTTCATATTTTTTTCATAAGAATCAAAATACGTGTAGAGAGACAAATAGCAGTAAAGAAACACTAAATACACCTACTCCAGAAGCAATATTGCAAGATTTATAAAACATACCACTCTTTTGATTGTTCACTGTTCACGTTGAGAGTTCAAATCTAAGCAAACCACCATTAATTATTCCATATGTTCAGGTGTTAATTAATTGTTTGTCACCGGAAATAAATTTCTACATTGAAAACAACTGTTCAACCTCTAACGTTGTAGCAGGGACATATTCATAGGGTACATAAAGTTTTTTAGTATCAACACATTTATCCCCTTTACCAGTAAATAAGTCAACAATTCGGCATACAGTACGAATTCATGGATTGTTATTTATAACTGCTTCAAATTTTTGTTTGATATTATCACCTGTAGCTCATATACGTACGTAAAATATTCATGGCGTTAGTTACAGAAAATTGTGGGTGGGTTGGAGGAAGTTCTAGATGGCGGATAGCTAGAGCTATCGTGGAATAATGTCCATGAATATTGACTAAATTAACCAGAATAGTTGAGTCCAAAAGTGCTTGTTGAGCATGCAAAATAGAAACAGCATCATAACAGCAGTAGTTTCATCTACTGACACCAAAATAAGTTTATCGCTTATGAGATGTTGAACTTTCCTTTATTATAAAAAGGTATACATACTGAGCATAACACTATGATTTACCAACTTTTTCATGTTCAATATACATACATCAGCTGAACTCTTAATGTCGGCCGTGTTATTTGATTAAATTATTCATTTATATAATCTCCTGCAAGCATCAGTGCACCTTAGGCTATTGGGAAAGTCAATGATAAAAATCAAAAGTAACGTTGGCCCTTGGCTAGAGTCCTGTGGAGTACCTATACGCTCATGAAAATTTCCGCCAATACGTATGTACTCGTATATCCAGTAAATTGTCCACAAAATCAAATGCTTTAGGCCTGTTTATATGCATACTTAAGCACCATTGATGAAACGGAAATAAATATATAAATACGTAATGACTTGGAATGTGGCCGTACTGCATCTACTCTTCTAATTACAGAACAAAAGTAAAATAATAACGTGGAATTGTGTTTGTCAAAAATTAAAATGCAAATTATTAGGTGTGAGGTTGTCATAGACACATCTGTCTTAAATATGTTTGTTTTCTTCAGTACAACATAGCCAAGAAAGTGTGTGTAATATATGTAGTATAAAATCTTACCTTAACAATTTCAATTCAAAAACCCATAATGTCCACAGTGTTTAGCAGCATTAATTAATAATGTATTCTTTGTTTGGAAAATGCCAAATTTCAGCCAATTATTCATAGCTAATAGGTATATTCAAAAATGTATAAATTAAACTAATTTGCCATCTTCGATTAAAAGAGAGCCACAACATTTCGATGTAATTTCCTGGGTATATTAAAACAAACTGTCGTCTTATTAATTATGAGTAGCTTGTTCAAGAAAGCAACACTACAAACAACTCGACGATCAGCAAAGTTATGCATTTTATGTTTCTTTGACAGTATGGAGTGTTACTGTCCGTGTAAAGGGCACTTGTTTCAAAAGATAAATACACTTTAAAACACGGCATTGATATCTGAGGTAAAATCCGTATCGAACAGTATGCATATCGTATTACGGACGTTCACAAAATAAATCCCAAAGTCTTCCGAGCAGATAAGCATGTCTCATAGTGTAATCATTAAATGATGTACAGACTAAAATTACTACAAAATATTTTGTTGAGTAGACATTTTTGGAATAAGTAGTCTATAATAATAAATACGCGTAAATTACATAACATTTAGTGTATTTGTTAATATTTAGTTCATTAACTCTGGCCATATAACAACTAGGTCATATTGCGTTATAAATATAATAGTAACAATTCACTGGGCAACAAAAAAATTTTTTGGAAAATCGTCCAGGGTTTTTCAGTTGAATTAGACTAATTTTGATGCCCTGAGTCCGAAAATGACCTTGGTTTTGCTCAATCAGGTCAGGATGTTTTTCTACAGAAATTTCAAAAAAATCTGTTTTTCGTAAGAAAAACTAATTTCTGCTGATAAACCCCTGACGATTTTTTCCGGTTCCCTCAAGAAATAAAAGTCAACGTATCCAAATTAATTCATTATTTATTTACTACATGAAATTTGATAAGCATAATTATATCATAATATAATAAGAATGAGCGTTACATGACACAAAAGTTCAGAGTTCAAGGCAGATATCGGCGTTTCTTCGATTTCCGTGTGTGAGCAGCTGCTGGGTTGTCTCTCTTCAGCGACCAGCAGTAGTCCGCCAGCATGACTGCGTCCCACCTCCCCTGGTACCTCTCCTCCATTTGGCGCATGTCCTGATGGAACCTTTCTCCCTGCTCGTCGCTCATCGCCCCAAGGTTTTCAGGAAACTTGTCCATGTGTGAGAACAGGAAGTGCATCTTTAGGCTCATCAAACACCCGAGTTTTTGGAAGGCCTCTATCATGCTGCTGATGAGTGTGGCGTGGTTTGCTGCCTTCGTGTTCCCCAGGAAGTTGTTCACCACCTGCACAAACGATTTCCAAGCGGCGCACTCAAGCGTGTTCATGGAGTTTTGGAACTCAGTGTCCTTTATGAGCTGCCGTATCTGTGGGCCGTCAAAAATGCCGGCCTTGAGCTTCTCAATGGTCAGTCGAGAAAATGCTCGGCACATGTAGTTGAAGCACCTCCCATCCTTGTCCAGAGCGCGCGTGAACTGTTTCATTAACCCAAGCTTCATGTGTAGCGGTGGGATCAATATCTTCTCCCGGTCAACAAGAGGTTCGTTTATGATGTTTCTCGCCCCACGTACTAACTGCTCTCGCGCCGGCCACTCTTTCTTTACATAGTGCTGGACTCTGTCTCGACTGTCCCACATACATATAAAGCATGGGTACTTCGTGAACCCGGACTGCTGACCTAGTAGAAAGTTCACCATCTTGAAGTCGACGCAGATCATCCATTGGTGCTGCTTATATTGGATTGAGGCGAACTGGTTCCCGTTGTGGAGGAGCACACACTTCAAAGAGCGCTTGCAGCTGTCAATGAAGAGTCGCCAATCTGTCGGATCGTATGTAGGAGCGCCGAGTTTATGAAGAAGACCGGCGACATCTCGGCAGTACACGAGGTCTTCCTCCTGGCAGAAGTAGCCCATGTACTCCTCATGCCTTCTACGGAAGAAAGTGATACGCGCGTCCTCGCCAAGTAAATTTTTCTCTTTGAGTCTGGAGGCCAACAGCTCGGAGGAAGTCTTCGACAAGCTGAGATCCCGAACCAGATCATTAAGCTCACATTGTGAAAAGGGCTGCGGACCATCTTGTGTTTCATACACCTGTTCTGTATCTCCTACGTCGTCTGAAGTGGTGGCCTCGTCGTCGATGTGAGGAAGCTGTGTGAACGCTGGTACAGGTATTTCTTCGCAGTGAGCAACTGGACGGCGGGCAGATGGAAGGTCGGGGTACTGGAGGCTGTGCCGATTATTCCGGTTGATGCCAGTAGTATTGATGCCGCAGAAGTAACAATCCGATGCATGGTCAAACGGCTCCCTCCAAACCATCGGAATCCCAAACTTCAGTGAAGTTTTGGCGCCCTTAGTCCACCGCCTGAGGTATTCCACGCACGTCTTGCACACCGTGTGCGGTGCCCACGACTTATCTTGGTCACCTAGCTTGATTTTAAAGTAAGCCTGGTATGCGTGCTTCACAAATCTTGTGATGTTCTTCCTGTCCGCTGACAGCGTGTATTCTCCGCAGATGTAGCAGAAAACTTCAGGATTATTCCTGCATGAACGTCGCGCCGAAGCCATCTGAAGGTAATAATAATATTATTATATTATATTATAATATTATAAAATAATAATAATATTAATAATAATTGTGATTTATTTTCCTGCTAATTTTTATGCAGCAAATTTAGAGAAATGACTGAACTCAAAACCCGTGATATTAGCATATGTATGTATAGCTGGTCAGGCAGGTTTATGGCTGTATCTCAAAAAGTTGACCTGATTGAGCAAAACCAAGGTCATTTTCGGACTCAGGGCATCTAAATTAGTCTAATTCAGCCGAGAAACTCCGGACGATTTTTTGGCTGTTACCCAGTGTTATTATTTATTTCCTCTCGAAAATATACCTACCTATACATTATTACAATAATTATTACATGTCCATGCCAACAGCGTGCCGTGCTCAAAGCATAAATGTCTTCAATTTATATTTAAGCGTGGAAGGCTCATACGCCTGGAATCGTCAAATAATGAGTTATAACAAACGCAAACCCCGTACGAAAGTTCATATAAAGTTGTTATGAGCATCAGTCCCATTTTCAATTTTAGCTGTCAAATATGGCGGACAACCCGATTTTATGATTTTGAGAAAAAAATTGAATAGACTGCAACAGCACCCTACTCCACATACTAAGCTTGTGTGAAAGATGATCAAACACACGGATTCCGTAAATGAAGCAAAGGCACAAATTTTGCACCAGGTGGGCACGGTTCCTATCATATGCTATTGTAGGAGAGCTAATTGAAAATGTGACAATACCAGGGAATCGCATATGAACTTCTTAGTCCCTGCAGTTAAATACAATCTATGTGGATAGAGTAGCTTAAGAGCTGAATAGCAACGCCTGATGAACTGAGAGGTATGCTTTTTGGAACGTAGGGAAGTGTCCATTATAATTTACAAGTTTTTAGCCTCGTTAACCATGTTATTCTATTAGCCGAAAGAATAATTGAATCCATTAATGCTTGCGACCTGCAACCGAAAACCAGCACAGCCGTGATCAAGAACAGAAAATACCTCTCTGAATCTTCACAAAAGGCATTTAACTTCTCATTTATGTTATCAACAGCTTGCAATACGTATGAGAGAAACCTGTCTATCATCGGCATTCATATGAAACTCACAACGACGCAAATATATCTACAGTCTGCAAATATATACATAAAGTAAATTGAATGGGGCCCATTACTGAGCAGGACTCAGTTACTCCACTAACAATCGGAAGAGCACTAGAGTATTTCCCGTTCTCTGTCTCTGTCTCTTTAATACCGATTCTGAAGACAAATAACAAAAAGCAAGCCCATGAAAAGCAGGATCGCAAGAAGTAACTCATTGCTTATGGTATCGAAAGCCTTAGTGTAATCTAGTAAAACCAAAACCGAAACATTACCAGTAACCAAGCTAGAGATGGTATCATCCATCACCTTCGCCATTGTCGTCTCACAGCTATGCATTGGCCTAAGACCAGACTGATTCATTGGCAGCATATCATTAAGTAGTGAATGATCTTGGATAATAAATAGAATACTTATTAAAATAATAAGAAATGACGCGCAGTGAATAATATATTTATTAAAGCAATATAATTTTCTTGACAGAATAATAAAATGTGCTGACAAATGCGATGATATTATTATCAATTTAATATATTCATTTTAATATTAAATAATTCCGAACGAGATAAAGTACTTTATTCTGCAAATTACTTTGTACTATATTCAAAAATAAAAATTTCCCGCTTATTTGTTGTTTATCTTTAAAATTGATCACTAAAATTGCACATATTATACTCAACGCAGACGTAATCGAAATTCCATAACCTATTCCATCGGGAAATAATCATACAGCCATCGTTATATACAGAAAAAAAACAGCATTGTGAAATAATGACTACTAGCGGTTCGTTTCCAATATCGAACGCAGTCGAATTTGTTTTTTTTCCCTTCAGTATATTTTATTCCAATATGATCCTGACAGTGTCGACAATAAAATACTCGTCAGTTGAAAAAGTTTGTTTTTGACAACCCTTAAATTATATATTCATTATTGTGCTCTATGGTGCGTTATATTTGAATAGCTCTGTTAAAATCTCGTGCCTCATTGAAGACTTAAACACGTTCCGATTGATTCAGTTCGTTTTTAATAGTAAAGTGGTGGGATATGCAAATTAGAGTCGTCTCTATTTATATTTAATTATTTCAGGGGGTTCGTAGTGTTGATTGATTTAAAACAGTTAAGTATGTATCCATAACATCTACATACACATATTTTAATAAAACGATTTAGTGAAAAAAGAATTGTAAAACACAACTACAACTTCTAATGATGCTAGGACTTCAGTTATAAAATATATGTATTTCATTAGCAGCTTCTTCTTGAGAGTTTCGTAATCGCTAAATTTAAGACCATAAAAATAATGTCTGTTAGTTCTTAACATATATATTCGTGTAAAAACAATCACTTTCTGTTAAACTTATTATCTTTTTATATATAGACAATGTATATACAAATTCATGAACGGCCTAGTTTTATACATTTTATCGTTTTTATCCAGTGTTGCATTGTCAGTCAAATGTATGTACTTCTTGATTTTGGTGAATCTATTTCGACAGGCATTTGAAACAAATGGTATACGTAGATCTTCAACTAGGCTCCAATAAAAACGCTCACGAGGTAATCTATAACAGCTGAAAAGAAGAAATCCAATGAAAATCTGTTTCTCCTCGCCTGTAACTTGGAAAGCATGGTAATTAGTGGCTCTAGCATAAACGTTGGTTTGATGTACAATATGTTGAATAACTTCTTCATCATAGAATTTTTCAATCCTGACAGTTCTTCTTGTACCACTTAGGTTTTGCAAACTTTAACTTTTTCTTTTCTCTCTCTGGCAACATCGACAACGGTATATTATCATCATCTTCCCACTCATCGTCATCTTCCGATTCGTTCATTTCAATTTCAATTTGCCCTGGAACATCGTTTGGCATTTCCGTAGTAACTAAATCATCATCATCAAACGCCCGCTCCCTTGTTAGTTTGGTCATCTACATCTGGCGGAAGGATTACTACATCGATTTCTAAATTGGTAGATTTCACATTTTCAATTACATCTAATGCGGCTGATAGAGTCTCAAATCGTTTCCCATAAAATGAAGACGGCCGAATTCCCTTCAGATCCATTGTAGAAATAACACTGAAAACGCCAAATAAAAGGTGACTTTTGTTGTGTCAATGCCCATTGTACCTGACTGAGTACAGAGAAATTTACAGCAATATATAAAAAATATAAAACAATTTAAAGGTGTTGTAATAAGTAAACATTGTAATTACATACCTAACAAATAATTTTTAATTCAAGAAATAATATTTTTCACAAAAGTTACTTTGTAAAGTGAAATATTCACTACTCTCCGGTAACCTCTGAAATTTAGACAGGCGTGCGGATTTTGTATGTTGTTATATTCAACCGGATAAACAAAGTTTTCAACCAATACTAGAATTCAAAAGAATACTTGACTGAATATCCTGGTATCTGTAGATTTCAATTATTCCATCAGAGATGTCACCATAATAACATTAATGATGCTGTGCCCAAGAACGTACAATGTAAGTAAAGTACTTGAACTCGAAAGTACTTGACACAGAATTAATGCTTTTTAGAAGTTTTTTAGTCGTTACAGACTATCGAAGTATCGCACGTTTACTATTTAGCGTTGATTTCTATATTCTCTGATTATTTAACAATCAAAGTGAATGGATGGATGTTGAACTTCATATAGTGTCAAACGATATAAAGATTATTTCACCAATTGTTTTCTTTATTTCCATATCATATTGAAAAGAGTTTTGGGCAACATTTTTCCTTAACACATTAATTTCCTCATAAAATAAAATTTGGAACTTTCAATAAAATTTAAAACAATCACTCGAATGCAAAAAGTATTTTAAACTGCATTGAAATTTAATATGCATCCGAACCTATATAACAAATATAAGCATAAGTGATCGAAATAGTGCTGTTATAGTTGTTGGCTGCTGTGGTTGTCGAACTCATTGAAGAGCTGCAACAATCAGGCGGATTTAGGCTTGCACCATATCGAAAGAATGGTAAATGTAGAACAAGAATTTAGATTTTCGAAATCCTATACTGTTGCATTTAAAAAGACGCGGTCATCATTTAATTCATTCATCCCTGTATATTACATATTAAATATTTTTAAATCAGTATTAATTCAAATTATATTTCCAATTCTAAATAAATTACGTTTTAAAATTTTCAAAATTAAAATTCGGTTTAAAATAATCAATTTAAAATATTTAGTTAATGAAAAACTCTTTGTTCAAATTTAAGATTGGTGACATATGCATTTTTTGTCCGTCTAGAGTTATATAAATAGTATGTTCTCACAGTTTCTTGTGTGCATGGAATTGCGTATTTGGCTTTTTCTAGTGGCGTCATATAAACACGGGGAATAACAGTCCCAAAAGAGCCGCGCCTGATCTACGCCTGTTTCTTCCAGGATATTCTTACTCCCACATCCGAGTCTTTAAAAGGGCCACGCACGTCAAAAGTCATTCAATACACGTCAGATTACGATACGCCTTTTTCTAAATTAAAAGAAGCGTGAAGTATTTAGTGTCTTCCATTCACTGATTAATCCGGATGTGAGAGATATTGTCCACCGACAACATCCACGGCAACCGCAAATCAACACAAATACGGACCGAACGACGATCGGGACCCACCAGACTCCTGTGTGAGTGCTAAAAGCCTTACCTGCCAGGTATTTAACATTATTGACCTTATCTAGTGCCGCGAAATAAACAAACTAATAACTACCAAACTGTCATCGATCTTAGGTATTAGATATCTATTTAATAACATTAAATATTATCACGTACAAGGCACCACAGAGATCTTATTTGTGTTTATCCAGATATATGTACATTAACTTTTTCTGTGTTATAATAGTCATTTCCAGTTAACATAGTCAATTTGTTTTTAATATATTAAATCTAGTGAGTTTTCTAGAATGTTTAATAATTAGTTCATAGACATTTCTAGGTAAATTGGTGTACCGAATTTAGTCAGTTACTTTTATTAGTTTGTTTACTTGTATTGTCTTGCTTTTTTTGTCTACTTTGTCTCTTTAAAATTTAGTTTAATAATAATAATAATAATAATAATTTGCCTTTATTCGAAAAAGTAAACCATCACATTGACGAAAACTGGCGAAGTCTAGCTAAAGCTACTCATACTCAACCAGAGTCCATCAACTAATACAAAATAAACATAAAATAATAATCAAAGTAATAGAAGGCACAAATACAAAAAATAAAAAAACACAGAAAAAAGAAACAACCCGCAGATCAGTGCATGTGAAACTGTGCTACTGCAAAGACAAAAGGTAAGATCTAAGGGCACGACTGAACCCCGCGCAACTAAAGAGGCTTTTAATATCATCCGGTATACTATTATAAACTGTAACGGCGGAATAACTGAACGATCTCTCAAAAAGAGATGTATGATGACGCGGAACAGTGAGCAAATGTTTGAAACGCGTATTGAGAACATGGATGAAATGCCGTGGAATCAAGAAGCCACTGAGAGGGACGGGCGGAGACGTCGATTGAAGCAGCGCATGGACAAAGCTTGCCAGATGCAGTTTACGTCGGTTTTCCATATTTAACCACCCAACAGATTTCATACTGGTTGAAATGTGATCGTACTTCCTAAGATTACAAATAAGTCTGCAACAAGAGTTCTGAAGCTTTTGAATTCGCAACCCATCCCGCGCAACCAAACATGGACCATAAATAAAATCACAATAGCTAAGCTGAGACAACACTAGGGATTCATATAGTCGTTGCTTCAAAGAAGAATTTAAAATATGTCTATTCGCATATAAAACTCTCAAAACTCCATAGGACTTCCCCAACAAATAAGAAACATGTTCACTGAAACGAAGTCGAGTGTCAACTAATAACCCAAGATGTTTCGCAATATCGGAAAAAGGTAAGGCATTACTTGAGATACGTAACCGCAAATTAGATTTTAAAAATTCAACATGACATTTAGAGCCAAAAATTAACACATTAGTTTTCTGCGAATTAAGTATTAAATTATGTTCAAGAGATAATTTGTTCACCTTAGACAAGTCTGCATTAATATTATCAGCCTCCATTTGGTATTCACGAAGAGGAAATGAATTAAATAGCTATGTGTTATCTGATAGGCTTGGACGTTACAGTGATCCACAGATGATAAAATGTCATTAGTGTAAATAATAAAAAGCAGCGGGCCCAGGATTGAACCCTGAGGAACACCGGATAAAATTGCGGAAGTATTTGAAACATCACCACGATACATGACTCGCTGCGTTCTTCCAGACAAGTAAGATCGAAGTAGAACAAGCGCATCATCACAAAATCCGTAATATTTGAGCTTAGAAATAAGCAGCGGATGACAAATCGTGTCAAATGCCCTCGAGTAGTCCAAAAGAATAAGCACGGAAGTCAATCCGTCCTCAATAGACGTCATTATTCCATTCAACACATAAGCCAACGCCGTGGCTGGACTAAAGCCCTTCCGGAAACCAGCCTGATAATAGGAAAGAAAATTATTGACAGTAAAGAAATTGTATATCTGATTATAAGGAATCCTCTCCAATATTTTAGAAAGAACTGGCAATATACTTATTATTATTCTAATGTCAGAGATGGTCATAGGATTTTTTTTTAGGCAAGGGCATACCCAGGCCGATTTCCACATTGCAGGAAAATAGGACCGCTCAATACAACAATTTATAATATGAGTAACGTAAGGATCAATGAAAGGACTTCAGTATTTAAGCATGGTTGCCGAAACATCATCACACCCATATGCATTAGTCTTAATACTATTAATAATTGTATGGATTTCCTGAACTGATGCCAATGCAAACCCAAAAGAGGCTCGTACTGTGATGGGTGGAATTATAGTAAGCAATCAAATCATTGGAATTATCATTAACAGATTGAACAAAAGGTGCAAAGAAATCATTAATTTTGTGAACATCAGCCAAATGGTACTACTGTAACAAATTTGGAATTATTAGTCTCAGATGAATTAAGTGTACATTGAATAATTTTCTAAGACAACAAAGTTAAAGTTATACTTATTTAGCCAACAATTATTCATATTTTTGCTAAACTATTTTGTGTAATCCATACTTCGATTATTATTACTGTAATGTACTAAATTTTCTATCTGGCAAATTGCTTTTCTTTATTTAATAAATTTTCATTGTTTCTATTAACCTGTGTTTCCATTGAGGTAGGCCTTTATATTAGTAGTACAAGTTCCCATTTTAATTGTGCAATACTTTAACAACAGTAACACCTCGCCTTTGTTATTATAGAATGGGTGGCGCAAGCGGGCATTAGTAATTTAACATCTTTGAGTAATCTCATGCTCTCACTAAATAAACTGAGCTAGATATACAGGGTAAGCATAATTTAGCATCTTCGGCCTTCATTGAGGACAACATCTGGGAATTTCAATACAATTAATCATAAGCGATTAATGATTATATATTAAAGGTAAGTGCATGCTCTAACTCACACAATTATCTTGCAAATTGGTGATGCTGCGACGAGCATAATCACTAATTAATTGAGAGTTTAGGGAATATTAATTGATTTGAGATGCCGCGACGAGCATAGTCTCTGGTCAATTAATTTATTTCCATACGGGTTTTAACCCCTAACAATACTTAATGTAACAAAATGATTAAATATGTAAGTTATAGCTCTGCACATTTTGAGAAAAATCTCAATTACAAAGCCATACGAGCTTATAATATTGCAACCACAACAATCTATTTAATAATTTGTGAAAAAAATAAATTTGAACAAGTTTAACCTAATTTTGCCAATTTTATGTATACTTAATATAAATTAATTTAATAACATTATACCTGTGTGCAGTGCTACAGATAATAATAATAAATACTAAAGATAATTTTATTTGTGTGAGTACTGTAAAATAAAACTATTCTTGTGGTATTTTTTTTTATTAACTAATGAAAAAGCAAATTAATGGTAGAAATAAATAGGGAAATAAATTACATTCAATATGTGAAAATGAGGTGTGGACACCACATGACTTTCTTAGGTGTAGGTGTGCGCCTTTCGAAATTACTTATGAATACATAAGTTGTTCAAATTTTCAAGTTTTAAATTCTGTATTTTCGTAATAAAATTAACCTTTGAGAAAGAAATCTGTATAGAATGCAAAATTGCGAGATATTTACAAAAACTGCTATATGATAACACTAGAAGTATTACTTTCGAACGAAATTTTAAAATTACTTTTATACAAAAATTGTTCCAAATTTACTTCTAAATATTTTTGTATATATAATAAATCTATATAGATGCATAATTTGTGAGATATTTGCAAAAAACTGTAGAAATGTCGAAAATATTCTTTTATAAAATCTTCTAAGATTCACTTTTGAGTACTTCTGTATTCTTTAGAAACTTGTCTAAACTTAGTATTTGACGAGATATTAGGACATTAGGGATTTTATTGAAAATCTAATCAAATCACAAGCGGGTGAGTGTGTGTACCCATGAAAATAAAGTTTGATATTGGTACCTGTAGCCGTTTGGCCGCTATCGTAGTCCAACAGACAGAGAGACATGTTTGCAAAAAAGTTTTTGGTATCAGCTTTTTGGTAACAGGAAACTTCAAAACGTGAACGTCTCCAAAATTCTCGAGGACAAAAATTTCGTCATCACAACACTTCTTTATATTATGAATTAGAAAGTGAAAGAAATTAATACGTTTTTTCTTATCTAAAAATTTACGTATACTTAATACCAGTACTTTTAAAATATTTCACTCTATTGCAATAAACCCTTTACTTAGTATATATTGTATATGTATTTCATATTTTTACTGTTTGGTATATTTACACATCCTATTTCTTTGATAAATTGTTTCTATCTGCCTTTTTTATGATCTTGCAGTTATTTCATTTTCCAAATTCCGCTGCTAGAAATGAACTACTCGTGTCAGGGAGTTGTTAAAGCAAAATATTCTACTGCTGTCATTAGAGCTTCACTATAACTTCTTTTAAATTTTACATATTCATTCGGTCTATTAAGAGAAATTAATATACGTCTTTTACATAAATTATCTAGTTGGTAAATAAAACTGTATTAATGTACTAAAGTATATGTCTAGTTTGCTTGAAGATTCATGTAGCATTCTGAATATATATATTTAATATACCAAAGAAGTGCTCTTTCGCAATGACAACGCATCATTCCAAAAATTCTGCTATGATGACAAACTTCCGCGATATTTTCCTGATTAGATCTTGTACAATATCGCTGGAATCAATTTACATTTTACAGTCATACTGACAAATATTAATGACAGTATGACACTTAATGATATAACTTAAGACAGACGTTTTACATTCCATGGCAAACCTTTATCAATATAATATTTGATCTCGCGGTATAACTTTCACATTAATACATATTTTATACTATACATAAGCCAGTTTTTATTAAATACGAAGATCAATTGGGAATTCAAATAAATCAAGCACTCAAATTACTGCAGCGAAAGATTTAATATTCTCCCATGCCCTTGTATATCGTCTCGTATTGTTTTCACTAGGAGCTCATTAATTAATATTACTTACCTGCTTTCAATGAAATATACTTTATAATATAAAGCTTTTGTGTTGTTGAATGAAGAAGTATTATGTGCATATACAGCGGAAAATATTTGATTTTATTCATTTTGTGTCCTTCTCGAATGCTATTTCTTTCTCCTTTCAATTCATTATATTATATGTAGGTTTAGTCGTGATATATAGATCATTCGAAAGTACTGAAACTTCAATATTGAAACCGCCCTTTTGAAACCAGCCCCATTCCTGAATGCCATTCATGAGTACAAAGAGGAGTCTTTCCTAATTTATACGGAAACTGCCGTAGGCATATAAGAGCAAGGACAAAAACCATTGGCGCTGGTGGTAGAAAATTCGAAAGTGCCTAATTGAAAGACCGACAACGGGCGTTCAGAATATCTTTCCAACCCTCAGGCGGGAATAATATTCCAGATATATATGTATATATCGAATACTCCAATTCGTGTAGCTTTTTGAGAGTTCTGATCGACGACATATTATCAAGAAAAGAACAGATTGACATTCATCTCCAAAGAGACTTACAGAGAATACGTTGCTATTTAGCAACTGAAGACGTTGAATGAATTTTTAGATATTTAAAGGAAAAATATCATATACATTTATATAGAAAGAGAAATTATGGGTTTGACGTGGTGTGTTTAGTAATTTGTTGTAAACTTTTATTGTAACCCAAGGATATATGAAAAATAAGTATATTTTTCGTTTTCTGCATGGTATTTTTTTAATTACAGAATTTTAATTCTTTCTTCTAAAGTCTTTATTTATTTTATTTTATTTAATACCAATAGCGTATCAAATTATTTATAAATATCAACAAAACACTATCCTTCTCTTGCTTAAATTGTCTTCTTTTTTTAAAAATATATGAATTTGTATTAATTAGCATTTGAGTTTATTATTAACAAAATATTTCTCAACCATTTTGGGCATATTTATATACCTATATAGTTGGACTGAAAAAAGTAAAAGCACTTTCGATTAGAAAAGAATTAAATTAAAGTGTCAAATTAATTGATACAAATTTTTATCTCAATTTGTTGTTACCCGGAATATTACTGTAATTTTTGTTATGCCTCTGTACAGATCAATATCACCAATGTTACTACATATTGAAATATGATAGTGCTGACAAATCCAATCAATAGTGACTTCGGATAGTCGTTATCGATAGTTAATATCAAGAAATATATTAAAATTGCTTAACTAGTTTGAGTATATTTCTTTACCCAGAAAGTTGATAGTCCAGATGGCAGAAAATGTAATTATCCATAATATTATAACTGATTAAATTTATGATATTTTGATACAGTGTTAGTTATCAACTTATATCTTTATTAACATTTAATACATATTTTGTACATTCACATTAATTACTGAACCACTAGAAACTAAAATATTTAATCTAGTCGTTCATAATTAATATTCAGATATGCAAGATACAATTGTTTATGATTTTAGAATTAAAAACCTGTGCCAATGGATAACATTTTATTTAATATTAAATTACAGCAAGTTAATAACTAAGACTGTAAGAAATTGAAAATGTTTTCTATTCGGTCATTATAATTTTAAGCACACTTAATCGCATTTTCTTTTAATTCAACGTCATTAATAATTGAATTTTGCACTAATTATTGAATCAGTCTATTCACTATTTTTTCAATAATTATATGTGAAAAACAAGTGTTATAACTTTAGAATTTATATCCAATAATGGGATAGTTGACTAAGTTTTGTCGACTATTTTAAGAAAAATCTTCAGGGCTGCTTCTAGACCTTCAAAGTTGTTGTAGCTGCAGGAATTGCTGAGAGGCGAGTAGTGTGCATTTATTTAGGATCACAGAGTCTTCCCGGACTCCCATGCCAATATTAAATGCAAATGGTGCATTTAATGTGATCGATATTGTGTTTGTAGTATACTTTCGAAAAATTAATTTCGTGGTTCTTTGTTGTGTTTACAGCGATCCTAACACTTTTTATTACGATGACGATGGGCGTCTTGCCCTGATTATTCGCCGTAGTATTCGAGAATGATATGTGTTGGTGCTGTTACTTTGTGTAAGTAAAAGTCGGATGCGGTGGTTATGTTGACCGATTACGCCGTTCCTGGTTATCCCTACAGGTTCGGTAAATAGCTGGTATGAGTATCCTTCTTTGGTTCGGAATTTTAGGTGGAATTGGGATTTGTTGGGCTGTTTGGTATGATTTTATGTTTCTGTCAGAAATACATGGTTAGTTAATGGTGTATATGACTACTGTACGAGGTCTGGCGATGTTGTGCCGAAGATTTCGTTGGTCAGGTGTGTGGGGAAGGTGTCTTTCCAGGTTGTCCGTGATGGCTCTCACTTTCTTGATGTTAGCAGTCACCCTCTGGAGGATGATTTGGAAGGATTTGCATTCTTGAGATGCTTCTGTAACAGAAAGAATATTACTATTTTTCTGGTTTTGGGTTTTTTCGAATTTTTTTTCGAGTGTGCGTATGGCGCACACAGGAACATTGACGGTTTTCTCAGCCTTCACCGTTCGTAATGTTGCTGTGTTTCTTCTGCTGCGGCAGTTGTGTTGATGCCACAGTTTGGGAAAAGCTTGAGGTCTTTGCCTCTGGTGTTCGCTAACGCGGTATCCTCTGCGTCCATCCGCTTAGGTCCCCCGGACATATCCGGTGCACCGGTAGCAAACGTCACTTCCTTCTCTTTTATAATTATGTCTCTACCTGCTTATAGAGGGTGGATGGTTTTGTTGTATGAACGAAGTCACGATGGCCCTTTGTAGCTTGTCGGAAAAGATAATTCAGGAGCTCTGGTAATCGCGTCTGTCTGGGACGAAGTACGCAGAGAGAATGATGACGTTAATAATTACGTTAATTCCTAAGACTGCGTCTCTGTGAACTTATATATGAAACTGGTGCGATGCTGGCTGGCGTGCTAGTGGCTGGAGACGTTCCAATCGCATGTTCGTACAGCCTAGAAATGCCATGTCAAGTGCTCGAATCTCCATGGTTAAACCCGTTAATCGTCTGATTTACATCATTTATAATAACAACAAAGGTTTGGATAAAAAAAACATTCCTATGTCCCACAGAATATTTTGATAAATTGACTTAAAGTGAGCAGATAGTATACTAGAAAAATATGCTTTTTCATTTACATTTTCTTGTCTATTGTAATAAATTAATTAAAGGCCCAATATTTTATTATCGATTAAAGCAGGCGGAAAGTAATAAGATTAAGAAAATATTTGCTTATTATAAAAAAATCAGATAATATGTATATAAAATTGTATTTCTTACAATAGTTATTTGTATTCCTAATGGTTCTAATTTAATGACTAGAAGTATAAGCCTATGAAAACAGAATGGCTCAAAGTTGTACATAATATTTGCTTTTCAATTATTATATGGCCAACGTACCGTACAGCCCATCTCAAACTTTGTAATATAAAATACACTGCCGCAACATTTCTAACTTCGAGGTACTTTCATATAGGAAGGTTCTTTAGCAATGTACGGATTCAATCTCAACTATATTTTTCTTTTATAAATTGCTCTTTTCAAAAAGGAAAATGCACAGCGTTAACCGACTACGAGAAAATACCAGAATATTTCCCGTCCTTTTTCAACTGCGGCTAACAGTGCTATATAGACTGCCGATGAGAACATTGGTTTTCCGCTCTCAAGATTAATAAGATACATACGTCTTCATAATGGAACGGTCACGAACATGTGTTACTCACAGCAGGAAGGCATGCGTTATGCTTCTTTTTTGTATGTGAATATATTATCTGCTGCCGAAATTAATCCTGTGTTTTTACGTTTCTATCGTATTTCCCTGTTGGTTTATCATCAGGTATATAAAACACATTTTATGCAATTACTTTATAGGCATTTCGTAATACATTCATACATTGGCATAATAAAAAATGTAAGTATAGGGTAATTAAAAACATTAGCATTTGCAACTAACAGATTATTATTATTATAACTTGAAAAAAGGTATATTTTCAGAAGAACAGATGCGGTTCCTGTGAAAAAAGTGATTGGTTCGTAATTATGTCCAAAGTCAGATATATAACTACTGTGATAAAAGCAACAATTATTCTTAACCAATTAGTTTTTAGAAAAAGAAAATCTTGTGAAACTCTTTGGATATTTTATAATGGCAGTATTTCTAGATCTGTGCTTAGCTTTTGTGTCTATTGATAAGGACTTAATTAGTAAACTAGAGGTTTTAAATCTAACGACTAGCTCTCCAACAATCTCGTCGAACTAGAATCGACTTTTCGTGTTTACTTACACCTTTTTAAAGCTGTTCATATAAATTTCTTTTTGGCAACACGGCCACGGCAGTCGTAAAGGAACTGGTTAATTGCAAAATATTCATGGGATAGAATGGAATCATAATATAAAAATTTGGGCACAGTTTATTTATTACATTTACTTATTAGGTGACGCTTTATTCTATGATGTCTTTTAAATTGCCAAAAGATTTAAAACTTTTGAACACTGTATTAAAAACGTTTATAGTTAGTGGCATATATAAATGTCAATTAAAAATTTGCCAATCAAGTGTTTAAAACGCATATTGAACACACTGTTTTTCTGGTGTATATCACATTCAAACATTTCCATATATGTAATGGAATTAACGCTGACTTATATTCCAAACATTTTGTTGACAAATTGTTTCGTATTATGCGTGCGCGTCTAGCCAATGTTGAATGTTTGCACACAAAAATGCAAAACTAGGATGGGCCTGATATTACATTTTTGTCATTAATGTCATAATTATTTATTTGCATAAACTATGTAATACTCTAACTCTTTTTGTCTCATGTTTAACGAAAAATTTCGGCATCCTTTTGTTGCAAACTCTTATTACGACTGCATTTCATTGATGATTGTTCTTTTACACATATTTCAAATCTATTGCGATAACGAAATATAAGAGTGATGTTTATTGTGCTTAACAAAATTGTTCTTCCAACTGTCATCGCGGCATATAAAATTAACAGCTTAAATGATCAACAATAAGAAAATATGTGTTCAAGCTGCAGGTTACTTCTGAAGTACTTACTAATATTTAAATATATGATCATTCATAGCAATTATGTTTCGCTTTAGTATTATATCTTTCAAAAGAAATTGAAAACCATGTTGCTGCATGCTAAACATAATGTCGCACCATTTAATCGATAATGCTCCTGCTAATTTGTGAATGTATATTAGCACGCTTTAAACACTTGCTTTTATAACAAGGTGACATGTGTAACTGTGGCAACTCCTTTTATAGTTATTATTATTAATAATACAAGTGCAAAACCCGAATCTTAAAGTTCAATGTTGTCGAATTACTTTAAGCATTTTCGCAAGAGTGTTATTCAAATTCTTTTGTGTTGGTCAACAACGTTGGTCACGAGTTGCTATGAATTTATTGTTTATAAGTTATATATTTTATAAACAAAAATGGGTATGTCAAATGAAGTTCCTGAAAATATTTAAAAAAAAGCGAACTTATTGCGGGAAAAATTGTTACCCTAGAAGTCAAAGCTGCGTCTGCGATTATCCATTTTGATTTACTTAGTTTATAATTAATTCATTTGAGTTGTATCAAGAAACGTTGTCACCTGCATCAGTTTGGCCGCATTATTCGATTTTGAAGTCCTTCAAAAGTGAAAGAAAACTTGTGCATCGAGACGTTTGGTAGTGTAATTGCTTACTTCAAACAGATAAATGTGGGGCAACATGTGAAAAAATCTACACAGATGAGTCACTGTTTATTAAACATGCATTCACAAATTTGTATTATTATAATGACAATTATAACAAACAACGCAAAATGTAATTATAACAAATATGTCAAAAAGTGTATTATTAATATTACAGCCCAGAAATGACTTTTGTAGATCATAATACTTGACTTGTTTGGTGTTTTAAATTTGTTCTGAGAAACGTGTTTTAAATAGTTGTTTTTAGTCTAGGATTTAGATATCAGAAAGACGACTTAAAATTTGGCTAACTGAAACATTTTTTTCCATTTATGACACGTTTTAATAGCAAAGAAAAAAAGAATTATTTACCCATGTGCCGGCAACGTAAATAACCGACACAATAATAATAATTGATAATAACAATAATATATATCGAATAAGTATCAATCAGAAATCGCACTTGAATCCTGAATTATTTAATTTCTTTTCCGTTTATGTCTGCTTATTTGCGCCCCTGCAAATATTTGATAGAAGTTATTGACTTTCATAAATGAAGTGCTTTCATTTAAAAAGAATAGAAAATATCGATTTCGTTCAAGAGGTTCTCTATAGTTTTGTTTGGAAAAATTGGAAAAATAAATGTCAAAGCGCCCTCTGCCAGGACATGGAAATACAATAAGACTGCAAGACAATTGACTAAAACACATATTCGGCTTTTTAAACGGTAATCTCAAAGCGGAATAATTATAAAATAATTTAAGAAACCCAAAACAACCCAAAACAATGCTCAAAATAAACAAAAAAATTCTCACTAAAAATCTAAAATTGTTAACAGGTGAGAACACGCCATCTACTGCTGTGAACAGGTGCTCTCTGGACAGAAGCAATCAGCGTTCTGACAACAAAACACACTTGCATAATTGCCCACTAGAGGTCGGTAATATAACCAAAATCAAAAATAAAATCAATACTACATCGATATTTTAGAAAATGAATACTTCTATTCTGCCGAAAGAGACTTGAAAATGTAGGAACAAAATAAATGTTCACCCAAAGAAAGAAATAAACAAGGGAATTGATTCCACAGAACTGGGAAATAGTAACTTAAACCAAACAAACGGAACAAAATATAACTAGCATTACCGAATGTTACGTGATACAAAATATATATACAGGGTACCTTAAAAATAATATGCACAAGGAAGGTTATGGGCGAAAAATTAAATTGTAACAATGAAATATCCACGTATATCCTTTTTTCATCTGTAATATCCAAAAACGAGCCTTTCCATTTCTTCTTTTCAGCCAATTTATAAATTTGGAGTTAAATTACTGTGAAGACGCTGAACCAAATGCAAAAACTTCAATGAAGGCTATGTTAAAAATATAAAATATATTTTTTTTAAAACAATGCGTTTATCTTGTTTTTTTCCATATTTATCACACAGTCCATGTATGTTTTTTCCAACTATAATATCCATTTTCTCAGCATTAGACGGTAGCAATTATGTTTTATAATGCCCTTACACTTCGTTGCTCAGTTTTAATTAAAACCCATGACAAGCACTTGCTTCCAACTAAGGGTTGAAGGGTATTAATATTTTCAGGAGTCCTCTTCACCCATAGTAATACACACATACATTTTCGGCTCTACGCCATGCGTATAATAATACACGTATTAAATAAATGTACCTACTCGTGTATATTTACGTTTTTCTGGCTGGAAATGCTACAGGCAGTTGGGAGATAATAAAAAGGATATTAACTGAATGGGACACGAGAACGATCTTCCGAGCTTATTTTCCGGTTACCGTTCACTGGCCACGTTGATGGTCTCCTTAATGAATACAGGCGTGCGTTAGTTCGTTATAATCATTTCTCTCCATAGACACAGGGAGAAGATAAGAAAGGTGGCTTCGAAATGTCCAGCAATTGAAATATAATTGCCTCTATGGATTTTCAAGGATATCGTGAAACTTCGACCGTGAGGGATTCGAAAATTCAACAAAATGATTTTTGCATATATTCCATACATGTCCCCCGTATTAATTCAGGGAAAGTTTTACTACTTACTCTTATATCTTATTAATTCTTTTGCACTTTGTTGACCCATCACAAATATATTATTAATATCCTTTCTGTCATTTTACTGTATTTATTTTTCCTAATGTTATAATTTTGAGACAGAGTTTTGTGTGTTAATATTTCGAAATAAACACTGCGCACGTGAATATGAAGTTTTTCTATATATTTATCTAATAGGAGGTTAATAAATTTGTGTATACTCATGTTTTAATTCCATATATTACAAATGAAATCTTCTACCTTTGGCAAATACATATTTATTAAAGAATTTCAGTTTCAGAATTAAGTATTAATGTGCAACATATTACACTATATATAGAACATAGTTATACATTTAGCTTATTTCTGGTATAAGTATAACGAAATAAATTTGCATTAAAACTGAAAATGGTTGAATATTAACAACTGGAAAAAAATTTTTGAATCAAAATTTGAAACTTTTGTAAAGAAAGGCTTAATGAGAGGATCAATATGTTAATGTTTGAGAATATATAAATCATTTAAAGATTTAAGTTTGAATCAACTAATAAAAAGAGTACGTTAGAGATTTTAAATATAGCAAAAGAAAACATTTATATAAATTAATTAAGTACAAAATATAATTGCGTACACAGAGAAATACTTAATCTTTGTATAATACTCAAAAGTAATTTCCTATTTAAAGTAGGAACATTAAAATATTGTCAATTCATTTAAGAGTGATAATTCGTATTAGATCACATTAGAATGCAATTATGTTATCAATAGGAAGCTACTAAAAAATAAGATATTCAAAAATACTATGAACTAAAGTCTGATAGCTAATTTTCAATATTCTTTAAATGTTCTAAAAATGAATGGTTAGAGATTAAAAAATATTGCTAATATATCGATAATTGAAAAATGCGTCACTTCGACAATAAAACTTGATATTGGATGAATAATCCACTTGTTAACCGCGTATATACTTGTTCGGTTAGCTACACAAAAACATCCGATTATTGAAAATAATTTTAAGGTTAAGGTCTACGTTTCGAAAGACGCCTATCAATAAATACAACCCAACGCAAGATTAGGAATAAAATACATTGATATGTGAATATTATCCACGTACATGAAGATAAGACGTTTAATTGAACATAAATAATAAAAAAAAAACACTGGACCTAATTGCAAAGAAAGAGTATCCTGTTTTCACTGAAAACAAGCACTTCAGATCCATTAGCCTTTTCTTAACACTGACACAGAAGTAGTCCATGTATGGAATATATCCGAAATGCTCAATTGTTCCTGTTGAGCATTCCAGATCCAAATGTCATCTGAACCGTTCTTAATCCAAGGCCGTTGACAGACTCTAAGCCTAACACTTCTTCAAAAGAATATTCATACGAACATGTATAAGATCTTCCGTTTTAAAGACAAAGTGAGTAAAAACTTTATTAGTCCAGTAGGCTGGGTAGTTTTATCCTGCAAAAGATCAGAGAGATTTTATTTTTTTATCTGGTATATGATAAAAGTAGATGTAAGAAAAATATGAGTTTTTGACCTCCCCCTTCTTCGGGAGAAATTTTGTAGCCAAAGAAACAATGAAAATTTTGGAAATCTTCCCAGTTTTTTCAGTATAACTTTCTTTTGGTTGATCGTAGAGAAAAAAACATTGTCAAAAATAATAAACTGATAGAAATTATGTCTTTACAATTTTTAGCATTATAAAAGCTCTGGCCCGTCATAACTGTGCTCGGACTGTGCGCTGTCTATGTAGGAAACACTGTCCTTGGCACAAGATAATTCAGCTTGTGGCACACTTACTGGATTTCAAAGAACATCATCGATGTCGTCAAAAGGATCATCTCCGGCTACTACGTCCGGGACGTTTTCGCAGGAAGTGCCACTGCAGCGTTTCCATATCGAGGAGGAATGCATGTCTGCTTTACGGCAGCTACAAGCTTCACTGCAACTTTTTTTGCAGCCGCAGGAACAAATTTACCAGCGAATGATGTGTGACGGGATGGGAACAAAATTCTTCCGGTCTAAAAAGGCCAAAATAGTGTCAAAATCAGTAAATGAATGAATAAAAAGTACATGCGCAGGGTCGTACTTGAATGATTTGGATGAGTACCATGAACCTGCTTTATTGCCTTTCCCTGATGCCGTACTGACGATTACCAACTAGTCTGAAACACGTGTGTGCGGTTGCACTACAGCGCAATAACCCAATAGTCTTCCTCCTCTTTTTATTATGTATCCGCGATATTTCCTTTGTTGATAGACGGTACAATGACACGGCATGCCACACGTACAAACATTTTAATAAGAATAAGAAAGTGTTTAGATAGAGGTGGTGATGTGTTCGAAAACTTAATTTAAGATTATTAGAAATTATAATTATTATTAAGACTACTTCTTGATATTGTCTAGTTTTCATTTAAATGTTTTCGGACATTATTAAACAGCGTCTTGTTTTATTTTTATTTATTTTCATGATTGTCTATAGCCTAATTGATTATACAAACTAAAACTTTAAAGGGAAAATGTAGGTTGCTATTTAAAAATAACAATATATTGATATTTTCTGGATGAAATATTTAACATTGCTTTCTGATCATCCTATATTATTTTGAAAAGTTTAAAATACCAGATTTCAGGCAGCATATTTTCCAAAATAATTACTTAGAATTTTAAATCTGTACATGTATTCAATAGTAATAAGTAATAATCTGCAGCTATCAATTTTTTTTTCGAAAAATGAAATATTTCGAGAGTGGCTAACTTCAGAGGTAAACTTTATTTGACAAATTAGCCTTAAAATGAAGTCGGAAATACGAATCAATCATAAAAAATTTGGTATTCTAATTAAAATAAGGAAGTTGATATCCATTTCCATTCTATTGGAAGAAGCAAAAATTCGAAACTATTTTAAATCAACAGAGTGTAACGCGAAACTAATATTTGCGAAATTTCATATCCCAACTCTTATTAGTCTTCTATATTTTTCTAATGAAATCTCGTCATAATATTAATAGTATTCTGTCTTCGGTATTAGGATAAATCGGAAAAAAATAAAATGTTTATCTTAATACCGAAAACAGAATACTATTAATAGAAATTTGAAGAATGTGTTTTATTAATATATTTTTGAATTATGTAGTGTTATATTTATTTGTACTTCTATTAAATTGTCCATAGTAACGGTATCATATATATACCATAGTCGTCAAAGTTTAATTTCGGTTTGCACTTCTATCATATGTAGAAGATGACCTTATGATATGCAGCGATGCGGTATATATCATATATATTAGATTTCTTGTAGTATAGGTACAAGTACTGAAGGACGCCGATATCAAACTATTAATTAATTATCTGAATATTTTTTTTATTTAAAATTAGAAAAGTATATATTTATATATATATATATATGTGCTATACCAATAATAAAATACATATTATAAAACACTAAGGTGTTATATAAAATAAAAATGTCAAGAAAAGTAAATAAAAAAGAAGGAGTTTTGTATTAATAGCAAGAACCAAAGGATACCGAATTGTATGAAGACTGAATTAAAGGATTTAACAATAAATAAAAAAAGGCTTGAAACACAACACATCACACAATAAAGGATAATTAATATTTATATAACTGCAGAATTTAAATATTGTATATATGAATTGTCAGATAGTCTTGTATATGTTCAAAAAACAAAACTACATTAACTAAAGTTATTCAGGATATTTATACATATTTTGTCGCTCCCGTTGTATTAATGTCATTTTCTTTATTTTTAATACTCATGTAAATTTATGTATGCCAGATTCTAATACAATTACATAATGTTCAAACTTTTTATCGTCATTTGTATCACTTTTAGTTTAGTTATAGTGGAGACTATTAATATTGTTGGGGTTATTTTTTAACAATGTGAAATAAAGAAAAAGTACCCAAGCAACAAAATCACAATTTTAGAGAAGAATTAAAATATATATTTGCTAATGTGCGTAGGACAAGTTAGTGATTTTGCTTCTAGGGTACTGTTTCAACCCTAGAAGCAAAATCACTAACTTGTCCTACGTACATTAGCAAATATATATCTTAATTCTTCTCTAAAATTGTGATTTTGTTGCTTGGGTACTTTATTTTCATTATTTCACATTGTTAAAAAATAACCCCAACAATATTAGTAGTCTCCACTATAACTAAACTAAAAGTGATACAAATGACGATAAAAAGTTTGAACATTATGTAAATGTATTAGAATCTGGCATACATAAATTTACATGAGTATTAAAAATAAAGAAAATGACATTAATACAACGGGAGCGACAAACTATGTGCACAAGATTAAAATAATGCATCCCTTGATGTGTATATTTTGTTATTATTATTATCTGAAATTATACTTAACACACCTCCCAAGTTGGCAATTACAACGAACGGAATCGTCTCCGGAATGAACTTCACAATGTTCTATATTCTTAGGAAACATTGTTTTATTGTAGATGAGACGGTCCATTATTGGTCCTCAGACGTCGCTTACCATGCTATCTTCGGTACAACATATATTGCAGGTAAGGCATGCATTACCCAATAAAACATTAAAATAACACCTCAGAGATAGGTGGCAGCGTTACGGTGACTTCGACGCTCTCCGACCGCAGACGATATATAACGCCTCGGTCAAGAATTAGGAAACATGAATTACAGTGTTATGTTCGCGAATGCAAACTGAAACTTTATTAAATAATGAGTAACTTAATATTATGAATACGTAATGCACAGGGGGGGGTGGGGAGGGGGGTTATTTATCTTCGCATCGAACGTGATAGAAAATATGGACGGAGCAGTAGCCGTGTGGATAGATGAATACTTTAGTCCCAGGGAATATTTGACACACAATTAACAAGAGTTTTCTTTATCATATTGCCGTGAACCCTACATTTATAGAAAATTAGAAATAATAAAACTATTTAGAATAAAAATAGATAAAACATATTTTTATTAAAAAACAACATTAATTTTAGTTTACACGTTTAAGTTCAAATAAATATTTAATTAAGAATAGCTAGTATTAGTTATAACAATAACTATTTTAAATAAAAATAAAAATAAAAATAAAACTCTTGAAAACTTTCCACAATTTTTATTTAGTCTTTGCGACATATGTTTCGGTATTTTTTCATACCATTCTCGAGCTGAACTAAATGGTCAGTTTGTGTGTAGGGTGTTATATAGGTATGTCGTTGTATTTATTGCCTCTTTGTACATAAGTGTCTATTATAGTTATAACAATTATCAAGTTATAAATATATCTTGAGAGTTCAAATAATTTAGTTAATAGATTTTTAACATAAGATAATAAAAATGATTCATGTAATGCTGATTGCTGACAATACAAAATCAATTATGATGAATTAATAATTTACAAAGAAAATTCTCCTTTAAATAAAGTATAGAAAAACATTACAGACAAAGTCATTTATATCTTATTTATAAATAAGAAATAGAAAAACAAAGGTCATAAATGTAAAATATATAACAAAAGATGTGAACAAAACTTTTACTTCTAAACCTGAAATAACATTTGACTATAAGGATAGAGAAACAAATTTCAAACTAGCTGTGAAAAGGGCATTGAATATACTGAACAAGGAACCACAGTTTAAGAATAAAAATATTGCTACACCCTCGTCGTATATAATTATTACTGTGGTTATGATTCTATTTTTATCTTTTCACTGAAAGAATCAAACCAGTGCACACGATGAAGCATTGCCCTACCTAGCCGAACTCACCAGCCGCTACTGTTCCCCACATGCTCTCAATTTAATTATAAGCACAACGTTGGAAAAAGATGTTCAGAGATAGATTAGGTGGGGCAATTACAAAGACAATACTGATTCGTTTATTATCGGTGATATATTCCCAGATGTCGAACATTATCACCGATAATAAACGAATCAGTCTTGTCAAACCAGTCGGTACTGGTGGGGAATGATTTGGTTATCTATACATTCTCATATAATCAAATGTTTCACACTGGTATAAATCAACATATAAGTGATCATAATTATCGTTATTTTTATATTTAATTATTATTGTGTCAAATAATCTCAGCTGTCATTTTGTTATTTAAATTTCTTTAGTTTCATTGTAGCTAAAATCCCTTTTCTTGTTTTTAAGCTTTTAAGCAAAAGTATAAACCAACATCTTCAGTACCGAGCAGCAGCCACATAGGCATCGGTTTTGGTGTTTACTTTATATACTTAAACGAGTTCAATTACAATATAAGTGACTTCGTTGGTTTGGATCATTATAACTAGCCATTATATAAGGGAAAAATACAATTTGACACACTCTAATAAACTGAACACCCTCTATTTTTGTCAAAGAAATATATACATAAATGCATCACATAAAATGAATTGCAGATGCGTTATATATTTATATAAAAAAACGTATACTTATTACGAACTGCTTCAAATATCATTTTCTCAAAGAGTAGCAAAAGTAGCAGCTCAAGTTTCTAGGGTTTATAATAAAATGATGAAGATCATATACCGTAGTCGTCATATTTTAATTTCTGATACGAAAGTAGCAAGAGGAAAAGAGCGCGATGAAATAAACTAAAGACAAACATCAGCGAGGCTGCCAAGACTCGACAAACGTTTCGTATGAAATGTAAGGCGTGAGGGTCCCCCGCCACTGCGTTGCTCTCCCACCACTGTTAGCAAGCAGGCATCGCTGCATATTATAAGGTCATCTGCATGGTATAGAAGTGTAAACCGAAATTAAAATTTGACGACTATGTTATGCAAAATATTAACAAACTACTACACTGAGAGAAATAAATGCTCAGTCAACCAATTTCTAGTTGACTCAACACCGAAAACTATTGAGTCAACTAGAAATTGGTTGACTGAACATTTTATTTCTCTCAGTGTACTTGCTGACGGATATTAAAAGCACATGCGAGTTTTTATATGTATTTGATTGAAGTAATCACAAAGTATTAATAAAATGCTACATTCTTTAAAGAGTATTCAAATCTAAGAAATGGTACGCACAAAAAGCGCTGTTTTAAGACGGAAAACCAAAATTAGCTTTCTGTGATGAATAAATTGTGCAAAGTGTAAAACAATTTAATGTTATATAGATATTTTAGAACTCAGTACTGATCATTCTTATTATAATTTTCTGCTTAAACACTGATAATTATTTATTTAAATTAGGTATATTTTTAATTTTAAAAATTTACCCACGGGTGAGGTTCGAACCCCGCCCTCCCGATATCTAGTCAGGTGCGCTTACCTTTGCGCCACCGCGTGGTGTATGAGTTCACGTCTTTTAATCGTACTGAATCTTATCGAGAAACAGATGGATATATGTATTGCCGGCAGTGCGACGTATGTCCAAAATTATAAATAATTTTTAAATTAGTTTTTCTCTTTCTTGAAAATTCTTGTTTTAATTTTCTGCTTTACCACTGATAACTATTAATTTAATTAGATACATTTTTAATTTTAAAATTACCCGTGAGTATACAACAAAATTATTTTAATAATAATTCTAAAATCCATGTACACAAAATCTAAACTGATATTAGAAAAATTGAACGCATAAAGTTTTAAATTAGAAGATAGTTCCAGAACGCGTCATCCATCTTTTACTAATTACTGTACAGTCTGAAAACGAACACTTGACCTTAGACAGAAAATATACGAATTGTCACTAAATATTCATATTTGTTAACTATAAGGTTTTTAAAATAAGGTATAAACAAATTGGCTTTAGTTATCAAATATGTAATATAAAGTTTCATAACTTGGTGATTTATAATTTCTAAACAGCATGGTGTAGGAATATATTTATCGACTGTTGAAACTCTAAATAATTAATATTAACTTCCACGTACGGTTGGAAGATATGCTATATATTATTGTAATTATATTGTGCAAATACTTGGTTCTATTATCTCTAATGAATGAAATAACTTCTGTTGTAAACATAGTATAAATATAATCATACATTTTCCGTGCAGATATTATATTTACCCGCAAAATTTCAAAGCTACTCATATCAAAGCAAACTAACATAAAACAAATTAACCAAGTGGTGGATCAGTATGATGAAGGTCTACTTAAAATGAGAACTGCTAGCCACCGGTGAATAAAGCCAAAAACAAATGAACTCGGGCTCAAGTGCATATACGGTTCGTCTGCAGCGCTTTTTGTCTTTATTATATTGTGGATCGTAAATCAGCTGTCTCTGAGCCCAGCGCGATTCCGGCCTCGCTAACCGATTTATGGTTAGTTCTTTGGATATATAAGCACAAAAACATGCAGTTTTCCTCGGAGACGAGCACGGTCATCATTGCGAACAACTGCATCTGGCTGATTTGGATCCGTTCCAAAAGAAATAACTCTATCGATTATTCTTGTTTAGAGATGATACCCCAGTATTATACATTACATAATTTATTTTTACATTATTTTATTAGGGTAATAGTCGACTAGAATTTGTAAAATAATTGAACATTTAATTACTATAAACAGATCTTAATGACTACAAAACTTTTTTCTCTCCTCTCTTCATAACACTATGCAACGGCATACTGCTACCCCCCATGTCGCAAGCAAAAGCAATTGACACGACATTCTAAATTTACAACTGTACCTACTTCGAAACTTCACTCGAAGATGACTCACAAAATTGGTAAAAGCAATAAATTGATTTAACGGATGAAGACATGTAGAATAATCTACATCTGTTGTTACCATGTAGTAGTAGTAGTAGTAGTGCAAAGGTAAATTAAACAAAATTGGCCTTTTCAAATTGGCAGTATAGACACATCTAGGTTAATAAAGGTGTGTCTGCCTTCCACCTATTGTAATGGATTAGCACTATATTTTAAGATAGTATTTTTTGCTTTACTATACATACAACTTACGTACCATTTCTTATTTATCTTCTATCTATCAATTATCTTTATTGTGAAGAAAAGGAAAGCCTTAAATAAGACTACAACAAAGCTGGGATGAATTGTTGTCAGGTGTGTCAGGTTCTGACTGATTAAAAATATCTTCCCCTTTCGTCTCATGCCACGCATTAGATTTTGGCAAAATAAAGTATAATTATTGTGATATATGCCACATTGTGGCGTTGTCAATATTATTTAAGTATTGGTTAATAAAAAAAAAGATAGCATCAGTACTTAATTACAATGTTAATTGCGTGTATTACATACAGTATCCAGTTATGTCATCTATGTCATATACAACTCACTTTGCTAATACGTGCTAAATATTTTTCTATAATTTCTTTCTAGTTTTTTTCTGTGTTTAACAATGTCGCTTTTATTTACTTTAATGCAATTATTATTTGGGTCTTATTTCTTTTACTTTTTTGGGATTATTTTTATTCCTTGAAAACCCATTACCTTTGCACAGATTTTAAATTTAGGCGTTTTATATATACAGGGGTGGTTCGGAAACTACGTGGCCTAACAAACAAAACGCAATTCTTTTCTTGATAAATACATTTTACTTTTTACGTCTTTTTCGCTGAACACACTTATTCCAACGATATTCCAAATAAGTAATGTCTTCATTGTAGGTCAAAGAATCCAAGTCATCGAAATAGCTATTTACAGTAGCGATTATCCCGGAATTAAACAAAAATCTCTTACCGCCGAGCTATTTTTTCAGGTTTGGAAAGAGATGATAATTGCTGGCTGCTTTCGTAAAATACTCCCCATTTATTGCTTTCCCATTTTCTAAGTAGTCGACCTAGATAATACCATGAGAATCCCAAAATACAGTTGCCATAACCTTTCCTGCTGACAAAACCATTTTTGCCATCTTTGCAATGGTGGAGGGAAAACCTTTTCTTGTCCATTGTTTGTTCTTTGGTTTCCAGACTGTAATTGTGGATGGAGATTTCATCAGCGGTAAAGAAACGGCGTACAGTCCTTCTGAGTACGGCGAAAACGTACCAAGAGAGAAACACTCAAACGATTCAGTTTTTGCTCCGGTGTAAGTAACTGCGGCACCCAACGCTCTGTATATTTTTTCATAAACAATCTTTACTTAAAATTCAGTGGACACTATCATTTGAGATACTTAAAATGCCTGCTATCTCGCGCACTTTTATTCGACGCTCATTAAAGACGGTACGGTGGACTTTTTCAATCTTTTCCGGAACAGTAACAGTTTTTGGACGTCCATTACGGGGTTCATCATTTGTGTTCATATTCAATTCATCATTTCGGCAACCCAGTTTTTAACCAGTGAAAACGAAGGAGCGGATTTTAAGAGTGTTTAATCCAACCTGCTTTGATTTCGGTTGGTGTTAAGCCTTTTAAATAAAAAGTACTTTATCACTGCTCTCAACTCAGTGTTTTCCATTATTACAAAATCATAAGAGGCGTTCACTTTCGGGTCGGTCTGTACTGTCATATTTAACCATTGAGGAAAAATACTATGGAGACACTGTAAAGCATCTTTGTTTATTCTCAAAACGGGAGCATTGGGCGGGGCTAAGTGTGGCAAAAATATGGCTGCCTCACCTAGTCCGGACCAGGGGGGGAAATGTTAAATTGAGATTGCGTAGACATCGTTTTACTTCTGCCTGCAGTTGGTAGGTGGCGCATGTGTTGACGAAATTTTAGGATCACATGTGATACTTCAGGGCTTAGCTGCTTGTAGGCTGTTGACTGTGTTTGGTAACTATGGCAACTACTACATGTGGTATAGTTTTCAAATATTTTTGTTGACAGTTTTTAATTAATATTTATATATATATATATATATATGCTAATTATTAATCAGAGTTATAAAATATTAATTTATTTCTTAAAATTGCATGTACGTAAGTATTTATTCTGCATAATTCGAGTAATTTATTTATTTATTAGCACTTTTTTCTAGACTTCCTAGTAATTATGCCGACAAGAAAATGTTATGTGTCAAATTGTGAACAAAATGTAAAAGTTTTCCACATCCAAAATCAATTTGTTTTCATGAGTGGTAAGAAGCTACATTAGATCCTAATTTATTCAATGTCATAAGAGAAGATCGACAATTTCCATTTAAGGAATAAATAAGTTCAAATGTAAGAATAATTTAGAATGCTTTCTCCTTAATATTTTGAAATAGAAATAAATTTTCATTTAAAAATAAAGCGTTACTAAAAAGATATGTTTCTAATTTATTACTAAGTTATTTTAGCAATAAGTGTAGTTTATTTTTCTTTAAAATGCATCTACTATTTTACTTCCGAACATTTAAAGTGAAGAATAAAAACTATTAAGGTAAATACAAAATGGAATAGAAATACATATATAATATTTAAATTTCCCGGTTCATCGGTTTGATCCATTTTAGTACTGCCTGCAGTTGGCAGGCGGCGCTAAACATTGTCTAAACTTTTTACTATTAAGTTGTACTATCTTCTAGTATAGTGATCTGTGGTCCGGACTACTCAAAATATATCTATATATAAAATCTGTCATCCCACATCTGTCATGTTTACACTAACCTACAAAATGTTATTTGCAGACGAATTCTTCTTATCAATGCCGTCTCTGCTGTTGCAGCTACGTAGAGCACAAGAAACCATAATGTCTTTTAATATTTAACTTATTATATAACTCTAATACACGATGCACTTAACAAACACTTCACTTTTTACCAACACTACCTGTTTGACATAAGTGTGTTATCAATTTGGCGGACCTGTACCCGATTTGATCACGTGACGTCGTCTCCCTACCTATTCTTTCTCAATGTATTTAGCCTACTAAAGGATGATTCTACAGAATCGTAAAGAAGATTCCTACGAATTTGCGCCATCTCTGTGTCAGGTCACATATTTTCGAACCACCGTCGTATACACCAATAAATTTCATAACATTATTCATAATTGACAAAATAAAAATGATGATTTAATTTTTAATAATGCAAATAGAAGTGAATTGGTATGTTACCAAATGTACAGGGTTATTCATTATAAATTACCCAGCCTTTATCATTGTTATTATTGCATATACAAAAAAATGTTTCAAATAAAAGTTGTTTGGCTGAGACTTTTATTTGAGAATTTTATTTGCATGTTATCAAAAACACAGTGGCGTGCAGATACAATAGTACAAAAGGAAATAATGTTATTTTTTAAATTGAATACCCTGTATATTATTAAATTTGTATAATGGTCCTTTTACTCTCATTTCAAAAATATACCATATGATACCGGTATCTTAAACCGGTATCATATGGTTTTTAATAGCATGCAAATAAAATTCAGTCTCAACCACAAAACTTTTATTTGAAAAATTTTTTTGTACATCCAATAAAAACGACGATGAAGGGTGGGTAATTTATAATGAATAACACTGCAACTCAAAGCCAAAAGCAATTTAATTTAATATTAAGCATAAAAAAGTAAATTTAGAATAAACTGCGTTATGTGGTGTTATGTAATTCCATTTCTAAAGAGTTCGTGCTAGCAGAGGTACATTTATTGGCATAAAACTCACCCCAAGATAGCAACGGATATAAATAACTAGCATATAAAAGTATTTAAGAACCGAGGAAAGAGGGTAATTGTTATTTACATAGCCGAAAGAAATTAGTATCTGCACTAAAGGATTTTATACATTGCTCTAAAACGAGAGCAACTTAATCTGTGGACTTTATGGTTAGTGTGTTTCGCGTAAGTTCGTCTTTCGTTGGCGGTTCACTTCAGTCCTTCCAGTCTTTCGATAACTTATATTGGACCAATAATACTAAAGAATTTTATACTTTTGTCCATTTCTAATACTTGAGCTTTACGAGCAATCCTTTTTTATGGACTATTTTACGGAGATTTATAAGTTATTATGCTGAAGCGGTGCTATTTCTTAATAATACGTCCTTTCTTGAGGGGCAGTGGTTCAATGTATAGATACAGTATGTATTGAATGAATCAATATTATATTTCTTTATTAAAGAATTGTGTTGAGAGTATGTCTACTTTTGCAAGCATTTTACAGTATGTTTATTAAAATAGTTTAAAATTCAACTAAAATCTCCAACATTTTATAACTAAATATAATAAAAATCCGTAAAAATCTTATCCGGGTATCCCATCAGAAAATATTTTTATTTATATAGTATTCAAGAACAACTTACTAACACGAACTTCGGATTTTTTTCTAATAGAATGCTATGGCATTTAATTATATGATAACCTTTTTAGGGCCATTTGCACCGCAATATTTAACGACGGCTTAACTTTAATTATCAGTTAAAATTACATTTTGATTTGCATCGACTTTTAAACTAAGCTTAAGCACTTTTAACTCTAGTTAGTTTAATCTATCAAATTTCGAAGATTAACGGTCGCTTAAGTACTTTTTATATGTCAAATGTCAAACGAGTATTGTCGAGATATTGATATCAGTATTAATAATAACAATTTTCCACAAAATGGATTTTAGTGATGATGACCTATTTGAAGATGATTTAGATATCATTGAAATTATTGATTATGGTTTTCCCAGAAGATTGCTTAACCGTAGTAATTATTATGTGTCATTAGATGATCATACATTTTTTAGAAGATTTCGACTATACAAAGAAACAGTTTGATATATATCCTTCTTTTCATCAGCAATAATATTTCTAATATTTTTCTTTTGATTGTCGTAAAATCTTTTTAAACATTCTACTGATCTATTACAATTTCTAGCCATAGTATTAAATTCGATGAGAATTTTTTCCCATGCATCCTTCTTCTCCTGACATGTTATATGGTCGGTCTTTTTATTTTCAATGACCATTTTATATTTTTCTATAATATTAATCAATAACACTTTCTCGTTGATGGTAAAATTAGAACTTCGTTCCCTTTTCCTGTTTATTTCGGTGCTCGTCATCATCTTGTTTTAAGTAAAATTTATAATTCAAATTCGGATTACAAATAGACAGACGTCAAAATTTAAAATGATTATAATTAATATGACTGACATTTGACAAATATATACACCTCAACCAACATTAAAACATACAAATTCCCAAATTTTTCTTATTAACCAATCGTTGCCTAACTACTAATTAAATTTTAACGGTGCAATGACACGAAATATAACAATAGCTTAATAATTAAGCTCTTGTTATTAAATCCACGATTACATTATTATCGGTGCAAACGGCCCTAAGAGTTAATTAAATTGACATTAATATTGTATTATCATATTTTCAGCTGTTTCTGAGATATGATTTTTGGTCGAAAACTGTTTTTATTTAGAATTATACATCATTCGTTCAGCTTAAGAATTCTAAAAAAAAATACACAGAAAAATGAGAAATAAAAAATACTAAAAGAATACTATTTAAAAATACCTAATTTTTTGCACTTGTGGACAGTGTTGCTGGAGGTACAGAATATTAGATCTCGATAATCCGATTACAACTCTAAACTTTATAATATATGTTGCCATGATTTATCTTTCACATACCATGCATAAAAATAATCCAAAAGAGATAAATATTTTCCATTTACATATCTATAAGTAATTTTCACCGAAATTTTAAAATGCATTAAGGGATGAACTTGAAAATTGTTGAATTAGAAATAATTAGGAAATATGACGGTGGGTGTTAGTCAAAAAACTAGTGTAATGTTATATTTACATCCATAACTCTAGTTGAAGGATAAAATCAATATTAGGTACACTTGAATTATATTACGATAAAAAATGAAGTATTTATAATTGGCTTTAAAAAAATATGGTCTATATTTAACTGGAAAGAGACTGACATTTACTGACACAGTTTATGCATTGTCAGTGCAGTTGAACTACAGTCAAAATTCCCAATAATTATTTTATAAGCGCTTATGTTACATTTTCAAACTTGAAGAAATTATTCCAAAAATGTAATAATGGAAAAGATAGGGCTAATGATATACCGCAACGAGGTGCATTCCGTATTTCTTCAGCAGACAACAGTATTGCATGCGTCGAAGGTCTGATTAGGTTAAATTGTTTGTCGAGTTTGAATTACAGCAGTTTCAGAAAATATTACGGTGTTGAATCGTACAAAAATTGGGTCATAGCAAAGTTTGTGCGCTTCTTCTGTCTGAAGACAAAAAGTGTTTGTGAATGAGTTTTAATTTGCAGTATGTCACGAAGTACAGTCAATAAATTCCTTTTATCAATAATTGAGTGCGACATGACTTGGTATCTTTATTTACAATCATCCAGTAAGTTGTCATAGAAGCAATGGATAGCGCAAATTCACCACAATCAAAAAAATTTAAAGCACAATAGAGCATAACAAAATCTGCAAAAAGAAACTATATGATTTTAGATCAACCCTATTGTCCACATTTATTTTATGATTTATTAATTCCGTCATAGATAAATATGTACCCAAAAGCACAATAATGTTCAGTGAATTTCCCGTGGGATATAAAATCGCCCTCGGAAATTTACTGAAGTTAAAAGAATACTTCTTTAAAAAGTGTAGAACCTTAGGTACTGAAATTACTATAGTGAGTACCATAGAATACATACGCTGGTTAAGATGGAAACTAAAAGTGCATATTAAACTTGTGTTCTTTGTTCGGAATGAGACTTCAAGCAATACCAAATTGTTTTGGAGGCCTTCGTAAAAAGGTTTTCCAATCTTATCATTACTAAGCTCGCCCATCTGGAATGTTCTTAAGGTCTCTAATTGTTTCTAGTTAGACTAGTTTTCTATTGATGTAGTCAAAATTTCTTTAAAAAGAATTAAGATGGATTCGCTTACTGGGGACGATGGGATTCCTAGCTTATTCTTCGTAGATATGCATCATTACTATCTAAATTTGTAAGTGCAATTTTCAATTTATCTTTTCGTACATCGACATTTTTTCAAGTTTGGAAAATGAGTAAGATCAATCCTCTCATTAAAAAAGAAATAAAAATAATATTTCGTGCTACCAGGCAATTAACTTTTTGTCAACTTGCTCCTAGATATTTTAACACCTGCTGTGTAAGAAGTATACAGCTGCGAAATACCTCTTACACAGTGACGGTTTTTGATAAAAAAATCTACATTTTCTAATTTGGCTGAATTACGCAGTATCTTAGTACATCGATGCACAAGAGGTAACATGTAGATGTTCTATATACTGACTTCGTCAAGGCAGTCTTTGATTGAAATGCACAACTGCTCGAACTAAGTTCTATAGGTTTGCTTTACCGAATTAGTCATATACTTTAAGAATAGATCGAAGTACGTGCACTATAACGGTTACATTTCCAAGCTCACATCGGGAGTACCCGAAGGATCCGATGTCGGGATTTTATGATTCAACGCGTACATCAATGACATACGAGTATTAGATAGACTAGATTCTAGGGTCCCTGCATACGCCGGTTAAACTAAGTGATAAATGTGCTTTGTGGCATAGCCCCTTTTCCAATTTTGCAAATATTTTTTTTTGTAGGAGGAGAGGAAAATCTTATATAAGACTTCCATAGCCAGCTGTCACTCTTGTGGAGTGTCAGATTCTTATTGACTAAAAATCCCCCCCTCTTCGCCCTGTGGCTCTCTGTGCCGGCATCCGCTCCCACATTACTTCAGCGCAGTGAGTCGTCTCTAACTTTGTTTTACTTTTGTTCTCTCTGTTCTGTCTCTTTCGTTTCTATAATGCGACGTATGGTTTCGTATGTCGTAGTCCAATATCCCTCCATTTAACCACTCGCTTTTCCATGCTGCTAGCCTCCAAAGTTTGTCCTGTTTCCATGGCGTACTCCCATTTAGGGCATAAGAAAAGAGTATATTCTGCATCTTCTAATTGTCCGCAGTAAGTACATCTGAGTTAGCACTTGCTCTTTCGTACAGATACTTTCTAAAGCACCCATTTCCGTAGAATGCTTGTGTTAAGTAGTAATCTACTTCTCCATACTGTCTTTTTACCCAAATCACAACGTCCGGTATTAGTTTATATGTCCATCGGCCATACGTCCCGGTCCACTACTTTTCTTTCCATTTCGCCATAAGCTCCGATGTGGCTATATCCTTTGAGACTCCTTCGTATTGCGTCGTTCTTTTCTCCATCAGAAGGTCTATCGGAAGCACTCCTGCTATGACCCCCACCCCTCTGCAAAAACTGTCCTGTACGCGCTGAATATTCTGATTGATATTTGCCGTTGCAAAATTGTCAGCTTTCTAAAGAGCTTCTTGCACTTAGTTACTGGATGCCATATTGGTACTGCATATAGTATTTGTGAGTGCACGACACTCGCCAGGGTTCTTCTTTTAGAGGCTCTAGGCTCTCCGATGTTTGGGAATAAGCTTGACAAGGCTGTAATAGTTTTTTCTGTTTTTTCTATACACAGGCTTACGTGTCTTGTATCCAGCCACACCCCAAGGTACTTGATTGCCTTTCTCACAGTAAAGTTGTGTCCTGGAGTTGAAAATGTGTGGGAGCTATTTTTCTCATGGTTGTTAGAAGAACTGCCTCCGTCTTTTCTGGTGACAGGTGTAGTCTTCTATCTTACATCCAGTTTGCGACTCTTATGAGTGCTGTGTTTGTAATATTCATAAGAGTCTCTTCATTCTTTGGCACTGCCGTTATGGCAATGTCATCCGCAAACCCAATCAGTGTCACACACTCAGGTATGTCCATCCCCAGTAAGTCATCATACAGTACGTTCCACAGAATAGGTCCAAGCACGGAACCTTATGGCACGCCGCTGATCATACTTATTTGAACTGTTTTATTCTCAGTTTCAATTTTTAGTTGCGTCTCAGATACGTAGGGCCCTATAATTCCTACTATATGTTCTTTTCCTTAGTTCATCTAGTATTATTTGTTACGATGCGCTATTAAAAGTGTTCTTGACGTCCAGCGTAATCATGGCGCACAGCTTTCGGTGTTGATGTGCGCAGGATGCTCAATCGTTGGCAATTTTTTTGGACATCCTTGATCGCATCGACTGTCTGTTGGCCTTGCTTGAAGCCATACTCTCTCCTCGGTCTTCTGTACGGTCTAATTCTTCCTTAAGTCTTTTTAGCAGTAACTGCTCATACAGCTTTCTCTCTACATCTAAGAGACAGATAGGTCTATATGATGTAAGGTCATCTATTGGCTTGTTTCCCTTTGCCAGAAGAACAAACTTTGCTATTTTTCATTCTTTCGGAAAAATTGCTCTACATGCCAGGTTATTGTACAGTGCTAGTACGTATGCTATGACCGTTCAATTGTCGCTTGTTTTACTATTTTTGGCGGAATATATCCTGGTCCTAATGCCTTTTTTTTTAGCTTCGCAACTGCTATCTGAAGCTCAATTTTGCAACATTTTCCACTCAAAGCACAAATAGTTGTTTCCTTGCTGCCATGTCTTTCCTGTATTCCTTCATTTAAAATTATTAACTAATATACCAGTGTACTACTGATATAAATTAAATCGAATTATTTTATATTTTTTACAATATAATATATTCTATAATTTGAGTTTGATTTGGTTAAAGTCCCTGTATAAGGAAGTTTGGATAAAAGAGATCATTAGTGCGATTGCAGGATAGGCATCATTTCTGTTTATAAATATAAAATTTATTATAACTCAGCCACAGCGCCACCTGTATGTACAGATTTTGTGATTTTCTTTTTTGTTACCAACCCAAATTTATTGTAAATATGAGTAATGTTGGTCCCTGTATACAGACTTTGTTAATAACTTAACTTCAGCGCCATCTATCGAATGTTTTGATATCTTATTTTACGTGCATTGACGATATAAAAATGGTCTGAGAATATCAAGAACATTGGTTGAGCCATTAAATACATAAATATAATGTATATAATACTATATTGTTACTGGAATTAAACTGATATTATTATTTTGCACTCTAGTGCACTGTAATTATTGTTTTATCCTGTAAATCAGTGGTTCCCAAAGTGGTCCAGGTGGACCCCCAGGGGTCCATAGGAGACCACACGGGGGTCCACGTAGACGTGAAAAGAAAACAGGAGTTCACAAGTTGTAAGTGGGGGTCCACGAAAAATTTTCTGGTTTTCATAATAAAGAACAAAAATTTTGGCTTGGATTTACCTATCAACGTAGACAGGTAGCATCATTCACTAGGTAGGTACTCAAAAATATTCGAGACTCAGTTCAAACACAGAATTGAATAGAACAATAGATAATAGTACAAGTGTACACCACATGTCGAGACTTGCAAAGTCCCGCCCGTGCGCCCGCTCGTCCGGGATGCTTGTTTAGACCTGCAAAGGGATGAAATGCGACTTGCGCTGTGCTTGAAGTCTACATTAGTATAAATACGAATGCCAAGAACAAAACGTTACTCATTTGTTTCCGGGATTTTGTACATAAAAGTGTGACTGTGAGTGAATCGATGTCAGTGTTTGCAGTGCCAGAAAAAATAAGTATCTGCCTATTTGTTATACATATTTTTATTGTATATTGTAATTTATCAATCATATTATATTTGTTTTACTAGTTGAGTGTAGTAGGAAGTTATGTAGTAAAAATTAAATACTAGAGATTATTCATAACTTCTATAAAAGAACAAAAACCCAGGGAAGATTAAACTTTAGGTACCTTGGTACTTTTTTGTTTAAAAATATTTATTTACGCGACGACGGCGATTAATTAAAAGAGCGGTGTTTCCGCGGGCATTTTTTTTTATTGCAATAATTCTATTCTGTTGTGTTATAATAGCCATATTCTGGTAAAATCGCCTCAAAAACAAACATTTTTTTACAGGTCACAACTGATACGGAAAATGACTGAATCTAAGAAGAAATGTCGACAGTACAGTGTTGATTATTTGAAATTTGGTTTTCTTCCATCAACGGCAGACAAACGATTGCCCATGTGTCTTTTGTGCAACAAAGTTCTGAGCAATGACTCTATGAAACCATCGAAGCTCGAAGACCATCTAAGAAGGTGTCATCCTGAAAAAATAGGTAAAGATCTGAAATACTTTCAAACATTGAAGGAAAAATATGAAAAGAGACCTACCGTAAATAGTATGTTTGCTTCAACGTCTCAAAGTAACGATGATGATTTGCGGGCATCTTACAATATTTCGTTGCTTATAGCGAAATATGGAAAACCGCACACCATCGGAGAAGAGTAAATTTTACCCGCTATTGAAGAGGTTTTGAAAACTGTTCTGCACAAACCTCCATTTGACGTACTCAAAAGAATTCCTTTAAGTAACAACACTGTACAAAGACGTATAGATGAAATGAGCTCTGATATAGAAAGCTTCTTGTGTAATTATGTGCAAACCACTCATTTTCTATTCAGTTGGACGAGTCTACTTTGCCTGGTAATGAAGCATTATTATTGGCATATGTTCGATTTGTTATGGACGAAGAAATCCATGAAGAGCTGCTATTCGCAAAAACTTTGAAGTCGGACACTAAAGGCGAATCGATATGTAATGTCCTGAGTGATTTTTTTACAGAAAAATCTATTCCATTTACAAACATTATTTCGGTGGCAGCAGTGGAGCTCCTGCCATGTTCGGGCGATATCGTGGGTTTATAAGCCATCTTAAAAGAATAATACCAGGACTAATTGCAATTCACTGTGTCATCCACCGACAACACCTTGTAGCGAAAAATTTGAGTGATAGATTGCACCAATCGCTTCAATTTGTGATTAACGCAGTTAATGAAATAAGAAGCAATGCTTTGAATACCGGTTTATTTGCACTATTGTGCGATGAAAATGATGAAGATTTCCAACGACTGCTCTTACATACTGAAGTACGCTGGTTGTCGAAAGGTGCATGCTTATCGAGATTTTACTCACTTTTCGAATCGGTGATAGAGTGTCTGGAAACTAAAGCACCAGATTTAAAAGAAAATCTGATCAAATATAAAGCGGACATTGCGTACTAACAGATTTGTTCATAAAATTCAATGACGTTAACCTGCAGTTACAAGGGGACAGCCTTAATCTAATAAAAACAATTTTGGCTTTTCTTGGTAAATTGAAATTAATGAAGCAAAATATTAGTCGGCGCGAATTCTTCCAGTTTTCGCACTTGTCACAGATAGAATGTATTCTTGAATTCAGACATACGCTCAAAATTTAAATACCCTGCATGATGACTTCAAAAATAGATTTGAAGATATTCTGACGATGTAAATACCACCATGGATCATAACCCCATTTGATGAAACGGAAGAGGCGAATGTGGTATTACAAGAGGAGCTACTTGAGCTCAGCACCAACGAGGAACTGAAGGTGAAATTTAAAAAAGGCTCTCAAATATTTTGGCTGCAGGCAGAAATCCTCGAAAAATATCCTGGGCTGTGGGAAATTGCTAGAAAATTTTTGATAGCGTTTCCCTCGTCATATCTTGTCGAAAGAAGTTTTAGTGCCGTTACCAACCTGCTAACAAAAAAAAAGGAGCAGATTGAACATCACAGAACGGGGAGATTTGAGATTACTTCTTACAAAACTGAAGCCAAATATGGATAATTTGCTGTCAATTCATCAAGTACATTCGTCTCATTAAAAGTATGACAATTTTTTTTATTGTTGATTTACATTTCAGAGTTCATCGTTGATTTTTTGACAATTGCTGATTGTTTGTAATAATAAATGTTTATAATTTTCTATAACCACAAGTATTATTTTAATAAATAGGGCACAAGAAAATGTGCTACTTTTTTTTCCTTGTGCAAATAATACAAGTGTTTTAATCGTGGTAGTAATTGTTTATTTACATATTTTTCTGTTATTTCTTAATGGAACAAAGATATATTTCAATTGAAAAACCCGCGTATAATACTCGCAGATAGAATTTGTATGTTTTTATAAGTAAATCATGGTGTTCATTAGATACTCAAATATGTATTTTTTATTAGGCAGTAATATACAGATTACAGTGGTAGCGTGTTAAAAATTTAAAGGTTGCGTGCATTAGAAATAAATAGAAAAGTCATTAGAATCCGCGTCTCTAAAATATTTGCTCGACTTATTTTGTCTTACGTTCGATTTACTTCTAAATCTATCAAATACAACTTTTCGCTCTGGTACACTCAAAAGCATTTTCATCCCTAAATCGGTAAACATATTCTGAATATTTCTTTTTTCTACTGAAGTTTACTTTTCTCGGCAACTGAGAGGGAAAACGGAAGGAAAACGTTCGTAGGTAGGGTAGGGCACAAGGATTTGTGAAACAGGCAACACACTAGAGACAAAAAACATTTTTAGTGAGTGAATGACATCGATTTCTGCAGCCTACCCGCGAAAACGTAGAAGGGGAACCCCGGGAGCAACGCGCGAGCACAGTAAGTAAGTAAGTAATATATAGTAAAAGGAGAAAAGAAAAGGAGAAGAGGAATGCGGACGAATAAGGATGAGTGACAAACTCGAATCGGAAATTCAACAGAAATCTTCTTAGGTGTTCTTTGAAATAACAAAAGTGGACTTGACTTCGACTGTGCGACTCGTGAGACACACACACCGGGAAAATGGAACTTCTCAACTGTGAATACATTCTGAATTCTAGGCACTACGGAATTTAACTTTTGGAGAAGTTTTTACCTCTTTATCTCGCCCAGTAATAATAAAACTACGGTTGCACACAAGGAGAGAGAACGAGAAAAAAGACGAACAGCTTTGAATAACTGATAAAATTGAGTCGAGTCTAACAAAAGTCAGATGGAGTTTGTTTAACCAAAAACTTATCCGAAAATATTACGATTGCAGGAAGTCGATGATAGTTTTGTGTGTGTTGTTTAACATTTTAATTTTTTTTCGAAGAGCTATATACTTTAGCTTCACTCGAAAGAAGTGATTTGTGTGAATAGTTAATGTTTAATTGCTTAATAGTAAAATGTAATTTAAGGCGTCATAGCATGATTCTCTGTGGTCTTCGGTCTAATAGTGAAGTCATTTGCTAGATAAACAGAGTGTGCTTATTTGAATTTAAGTTACTCTAAATATTTTTTTGAATAAATATTAACATCAACGCTAGCTAAGATTTTACCATAGATCAGTATCTGACTAAATTAAACAGCATAATATACAAAGTAAAAATTAATTGAAAAGCGTCTGTATTACCTTTCCTCTTCCACTAGCACATGACATGAAGGAAACTTACGAAAACCTGAAAACATTGTTAGAGAAGATAAAGTACTAATACTATTCCTAGAACATTTTTGCGGATTTAAAAGTTAAAATGTTTTGAGCATGCAATCAATTTCACCAAATACTTTTTGTGTCTGGGAGAGTAGTAAAAGGCAAGAACATTTGTATTAAGTAGAAATTGCTAGTACGACATACTCAATACCATACACATTTTATACCAAGAAAAGACAAAGAAAGACCACATTGCTCTACACTTAAAACTAAGAGATATAAAAAAACTTGCTTTTCGCTTAGTCAAGGAGGTGACTATTTTATATACGTTGGAGAAAAGTTCTCAATCTAAGGAAAACTAAAACAAGGTGTTTTTTTCGAACATCAGGTACGAGAGATTGACACAATATTTTAAATAAAATTAACAGCGTGAACAAAAGCTGAGTGAAGGTTTTTGTGAAAACAAAAATGCAAAAATTCCAAGATTTGAATAATGGACATGCTACAAGCATTTCGTTGTGCTGGATGAAATATCTCCTCTAAAGTTTATATTGATCATTCTCAAGGTTTTTAATTAGTAGTGAAGGATAGATAGCAGTATTACTTCTAAATTACACTGTACAAAATCAATACATTTTAAGAACGCATTATTTCAACATTCAAATTTAATTCAGTGTGTAGGTAGTCTATTAGCTTATCACTATAATGCTTATTAAGTCTTGTCTTAATAAACAAGTTCTATTCTTATTCACTCCTTATGCTTAAATTAACAAAAATGCACAAATAAGATTTTTCTTGCTTTTGCAAAATACTCTTAGTTCCTATTTTTTCAATTGAACATTAATTTTTGAAAATCTTAAGCATAGTAATGACAATAAAATGTTCAATTTGAGAAATATTTCTTGTTTTTTTACACACCCAAATGTAAGAAAACTAAGAGGATATAAGTGAGAAGTGGGCGGCATATTCGGCTTCGAAGGCAGGCGGTGATACTATCTTGTATATGTCCTATAAAATATGATTAGCAATGAGTACAAAACACACTTGTCATTAAAACATATAAGATCACTATATCAGTTTTGTACTCTTACATTTTCAAACTTAAAAAAATATTCCTTTATCTTCTAAAATTTACCTTTATTTCATTTTGCATCAAAATTAAATGTAATAATAGACAGCTTATTTACTACTTCATAAATAAATAAACGTACCTTAATCACGAAATATTGCTATTTTTCTCGAAGCGTCGAAAGAGGAAGGCTACACCTACGGAACATTTATCTCGCAAGGGTAATATCTTACAGTGTTTCCTCCATAGATCTGGTTTGTATAACACCACATCGAATATTACTTATCATAATAAATGATTCCGCTTTGATACACCAAAACATCGATGTTTTGGTTGAACGCTGAAATAAGACGGGGGCACGCTTCGACATCCAGATGGCGCAATTTAAGGTATGCTTTCGCTATCGGATCTCAGCCGTCGAACATAAATCAGGTGGTATATTGCATTAGCAATGAATACGATGTCGCTTTTTATCAGTTTATTACGTCATGAAACTTTTAATAACACATGTGCCCCCCGTCGGGCCTGATCGGAATAAGAACCTTATGGAGTATTATGGTTGTTTCACATGCGTACGTGGTAATGAATATATAGGAGGCGTCGCACGTAATAAGGTAGTCAACATATGTTCCTTTAGATAAGTTAATTTGGGCGTAAATAAAGGTAGTTTACTTTTATATCTAGTTTTTCTTTCGTAGAAAAGCAATTGCATATTAAATAGATTTATGAATATTGATACCAATTTTACGCTCTTGACTCTCCAATAGCAAAAATTATCTGTAATATATCATCTCAATTAAATGTGATGTACGCGCGTCCAATGGGGACGGAGCTAAAAATTCGGATTCCACAATAAAAAAATTATTATTTTTTTAATTATTTAATAATTGTAATGCAATATTCCCTAATTTAAACTGACAAATGTTGTTGTATCAAACATGTTTGATAGAAAATAATTTTTAAGAGTAAAATTAAAAAATAAATTATGTTTTGTGCCAGTGGATTTTTTGTTTTCAACCTGTTAAGAGGGGCGTTTACCTATCGAAAATTAAGGCATCGCCGTTTCGCGTTTTTTAAACTCATTTTGTAATTTTAGAATCTCAAATTTGGGTTAATGATGCAAAAGGCATAAATTTATAATGTCAAGGTAAGTTTTTGTACTAATTTATTTTCTTAAGAAAGTTATGTGTTTTAGAAATAACCACAAAAATGCATGAATTTGATTAATGTCTACTAACGTTAGGCTGCTACACAAAAGAAAAAAAACGACCTCTACCCGCCAGCTGCACATTTGATGTACGATATAAAGAAAAAATAAAATTTATGTAATTGTTTTAAAGATAAAAAACATTAAACAGTAAACATTGTCACACACATTTTACACGAGGTTTTTCGCGTCGTCTATCCCCAGTTTACGGTATCTCTACCGGTCCTAGCGAAGACGAAAATCTATCGGAATCGGTCGGCTATTGCAGACTTAAATGCGAGTGACAGTTTAATTACAAACTGTCACTCGCATTTAAATGTCATATATACCTATAATATTCGAGTGTACAATAATATAACAGTTATGGGCAAGCGAAAATTGGCTTATTATAAAACATCAACAACATCAACAGTTCCGTAAGTACTCATTCTTTATACATTATGTTTCCTATCTATAGTATTCCTTTATCTATGACAGAATCTGTGAATAAAACCGAAGCGCTGTGACAGAACCGAATATCGTCTACCTCTACCTACGCACACCCCCTTGCGTCTACCCGTCCCGCGAGTAATATAAGTGGCATGAGCTTCTATTTGTTGGTAAACGCCACTCTTAAGGATTAATAATTTTTGTAGCAATATTTTAAAATTTTCATAATTAATAAAACCTGATCATCAGCATACTGCTATTTTCGTATATTTCACTTTTTTCGACTACTGTTCTAGAGCCTGCCAGTAATAAGAACGCGCCCGTAGAATGCACACTGTAGAATGTTGGAATAGTAAAAATATTTATAAGGGGGCTCATAATTGAGGTACGCTTGTGGCCTTTCAAGTGCTAAATCCGTCACTGTTGATGATTTTATTTCGCAGCTGTATGTCCTACTACTGATAGGGAGATATACAAAGTCGATTTAATAGCTATTATTGGCAACACACTTTGGAGGCGAACAATGGTGACAAGGCACCAAGTTGGTGAGCGCTAATATAGGATTATAAGAATATTCGGGATGGTGTCTTAAGAATTCTAGTGAAATGTAACAAAATTGTGGACACACATTTTTATATATCTTAGTTATATATTGACGTTACATATTTGTCAAACATGCAGAAGAATAGAAAAAACATATTACTGCTACTAATTAGCGAGACACATATTGCTGTGGTATCTACTTTTAAATTGACATAAGTACTGGTGATATCTTCACGTATGATCTTAGTGTAACAGCATGGATATTAGAATTTTTACGTGAATTCGAACAGCGGTTTACTCCTTGCTTTATAGCCTTTCTCTTATCTAGTCTATTTTGGGATAGGGTAAGGAAATTAAAGACATATCTATGTTTTAATACTAATAGTAGATATATTTCAAATGATTAACGTTAACACATTCTATCAAAATGATACTTTATAGAATTGTTTTTAGGCGTTATTGTTTATAAAGAAAATATATGAAATTGATATGATATGTGATTTAATGGATGTTCACTATGTATTTGTTTTTCTTAAAAAGAATTATTAGTGAAAATTGAACACAATGCAAGCACTCTTTCACCGAAGCAAACATTCGCACGTAGTACTTGGATAATCTAGTGTCTTGCTACTTAAATATTTCGAAATCAGTTTACACTAATTGCTAGGAGCAAACATTTTGACATAGTACTCCAGCCACTTAGTGTTTACACATCAAAATATCCTCGTATATTCGTGTTCAGTTATTTAAATAAATGTCATTAGATTATACAAATCTTTAATGATACTCAACAATCCATTTGAGGCAAACATTCGCACGTAGTACCTCTATGGTCGATCCAACATCATTAAACATACTTCTAATTAATAATGAATAGGCTAAATATTTAAAACAAAGTGAACATCCATTTCATAAAATAATTTGAGATAAACTTGTATGTTATAACTCATAAAGATTTTTCGTGACTCACTTTGTTTGATTATACAATTCTTCAAATTCCCTTATATAAATATCTTCCATTTTTGTTTTTAAATTTTTTAAAGAAATACAAATTAAATACTTAAATTCTATTTTTTTTTGTAATACAATTTTTCAATCTTTAATAAAACAGGTAGTGCCCTACTGTATATGTTATTCGGTATCAATAGATATACTTTTATGCCGCCGGAGCTTCGTTTTCGCGATCTAAATCAAAGTCGAAAATCTCTCTGCGTGTCCAGTCTTGTTTTTAACTTTATATATCCTCAAACAAAAGACGATCGTTACTTTCGCGCCCTCTGTCTTAAATTTTGAGTTATCATATTAAAATATAAAATGTTCATTGTATATTTTAATATGATAACTATCTATCAAATACTTTTAAAGGATTCAGTAAAAACTTTACATATAACCGCATACATCTTCTTCTGACATGAGATACTTGGAATGCTATTTGACTATTCTGGGCTGAAGATGACATAAATTGTCGAAACTAGTACCTAGAGTTAATATAATAAATATTGTAAAGAATAAAAGAGGAACCATCAACATTTTACGTTTTTCCACTTTTATAGTAGTTTTGTTTTATTTTTGTTTCAACGATTTATTCCACTTTGTTTAAAAAATAACGGGGGCGGGGCAGAGGGAACTTTAAACACACATTGTAAAAAAAAGCTTAATATAAATTTTGTTGTATTCTGAGAATCTAAAGGTTATTTTACTTTCTTATACGTAGTATAAGGAAGTATTGTGATGATGAAAATTTTCGACCTCGAGATTTTTGCAGATGTCCACGTTTTGAAGTCCCCTGATACCGAAAAAGTGGTTTTTAAAAAATGTCTGTGTGTCTGTCTGTCTGTCTGTGTGTCTGTGAGCAGGATAGCGGTCAAACCGCTGTATATATGAATTCCAAATTTTGTATTTACGTGTATAATCTCCCTCTTAAGATCTGATTAGTTTTTCAGTATAATCGGTGGACTGGAAGTAGCAGTTTACTTCAGTGAAAAAATCGAATTTTGCCAATATTACGTCAACTACCAAGTTTAAACAAATTTATAAAGAATTCATATGTACTTAAAATTAAGCTTGAGACAAATTGTCTTAAAAAAGTTTTTCGAAATTCCAACCGGAAGTAGGTCTTTTACTCTTATCGAAAATCAGTTTTTTGCGAATATCTCGCAAGTCATGCTTTTTAGACAAATACGTTACGAGTATAAAAGAATTTACAGCATAATTTTCAATATCTTTTGTATAAAAAAAATTTCAAAATTCAGACCGGAAGTACCACTTTTCCTCTTATCGAATAGCGACTTTTTGCAAATATGTCGCAAGTTATGCATTCTATATATATTTATCAAGAGTACAAAAGTATTTAGAACTGGATTTGCAATGTTTTTTATATGAAATTTAAAAATTCGACCGTAAGTAGCACTTTTACTCTTAGCGAGTAGCACTTTTTTGATAATATCTTGCAAAGTATGCATTCTATAGAGATTTATTAAGAGAATAGAAGTACTTAGAATAGGATTTTGAATAATTTCTGTATAAAAAGATTCTTAAAATTGTATAGTTTGAAACGCTCATACGTATAAGAAAGTCGTGTGGTGGCCACACCTCATTTTTTCTTCTGGTGTTCAACTTATTACTATTTTCTTGACCTTCATACTCTGAAAAAACTTGCTGCCCAACTTTATATTTCTTTTACAATTGCACAGTAATGATACTATTCAAATAATCGTACTTATATTAAACGAAATAGAGGGTAGCAGATTAACATTTTGAACAGCTGATGCCAGTGAAGTGTTCAAATGGCTGCGATTTATCAATGTAGATGAATTTCAGTACAAAACCACACCCCTCGGGCAGCCGTCCTTGTACGGCTTTCGTACATTTGTTCCCTTTTCACAGGTCGATCAACATGAGGCGTATTTATCTGAAAATCCAAAGCAAACTCATGTCATAATTAATTATAACGAGGGAATACATTTCCAGTTTGTTTCGCAAACTGGGAATCATTCGCCTGTCCAACACTATTTGACGAAGGATGGATGTTATTGCTGAATACCTATGTGTTTGCGTTAGTATCTATAGATTTTTTCTCAATTTTTTGAGAATAACAAGAATTATTGAACAGAAAAGTAAACAACTTAAACCTTTGTATCAATTTTATTTTTGTGTATATCGATGATGGATTTTTTCATTGCCAGTACACCGTTAGCAACAGCGATTATGTGGGTCATCAAATAAGGAAATAAAGTTAAAGTTCTGTAAGCATATTACGATCTCGAAATTTTCGAACCCAGCACTGTGAATCTTGGACACCTGAAATGTGCTGTTACTCTGGGAAATTCACTGAAATGGGCAATTATTACTGTTTGATCGTAAAAAAATCTACTAGTTTTTCCTTCTGCTTAAGGAATAGATTATAAGGGCTGGCAGAGTATCCAGTGAATAGGAGAGCTACTGAAAAATATTGAAACGAACGTTATATGGATTTTAGATGATCAAAATGAGTTATTACCCTTAGAAGTCGATTGAATGAGAAAACATTTTTACTCCTATGGAGAATAACAGTGCTTTGGAGGAGAGAAAGACAGCAACGTACCTTGCACCAAAATTTTAGTATTTTTGATAGAATCACAAACCAAAATGCATCTCCTAATTAGGCTTCTACTGATATCCTAATTCAAAACTTTTAGTACGCCACTTCATTTTACCTTTGAGCAACGTAATACGGAAGCAACAGAAGTTAGCGCCGTATGGCCTAACTCATATATAATATTCATTTAGAAATGTTGTAAAAAAATGCGTACTTACCAAAAAAAAAATTATTTTTCTATTAACCATCACGTTGTTATTTAATACTCTGCATTTTGTATATTTTACTGATTACTTTTATTCATTTTTTCCACTGTGTGTGTATTTCCTGTGTAAGTTAAAAGTATATAAACGCCTAGAACGTAATAGTTATTTACGAACCAAGTGCGGGAAGACTATTTTCCCGCATGAGCGCACTTTGAAAGGACCAGTGACTACAGGAAGCGTGCTTTTAATTGCGCGAATGCGTGGAAGATGTCTTGTTTTAGTTATAACAATGTACTTGATATAAATGTATCAAATTTAAGATCCAGTACAATATATAATATATATATATATATATATATATATATATATATATATATTTATATATATATACAGGCTGAGTCATCTAAGCGGGTAAGGCCGATTATGCCTTTATGAGTAAAGATATTTCCAAGCGGTTTCTTCCTTGTGATAGCTGTCTATTAGGAGCACATTTTAAAAATATTTTGAATTATACAGAGTGTTCCATAACTTGGTGGCTAACCATAGTTATAGTTTTTTAAATGGAACAGCCTATATATTATTGCATTTTTGTATTCCCCGTATATTTCTTACTTAAAAAGTAATAAGATAGTATAGGCCTAAAGTGCAAAGTTTTTGACTTATTCCCATTTTTCTGAAAAATTTAATGTTTGTATAAAATTTTATTTCTCGAAAACGACGTCTTAGATGGACACAATTTTTTGCAGTATTGTTTAAAATACAAGGTCCTAACACAAGCATGTTTTATTTTTTACAGTTACTAACTGCATGTGCAGAAAACTGGATTAAAATTACATGACACGTTTTTGTATAAAAATCATTTTTTTTAAAATGGAACACCTGTATATCAGTTCATTTTTGAATTCTTTATTAAATTTCATGTCAGAAACATGTATGACGTTAATACTTTAAAAGTGACTATTACTGAGCTACTGTCGTTTTTTGATATAATTTTGTTAGTGTTGTGGTTTTAATTAATATAGTATAGTACTGACAAAATTATATCAAAAAGAGACAATAGCTCAGTAATAGTCACTTTTAAAGTATTAACGTCTTACATGTTTTTGATGTGAAATTTAATAAGAAATTCAAAAATGAAATGATACACAGGCTGTCCAATTTGAAAAAATTGCCTTTTTTGGAAAAACTTACAAAATTAAATCAAAAAACGACAGCAGCTCAGTAATAGTCACATTTAAAGTATTAACGTCTTACATGTTTCTGACATGAAATTTAATAAACAATTCAAAAATGAACTGATATACAGGTTGTTCCATTTAAAAAAAATGACTTTTATACAAAAACGTGTCATGTAATTTTAATCCAGTTTTCTGCACATGCAGTTAGTAACTGTAAAAAAATAAAACATGCTTCTATTAGGACCTCTTATTGTAAACAATACTGCAAAAAATTGTGTCCATCTAATACGTTGTTTTCGAGAAATAAAATTTTATACAAACATTGAATTTTTCAGAAAAGTGGGAATAATTCAAAAACTTTACACTTTAGGCCTATACTATCTTATTACTTTTTGACTAAAAATTATACGGGAAATACAAAAGTGCAATAATATATAGGGTGTTCCATTTAAAAAACAATAACTATGGTTAGACACTGAAACACTCTGTATAATACAAAATATTTTTAAAATGTGCTCCTAATAAACAGCTATCACAAGGAAAAAACCGCTTCAAAATATCTTTACTCATAAAGGCATAATCGGCCTTACCCGCTTAGATGACTCACCCTGTATATATCGGGTGTCTGTTTAAGCTCGGCCACCGGCCACATCTCGGCAACCGTTTATCTCACAACCTGGCGGAAAAAATCTTGATAGTAAAGTGGACCACAGGAATTCAACAAAAATATTTTTAAGTTTCCAAATTGATCGCAAGGGGGCGAAATTCTCAAGATGAATTAAAAATTCGATAATTTTTCATTAAATTCTAGATTAAGATAGATTAAAATTTTTACTAGCAACATTTTTAGACGTTTTTATATAATTTTAATTTGAAACTTTTTGATCTAAGTCCTATACGAAGGGGAGGGTGGAGGGGGGTATGTCTGCTTACAAAAACAGGAATAATTTCGGTTTGCCCCAACGGATTTGAATGTTTCTGGGCTCATTAGATAGAGGATTTTACAAGTAATTGAAGGATATGTAGTACGAAATTACGTGGTTGTCAAAAAAAGTAACAGCGGGCGCTGTTCTTAATTTATGTCTATTACTTGTATTTTTTTAAAATTTTAAATGGATCGGTATATTTTTAGTATCGTAATATTGAAGCACATGAAAAACTGAGTGATGAAAACCGGAAGTTGCTACCTCGTTTTTTGACGAAGATATAGTTATACAAAGACAATCCAGAAAAATAAAAATGTTTAAATATAAATTTATTTATTTATTGGGAGTAATAATTTTATTTTAATTTTTAGAGAGTCTCTAGACAGTGTATAGTTCGTTTTAATGTATCTTAATCTAGAATTTATGAAAAATTATCGAATTTTTAATTCATCTTGAGAATTGCGCCCCCTTGCGATCATTTTGGAAACTTAAAAATATTTTGCTTGAAATTCCTATAGTTCATTTTACTATCAAGATTTTTTCCGCCAGGTTGTACGATAAACGGTTTCCGAGATATGGCCGGTGGCCGAGCTTTTGGATGTTGCATTGTTAAATAAATATCTTTATGCTCCAATATCTTAGTAATAAATTAGTTTGCGACATATGTTTATAAGGAATGTTTTGTTTATTTTATGTTGGAGAACAAGTACCTACAATAGTGCCGTGCAATTCCGAAACACCCGATATATATATATATATGTTGTCACTGGATTCCGGGTTTTCTTCCGCGTTTCCACTGCTTGGTCTTTGGAAAGACCGATGCTGGTTTCTTGACGACGTTTCGGCAAAATCACACTTGCCATCTTCAGGTCTGCGATAACTGTCTGCTTCTTGTTATTCGTAAACTGACGTTTTCGGGATTCGGATGGTGGTTATATACTGCGTTAGCGTTTCGGTTGGTTGCCCTTGGACGAGTGTGTGCATGGTTCCGTGTCGTTGGGCTCGTGTTTAGAGTGTGTCGGCTGGTTTGCGATGTAGATGTTTTAGTTTGATGTTCTTTGTTGGTATCTATTCTTGTTAGTGCTGGTTTCCATGCTGTTGGTAACCTCTGGGTATCATCTCGTGAATTCAAATTGTTCGGATGTTTTTCAATTTCGATGGCTTCCCTGATGATTCTGGTTTTAGTATGTTCGATGTTCGCTAATAGCTTGGTGTTACTGAAGTCTATCGTGTGGGATGTTTCTTTTACATGTTGAGCCAGGGAAGAAGTTTTCTCGTCTTTTCTTACGGAATTTTTGTGTTCGTCTCTTCTTGCGTTTACCCGTCTGTTTGTTTGTCCAATGTAGGTTTTTTCACAGTTGAGGCACGGAATTTCATAAACTCCTTGGTTTTCTAAAGGTATTTTTGTTTTAGGGTTTCGAAGGAATGTACTGATTTTTCTGTCTGCTTTGAATGTTGTTTCAATGTTGTGTCTTCGTAGGATTTTGGATATTCTATCGGTGGTGCCTTTATCATAGGGTAAGTAGGCTTTGGCAGTTGGTGTTTCTTTTTCCTCTTGTGGTATTGTTGGTTTCGGCTTGGATGCTCTTTTGATAGCAGATTCACTGAAACCATTCTGCTGGAGTGCCTTGTGGAGTTTGTCCATTTCTTGGGTGATGTTATCTTCGTCTGCTAATCTCTGCGATCTTGTCACTAGGGTTTTCACTACTGATTGTAACTGAGCTGGGTGGCGGCGAGACTGAGCGTTCAAATATCTGTCTGTATGGGTGGATTTTCGGTATACCGTGTGACTTAAGATCCCATTTTCTTTCTTCTTGACCAGAACGTCGAGGAATGGTAATTCGTTGTTCGATTCTATTTCCATCGTAAATTTTATTTTTGGATGGGTTTTGTTTAAAAGGCGGCCACCCACAAACCCAAACTCTGGCTACGCTACGTCGATGACACTTTCGTGATCTGGACACATGGAAAGGACCACCTCGACATCTTCCTGGAACATTTAAACAAAACCCATCCAAAAATAAAATTTACGATGGAAATAGAATCGAACAACGAATTACCATTCCTCAACGTTCTGGTCAAGAAGAAAGAAAATGGGATCTTAAGTCACACGGTATACCGAAAATCCACCCATACAGACAGATATTTGAACGCTCAGTCTCACCACCACCCAGCTCAGTTACAATCAGTAGTGAAAACCCTAGTGACAAGATCGCAGAGACTAGCAGACGAAGATAACATCACCCAAGAAATGGACAAACTCCACAAGGCACTCGAGCAGAATGGTTTCAGTGAATCTGCTATCAAAAGAGCATCCAAGCCGAAACCAACAATACCACAAGAGGAAAAAGAAACACCAACTGCCAAAACCTACTTACCCTATGTTAAAGGCACCACCGATAGAATATCCAAAATCCTACGAAGACACAACATTGAAACAACATTCAAAGCAGACAGAAAAATCAGTACAGTCCTTCGAAACCCTAAAACAAAAATACCTTTAGAAAACCAAAGAGTTTATGAAATTCCGTGCCTCAACTGTGAAAAAACCTACATTGGACAAACAAACAGAAGGGTAAACGCAAGAAGAGACGAACACATAAATTCCGTAAGAAAAGACGAGAAAACTTCTTCCCTGGCTCAACATGTAAAAGAAACATCCCACACGATAGACTTCAGTACCACCAAGCTATTAGCGAACATCGAACATACTAAAACCAGAATCATCAGGGAAGCCATCGAAATTGAAAAACATCCGAACAATTTGAATTCACGAGATGATACCCAGAGGTTACCAACAGCATGGAAACCAGCACTAACAAGAACAGATACCAACAAAGAACATCAAACTAAAACATCTACATCGCAGCCGACACACTCCAAACACGAGCCCAACGACACGGAACCATGCACACACTCGTCCAAGGGCAACCAACCGAAACGCTAACGGAGTATATAACCACCATCCGAATCCCGAAAACGTCAGTTTACGAATAACAAGAAGCAGAAGCAGACAGTTATCGCAGACCTGAAGATGGCAAGTGTGATTTTGCCGAAACGTCGTCAAGAAACCAGCATCGGTCTTTCCAAAGACCAAGCAGTGGAAACGCGGAAGAAAACCCGGAATCCAGTGACAACACATACTACTACCCGCGGAAACCTGAAAGAGAACATATATATATATATATATATATATATATATATTATGTATCATCGAAATTCTTGGTATTTTCGGCTTTTTTTAAAAAAATTTATATGAAGGGTTGGTTAATAATGAAAACGGTTTTTTGACGTTTCGAAATTATGTATAATTTCCTCATCAGAAAATCATGAGTTAAATTTTAAAACAACTATTGTTTACATCACAACACTGCAAATATGACAAACAAAAAATTTTCAGTAAAACAAACGACATAAATTTTAATAAATAGTACTTACAATAATATTGGCCGTCTGTGTATATATGGCTTTGATTGTTGTTAACATTAATTGCTTTGCACATTCTTTCGATTAAATTATATTCTTTTAAATATAGTAATTCTTTCTGTGTGAATTCACTGAATGTCTGTTGAAAAGTAATAGCACGATGTCTAAGTGTATATTTTTGTTTTATTTACTTTTTTAGTTGAAAGGTTTTGGCTATTCGTATAAATAGTACAGCGGCGCATCTCGGCAAATTTCATATTATTGAAAAATATATCTGGGATATATTTTGTGTGTCTGCTCTATCGTTTACTGCGTTCTTATGTTTTTTAATTTTTAGACTTTCAAGTATAGTTCTTGATTTGCTGTTATGTTCAGTAGCTAATATTGTTGTTTGTTTATAATTGAAAGAATGGTTAGTTCTATTTTCGTGTTTCTTTAAGGCTGTACTATTGGTGGCGTATTTGTGCCCATTTAACCGGTCTTGTAGGTGTTGGGATGTCTGTCCGATGTATACGCTATCACAGTTGTTGCAAGGTATTTTGTAAACGATGTGGGTCTTTTTTAAGATGGGAATGTTATCTTTAAGGTTTGTATATAGCTTATCTAGGTTATTGAAATTTTTGTTAGCTGTAGTTATGTTGTATGGCAATAGTATTTTATTAATTCTCTCGCTTAAATTAGGGATGTATGGAATGGGTACATATTTTTTTTGGTTAGTTTTATTCGGTTGTGAATCTGTTATTGTGTTATGGTTGTAGTATATATTAAGTTGGTTTTTAATGATTTTGTTTATGTATTGTGGGGGGTAGTTGTTTTTCTGTAATGATGTTTTTACCTTTTTTAGTATTTCTGGTCTATGAATTGGACTTGTTAAAATTATAGCTCTGTTTATTAGGTTTTTGACAACATTTTTCTTGAGTGAGTTTGTTTGGTTTGATTTGTAGTTTAGGAGTCTGTCTGATGCAGTGGGTTTTTGGTATAGTTTTGTTGATGAACTATTTTTTGTATGTATTATTGTGAGATCTAGAAAATTTATAGATTTATTTTGTTCTTTTTCAACTTCAAACTGCAGTTTCGGATGGAAGGCATTGAATTCTGTGAGGATGTAATCTGTTTTGTCTGCTGGGATACAGGCAATACAATCATCCACGTACCTTTTAAAGAACACAGGTTTGAAGTTTAGGTTAGTTAAGACCGTTTGTTCAAGTTGTTCAAGAACTAATTGTGCTATAGCGCTTGAGATTGGTGAGCCCATTGCACAGCCATGAATTTGTTTGTAATGTTGGTTGTTATATTGGAAGTATGTAGCATTAAGGGTAAGTTCTACTCCTTTTTTAAATTCTGGTAGTGTTAGTGTTGTAAATTCTTCCAAGTTATTCCATCGTGATTCTATTGTTTGCAGGGCTAAATTTATTGGTATATTTGTGTACATAGAGATAACGTCTAAAGAAACTAAGATGTGGTCGTCTGGTATCATCTCGCTGTCAAGGAACTTTTTGAGATCATATGAATTTTTTAGAAAATATTGATTTTTTCCAATAATGTTGGAGATTGAATTCGCAAGAAACTTCGCAAGTTTATAGAAGGGGCTCTGTGTCGATGAAACAATTGGTCTAAGGGGTATGGTTTTTTTGTGCAGTTTGGGTAATCCATATATTCTTGGGGCATGTGCATTATTGATTTGGAGTGTTTTTGCTGTTTCTTTGGATATTAAGTTGCTGTTTTCCCAATGCTTTACGAGATCATTATTTTGTTTTTGGAATTTTTTCGTTGGATCATTTTTGAGTTTGTTATAAATTGTGTTATCATCTAACAGGTTTTTCATTTTTGTTTCATAGTCATTTTTTTCTATGATAACAGTTTTATTACTTTTATCTGGTTTTGTAATGATTAACTGTGGATTGTTTTTTTGAAATTTGTCGAGATGCGCCGCTGTACTATTTATACGAATAGACAAAACCTTTCAACTAAAAAAGTAATTAAAACAAAAATACACACTTAGACATCGTGCTATTACTTTTCAACAGACATTCAGTGAATTCACACAGAAAGAATTACTATATTTAAAAGAATATAATTTAATCGAAAGAATGTGCAAAGCAATTAATGTTAACAACAATCAAAGCCATATATACACAGACGGCCAATATTATTGTAAGTACTATTTATTAAAATTTATGTCGTTTGTTTTACTGAAAATTTTTTGTTTGTCATATTTGCAGTGTTGTGATGTAAACAATAGTTGTTTTAAAATTTAACTCATGATTTTCTGATGAGGAAATTATACATAATTTCGAAACGTCAAAAAACCGTTTTTATTATTAACCAACCCTTCATATAAATTTTTTTAAAAAAAGCCGAAAATACCAAGAATTTCGATGATACATAATATTTAAAAAAACCGGCTAAGAAAAGAAGGAAAAGTAAAAAAATCCTTCACACAATTTGTATATATATATATATATATTTGTGTACATGTGTGTGTGTGTGTGTTATTTATTATAGGTACCACTTTACTGTCCAAGATGCATACTTTGCTATGAGTACCTTTAATAGCCAGTTTCAAGCTACTGGTGAGAAAGACATCCATTTGGTAACTGCTTTGTGAATAGGATTACAATAAGCATGAAATCTGTACTAATACTTACCAAAAACTATACCATTGAAGATTTCTTATTTTATGTTATTATTTTAAATACCTTAGACTATATTTCTTCAATAATTTTTTTTTATAAAAACCCACGCCACTCATAATGACGAGCTCATTTCCACACAATCGTATTTCCTCATTATTATAAAATCACCGATTTAATTGGAAACCACATAATTAACAGACGTTACACCGGCACGTCTGGCGAACACGTTCCCTACCTCGCTCGTTCTCTCTCTCACTCTCGAATTCCACCCTCATTCTCCTTTAGCCGAATGAAACAAATTATGTAACGGCATGCCGTAAAATTATCCGCCTCTCGTACCGATGAACTGCAAATTAAACATACTTTACGATGTAATTTCGCCGTGCCAACTTAATTGTCGTTTTATGGGCTACAGATTATTACCGTGACATCTAAATCCATCTGTAACCCTTCCATATAAATCCCTTCTTTCGCGGTAACGTGTTCGTAAAATGCTTCTTTTGCTTGCTTCTTCCTGCTGTACTACTACCACTACCACTACAACATCGACTTCTTGAGTTAAAAAATTTCCGAGAATAATTGCAGCAGCACAGTTATCGTCGATATCGTCTAGTCGTGTTTCACGTCAGTAGGACTTCTTGACTAATAACGAACCTAATTTCAATTAAATTTGTGAATGGACTGGGTACGATTTAAGATTCTTTAATTTATAAAATGAAATCCGAATGGTGCGGAAAATTAGGAAACGTAATGTAGAAAATATGCTCATGGCTCATCGTTAAAAGATTACGACAGTCACAAATGAAAAATAAACTCAATAACGCCTTAATATTTATTTTTATTTATAGATATAATTTGATCAATTTGATTCTAATATCAAGTGTTCCAATAATATTGAATATAGAATCACGTTGTTAGTCCAAATGAATCAGACAAATCAGAAATGTTTAATTGTAAAACAATATGAGGATTAGAAAAAAGATAGGTGTGGGCACCACACGACTTTCTTATACTTATGTGCGTTCCTAACTTTTTATAAGTTGTTCCAAAATGAGTTTCAAACACGTTTATCATTTTAATAAACCTGTGAGTGAAAGTGTTACTTCCGGCCAGAATTTTGAATTTTTTTTATACAAAAATTACCCCAATTTCAACTCAAAATACTTATATTCCATATCAATTCTTATCGACCTCCTAATATGTATTTTATATTTTCTCTTAAACAATTTAAAATGTTTTTCTTCTTTATTCGACAGCCCTATGTTGTTACTAGATAAAGATTTGTAAGTTTTAATTTTCGTGTTGTACTTAATTTATTCTCGTTTAGCGGGCGTCTATTTTTAAAATTTTTTTATTCTTCGGCCCACGATCATCGACTTTTACTAATATTTTGTCAACTACTAAGGATAAACAAATTTATAAAGAATTTAAATGTATTCAAAAGTGAATTTGAGAAAAATTTTATAAAAAAGTTTTACGAAATGTCTACCGGAAGTAGGTCTTTTACTCTTATCGAAAATCAGTGTTCTGCGAATAACGCACAAGTCATGCTTTTTAGACAAATGCATTATGAGTATAAAAGCATTTAAAACTTAATTTGAAATACATTTTGTATATAAAAAAAAATTAATTCTGACCGTAACACTTACTCTTAGTGAATAGCGAATTTTTGCAAATATCTCGTCAATTAGGCATTCTATATAGATTTAATAAGAGTACAAAAGTATTTAGAGCTAGATTTCAAATAATTTTTGTATAAAAAAAATTTCAAAATTCGGACCAGAAGTAACACTTTTACTCTTACCGGGTAGCTCTCTCTTTGCAAATATCTCGCAAAGTATGCATTTTCTAGAGACTCGAAGTACTTAGAACAGGATTTGAAATAATTTTTGTATAAAAAAAATTCGGACCTGTAGTTACATATTTCTCATAGGTTTATTTTTTAAGAGGGTAAAGGTACTTAAAGCTTAATTTTGAACAACTTTGTTTAATTTGAAAGGCACATATGTGTAAGAAACTCATGTGGTGTCCATACCTCATTTTGAAATCTGATTAGATTTTTCGTAAAATCGGTAGACCGAAAGTTGTAGTTTACTTCAGTAAAAAATCGACATTATTACTGAGTAATAAGTTTTGATGGAAACTTTAATTTACAGAGCTTAAGGATCTCCATGTGGGAGATTTAGTAATAACTGTATAGAAAAAGGCGCAAACCATCTTGCAAAACAACCTATGCTTGTGACGAAAGAATTGAATGGGTCAAAGCGTAGTTCAGTAAGTATCGGTTGGAACCTACGAGAATGCTCAAAATTAAGAACTGAATTGAATGTTCTATTGGAGTTGTCTCAAATGAATATTACGTGATCAATCTTGAATCCTCATAAACTAATTAATACTAGAAATAATATTATTTTCTATTTAGTTCTTATACCTACTTTACTCTGCAAAATTTTGCTTTTTCTTGATATGTGTGGGCTCACTCACCATTTCGTTTACAAATAGTAGCGGTACTCGTAATGAATAGGCAGAGCATTATTGGTGACTACTTTTAGTTGCCTCTCTAGTCGATTATAAGTATGTTGATCTATTTTATTTCTAGATCTTTGCCATATTCACCCTACTAGGCGCTTTTTAGTAATGAATTGACGAATTTGAAGAGACACGTTGATGGTGTTTATTGGTTTGTATTAAAATTGCAGAATATATTACCAAGGTGCCTCTTGCACAAGTGTAGTGAAGTATTGAGCTTTTGCATCCAAATCTTCTGAATATTTGATTCGCAGGTTGAGGTGTTTAGCTCAGATGCTTTTCCTCGGTTAAAAAGCAGTGCAATTATTATTGGTAGAAGTTAGTCGAAGAAAAGTTGATTATTTAAACTGTTATAGTCGTGCTACTGATAACTGGTGTATGGTCAGATGAGAGGTCAGAAAGTTATATTTTATTAAACGGTTATTTCAAGTGTATCATTTTGAAAATTTTTCTTTCGTAATTAAAGAAAGCGTATTAACTATTGCATCAATATTTTTCATGCATGTAATTATAATTGTACACAAACTAACCTGGAATTCTTAGTAGTTCCATTTTCCCCTGAAATATACGTTATTAATAATGTTTGTAATTTAGTAACATTCAATAACAGATTAATAACACAGAATGCTCTACATTTCTAGAGGTACATACATACATATGCAATATAAACGGGATTCAATCATGTGCTCACATTGTAAAGCACATATTACAGAAAAGAGCAATTCTAGTGTTACGTTGCCAGCAACCTCGCCGCTTCGCGTTCGCTAATGTCCTGCTGAATGACCGCCCTACTATTTGCATAGACATTCCAAATAGAATTATTTTGTAATCGAGTAGTTCAGCTTTAGGTCATTACGGTCGTATTTCCCGTTGCCAAAGCATCTGTTTTGTGTAACTAATATCCTACATCACTATATCGTACATATTCAGTATTTTGCATCGAAATTAATGGAGCTGTTTCTTTTTTACTTGTCTAGAATTTTTTTTTGCATCAGATGCTTATATTTTCTTGTCGCTTTAAGATGTGTATTTCTTGGGTTGGATTCGTACATTCTACTGCTAAATATTAAGCAATCTCTGCATATTGTTCTCCGTTTTGCAAGCTAATCTGGTTGAAATCACTTAAACGTATTTGAAAATCTTTCTCAATTAAAAATCCTTATAAATTAAATCTATTCGAATATGTTGTTTTTAACAAACAACCAATAGGTTATCATAGCTTTGCGCATTTTTAGACACATTTTTTACAACTTAAATCATCTCAAATCTGGTCATGAAAAGTTCACTAACACAGGGTAACACAGGGGAGACGGGCGGTTTTGAACTGCGTAGTGCTGAGAGCGCGGTGGTAGGAGAAGAGCATGGTGGGGATATTTCTTCTCTACATAAGACGCCATTTCAGTTGCTATGGAGCAGTTGAACATTTGTTTGTGTATGACAATTTTATTAAAAATGGTGGGTCTGTGACAGCTGTGCAGCGATTATTTCGTTTACATTTTAATGTCCGTCGACATGGAGTTGTTCCGAGTCGTAACACTATCCTCAGATGGGTGCAACACTTTAGATTAACTGGGAACATAATGGATATGAAGCATACAGGCCCGAGACGCGGTATAGCGACACCAGAAAATTTTGCAAGCGTAAGAAAAGCGGTACTTAGAAGCCCAGGACGGTCAGCTAGAGTAGTGAGTTAAGAGTTAGTCATGAATCGGTTAGACGAATATTGCATCAACTGAAATTCCATCCATACAAAATGCTTGTTGTGCAAAAATTGAAGGTGACTTATTTTGCTGTACGCGAAGACTTTGCTTACAGAATGCAAGTGATTTGAATGAAAATGTGGAGTTATTGATGAGCGATGAAGCTCATTTTCGTTTAAACGGGAGAGTGATTAAACAAAACATGCATTACTGGGCTCAAGGGAATCTACACACCACCAGCGTCCTCTACACTCTGAAAAAGTAACAGTCTGGTGTGCTGTTGGCTCTTTCGGCATTATTGGTCCTTATTTTTTCGAAGAAAATGAAGCCACAGTCACTGTTAATTCGGCTCGATACATTCGTACGCTTGAAACGTTCTTGCGCCAGAAATGAGAAGACGAAGAATACGTTTACGAGATGTGTGGTTCCAGCAGGATGGCGCTACAGCCAACACCGCCAACATTTCAATAGCATTTCTTCGACGCATGTTTCGGGGACAGATTATCTCACGTTTTGGCGATTATCCTAGGCCGCCCAGATCCCCTGACTTATCGGTATGTGACTTTTTCCTGTGGGGGCACCTCAAGAGCTGTGTCTGCAACCACAAGCCACGAAACTTAAACGAGTTGAAGAATGCAATCATTCAAGAAATTGCAGCTATCCCTGCAGAGATGTTAGTCCGTGTGATGGAGGATTTTGTGAAGAGACTTGAGTCATGCATTCTAAATGACGGACATCAGCTGGACGACATTATTTTTCATAAATAATTCTCACCTATCCTAAAATGGCAAATAATTACCTTTAATTTTATGTTAATAAACGAACATTAATTTTAGAATTAACTCAGTATTTTTTTTATTTAAAAACCGTCCGCCTCCGCGTGTCACCCTGTATGTTTGTTTCAGTACCAATTTTTATAACTTTGGTTTGCTCTATGTATATAATCAGTCCAAATTTTCTTTAACAATAAATACGAAACTCACATTAACAATGCACAATTAAATGCAGAAGTAAATATAAACATACAACATGTAAAACGCAAACAAACATATATGCCTCACGCACACCTCAAATGATTAATCTCCAAGAGAATAAAAACAATTCCCCAGCATAAATTGCTGAACAGTGGATTTAAACCATCTGTCGTCCAGATTTCTCCACAGGCTAGATAAGTTATTTTATATACTGATATTTATAGTGTATCTAATAGATTTATCGAAACGCAACTGAGAAACCTCGATGTCATTTACAAAGCTTGTGCTTCACTGATGATTGTCAGTCTGAGTCTCTATAAGATGCTTCATTTTTATGTATTCATAAAAATCTATGATATATGTAAAGACGAGGAAGTATCATTATAGTATATTTCAAAAAGTGAGGTTTTCACTGTTTTCGAGGTGCCACACCTGCAGTAATTCATATAGACCGCTTCTGAAGCAATAGCAAACCTGGTAGTGTATGAAAGCAAAACGCTCCGTGAGATAAGGATTTACTCTGATTTTCTTTCATATATAAAAGAAATATAAGAAGAGAGTCGACCACAGACCCAATCAACGTGCCTCAGCTCAACTTATTGGCCAAGACCACGCCAAGCAGCGTCGTGGTCAGTTTGCTGCTTCCCCTATTATTCATGGACAAAAGCATGTTCTGTGTCTTGTCATAAACTATTCGCTATCTAAATATCATACCATGTTTCTGTACGAGTCTCCAATATATTCGTCTCGCTGTCAACTGTATAGCAACCTCTGCGTAGCATCATCCGAGTGCATAATCTTTATATTTTAAGAAAACATCAAAATTGACAGGAATTACAATTTTAAAAATGAGGTGAGGGCACGACTTTCTTATACATACGGGCGGTTTTAATTTTGTATAAGATTTGCAAGACACTTGTAGGAAAAATGCTGCTCGATAAGTAAAGCAGGTTAGATCTGGTCCGAATTTTGTCTAAACTTCGTCGTGGACGAGATATTCGTATTTCTTTCTAAAGTAAAATACTGCTTCTTGTCTACATATTATACAAAAATTGTTCCAAACAAAGCTCAATACTATTATACTCTTGATAAAACTATACGGAATACATGCTTTGCGAAATATTTGCGAAACATAAAAGTCTTACTTTCACTCCGAATTTTGAAAAAAAATTTTTTACATTGTTCCAAATCCAGCTCCAGTTTTTGTTGACAATTTATGTATATAATGCATAATTTGTCAGATGTTTGTAAAAAACTGCTATAAGAAAAGAGTAAAAAAGCTGGAGGTTTTAAATTTGGAAATTTTGTCCATAAAAGAATTATTGAAAATCAAAATTCAAATACTGTTTAGAAAGCATAGCTTGCCAGATATCGTAAAACATATTCTATGATAGAAGTAAAGAACAGATATCGTAAGAATTTCGACAAACTTTTTTGGTAAAAAGTATTTTTTAGAAATTTGTCTGACATTAGTAGACAGCGAGTTAGTGCCAAAATTCGATTTTTTCGCTCAAGTAGACTACTACTGCTACCTGCTTACCGATGTTCTGCGAATCTAATCAGCAATTAAGAGGATGATTATACTCTTCTCAAATACGAGGCTTGGTACTGATAGCTTTAGAACATTGTCCGCTATTGTGTACACACAGAGAGAAAGAGAGAGAGAGAGAGAGCGAGGGGGTAGCGAGAACGGGAAAGGGGAAAGAGAGGAGATAGAAAGTGGAGAGAGAGCAGATAGAAGGAGAAAATGAGATATTTTAAAAACCATTTTTTGGATACAAGTGTCCTCAAAACGTGGACATCTGCAAGAATTCTAAAAATTTTCATCACAATATCTTCTTATACTACTTATAAGAAAAGAAAAAATAGATTTTCAAGAACATTGCTTGAGATATATTTTAATTCTAGATTAATCAAAGATTTCTAGTTTTTGGGCATATATTATAAAAGTAATAATACATTTACTCATCTATAATTATAGCATTACAGTTATCGTCACATCTGAGTAATCTTGTGGTAATTATCACATTTGTCATAAAATATCAAATTAATTTAAATTAAAGTGTATATCACAAGAACACTGTATCAACACTATAACAAACAAAGATTTAAACAAATAATAATAAACGAAATAATGGTATGTTTATATATACTTCAGCAGATCGGGTTAGCTGCCAAAAAATCTTCGATGCCATAGTATTCCCCCTCCATCAGCAGCCGTCTAACCCTCCTCTGAAACTCCTCAAGTGGTAAGTTTTTAAGTTCTTCCTCCAACTAGTTATATAGCTTGGGACCCCAATAATCGACACCCGACTGTGACAGTGAAAGTCGATTCTAAGGAGTTCTTAGATGGCTGTTTCCATTTGGATAAAATGTGTGTTTGTGGGTATGTACATACGTTACAACAGCAAGAATAAATACTGACTGCAATGCCAGTATTTTCTCTGCCTTGAAGCGGCCTCTGAATGATTCATTATATTCTAGACTTCTCAGAGCTCTATAGCCTTTTTTGCAGTAGAAATATTCTATTTGCGTCAGCCGCCTGTCCCCAGAAGAGAGTCCCATAACTTAGAAAAGAGCGAAAATACGCAAGGTACGGCACATTTGCAGATTTGTATGTGGCTACATGTCTCAGTCTTCTTATGATGAATACCGCAGACGTCAGTCTACGAGCTGGGCTATTTATATGTAATCCCCACCTCAGATTGGAGTCCATTATCAGACCCAAAAATTTGGCTTTTTTTCCGACCTTCCGTTGTTTACGTGGAAAATTTCATGTTTTGTACTTTATTCGGGTTTATTTTCAGCTGATTTGCCGCAAACCAGCCCTCTGCTTTTTGGATGGCAGCTGAAGATTTTGCTTCCAGTTCTTCGAGTTCTTTCGCCCTTACTAACAACGAAGTATCATCCGCATATAGGCACAATTCCGTGCCTGGCACACTACAGAGTAGGTCATTCATATATATAATGAATAGGATCGGTCCAAGAATCGATCCCTGAGGTACCCCGTATTTGATTTTGAATCGATCGGCAGTCATCCCATTCCATTCCGTTACCTGCGTTCTGTCCATGAAGTAGGATTGTAATAGTTTTAGTGGAGTGCCACGTATACCATAGTATGTAAGCTTTTCTAGTAATATATTAAGGCTAACGCTGTCAAACCCACTACTTAAGTCTAATAAACACACTTCCACAAACATACTATCATATAATGCCTTAAAGACGTAGTCCAGTGCCGTCACCATACCTGTTGTTACGGAGTGTCCTTTTCTGTAACCGTGATGTTTGCTAGTGAAGAATTTCTTCTTTTGAAGATATTGGATTACTCTACTTGCAATTATATGCTCGAAAATTTTTGATATTGATGGAAGAACACCTGTATTAACTATGCATATAAACAACAAGTATTTGTTGTAATCTTGGATTCATGATAATATGTTAGGCCTTTCACATCTGACCTTCTATGCCAGTCACATTCCACGCCATTAGACTTTTGAAGTCCATCATCAGATCGTCGATGCTCTACGTTACGAATTCTTACTATAACTACACGGAAAGGCCCTGGCCCACTTTCAGTTATGCAGGGCCGACACATTTGCAACATCGACATAAACCAAGGAATTAATGTAAAGATTCTGCGATGAACCTCCAACAGACGTGGAGGATATTAGAATCTCGATTCACTATGACAGTTTAGGTAAAGGGAAAATCTCTTGTATTCCATACAAAACTAACCCATGTATGCAAGGAATTTTTATACCGATAGGTCCAGCTCGGAACGGGCCATACATAGGCAACAATATACGTATGGACGTAATGCTATGTGGCAACGTGTGTACGATACCACTCCGCGTGCTCCTATTTTGAGTGACTTTCTTAAAATTTGAATTTATTTTGCAGAATTATTGATTTTTTTACTTTTATCTTTTAGAAAACGTTATTGTTTTTTTATTACTTAAAATTACTTTTCCGTAGCAGCTAAGAATACAATATTAATAATAAATTGGACCTTATTATGTCTGAAACAAATGGGCAAATTACGTATACAGAACGAATATGCAAACGACTATATCCTTGCGCGGTTTAAGTCTTACTAAATTCTTAACTGCAATTGAAGGTGCTGCGGGTAGAGGGGTTTTGGTGGGGGTCTCGGTGTTGCCACTCATTGCTGACTATGGCCCGTTCCGAGCTGGACCTATGGGTATATAAATTTTATGCAGTAATAATTGCATATCTTTTTTGTGCCAAAATATGGCATTAACTTTACCTAAGTCACTCTGAACATATAGTATCACGCGTTTCTTCTTGTAATAATGGTCAAAATAGAGCTAATAAAACCGGTATTGTTTGTCAAATATAAAAAACATCGTATGTATATAGTATAAATTATCGTGATATGTATTACCAATATTTAAAAAGTTAATTTTCTGGTAATTGTCTATCTATTCCAGTCTACTTTGCCTAGAATACCTACCATATTTTCGCATAACTCGTAATTGCCATTTATAGTTTCGAAAAGTCAACTCATCATGGTAATCAATCCCATAATGTCTATTCTCGCAAACACCAACGGACCAGAGGGAATTATTTTTACTCTAGTTTTCAGTGGAGAAGCTATTACTAGAACCGTTGGTATAATTTTGACGATATTGCCGTTGCTGCTGTCATTGCGAATAAATTTCCACTGTGAAAAAAGTTGATTGCAATCTCATAAACAACTAGTCTATATGTCATCCACAACGAATTACGTACTGAGATACATTAACCGTAGTAAATAATCGGTTTATTTTTAAATTTGGTATTTACCGTGGGATATGTTACATTGATTAATTCAGTATATTTATTATATCTTAATCTGATATGATGGAAATTATATAAAGACAGCTTATGTTGTACGGTTGAAAACTGAATTTTAAGAAATATATAAAAATTACTTTTCTTAGTTTAGCGGCTGTAGAATGAACACCAAACAAAATAAAAAATTAAAACGTTTCGATAATATAGATATTATCTTTGTTAATTAATCAACATAAACTAATTAATTAAAACATAAACAACTATTAATAAAATTGTAACATAAGAGGTAGGCGCCATAAATTCTCGGCCTTACAGGCTTATACAGGTTCAAAGGTGTTCAAACTTCGTCATGTTATGCATGCGCATACGCGAGGTGTACACTATAAATATGACAGTTCGAAGTCTAGTAGTTTTTAGTAACCAGCCAACCAACGTCACCAGTGCACGAAAATGTCCGAAGTAACAAAAATTGAGTACCGCGCGGTCATTAATTTTTTAAGAAAAGAGGGGCATACACCTTATCACATTAAACAACGTTTAGACGGAGTTTACGGTGATTCATCTCCTTCGTATTCAACTGTAAAAAAGTGGGCAAAATGTTTCCGTTTGGGACAAGAATCACTGGAAGATGCTGATCGGTCGGGTCGACCAATTGAAGTGATAACGCCTCAACAAATTTCATTTATCGAAAATTTAGTGCTAGAAGATCGCCATTTGAAAGTCAATAGTGAGAGCAGTGATAACAAACATTTCCGAAATAATTGTTCGCCGAATTCTCCATGATCATTTGGTTATGAATAAAATTAGTGCTAGATGGGTACCGCGACTTCTTTCTGCTCTCCAACGTGAACGTCGAGTCGAATGTGCACAGTGGTTTTCAAACTTTGTGGAGACGACACAAAACCGATTTTGGAGTCCATTGTCACAGAGGATGAAACAATGGTTCTGCTTTACGGTCCTCTATCGAAAAGGGAATGGCGGCGAGCTGATGAACCACTTACCAGAAAGGCGAAAGTCGTTCAATCAACAAAAAAAGTGATGGCCACAATATTCTGGGGTTGTGAGGACATTTTGCTAATAGACTTTAAAGAGCGCAACACAAGTGAAGCAAAACGTCGTGGAAAATTGACAAAATGTGGGCGATTATTGCACGACAATGCTCCCGTCCATATTACCGCCATTTCACAAGCTGCCATCCACGAATTCGGCTTTCAAGAATTGGAACATCCACTGTATAGTCCGGATATGGCTCCTTGTGATCTTTTTTCTTTTCTAATTTAAGAAAAGATCTTAAGGGACGTAGTTTTAAGGACGAGCAGCTGTTATAGAACATTTTAACGGAAGAACTTCAGACTATTTTTACAAGGGTTTCGAATTATTAATTAACCGTTGTAATAAATGTACAGTAGTTAGGGGAGATTACATCGAAAAATAATAATTCTTGTATTGTTCCAAGTTTCTTTTTTGTATATCAGGCCGAGAATTTATGGCGCCTGCCTTGTATATCTGACAAATATATTGGCGGCAAATATATGGCACAGAAAAAATAACATTGGTGTATCCTTTATTTAACCATATACTCTCCACCAATATATTTGTCAAAAATAAGTTTGTCATATAGATGTTTTATTAATAATTCTTAATAGTTGTTAATGTTTTAATTAATTAATTAATGTTGGCTAATAGACAAAGATAATATATTATATTATCGAAACGTTTTAATTTTTTATTTTGTTTTGAGTTTATTCTACAGCCGCTAAACCACAAAAAGGAATTGTTTCATCAAACGACTGCCAGAAGGTCCTCGATAGATGGGAAGCAGCAATTAATACCACCAGAGATCACATGAGTGTAATTTATGGTGTAACACATTATGATTATTTTTTTGTGACGAGTTTGTTTTCTTAAAACCGGAACAGTGACACAAATGTCAATAGCTTGTCAAAAAGATGATTGTTGATGGTACAAATTCTCAAGTACGAAATTTTTGCAATGTCTTGATTTTGCCCACATAATGAAAAAGTGTTTTGTACAAGCATGTCTGTGCATCTAGCTAAGTGTATGCCTTCGTGTAACAATAGTAGCGGCTAAACACTTAGATTCAAGAATAAAACATAGATTTCGGTGTTTTACAAAGGTGCGTCTGTAGAACACATATATTAGATGCGTCTAGTGGGATCAAAGAAATGATGTTAACCAGAGTTTGTAATTAGGATAACCAGAAAATTTTTAAAATTCTGACGGAACACTTCTTATCGACAAACAGTTATAAAACATTATAAAAGTCTTTATACCTTAATTTCGAACGACTTTTGTATATAACAATGCCGTCATCTTTAGATCTAAAATGTTAAGTAATTAGTACGTTCTTCAACTAAGTGTATGCTTTGATAACTAAACATGTTACGTCTCCTGCGTAATTAAGTAATTCATCATTATCTGCAAAGCAATGTGCTTCTGATAAATCGTTAATTAAGTTCAACATTTGCTTTTATACCTTGTTTTCTTATTCTTTAAGAAAATAATTCTTTTCGTCTCATAATATGCTTCTAAAACTCGGTCACCGTGTGACACCCTGTATAGAGTTACCTATACTAATAGAATTATTGGCTTAACACTTGATAGTAAGAAATACTTCTCGAGACAAGCACAATCCGGAGAAAATGAAATCATCTCGTTCACGGGAAAAACACATTTCATATCCTGCGGTGCCACTTTCATCACGGAGTTGCACACACGACACAATAAAAACTGACCACAAAAACCCCTTTTGTTATAAGGATAACAGTTTAAAGAATTTCCGGTCCCCAGAGCGTAAAGGAGACAACGACTGCAGAATGGAACGAAATTCTGAACAGAAGAGGAGAAAAAAAGACGCGAAGTAAAGAAAGAGAAGGGGAACGGGGAATGAGGTAGAAAGGTTTCCAAAAGAACGAAATATAGTGACGGCTCACGTAGATTGGAAGCAAATCCGCGGGCCTTGCATCGCAGTAATCCGGGGACAGCCTGGATCAGAGCGATCGAGAGATCGAACACATACAGACCAATCTCTTCTTACCCCTTCTTCCCATTTTGGATCAAACCATTCGACGTATAGCCCCACAGATTTATAACATACAAATAGATATCACGAAAAGGGTAGGAGATAATTCATTTGATAAATAATATCGTAATAATGAATCGGACAATTATTAAAAACAGGTTTAAATATAAAATTTACTGCTTGTTTAAATTTTTTTTGTTAGGCAATTTAATTTTTTTTTTTTTTGTTATTAATGTCCTTTACAAACACAGTCATTTAAACTGAATAGTCAATATATACACTGATAAAAATATTCATTTATAAAATCCAGGGTGTCCCAGAAATGAAAAGACGGAATAGTAGGTATGTAAAGTCCGAACAAAAACAGGCCCAAATATACCGCAATAACGAATAAATTAAAAATTTAATTTTCTATTTTCTTTTTTAGAAAAAAAAATTACATTACGAACCTGGCACAGAATGTATGTTTATAAATACATGTAAGAATGCGCATTTGTAAATAAAAACGAGCACACATTCATAGAAAAATACGCTTTTATTTGTATAAAACGGGAAAAAAACGTTAAATCGTTCTCATTCATATAAAAAATTTTTTGCCCAATGAGTCTAAATAACGCAGCTATGTAGTCGGTTGTTGACCCAAATGGGCGACGAACTTTACTGCAGACAAAAAGAGATTGTTTTTATTTTTAAACTAGGAAGTTTGTTGCTCTTTAATGTGTTAGTAGTCGGAAACAGCTAATTATTATTAGTTTAGAATATTCAATAAATCGTAGTAAATATCAAGAATGTAATTATTTTTTTCTATCAGGTGTAAAATTAAAGTAATTAATGGTTTGATATTTATTATGAAATATCTATTCCTCCTCCTCTTTCTTTAACACAAGTAATATGGTGGTCCTGAAAAGGACCGATTGTAAAGTGAAGCAGGTGGATATTTAGTCCAGGGTCGGCGTAAGGCCAATTGAATTCTTTATTATTTTTTTTCTGCCGTCTGCGCACGAATAAAGACTTGATATTTTGAGGGTACGTTTTTACACAATCTAGCTTCCGATTTCTGCTACTCCGTCTTTTTATTTCTGGGACACCCTGTATATCTTTGTTGTTTGAGTTATAGTGAAATATAGTCATAGTGATAAAATTCAAACAATGGGTTTGATTTAAAGGATTCTTACTTTGATTCATAGTTTCTGTTGAAAGTTTCTTTTGCACTTCATCTCCAGACACGCTAGTTTTGCCACTTTAGTGCACTAGTGATTCTATTAATCCTTTAAAATTGTCGCAGGAAAGCCGTAACTTACCATAATTCTTCAATATTCTGCGCATTATATTTATTCAACCCTGTTTTACTACCTACCTTAATAATTTTTTCAACAAGGGATTTTATTATGTCAACATTCTGGCTTAGCATTCATACACTTTTCAAATATATCTCGGTCACCTCCTTCGAGAAAAGACTGATGTTGTTTCCAGCTTCCATGATACAGTTTTTTTTTAAATAATCTCTAATGGGTTTCCATAATCAGTTGCCGGAATGTTTTCCGCAGATGATATGTTAAAATTCGATATTACCTCATGATCTAGTGGTTCGATTAACGAAGTTGCATTCGGCAACAGGAAAACTACTTCTACTGAAATGCGTGTTAGGTCGAACAAGCACGTTGGACGGTTTGGTCATTATTAATCAAAAGGTTCTGGTTCCAGTTTTTATAAATTTGCAGTAATGTTTATCAGGCGGGTTTAGCTTTCTCTTTAGGAGAAGGCGTGTTTCATCTACATTGAAATCTACTTCAGGAATTCTCTCGTTTGGTGGTTGCTCTAGGTGAAGTTCCACTTGCCATTTGTCCTAGTAATTTGTGTGTCATGAGGAGTTTTTCCATTTTGAAATCGAAGGGACCACCCCCGATTAGTTAGGAAATTTTCTGTTGTATCGCGTCCCTTATTCTGAATGTGGTTAAGGCACCTCTCTACTGAAATGGCAATCGCAACATTGGGTGCATAGCGAAGGATGTCCGAGTACCTATTCCACATATTGAATATATAATAAATATTTGAAATAATAACTCAATATCTAAGCAAATAGAAATTCATTTATGGTCAAATTTTTACACATGCAACCCAGGAAAATAAGTGCAGAGCGAGGTAGCTTTTTATTTAATTTCTAGCGTTAACTAAAGCAAAAAATCTGCTGCAAAGGATTTTTGAGCAAACTCAATAATTTAAAATCAGATATATTTTTTTAATGTTTGATTTCTCAGCGAGGTAGATTACAAAATTCTTCCTAAGTTGATGAAGAAAGGTTTTCTCCAAATTTAAAATCAACAAAAATACCGTGCATCAAAAATCTGCTATTTTCCAACTATTTGGAAATCCACTGTCGAGGAGCCTTATGAATTGTTTTCGCTTTTTTCGTTGTACTTTCTTGATTAGTGGTTCTCAAGTTCATCGTCAATTCAGACGGAAAGTCGCTTTTCCATTTCCTCAGGCACATTCTTTCTGGCTTGGGTAATTATTTTCTTAGCAGTTGTTGTGGTTATAGTTGCTGATGAACGGGTATACCTTTAAATTTTCTTAAAATTGCCCGTACTGTTGAAATTGAAGTGCCGATATCAGATTGCCGTTCACCTACATCTAATAGTCGAAGCATCCGCGTTTTAGTTCCCAGCAAATTGTTTGTTTTATTTTAGTCAAAAGAAAAGACACGTCAACAGGAAATATACATCAGCAAAAGCACTACAAAGCACAGAAAAGTAATCACCAATATGTGGAAAAAAACAAGGTCTTGACGGCATTAGGCAGTTTATAATAGAGTTTTGGGCCCTAGTAGTTCAAATTAATAAGTGTAAAACGTAGTAGTTCACTGATTGTTGAGTTGTTTCAGTCGATAGTGTGTCACCACAAGGTGATTCCTATTATGTGTCACGTAATCATGAAGACTTGAATATTTTTTGAAGAGTATATTATTTGTATATACGAATTTTACGCCACATAAAATATAGGCACCCGCAAGTGTCATTATCTTCTCCTCCGCGAAAACTGGACGGTAGGTATCACCGCACTGTAGTTCACACAAGGTACGTATGGAACGATTTTGTAAGATGAAAACTCTATTTGCTTCTGGGGCCATACCATACCAATAAACCAGAGTATGCGAATTTTGATACGCTACGACCGACCAAGTGTTTTATTTTTTGTATAGCATATACCGCAGTACTCAGTGTCCCCACTAGTTGTGATATGTAATCCTTCCAGGAAAGTCCGTCATCCACAACCAAACACAAAACAAGAACAGCCTCATCACTCGTATTTGCCGAAAAGGTAATCGCTTTTCTTGTTGTAAGTTTTGCTTTCATTTATTTTCGGTTTATTGACGTTACACCAGGTTTTCATTGAAATCAGTTAGTCCCTAGCTGTTCCTACAAAAGGCGCGTCCGCACTTTGCACAACAAAAGAGGTATCATCAGCGTACAGGCACCCTTTGCTACTACTTATGTTTGCTGTTTGATCATTATATAAATAATAAAGAGAATAGGCCCAAGCATCGATCCCTGAAGTACCCCATACTTAATAGACAGTGGAATTGTTATCCTATTATTCAAACTAACTGCATGTCTTCTGTCTTGTAGGTACGACCTTAATAAATTATACGCCACGCCCCTCACTCCATAGTAATAAAGCTTGTACAACAGTATGTCATGCGGAACCGTATCAAAAGCCCCACTCATATCATACAATACCAAGTATGTTATTTCACTATTGTCCCTGGCAGTCAGTACTGTCTCAACAGACTCACTCAGAGCCGTAATTGTAAATCTCTTTTTCCTGCACCCATCTCCTTTTCCTGCAACTCTGGAAGAAGGTGACAGACTATTTTTGACCAGCGTTTAAAATTTTTTGATAAAACAGGGAACAGTGATATCGGCCTATAATTCTCGAACTCAGTTTGATCCCCATCTTAAGTATTGGCGCCACTTTGGCTAGTTTCATCTCCGATGGGAAAAACCTTCCTCAAAACATGAATTCACAAAAAGCCACAGAGGCTCAGAAGGCTCGTCCATAGCCTCCCTGATTAAATCGGCAATTACTCCTCTTATTTTGCAAATCCACTGGATTTAAATAACACGAGTTTACTATATTTCTATCTATATTTCCTATCTTCCATCTTCTATATTAGAGTTGTCAATTAGCTTTACTACGTTCTCTCCAATACTGATAAAGAAATCTTTAAGCTGTTCAGCTGTAAGCTCCGCACGCTGTCCTGAGTCAGGTTTCTGTTTACCGCAATGGCTTTTAATTATTTGCCACACTGCCCTTTGCGGATTCTCAGAGGCAGTAATATAATTTTCGTAATGTTCCCTTTTGTCCCTACTAATCATTTGGTGTAGTGCAGCTTGCGTTCCTTGTATACTTCCAATAATTTTGTGTCTCCGGTTACTTCAAACATCGTGTAAAGAGCATCCAGACTGTTTTTGTAATTCTTAATTTCTTCACTGTTGTGTCTTGTTTCTTGTCGCTTTACTTTCCTTTTCTTGCAAAAACTAAAAATTGCCGTATTTATCACAACAAAATAAAATATTATGCTTATAACTTTATACATACCTATAATAACGTTGATGACCGAATATAAATCAACTGTGACGCAGTAAACGTGCGGAATGACCAGCTTCAATTTCATGAATTTAATATCTACGACGATTAATCATACCACCTGTTATGTTGGATGAGGTAATATAATCCATGAAATACAATAGTTACTGTTTTATTAACATATTTATTTATTTATTTACTATCCCTGTCGGAATATATATTTTTATCATTAAAGTTGCAGTTTAGGCATACGATTTGTGCCTGGTCCTTAATCGATGAGGTAGGTATTACACACATCAGAACGGCAAAATAGTTTTTGTACTCACCGCTAGTAAAGTGACATTTGGCGCATGTGTCGCTCGACCAGGAAAAATTATTTCCCGGTCGAGGCGACTGTAAAAATTGTAAAAAACACTGGCTCTTTGGAACATTTAAAAAAAATCTAACTTAATAGTAATAAAATTCAGTCTATAAAATACCACTTCCCTCGACTATTCTTCACTAAAAGTTGGGGAAATAGGAGTAATAATTAAAAATTCTTCCAAATTTCTGGCGCCATCTATTTGACGACATCTTAAGCGACATTCAAGCGCCATCTATTTCACCACATCGACATTCATATTGGCAGTTCGTAATAAATTGTAATTATAAGAATAAATACCTCATGTTTGCCTTGTGTAAGAATATAATAACTTAATTTTAGGGAAAGGCGAGTAATAGTTACGTACATGAAATGCTTAAATTCTATTTTAGATTAGATATGATACTAATGAAATTAATCAATATTTTTTTAATTTAATGTTCGTGCAAAAAATATTGTCGCTTCCCTTCGGTCGCTTGTGCTTTCAAAGTGCGCTCATGCGGGAAAATAGTCTTCCCGCACTTGGTTCGTAAATAACTATTCCCGGTTTCACCTTGCATGGAGCTGCTTAATTCCTGCTGCCGAGTTTGTTCCATATTTAAATAAGATTTTATGATGTCGTATTACTATGTCCAGTAATTTTCATTGTTGATTTCATTCATTGGTATTTGCAAGATGGGTGACTGGGATGGAAGGATTACTATTGCTAAAAAAAATTTACATCTTACACAAAAAAACAATTCCACATTAGGAGTTCAATTTTAAAGTTGGAATAAGGACAGAATACATTTTACCTATTTGAAGAATAGAATCCTGTTTAAACTGTTTTGTATATTGAGCCTATTTGATCAATGCCCACTACACATAAGATAAAGAATATCAAGCTATTGAAAGCAAAGTGCACCGATAATTCTTTGAAAATTAAGAATATAACGACATACTTGTCAAATCCACAACATCGTACGTTTTTTCATTATTATGTGTATTAGGGAAACTAAATTAATTTTTGGTTGCATTAAAAAATATATGAAATACTAATTATTTAATTTGAAATGAAACTTATCCCCTAATAATTAGAAAAATAACAAAATTATGCGATCCCACTCACAAAATGCAGTGACAGATAAAAAATTTTGAACGGCCATTATAAGTGGAAACAAGTATTGTTAACTTGTCACCAACAAATACGCTTAGTAAGTAAATCTTAAGACTTTAGACACTGGTATTTATCTGGTCTTTTAGCACCTTTTGAATGCCTCGCTCAAAATAAGATTCTGCTTTCCAATTTCTACAAGTTTTTGATTAAGAACTTATATTTCTTCGATTTTTAGTTAGATGATGTATTATTACAATAGACACATAATGAATTGGAAATCACGATGCAATTGCAGCCAGAAACTTAAGACTGTCAATGATATTACATTCTCCAATCACCAAGGTAGAAGTTATAAATCAAAGAAGCATCCAAATTTCTGCTACTAATTCGAACCGAAATAAATTAGATTGCTTTAAAAGTGGAACTTTTAATACTTTCCCAGTTTGAGAAAAATGAAGACGAACACGAAGCTGATTGTATTATGTCCAAAAGTAGCGACAGTGCAACGCAGAAATTGAAAAGGAGTAAAATGTTGAAACCAAAATGGAAACATATACACTCTTTTGAGGGAACACACCCACATAGAGGTTAACTTTACTGTCCTAGATTCACTAGTATTCCTTTTTAAAACAAAAAAAAAAGAGGGCGGTCAATCTTTTTGGATTTAAAAAGTAATCCAGACGATTTTTAAAGGAAAACCTTCGGTTTACTTCACTTTAAAACCACTTTTCTACAACCTAATTTTGAAGTTGATTTTAACAAGCCCATAAAAAGAGTATCTGCGAAGTTGCTAACATACTCGAGTTAAAGCAATTGAGAAGCGAACGGAAACCTATGGCAACAAAAAAAATATCAGGATTTCAAAAAACACCTTAAACGGTTCCGCAATTCCAAGGTTACTTTGAATGTCCCCCTCCTTATTTAATTAAAAAAATTGCAGTTTATTATAACAATCCCAAACCAGTTAATTATTGAAATTCTATATTGAACTGTTAAACAGAAAAAACACTTTTTTCTTAGTTTTATGAACACACTTGTTCAAAATTGATTATAAAATCTTTCAAATGACTCTGCTAAACATAAGTGAGGAAGGCCGGTTGGAGATATCGGCGTGGCGCCTAAATGTACTAATGGAATGAAATACAAGCCATGCACCCTGTGGATACACAAGCCTAACTGACGGTTAAGCATTTCGATTGCAAATGATATGCGATACTTGACTTACTTTGTCGTTTTTTATCACTTTCTACAGAAACCTGTAATAAATAATTTGTGATTACTTTTAAATTTAAACTGTCATATTTATTGTAGTATTGTAAATCTGTAGATTTGAAAACGACAACTGCTACAAGAAAAATGCTCCTCCCTTATATTTTTAACGAAATATATACGTTGAACGGCTTCTGGTATCGATCAGAAGTTTAAGGTTACCCATTACAGTATAATCGAGGACCTAGCCGTTGGCAACATCCGTTTCTGACATATTATACAAAATACGATTCGGGAAATCGCACACTCAGCTTTTAACATACATACACAGAAGGACAGGGGAGAGAACGCAGTAAGTTTGCAACTTCATCACATTGTATTTCGGCAAAATCGTGCGTTCCAACAGAGCTCAAGTATCTGCGAGGAATATAAGGCCAATACATATTTATTTGCGTGGTATGTAAGTATACAACTTAGACTAGTGTTTAATTTAGCAATCTTCATGTTGAAGTGCAATATTTTTGTAATTTTAATTTGCAGAATTAATTTCTTAAATTTGTACTATTATACATACTCTTCCATTATTATTATTATGTTTAGGAACTTAGTAAGCTTAACACTGTTACAGCAACCCATTATCGCGCTGAGAAACATATACAGGGTGAGTTTTTTTTCATTATTTGTATGGGGATCTCGAAAACCATAAGAGATACGCATTAGGTTAAATGGAGAAAGATTTGCATCTTTATAAGCCTCATGCAGATACGTTTTTGTCCATTTAAGAAAATGCATGGTTTACTAGATATTTGCAAAAAATAGAAATTCTCCAAAACCTTTTGAGTGCTATAACACTTCTATTCTTAAAGTTAGAAAAAAACTTTTTGAATATTGTTTTTAAGAAATTCAATTTCAAACAACGACAACTTCTTAAAGTATTAATTTTGCTTAGCATTTTTGAGTTAGCAAGCAAAGTCTAATTTTTTTAAATGGAAACTATAGTTGGCTATGACATATTCCAGAAGTGCATTTTTTTCTGCTTGCAATGATATAAGGGTTGTAGCACTTATTTTAATAAATAACTGCACAATACACTGTTATTAAGGGGTAACGACACTGTAACGGCCTTAAAAAAAGCGTTTCTTTGACAATTTTTTTGGGGTGGAAGGAAAGGTGATAGAGAAATAATACATGGGGTAGTTATTGAGCATATATTTAAGTATGTTACAAGAAAAATTTGTAAGAAAACATTCCAAAATGGCGACAGTACAGCAATTCTTTCGATGCATGTTGAACATGAGGCGACGTGCGGCACGCACTACAACTGGTGCCAATCTGAATTTCGAAAAAAGAAAAAAAATCTGTGTAATCTACATGAGTGTATCTAGTGAAACACGTACGGGATTTTAGAAATATTGATTTTTGTGTAATTAGCGAGTGTTTGAATAAAGTCGTTCAATTTTCACCCAAAAAATAGCACAATAATTTGTTAATAAATATTGTTTAAATTAACTAATCCAAAAACCCATACGTATTTCACTTTGAAATGTTATTGCAAAGTTGTGGTTTTAGATTTTCAAACAAAAGGATCGAAAATTGTTGGAGTTATGCTGCGTGCCGTTTTGAAATATCATGTTCCGAGAAAAACGCGTTTGAAGTTTTGAAACGTTTATAGACATGAACAAATGAAAAATTCTACTTTTAAAATTTTTTTACCATTAATCTGCTATTCCAGGACCATAAAGTTGTAATTCTAGGTTCAAATTTTCCTCCTGTATTTGTTTACTGGCCGATTTTATGTTGGAGCGTGCCTCCTTTGCCGCATCTGACAAGGCCTGCTCGGCGTACTTTATGCGGTTAGCATCGGCATTCCATAGAAAAAAATTGTTTTCGGGGATTAGACTTTTTGCTTCATATTTTAGAAGGTTCGAGGCATTTTTTAAGCCAATAAAAAAATATTGATTTTTTGAACATTCTACAGTGGCGTTACCCCTTATGTTTAACAAAAATTATGTCTTGCCATGGAAAGGAAAAGAAACTTATAATATACAATGTAATACAAGAAACAATAAAAACGCTAAACGAATTAATTATTAACAACATGTAACACGCTAAATTTACATTAAGTGTTCGAAATGCCCACCATTATTATCGACGCACATACGGCCTGAGTTACTAGCTCTCCATATTTTGCGCCCATCTAAGCTATCAAATACTTTAATAACAGCTTCAATAGCTCCTCTTGGGTTGCATATGATCGCACATATACGAGAACTTTTATTGCTCCAAAGACGAAGAAATCTAAGTGTGAAAGATCTAGGGAATGTGCAGGCCATAAAACAGGACCATATCTGCCGATCCACGAGTTTGGAAATAATTCATCTAAATAACTTTTGACCTGTGCTTGATAGTGAAGCGGGGCACCGTCGGCGTCGTGTTGAAACCACCGTAAATTTGTACGAGTTTGTAAATTTAATTCATCTAGGATATTGTCGCAATCTTCCCTAAGAAATTGCAAATATCGATTTCCGGTTAAAGTTTCATTAAAAATAAATGGCCCAGCAACTTGAACCGATAACACCAGACCATAAATTGAAGCCAAACCTAATCTGGGGGCCGCCTTTCTTCTAAACGGTGAGGATTTATTGCGCCCACAAGTGTTCATTATGGCGATTGAACATGCCGCAGTTTGTAAAACGTGTTTCGTCGGTCCATAAGATCTGCATCAGAAAGATATTATTTTCATGGCACATATTTACAAACGAAGCACAAAAATATAATCGTCTTTCATCGTCTCCAGGGTGTAGAGTTTGACCAACTAATTTTTTATAGGGATGGTACTTATGTTTTGATAAAATTCTCACTACTGTGCGTTGTGGGGTAGCAGCCCTTTGTGCAAGTTGATGTTGATGGATTCTGATTAACAGCAGCTAAAACATTTATCTGCTTGGAAATGATGACAAAGATTGCTGCTCAACCCAGGCTAGTAGGAATTGACGAAGAATGAAGAATCAATATCCATGGATTGGGAAAAATTCTTATCCTCCAAATACATAAAAAAGAATAACACACTGATCGCGATAATTCCCCTGCTACTTGTCTGATAAAACACACACAAGAAAATATAGAAAAAAGATTGAGGAAGCAACTAACATGTGAACAGGAAGAAGAACGGCATTTAGAAAACATATATAAGCAAGGGACAACAGAAGCATAGCGATAAATTAAATTTAAAGAGCTCAGGACACAGAAGACTTATATCAAGTATATATTGATCCAAGAGCAGCATTAAACAATATAGAAATAGAATTAATATGGAAAACAATAGTATCACTTGAAGTCTATAACAAACTTCCAATTGTTACAAAAAGCATATACTGCAATACAAAAGCAAGAGTACAAATAAACGGACTAATGTGAGAGACGTTCAAGTTTAATAGAGGAATAAAACAAGATAATAGATAATACCTTTACTCTTTATAGCGGTAATGGATAGATTAATAAAAGCCACGAAAGATAATACAGAGAAAACGTATTTAATATAGAGACTTTTTACATACTAAGTCGAAAATTTATTATATGCAGATTACTTATTGTCAAGACGGATAGAAATTTACAACAAATGGCAAATTTAAGGCCCAAAAATATAATATAAATAATCATAACTTGTTATGTTATTTACTTCAACACTATTTCACCAGGTACTTTGAGTACTCTCTGACGTTTATGTTCGATGTGCGCAGCTATAATATAATTTCGATATTATCTACCAACCGATCACATGCACCAGAGAGCGTTCTTAATTTGCGAAATGTAGGACTGGCTGGTAGCCCCCGAAAGAGTACCCCCGAGCTCTTTCGTACTGCGTTCAGTACTATTAGTATAGGGTAAAAGCCCCATTGATTGGCACCTTAGGAGACTTTTCTGATTCAAAGGTATATTAATTAATTAATATTAGCTATACAAAATATCGATTTTTTTTATTTTCGTGTCAACAAAATTTGTTAGTAACTTCGTGAAAATAATATATCTAATTGGCTAAAAATGAATTAAAACCAAACCGTGTCATTTATTGGCACTTTCGCCAATGATTGGTGTGTGCAAGTGAGCCATTGATTGGCATTTTTGCACGTAGGGCAATATCGATTCGCGTTATAAATAATTAAATAATTTTGTCATGAAAATGAAATATGATAACATGTAACACAACTAACAAACATTGATAAAAAGAAAATGGGTGTGCTTAAAACCACACAGCAGAAGTGTAAACTTCATCAAGGCGAGGTTAATAATACGAAATACACGCGTATAATATTCAGTAACGTATTAAATAAAACGTATTCGCACATATATTACATTTACACATGTACACACGCGTATAATGATCAGTAACGTATTATACGACTGATGCATCATACTCTCCCATGTAACGGTCGCCGAACGAGTATAGCAGTGACGCGAGCGGCCGTTTCGTTGGGTCGGTTCGGACGTATGTTTATGTATAAATAGACGATATGAATACTCGATTACGTGTCCCGCGCTTGGTCTGATGCAACGTGCCGGCGTCATACATTCGTCATACCCGTGCGGCTCGGGATCGAATCTGCTCGGGGACATGAATTTATTTATTCATTTAAATTTCAATCTAATTAAAATTAAATACCTCTATATGTGATATATTTATCTTGTTCCCTTAGTCGACTCGAGCCGACATTACCCGAACGAGCATTACATATCCGAGCGTGACGGGTCAGCCTTGTTCAGTGCCTACAATCAGCGCAACGCGCCCAAAGAAGTTTACACTTCAAAAGGAAATTTTAATTCCACCTAAACATGATACAAACATTATCACATTTTTCTTGATTGGCTTAAAATAGAACATAACTTCAAATCATATTTGAGTAGGTAGTAAGCACCCATCTTACCTAGATAGCGTAAATGAAATAAGATATCAGCATTCTAATGATTCAGATACCTACCTAGGTAGGTAGGTAGCTGGTTTTTGCCATGAACTACATTTAAAATGGCTCTCAAATATTTTTTTCTTTTTTAGGCAAGTAATATGGTATGTTCTCACACAAGTTAGACACTTAAGTCCTAAATTTGTAGAATACATTTTATTTACGCAAATGTAACACAGTCCCCCATACGCAGTACTATTATTTTGTACTTCATCTGTAATATATTCGCTTTATTAAAGGAATCTTCATCATCTGATTTGAATAAGTCTCGTACATGTGATTGAGGAGTGACTCTTTATTCATGTTAGTATTTTTATTTGCCACTGTTTCTTATCGGCCACAGTCTTTTTCTTACTCTTATGTACTAATTTACGTTTCCGCTTTTTCCAAATTTCAAACTTTGTCAGTGGTTCTTTTTTTTCAAAAATCTGCTTAAACCCTGAAGACGTTATGACCTGAAGAACATAAGGGTTACTGTCTTTCTTTCTTTTTCTCTCGGGAGTTTTTGGCCAGAATAATAAATCTGATAGGTATATTTTCACAGTTGGATACTTGTTCAATGGAGTCATCTTCAAGTGCCAAACGTGTCGAAGGTGTACTTAAATCAATCCTTATAGGCACGTTAGTAGTTGGCCTTTCGGCACTACGTGTTAGCTGGAGTACTAATTTCCGGACAATGTTTGTATTGTAAGCTGGCGAACTTAAGAGTTAACGATTCATTTAAATTTATTATAGTGTTTGGATTATTATGATGCCTTCGGTACATTATATTTCTTGGACGTGCTTTTAATGGATGCTCCATTTTTGTTGAAAAGACGGAATGAGGAAATTACTTAATAGGTACCAACCAATAAAAATTTTGTAAAACACAGGGAAATCCCCAAACAACAGAGGTTGATTTAAAATTTTGGCTGCATCAGCAATGATATAAAAGTAAACGAGAGAGTAAGAATTTGCAACCCTATATTTTATTGAATAACCACATTAGAGATTAAGTAAGTACCTAGGTACCTACCTATTAGTTAGGCAACATAGGTACTTTTAATTAAAATTTTCCCGGCACATTTTGTTCAATAAATAATGGTGATTGGTTCAAGTATTTGGATCTTCGCGTGCTATTGGTTCCAATGATTGGATTCTAGTATAAATCAGAATACATTATTCTTTCCCACTCATGTCAATCATTGGTGAAACACAATTTTGCAAACCAATAGTTGACACCCTAATAAAATGAACAAACGCATACTTATTGCTTATTACAGTCAAAAACAAAAGAAGGTGCCAGTCATCGGGGAACTGCCAACAATACCCCCCGTTACCCTATATGTATAGTTTTAAGACAATAACGCTAGTAGTCTTTAAACTATCGTCGACCAAGCCACTTACTTGGGAAGAAAATGTGAAATATGGAAGAAATCGAATATCGGGTCGTTACCAATTTCGTTAGAAAACAATGGAAGTATGCCCATACCCTAGTGGAAGAGCTTGTGTATGGTATATGGGGAAATTATGGTTTTAATTGGAACAGTCGCTGTAAGCAAGGTAGGGATCACTTGAAAGCTATCCACGGCGGTAGTGGCCTGTCGAAGTGACTATTTCAGAACTTGTTAAAAAGGTCAACAAAGTAATAATGGAAGCGTACAGGGAACAGTGCTGTCCTGTACACGCTACGGTGTACAGAGAACGCGATTTTTATTAAACATTGCTACTGATGATGACAACATAATTATCGAAATTCGTACCTAGCTTTCTGTGTATTAGTCTGGTAAGGGTGTTTTTTTGTAGTGTATTTTGATGTGAACTTCATCAAAAGATAATGCTATAAGGCTATCCACATTTTCAAACAAGAACAATAATAAATATAAAATATAACCTACAAAATCTTTATTTACGCACATTCTGAAATTTCTACATCACTAACTGCAAAGGTTCCTAAAATCGCATCACATACGTCAGCCACTTGTAAATTAACGTTGCTTTTAATAGTCGTAGGCTTGCCAGAACCCACCAGAATTCCACTCCTAAACTAAATACAGATAAATACGGCAAATAGATTTGAAACAACACCTGAGAAAATAACAAGTATCAAGTTTTTGGCTGCATTTGTGAATGATGGATAGGAATGGAAAGTTGATATATCTCAAATTGCAAAAACACTTACGTCTGCATTTTATGCTATTAAATGAATTAAATTAGCAGAATTTTCATCATGCAAAAACAGTAAGGGTAGGTAATCTACAATTTGGGTTATATAGAATAATGTAAAGAATACTTTAAACAACGCATGCTTACTCATGTTTTTATACATATATACAGGGTGAGTCATCTAAGCGGGTAGTCACATTTAAAGTAATAACGTCTTACATGTTTCTGACATGAAATTTAATAAACAATTCAAAAATGAACTGATATACAGGTTGTTCCATTTAAAAAATTTACGTTTATTCTAAAACGTGTCATGTAATTTTAATCCAGTTTCCTGCACATGCAGTTAGTAACTGTAAAAAAACATGCTTCTATTAGGACCTCTTATTGTAAACAATATTGATAAATTTTTGTCTATTTAATACGTCGTTTTCGAGAAATATAATTTTATACAAACATTGAATTTTTCAGAAAAATGGGAATAAGTCAAAAACTTTACACTTTAGACCTATACTATCTTATTACTTTTTGCCTAAAAATTATACGGGGAATACAAAAATGCAATAATATCACCCTATACATTTTTGTATTCCCCGTATAATTTTTTTTCATTTAAAAAAATGTAACTATGGTTAGCCACCAAGTTATAGAACACTTTGTGTAAGACAAAATATGTTTAAAATTTGCTCCTAATGAACGGCTATCACAAGGAAAAAACCGCTTCGAAATATTGCTTTACTCGTAAAGGCATAAACGGCCTTACCCGCTTAGATGACTCACCCTGTATATATATCACGCACTAAAGTATATTCACCAATATTAGAAGAATATAAGCAAAATAGAATGGTGCATGCATACGACACCTGTTCGTGTTCCCAGTCATAGGCGCACCATAACACAAGAAAATATTCAATTCTTCGGCATCAAGCTATCCAAAAAACAGAAGAGACCACCCGAATATCGTCGTTTTTACAAAGAATCTAAACACGATACTTGTTGAAAAAGATTATTACATCATCAGTGGGTACATCAACGATGATGTCATTTGAAAGAAAAAGAAAGTCCTTCGTATTAACAACTGCATCTATTTATTTCATATAAATACATCTGGAACTGTAAATTACTGTATTCTTTAAAACATTAACGTTATAAAAACTAAAGATTACTATAACAAAATAAATATTGCATGACCTGATCATGTCCGTACGGTTTCTCTAGCACTAAACATAACTAACATGAACTAAATTATCCATAACGATTTCGCGAGTGTTAATATATCAAAATAATATGTCAAAGAGGTAGAAATAATTACATTAAACTTTTATTGTAGAGTAGTTTAGTGTAAAATAAAACTTTCCTAAATATTCACATCGCAAATTTTTCGAAATCTTTGCAAAAGGAATAAACCAAAAAATTAGATTCACGTGAACCTGAAGCCTCACAAAGGTTGCCGTTCCCTAAAGCCACCATATTTACATAGAAATTTACATTTAATAATTTAATATACCTCTTACATTGTTGTGCTTTAAAACCACCGATTTTAAAATGCCAGAAGAGAGACAGAGACAAAAAGAGGACCAGCGATACTATGCTTTAATTAAGTTAGTTTAATTTCTAATTTAAATTCATTTTTGATATAAGATTACAAGGACAAGCGGACGCCACGAAAGGGGAGCCATGTACAAAGCCATTTATTTTTTATTCTTTCACACCAGTTTTTTGCATTTAATACTCAATAGGGACAGAATTACATAGAAACGAGCTAGGTTAAAAACTAACGAACACGGCGAACAATCCTCCAAATAGAATAATGTCACCCAAACAGATTTAACTGTTGAAATGTGTCTCTGCAGTCTACAAATATACATACATACACATACACACATACAAGAGTATGATTTGCATCTCTATGCGTTAGAAAGACCGTTTAACGTGTTAATTTTCCACTGTAATTAATAATGCATCAAAGTGACAGTAATTGATTTCACAGATGCATTAACAGAGGAAAATCCGGCATAAAAAAACAGTATGCGCAGGGAATGTTGAATCTCATTAATTATTCGATGGCATTTAACTGATACAGGAAGAAAATGTTATGCGTATTTTACATATAAAATTCATAAACAGGCAATTTTTGTTTTATTTATTTTGAAAGTATTAAAATGTTTTCCTGTTTGTTACTAGTGCACTCGATTATTTTTATTGGTTATTAAATATATTTAATATAAACTTGTGTACAGGCTTGTCATATGTAATGATATGCTCTATTTGTACTTCAGCCTCTTTTTTTTGTACATTATTTAAATACACAGTACTTATTTTCAATGGTTTGTTTTTGCATTGTCTAACTAAATCCATAGCTTTGATTATGTATACTATAGATATACAACTGAAGGTTAGTTCGGGTAGGTTGCCAACAGAGGGATTCGGCACTAGGATGTGCCCATTCATGAATTTATCCCGCTAATTTTGTTATAGTAAAAGCAGTCTTCTCGTAGTAGTAAAGTGAAGCCAATGGGAGCTTAAAGGAAGTGACGCAATTATCCAATTACACCAATCGTGTTTGTTACAATTTTATAGGCGTTTTGCTTTAGATTTGAATATCTTAAAATATTTTGAATTAAGGGATATGATAAGTCTACTGATGGTAATTTTTTAAATTCCAAAAATAAGTGATGATGTGATTGTGGATGTTAAATGTTATTCTGAAATACATATTGCAAGACGATGTAACGAAGAAATGTCATTTTTCCTATATATTTTATCTTATAATTGACAATGATATTGCAGTACAAGCTGAAAAAGGTTCAAAGTACTAACCTTTAATAAAATCTTTGCTTGGTTAGGAATTAGTTTGTTTGTATAACTTGTTGGGTATGTACTATCCTCAACAATAATTGATGATTATTCACCCAGGCTTGCATCATGGTAGCAAGTTCATAATGAAAATAGATTCCATTAGAATTGATAATCATAATTACATAAAAAGAAATAAAACTTTTTATGTAATTAAGATTATCAATTTTAATGGAGTCTATTTTCATTATGAACTTGCGCCAAATAACATACCTTAATTTTACTCCAACACTTCGTACCTAGATGAACAGTATCATATAGAAATACTTGGATCAACCAACCAGGAATCACAATACTAAGAAAAACTAACACTACTAACTTATGCATAGCTACAGCCACCACTTCACTAGAGATTGATACTGAAGTAGCAACTAATCTTCACTAAGAATGCAACAACTGTGTTTTTAATAACTGTATTTTTAAATTATACAATTTGTATATAATAAATGTTTCAATACTTGTTTACACATTAAGTAAATTATTTTACTGAATTACATTCCAGCTTTTTTTTTATTTCCGGATAACGGTCCATTTTCAAATTCAAATTTAGTTGGTAAATGGTATATGGACTCAACAAATTGTCTTCTGTTTTATCAAGGAGGGAATTTTTTACGTACAGTTACCCAGCAACAAAAATGTTCGTGAAAAACTGAAAATTTATCCTGAAAAAGAAAGCTCTCCTGTAAAAAAAAAATCAAAAATTAATTACTTTGTGCGTGTACTAATGATTCCCGGAGCAATAATCAAATTACATAAAACAATGTCATTTGCTTTTAATAATTAATGATAATGAGAAGCACGAAAGAGAAATATCAAATATACGTCAAAATATGTAATATGTAATGTAAGTAGAAATTTAGGTGAAACATAAAATCTAGGAAATTCAATAATCAAAAAAAAATGTATATTTCGAAAATGTCTTAAAAGGTAAATAAAGAAACTTCACAACTATAAATACTAAGGTACGCGGACCCACATCCATACTGATGCTAAAAATAATAGCAAATTTGTTTTTTTCAAAAAACAGAAACGCCCAAAAGTGAGAGGTAGCCAAACCACGCCCGGGTGTCGTTTCATCGAATTAGTGATATTTCAATGAAGTAGCATTCTAAAATTTCCAAAAGTATATCAGAAGATTGTAATTAATGATTGTTTTAATATTTTACATAAAAGTCAGTGCGATTTAATTAGTAGAAGAATCCAAAAAGGATGGAAAGCAAAATTGAACTAAAACCAAAATGGCAACCCATCTAGTTTTATCTTTTTAACAATTATATAAGTAGGAAACACTTGAAAAGCAGTTAATAAGAGTAACTTATTCATTATTATTTAACAATTTATGAACACAAAACTTAATTACCTCACTATTACATCATTGTAAATAAATTAGCCTTTAAATGTGTGATAGTGAAATATTTTAGTAATACTTCAATAGTATTAATTTCGTAAGTTCATCCATAATGTGTAATCATTCTTCTACTAATCTGGTCCCCAAATTTATTGTAATTTCCTTGTTTATTTGTTAACTATTTATATTGCTAATTTATTTTTAACCCAACACTTTCAAATATACACTCTTCTAGTTTTAATTTCGAATTTATGTATATACCTACAGTTTTCCATGGATCAAAAAGATTATTTGGATAGAAAGCTCATATCCTGATTCTTAATGGAGTCCACTAAGCACAAGCTCAATGAGCTCAAATATCTAAAAATAAATTGCAGATAATACCTTTGCATGTATTTTTGAATTGAACAGAACTGATTATCTCCTAATAACATTTAGTATTACCCAATTGAAATTTAATGAATTTATCACTAATCTCCTTCAAAAATTATCTCTTTATCTATCTTTCCAATTGATATTATACCTGTTAATATATGGAATGTGTAGTGATTCTACAATTACGAGTTTATTATAATATTAGAATAGAATGTATTCAAATGTAATTAATAGCGAACAATGTTATTTTAATTGCTTCACTTAAAAATACACTACCAGGTTTTTAAATCCACTGATTTTACGATCGCTTGAATATGGTCGTACTATGTATAAACGACGCTCATATAAACCCATGCGATTTCAACCACACCCACTGCCAGGAATATTTATAGAGAAATTTAAATTGAGCCTAGCATTTTTAAAATGGCATACAAATAAATCAAATTTCCTCATTCGTTTATTAATTATTCATTTCAATTCTGTATTAATACATCGTTAGATATAAATAAAATCGTGTGGTTATATAAATACATATTAAAAATAGAATTTGGTTTCGCTAATAATAGATATATTAAATTCTAGAAAAAGCTTTTTGATTTTACTTTTTATATTCCTGTTAGCCCATCACTAATTAATCATACATACGAAACATGTACGTTCAAATACGTTCATATTCGTCCATCGAAACGGAGTAGTATATAATATGAGTCACACATGTTGTATACTGTTTGGAGTACGAGAATAAATTGTTTCTTTAATTTTGCTCTACTGTATGCTTTTTATAAGTACATTAATTGCATTTATAGGGACTAGGTACGTTGGGTTTTTGTATAAAAAGGTGGGCACTATCCACTTCCAATTAAGACGATTTAAAAATCATGTGACAATGCCATCTAAAGTCATTCAAATTCCAGTAAATTATTACAACATCGGGGCCTACTTCGACTTTGACATAACATGTACCAGCTTACTGCTTGAGTTTCACTATTGCACTTAAACGTTTTAATTGTTCTTTCAATGAACACATCTATCGCTTGAATTTAAATCTGTTGCAATTCACAAGTTCTTCTTACATTATATGCAACTTAAATTTGATCTACGCCTTAAATTACAACTACTACTTAAATTTAATCTGCAACCCAAATTTTTAAATGCCTAAAAATCGAAATGAAATAATCAACATTTGTCTCTCTAAGGTTAGATCAATCAATTAATTTAATATCGAATTAATCTGCTTTTAAAAAGGGCTATAATACACGCGTTTTTCCTATTTACGTCTTTTGCCAGTCGTAAAACAACAACGTGAATACGCATAAAATCAGGTGACCATAAGTGAATGACACACATGCTAAGAACGTCAAGTCGATGCCTTGCATCGTGATAACTACAAAGCGGACACGAAAGGTTGATGACTCGTCGTCCACGGGTGCACTATTGAAATTTTGTATTTTTAAAAAGTGTTTAATTTTGTTTATATAATTTGATAACAAGTGGATGGCGATCTATAAAATACAAAATACGTTATTATTTGTTTGCTTTGTAGTTTAAATCGAGTAAACTTTCCGTACTTTATTTATCTTACGAAATATAATAAATTTTAAAAACCCCTCACGCTCCTATCTACACCGATGGAGATAGGAAATTTACGAGTTAAATGGACTTTTTTGCTCTCATTCTCGGGCATAAACAGATGTTGCAGTACACCATATGAATAGTGCTATTCAGTAACTGCGTGCTGTTTACATTATTTCTTCGCTCCGTCGTAGTTTAAACCTGGGACGTCCGCTCTGTAGTGATTACCCATAATGATTGTCATGGAATTATTATCCACAAGAATTTCAAACCAATATAATCTATCACTGGTGTCAAGGTTGACTTTCCTGCCCTATAACCTTATTGGGTTTAGGTATTTACTAGTTTTGAAAATATTTTTTTGGTTGCAGCTAAAACCAGGGCATCATCAGAGAAAACTTTCTTATTACAATGGGTTTAAGCTGCTTTTTATAAATATGGCTTCTTTAAGTATGTCTACTAGCTCTACTGATGACAATAATAAACAAAGAAGAAAGAATACCCTTTGACATAATTAAATTCTGAGTTTTTATTATGTTATGGTTCTTATATATAAGCTTTTAATTGTCTCTATTAAATCCTTCTTTATTCATTATTTTGAATGCGTCTCATAAATATCTTCCCGGTGGCGTATTAAAGGATTTTTTGTACTCGCTTATCAAAACCTGTCATTTCACGATTCCATTTGCGTGCGTAAAAAGTCACTTTAAACACGAGTGCGTAAAAGTAAAGTTGGTACTTCCTAGAACTTGATTAATTTAGTGACATTTTAAAATCATAAGTTCCTACCCTTAATAATATCAATAATATGCTACCCAGTTCGTTGTTTTTCTATGAAAATAAAAGGAAATGAAATAGAAATTGTTATATTTGGAAGGTATGTAATTCAATGTCAGAACAGCAACAATAGTTATTTATTATACAAGGGAAAAGAGTATTAGATTTTAGCTCGAGGTAAGGTTTATCTCACGACGCGAAGAGGAGTGAGATAAATTACCGAGAGCTAAAATCTAATTTTTTTCCCGTGTATAATACACTATTTTTTTCTGTGATGGGAAAAACGACGATTTAATATTGAAAAAATCACGTAAATACTATATATTGAAGTCAGAAAATCAATCGATGTGACATTTCAAGTGACATTACACCTGCGTTGCTAATGGAAACCTGTAAAATAATCAAATATCTGTCAATTTAAGCGGGCAAAAAGTGAGTACTTTTTTCCCGGGTTGATAAAGTGACATTTTATTACCTGTCAAGAAGGATAAAATGTCAACTTTTTTTCCCGCCACAGAAAAAATATTATATAATAGTATATTATACACCTAGGGAGTGAAATGATGTTTTTTTCCGAGGTGCAGTTTGTAGCCCGAGGGCGAAGCCCGAGGGCTCTACAAAGCACCGAGGAGAAATTCATTCACTCCCGAGGTGTATATACTATTTTTTGCACGACCCAAACGATTTTAATTGAAGAAATCTAACTTTTTTTAAAAATTGTCAACATGACGTTTCCAGTTGTCGAACGCAAAAATCATGCTGGTTCTGATGGAAACCCTTGACGACCGATAAATAAGGGTAGCCATATTGGTTTTTTGTGAATATCGAGAAACTGCCCGTATTTTCTTCGCTTCGTTAAATAAGCATTGGAAAAATGTGTGACGAAACTATTGAAGAAACGGCTTCAAAAATAGTTGTGAATTTATTGCCAGAAAAATCTAGGAAGATCTACGAAAAGTGCTTCCATTTATTGACATTAATGTCAATATTAATATTAAATAAACGATTAAATTCATAAATTGAGTTGGCTATGTTTTTTATACCAAGGGAGCAAAAGAGTCACTTCACTCCCTCATTTAAGGGAGTGAACGTGCCTATTATGCAAGGGTCGTGCAAAAATTACCATTATTCATTCTTTTCAGAAATTGAAACGGAACAATTATTAAAAATTTTGATTGGGCAATTTTGACAACCAGAGATTGATACCCAGGGATTAACTGGCTTGTTTGAATTGATCTTGATTGCGAAGGTAGAGTAAGGTTGATTGTATTATTACATATATCTTGTATTTCAGATATCGAACAAGTTGCAGGCGGAGTCGATATCTCTAACGGGGTCATTGTTTTAGCCAATTGAATTCTACTATGCAGAGAATTTTCGATATATCCTTCTGCAACCGTAGATGATTTCCATTCACCATGCCTTTTAATTGAAAGCAAGTCACCTCCTTGGTTTGCCAACAATGTCGCTGAACTCCTTCGGAAACAGTGACCTGTGAAGTTACTTGCGCTATCAAGCTGAAGGTACTCAGCTATTCGCATTGGAATTTTGCCAATTGTATTAAGACCAACAGGTGAACAAACATACTTGCCATTGCGATATGTTAAAAATAATCGCTGCTGGCTGTCCGGTCTTAAATTTGCATATTGCCGAATTAATGCAATCCATTCGGGCTTAATGATTGCAAATGTACGGCTGTTACCTGTTTTAGTTTCTGGAATTGTTACGATAATTAAATTCGATTTAAATTCTATGTCTCGCAATGACATTTTGCAAAGTTCTTCACGTCGACACGCTCCAGAAATACCCAATATTAATACAGCCTATAAATACATATAGTGTATAGAATTTAAATATACGGAAATGACTTTACCTTCATTAGTAGGAATAAAGAATTTGGTGCTACAACAATAAATTTAGTAATTTGTTCTTCGGTTAATACTGCTGATTTTTTAGGCTGATGTTGCTTCGTTATCTGTTTTAAATACGCTATGAGTTTTGCATATTTAGATATATTCGTATCATCATATATTATTAAGCATGATTTTAACATAGAATAAGTGGACCATAATGATTTATTTGATTGTAAATTTTGAAAACAAACTAATAAACAATTTTCTGAGTATTTTTGTATATTTTTAGATCTAGCCCAAGTTACGAATTTAGTATAAGTGTTTTTGTATACGTTTTTTGATTTTATGGGTAATAAATTATCCACTGCAATATTGGCAGCTTCGCGAATTTCAGGCGGTGTACATTGCATTTCATTATCAGAATTCATGTTGTTGGTGAGGTTTTTATTTTGAATGGAATTTTTTGAATTTGATAATTTTAAATTAAATGTCACTTCAAATAATCAATACTGCCAACTCACATTTTTTTAATTAATATCAAGAGATTAGTAGTGTGTCATAAACGATAACGTATTTAACAATATGTATTATTATTATAGTTCTCGTACAAAAAATTTGTAGAAACTTCGTGCGTGAAACAATTCGCGAATTCGTGTCCATAAAGCGCTCGCCTGTCGGCTCGCGCTGGAACTGGTCACTCATTCGCGAAATATGATTTCACGCACTTGGTTCGTATATAACTATTTCATAATCGATAGCGTAGACAGCGTAGAGAAACCCTTTTCTATTTCCGCATAGTATTGGTTCTTACCATATTATATTAATTTACTATTTTGAAAACATAGCAATTTCTATCCACAATAATTTAGAAAGAAATGATATTTTTCTATTACTGTATGTGTACAATTTTCATTGGTAAGAAACATGTTATTCCGTGTAGAGCGGCAAACATTGTGCTGAGTTGATAGAAATTTCAATTGTATTGAAGAAAAATAGTCGTTGAAAATACGACATACATTTTATAAATGTCGACGGGCTTTAATACTTCAACACCCCGCCGGGAAACGAGTGCTTCCTGAATATGAAGTAGGCCACCTAAAAATTTTTATCGACCGCATTCCCGTATAACAAATTGAAATGTGTCGCCGTGTACTCCGTGTTTACTACAAGGGAATATGTATACACAGACATATATGAAAAGTGATCCCAAAAAGGATATTAAAATATGTTTAATGGTTCGAGCCAAACCGTTAAAGTAATCTTGGCAGGGAATAAAAGAATCCAAAACTCATATTAACGGTCGCCTCGGAATTTCGGTTATAAGGTAGGTATATGATAGGGGTAAAGTGGATCCCGGAAGGTACTGTGCTATAGTATGGGGTAAACTCACACGTATCTATAAATATATAGCGTAGTGGTAGTGGATAATCGATAGTTTGGTGTTTCGTATACAGAAAACGTGCGTGTTTCGCTGTCATTTATCTTGAATTGACTCTTGAGACAAATCATTTTTCAATAACGTGAAAGAATACCGGTGGACAGATTGAGCGTGACTCCAGCTCTAAACATAGCTTTTACCTCCTGTATCCCGGAAACATCAACGAATCTTTTTACGGGATTATATTTTCTATGAATGTATGTGTGTTCTTTTCTCACGATACGTGTTTACAACTGATCTTTTTGTGCTACTTTAAAGAAGATAGATTACTTTTCTTAAAGCGATGCCTTAAAAGCTATGTTTTTGTGAGTTTTTCCCGTGAACACTTTAGGCACCGATACAGAAATAAAGTAACAGAAAAAGGTGTGTAAAAGCATATTTTTAGATATTTTTAAATACAAGGTGGGAAATTATCAAAAGATAAGTTTGATGAACTATAAGCTATTTAGTTTTAAAAAAATCCAGGAGCAGCATTTTTATTTTTAATTTCAAATATTTCGACTAAACCTTTTAGTACACAGTGTTTTATGCCAAATTTGTAAAGACATTTATAATTAAAGAGTGGGATAAAAGGCACCAAAAAAACAAACAAACAGAAAACGGCATTAAAAAGCACAAAGTTTTACAAAAAAAAAAGACTTTAAAAAGGCATATTGTTTTTAAGAAGGCATAAATTCTGAAAAAGGCATAAAAATTAAGAAAGCAACACAAAAATTACTGTACCTAACTAATACCACTTTGTTTTCATCAAATATACATTTCTAAACAAATGAGAATAGAGTAAATATATATTGACTAGTGTGTAAAATTAGTGTAAATATATTTTCACTGCTTAGAGAAAAACTCACTTTAGATTTCATTCGGACACTATGTGTTAATATTTAACTCTAAACGAGTGGACCTATATAAACACCAGCTAGTGTAAAATATTTACACTATATTTTTTACTATGTAATATATTATGAATAAAGATCAAACTAAAGGGCACCAAAAAACAGAAAAAGGCCTTAAAATATTGATAAAAACCGTTTTTTTATTTCTTTTTTGAAAATGTATTTTTGATGAAAATAAAATATTAGATCAATGGTTTTCGGGATTTGTAGTTTTCTTTATACAAATTTAGTTAATTGATGAGGCTGATACATGTTGAAACTCCATATTTAACTGAATAAATAAAATACGTAAACTTAGTTTCAAAAATTATTTAATAATATCACTACAATATTGTTTCGCCAAACTTTGGCTTCACCAGGTGATGAGTAACTAAACAATACACACATACATTTACATAGAGTTACTCATCACCTGATGAAGCCAAAGTTTGGCGAAACAATATTGTAGTGATATTATTAAATAATTTTTGAAACTAAGTTTACGTATTTTATTTATTCAGTTAAATATGGAGTTTCAACATGTATCAGCCTCATCAATTAACTAAATTTGTATAAAGAAAACTACAAATCCCGAAAACCATTGATCTAATATTTTATTTTCATCAAAAATACATTTTCAAAAAAGAATTATCTATAAAAAAACGGTTTTTATCAATATTTTAAGGCCTTTTTCTGTTTTTTTGGTGCCCTTTAGTTTGATCTTTATTCATAATATATTACATAGTAAAAAATATAGTGTAAATATTTTACACTAGCTGGTGTTTATATAGGTCCACTCGTTTAGAGTTAAATATTAACACATAGTGTCCGAATGAAATCTAAAGTGAGTTTTTCTCTAAGCAGTGAAAATATATTTACACTAATTTTACACACTAGTCAATATATATTTACTCTATTCTCATTAAATGGATTAGTATACTCAAATACGAGTAAGTGTGTATTATGAATACCCTAATTTCAATACACTTGCCTTACATATTGCCGTGATCTTTATAGTTTAAGAATAATGAAAATTATTAAATAGTTAAGCTTTAGAATAAGAACATTAATTTTTAGTTTTAAATATAGTTTAAGATAGAATCATCACAAAGTCACAGATTTAGTAGGTGAATGATGAGTTGCATAACCTTTAAGGGGCAATGTAATTATGAAAATATAGATATAATAATTGAAGTTTAAATATATTAAGAATTAAGAAATAAAAATAAACACAAAATAAATCTATGCATTCTATATTTTATAGAAAAGACAAGCACAAGGTATGGTTTGAATATACAAATATTCGGCATGCTTGCGATGAAAATGTCAATTCAAATGAATAAAAATAGATTTAAATTTGTACAATGATTTTAAATTTATTAGAGGATTTCATGATCATATTTGTAAGAATAATAAATACCTCATACTTATACAAAAAAAAAAAAAAACATTAAAAGTATATATGGAAAGGTATTTCTCTATCTCGGACAATACATTAATACATTTTATGTATACACCACCACAAAAGGCTTCAAAGATAGCAGTATAAATTTTGAGTGGTTATTTTAAAACCTACAAAGAAGAAATAACATTAATATTGTTCGCAGTTATTTACAAATCGACATACTAGAAACAGAAAAAAACTGGATAGACCTTGCAGGCGTGCTATGGAAGTGAGTACTCCTTGCAATATGGTTTTGATGAAAAGGATTCCAGTAGTATATGATTGGTATAGGTCATTTTCAAGATATTTTCTTCGTTGCAAAGTTTTAGATTATCAAAGGCACTATGTGCGAATGTATGTCTTTGTTGAAATAAAAATTTGCTTCGTATGGGAATTTTTTTTTTAATCTATAACTAGTATTATATTAAAGGATAAAAATAGCAAAATAATATTTTTCTTGAAACGTAATAAAAAAAACAGGAATTATGTTTTTCTATGTATTATAATTGTGAAGAAACATTCTTGACACAGCCACATGTTGTTAATAAGAAATTTTTGATGTTGTTTGCTTCAATAAAGATGAATATAAATGTTTCATGAAATTTAAAAAAATTGATTTTATTATTAACTTTATCCAAATAAAAGACTAAATAAGAAACACACCAGAGAAAAATAGGAAAGATCACTGCAAGAATAAATTTATAGGTGAAGATTTTAATGATATATAATGCAATCTGAGCAATCATTGAATATTGTTGTAACCACAGCAATATGTATGCAAATATAAATATGGAATTGATTTAGCTTTTCCGATAGGGTGACCAGTCACTTTTTCTAACATATTAAGAACCCATTGCAACGTTCAGATTTCCTTACGATAAATAAGAAATTATACACACTGAACTAAGATACTTATTTTCTCATTGTAATTGTATGATTCATTATCATTTCCTCTTACGTGGTTATCTCAATCACTAATAACTATCAAGTTATAAATTAGAAGACTAAAGACAAAAAATAAGATTACAAGATTATTTATAAAATTTATTTTAATATATAAGAAAGTGGAATATAAAAGTTTTTTGCTATATAATGTGTGAATTTGGACTATTATTACAAAATCACATTTCAACAATATTAATATAGTATTTTTGTGTTTGGAACAACCTTCCATTCAACATACAAACTTCTGTCATGTCAAAGACTAACAATAAATAAGAAACAACAATATATTAATTCATACACTTCTATTTGAATGCTTTCATACATATCAGCATTGCATTTTCTTAGACTTGCACATTAAACACCATCTAGTTATTTCCAAAATACAATTTTTACCAGTGTTAATGGTAAAAATAAAACTTTTATCATTAACACTAACTCTTTTACACCAGCAAATTTTGAACTGTGTATATACGGTTGAGATTGCATCTAGTAATGCACTCCAGAATAGAGCCAAAAATTTCCAAACTGTCGCCATCTCACAAAATAATTTTCTCCTTATTCAAAATCATATAAGATTGATAATTGTTGTATTAGTTGTGCTTCTAATGATTCCTTTCATTATAAGTTAATAAATTGTATAATATAATTGTACTTTCACTTATTGAATGTATTACAATGAGATTAGATATTGATATTTTATGGCAATGACGCTTCAGAAAATTTTACAAAAAAGTAAGGATTACCTTTAAATTTAGTAGTACCTAATAAACATCAACATACACAACCTCAATTTGGCATATATATTTACCAATACAACAAACAAATACTATCCATATGATATGAGCATTGTGTAATACTTCCTTTAATTGTAACTTAAAGTGAAATAAATTAAGTGTTTATAAACTCAGTTTTTGTGTAAATTGAACAATGTAAGCAGTTATAGTTATAGGTGGTCAAAATACAAATACAAATGTTTCAGTAATAACGCAGTACTATTAAATCATAAGTTTAAATCAGCTCTAACACCATTTACTACACAAACTTACAAGTGTACTTTCCACATTAATCTTAACTATTGAATTGATTAATCATTGTTACCTTAATATTACTTCTTCGATCAATGTCATTACTAATTTCTTAGGAAGTAGCATTGATAATTTATTAGAAACGCATGAGTCGTCTTTTCTTAAATCATCAAAGCATCATATACACAAAAATTATATTAGTAACTTTCATTTTACTTTCAAGAGGCTCGTGTTCATATTCATATCAAATATTTATTAAAATCAATTGAAAAGAATCATCATAGAAGTATTCTACTTTATCTAAAATAATTAAACAATCTTACACAAAAGATGTAAAACAGTTTTATTGCAAATTATTTTTAATAGACTGTATCCTATCATAGTTTGAAAATAATCTCAGCAAGTCAATTTAAGGTACATACCTGTACAAATACGCCTGTTTAAATTAATTAAAATAAATTAAGCTCTAATAATTTTTGAATCTTTCCTTTCTCCATGAACTTACCAATTGAAAGTACTGCTAGTTATTGACCCAAGTAATTTACAGTATACACTCAACAAAATTTTATATTTTCAACTTTGATAGTTATTTGAAACACTCTACAAACTTTTATATTTTCATCTTTGAAAGTTATTTGATCTTTACTTTCAAAAACTATTAAATATTATTAGTATTTTAACTTGTTATGAGAAATATAATTTTCTGGTATCATATTTCCTGAACATTTCGGAATACAAGCATAATAGAATATTCTTCATAATGTTATGCACGAATGAGCTCCATCATTATTCGTTCATAGCAAAAAAAGGATGAACTCGAATAATACACAAGCAACGTACAATTAGCTGCGAACAATTCCTCAGCAAAATAGTAATCCGTATAATAAATGGTGAACGCTGAGATGGTATCTGCTTAACAATCCATTACGGGGTCTTCAACAGGTTACAGACGCTCCCGAATACACTGCTATTTCGTTCTCAAATCTTAGCAAATTCCCAGATTTGTATTTGTAATACCTCTATCTCTCTTTTCCGCATGTTTCGTGGTCTCCTAGTGTTCCCGCTGCCGTCATGATCTTGATCTTTAAATAAGAAAAGAAAGGAATCAGGTCATATATATGTGCGTTAGTAAAGTTGTCATATTAAAAAAAGAAACTAATAACACAGTTATTTTATATAAGAGAGCAGTATAATTGTACTCTTTAATTGTTTAAAAATATGGATGCATTTATTCGTCATATGTGTAATAAAATACCTTGATGGAAAAATACTTGCCTTGAAAATGTGCTTTATGTGTTTTAAATTGATAAAAAAATTTATATTCCACACCTTCATTAGGCTGTAATTGTTTTGACCTGGAATTTCAATGCTATTAAGAAAAGAATAGAATCGAAATTTATGAGAGGGTTTATTAGTAATATATTACATAACCAACACTTAACAAATTAACAACATATCCCTTTTTACCCATTTAGGGTATCAGGGTTTGCATTCTATATTACTTATACACAAATTGACGCCATTTCTTTCTATCCTGGGCTAACTTTTTCGCTTCATTACTTGTTTTGCCTCTTTTCATCAAAATTTTTTCAATTACGTTGTCCCACGTTTGTCTCGGCCTGCTTCTAATTCCTCTTCCTGGACGTCTGGATTTCCATACTGCCTTGACTGGAACACTTTCATCCATTCTTTGTAGGTGCCCCTACTACTTTAATTGCCTTTGTTCAATAAAATCAAACACCGAAATGATTTCCAACTCTGCCCTGATTCTTTAATTTCTAACTCTATCTCTTCTTGTCACACCCTTGGCTCTTCTAAGATATCTCATCTCTGCCGCCTGCAACATGCTCTTCTGTCTTGCGGATAGTACCCAGGATTCACACCCCATATGTGAGTATAGGCCTCTATATTATTTTGTACACTTTCATTTTTGTTTGTTTTTTTATTTCTTTCTTAAAGATAAATTCTCTGCTCATAACGTAATACTTCTTATTAGCCTTTTGAATTCTCTTATTTATCTCTACATCGTTGTTTCCATTGTCTTCCATTGCAGCGCCTAAATATTTGAATGTGTCCACCTGTTCCAATTTTATCCCATCTATACATATATTCATATTCTCTCTTTCTCTTGCTACCATTATTACCTTTGTTATTATCATATTTAATTTCAGTCCTTTCTTCTCCAATACAACATTCCATACTCCTAAATTCTCTTTCAATTTCTTTTCGCTATCTGAAGTAATAACCACATCATCGGTAAAAGCACAGTATGTGATCTCAACACTATTCAATTCTCTAAAGCCTATAAATATTGACTTGGTTCGTTGTCTGGTCTCATTGATGATGTCATCCATATAAATTATGAACAGTAATGGGCTGAGACCACCACCCTACCTAACTCCTCCTCTTGTTCTAAATAAATCTGACTTGAGATTATTTTTAATTATGTAATTATTAATTTCCTCATATAGGCATTTGACTGCTTTTACTAGTTCATTGTTGATGTTTCTTTCCTCCAGGCTTTACCATATACTTTCCCTAGAAGTACTTACAAAATTTAAATTTATTGAAAATATCAAGTTCGCAGTAGTGTAAACACATATATTACAATAACCTAAAATTTATATTGTATCTAAATTATAATGCAAACAGGATTATTTTATATACCTATTATAGGTATTTTTGAAAAAATAAATATTATTACATTTTTCATTGCATTGCAAGAACCTAATAACGTGAGAGATATAAAATTACGTATTACAATATTTATTAATGGAAGTTGGATTCAAAAAAGAACTATATAAAACTCTGGCATGGCTACAGAAGAGCAAGCTTAAAAAGCGAGGGCCATTAATTGTAACGTATTATGGCGCGTTTGGATGGGTTAAGAAAAACTAAAAATTAAACTATAAAATTGAAATAGTAATTTCCAAAATTCCTTATGAGATAGGGAAATAGGGTCAAAAGAAAGACAATTAATAATTAAAACAACGCAAACGTGTGGAACACTATTCAAATTTTAAATAACAACTAGCGCTCATTTAACACTTCAATAATAATAAATAATACGATTAGTTGCGTTAGATTCGCATTACATACGAGTGTATGTTATGCAATAGTAGTGGTGGGTTGGCCCCTAAGAAAGGCCTACACGATAGGTGTTCAACGATTGTTGTCCGTATCAGAAAGAACAAGAATACGTTATTAGTTTGTGCTAATCTTAGGTATTATAAATATGTCTACTTAAAAATTTGTACAATTAATTACTTAATTAATTTAGTTATTAAATGGACTTTTGATCAAATCTGTTGGGTTTTGATTTGTATTTGTTATTAAAAATACTTTAGAAGGAAATTATGCTGTTGATATTCGAAGTTTTAAAATTTTGTGAAGTAGTCTTCTCATATAGGAATTAGTGTTGTTTGAGATCTAAATACGTTTGTATTGTAGATAAATCCGTATAGAATGTATAGTTTGCAAGATATTTGCAAAAAGCTGTTTTTAGATAAGGCAAAAAGACCTAATTTCGGTAGGAATTTCGATAAACTTTATTTATAAAACCTTTCTAAAATTCATTTTTAGTACTTTTGTATTCTCTATAAATTTGTTTAAAGTTAGGAGCTGACGAGATATTAGCAAATCCTGATTTTTTTGACTGAAGTAAGCAAGTACTTTCGGTCTACCGATTTTACTATATATACTCGTAAATATAAGGCTTATTTATGGCTTTAGCAATTTAGATGCTATCGTAGACACACACAGACAGAGAGACAGACAGGCAGACTGACACACGCACACACACAGAGAGAGAGACATTTTTTAAAAACCACTTTTCGGTGTCAGGAGACATCAAGGCGTGGACGTCTACAAAAATTTTGAGGTCATAACAATATACTACGTATAAGAATGTAAAAGAAAGCCAAAAAAGATAAGTTATTGCAAAAGAACAATAAATTTAGAAAATACCAGGTTATATTGAATCTATTATTCCAGTTATTTGGATTGTTGTTATTATTGAGCTCTAAATGACTACCAAATTATAACTCAATACATCGTCACAAATATATGGTAATTAAAAAAGTCACAAAAGCAATAACGATATATACATGCTACTTCTGAAAGTGGTAATACGGAATATGTATATATTATTATATTATTTACATTTCCAGTAATATATTTCTTAGTTTCTCCATTGATTTTGAATTTTCATGATATTCCATTATCTTATTATTTTCAGACCCCAACGGGATATCACGACAATTCTTTGGAGAGTAAACAATCTTCCAGCCGATAGTGATGTGGCCCAGAAAAGAATTCGGTGAGTAATCGTACTTTCATAATTGTGATAACTGATGGGATCACGAATTTTACGATAATATATTATCTTGGCTTAAATAGGAGTATATGTTTAAGAAAAGGTTTGTATTGTGTACGGGTATAAATGAAAATACTAATATGCCTACATTTGAAAAAATTGTAGATATTATTGCAGTCAACGTGAAATCTTTGGAATATCCAGAACCATATGAAATACATCAAACTTATCGAAGTACTAAATTACGAGGTAGGCGCCATAAATTCTCGGCCTGACAGGCTTATACAGGTTCAAACGTGTTCAAACTCCGTCACGTCACGCATGCACATACGCGAGGTGTACACTATAAATATGAGGCTTCGAAGCCTAGTAGTTTTTAGTAACCAGCCAACCAACGTGACTAGCCCACGAAAATGTCCTGAAATAACGAAAATTGAGTACCGCGCGGTCATTAAATATTTAACAAAATAAGGGCATACACCTTATCACATTAAACAAAATTTAGACGGCGTTTACGGTAATTCATCTCCTTCGTATTCAACTGCAAAAAAGTGGGCAAAATGTTTCCGTTTGGGACAAGAATCCCTGGAACATGCTGATCGGCCGGTTCGACCAATTGAAGTGATAACGCCTCAACAAATTTCAATTATTGAACATTTTGTGCTAGAAGATCGCCGTTTGAAAGTGAAGGAATTAGCAGTGATAACAAACATTTCCGAAACAATTGTTCGCTGAAATCTCCATGACCATTTGGGTATGAATAAAATTAGTGCTAGATGGGTAGGTACCGCGACTTCTTTCTGCTCTCCAACGTGAACGTCGAGTCGAATGTGCGCAGTCATTTTTAAACATGTGTGGAGACGACTCAAAACCTATTTTGGAGCCCATTGTCACAGGGGATGAAACAATGGTTCTGTTTAGTACTGCTTCTAATGGGGGAATACTTGGGGAAAAGATTTCTCAAATCAATGGAAATTAATTTAGTATTGTTTTGAAACTATATTATTTAATTTTTTAATTAATTAATATGAATTTTTAATGTTTTGTTTAGGTTTGAATTTGGTTTTTTGATAATTTATAAGACGTGTGAAATTACCGGGCTAATCGGGAAATTTTCTTTGTGTAATTTAATTAAGGAGTAAAGTTTAGGTGCTTGGGGGTTCATTGAAATCAATTGTTGTTTCTCAAATTCACTGAGTAGCATACAGGCATTTTTAATGGTGGTTTTTATATCTTTTCAAAATTGTGTAGTTGAATCTTTGTCTAATAATTTGTGAGACGGGTTTAAGAATTCTAGAGTTTTGTTAACATAGTCCTCTTTTTTTATTGCAATTACTGTTTTTCCTTTGTCAGCCCTGCTGAAAATTAAATTATTAATTGAAGCTATTGTTTTTATGGATTTGGAAATTGTATAGTCCGAATTATTTTTGGTGATGTTGGAAGTGGAGATTTTTATTAAGTCTGAAGTAAAAAATTTAGTAAGGGTATTGTTAGGTACCTTTAAGATTATTATATATATTATAAGATTGTATATATTGTAAATATATTTAATTATCAAAAATCGTCTTTAACAATAACCCTGACATAGAAACCAAATAAAAACGCGCCATATATTAGGCGTATACCATCAAACAGATATCAACAATTTCAATGTATAAATCACATCATATTATAGCCAACGGTTATATCTCGAATTGAAATATGCAGATAATAAAAAGTGATAAAACACATATAGTGTGTGTTGTGAGTGGAAATTCGCTCACGTAATATATAATAGTGAGATAGCATTGAAAATATACGTTCTTTTGAAAGACAATATATTGCATATTGTGCGCGCACCTATAAATTCCCAGTTTATATCTAGAAAATGTGAAACAAAAGAAAAAAAATATTATAAAATACAAAAGCTGCATGTATTACCGCCTAACCTCTGTATTTATGCACTTTTTCTCTTGTGTTCTTATTGGTGGTGTCGGTTTGTCCACCTGCTTGCAACAATGTCAATGCATTTTATGCTATTTAAATTTTAAATTTTAACGATGCATAATTTGCATAAGCCTTTCCATGAAAGTAAATAATTCATATTAAGAGTTTCCATATTTCAATGTAAAAAGGACTCGAAGAAAAAACTTTGTGCAATGTATAATATAAACATTACAATAAATTAATTCTTTTTTAAGTACAATACAAGGTGACTGTTTATGTAATTGCTATATATTTTTAATATCTTTACTTTCTTATAGTAATATAAGGAAGAATTGTAAGGAGGAAAAATGTTCGACCTTGGATTTTTGTAGATGTCCACGTTTGAAGCTCCCTCTTACCGAAAAAAGGTTTTTTTTCAAACATCTCTCTCTCTCTCTCTCTCTATGTGTCTCTGTGTGTGTATTTGTCTATGTGTAACCACTATTGCTGCCAAACAGCTATAGCTATCAATACCAAACCCTATAAGCACAGATTTGTTCTTGATATCTGATTAGACGTTCAGTAAAATCTGTAGATCGGAAGTAGTAATTTACGCCAGTAAAAAAATCAGAGTTCACTAATATCGTACTGTAAAAAGTGAAAATTGGAAAGATTTTACACAAAAAGTTTTTTGAAATTCCTACCAGGAGTAGGTCGTTTCATCTTCACCAAAAGCAGTTTTTTTTTTTTTTAGAAATACCTCGCAAATTATGCATTCTGTAGAGATATATTCAGAATGCAATGAAAATTGGAATAACTTTTGTTAATAAAAAATTTCAAAATTCGGACCGAAAGTACCATTTCTACTCTTATCAAGTAGCAGTCTTTTGCTAATATTAAGCAAATTTTGCATTCTATACAGCTCGATTTGGAACAATTTTTATATATAAAAATTTTCAAAATTCGGATCGGAAGTAACACGTTTACTCTTATCGAATAGTAGTTTCTGCGAATATCAAATTATATATGCATTCTATATATGCTACATTTGAGTTATTTTTGTATATTTTTTTTTTAAATTCTGACACTTTTACTTAGTGTTTCTTTTTATTAAGAAGGTACAAAATCTACTCAACTTTTGTATACACATTTTGGAAAGCGCATTCATATAAGAAAGTCGTGTGTCTCCTACGTCTCATATTATCATTATGGAGTTTAGTCTAGATAAAAGAATGAGATTAAAAAGCTTTACTTTTTATTCTAAGACAAGTAACTGAGAAAGAAATAAGGATACGGAAAGAAATGTGAGAATAACACATGTTTAGTCAACCAGGTTCAAAAATAAAATTGGACTCTAGAAGCTAGAGCGTGTTATGATTTCTTTGCTTCTTAACTTTGTCCTAGATAAGTCAGATTATTGCTTATTTATAGACTTATGATTGAAATATTCTCTAACACAAAGTACTTGTTTATTTGAATCATGTTTTGACACTTCTTCATTATTACATACCTTTCTCTAGATTTTCTCCATGTTAATTAATTTCTAATTAATTAAACTAATAATGTTGTGTAATATTTGTCATTAAATTAATGGTTTATTAATAATTCGTAATTTTATTGCGTGACGTACTGTAGATACATTTATAAGATATTACATATTGATGAATAATTTTTCTGTAATAAATCGAGTTCTTTAAATTTTTCGAATGATGTTATCTACTTTTGAATCCTAATTTAAATGATTAGCGATAGGTTAATGCCTAACTTATAATAATATGTAATTATAGCTCTTTGCATTTAAAACATAATTATGGCACCAGACGTTTTCATTAAATATTACTTTGTAATTTTTACTTATTATTAGGACCATTGTTGACGTGTATTTTAAAAATGTTTTTTCTTTGTTTGTCTATGTTGCAAAATGTGAAGCCGACATATCAACATGGATATATAATTTTTTCGTTTACAACTGCAGATATGAAGATGAAATACATTGTTAAAACAAAATAGAAAGAAATGTATAAATAATGAATATCCTTTTTACTAGAACTTAAAAATAAGTTTCGGTATAAAATTATACAAAATGTTATTAGGCTACCCATATCACATGACCTATCACACATAAACACAGTGTTTTACGCAAAGTTAAATCTGAATTATTATACTGCCTAAGCATTTTGGAATCCACCCATTATCATTTTTGAAGTATACTGGGCGTACTTTAACAATCTTCCAGCAAAAATTATTATTATTTCTCCAAATAAACACCCAATTAAGATATTAAAAATATCTTAATTTTTAAATTTTTACTAATAAATTTCATAATGTTACTAACCACAGCAATATGCAAATATGTATTGTCAATTTCAATACGAATTTCACCAACAAACTAAAGGTTTAACCGTGGGAAATTTATTAAGTCCGCTATTAGCAGAAATATTTACGGTAAAAGTCTCTTTAAATAATTCTTTAAAATTTCACAAGTTCAAATTTATTAATACAGACCCCTAATGTTTATTTAGTATTTAAAGCGGTTTTCACCTGCCGTCCGTCTGGTCTCCAATTCTTTCCTCCGCCAATTTATACCCACTCTTAAAGATGCGTATCAACACTACTGCTCCTAGCGACTAATCTATGCATCATTTGCTTCAAAATGTATACAAATAAATGTATCTTAAATATTGACGTGATTATGTCAATATAATGCACAAAATTTTAAAGAAATATCGGTACATAAGTGTAGTAAATAGTGAGTTATTGGCACCTCCACTTTCAACAAAGTAAGTACCCAATAGTTATAACGCTATTTACAATATAAAACCTAAGTATTTACGGCCATTGTTGTATCAATTTATAAATCTCCGTGTTACTGTCATTGTGATTTCGAAACTATTTTCTTATATTATTCGGGTACTTGATTCTAATTTCCTTGTTTTATTTTTCATCGGAAATAAAGGAAACACGTTCGTAATTGTCAACAGCATCTTGCGAAGAAAATTGTTTACTTCGGGCCTATCTATTGAACGGTCTCGGACATCATATCTTTTTACGCTGAAGTTGCGAATAAAAAATAAGTTATGAATATTTACTTGCTATACAAGGTTTATTCTAATATTAATTTCATGAATAAAATTTATCATAACCTTCTTACATTAATTTAATTGAATTAATTGAGATGTGCTGAAATCCTTAATTTAATAAATACTTATTTACAATGTGTACTGTTTGATTTTAGTCCATGAATATTATAAAATAAAATAAATAGTGTTTAATTAACTTAAATCTAGAAGTGATCTTGAGAAAACTTACAACTTACTTCTAAACTCAAGATCACTGCAATATGTAGTGCCTACATTAAATATTTTTGTAACTGAAGTTTGTGCTATTTATTTATTAGTTATTCAAACATGTTCCAATATTTAATATTAGTACATACTTGCAGTAAATGCGCTTTTGTTTATGAAATGTTTGGTTGAAAGTTACTCCAAAATACAGCATATCATTCAGAATAACAATAACGTATATTTAAACTTCCGAACAAAAACATTACTTATTTCAATGATATTCCAATCCCGTTTATATATACATAAGTATATGTACATAAGCTACGTATTCATAAAATCGAACACAATTTACTCTTTTCAGTGTTCCAGTATTGATTACACAATTTGTTATAAAAATTGGGTCAAGCTATTTGAAATAATTCATGAAGTTTTTACTAATTAATACATATCGACCTCAAAATCCACACGAACATCATGCAACCTATTCACTGGGGAAATATTTTATGATCATCGGATGGTTTCCATTCGACAGCAAATGAAAAAAAGGGAAACTTATTAACTAAATTTTTTCGCTCTTTAGTGAGATTAAATACTACCACAATTTGTTATTTTTATTTTCATTTAGTTATGGAGTATGGTATTGAATAGAAATGAGGCATTATTGTATCGCTTATGATGAGAAAAGATTATTCCATAGGGTAAGAGATTGTTTCTAATGTTACATGCTCTTTGGGAAATGGAAATTACATTTTAAATCAAGGGTCATTTACCTTCTGAAGGTTTGTTAAGCGCGTATTTAGAAAACGTGTAAAACTGATCTTGTTTAAAACATTAAATTTGAAAGGTCATTTATTTATAATGTATAGATCTCCTCTATATCACTTTTGTATTTTCAAAGAAGGTTTTTCCTTTTTTTGGAAGAATTAGAGATTGTATTATACAGATACGTTTTTTGATAAAGTCCATATTAGAAAAGTTATAGTTTTTGAAAGCTTTACATTAATATAAAAATTTAAAATAAGATAACATTTATAATTAGTTGAAACACGCAAAAAATATATAAAAACCTTATATTTTGTAAATAATACTCAATAGCAACATGCATTGATTTCCTTATGTGTAAGCGTATGCAGTCCTTCCTTCTAATGAAAAAAATGAGGTGTGGCCACCACACGACTTTCTTATACGTATGAGCGTTTCAAACTACGCAATTTTAAGAATTTTTTTATACAAAACTTATTCAAAATCCTATTCTAAGTAATATTGGCAAAAAACTGATTTTTGATAAGAGTAAAAGACCTACTTCCGGTAGTAATTTCGAAAAACTTTTTAAATAAAATGGTTCTCAATTTTAATTTTAAGTAGGTACATATGGATTCTTTATAAATTTGTTTAAACTTAGTAGTTGACGAAACATTTGCAAAATTCAATTTTTTCGCTGAAATAAAGTACTACTTCCGGTTAACCGATTTTCCTGAAAAACTAATCAGATCTCAAGAGGCAGATTATACACGTAAATATAAAATTTGGAATTGATATCTATAGCGGTTTGACCGCTATCGTGGTCACACACACACACAGAGAGAGAGAGAGAGGGACAGACAGACAGACAGACACACATACAGAGAGAGAGAGAGAGAGAGAGAGAGACATTTTTTAAAAACAACTTTTTTGGTATCAGGGGACTTCAAAACGTGGACATCTGCAAAAATCTCGAGGTCGAAAATTTTCATCATCACAATACTTCCTTATACTACGTATAAGAAAGTAAAAAGCTTCTTCTATTACATGACGTTCTGTTTTACTTTCTTATACGTAGTATAAGGAAGTATTGTGATGATGAAAATTTTCGACCTCGATATTTTTGCAGATGTCCACGTTTTGAAGTCCCCTGATACCGAAAAAGTGGTTTTCAAAAAATGTCTCTCTCTGTGTGTCAGTGTGTGTGTGTATGTGTGTGACCACGATAGCGGTCAAACCGCTATAGGTATCAATTCCAAATTTTGTATTTGCGAGTATAATTTCCCTCTTGAAATCTGATTAGATTTTCAGTAAAATCGACCGACCGGAAGTAGTAGTTTACTTCAGTGAAAAAATCGAATTTTGCCAATATTTCGTCAACTGCCTAGTTTACACAAATTTATAAAGAATGTATATGTACTCCGAATTAAATTTCAGAAACATTTTATTAAAAAAGTTTTTCGATATTCCTACCGGAAATAGGTCTTTTACTCTTATCGAAAATCAGCTTTTTGCGAATATTTCGCAAGTCATGCTCATTTAGAGCAAGATTTGGAATATTTTTTGTATAAATTAAGTTTTAAAATTTGGACCGGAAGTAACACTTTCACTCTTAGCGAGTAGCACTTTCTTTCGAATATCTCGCAAACTATGAGAGAGATTTATTAAGAGAATAGAAGTATTACAGTAGGATTTTGTTTATTTTTTCAGAAGATAAAAATATTTAAATCTTAGTTTAGAACAACTTTTGTATAATTTGAAACGTATACACGTTTAAGAAAGTCGTGTGGTGACCACCCTCAATTTTTTGGACTGGTTGAAATAGCACTTTTTCTATTTAGGTATTTTATTAATTAATTATTATTATTATGAATAATAATAATAATTATAATATTAATAATCCGGCTAAGTTATGTGTATCCATACTGCTAAAATGGCTTCCTCATGATTTAACGACTATCTCAATAACCAACACCACCCTCGCATTCTATAAAAAAAAACCCTTACTTACTTAGTAAAACTCATACAACAGTTATTCTTCCTCACCAAGTAAAGTTGTGTATCAGAGAATACAATTCTTCTGGGACTAAATTGAGCTTTTGTCTGCCAAAATCATTTTTACTTAACTCATGAACTTCTTCACCAAACGTTCTGATATTACCAAATCATGTGGTATATTTCAGATGGTCACACATGGACTTTTTTACCATCAATAAAAAGTTAAGAGCTTTGTTATCTATCAGAAGTTACTATTCTAAGAACATCCAGTTTAATAAAAAAAATTTGCTCTTTTGCTTATCGATTGGTTTACAGGATTTCCTTCTCTGTCAGCGACTTTTATATTGTACAAACTTATATGTGTGTTCTTGACTTTTTACTCACAACTTGCCACAAATAAAATATTCTTTATCCACATAGCTATGAAGGAAAAAATTGTATCAGGAAACAGCTTAATTTGGTCATCACAGTTGTGAAGCTTTTCTTGACGCGTGGGACACTTCAACTTCTGCTTTTTGCCTTATGTATTCAATCAATAAGATTTCTTCTATATCCTAAAACACCTTCCGTGAAGATCGTTCGTGAACCCTCTGTATGGATTCTACATTTGATACACCGCCGTTTCGTTATAAGAAAGCTCTCCGTTGCCAGCCAAAGCCATGAAGTCTTTTTTGTGAATATTGTAAAGGTGCTTTCTGAAGTGGTTGACATAGTGTGTACGCTAATGTACTCTTAAATATATTTATTAATTAGCAAGCGCTTGTTTCTCTCGTGCTATGCGAATACTGGTGTGGCTAGCCACGTGAGTACACTGTCTTCAATTGAGGCACCTTCCAAACCTCCACATTTAATATTTCAATGCATACAATAATATCCTGTAATTCTATTTTGACATTTCGTGCCGAGTGCATATTGATATAATTTATGATTATCTAATTCTAATTAATTGTAATATGGCGTCAGAATAGATATAATGCATTTTATGAGTAACTCAAAGTTAGAGATGCTTTCTTTTAAGTAGGTTATACGACTATTTTACTATTTTCTTAGTCTTGCTTAAATGTAACAACAACAACAAAGGTTAATTCGGTGGCATTAACCTATGTTGTTTTATTTACAAATCGTTTCAACAAATATATATTACAAAATCACACAAATCAAAATTCCATTCTTCCGAACTTCATGGCCAAAAATTAAAACATAATAGGTGCATTCTGTAGAATTATTAATTAGCAAAGACGTCGGCGGAATCTGAAATATAAAATGATAGAGTACGGGGTTGCTCGTGTTGCTTGATGCTTTTGTTAATTTTCGGCCGTTAAGTGACAAAATTATAAAAGACAGAGATTTCTTTTGCTTACAAAAATTTAATTAATATTGCATGGAAGGCCGTTGTTAAGGGTGATGTAATTAACGGATTAATCAACAGGTCATTATAGACAGCTGATTAGGCGAAATTAACAGATTAGTCAACAGATCATTAGAGAAAGCTAATTAGGCGGAATTAACGGATTAACCAACAGGTTATTAGAGAAAGGCGATTAGGTGTAATTAATGGATTAATCAACAAGTCATTAGAAACAGCTGAATAGGCGGGATTAGCGCATTGATCTACAGGACACTAAAGACGTCTGATTAGGCGGAATTGACGTATTAATCAACAGGTTATTAGAGAGAGCTGATTAGGCGGAACTAAGTTTTAAAGCAGACCAGAAGGCAGCACTTAAAGCTTTCGGTGAACTATAAAATAGGCTAGGAAGTAGCATTCAAAGTCCCCAAGTGCACCAAAATACAGGCCAGGATGCAGTGTTCAAAGCTAAAATATATTTGTGACAGGGGGCTCTTAGATACCCACGGCATGTCTTGCGCATTCGGAAAATCATGGTTTCAGGCCACAAACATGGTCACAAGAAAAACACGCCTTTGCTCTTTCAAAATAATTGAATCTTACGCAAAAATACTGTATGAAAAACATGTTATATATTACATTAAAAATCGTATAATTACAGAGGTCCAATAGTTCAGAAAATGTGTTTTTATTAAGGCAAATTAATATTTGTATTTCTAAAATGTTAATAACTAGAACTTCGGAATTTCTTTACACAGACAATCAAAAGATTGTTACAACATATTGGCAAGACAGCTTCTGTTTGAGAGTAAGCAATTTCGGAATCCAACATGCTAAAACTTTATTCGTTAATCTTCGTGCAAAAGAATTAATGTTTAGTTTCGTATCTAACTACCTCAACGGCGATGAATGAAACTCTCATTTCTTCAAATTTCCTGATATTTTCGTTGACTTTGTTCCAACAGGAAACCATTATCTGAGTCATAATCAAATCATTTAAATTGATTGGATTAACATTTGATTGTAAAATATGACAGCGAATCTTTCTCGTGCACCATTCTCTAGTATATATTCTTGGATTCAGTTCTTTTCCTCGCTAAAAATGCAATTACGATTCTATGTCCTTGCTGAATTTTATTAATTTTTTCTTAGTGAAGGCTACACTAAACAAGAAAAGTCTTTGGATATGAATCAAATTTTATTAGTATACATCAAAATGTTACAGCAAATTAGCTAGTAGATAATATTAAGATCTCCCCTAACGTATAAATGAATCATATCTCTCATACATAATAATAGATGTGATAAATACCAGTAAGTATTGATAATAACCTCAATAACACCGTTATAAGATTAAGATTTACTAATTATCATTTAGAACCTATTTTGAAAGGAGTGACACTTCTATAATAATAATTCTTTAACGAGACATTTAAGCTATGCTCAGAGATTGATATTTTGAAGTTTATATGAACTTTTATCTGTAGATATTTGGATTTTCTACATATATAGACAGTGTATGACTTGATATGCCAAGATACTTATTGCTTTTAATATAGGTAAAAATATTTTAATCTAGTTTTCTTAACTTATTCGAATTACTCTAAGTTTACATGAACATACTTATCTACCTTGATCAATTAACCATTAAAGCAATGGTGTCATGTAGAAATCTTTATTACGTTTTTATTTTACTTTATCGAATTTTTTATTAGGAAAATTGTAAATATGTACGTATATATTATTATTGAACCTTGCTGAGGGTTATTAGATTCTATAAACGCGAGTTTCTTTTTTGAAAGGGTGATCCCGCTTTTTATTACAAAAAAGATTTTGAAACAAAAATATCGAAAACAATGTAAATTTAATAACATGCCAATTCGAAAAAATCCTTTTGTAGGAAAGCAATTTAATTTAATTGGGAACTGGCGCAAAAAAAACAGATTAAAAAAGAAAAATGTGACGAATTATCCTTTGTAAAGTCAAATCTGTTTTTGATGAGCGCATTGAAATTTGATTATATTCGTTTTTTCTCAACACATTTCAACATAAATTTACGTATTTCCAAGCAAACACCTACAAACAAGCTTCCACATATGTACATATAAAGAATTTCAATATCAATGTAATTAACAATATGAAAGCAGTTACTATCAAGGGATAGCTTTTTTGCTAATGAGTCAGTTTTTCTAGAAATCGAACAATATATTAATTTTAATTGCTTTAAACCGCAGTTGTAACATTTTAGTTATAATAAAAACAGATATTTTGAAAGGAGGGATGAAAAAATTGTTCATTAATTATGTAATTTCATTTTGTTGAAAATTCAAATTGTAAAATTATTTTCAAGATAATTGCGCTTCCTGTTATAACGAAATCTTATCAACTTACTTAGTTTAAATGGAATAACACATTTCTTATACTATTTTCCGAATTTACAACTAATTTTATTACGTCTTTCTTTAATAATAGATGTATGAATAATTAAGAAGAAGCGCCCCAAAGAAAACTAGTTTCATTAGGAAAGTTAATAAAATGTAGTTTTCTTCATTTCGTACAAGGCAGGTAAGAAATCTTTATCGAAAAAGGTTATTCTTGAATTTTTACTAGCGAAAAACAAACAGTACAAACAGTAGAGTAACTTTTGTAATCGAAATAAATTTATATATTTGATAAGCTCTATTTATCCTAATGATAGTTTTAAGGCGCTTTTTCTTATATTCCTTCGTAATATTCCCTTTTGAATATTCTTGATGCTAAGATAAATTCTTGCTTTTTTTTGAAACATTAGAATAAATAGTGCACGTCAAGCAATGTACTTTTAAAAGGATTAATCTTAAATGTAAAATTAAAATTTGTAATTTGTATCTACACCTTCGGAAAATTTTCTGAATATTCCAAGGCATCATTAAAATTTCCAAATATTTTATACTTGTAAAATTTTCATAATAAATTTCAAAAGAAGCACGACCATTCATCGCAAGAAAAGACGCATTGAAAAAAGAGTGTTTTGAAAGTGGGCTTCACGTTTGAAATGTTGGTTTTTAGAGTCCTATAATGCCAACCACAGCAGTCAACGATACTCTAAGTATTAATTTCTATTAAATTCTGCTTCGTCCGTGCAAATTATTGATTGTAAAAAGTACGGGTTTTCCTGAATCCATATTAGCAAAGCCGATATTTTATCATAGATATTCATAAACACTAATTACTATTATATATTAGGAGATAAGATATGGCTTATTATTAAGTTTGAACAACACCAACTGCACACCCGATTTATGTATACATACAAGAGTGAGGTTGAAATCAATAAGCGCAAACTTTATGAATTTCCGATCTCACGCGAAATACTTAATTTTAGTGTAAGCATTTCATTAGGAAATGAATCAGACGCAACTGATATTTCTAAGATAACCTTATAATTTAGTATTGCTAAACAAAACTAAACTAAAACTACCTCACCTAATTTATCATTCCAATCCAATTTACTCTTTAATTTATAATAATAATTGTAAATATACTGTATTTTCGTTATTAACCAATACTTGAAATGTATTTATAACTTCAATTTTCATAGCACATCCGTTTCTCGTCTTAACAAGGTGTCAAAATAAAGTAAATATATCTAAAATTTCTTTGGTATATCGAATCCATCTTTGGTTCGCAAAACTAATTTCTCCCCGTTTTCATTAAACTTTTTTCTGAAAGATATTTCGTTGAACACACGCAAAATCTAGAAAATCATATTTCGTCATTTCTGTCACATTGAATCGATTTGATTGACTACATTTTTCTTTTTTCTATTACTGAGGATTCCAACCAGATTCCATTTGTGTATGATCTGGTACGACAAATTTGTGGTCCATGTATTTAACGTTCTTTAGTTTTTGCAACAACAAACTAAATAATACAACAGCATGCTAGTTGTTGTTCTGATCAGAACACATGTATGAATACAAAATTATTTGTTGAACATTTGGCGATATGGTCTCTGTAAAATGTTTAAACAATCAAGTCGCTGTAGGTATTATTTTCTCCACACCCAGATACTTCGTGCCATATCGTATTAAGTAAAGACTTATGTTGCATCTATGAAGCGTAATATTAAACGTCCAAAGTTGCTGTTTATAAAATGCAACGGAAGTAAGTATGGCGGGAATTGGCAGACATTGTTGCAAATCAAAGGTGTATACTTAATTTTATATTCAATCACCAATTTTTCATCTCGTTTTTTCGAGTTATAAATATTTTCGGTTTCATTTTGGTGCATGCCCAACTTATAATACAGGGTGGGGCAGTGAAACCCGATATTTTTCAAAAACGCATGAGTTAGTTCAGTTTTGGTTTAAAACATATTTATTTATACGTTCCGTTTTTGTCGATGTATTTGCGAAGACAATCACTGAAGTTGTATATCATCCGCTGGAACACGTTTTGGGGAATGACTGCGGCTTGTGTACGAATTGATTCTTTCAACTGGAAGATGGTGTGAGGCTTGTCTTCATACACTTAAGTCTTCAGGGATCCTTACAAGAAACAATCACGATTCTCGAGAGATGGCTGCGCAGGAAATGTCTCCTCGTGCTAAGATTAGTCTTCCCGGAAACATTGCACTTACAGCATGCATGGAAAAGTTTGCTAGGTGTGCCGGCGGCCCGTCTTGTTGGAATCCATTGTGTCGAAGTCTCGCATGTCGTCACCGTGGATATGGCAATAAAACATCGCGTATCGTGGTCACATAACGTGTAAAAGTCACAGTGATGGCTCGTCCCTTCTCTTCAAAAAAATAGGGCCCGATCACTTTGTATTTCGCGACCCCACACCATACTGAACTTTCAGCTATCAGCCCGGTATCTTAAGTTCTGCTTATTTACTCTTTCACTCATATAAAAGTATGTTTCGTCATTCATTACATGAACCACTGAGCATCATTTTCAATCAAATGTAACATGGTCTGTGAAAATTCTATCCTTCTCACAACGTTACGTTCTCGTAACTGTTGAACCACCATAAACTTGTAGGGTTGGAAATGCAGGTCATGGTGAAGAATTCGTCTTAGTGGTCTTGAGCGTGTTTCTTTGCAGAGCGGGTAGGACTATTGAGAATTGTCTGCCTCAATGTTTTCATCACCCTCCGGTCTTCTTCACACTTGTTGCAACGGTTCTAAAATTATACAGCAACAACAAAATTGAATTCCGAGTTGGAATATTCTCCCGCCGAGGAGATAAAAATGAGCAAGAAACTGTCTCTTCGTGTGCGTGATCGACTTACTAGACTTGAAATAATATTCAACCGCAAACGCACGATGTGTAGCGTTCCACTGCTGCATCTTTACTAATCAAACTACGTCACTTACCGATGACATTGACAACTCTCCAATCCCACCACTACCAACTTACCGGAAGATACATCGCTTTTAAAACCACCAGATTTAAAAGCGGTGATTTTAAAATTAACAGGCATCGAAAACTTATACTACTTTCCCCAACAACTCCATAACTTCTTAATAATATTAATTAATTTGTCCAAATTTAGCCAATTATATCTGGAAAAGACTTTGTACTTTTTCTTGTCTAAAAAATAATTCTAGGTGCTTGTAAGTTTTCTTTTTTTTTAATGGAAACAGCATATGCTGTCGAAGTGGAAATGTGCGCTTTCTCAGTAACCAAGGCTAAACTATTATATCGTTATTTGAGTAATTTGTACTTTTTATAAGCTGTGTTATTTAAGACACAATATACATTTATGAACCTTCAATTTTAAAATTAATTAGTGAATGACATGCAGTTTCACCAGATGTTTAATTTACACCATGTATTGTGTAACTAGATTTTATAAAGGTGGTGTCATCCATATTTACAAAATCAGTAAAAACTATTATTATTATTTAACACATACTGCTAGTTGTTTTATATGATTTTTGTATTTTGTATACATTAAATATAGAATGTTGATAAAAGAGAATGCATCTTATCCAACTTTATAATACATACATAAATGCAAAATGAAGCTTATAACACAAGCACTCTCTGCACATGTACTTTAAAAATTCATGATAATATCATACACATTTTTGTCTATGTGGGAGTTATAAGTACATACTTTTACGAAACAGAACACACATTTCCTTTTTTTTTCAACTTTTAATGACCAAAAGTGTTGCGTATATGCTTCATATTTATTTACGGTTATGTTGATTGTGCATTACTGCAACATTTTATGTCTTGTATTTAACTTGGCGTAATGTACCATATGCGTCGGACCAAGTAAACTTTGTATAATACACATCCGATTTCATAGCTTGCTCGGATCTTCGACAGGAAACGTTAATATTAGATTTTATGATAAAAGTCGGAAGTTTGTGTTGCATCATATAAAATTTCAAATTAAAATGTATATTATCCTGTTGGTTTGTATAATTAATGAATTGATGACTGCTTAATTCAACTGCGTTACATTTTATTATTAATGGGTAATCTCATGGTATATATTTTTTAGATTTATAATGTATAGACAATATATACAGGCTGAGTCATTAGTAGCCGCTTCTTCGATTCCTCTTATGTGTTTTAAATAAAGGAAAAAACAATTAGGGGAAGATTCATGGTTGCTTGTGGCACATATTGTAAAAATACTTCCGGTTTCACCGGAAATGCACGGAACTTAATTTTTTTAAATAACTCACACTATATATTTTTGGAATTTCTAGTACTACTTTAAATTGTATATTCAACTGTTTTTTCTTTTTCAAAATTGAGCTAACAGTTTTTCAGTTATTAATTTTTTTTGAAATTATTTGACCAAAACATGTGTTCAGAAAAAAATCAATTGCACATTGTTTTTAAAAGTAAAAACATTAACTTTGGTGGTGCTTGTAGCCAAGAAAATTGTGCATCATCTGGTATAAGTTGCAGTCGACAATATCTCAAAAAGCTTTGTTTTTCAAAGCTTACTTCCCGAAATTTTCGCAAACCAAAAACTTATTTTTTTTTAAATGGAACACCCGGTATTTTATTGAGGCGTTTTGTTCCTTTTTTTATTCTATCTCATTTTTATTAACAATGTCCTATACCTATCTTTTGTAATTTCTGATACAATCACTATAGGAGCAATTAGCGATCAATTAAAGAACTACGAGCGCTGTTGTTCTATGCACCCAAATACTCGTTCAACCAAAGGAAGGCAGGAATGGGGCCCGACTTCCTTAATCATCTGCTACACAAAGTAAAGGTTAAATCCAACTATCCCAAAAGTTATAATTTTACAAAAAGAAGAGCATGGCATTTCAATTTTTTAATTCCACCAATGTCCGCTTGCAGTATTTCATTTTTTACATTGGTGGTTAACAACGAAATAAAATAAAGCTTATGTTTACTGTCATATTTGAAGATGCCGCCCCAGTAGAAGGTGCATAAAACAATGCTGCTATCTTCAATTTAATTTGCCTAATTGCTCTTATTCTTTCATTGTTAAAGTTCTTCATAAGAGTTGGCTGCAGTTTTTCAAAATCATAAATTGATGTCCTAAAACTTTGATAGACAAAAATTAGCAACAAAATAACGCAATTTAAATAAACTAAAACCATTGGGCAACGTAACGACAATCAAAAGTAAGAAAAACAAATTTCATTAAATATTATGTTCAACATAACAACACCTTTGTGCAATTCACGTGAGTATTCTGTTTTCCAAAGAAGTACTAACATTGCGTAACACGTTTCACAATATTGTTGTAAACGCCTTTCTGTTTTAATTTTTACGTCATCAAAAAGTTTTGAAAATCCGTCTGTAGCAAAAGGAAATACTCTTCTTCATTAACATTTTAATAAAAAAAATAAGATCCAATTTTTTAACTACCCACACATCTAATGCCCAACGATTTGGAAAGTTTGCAGGTGTGATAAAGTGAGGGTTTTTATGTGTTATGATAACGAAAATTGTGACGTATTAACTTTAATAGAAGGTGGCTTTATCGGCAAACAACAAAAAATTGTGAAAGTCAGGATAATTTATCTGCTGCCTATTGACAAAAATGCAAGCGATTCTGAAAATTTCTTTCATCTAACCCTGTGTATGAATATGCTACGGATGAATTACATATTTCCTAATTATTCTGGATTCACAAATTTGCCTTACATTTAACTGACTATACTAATTTTCGTAGTACTAGTATGGGGGTGTTCGACTACATTCGCAAGTACCATAACCGTCTTATCCTCACCAGTTGTTGATTTTGTCCGCTCTTTTCTTCATATTCAATACTTTCTGTTCACTCGAACCGTTCCTTTGTACTTTTCTGGCTTCGGTAGACTTCTACCAGGGATCACTGTCCATAAAGTCTAGATGCTAGCAATGATTTTCTTTCAGATTTACCCAAAACGTCCACCATATATATTAACTTTTCATAAGAATAATTCATTTGGATGATAACTAATAGCGATGCTTTTATAAATTTGACATAAATGTTTACCGACTTTCTTTAACAGTTGACTCAGACAGTGGGTCGCACTCCAGCCTTTATTGGACGAATATTTGGGTGCATAGAACAGCGCTTGTAGTTCTTTATTTAACCGCTGATTGCTCCTATAGTGATTATCTCAGAAATTACAGAAGATAGGTACATGGCATTGTTAACAGAAAAGAAAGAGAATAAAAAAGGTAACAAAATGCCACAATAAAATATAGGGTGTTCCATTTAAAAAAAAAAGAAGTTTTTGGTTTGGGAAAATTTCAGGAAGTAGGCTTTGATAGAACAAAGTTTTTTGAGATATTGTCGATTGCAACTTATACCAAATCATGCAGAATTTTCTTGACTACAAGCACCACCAAAGTTAATGTTTTTACTTTTAAAAACAATGAAAAAACGTTTTTGTCAAAAATTTCTAAAGAAAAATTAATAACTCAAAAACTATTGGCATAATTTTGAAAAAGAAAATACACTTAAATAGGCAACTTAAAACAGTACTAGAAACTCCAAAAACATATAGAGTGAGTCATTTAAAAAAAATTAATTTCCATGCATTTCCGGTGAAACTGGAAGTGCGTCAGTACCTAAAATACTTTTAGATTATGCGCCCCAAGTAACCATGAATCTTCCACTAATTGTTGTTTCTTTTATTGAAAACACAAAAGAGCAATCGAAGAAGCGTCTACTAATGGCTCATCCTGTATATATAGTGAAACTCGTTAGTGTATGTAAAAGAGTTTCTTTCGTTACCATTTGGAGTTTGACACGAGCTCCTATAATGTTTTTAATAGTAATCTTCTGATTAGGTTAATTTGAAAAGTTCTCCAAAAAGTTCACAAATTAGAAATAAAGAAAATCTCAGGATTAACTTATTTTGAATAGCAAAAACAATTCGAGGGCACTTGGTCTCCACTACATAATAAAATCAGGAACTTTACCCAAACGGTTTTTGGATGAAAGTTATATGTGTAACGAGTTCAATGGATTCTTCCAAAAATAGCTGTTGATTTGGTTTAATCCAACTGAATTCGGTTTTCATTATAATGATGGACCTGTTTTCTGACAGTTTGTTTTTTAAACTTTTTACCGAGTCTGATATATTCAGTGCTGTAACTACATAAAATGCCGTGCTCCTATGGTGTCGGCGATAAATTATATTGACTACTCTTTATATTTATATTTGTACTTTTTCTTTTATTTAATTTTTGTAACATGACTTGTCCAACATAGGGTAAGTGATATAGTTGTTGGCCACTTGATTTGTACATAATAATTTTAAGCATCTCGTTTATGTATAGCATACGTTACTTTTACCACTAGATGTTAGCAACATTGCTTTACTATAGGTAATAATTTCGCCTGTTTAAATTTTGACTAGGTGATACACCAAAAACTTACTGAACTTGCAGACGAGAAGAGTTGCCAATATGTAGACAATATTGACTACAAGTCTGGCACCATCATTATTTCTGTACCTAAAACAAAAAAATAATATTCGGAGATACTTCGTAATTACAGATACAATATGAATCGATTTAATTAAGAAATATTATAACTTACGGCATATTAATGCTAGTCATAAGCGATTTTTCTTGACGTATCCCAATGATCAGTATAATAATAGTCCAATGGGTAAAAATATTGCAGGCAATATTCCGAATAAAATATTTGAATAAATTCTTATTTGAAGAATGGATCTTTGTATTTGATGATCTTATTTATTTTTCCCTTAGTGATATATATTTCCAAAACTTGAAAAATATTTTACATCGTTTCATTTTTATACATATTTTACACTGAAAATACAGACTCCATTTTGATTTTTTTTTGACATTACAATTACAAATTACAAGTGGCCACTCTCGAAAAGCTCAATTGAACTAGATTATCTATAAACACATCATTTTCGATACGTTAATAGCGTTATTATGGCATCAGATTCGTAAAAGATGTTTTTTTTCTATTTCGGTGCTATAAAGTTCAGTTTAGGACATCCGTTTTGGTTGCATAATAGTATATTAAGATACAAGTTTCATAAGACACGATTTTTGCGCACGCGTTCAAGTTTAGAAAACGAGCCGCTAGGCGAGTTTTCTAAAGAACAAGTGCGCAAAGATGTCTTATGAAACGTGTATTTTATACTATTTTTTCTATTTCGGTTATTGAAAGTTCAAAAAAGATTAAAATGAGAGACATGTTTTGTTCGAACATTTTAGAAATATTGTTTTTTTGAAGTTGGTTACTCTGATTTTTAAGTAAAACAATTTAATTATTTGAATATCGGCGGACTTGTCATTTTGTTTAAAATTTAGTCTGATTTATGCAATAAATTATTTCAAATTATCAACAAAATGGAAGAAATAAATAACTGCACGCCTCCAGAGATTCGCAAAATAGCAGAAGCCAATTTAGAAAATCTTTTGCCAACAAAGTCTCGACATATTTATGAAAAGCAATACCACCTCTTTTTAAGTTGGTGTAAAGAAAATAATATTAAGTGATTATTTCCTTCACCTGTCAAATTTAAATTTTGTCAAATCACAATCAAAACTGAAGTTGAAATTAACCAATGAACGGTACCGGTTCTTGATATCAGCGACTATTACAAATCGACTATTCAAATGTAGGTAACAAATCAGGTATGTATTTTTTCATTAAGTGGCAAACGTGTCAAATAGATAAAAATGTCCGACAAAAAGAGATTTAGCGATGTTTCGGATGAAATTATTGATAATCACATCGATATGACAACTCATTTATTATTATGAAACTTGGTTTAGGAAATAATCTTAACAAATATAGCTCGAGCTTGATAAGTAGTCGACTATTACATTGTTTCAATTTTTCTCGTGTGCCTCCTAATTTGACTTAACCAAAATTGGCATTAATAATTAAAGACTAAAGCCCTCGAGCTAAAGCTCTCGTGCTCTATACCTTGTCTCAGAATAAGAAGGAGTGATTCAAATATCGCGCCAAAATGGCGTATATTTTTAAGGTATTTCATTGGTTCTTGCGTAGGCAAGTTTAACATGGGAAAATAAGTTTGACAAAACGTCATTTTATGTTTATAGTCAAGCCATAACCTAGTCTCTTACATTTTTACTTCGGTTTATTATAGTTTATTGTGTTATTAAATAAAATCCGTACTGTTATGTACAACACGAGCATGAGTTGATCAGACGGGTTAAGACCTAAGGAACAAGTGATCAGGCATTTAAAACTTTGAATTTGATGAATCTGTCAAAAATACTATACGACAGTGCAAAAATCAAACGTCCAACAATTAATATCATTGCAAAAATAACTATAGATGAGTTCATACCATAAATGAACTGAACAACTCACATATATTCTAGAATTGACGCATTAATTTCAAGTAAGTGTTAATTAAATACTAATTATATTACCACATGTTCATATACATGTTATATTTCAGATATGTCAAACGTAAAGAAACTTGTACTAATAGAAAAAGGTGAAAATATCTGGTGGAGAATATTTGGGAAAAAGTTTGGATTGCCACAAGTATAATGAGTGCACGACAAGCTTTGTTGAAAACCTGTAGGATTAAAAAGCCATACCGATAAAGATAGGCAATTAAGAATACTTCATATACGTTCTGAATTGATTCATAAGGTGAAGTTACTTCAAAAAAATCCCCTTTCAGAATATCAGTTATTCGAGAACTTTTGACAGAAGCAATTACAAATGTTACAATAAGTATTTGGCAAAATTGTGCCGACCATGTAAATTTTTAGTCTTGTGAACACTAAATTATTGTTAATTTCCAATATATAATAGAAATAAAAATGTGTTATACTTTATATATTTTCAAAATACAGCAATTTTAATAGAGAAGAATAATTAGTAATGTGTAGGTATATGTAATTATCTTCGCAGGTCGTGTAAACAACTTCAGCAGATGTAAATTTTTCAATTTATTACTGTTCTATGTAAGCTTCACATTTCCAAGAGTAGTTGCTTGAATTTACCTCCTCATGGTTTGTAGCAGTAATACGAATGATTTATCTGTACAAGTTCTTTATTGATATTTACAATAGAAACTAATAAGCATAAACTTTTTCTGCAAGTTCTTAAGAACGTTTTGAAAAAGGTAAAGGGTTTGATTCATTCTTGCTCGCTGATACAAATATTTAATAATAAATAGACTTGATTCACAATTTTCATGTTGATATAGCACATTCACTAAAATGTTCAGTAATTATATATTTATAATGGCAATCCTTCTCAAAACGCTCAGAACAAAGTCTACTCTTTTCATTTGTAAATTGGGCCTATATCTTTATCCATAGATTCTTCTAATGATTTTTTTTGAAAAACTAGAATGAACAGATTTGAATGTTAGAGATTTATATTCATCAAATTATAGATGTATGCACCTACTTGTGTTTATAACTTTCCAATTGCCGTGCACTCGTATTGCTGCTTTGACTGGTAGAATGAAAAGCGGCACATCCATCTATTTTAATGAAAGTAGTAAATGAAACACAAAACAGCTAAATCCTTAGTATTAATACAGTTCATCTAACCTCAATTGTCATGATGTCATATAAAATTGTCTACTAAATTTTAAGCTATGTGTTCCATGTTTTGGCGGGATATTTGAATCACTCCTTCTTATTCTGAGACAAGGTATAGTCAAATTATTAATGCCAATTTTGGTCTCGTCAAATTGACCGTAGCGCACACTCGAAAAATTGATCACAATGAAATAGTCGACTATTTGTCAAGCTCTCGTTATATTATCTTTGACTATTACGGAAAATGTAGTAATTGCTTATTTTGACAAAGAAAGAAAGATAAAAAAGGCATCATCCCATTTATATTGTTAATTAGCGTAAATAAAATGTTCGTAACTGTGTTTTTTATTCTCTGTACAACTTCTTGCACATGTTTGTTAGATTAAAGACTTATATTTTGACATTTAAATATGATTTGGTTCCATTTTTTGTTGTTACCAACTTCAAAAAAATAAAATTAGCGTGCGATAAAGTAATACTTTATGCAACCAAAACGGGTGTCGTAAAGTGAACTTTATAGCACCGGAATAGAAAATAGTATATTATGCAATGAGCATTTAATGATAGCTATTATATACGAGTGTCTTAATAGCCATTAAATGCGAGTTGCATAATATACTATTATGCAACCAAAACGGGTGTCCTAAAGTGAACTTTATAGCACCGAAATAGAAAAAAAACATCTTTTACTAATCTGATGCCATAATAACGCTATTTTTTCTACGACCCCATAATAAAACATTATTTTTTGAACATTCCATTTCATAAATTGAGGTTAAAATTTTCCATGCACCTTTGCGAATTTAGCTGGTAATAAATTGTTCGTGGTTATTAAGGCTTGTTCCATAATTTCTGGTGGACTTAAATTTTACATTTCACTGTCATTAACTCTCATTTTACCGTTTATATTTTCAAAAAAGCACAAATTTTAAGTACTTACTTGTAAATTGCAGAGAACTGTCATATTTATTTAATTTGTATATCTGTCAGATATGCAGTCGCCATATTGAATATTGTTTGAATATTGGAATGTCGCATTTCTATTGGATATAAACTTGTATCGTAATGAAAAATGTGTATTCCTATTGGATATAAACTTATATCATAATGAAAATCTTTATCGTAATGGACATCATTAAAGTATGGGAGTAGAAAAAGTATTAAATGTCAAATACAAGCCATTAATGTAACAAACATGTGCCATGGAAATTGTACAAAGAATAAAAAACACACATGCTAATATGTTATTTACTAATTTTTTACTAATATTTACATATTTATTACTACATATTTACTAATAAATTGTTTACCAGAGTTGGATGATAAGTTTTCTGATGCTACTATTGAAATTTACTTCCCATGTTAAATAGTACAACTGTATAAAGGTTTACTATAATAGAAGATTCGTGCGCATTAATGGATATTCCAGGCAGATTTTGGGAACACACTACGTTTTGTCTGAATTCCTGTTGCTTCTCATTGACTGACACTTACAGTAATATTCGCTATAATATTTTCTTTAGAACAACTTAAAAGTGCTGGTATTGTTTTTGATAAATATGTCGACACTTTGTTGGCAAAAGATTTTGTAGATTGTCTTCTGCTATTTTGCGAATCTCTGGGGGGCGTGTAATTATTTATTTCGTTCGTTTTGTTGATAATTTAAAATAATTCAAGTTTCTAAAATGTTCTACTTAAAAGTTAGAGTAAACAACTTCAAACAAACAAAATTTCTAAAATGTTCGAACATAACATGTCTCTCATTTTAAGCTTTTTTGGAAGTTTTAATAACCGAAATAGAAATAATAATATAAAATACACGTGGCGTGAGACATTTTGCGCACTTGTTTGTAAGACATTTTATATGGAACAAAATTTCCCACAGTTGCAAATAAGTGGTTGCCGACATTTATTATGGTAAAAAGGGAACCTTAAATTTCTTGCTGAAATCATTCACTCACACTCGTTTTGGCTCAGGATAATAAATCTATGATTCATTTCCAGTGACAAATCGGTTAATGATTACATCTGGCTCACTTTAACAAAACTCCAAATATTGTTTAAGTGTCTCTACCTAAACACGCTCTTTGAATGACAAAATCAAACGCTAAAGTCTATTTGTATTCATGTAGAATTCTGAAAACAATGTTATATGAATTATCAATTGAATAATCTTTCTTTCATGTCTTCAATCTTACATCGTGTTACCAAACACTTAGCGTTTCATCATCATCCAATGCTTGTCGTCCATGTTTAAGCAACTTTAACCACTTGCAAAATAATTGGATTTAAATGACAATTATTGACGAATATTAATTTAAAAATATTCCACTTGAGCAAGTATGTTACAGTCTTCAGTAACATACCCCCAAAGTAGGGTTGCTATTGAAAATGGAAGCTTTTTCTTGGAGATTCACTCTCGTTTCTATTTTTCTAATAAATTGACGAATAGTAATTTCAATAATATTTCAATAGTTTTGTTTCAAGGCATATACATAAGTTTAAGGAAAACAAAGAGGAACAAATGCATCAAAACTCTATACTGTAAATTCTATTATTCATTTTGTATAAACTCAAATGAATAAATTAACAAATTTACTATCTAGCTCTGAAGCATTTATAATTGAGTGTCTCCTCCCATTATTTTGTTAGATAATACATGGCATTAACATTACTCGAGCTATGAACGATGACATCTAACAAAACTATAAGACTCTCAAAATAAACCGAAGCAGCTACATAGGCTGCACACATCCAAACTTTATATCAATTTAATCGTAAATTATGTCTCTGATGTTAGAACACTTTCAAAAACATGCGGTAGTTAATGTGACATTGCAAAAGCTCGGTTAACATATCTGCAAACAACGTGACGTGCGTTTCACTTTAGTTAACATATATAAAGTGACTATAAAGTAGATGCAAAATGTCAAATACTATAATAACAACTGTTCAGCATTAAACGGAACTGAGAAAATATTTCGTTTAAGTTTACATACTGTGTTATAATATATGAAATAAGAAACTTCAGGAATACATTTAATTAAATTATTTTCCGTGTTGCGCCATAAAGCTGTGTGTGTTTCTCTCTGACAAGTTTAATCAAAAACTTTGAGAAACCTGCCATTTAAATTTAATAATGTCTCCTTATCTTCCGGAGTATTCTACAGTTAAATTCTTTTATGTTCTTTTTTTTCAGGTTGACAATAAAATTTACTTTGAAGCAATTACCATAAGTTTTATTAATTTTATATAGTCCAGAGTTAATGATTTCTGTGTAAATTATAAGAGAAACTGTTTTGCTTCATATTTTATAAGTAATCTTGTGCTTATAATGCAATAAAAGAATGTGTCTGAGATAATGATATATTTTAACAAAATAGGGCAATTCCAAAACGCTATCGAAATTTAAATATTTGAAAAATGGGATTTCGCATGTTCAAAAGTAGTTCCCTCAATTACTCAATATGACCTCTTGTTTGTATGTGTAAGACTGCAATTCGTACTACAAAATTATACAAAAGAATTATGTTTTAAGATTGCCTTAAATTGCGCACTTTCCATACTAGAATCCCTAGGATTAAGATCAGGCAATCTTGGTAAACATAAATTTCATAAACCATGTTCTTGAAATGTAAATAGTTTTTTTAAGGCTCAACACCTCCCTCACACATTTTTTTCTGGGATGCCGTAGATTAAGAACGCTGTCCCATAATGATTCTCTGGAGACCGGATCCTACCCCCACCTGCAAACCAAAAAAATTAAAAATGAGAATGAATGCCTGCCCCGATCCACTAGCCTATTGTTATTCTTAAATCTTTATTATGTCATTACATATACAAATAAAAGAACGTTATCCAAAGCAAAACAGATTTTCTGGAGATATTAATTAAAAATGTATCTAACACACACTTGACATTGGCAAGAAAATTGTTAGTCACTTGATAACTAATAAAAGAGTTTACCAAATGAAATTCATAAAATACATTAAATCTGCCTCACTCAATATATTATTTACAGAAAAGAATAATTGATTCTTCTTCTTTAATTCCATTGACCTACTATTCAAACGTCTAGGTACCTAGTAAAGTATGTCTTAATAGATATATAACTCTAGATAAAGCCTTTCCCCTTATGCATATGTTTTATCTCTAGCAAGCTCTCCATCAACATCGATAAAATTCGTGAAATAAATTTCGCCAAGCCTCGGTCATAAAATAACAAACAGAAATCAGCGATAGGGATGAATTTTCTAGAGATGGATTTAGGCACACTGCACACTTGGCGTTCCTCAATTGACCATTAGAAGAGAAATTTTCGAGTGGTTTATGCATTATATCGAATTACTAATGTAATTAACAAAGAAGCATGAATACTTATTATGATTTTTTTCATGCAAAGATAATCCAAGGTATGTCTAGATTGGAGCATCTTCACACCTTCGCAAAATATTAACTATATAAAAAAAGTCCTTAGTAACGAAAGTGTCTCTAACGATACCTCCTGTAAACACATCTTTCTCAAATAACATATTAGAAAATAGTATGAATACCACAGACAATCAAATCGGGGTACCGTACGTAATACTGTAAATGAATGGACGAAGCTAGGCAGAAGCCTTTTCTATAAAAAACTTTCTTTATCATGAACAGGAATACTAAAGGAAACACCTATGGATGCATATAATATTCTACATTATACATTATTATACTATTGTAGAATAATTTGGAAGCTCCGTCTCATTAGTCTCATTAGTAAAGATAATTATAAATCTATCAAAAGTATACATATATACATTTATACATAAACGTATATGCACATATGTACGTGTTGAGATACACAACATACATTTAGGTGTGATTACCAACAGCTAACGCACAGACACGTGTTTCGGCCTTTGAAACCTCTTCAGTGTACGTGCTGCTGTTGGCAATGATCCACAACTAAAATCGTGTCTTATGTCCGTTGAACCGCAAAGTGCCAGTGAGAATATCTCAGCGACATCTGCCAGCCAAGCGCGACAACGAACACGACAGTTTCATCTTTGAACACTGTGTTATTTATCCGTTAATGTACGTTACACATTCAAGTATTTCATATCCTATTTATTTGTGATATGGTGGTGCCACCTATTGGTCTTATATGCGGAGATACACATTTAGCATACAGGTTTTGTCTTATGCACAGTGTGCAAAGATGAAACTGTCGTGTTCGTTGTCGCGCTTGGATGGCAGCTGTCGCTGAGATATTCTCACTGGCACTTTGCGGTTCAACGGACATAAGACACGATTTTAGTTGTGGATCATTGCCAACAGCACCACGTACACTGAAGAGGCCTCAAAGGCCGAAACACGTGTCTGTGCGTTCGCTGTTGGTAATGACACCTAAATGTATGTTGTGTATCTCAACACGTACATATGTGTATATACGTTTATGTATAAATGTATATATGTATAGTTTTGACAGTTATTTATCCGTTAATGTACGTTACACATTCAAGTATTTCATATCCTATTTATTTTTAATTATAAGTCTACTCGTTATTGTGAAAACCGTGGAAGAGCTATAAAATTACAAATCATATTCTAGATGTTATAATACCAACATTTCAAAAGGAAAAAAGGGTAATTGTACTTCCTAATAAAGAGAATGAGGTGTAGGCACTATACAACTTTCCAGGCCTATTTGTTGTTTCAAATTAAGTTTTAAATCGAGGTGGAAACCACTGACTCAAAAGTGTACACCATAATCCCACCATATCTAAATAATACCAATAAACCCAAATAATCCCTAATTATTTCTTTATATGTTCCACGAGTTTTGAGGATTTTGTGCACGTATTAAAGGTAAATTAAGGTTGAATCGAAAGTTGAATATACATAATACCAGCCTTACGTGAAAGAATTGTTTTATTTATACAGTGCCTAAGGAAAACATTTTAACGCAGCAAAAGTAAAATTTATAAACTTAATTATTCGTGCAAAAATAAAAAAAATCGAACGAAATAGTAATAAATAGTTTTTAATACAGGATTTAATCTCTAGATTTAATATTATCATATATCTTATAAATCTCGGCGTATGCAATTTCATCTAAATGAAAAGGTTCCATTTCGGTGGCAAATTTAGCTGGGCCGTAAAAAATATATTTTACATCAACCGTAGCAACGTCTTGTTTAATTTTTGGGGAGGTAAACATTTTATTTTTCTATACCACCATTTATCATAAGAAACAGCGTAAAATTTCTTAGACTCAGTTATACTTAATAATGACCACTGAGTGATGGGTCTGTGATGGGATTTATTTTCCCTGCCCCGATTTTCTCCACCATCAATAGATATCTTCGCATCTGAAGTATCAATATAAAATACACTGAAATCATCCCGATCATCGTCCTCACTTTCTTTCGAGCTCTCTTCAGTAATATATTTCGAAACTTTCTTGCATTTAGAATTACATTTCCATTTAAAAATTGTCTTTCGGTGGGACTTTCCTTTACATGATTTCGAAGATGACGGCAATATTATTTGCGCTGCTTTACTGTCATTCTATACTGACTTTGCCCTTTGTACTGTCTAGAAGCCAACATGAGGATGGCTTCTGTATGACAACAGGTTTTCCATTGGCCTTCAGTGTAACAAAGAGCCCAGCTTTATAAGTTTTCCTTGAAGCTTTCCCATCTTCTACTTTTTCGGTTTTTGAAGAAAAATCTATGAAATTGAGATCATTCTGAAGTTCAAATGTAGTATTTTCATATCCTGATGTAGTACTCTAGTCCTGGTCATGTTCCGAGTGAGAATCATATCTTGATTTCAGCTGTAAAAATTATCCTCAAAACTGGCATCAAAACTAAACAGCATAGCATCCGAGAATATCACATAACAACGTATTACACTGACTTGTATTAATGAAATGCCGAGTGGAACGCGCATGCATTCAAATCTCGGTTCAAACCGGTTCAAACTAGTGTACGATCAGCAATTTCCCGCAAAATGTCGTATGGTAAAGTAATGAGTGGTAATGCGTCATTCATGGAAGTGAAAAACTACCAAAGGTACTTTCTGTTAAAGTTCAATTTGACCTTTACTACTGTGATTGAACTATCGACATGATGTTTAATTTGAAGGGATGATCGGATTACATAAAGTTTGCTGATTATGCAGTACAACAAATAAAAAACATTCTTTATAATTACAGTGGAATCCCTCATAATTCTACCAAGTAATCCCGCATAATCCCACATAATTCCAACTAATTCCTTCTAATCTGATATAATCCCAAATAATTCCTGGAATTCCTACGGGGTGTACTCCATATTGTCTGAGATGTCCCTTGTTTGAAATAATTTTTTTGGCTGCCGTGATATAAATTTGGATTTTTTCACTAAACTAACACTTCCAATCAACCGCTTTCACTGAGAATCTAATAAGACCTTGAGAGATAGATTAGAAAAATCGCAATAGTTTCTTAGTTAGTAAGTTAAACAGCATATTTGTTAGCCTTTCCACATAAGGACTGTTCCAAACAAATAGTGTAAAATCCAAAGCGTATTAATCATTTTATATTGAGATAACAACTTTGATCGCAGAAATAACGCGGTGCAATCTTACGCTGTACATAAATAAATAGGCTATGTATATAAATACAAACAATAAGTGCTCCACTAACGATTTCTGTTGAACACCAGTTTTTGCATAAGTTTTCTGTAAAATTATTGATAATCTTGGCATTCTATGACACTGCAATCGCAGGTCAATAGGGGTATCTCTGTATATGAACGGCAACTGCTAATACAGTGTTTAATTAATTTAACGAGAATAGAAAGCAAACACAAATATTACCACTATAAAAGAAAAGCGTGTCATCAGACTGTGGAGCTAATCTGAATATTTTTCGAAGACTAAAAAATAAGGAGATTTTAGAGAGGTCTATAACGATCGAACCCTTTCGGAGGACAATCGGTTTGATCTGGATTAAATTTATTTCCATTTAAATTATTTGAGTAAGTAATAGACCTTATTACATTTGTCAAACACACAATGGACAGGGTACGAGTGGAACGACATCACAGGTTTCCAGTCACAATGAATTCACAGCGACATCTCGAGACACGAAAGGACAAAGCTTTTATTTTGGGGCATCCGTGCCGGACTCCATGTGTGCGTTCAATCCTCAGAGGAGGATCGCGCGTCTCTCATCCAATCCCTTATCTAATCTTTCCGCTGTGTATGTTTACCGAATAGGTACATTAAATTTGGCCCTAAACATGAACTTAAATTTTACGATGGCAAGCGATGGTTTGGGGATGGTTGGAATCTCCTTTTTGAGCTTTATATATGTATGTAGTACGTGCGAGCGCTAGACCATCCTACACGTATATTGCACAAAATAAATACAAGCAGACTGTTTTATTCGTCGCGCCTGGTATTTGTAATTAATTTTATGCTTAAAGTTAGATAAAGTTTACTCCAACGGTTATAATACGAAATATATATACCATATAATACGGTACAAAACTAAGTAAGTACAGCTGATCTATAAATTCTAGGGATATTCATACACTCTCACATACGTATACCATTTCTCATCATGTTCGTTATATAGAATTTCTAGCAATCCATTTGTAATTAAATTCTTGATATACAGTGTATCCCAATACGTATTATATAAGCGATACAGTTTCGACTAATGTAGGTGATTTGTTTATAAATGTGCTCGATTTTAAATATACAAAAAGATTAGCTGAAGATATCGCTGTCTAGCGATAAACACGTGTTCTGTTGTTGCTCCGTGTTTCTGTGTATATTGGTCGTAACCGCTCAGTGTAAAGTAAGGAAAATAGGTACACACGTTTTAAATAAGATCGAAGTACCCTTGTGTATATTTTTTGATTGACTTTCCTTGCGAAAAACTGTAAATCATAATTGACGGTAATAATTAGGGGGCGGACGTCCCAGGTTTAAACTACAACGGAGTTACAACGGAGCAAAGAAATAATGTAAACAACTGTGTGTTGTTTACATTATTTCTGAATAGCATTATTCATATGGTGAACTGCAACATCTGTTGTTTACTTGAGTTACTGAAAAAGGACAACAAAAAATGCCCATCAAAAATGGAAGTTATGAGTACAATCCTTTCTTCATTGGCGTGGGTAGAAGGGTGACGAGTTTTTAGAATTTATTATAATTACCTTTTATTTCCTAAAATAAATAAAGTTATATATGTGTATACCTATTCATACGTATGTTAATTTCGTTTTATCATTGTTTTGACTCTTAATTACGTACTTCGTAATTTTCGTAATAGTTCCTGTTTATTACCGGTACATTGAATCTACTTCTTACATTTATATCGACGTAAGTGTGCACTGGATTTTGTTAAGTTTCAATAACATACACATACATTTTTAATTATCATTTATTTAGATCTAGAACATTGTTTATGTTACTATGATATGGAAGAACGTCGAGAATGGCATCGTAAAACAATGGCAAGTTGGATTAAGGGTCATACTGATTGCATGTCCTCCATTGTCAGTGATTCCGAAATTTATTGCATAGTCTGTAAAATATCGTTACAGAATGCCCAAAAAGGGCACGTACAACGCCACTCAGCATCGCTAAAACATACATAGAAATTGGACCCGTTGGAAGCTGACAATTTTAAAGAAGAACTCTGTGAAGCTTTGATGGCGGCTAATATCCCCATTAAAGAAACTTTATAATCCCACTTTCAAAATATTTCTTCCAATTATACTGGTCGAAATGTTCCTGATGAATCCACATTACGCAAATATTATGTTTCTAAGTGCTTCACGACGACAGTAGAAGTCATTAGAAGACATCTTTCAAATCAGTGCCGACGAAACTGTTGATATATTAGGGCGCTGTGTGGTAAATGTTGTAGCTGGTGTACTACATTCAACTATTCCATATAACGCATATGTAACAGCATCTAAAGTTATAAATACAGTTGATGCGGAAACAGTTGCTAAAACCATTGATGAGAATTTGCACAAAATGCTTCATTCGGATGACAGGTACAGGGCAAAAATACTTTTATTTGTTAGTGACAGTGCCGCATATATGTTAAAAACAGACAGACTATTAAAGGAAAATAATATTCATGTACAGTTTAAAATTTTAGATATTTAGTTTATTTTAAAATTTTTTAAATTCTCCCGAATTGTAAGAATTTGCTATTTATCTAATATCAAACCCATGATTGCATCATATAAAATAGTACATAAATTGTATAAGGATTGTGATTGAAAACCTTCATTTTGACAATTCTCTTAATACTTATCTCTTGCATACGATGTATGCCTCAGAATTAATGATAATGAATTGTTTACGTTGAATGTGACAACGACTGCAGCCGACTGGAGTCGACAAAATGTGAGTGGAATGGCTAAGAACGCAACCAGAACAGGGGCAGGACACTAAGTCTACTGTTAGTGGCATGAGCGCGAGGTATTTACCGTTACGTTCCAATACCACATCACAAGTGAAATTCTGGCAAACATCGAGCAGTGATATGCAATTAAATAATAACATTTTGCGTTAATGTTGGAAGAACGGCTTCAGGGGCACTATAAACGTTAAAAACAGCATATGTAGATGCTACGTTGCCGTCAGCACAAGTTTTCAGATGACACAAGGCTTTCAAAGATGGCCGCGAAACCATTGAAGATGACCATCGCTCCGAACGTCCGCTCACGTCGAAAACCGATGAAAGCGTGGCGAAGTTACGTCCAGTGTTAGCATGAGGCAGACGGTTGATGAGTAAGGATACTGTTGATCGAATTGTGACAAAGGAACTAGGCATGCGGAAAATTTGTGCAAAGCTGTGCGCAAGAACTTGTCTGATGAACAAATGGATAATCGCTTTTTCATTAGCCAAAAACTGCTGGAACGCTTAACAACCGAATCCAACCTCGTGCACAGGGTGATAACAGGTGACGAACCATGGGTATTTGAATATGATCGCACCTTCGTCACCGCGGCCGAAGAAAGCTCGCATGAGCAAATCCTGAATCAAGTCCGCGCTTATCATCCTTTCTTGATTTGCGTGGAAACAAAAAATTCGTACCGCCAGGCCAGACTGTAAATCAAACCTTTTATCGCGAGGTCCTTGTACGGAACAATAAACAACAAAAAGTCACGACACAGGCTCTAAACAGCCTAACGGAACAAAATTTCCAGAATTGTTACCAGGAATGCAAAACATTCAATAAAACACTTTAAAACTAATCCTTATCATTATATCTGAGACATACCTCGTATATTAATTTAACTTGAAGTTACAAATTAGATATTTTTGACAATTATTATAATTGACAAAAATCAATTGTCAGAGATTACATTATTTGGTAATCATAGACCTAATAAGATGCGTTGGATGCGTTGTCCAGTCATTATTGAATGAATTGTAAAATTTCTTACTAACAAATATCAGTCAGATTTTGGTTAAGTACCTATGTTATTGTAAACATTGAAAGATCATAATAAATAATAGATTTCTAGTGAGAATATGACAGAATTTAATTTAAAGTATATTTGATCTCACGCCCAATCTTTGAAATATACCTTTTAAATTCAAAGGAAACATATTTGCTATTATTCGATCATAAATTGACGTTATAATGTTTTATGATATATACAAGAAATATTAAACAACTAGTAACTCATGAAGTCATAAATTACAATTAATTATTCTTTCTCAGCATCCTATAGCATGCAGAAATAAATTGGGATATCTTATGGGAAAAAGAACGTGTGATATTATTACAAAAGCTTGCTATGCGAGCTTTGTTTGGGTCACGTTACCGTGGGGATGTTGTTGAAAGCAATTACTAACGTATACATTTTTGTTGTGTTCACCCAGCATATAAAATACATCCCAAAATGGTGTACTTAATATTAACTTACTGCTGTTACAACGTGTTTCATTTTGAAATAAATGAAAGAAATAATTATATTTTAAACCTGTAGAAATGCATTTGCAGATTTTAGTTTATTAATACTTTGTCTAACCAACAACTGAAATCTTACGTATTACAAAATAAATCTTACATTGTGTAACTCAAGAATACATTTTGCTTAATTGACACTGCTTCAAGATGCTTCCTATATAGAATATTCTGTCAATTCGTTATCTTCTTAAACACTAATAAATTGGAAACAAATTACTATTAGAGTAAGTAGTAAGTAGTAAGTGTTTTTACTTTTGCGTAATATCCCCTATTTTTCTTAATTTATCGGTATTAATATAGCCCTCGATTCTTTGTAACGTGTATGTACGAATTTCAAAGCAAAATACATTTTATTTCTATTACCCAATATACCTAGTTTTATATGTTCCTCGGAATAACTTACTGAATAAGATTTTCTTGGTAAGGGATTACCGTTGTCCGAAAAACAAATTTACCCAACTTCAAATATCCGCTTCGTTCGCAGGCAAACGGACATTGTGTGTGTCGGGACATATATTCAATAACCTCTCGAAGATTTTTATCATTCAGTTATTTGGTTGACTTGTGACTGTTGTTCCACAAAAACATTTCCCATTCAAGCGGATCCGAAAGGACGGAAAACCAAAACCGACACCCCTCGATCGGGAATATGAAGATAAATGTTGGAAAATACCTTCGATATAACAGTGTAACAGCCTGTTCTGATCGACTACTAGTCGTCTATGTATAGCAGACACGCACACGCAGACATCCGCTACCTACACCACTCACGGGCGAAGAAAAAGTTTTCCTGTGTCAACAAACTCTGCCATTTTTTCCCATTCAATTTTTTTCTTTTTGTTTTATGCACGGACTATATTATGGAAACGGAAAATGTTTTCCAGTATGATTTATTCTTTAAGAGAAATGTCAATAAGAATATATTGAAATGGCACAGTAGGTGTTCTGTGTATTATATGAAATGTTTTGCCCATTTTATATTCATGAGGTTTATGATAAAGAAATAAATAGAAAGATAGTAGAAGTAAATCAAATTATTGACGTCCATAATATTTCTAGAACTATATAAAATAAGTAATACATATCGTACTCGAAAGAGCAAGGAAAGTAATTTTTATTATGTTATAGGTTGCTACAATTGAAATTGTTAGTTGTTTATAAAAAAAATTAAAACATTATAATTTAAAATTCGAAAATTACTTTAAAATAAAGATTTATTTTTGCATTATTTCGACTAGACGAAAAAGCATATCATGGTAAACTTTCCTTCCTTTCTTTTTTAATATTTTCGATAATTACTAACATTTGATTAAACAAAATGTTATAATAATTCCACTAACTGTTTATAAAACTTTACGGTTAGGAAAGTAGGGTACTTATACCGATTCTGGAACACACTCCTCCTCCTCCCCCTCTCACCCAGCTCCCCCTCACCCCCCTCGCCCTAGTGGCGCCCTCTGCCAACCCAACTGATGTGGCGCCCCCTCGCGGTCGCCAACCCAACTAAAAATTGCAGATTTCATCATTACCAACCCAACTAAAATTGCAGATTTCATCATTACCAACCCAACTAAAAATTGCAGATTTCATCATTACCAACCCAACTAAAAATTGCAGATTTCATCATTACCAACCCAACTAAAAATTGCAGATTTCATCATTACCAACCCAATGTGGCGCCCTCTGACGGCCACTAACCAAACTAAGAAATGGCAGATTTCATCATTACCAACCCAATGTGACGCCCTCTCACAGCCACTAACCAAGAAATGGCATCTCTCATGATTACCATAATGCAGCATCCTCTCACGGTCACAAGCCAAACTAAGGTGACGTCAGACAAATGGCGGACCATCAAGATGGTCTTTGTTTCTAGAGAATTCCTGAATAAATTACCAGGCTTACTATCGCGCTTCTCAATGTACTTCAAACAGGTCTAAACATGTTTCCAGCGGAAACCGCAACGGCTGTCTGCTTCTGTGATAGCCGCATGCTTGAAATGTATATCTTACTTATAAAATAAAATAAAACAAACAATATATTTTTTAAGAAAAACAATTTATTTATTATTATTCATAAATTAACAATATTATTTTAAATTAACATTATCTACAAGACCAGCTGCTGTTTATATACATTGTAAAGTTGCGCTATTTACTCGTCATGTTTTCTGCCTGTAAATAGAAAACGCATCCAATTAGTTTTTTTGCGCTTCTCCAGAGGCTTTTCATAGACACATAATTCCCCAGTTTCTACCCAATAATATTTGTGTATTCGCATAGTCATGCAATTCATACAAAAACTAGGACTGTGTATAGTATTTCGTCTGAGAGTAAAATCCCAAAGAGTTGTTTTATTAATTTCTCGATAACGTAAACATACAGTACATTGTTTTCGTCTAGATAAATAATATTCTCCGGTTGAATGGGTACATCCATACCGCCAGGAATGTCGTAATTGCTCACTAGTTACGCTGGGAGACATCTGAAAATAAAAACTTTACATCTAAGATCGGCATACTATTTCAAAATTATAAAATAAATATACAGTATGCTACTGGACGAGATAGCAACCAAGTATGAATATACAGGACGTTTCAAAGGTAGGGTAGAATAGCAAGAAGGCGAATCCAAGATGGCTGCCAAAAATGGTCTAAACATGTTTCCAGCGGAAACCGAGTTCTGTACCGGGTCAGAACCTAGAACCACTTGAGAACCGGTACAGAACCACTTCAGAACCGGTACAGAACCACTTCAGAACCGGTACAGAACCACCTCAGAACCACTTCAGAGCCGGTACAGAACCACTTCAGAACCGGTACAGAACCGGTTCAGAACCGGTTCTGTATGTTAGAATATTGGAAGCCAAATATGACCCAACTTAAAAAGTGGTACATTTATAGTGAGTATGAATATACCTGCTTCTGTGATAGCCGCATGCTTGAAATGCATGTCTTACTTATAAAATAAAACAAACAATATTTTTTAAGAAAAACAATGTATTAATTAACAATATGACCAAGTTTCATACCATCAAGATGGTCGATAAAAATATAAACCTTACATCTAAGATCGGCATACCATTTCAAAATATAAAATAAATATACAGTATGCTACTGGACGAGATAGCAACCAAGTATGAATATACAGGACGTTTTCAAAGGTAGGGATTTTTAGAAAAGCAAGATGGCGAATCCAAGATGGCCACCAAAAATCTAATAAACTAATGACACGTCAAGCATCCAATATATCAAAACCATGCACTCGAACTGCTATGAAACATCATCTCAAAACCATCGCTAGAATCAGCCCACAACCGGATCATGAAGCGGTTCTGAAACCCCTATATTAAAACCACACATTCAAACCACTATCAAAATCCCTCTTTTCTCAAAAAGCTATCCAACCATCCATCCGTCCATCCATCCATCCATCTGGATAACATAGCAACCAAATATTAATATACAGGACGCTTCAAAAGTAGGGATTTTTAGAAAAGCAAGATGGAGAATCCAAGATGGCCGCCAAAAATCTAATAAACTAAGGTGACATCAGGCATCAATCTATTAAAACCACTATCAAATCATTCTCTTAAAAACGATCATCCCAAACAATATATTCAAATCATACATTCAGTGATAGATGCATAAATGAAATGTATTTGTGCAGCCTAACAGTTCAAAAAGCTTGATATCGAGCTTACCAGTATATTTCTAACAGATCTAAACACGTTTCTAATGGAAACCACAACGTTTGATCACTATCAACACCTCTATGATAGTCACATTATTTAATATATCTATATCATAAAATAAAAAGGAATAACATATTTTAAGAAAAAACAATTTATTAAAAATAAAACAACTACACACATCAAACAAACCTCAACCATACTTTCAATTTCACAAATATCAAAATTTAAACAAAACAATCAAATGCAAAGGCAAGGAATGTTCTCGAGATGACCCATATAGTGCAATATAACAATGCAGTAAAACGATAGAGGTGAGATACATGGTCTATCAAAAATTTTTATTACCCACTTTTTTCAGCAATCAAAACCTTTTTAACAAAACACTATACATATGAAAAATAGACATAGCATTAAATATTTCCATTTTAGAGATACCCCAGTTTAATCCCAATTTTAAATAACATAAATTCTTAAATTGATTTAGTTAACTTTCTTATAAAAAAGGTTGAAAAAGAAAACATACTAAGTCCCACAACAGATAAAATATGTACTATCTTTTTACACTTCATGTTTAGTACTATCATTAGAAGAAATATGCCTGAGGTACAGCTTTTAATATGAAATTTAGAGGTTTTTATGCAAAATACATAGTTTATCACTAATAAAACTAATTTTGAAACACATTGTCCACATAGCAAATACCACTTCCTATACATTTTAAAAAATAGCAATTTTTATATATCATAAAAGAAGCAAACAAAAAAACCAATATAAAGGCAGCATTAACATTCTAACCAAAAGATTTGCAAAAATATTAAATATATACTTGTTCTAAAAATGCTTCTATCTCTCTTTTTACAGTTTATGTTTTGTACAGCAGCGAATGTATTACATTTCTCTTAAAAGCATTTTATAATTTGAGAAAAAAAATGGTGAAATGCATCTCGAAACATTATTATAAATACATTTTAAAACATGGAATTCTATTTTATTTGGATGACATTATATTTACAAATAGTTTTTATATTATATTATTACAAGAAATATGTTTTACATTAAATTTTACGCACGGGACAACAGTAGTATACACACACCAAACCGCACGCAAAAAACTAGTATAAAGACCGCATTAACACTATAACCAAAAAGAATTGAAGCCATATTAAATTATGGACGCAAAAACTAGTATAAAGACCGCATTAACGCTATAACCAAAAAGAATTGAGGTCATATTAAATTATGGAGGAAAATAATAAATACTCGCTCTCAATTATTTAATATTGAAATTACATAAAAATCCATGCAATACACTTAAAACATTTGAAAAATCATGTTTGGTAAGCCCACTATATATCAATATTTAAGACAAAAAATTATTACTAATTTTCCATCTACAGATACCCCTGCTTAATATCAATTTGAATTAACATAAATTCATAAAATGAGTCTATCTTTTACAGTTCGTGTGTTGTACTATCATTAGAAGAAATATGCTTGACGAGTGGCTTTTAATATGAAATTTAGAGGTTTTTACACAAAAACATAGTTTATGCCTAATAAAAACTAATTTTGAAACACATTGTACACATAGCAAATACCACTTCCTATACATTTAAAAAATAACAATGTTTATACATCATAAAAGAACGAAACAAAAAAAAACTAATATAAAGACAGCATTAACGTTCTAACCAAAAGATTTGAGAATCAGCTCTTAACCGGGTCATGAAGCGGTTCTGAAACCCCTCTATCAAAAACATGCATTCAAGTCAATGAAATTACATAAAAATCTAAGAAATAGTAGCACTTAAAACATTTGAAAAATCATGTTTGGTAAGCCTACTATTTAAGACAAAAATTATTATTTATTTCCATTTACAACAGATAGCCCACTATTTATCAATATTTAAGGGCAAAAAATTATTATTAATTTCCCCATTTACAACAGATTTCCGTGTTTAATCTCAATTTTTAAATAACATAAATTCTTAAATTGATTTAGTTAACTTTCTTATAATATTTAAAAAAAGGGCGAGAAAGAAAACATACTAAGTCTCACAACAGATAAAATATATACTATCTTTTTACAGTTCATGTTTTTTGTACTATCATTACAAGAAATAAGCCTCGCGATTAGCTTTTAATCTGAAATTTAGATGCTTCATAAAACCACCTCAGAGACACTAAAAAATTATGATTTTCAGCTCAACCAACCATTCAAAAAGTTGATACATCAAATTCGTGAATATTAATATCACTCTACACTCTTAATAAAAAATTTAGCAGAAGTCTCACATTAAATGAATACAAAATTTATATATGCACTACATTAAATGAAGATTGAATTTTATACACTGCTTATATCACCAGAAATTTTGGTACAAGATTATATGATTAGATAGACTCATGACTAAGCCTAAACGGACACCAGGCTTTCAATATGTAGTAAAGTTTTTTTTTTCTTCATACATTTAATATAAACTAATGATCTATCTTTAGAAAGCATCCACAGGTCCATTAGAACTTGTGGGTGGTGCAACATCTACTTTAACCCTCTTCTTAGGCGGTCCGGCAACATGCTCACATGTATCCAAACCCTCCCTACAAATACCGCAAACAAAATTGCTGTGGAGGGTATTCACATGTCGCTTCATGTTATCGCGCCGGGTGAAGGATTTTCCGCAAATGATGTAATTCATTCTATGAAAAACAAATTAAAAATAATTAATATAATAAATTTAAGAGAATAAAAAGCTATTGAAACCTAATTTTTAATATATCGAAATTGCTAATTTATTTGACTGATCCGCGTATATTTAACTAAAAATACCTGTATTATTCAGAATTTATTTAAATTATTAAAAAAAATCTCTTTAAAGAACCATATAAAATAATTAGCTTAATTATATAAATTTACATTAAAAACAATTTAAAGAAAGCACTAAATGCAAAAATACTTGTATTATACAAAATTTATTTAAATTATTGAAAAAATCTTTTTAAAGAACCGTATAAAATAATCAACTTAATTATATAAATTTACACGCTTAAACGTTAAAAACAATATAAAGAAGCTACTAAATGCATATAAAATACTTTGAGGCACCCTGGATTAATTGTATATAAAAAATAATATTCAATAAAATATTCAATAAAATTTGCACCATTAAATTATTAAGAATAGCCTTATAATTGAAAAAACAATTTTTAAAAAGTCCTATAAAATTTTAGAGCGGTAGAAAAAACTAATGGAAACTATGATCCGCGTATATTTAACTAAAAATACTTGTATTATTCAGAATTTATTTAAATTATTGAAAAAAAAAACCTCTTTAAAGAACCATATAAAATAATCAACTTAATTATATAAACTTACGCACTTAAGCATTAAAAACAATTTAAAGAAAACACTAAATGCATATAAAATACTTGAAACATATCCTGGATTAATTGTATATAAAAATAATATTCAATAAAATATTAATAAAATTTACGCCATTAAATTATTAAAAATAGTCTAATTGAAAAAACAATTTTTAAAAAGTCCTATGAAATTTTAGAGTGGTAGAAAAACTAATGAAAAATATTGCAAGTTAATATTATATAAATTAGGGTTTCTAAATACCTTATAGTAAACACAAACAAGCACTAAAAACGATGTTGACTGTTCAAAGACACTGGTTATAATAAAATTAAATATGCCGATCTTCGTATATATAGATACATAGAGTGCGTTTCTTTGTTAGAACGTTGGAATTGGTTAAATCAATCTTTTTTGTTAATTTGCCGAGTGATATAGAGAAACCCTTTTTTTCCCGCGCATACATATATATACATATATACGTATGCGACCAGAGGCAATTTAGCGCTGTAAAATTCCCTTCTCACGGTGGTCCGGCTACAATAGGACCTTTTCCCACACACACACACACACACACACACACACACATATATATATATATGTATATGTATGTATGTGAACGGAGATAATTAGCAGCGGCCGCATTCCGTTCTCACGGGTGACTGTGTGTTCTAATGCATCTGTTTAATTTTTAGCGTCGCATACCTGCATCCAATGAGGGTTTCGAGTCCGGGAATTTCGTCTTTCTACCTGTACAGATAGATCTGTCTTTATATAAAATTCGTATATATTATCTATGATTTTAGTTTTAAAATAAAAAATAATAAGAAGGTTAAAATAATTCGTTATTTTGTAGATAGTTGCATAGAGCTAAAACATTATTTTGCATGCATATACATTCGCCATTAGTTTTATTATTATGATAAAAACAATGATTGACATTTTTAATAAGCTTTGGTACATCATTAAAATATTCCAGTAAATTAAATGCTAATGATGTAAAAATACCTAAAAATATTTCGTAAAACAAGAGTATTTTAGTTAAATATACGGAGATCCATATGAGAAACTACGAAAGTTATATTAATGTTAAATATTAAATAATTTAATTAAATGAAAACACATCGTTTCACAAAAATTATGTTTTATTAAACACTAGATGTACATTTCATTTACCATAACAGTACATTATAAACCTTTCTTAATATTGATGATACAGGATCAGTTAAATTAGTATGGTTGTTAAGAAATTGGAGGAGCATTTGATAGTATTTTCCTCATAAAAGTAGTATGTATTATAATATAAGATAGTGTTATAAACTATACAATAAATATTATTCAGTATTGGAATACACAATGAATAACACAAATTTGAGTAGAGAAAGATAAATATTTCTAATTGCACATGTGTGAATTTGAATTTATCGGGAATATACAGAGTAATTATTTACATCTGATGGTGAAACATGGTCGCGTATTTTATATCATTCAGTAATTTAATTTGCTCTATAGCTAGACAATGAGGTGGATGCTAAGCATTAATTTGTACACACGTAATGTTATGATCGTCAGTGTAACATATATATTCAAGTCTAACACAAACTTTTTGATTTATTGAAACCCCAATAGAAATTATCACTATTTCGAGAAGAATAGTCATGTACCTGTACATATTCAAAGCCGCTGAAGTATGAGTACATTAACAGCTGTATACGCGTGTCTTTATCATCCACTTTAATGTGTTACTGTAATTCCAGTTACTTTTTTTATTTATACGTACATATATTGTGAATTATTACACTAATTATAAAACAAAATTAATTATAGATAGACAAACATTATACAGGTATATTGCAAACATGTAATGCTAAGATAATCAGAGTGATATATACATACATGTAAAGAAATTTATAATTTATTCAATCTCTTATTAAAAGAGTTATTAATATTTTTCAAATGAATACCTGACAGTGGTGGAAAACTGTTGAAATTTGGCTAGATTAATAGTTACATATGCGAGCTTCAGAATAGCTTCTGAACATGTTGGGTTGTAATTTGGTATACAATAAAAGGCAGCGGGGAACTGAACCGCCTCCCAAAAAAAGGTATTTAATATTAAAATCGTCGTTTTCCCATCACAGAAAATAGTGTATTATACAATGGAAAAAATTAGATTTTAGCTCTCGGTAATTTATCTTACCTCGAGCTAAAATCTAATACTTTTTTATTGTATAATACACTATTTTCTGTGATGGGAAAACGACGATTTTAATATTAAATACCTTTTTTTGGGAGGCGGTTCAGTTCCCCGCTGCCTTTTATTGTATACCAAATTACAACCCAACATGTTCAGAAGCTATTCTGAAGCTCGCATATGTAACTATTAATCTATCCAAATTTCAACAGTTTTCCACCACTGTCAGGTATTCATTTGAAAAATATTAATAACTCTTTTAATAAGAGATTGAATAAATTATAAATTTCTTTACATGTATGTATATATCACTCTGATTATCTTAGCATTACATGTTTGCAATATACCTGTATAATGTTTGTCTATCTATAATTAATTTTGTTTTATAATTAGTGTAATAATTCACAATATATGTACGTATAAATAAAAAAAGTAACTGGAATTACAGTAACACATTAAAGTGGATGATAAAGACACGCGTATACAGCTGTTAATGTACTCATACTTCAGCGGCTTTGAATATGTACAGGTACATGACTATTCTTCTCGAAATAGTGATAATTTCTATTGGGGTTTCAATAAATCAAAAAGTTTGTGTTAGACTTGAATATATATGTTACACTGACGATCATAACATTACGTGTGTACAAATTAATGCTTAGCATCCACCTCATTGTCTAGCTATAGAGCAAATTAAATTACTGAATGATATAAAATACGCGACCATGTTTCACCATCAGATGTAAATAATTACTCTGTATATTCCCGATAAATTCAAATTCACACATGTGCAATTAGAAATATTTATCTTTCTCTACTCAAATTTGTGTTATTCATTGTGTATTCCAATACTGAATAATATTTATTGTATAGTTTATAACACTATCTTATATTATAATACATACTACTTTTATGAGGAAAATACTATCAAATGCTCCTCCAATTTCTTAACAACCATACTAATTTAACTGATCCTGTATCATCAATATTAAGAAAGGTTTATAATGTACTGTTATGGTAAATGAAATGTACATCTAGTGTTTAATAAAACATAATTTTTGTGAAACGATGTGTTTTCATTTAATTAAATTATTTAATATTTAACATTAATATAACTTTCGTAGTTTCTCATATGGATCTCCGTATATTTAACTAAAATACTCTTGTTTTACGAAATATTTTTAGGTGTTTTTACATCATTAGCATTTAATTTACTGGAATATTTTAATGATGTACCAAAGCTTATTAAAAATGTCAATCATTGTTTTTATCATAATAATAAAACTAATGGCGAATGTATATGCATGCAAAATAATGTTTTAGCTCTATGCAACTATCTACAAAATAACGAATTATTTTAACCTTCTTATTATTTTTTATTTTAAAACTAAAATCATAGATAATATATACGAATTTTATATAAAGACAGATCTATCTGTACAGGTAGAAAGACGAAATTCCCGGACTCGAAACCCTCATTGGATGCAGGTATGCGACGCTAAAAATTAAACAGATGCATTAGAACACACAGTCACCCGTGAGAACGGAATGCGGCCGCTGCTAATTATCTCCGTTCACATACATACATATACATATATATATGTGTGTGTGTGTGTGTGTGTGTGTGTGTGTGTGTGTGTGTGTGTGTGTGTGTGTGTGTGGGAAAAGGTCCTATTGTAGCCGGACCACCGTGAGAAGGGAATTTTACAGCGCTAAATTGCCTCTGGTCGCATACGTATATATGTATATATATGTATGCGCGGGAAAAAAAGGGTTTCTCTATATCACTCGGCAAATTAACAAAAAAGATTGATTTAACCAATTCCAACGTTCTAACAAAGAAACGCACTCTATGTATCTATATATACGTAGATCGGCATATTTAATTTTATTATAACCAGTGTCTTTGAACAGTCAACATCGTTTTTAGTGCTTGTTTGTGTTTACTATAAGGTATTTAGAAACCCTAATTTATATAATATTAACTTGCAATATTTTTCATTAGTTTTTCTACCACTCTAAAATTTCATAGGACTTTTTAAAAATTGTTTTTTCAATTAGACTATTTTTAATAATTTAATGGCGTAAATTTTATTAATATTTTATTGAATATTATTTTTATATACAATTAATCCAGGATATGTTTCAAGTATTTTATATGCATTTAGTGTTTTCTTTAAATTGTTTTTAATGCTTAAGTGCGTAAGTTTATATAATTAAGTTGATTATTTTATATGGTTCTTTAAAGAGGTTTTTTTTTTTCAATAATTTAAATAAATTCGGAATAATACAAGTATTTTTAGTTAAATATACGCGGATCATAGTTTCCATTAGTTTTTTCTACCGCTCTAAAATTTTATAGGACTTTTTAAAAATTGTTTTTTCAATTATAAGGCTATTCTTAATAATTTAATGGTGCAAATTTTATTGAATATTTTATTGAATATTATTTTTTATATACAATTAATCCAGGGTGCCTCAAAGTATTTTATATGCATTTAGTAGCTTCTTTATATTGTTTTTAACGTTTAAGCGTGTAAATTTATATAATTAAGTTGATTATTTTATACGGTTCTTTAAAAAGATTTTTTCAATAATTTAAATAAATTTTGTATAATACAAGTATTTTTGCATTTAGTGCTTTCTTTAAATTGTTTTTAATGTAAATTTATATAATTAAGCTAATTATTTTATATGGTTCTTTAAAGAGATTTTTTTTAATAATTTAAATAAATTCTGAATAATACAGGTATTTTTAGTTAAATATACGCGGATCAGTCAAATAAATTAGCAATTTCGATATATTAAAAATTAGGTTTCAATAGCTTTTTATTCTCTTAAATTTATTATATTAATTATTTTTAATTTGTTTTTCATAGAATGAATTACATCATTTGCGGAAAATCCTTCACCCGGCGCGATAACATGAAGCGACATGTGAATACCCTCCACAGCAATTTTGTTTGCGGTATTTGTAGGGAGGGTTTGGATACATGTGAGCATGTTGCCGGACCGCCTAAGAAGAGGGTTAAAGTAGATGTTGCACCACCCACAAGTTCTAATGGACCTGTGGATGCTTTCTAAAGATAGATCATTAGTTTATATTAAATGTATGAAGAAAAAAACTTTACTACATATTGAAAGCCTGGTGTCCGTTTAGGCTTAGTCATGAGTCTATCTAATCATATAATCTTGTACCAAAATTTCTGGTGATATAAGCAGTGTATAAAATTCAATCTTCATTTAATGTAGTGCATATATAAATTTTGTATTCATTTAATGTGAGACTTCTGCTAAATTTTTTATTAAGAGTGTAGAGTGATATTAATATTCACGAATTTGATGTATCAACTTTTTGAATGGTTGGTTGAGCTGAAAATCATAATTTTTTAGTGTCTCTGAGGTGGTTTTATGAAGCATCTAAATTTCAGATTAAAAGCTAATCGCGAGGCTTATTTCTTGTAATGATAGTACAAAAAACATGAACTGTAAAAAGATAGTATATATTTTATCTGTTGTGAGACTTAGTATGTTTTCTTTCTCGCCCTTTTTTTAAATATTATAAGAAAGTTAACTAAATCAATTTAAGAATTTATGTTATTTAAAAATTGAGATTAAACACGGAAATCTGTTGTAAATGGGGAAATTAATAATAATTTTTTGCCCTTAAATATTGATAAATAGTGGGCTATCTGTTGTAAATGGAAATAAATAATAATTTTTGTCTTAAATAGTAGGCTTACCAAACATGATTTTTCAAATGTTTTAAGTGCTACTATTTCTTAGATTTTTATGTAATTTCATTGACTTGAATGCATGTTTTTGATAGAGGGGTTTCAGAACCGCTTCATGACCCGGTTAAGAGCTGATTCTCAAATCTTTTGGTTAGAACGTTAATGCTGTCTTTATATTAGTTTTTTTTTGTTTCGTTCTTTTATGATGTATAAACATTGTTATTTTTTAAATGTATAGGAAGTGGTATTTGCTATGTGTACAATGTGTTTCAAAATTAGTTTTTATTAGGCATAAACTATGTTTTTGTGTAAAAACCTCTAAATTTCATATTAAAAGCCACTCGTCAAGCATATTTCTTCTAATGATAGTACAACACACGAACTGTAAAAGATAGACTCATTTTATGAATTTATGTTAATTCAAATTGATATTAAGCAGGGGTATCTGTAGATGGAAAATTAGTAATAATTTTTTGTCTTAAATATTGATATATAGTGGGCTTACCAAACATGATTTTTCAAATGTTTTAAGTGTATTGCATGGATTTTTATGTAATTTCAATATTAAATAATTGAGAGCGAGTATTTATTATTTTCCTCCATAATTTAATATGACCTCAATTCTTTTTGGTTATAGCGTTAATGCGGTCTTTATACTAGTTTTTGCGTCCATAATTTAATATGGCTTCAATTCTTTTTGGTTATAGTGTTAATGCGGTCTTTATACTAGTTTTTTGCGTGCAGTTTGGTGTGTGTATACTACTGTTGTCCCGTGCGTAAAATTTAATGTAAAACATATTTCTTGTAATAATATAATATAAAAACTATTTGTAAATATAATGTCATCCAAATAAAATAGAATTCCATGTTTTAAAATGTATTTATAATAATGTTTCGAGATGCATTTCACCATTTTTTTTCTCAAATTATAAAATGCTCTTAAGAGAAATGTAATACATTCGCTGCTGTACAAAACATAAACTGTAAAAAGAGAGATAGAAGCATTTTTAGAACAAGTATATATTTAATATTTTTGCAAATCTTTTGGTTAGAATGTTAATGCTGCCTTTATATTGGTTTTTTTGTTTGCTTCTTTTATGATATATAAAAATTGCTATTTTTTAAAATGTATAGGAAGTGGTATTTGCTATGTGGACAATGTGTTTCAAAATTAGTTTTATTAGTGATAAACTATGTATTTTGCATAAAAACCTCTAAATTTCATATTAAAAGCTGTACCTCAGGCATATTTCTTCTAATGATAGTACTAAACATGAAGTGTAAAAAGATAGTACATATTTTATCTGTTGTGGGACTTAGTATGTTTTCTTTTTCAACCTTTTTTATAAGAAAGTTAACTAAATCAATTTAAGAATTTATGTTATTTAAAATTGGGATTAAACTGGGGTATCTCTAAAATGGAAATATTTAATGCTATGTCTATTTTTCATATGTATAGTGTTTTGTTAAAAAGGTTTTGATTGCTGAAAAAAGTGGGTAATAAAAATTTTTGATAGACCATGTATCTCACCTCTATCGTTTTACTGCATTGTTATATTGCACTATATGGGTCATCTCGAGAACATTCCTTGCCTTTGCATTTGATTGTTTTGTTTAAATTTTGATATTTGTGAAATTGAAAGTATGGTTGAGGTTTGTTTGATGTGTGTAGTTGTTTTATTTTTAATAAATTGTTTTTTCTTAAAATATGTTATTCCTTTTTATTTTATGATATAGATATATTAAATAATGTGACTATCATAGAGGTGTTGATAGTGATCAAACGTTGTGGTTTCCATTAGAAACGTGTTTAGATCTGTTAGAAATATACTGGTAAGCTCGATATCAAGCTTTTTGAACTGTTAGGCTGCACAAATACATTTCATTTATGCATCTATCACTGAATGTATGATTTGAATATATTGTTTGGGATGATGGTTTTTAAGAGAATGATTTGATAGTGGTTTTAATAGATTGATGCCTGATGTCACCTTAGTTTATTAGATTTTTGGCGGCCATCTTGGATTCTCCATCTTGCTTTTCTAAAAATCCCTACTTTTGAAGCGTCCTGTATATTAATATTTGGTTGCTATGTTATCCAGATGGATGGATGGATGGACGGATGGATGGTTGGATAGCTTTTTGAGAAAAGAGGGATTTTGATAGTGGTTTGAATGTGTGGTTTTAATATAGGGGTTTCAGAACCGCTTCATGATCCGGTTGTGGGCTGATTCTAGCGATGGTTTTGAGATGATGTTTCATAGCAGTTCGAGTGCATGGTTTTGATATATTGGATGCTTGACGTGTCATTAGTTTATTAGATTTTTGGTGGCCATCTTGGATTCGCCATCTTGCTTTTCTAAAAATCCCTACCTTTGAAAACGTCCTGTATATTCATACTTGGTTGCTATCTCGTCCAGTAGCATACTGTATATTTATTTTATATTTTGAAATGGTATGCCGATCTTAGATGTAAGGTTTATATTTTTATCGACCATCTTGATGGTATGAAACTTGGTCATATTGTTAATTAATACATTGTTTTTCTTAAAAAATATTGTTTGTTTTATTTTATAAGTAAGACATGCATTTCAAGCATGCGGCTATCACAGAAGCAGGTATATTCATACTCACTATAAATGTACCACTTTTTAAGTTGGGTCATATTTGGCTTCCAATATTCTAACATGCAGAACCGGTTCTGAACCGGTTCTGTACCGGTTCTGAAGTGGTTCTGTACCGGCTCTGAAGTGGTTCTGAGGTGGTTCTGTACCGGTTCTGAAGTGGTTCTGTACCGGTTCTGAAGTGGTTCTGTACCGGTTCTCAAGTGGTTCTAGGTTCTGACCCGGTACAGAACTCGGTTTCCGCTGGAAACATGTTTAGACCATTTTTGGCAGCCATCTTGGATTCGCCTTCTTGCTATTCTACCCTACCTTTGAAACGTCCTGTATATTCATACTTGGTTGCTATCTCGTCCAGTAGCATACTGTATATTTATTTTATAATTTTGAAATAGTATGCCGATCTTAGATGTAAAGTTTTTATTTTCAGATGTCTCCCAGCGTAACTAGTGAGCAATTACGACATTCCTGGCGGTATGGATGTACCCATTCAACCGGAGAATATTATTTATCTAGACGAAAACAATGTACTGTATGTTTACGTTATCGAGAAATTAATAAAACAACTCTTTGGGATTTTACTCTCAGACGAAATACTATACACAGTCCTAGTTTTTGTATGAATTGCATGACTATGCGAATACACAAATATTATTGGGTAGAAACTGGGGAATTATGTGTCTATGAAAAGCCTCTGGAGAAGCGCAAAAAAACTAATTGGATGCGTTTTCTATTTACAGGCAGAAAACATGACGAGTAAATAGCGCAACTTTACAATGTATATAAACAGCAGCTGGTCTTGTAGATAATGTTAATTTAAAATAATATTGTTAATTTATGAATAATAATAAATAAATTGTTTTTCTTAAAAAATATATTGTTTGTTTTATTTTATTTTATAAGTAAGATATACATTTCAAGCATGCGGCTATCACAGAAGCAGACAGCCGTTGCGGTTTCCGGTGGAAACATGTTTAGACCTGTTTGAAGTACATTGAGAAGCGCGATAGTAAGCCTGGTAATTTATTCAGGAATTCTCTAGAAACAAAGACCATCTTGATGGTCCGCCATTTGTCTGACGTCACCTTAGTTTGGCTTGTAACCGTGAGAGGATGCTGCATTATGGTAATCATGAGAGATGCCATTTCTTGGTTAGTGGCTGTGAGAGGGCGTCACATTGGGTTGGTAATGATGAAATCTGCCATTTCTTAGTTTGGTTAGTGGCCGTCAGAGGGCGCCACATTGGGTTGGTAATGATGAAATCTGCAATTTTTAGTTGGGTTGGTAATGATGAAATCTGCAATTTTTAGTTGGGTTGGTAATGATGAAATCTGAAATTTTTAGTTGGGTTGGTAATGATGAAATCTGCAATTTTAGTTGGGTTGGTAATGATGAAATCTGCAATTTTTAGTTGGGTTGGCGACCGCGAGGGGGCGCCACATCAGTTGGGTTGGCAGAGGGCGCCACTAGGGCGAGGGGGGTGAGGGGGAGCTGGGTGAGAGGGGGAGGAGGAGGAGTGTGTTCCAGTATCGGTATAAGTACCCTACTTAGGAAGTCCATAATCATTTACTTTCTGGTATGTTGTCAGAAGAAGTATTTAACGCAATGTAAATATAGAAATTTCTGAAGTTTTACACAAAAAAAAAAACACCAGGATGAACACAATGATTACCTGAAGTGCGACTTCAGATTTAGCCTCTCATTATTAGCCAAAAGAGCGAATCTCAGTAGGATCAACGCTCATAGAGGAAATTACAGATCAGATAACGTAGCTTACATGGCCTCATCTAACTGACTGTAAAAAATGAGGTTTGGTTCCCACACGACTTTCTATCACGCATTTACAGTACGGATTTTCTATATAATATTACTTCAAATTAGTTTTAATAGTATATTATGCAATGAGCATTTAATGATGGCTATTAAGACACGAAAATGAAAATTACGATACGAGCCGTAGGCGAGTATTGTAATGAATACGAGTGTCTTAATAGCCATTAAATGCGACTCACATACACTACTTTTTCTACGACCCCATAATAAAACATATTTTTTCTACTCCCATACTTTAATTGTATTATTAGATATGCTGAGCCTGTACTTTAATGATGTCCATTAAAATACAGATTTTCATTAAGATACAAGTTTATACCCAATAGGAATGCAGTGAAATGTAAAATTTGACTCAACTAGAAATTATGGAACAAGCCTTAGTAGCCACGAACAATTTATTACCAGCTAAATTCGCAAAAATGTACGCTCAATTTATGAAACGGAATGTGCAACAAATAATGTTTTATTATGGGGTCGTAGAAAAAATATATGTATGCAACTCGTATTTAATGGCTATTAAGACACTCGTATTCATTACGATAAACGCCTTCGGCTCGTATCGTAATTTTCATTCTCGTGTCTTAATAGCCATCATTAAATGCTCATTGCATAATATACTATTATTCTATTAATAAATTTGCATGGAATGGATTATTTGCGAGTTATTGGCAAAAAAACTGCTCTTCGATAAGAGGAAAAGTTTTTTTTATATGAGAGTTATTTCAAATCTAGCTTTAAATACTTTTATACTCTTAATAAATGGATATAGAATATCATTTGCGAGAGATTTGTAAGAAATTGCTATTCTACAAAAGCTCGACACTTTCGATCCGAATTTTGAAATATTTTTTATACAGAAATTGTTCGGAATCAAGTACTAAGTGCTTTATACTCAATATATCATATATCTATGAATAATTTGCGAGAACTGCCATTAGATAAGAGTAAACGTGTTATTTCCGTCTCAAATCTTAAATTTTCTTTACGCAAAAATTATTCATAATCTAGCTTTAAATACTCATATATTCTCAATATGTCTGTCTAGAAAGCATGACTTGGGAGATATTTGCAAGAAACTGATTTTTAATCAGAATAAAAGACCTACTATATCCGGTAGAAATTTCGAAAAACATTTTTCGTTTCAAATCCTGTTTTACGTTACTTTTATATCTATCAGAAAGTTATCTAAACTTAGTAGTTGACAAGATATTAGCAAAATTTAATTTTTTCTGAAGTAAACTTCTACTTATTTCAAAGTTTTGGTTGACTAATCTAACTGCCATTGTCAAACAGTCAAATCAAACTCGACTTTAATTATTTCACAAGTTTCATTAGATTCCTTTAATACATGGTTTTGCAAGATCACTTACCATTATCAAAGAGAGTATTTATGATATCTGTATGTGTTAGTCACAATTTGCTTTTAGTTTATGGTCCTCTGAATTTCTAAATTTTGAAACAAGTCGAATTTGATTTGACGGCTTGCCTTACACTTCTACGTTTGCTGCACCGATTTCACTGAAAATATAATGAGATCCCCCAAGATAATTATAATCCTAAGTATATAGTTTTATATGTTGATATATTTTAACATATGGCCGCTATCGTAGTCAGAGAGAAAACAGAGAGAAGTGATGCACACTTTTTTAAAGACCACTTTTGGTATGAAGGAATTTCAAAACGTGGAGATCTGCATAAACAAGAAGTCGAAACTTTTCATCATAGTACTTCACTATACTATGTATATAAAAAAGTAAAAAGAAATAAGTGTTATTAATACAAATTGCAATAACAAATAATTTACAAAAGCGCACTTTTTACACTATAAAATTGAAAAAATAAATATATAACACTTTCGGCTGTTACTTTGTGAAGATTCATGATACTAGAGGTAAGTAAAATAAAACACTCAATTAAACTTTGAATACCTTCACTTTATTTTTAATCACTATGTAACTGCAGTTTCAATATTTTACATGTCATTATCAAACTAAAGTTACATGAATTGATGTCTCCTCCATTAACGCCCCGAGTAAAAAAATAGCCGAAAAATTAGATAAAATGTTTAAATTTCATACTAACTTCACAGATACGACCCCTTTAAAAAATTCGTTGAAATTAGTGGAAAAAATAAAAGATATTAATATTACTACAAATTCAAAACTAGTTTCCTTCGATGTATCCAATATCTTTTCCAAAATATCCCCAATTGAATGTATTAAGTCATTAGAAGACATCCTTATTAAAAAAGGAGTCAGTCATTTGATATCATCAGAAATATTAGAATTATTAAAATTAGTGTTAACCAAAATTATTTTAAATTCAAAGATAAGTTTTATATCCAAAATGAAGGTCTCGCTATGGGCTCTTCACTTAGCCCACTACTAGCAGATATCTTTATGAATCATATTACACAAAAAATTTTAGCACACGAGTTATTCAAAAAAAACTAACTTTTCTGGCATCGTTATGTAGATGATATAGTAGTTGATTTTAACGGAACAACCAGACAAATTAATAACTTTTTAAATTTTATAAATTCTATTCACTCTAATATTGTTTTTACAGCAGAAATAGAAGAAAATAATAAGTTGGATTTCCTAGATTTAACCATATCCAAAGAAAATAGTAGATTAACATTCAATATCTTTAGAAACCCCACTTACACAGATGCGATTATCCCGTCAGATTCACTACACCCTTGGAAACATAAATTCAACTTTGAAACAGATAGCTTGTAACAACGGACATAATTCCAATATAGTGGATAGGATTTTAACAGCTAAATTAAAAAACAAAACAATTTATCAGATCTATCCTCAGGTAAAAACAACCAATATGTCTCTCTAACCTATTTTGGAAATATTAGTGAAAATATAAGAAAGATTATTGAAAAAAATAACAAATATTTAGTAGTAGCCTTTAAACCACATAAGAAATTACAAGGGGTGTTGTTTAATGGTAAAGATACACAAAATAAGTTAGCCAAATCAGGGGTCTATAAACTATTTTGTAATGATTGTAAAGGAGTATACATATAGGTCAGACTGGCAGAAGTTTTAACACAAGGATCAAAGAACACATAAGGTTTTATAGATTACAAAAAAACAGATTCAAGTTTTGCAAATCATTTATAGAATATAACCACTCATTCTCAGAAAATAATATCAAGATTTTATATTACAGTGATAAAGGATTAAAATTAAACTTTTTAGAAGCGTTTAAAATGTTTAAAACGAATAATAAATCAGTCGAAATATTACTTAATGACCAAACGGATCTTTTGTATACTCCTCTATTTAAAGTTGTCTAAATCCTATTATAACAGTATATTAAAATAAAAAAAGAAATTTGGGAAATTTTGTAACCAAAGAGCAAAAATTATATATATTATATATATATATATATATATATATATATATATATATATATATATTGCCATCAATTCATGTAATTTTAGTTTGATAATGGCATGTAATATGTTGAACTGCAGTCACATAGTGATTAAAAATAAAGTGAAGGTATTAATTGAGTGTTTTATTTATTTTACCTGCATCTTGAAATATTAATCTTAAGCAAGCACTATCACTTTTATTTATTATTGTTGATAGATATAGAGTGATATATTAAATTATAATTGATGTATAAAACTAATCTAAAATGACAAATCCTGACAAGTATAGTAAACTAATAACAAAAGTAGAAAAGCAGCATAATACAGAAGATATCGAAAATTTCTAGGTGTAATGCAATTGTAGGCACGTTGTTCGGACACTAGTCTTCTTCAGTACAGTATAGCATAGAAAGTATGTGTTACTTGAATAATATGTGTTGTATAAAGTCTTACCTTTAAGAATTATAAACTCCAAAAATGCTGTCCATGTCCAAAGTGTTCGCAAACAGTAGTTACTAAATGTATTCTGCATTTTGTAAATGCCAAATTTTCAGCCAGGCATATTAGTAAAAACAGTAAATTATTCGTAGGCGCTCTATTAAAAAAGACGTATAAAACCAATCTAAAACAACATCTTGACGGAGCTACTTAATGACAAACATAAAAAAATCATTTAAAAAAAAATAGTTTTGCACGGTTCTTTATAATGTACTTATATGTTTGGAATGCCAATGCGCAGTCTTTGTATATTTCCGGCAGAATTAGAATTTAAGTATTGGAGTTGCAGTTGGTAAGTGTTAATTAATTTTGTACAACAATGAATTTAAAAGCTATTTTCAAACATTTCGAGAATTTTTATATGTATAAATATATATATGTATAGTATATATCTGACTTTGTGAGCTATCCCTCTAAATTAATTAGAAGCCGTAATTACACTAAATTATGTGATTACATACCATCAGTTGGTACTTGAATGTATATAATTACTGAATTGAGGAAATTGCCCCAGCAAATTTGGCCTATATATAGGCATGTGATTGTGAATTAACTTGTGTATTGCGTGCTATGTGCTAATTTGCTAATAAAATGTAAAATATCCTTTAACAAAAGGTTACAAGCTTTAAGTGAAAGTTGTTTCAAAGTCATGTATTTTCTCCATTCCTGAAGTACGTACGGTTTTAAAAAGATTAAATCAAATCTAATAATTGTTCATGTTACTATAAGTTTTTAAGTTGATATTATGGACTGTAATTCTATACATTCTATATAAACGTCACAAATATAAAATACAATAAAAATACATGGACTATATGAATAACATGGATATATGTTGTCGCAGATATATGCTCACTGATTAACTACGTACTAGGGAGCGGAAATCAGGCTTACATTGCAAGACTGTACTTAAATGAATAATGTATTTCAAAATTGGGCACAGTAATAGCGATGATATCACTATTATTTTTAAGTCCAGTCCTGTAATGTACCACTGACTGCCAATTCCAGAAAAAAGATAAGATTTACATATTAAATTTCATTTTAATTGCCACAAAATATAAGGAATCCAAGTACTAGACCCAAAGAAAACTTATATAATTTTAAGTAAGTAAAATATTGTGTTAGAGTTAATTATATATGGAATAAGTATGAACTCAAAACAAAAACCAGAATTTACAAGAAAATATTATATATACAGTCTTTATTATTAGTTAGTTTATTGATTATTTATTGCAGGCTTATATTGGAATTTTTAATCAAAGCATTGCTATCAATAGATGCAGTCTTCCAAGTCTAAACCGTGTATAGGAAAAAACTGGGCTAGTAGAATTTCAACTTCTTCATCAAAATATTCTTCCCGGACGATTTCCAAGAATTCTGCTTTCGCAAACTATTTTGAAATTGTAGATTGCAAAACTTCTTTTTGTACTCACCACCTGTAAAGTGACATTTGGCGCATGTGTAGCTCGACCAGGAAAGAATATTTCCCGGTCGAGGCGACTGTAAAAATTGAAAAAAACACTGGCACTTTAGGACATTAAAAAAAAACTTACTTGATAGTAATAAAATTTCGTTTATAAAATACTTCCCTCGACTATTCTTCACTAAAAGTGGGGGAAATAGGGGTAATAATAAAAAAGTCACCATAAATTTGTAGCGCCATCTATTTGACCACATTGATATTCATATAATAAATTGTAATTGAACCAAAAAACGCAATAAATGTACTATAAATTTATAAATATAAGAATAAATACCTCATGTTTGCCATGTGTAAATATACTAATACCTTAATTTTAGGGCAAGGTGAGTAATAGTTACGTACATGAAATGTTTAAATTAATTAGGTAATTCCTTTTATTTATCTTTCCTGGGTTCTCGGATGGCACGCAGGTTGACATTGTCTTCCTCGTGGCGACGTTAGTTGTTGTCCTCAAAACTGAGGATCTTCTAACTGAAGCTACAAATGGTGGTCTGTTTCCTGATGGTCTTCCGTATAGCATACATCTCCAAGGTTATCCCACCTTATTCCTTGGCTACACCGTACCGATGACGACCAATGAGTCAGAAACACGTGTCTACGGTTGCTCTACAGCGGAATTTACCCAATATTTTTTTCTCTTTCTTGTATTTCATGTATCCGCGATAATTCCTTTTATTTATCCTTCCTGGGTTCTCGGATGGCACGCAGGTTGACATTGTCTTCCTCGTGGCGACGTTAGTTGTTGTCCTCAAAACTGAGGATCTTCTAACTGAAGCTACAAATGGTGGTCTGTCTCCTGATGGTCTTCCGTATAGCATACATCTCCAAGGTTATCCCACCTTATTCCTTGGCTACACCGTACCGATGACGACCAATGAGTCAGAAACACGTGTCTGCGGTTGCTCTACAGCGGAATTTACCCAATATTTTTTTCTCTTTCTTGTATTTCATGTATCCGCGATAATTCCTTTTATTTATCCTTCCTGGGTTCTCGGATGGCACGCAGGTTGACATTGTCTTCCTCGTGGCGACGTTAGTTGTTGTCCTCAAAATTGAGGATCTTCTAACTGAAGCTACAAATGGTGGTCTGTCTCCTGATGGTCTTCCGTATAGCATACATCTCCAAGGTTATCCCACCTTATTCCTTGGCTACACCGTACCGATGACGACCAATGAGTCAGAAACACGTGTCTACGGTTGCTCTACAGCGGAATTTACCCAATATTTTTTTCTCTTTCTTGTATTAATTAGGTAATCTATTTTAGGTTAGGTATGCTACTAATGACATTAATCAATAATATTTTTTTAATTTAATGGCCGTTCAAAAAATATTGTACAAACCACTTGCGTGAAGACATCTTCCACGCATTCGCGCAATTAAAAGCACTCGCATCCTGCGGTCGCTCGTGCTTTCAAAGTGCGCTTATGCGGGAGGACTACCGCACTTGGTTCGTAAATAATTATTCCAGGCTGCTGCTATCGAAATTAAAGCACAGGTTAATGCTTTTTTCTCTATTCAAAAGAATTTTTTTGTATGTCTATTCTAATCTTCACCTTTTCAAGTTTAGATTGGGGATGAGAATTTCGTTATTTAGAAATAACAAGAATTTTCTATTTTACTTTCCCATTTTTTCGTCAACATTTATTAGCAACGAAGTCATAATCTCTGATGTCATCTAGGCCTCGCTTGTTGGATACCCATTCTAGCGACTGCTTGTCGATATGAGATCCTTTAAAACAACAAAGGTTTTTGTTTTTCCCAATGATTAAAGGATTTTCCATGTCACATTTCATATATGCGCAAATTTGAACTGTCAATATTTGTTTTTCAGTTTTCACCAGTATATCTAATACTTTTTAGAGCAGGTGTTCTTTTTTGGCACTGTACCGTGAAAGAAGGTAGTTTTGTAAGCGTTATAAGGTTTTTTTGGTGAATACCCTTATAATTATATTTGAAGCATTGCCTTCCAAGCTTTCACAATCTCCGGGGAAACATCAGCTGCCTCTCAGTAAATTGTTTTAAAGCTTACACCATGTCTCTGAAATTATTAAAAACTAGACCACACGCTACCTAGTAAAATGAACCAATTTTTCTATTATTTTTTTGATTTTCGCATTGTAATGTAGGTATAATAAAAAATAGCGTAGAATATGCGTGCAAAAGAGCCTCTAATGCACTTGCTCCATTTAAAAGCCCTCTGGTATCGCGTCGTGTTCTAAACGTATCGCGCGTGCTTGAAAGGTTTACTTATATTTTAATTCATGCATTTGTATCAAAGTTGTGTTTAATATTGACTAACAGGAGAGTGGGACATTATATTAATATAAGTACAACATGAGATATATATTGTTCTTTCTAACTATGAGAATGGATGCGAAACTTTCACCATGATATAATACAAATACATACTACGCACATCTATTCCTATTCGCGATGTTTTAACATTGTTCATGAAGGCGCGCAGTGAAAATACGAGCTTTCGCGTGTACGTCAAGTAAATGAAAAGTTACGACGGGTGAATTTAGATTTCCACTTAGCTGAAATGTTTTGAAATGCCTGCAAATGCATTTCACTTTGATTTGTGAACACGTATGTCTCACAGCTTTTAAAATTAAGTGACGATAAGAATATTTTCTTCCCTTTTGTTACCTGTGAGAAGAGCATTTTACAGGCTTTCAATGTTCTGTTTACTGGTAAGAATCATGTCTTATTTAGGAACATCTTTTCTATATTAATCAACAAAGTAGAATCTTCGATGCATGTCTTACGTCACCTTATTTGATAGATGGCAATATTATTTCAATATATCTGATTACTCTCACAACCTACATGCACTATGAATCACTGCAAAATAATAGAAACGCAGCATGTTTGTAACTGAAAAACGCTTTAATAATATTCTTCAATAATAAGGATAATAAAAGCCAATTTAAAACTGGTCGATATAATAATTTAAAAGAATACAAACATGCAAATTATATGATTATATATAATAGAAGCAATAAATACAAATTAAAAAAGATTAAATAAAAGATACAAAATAATGCGAGACAAAAATTCCAAAAATTAGTAATGTTGATTTTCTAAAATTCATTGCAGAGTAATGGACGAGGTATATAGGAGGAATTAAGATAATATTCATTTGTGGTCAATTGTAAAGGTTAAAGAACTTTAAAACATATTAATTCAGTGGCAAATACTTTTGACGCTTCCTATATGTGAATAGATGTACAGTGAATTATTATCGCCTGCAGAAATATCTGACCGAAGCTATAATATCACAAACGCTTATAATGATACCTTTTTCTGAGAGTAGTTTGTAATAAATTAGTCAAACAAAATTCTTGGTTATTAAAGCATTATATTTAATGAATTTAAATCTAACTACATCTTGATTATTAGTAATTATAATTCACATACTCTTTTATATTTATTTAGTTTAATTTTATCATGTAAGTTTGTATAAATATATGTTGTTGATTGACTATAACCAGAAGGCAAGTGGTAATAGTTCTTGTATCGCCTGTAGGAGGTAATCACAAAAAGATAATCTCTAAAAGTCAACCAGTAAACTCTTATCTTTGAAGTTAGCTACTGTAAGCTAACCACTTAATCCATTGTGTAATTATGTAATGGAATAATTACACAATGGATTTATGTACATTGACATTGTGTTTGTAGATTATATTGTTAATTGTGCATTTTGGTATATTTATGCTATATATGTAAGAAAAATCATGTCGACGAGTCCATGACAGAACGACACAAACGCCACTGAAGACAATTTACGCTATAACCTAAAATGTATTTGACAGATTACTTGCTCATTTGGTTAAAAACAAGATTCTTTTAAAATTTAGCTATACTGTTTTTTTTACTATTACAGTACTACTTTTCACTCTGTCATTAATACATCTTTTCCAAAATCATGAAAATTAAAGGCATGGCGCTTGTACCCTAACAAGTGTTAAATGTCGTTTGTGCCATTAATAACAAGAGGCGCTTATGCCAAACGAAATGAAAACAATCGTTTAATATTGGTGCATATGTCCACATGTGCCATTTTACATATTTTGCTGTAAGTCATTAGATGGCACTTGTGTCAAAGTAAAACAAAGTAACATTTAAAAAAATATTATAAGATCCTTTTTTTCGGTACATGTATTCCTAAGTTATAATCTTTTTTAAATAATTGAAGAAATTTACTTCGTTTTAACATTGGTAGACCATCACACTGACAATTTTTAACATACAATCGAAACAGTTTGTTAAAACTTCCTATTTCGGAAGGAAGATATTTTTTATGCGAGGAACCTTTGCAGTAATGCGACGGCACCGCAGGTAGGGATTCAATAAAATTTTTAAATACTTTCAGTTGCTCATCTGATGCTTTATGTTTAGGCTGATGTCGACTTTTCAAATCAGTGTTAGGAAACTTAGTTGGTTTCTTATTTTCTGAAACGGTACGTAGTAATCTTACTGTTATTGCATGTGTGCTCACTACAAACTGACGGCATACCTTTTGAGGAATATTGTTTCTCTTAAGAAAATATTCATTGGTTACTAGTCTGGGCTTTTTTCCTTTTGCATAGCTTCTTCTTCGTTTTACATCACACACTCTTATGGAGTCAGACAGAAACCATTTTTGATCATTACTGTTCTCAAGTTTGTAGAAATATTCAAATATTTCGTTACGTTCCTCTTCTGAAACCATATTGCATTGATTCAAACATTTCTTTTTTTCACACGGATTGGGTTTAATTTTTTTGCATCTACTCTATCACCTTTGCTATTTACATACTCTTTTTCCCGAGTCTCTAAGTGCCTTTCTTTTATTCTTATTCATTATTTTTTTTAGAGAAACTTCAACTTTTTCTAGGCCTTCACGGTGACTTTGCTGTAGTTTATCCGTGATCTTCCATGTGCATGGATTTTCTGTTTTGCTGTCAATTGCACTATCATGAAAAGACATGGTGGGTTGAAAACTTGAACTATTGTCATTACTGGATGATGCTGGCGTTTTGGTAGGTGTAGTATCCGTCAGCACATTTTCGACCTTTTTTTGATATATTGGCATAGTTTCGACATTTTTTGGACAAGCGTTAGCGTCGTCAGGGTCATCAAAGATATACTCGTAGGCGAAGATGTATCTGGAATGGTTGTTGTATTTAAAACTGGTTCATCCTCGACAGACATCAAATTATCAGGTCCCAAATCTGTGGGATGAAAATAATTGTCATTCAATGCGCAGTCATAAAAAATAATTGAATTTTTTAGAGCTTCATCCAAGAGCGTATTACAAGAATCATCAATCAATTTCGTTTGCACATGGCTACCATTTTCTTAGTGCGACTAGAAGCCATCCCTGTAAGTAAGAAAAAGGCATAAACGCCTTCCAATAAACACCGTATTTTTTCCTACAGTAAGGAAATTTATGAGAAAAAATTAGTTTGGTACACTATTTATACAGAAAAGAACCTGTCACCAGTATTTATTTGAAACAGAATTTACCTAAACAAAAGCTATCAGCGAGTTTCTAATGCCCTATCAATTCAATGTAAACAGTGGCGCTAATGCCAAACAGATTAATATCAAATAATTCTCTAATGGAGAATGTGACATTATCTTCTTTCATTGTTAGGTTTGGCACAAACACCAGTAGTAATACAATGCGGATTCTGGCGCAATTTCCCATGTTATTTCTTATGGAGGTTCATTTTACAAAATTTACAATTTATACAGGTGTAATCACTTTCGTGCCACGAGGCAAGTCATTCAATCCTTACAGGTCTTTATATATATATATATATATATGTATATATGTATATACGCGAGCGAGCGAGCGTAGGTGTGTGCGGCGGTGTGTGTGCGTGTGTGTGCGTGTGTGTATGTAAGAGCTTCGGAGGTGTAGAGAAAGATAGGGAAGGAGTTGTTTAATATACCTGTATACAAAGATGAGATGTGAACACCGCACGACTTTTATACATATGTACATTCAAATTATTCGATTAATAATACAGCTAGCATAGAAACAATGATTAACTTTTATTAAATACTAATACTGTAATTATATTTAATTATACTAATTATATAGCATGATCATGCTATCATAATGCTAATAAATACATGTAAAATTCCTGAATAAATTACCCGACTTGCTATCGCGCTTCTCAATGTACTTCAAACAGGTCTAAACATGTTTCTAGCGGAAACCGCAACGGCTGTCCGCTTCTGTGATAACCGCATGCTTGAAATGCATATCTTACTTATAAAATAAAATAAAACAAACAATATTTTTTTAAGAAAAACAATGTATTTATTATTAATTAACAATATGACCAAGTTTCATACCATCAAGATGGTCGATAAAAATATAAACTTTACATCTAAGATCGGCATACCATTTCAAATTATAAAATAAATATACAGTATGCTACTGGACGAGATAGCAACCAAGTATGAATATACATGTTATTAAATACATGTGATGAAACTACAATATAAATGTATATAGGTAAAACGTAGTAAATTTATAATAAATAATGATAACAAACAACTCCCTTTATTTATTTGAATCATAAGTTTTACAATACTGTTATTACAATCCATTACATTATTTGAATAATGTACAGATACAATATTAAGATAAACAGGATTTCTCATATTTACATACATACGAGTATGACAGAAACTATAAATTTATTAAATCTCTTATAGAAAGGAATTATAAGTATTTTACAGTGAAAACCTCTATATCTATCAATGCTCAACAGCTGCTAATGTACGCATGCGCAGGTTCACACTACACAACAATCACGTGATTAGCATTATCAACTCGAATGATACAGCGATACTGAATCTTTATATAAGTCATGATACATGCGTTGGCACATCATTCTTACAGTGTTCATCGTTGAGTGAAGATGGAATTTGTGAAACAAATTAAGTCGATACTTTTCAGTGCTACAGCTGATGCTGAAGCCGCGAATTCTATTATTAAAAAATGTAATCAAGCTAATCGAGTGCTAAATAAGTTATTACGTAATGCGATAACTATTGGAGAAAAACAAAAATTTACAACGGCTATTGCTCACGTGAAAAGTTTCAAACGAAAGTGTCGAGGTCTTCAGATAAAGGGATCAGGATACACTACAAGAAAACAGACGGCCTATATTCGTGTTAAGTGGGAAGATATTCAATCAGCTTTTCAAAATCGTATACGAACTGGAGTTATTATCAACCTAAAACACACTGACCCGAAACTGTTTTTGGAAGACGCTTCGGCAATATTCCGCAGAAGAATCTTAAACGTTCTGAAAAAAGAAGAAACAATCAAGGTTAACGCGATGTTTTCTGGTGACTTTACTATACAAAAGATCGGTCAAGAAGATAAAGAAACAAAATATTTCAATACCATGAATAAACCAATTTACCAAGATACCAACCTACAGAAGTGGTTTGATGTGGAAATACAACAACCAATTTTATCTGACATCGAGGTTTTCCAATCAAGAGGAAGTGGATGGGCATTATCAGCGGTTATTAATATACAAATAAATATTAATAAATTTACACCCCAACTAGGGTCATCCTATATCGAGTTACCACAACCAATAAAATTGAAGCATGCGTGTGTTAATGTACGCAACGAAGATACTAAATGTTTTATATGGGCGGTTGTATCTGCTCTATATCCTGCGAAAAAAGACCCACAAAGAACCACAAAGTATCCGAACCCGTCTTTAGTTTTAAATTTAGAAGGAATTCAATTTCCAATGACTGTAAAACAAATTCCACGCTTCGAAAAACAAAATGCTCTATCAATAAATGTTTATATTTTAAAAAAATGTAAGAAAACATTCACGACAGTCCCAACATATCTAACGAAAGCGAAGCAACTGAAACATATCAATTTATTGCTTATTCAAGATGTATATAATGATGAAAATGATCAAGATGATACAGCATCCAAACTATCGCCTAGATATCACTATGTATGGATTAAGAACTTGTCACGGTTAGTTTCGACAGAACGGTCTAATCATAAATCGAGGATATATTTTTGTGATCGCTGCCTACATTATTTTTGCACAGAAACTGCTCGAGATAAACATTACATAGATTGTGTTAATATGAATAATTGTAAAGTTAGACTTCCAGATGAAGATGGGAAGTTTATAAAATTCAAGAATTTCAAAAATAATATGAAAGTTGGCTTTATAATATACGCCGACCTTGAGTGTTTGCTGGTATCATGTAAAGATAAAAATAAATATCAGGAACACCAACCATGCAGCATTGGATATTATGTGAAGTGCTCATACGATGCAACATTATCTTTTTATCGAAGTTACAGAGGAGTTGATTGCATAGAATGGTTTACTAAAGAATTGAAGGATTTCGCTGAAAATATAGAAACAGTTTTCCTATGTCCACTACCTATGGATAAATTATCTCATGATGAACAACATGCATATAATAACGCAATTACATGTCATATTTGCAGAAAACCCATAGAAGGAAAAAAGGTTAGAGATCACTGTCACCTAACGGGGAAATATAGAGGACCAGCACATGAAGAATGCAATATTAATTATAAGGATGGATGTACAATAGGGGTGGTTCTTCATAATTTATCCGGATATGATGCGCATTTCATCATTAAGAATTTAGCGGAAGATTTAGAGGGACGTATTGATTTGCTACCAATAAATAAAGAACGATACATATCATTCACCAAACATTTAAAAGGAAATCTTGTTAAATTCAGATTCATCGATTCTTTCCGATTCATGTCTTCAGGGTTAGATACATTAGCATCATATTTAACAGAATATACAGAACTCCAAGCTGAATTTCCTAATATAACCGATGAAAAATTAAAACTGTTAACACGGAAAGGAGTATATCCCTACGATTATTTTGACTCAACAGAAAAATTCAATGAAACAAAACTCCCCGAAAAATCAATGTTTTTCAACCAATTGAATGAACAAAATGTTTCCGATGAGGATTATGAGCATGCTATGGAAATATGGGAAAAATTTAAAATTAAAAACCTGGGTGAATATTCAGACCTATATCTTAAGACTGATGTTTTACTGTTAGCTTGCGTTTTTGAGCAATTCAGAAGCAGCTGCTTAAAGACATATGAACTAGACCCAGCGCACTATTTTACTCTACCTGGTTACACATGGGATTGTATGCTAAAACACACAAACATAACTTTGGAATTGATAACAGATATAGACATGATTATGTTCATTGAACGAGGAATTAGAGGTGGACTCAGTCAGTGCTCACACAGATACCTTAAATCAAATCACAAATACATGGATGATTATGATTCTTCGAAACCAAACAATTTCATTATGTATACTGATATAAACAACCAATACGGTTGGGCAATGTCACAATGTTTGCCATATGGTAATTTTAAATGGGTAGATTGTATTGAGAATTTTAATGTGATGGATATATCAGATACAGCTAACATCGGGTATATTCTGGAGGTTGATTTAGAATATCCGCAAGAACTACATGATTTACACAGTGATATACCATTTTGTCCAGAACATCTATCAGCTCCAGGGAAAACAGATAAAAAATTGTTGGCTACCTTGCACGACAAAGAACGATACGTTATTCACTACATCAATTTGAAACAAGTATTATCTCATGGACTGAAATTATCTAAGATTCATAGAATTCTGCAGTTTCAACAACGCACTTGGCTTAAATCATATATTGATCTGAACACTAAACTGCGAACATCAGCAATTAATGAATTTGAGAAAAATCTGTTTAAACTCATGAACAACGCGGTGTTTGGCAAGTCGCTTCAAAGTATACGAAATCATTGCAATGTGAAGCTTGTAAATAAATGGGAAGGACGTTACGGTGCCGAAGCATTAATTTCAAAACCTGAATTCAAATCAGCAACAATATTTAATGAAAATTTAGTGGCAATTGAACTCAATAAAACTGAGGTGTATTTCAATAAACCCATTTATATTGGAATGGCAATATTGGATATTTCCAAAACAGCAATATACGAATTCCACTATGATTATATGAAGCCGATGTTTGGTGGAAATTGTAAAGCTGCATATACAGATACAGATTCAATTATATATTCAATCGAATGTGCAAACATCTATGATATTATACGTCGTGACTGCATAAAGAGATTTGATACAAGTGATTATCCAAAAGATAATGTTTACAATATTCCACTGGTTAACAAAAAAGTTTTAGGAATAATGAAGGATGAGATGCATGGTAAAATTATAACAGAGTTTGCAGGATTAAGGTCTAAAATGTACGCAATCAGGGTGGAGGGAAGAGATATGATAAAAAAAGTTAAAGGAGTGAAAAAAAATATCGTTAAAACTCACATAAATTTTGATGATTATCTAGAATGTTTGAAGAACTACACAGGAAAGACAGTTAATCAAAAATTAATTACTTCCCAAAAACATAATGTATTCAGTATAAATCAAACAAAAATCGCATTGAGTCCGCATGATGATAAGAGATACCTTATTAAAGATAGCTACGAGACGTTACCATGGGGACACTATTCAATTATGTGTATAGAATAAGTATTTAATTGAATTTATTGTATATCTATTTATCTATATATCTTATCTATTTTGTATATATATATTACTAATATTAACACATGTAAAGCATTATCATATGAAATAAAAACATTTATGTAAAAAGGTGTTGTTTATTAATAGTAGTAGTAGTAGTAGTAGTAGTAGTAGTTATTTAACCTCAAAACTTGCATACCATGTGAGGTACAACATAAATACATATTACATGATATGGATCAGCACTTACACAATGTCATTAAAATGTAGAATGAAAGCTTATTAAAGGTATAATTAATAAAAAACTAAAATCATTTTTAAAGAGTTTTTCTCTGAACCCATTGTTTCTAATCTACATATTATAAATTATTTTGATTATGATAGGAACCATTTAAGAAACCAGTTATATAAATCTATTTATCAAACATGACTGAGATCATCATCACAGACATTCAATTTGATAGAAAAGGAAATTTTAATGCACTGAATAATAAATAAACATCAATTACTAAGGATTGAGGTGTTAATAAGTGTTAGGAAGGGTATGCAGTTGAAGTTCCTTTAAATGCTACCGCCAGTAATTTATAGCTATTAAGCCCCTCGAAATTCAAAGGCACTACTCTTGAGGCTCGAGGTAAGTAGCTCGGAAAACGAACAGGTCTACCGTCAAATGATTTATAGCCGCTAAGGCCCCTCGAAATTCAAAGGCACTACTCTTGAGGCTCGAGGTAGACGGCTCTCCTTAGCAAGGTAGACAGCTCCCCTTGGTAAGGAGATTCCATAAAGGATAAGCTATTAAGAGCAGTGAAGCTCCCCCAGCGTTAGTAAGGCACCGAATGTTGCTATGAACCGGTTGCCACAGTCTAATTATAGACTGCCCAACGCATTTGGGTATATCCATGAAATAACCTGTCTCTTCAACAATTTACGGATAATGGGATTAAGGATGGAATGTCATATAAATAAGGATTATAAATTTAAGAGAGTTCCATTTTTATTTTACGGTAAAACCAAAGCGATTAATTTTGAATCTATCACGATTAATAACGGCTCCTTCAATATAGACAAATAATTATTTTTTCCTTAGTAAAGAGATATTTTTATACACAATTCAACGATTTATTCGACATCAAATAATATATTGAATTTAACGGAAAAATGTTTCACGCAAATTAAATACTTATTAGCTTTAACGAAACAATAATGATAATATTTACAATACTACATTTTATGTTAAGTAAGATAGCTTGCATCATAATAATGTAAGTAAAGTTATATATTCAATATAAAGACTATCACATACTTTCTAGATGATAACAATATAAATACTAAATATATCGTTAATTTAAATCTTTATACCCATACATAAGTGCTTACATTCCAATAAAAACAGAATTAAATGCAAATAATGACATGCATATTTTCATTTTTATTACCAAGATAGTTTTTTAATTATGTTACATTAACGATGTATAATACGCTATACTTAAGTAAAATATTATATACATTCGCATTCATCAGCCGCGAAATAAGCGTGTTCATTCATGTTTAAAATACGTCACTGACCGTATAACGCAGGTAGTAAGACGGCATATTATTGACTGTATTTTAAGAAAGACGTTGTATGAGAGCGAGAAAAGACAAGTGATATATATATACATATATCAAGTATTTCAGTTTTAGTAGCGTAATAACCTTCCTATGTGATAGTTTACTTTTGTTAGAGAAAGGTAAGCCCATAACTAATTACTAATACAATCATTGTAGTATATTTAACTCAATATCGGCCTAGTACCAGTTATCGGTACAAGTTATTTATTATCGTAAATTGGATATTTAACGTAATATTATATTAAAGAATGCCAATAATTTATATTACTACCACAAGTGATATTATTAAATCACGTTTGCATATTACTGTAGGATATGAAAGAATATTTTACATGATCGAGATAGGTAAATATATATATATATATATATATATATATATATATATATAATTATTTGATATTAAACCACTGAATATAAATGAGTGAAATATATTTGCAGGGAACTTGACATAATAAATAATTTTATTATTATTATATAATTTAATGAGGCAGCTTGAATACAAAGATGTTTAACCTTTAATTATCATAATTAGATTTTATGATTAAAGTAGTATGTATTGTAATATATGATAGTGTTATAAACTATAAATATTATTCAGTATTGGAATACACAATGATTAACACAAATTTGAGTAGAGAAAGATAAATATTTTTAATTGCACATGTGTGAATTTGAATTTATCGGGAATATACAGAGTAATTATTTACATCTGATGGTGAAACATGGTCGCGTATTTTATATCATTTAGTAATTTAATTTGCTCTATAGCTAGACAATGAGGTGGATGCTTAGCATTAATTTGTACACACGTAATGTTATGATTGTCAGTGCAACATATACATATATTCAAGTCTAACACAAACTTTTTGATTATTGAAACCCCAATAGAAATTATCACTATTTCGAGAAGAATAGTCATGTACCTGTACATATTCAAAGCCGCTGAAGTATGAGTACATTAACAGCTGTATACGCGTGTCTTTATCATCCACTTTAATGTGTTACTGTAATTCCAGTTATTTTTTTTTTATTTATACGTACATATAATGTGAATTATTACACTAATTATAAAACAAAATTAATTATAGATAGACAAACATTATACAGGTATATTGCAAACACGTAATGCTAAGATAATCAGAGTGATATATACATACATGTAAAGAAATTTATAGTTTATTCAATCTCTTATTAAAAGAGTTATTAATATTTTTCAAATGAATACCTGACAGTGGTGGAAAACTGTTGAAATTTGGATAGATTAATAGTTACATATGCGAGCTTCAGAATGGCTTCTGAACATGTTGGGGAGAGGTTTAAACTGCTTTCTATTCAACTTGAACTCCGGTGAACTTGTTAAAAAAATCGGTTTTTAAAACCGGTTCTGTACCGGTTCTGAACTGGTTCTAGCACAACCGGTTCAGAACCGGTACAGAACCGGTTCTGAGCTGAACCGGTTGTGCTAGAACCAGTTCAGAACCGGTACAGAACCGGTTCTAACTGAACCGGTACAGAACCGGTTCTAACTGAACCGGTTCAGAACCGGTTTTAAAAACCGATTTTTTTAGCAAGTTCACCGGAGTTCAAGTTGAATAGAAAGCAGTTTAAACCTCTCCCCAACATGTTCAGAAGCCATTCTGAAGCTCGCATATGTAACTATTAATCTATCCAAATTTCAACAGTTTTCCACCACTGTCAGGTATTCATTTGAAAAATATTAATAACTCTTTTAATAAGAGATTGAATAAACTATAAATTTCTTTACATGTATGTATATATCACTCTGATTATCTTAGCATTACGTGTTTGCAATATACCTGTATAATGTTTGTCTATCTATAATTAATTTTGTTTTATAATTAGTGTAATAATTCACATTATATGTACGTATAAATAAAAAAAAAAATAACTGGAATTACAGTAACACATTAAAGTGGATGATAAAGACACGCGTATACAGCTGTTAATGTACTCATACTTCAGCGGCTTTGAATATGTACAGGTACATGACTATTCTTCTCGAAATAGTGATAATTTCTATTGGGGTTTCAATAATCAAAAAGTTTGTGTTAGACTTGAATATATGTATATGTTGCACTGACAATCATAACATTACGTGTGTACAAATTAATGCTAAGCATCCACCTCATTGTCTAGCTATAGAGCAAATTAAATTACTAAATGATATAAAATACGCGACCATGTTTCACCATCAGATGTAAATAATTACTCTGTATATTCCCGATAAATTCAAATTCACACATGTGCAATTAAAAATATTTATCTTTCTCTACTCAAATTTGTGTTAATCATTGTGTATTCCAATACTGAATAATATTTATAGTTTATAACACTATCATATATTACAATACATACTACTTTAATCATAAAATCTAATTATGATAATTAAAGGTTAAACATCTTTGTATTCAAGCTGCCTCATTAAATTATATAATAATAATAAAATTATTTATTATGTCAAGTTCCCTGCAAATATATTTCACTCATTTATATTCAGTGGTTTAATATCAAATAATTATATATATATATATATATATATATATATATATATATATATATATATTTACCTATCTCGATCATGTAAAATATTCTTTCATATCCTACAGTAATATGCAAACGTCATTTAATAATATCACTTGTGGTAGTAATATAAATTATTGGCATTCTTTAATATAATATTACGTTAAATATCCAATTTACGATAATAAATAACTTGTACCGATAACTGGTACTAGGCCGATATTGAGTTAAATATACTACAATGATTGTATTAGTAATTAGTTATGGGCTTACCTTTCTCTAACAAAAGTAAACTATCACATAGGAAGGTTATTACGCTACTAAAACTGAAATACTTGATATATGTATATATATATCACTTGTCTTTTCTCGCTCTCATACAACGTCTTTCTTAAAATACAGTCAATAATATGCCGTCTTACTACCTGCGTTATACGGTCAGTGACGTATTTTAAACATGAATGAACACGCTTATTTCGCGGCTGATGAATGCGAATGTATATAATATTTTACTTAAGTATAGCGTATTATACATCGTTAATGTAACATAATTAAAAAACTATCTTGGTAATAAAAATGAAAATATGCATGTCATTATTTGCATTTAATTCTGTTTTTATTGGAATGTAAGCACTTATGTATGGGTATAAAGATTTAAATTAACGATATATTTAGTATTTATATTGTTATCATCTAGAAAGTATGTGATAGTCTTTATATTGAATATATAACTTTACTTACATTATTATGATGCAAGCTATCTTACTTAACATAAAATGTAGTATTGTAAATATTATCATTATTGTTTCGTTAAAGCTAATAAGTATTTAATTTGCGTGAAACATTTTTCCGTTAAATTCAATATATTATTTGATGTCGAATAAATCGTTGAATTGTGTATAAAAATATCTCTTTACTAAGGAAAAAATAATTATTTGTCTATATTGAAGGAGCCGTTATTAATCGTGATAGATTCAAAATTAATCGCTTTGGTTTTACCGTAAAATAAAAATGGAACTCTCTTAAATTTATAATTCTTATTTATATGACATTTCATCCTTAATCCCATTATCCGTAAATTGTTGAAGAGACAGGTTATTTCATGGATATACCCAAATGCGTTGGGCAGTCTATAATTAGACTGTGGCAACCGGTTCATAGCAACATTCGGTGCCTTACTAACGCTGGGGGAGCTTCACTGCTCTTAATAGCTTATCCTTTATGGAATCTCCTTACCAAGGGGAGCTGTCTACCTTGCTAAGGAGAGCCGTCTACCTCGAGCCTCAAGAGTAGTGCCTTTGAATTTCGAGGGGCCTTAGCGGCTATAAATCATTTGACGGTAGACCTGTTCGTGTTCCGAGCTACTTACCTCGAGCCTCAAGAGTAGTGCCTTTGAATTTCGAGGGGCTTAATAGCTATAAATTACTGGCGGTAGCATTTAAAGGAACTTCAACTGCATACCCTTCCTAACACTTATTAACACCTCAATCCTTAGTAATTGATGTTTATTTATTATTCAGTGCATTAAAATTTCCTTTTCTATCAAATTGAATGTCTGTGATGATGATCTCAGTCATGTTTGATAAATAGATTTATATAACTGGTTTCTTAAATGGTTCCTATCATAATCAAAATAATTTATAATATGTAGATTAGAAACAATGGGTTCAGAGAAAAACTCTTTAAAAATGATTTTAGTTTTTTATTAATTATACCTTTAATAAGCTTTCATTCTACATTTTAATGACATTGTGTAAGTGCTGATCCATATCATGTAATATGTATTTATGTTGTACCTCACATGGTATGCAAGTTTTGAGGTTAAATAACTACTACTACTACTACTACTACTACTACTATTAATAAACAACACCTTTTTACATAAATGTTTTTATTTCATATGATAATGCTTTACATGTGTTAATATTAGTAATATATATATATATAAAATAGATAAGATATATAGATAAATAGATATACAATAAATTCAATTAAATACTTATTCTATACACATAATTGAATAGTGTCCCCATGGTAACGTCTCGTAGCTATCTTTAATAAGGTATCTCTTATCATCATGCGGACTCAATGCGATTTTTGTTTGATTTATACTGAATACATTATGTTTTTGGGAAGTAATTAATTTTTGATTAACTGTCTTTCCTGTGTAGTTCTTCAAACATTCTAGATAATCATCAAAATTTATGTGAGTTTTAACGATATTTTTTTTCACTCCTTTAACTTTTTTTATCATATCTCTTCCCTCCACCCTGATTGCGTACATTTTAGACCTTAATCCTGCAAACTCTGTTATAATTTTACCATGCATCTCATCCTTCATTATTCCTAAAACTTTTTTGTTAACCAGTGGAATATTGTAAACATTATCTTTTGGATAATCACTTGTATCAAATCTCTTTATGCAGTCACGACGTATAATATCATAGATGTTTGCACATTCGATTGAATATATAATTGAATCTGTATCTGTATATGCAGCTTTACAATTTCCACCAAACATCGGCTTCATATAATCATAGTGGAATTCGTATATTGCTGTTTTGGAAATATCCAATATTGCCATTCCAATATAAATGGGTTTATTGAAATACACCTCAGTTTTATTGAGTTCAATTGCCACTAAATTTTCATTAAATATTGTTGCTGATTTGAATTCAGGTTTTGAAATTAATGCTTCGGCACCGTAACGTCCTTCCCATTTATTTACAAGCTTCACATTGCAATGATTTCGTATACTTTGAAGCGACTTGCCAAACACCGCGTTGTTCATGAGTTTAAACAGATTTTTCTCAAATTCATTAATTGCTGATGTTCGCAGTTTAGTGTTCAGATCAATATATGATTTAAGCCAAGTGCGTTGTTGAAACTGCAGAATTCTATGAATCTTAGATAATTTCAGTCCATGAGATAATACTTGTTTCAAATTGATGTAGTGAATAACGTATCGTTCTTTGTCGTGCAAGGTAGCCAACAATTTTTTATCTGTTTTCCCTGGAGCTGATAGATGTTCTGGACAAAATGGTATATCACTGTGTAAATCATGTAGTTCTTGCGGATATTCTAAATCAACCTCCAGAATATACCCGATGTTAGCTGTATCTGATATATCCATCACATTAAAATTCTCAATACAATCTACCCATTTAAAATTACCATATGGCAAACATTGTGACATTGCCCAACCGTATTGGTTGTTTATATCAGTATACATAATGAAATTGTTTGGTTTCGAAGAATCATAATCATCCATGTATTTGTGATTTGATTTAAGGTATCTGTGTGAGCACTGACTGAGTCCACCTCTAATTCCTCGTTCAATGAACATAATCATGTCTATATCTGTTATCAATTCCAAAGTTATGTTTGTGTGTTTTAGCATACAATCCCATGTGTAACCAGGTAGAGTAAAATAGTGCGCTGGGTCTAGTTCATATGTCTTTAAGCAGCTGCTTCTGAATTGCTCAAAAACGCAAGCTAACAGTAAAACATCAGTCTTAAGATATAGGTCTGAATATTCACCCAGGTTTTTAATTTTAAATTTTTCCCATATTTCCATAGCATGCTCATAATCCTCATCGGAAACATTTTGTTCATTCAATTGGTTGAAAAACATTGATTTTTCGGGGAGTTTTGTTTCATTGAATTTTTCTGTTGAGTCAAAATAATCGTAGGGATATACTCCTTTCCGTGTTAACAGTTTTAATTTTTCATCGGTTATATTAGGAAATTCAGCTTGGAGTTCTGTATATTCTGTTAAATATGATGCTAATGTATCTAACCCTGAAGACATGAATCGGAAAGAATCGATGAATCTGAATTTAACAAGATTTCCTTTTAAATGTTTGGTGAATGATATGTATCGTTCTTTATTTATTGGTAGCAAATCAATACGTCCCTCTAAATCTTCCGCTAAATTCTTAATGATGAAATGCGCATCATATCCGGATAAATTATGAAGAACCACCCCTATTGTACATCCATCCTTATAATTAATATTGCATTCTTCATGTGCTGGTCCTCTATATTTCCCCGTTAGGTGACAGTGATCTCTAACCTTTTTTCCTTCTATGGGTTTTCTGCAAATATGACATGTAATTGCGTTATTATATGCATGTTGTTCATCATGAGATAATTTATCCATAGGTAGTGGACATAGGAAAACTGTTTCTATATTTTCAGCGAAATCCTTCAATTCTTTAGTAAACCATTCTATGCAATCAACTCCTCTGTAACTTCGATAAAAAGATAATGTTGCATCGTATGAGCACTTAACATAATATCCAATGCTGCATGGTTGGTGTTCCTGATATTTATTTTTATCTTTACATGATACCAGCAAACACTCAAGGTCGGCGTATATTATAAAGCCAACTTTCATATTATTTTTGAAATTCTTGAATTTTATAAACTTCCCATCTTCATCTGGAAGTCTAACTTTACAATTATTCATATTAACACAATCTATGTAATGTTTATCTCGAGCAGTTTCTGTGCAAAAATAATGTAGGCAGCGATCACAAAAATATATCCTCGATTTATGATTAGACCGTTCTGTCGAAACTAACCGTGACAAGTTCTTAATCCATACATAGTGATATCTAGGCGATAGTTTGGATGCTGTATCATCTTGATCATTTTCATCATTATATACATCTTGAATAAGCAATAAATTGATATGTTTCAGTTGCTTCGCTTTCGTTAGATATGTTGGGACTGTCGTGAATGTTTTCTTACATTTTTTTAAAATATAAACATTTATTGATAGAGCATTTTGTTTTTCGAAGCGTGGAATTTGTTTTACAGTCATTGGAAATTGAATTCCTTCTAAATTTAAAACTAAAGACGGGTTCGGATACTTTGTGGTTCTTTGTGGGTCTTTTTTCGCAGGATATAGAGCAGATACAACCGCCCATATAAAACATTTAGTATCTTCGTTGCGTACATTAACACACGCATGCTTCAATTTTATTGGTTGTGGTAACTCGATATAGGATGACCCTAGTTGGGGTGTAAATTTATTAATATTTATTTGTATATTAATAACCGCTGATAATGCCCATCCACTTCCTCTTGATTGGAAAACCTCGATGTCAGATAAAATTGGTTGTTGTATTTCCACATCAAACCACTTCTGTAGGTTGGTATCTTGGTAAATTGGTTTATTCATGGTATTGAAATATTTTGTTTCTTTATCTTCTTGACCGATCTTTTGTATAGTAAAGTCACCAGAAAACATCGCGTTAACCTTGATTGTTTCTTCTTTTTTCAGAACGTTTAAGATTCTTCTGCGGAATATTGCCGAAGCGTCTTCCAAAAACAGTTTCGGGTCAGTGTGTTTTAGGTTGATAATAACTCCAGTTCGTATACGATTTTGAAAAGCTGATTGAATATCTTCCCACTTAACACGAATATAGGCCGTCTGTTTTCTTGTAGTGTATCCTGATCCCTTTATCTGAAGACCTCGACACTTTCGTTTGAAACTTTTCACGTGAGCAATAGCCGTTGTAAATTTTTGTTTTTCTCCAATAGTTATCGCATTACGTAATAACTTATTTAGCACTCGATTAGCTTGATTACATTTTTTAATAATAGAATTCGCGGCTTCAGCATCAGCTGTAGCACTGAAAAGTATCGACTTAATTTGTTTCACAAATTCCATCTTCACTCAACGATGAACACTGTAAGAATGATGTGCCAACGCATGTATCATGACTTATATAAAGATTCAGTATCGCTGTATCATTCGAGTTGATAATGCTAATCACGTGATTGTTGTGTAGTGTGAACCTGCGCATGCGTACATTAGCAGCTGTTGAGCATTGATAGATATAGAGGTTTTCACTGTAAAATACTTATAATTCCTTTCTATAAGAGATTTAATAAATTTATAGTTTCTGTCATACTCGTATGTATGTAAATATGAGAAATCCTGTTTATCTTAATATTGTATCTGTACATTATTCAAATAATGTAATGGATTGTAATAACAGTATTGTAAAACTTATGATTCAAATAAATAAAGGGAGTTGTTTGTTATCATTATTTATTATAAATTTACTACGTTTTACCTATATACATTTATATTGTAGTTTCATCACATGTATTTAATAACATGTATATTCATACTTGGTTGCTATCTCGTCCAGTAGCATACTGTATATTTATTTTATAATTTGAAATGGTATGCCGATCTTAGATGTAAAGTTTATATTTTTATCGACCATCTTGATGGTATGAAACTTGGTCATATTGTTAATTAATAATAAATACATTGTTTTTCTTAAAAAAATATTGTTTGTTTTATTTTATTTTATAAGTAAGATATGCATTTCAAGCATGCGGTTATCACAGAAGCGGACAGCCGTTGCGGTTTCCGCTAGAAACATGTTTAGACCTGTTTGAAGTACATTGAGAAGCGCGATAGCAAGTCGGGTAATTTATTCAGGAATTTTACATGTATTTATTAGCATTATGATAGCATGATCATGCTATATAATTAGTATAATTAAATATAATTACAGTATTAGTATTTAATAAAAGTTAATCATTGTTTCTATGCTAGCTGTATTATTAATCGAATAATTTGAATGTACATATGTATAAAAGTCGTGCGGTGTTCACATCTCATCTTTGTATACAGGTATATTAAACAACTCCTTCCCTATCTTTCTCTACACCTCCGAAGCTCTTACATACACACACGCACACACACACACACACACCGCCGCACACACCTACGCTCGCTCGCTCGCGTATATACATATATACATATATATATATATATATATATAAAGACCTGTAAGGATTGAATGACTTGCCTCGTGGCACGAAAGTGATTACACCTGTATAAATTGTAAATTTTGTAAAATGAACCTCCATAAGAAATAACATGGGAAATTGCGCCAGAATCCGCATTGTATTACTACTAACACCACATCTTCAAACACTATTTAAGAGCAATTCTTATGGGGCATTATACATTACAAAAACAATAAAGAAAGATAAATTTAAGTATTAATGATTAGTCACCTTAAAATTATCTTCAAGTCGATGATAAAACGAACAATGTTCATTACACAATTACAGGTAAACAGTAGCTCAGTGGCAAGATGGCGCTTGTGATACGAATTGGTTAATATCGCTCATGCGCATAATTATGATATGGCGTTTGGGCCGACTTTAAATCGGTTTTTCTTCCATAATATGTTTTTCTCATTTATGCCACAGCAACAGGATGATAGAGAATTTTGAACTTTATTGAATGGAGTCAAAAGGTTGTTTATTGAAAAAATGTCGCTTGTGCCGTTTTGTCATGGACACATTGTGTCCAGATTATTAAACTATCCAATATACCAATTGCTTCTCTGCAAGTTACGGATGCATTTACTGTGTGATAAAACGACGATACCGAGAGTTGGTATGAGTTAGTATGATAAAGCAATATACAAACTGCTTTTTGGTCGAGTATGGTGTTGGAAAAGAGGGGATTTAGGTATATTTACGCTGAGGCTAGACTGGCTCTCGTTTAATCAATGCAACAAGATAGCAGCTATACTTGCGCATTTCATTTGAATTTTGTTCACGCTCGATTTCTAGTCGACTAACACATTTTTAAATCGCGTTTCGTCCATCTAATTTAGAACAATCACGCGCCAAAATTATTGTATTTTCGAAAGAAACTGAATCTTCTGAATTATGCACGTGATTTATTTGGGCAGCTTTGCATGGAAACGTTGAATGTTCTCTCACAGTAGACGTTTCAAAATTATAAAGTCAGCTGTTGAGAAGCGTGACATTACTTTAAGGCAATTAAATCTAATCTAGCCAGCTGTACTCCTGCAATGAAAGGATTCATTAAACCGAATCAATTGTGTGATAGATAGGAACAATTAAATGTTGTTGTCTATCTTATAAATGCTAAGGCACTTAACTGTAAGTTAGTATTTTTTATAAGCATAATGTTTGTTATTTTGATAGCATCGCTGCATTATTAGCTTATGTCTTACTTGACTACCTGGAATGTAAAATCAATTAATTTGCGATTTAGCCTTTTGTTGTCATCTAAAGTGCCATGTTAAATTTAGTAGTGCAACATTATGTAATATGTGTTTATAACACCTTCTTACTATATATTGTTCTTGTAGGTGTTATTTCACTTACATTCTACATTTATTGTAGAGTTTTGTCACTGTACGTATCAAACTAGTCTACACACACAGTTGCTATTTATTGATTTAGAACCTAAACGTAGATCATTAAATAATGGTATATCCTATTTTATTAATGTATATATGGATGAGATTTAGTGCAATTTGGAATTATTTTAATGACCGATCGCCCAACGTCAACATATACGGGTTGATTATATTAACTGTCGATTTTTCAATTCCTAGACATTAATTATCATTTGAAAGCATTTTCATAATTGGGTCGTTTCACTTAATAGAGCTTTGATAACTTTTTTACATACTCATACCTTGATTGAATTTTACATATTTCACTTTTTTTTTAATTAAACTCTGCAAATCAAATTTGATTTATGTATGTAGCTACAATCTCTTTTTCCTGTCCTATTTTTTGCTTCTACGCAAAATGTGTCGTTACAATTGCAAGCGTTACAAGTCCTACCTTCCTTGGTTGTACGAAGTACCTTGCATAATGAAAGTGTATTATTTGGGCAAAAACTAAATAAAGGAAGAGAATTGGATGTTACGTTTATAGATCTGAAGAAAGCATTTGATTCCGTTCCGCTTCAAAAACTATGGGTTACTATGGACCAAGCGGGCATAAATAAAAAATAAATAGACGCAGTGAAAGCCCTGTACAAAGACAGTCAAGCCGTCGTAAAAGTGGAAGCCCAAGTCTCATCGCCATTCACACCATCAAAGGGAGTAAAGCAAAAAATTTAGCAACATGTGAACATGGCTAAATGACATCCCAATACATACGGTACTATTTGCAGATGACCAAATAGTAGTAGCGGAGGATCAACAGGATATGACATACATGTTGAACATATATAGAAGAATATACTAAGTGGGGCCTGCAGTTAAAGACGGACAAAACCCAGTATATGGTCATAGGAGGGAAGGGATGGGATATGGAGTTAGACAGCGGAACAATAAAAAATGTAAGCCAGTATGAATACCTGGGGGTCACAATAGACGAGGACGGAAGAGACGACAAGGACATAATGAAGAAAATAGGTACAGCAAAGAATATGACGAAAGCATTACATCCTACTCTGTGAAACAAGAATCTGACATAAAAGACAAAAACGAACATATTTAAAGCAATCATTGAACCAGTTATGACATATGGGCAGAGATATGGGTGATAGACAAAAGAATGAATCAAAGGTTGCTTTCAGCAGAGATGACATATTGGAGAAGACGCTGCGGAATAACATTATACGACCATGTCAGAAATGAGAACATCAGAGATAGAATGGGGGTGAAAGAGACTATTATAGATGCTATAAATGGGAGGCAGCTGAGGTGGTATGGACATCTGCGTCGAATGGAGGAAGAAAGATTACCAAGAAGAGTATGGAATTGGAATCCACCTCAAAGGAATAAACGAGGCAGACCAAGAAGGAGATGGATGGAAAATATAAAAGAAGAAATGAGGAAGAGAGTTCTACGGGAGGAAGAGTGGAACGATAGAGATAAATGGCGCTTAGGATGCGAGAAGCGGAAATAACTGCAAAAACTCGCTATATATATTATTTGGGCAAAGTGGTAATAAAAATTGTCATGATACGTAATACCTAACTGATACTGTTCGTTATACAAACTTACGTCCACTTGTAACGAACTTTGGTTCGCTACTGCATAAAAACTTCGGTTATTGGTTATAATGGCAAACATTATTATTCATATGTACATAGTTTTTCTACAGATTTCAATAATTTATCTGTTTAATTATTTAATGCAGTTGAACGTCCTCTATAAGGAATTTAGCGATGGAAAAATACCAAGCTGTCAACGTCACATTTTTGCACACGAGATTGATATCTACGAATCTCTTATAATCACGTGCTGAATGAATACACGAATGTTATTCCGCATGTACGTAGAGCTCCGGCATTTATATAAACCGCCAGATTTTGTATGTAAAATCACTGGTCTTCATGCAAGACAAACCAGACAGAGGTGTCCTGGTAAATCCTTCCTTAATCTATGACTATAACCTTAGACGGCGTGTCCGATAGATCCGCGTCCAACCTATAACGACAGCCTTTAGACGGCATGTCCGATAGATCCGCGTCCAACATATGATGACAGCCTTTAGACGGCAATAGAGCCAATAGATCCGTCTCCAATCTAAGACAACGCTCAGATAGATCCGTCCGATAACTTTAGAAGGCGTATCAAATTTGTTATCCTGTTAACAAATATTTTAATACATCGTTGAATCCGAAGACACGTATAAACTTTATTTATTATTTTTGATCTCTATAATTTTATTAATCCGTTACATGTGCTTACGACCGTTCCAACATTTCTTATTTTTGAGTTTGTTAAGAAATCCCGTCAAAAGCTACAAGGATTAAAAATGCTGTTTAAATAATATTTATACCATAATGTATGTGTTTGAAATGCATCATTCCTGTACAAAATTATAAATCTCAATTTCTTCTGTGGTGTTTATCGTTCGAGAATTGTGTGTGTTCATTATACTCATAAGAATGTAAGGTCTCTATTATGTATGAGCATATTCATTTTTATACATACTACACTATTTGTTTATAAAATACACCTGGGGAAATACGATATATATGTGCGATGTTATTTCCCTTTAGTTTAGATGTACAGATACGCTTACATTGAGTATACTAAGACTTTTATTTGATACATATTCCCTATAATATTTCTCCTCGAATTAAATATGTATATTAATTAAACGCTTGGAAAGTTGTAAACAATGGATCCGCATCAATGACTTGACACATACTTATGCGATATTGTAAATATTCATGAAATAAATAATATTCTTTTGCTTAATCCGTCTATACGGATTAAGCATTTGTATATTTTTAAATGAATAAAGCTATAATTTTATTTACCTTTGTACGTATCATGTACACAGTTGTATGTTATTTGGATTTTTATTTTCTTATTAAAAAGTTGCAAACATGTGCCATGTACTCATTACGTATTTCTTTCTCTCCCGGTAAAGTATAAGTAAATTAGTTAATAACAAAAACCCTTACCTGTATAAATCTCTGTTGTAGTTACTCATTTGGTAATTATTAAATCCGATAAGTGATCATCCACTAAACACCATCACAAATTAAATATATACCCAAGCAACACGCAAACAGGCATTATTGTTGAATATACGTGTATTCAATCATATTTTGGTTTTATTTTGGAAATGGTGTATTTATTTAACGTATATTTAAAACGTATATATTTTTACCGGTGAAATAAATGTGTATGATATACCATTTCTAAACGAACACTGTGTAACATTTGTATTTTTTAAGTACAGTTGCCAAATCAGAGTTTTTTTAAATTATGTGGCATTAGTTGACCATTAAATGGGTGCAAATGATTCTTAATTACATTCAATATAATTCATTTTAGTATACGATATACTTAATTTAGACGAAACTCTTCAACGAGTAATACACGTGTATAGTACACAAAATTATCGCTATTACTCGGCTCTTTCCGTTTGTCTGAACCAATAGTATTTCAACGGTTTCATCACGTGATCACTTACGCCGATGTACCTAATAATCGCTGCACGAGATAGTGAATGTGTGTGTACTCGCGTCGTCGCCATTGTTGTTGCTATTGTTGTTGTTTATGTTTAAGTGTTTGCTGTTAAGGTAAGTACGTATTGCATATTCATGACAGTTGTTTTCTTATGTGTATCTATGATTTTTTTGTGAAATTTGCGCCTACTTATTGCACAGGTGACCGTTGCCAGTTACATTTAATGTAGGTGTGCTCTGTTTGTGTAATAATGCGATATAAAAGTATTTTGTAGCCAATTAACAGCGAACTGGTAATAAATAATTGATGCCTAAATTTATTTGAGGTTAGAGGTGGTTTTGTTTTGTACTAGTCGCAGTTTCATTCCGGCTTGATCAACTTTGTGTTAAATCATATTTATGTAGGTATATATCATAAGTCTTTCTCCTTGTTACGTCCTGAACCAAATCAATAAAAATTTGAAACGAAATATAACCTAACTATACTATAAAAATGGCATTGTCCTGTTTATATTTATATATTTTTTCTGGTAATATTGTATAGAACTTTGAACATTAATCACAATTTAAATAATTTTAGACTTGTAACAAATAAAAACACAAACTTGACTGAATTTAAAAATGATTATTACATTTATAAAAATACATTAGAGTATGATATAGATAAGTCAAAAGTAATTAAAATTTTTAATTAATATACCTTAATTTTTATATAAAAAAAAACAATTATATGTATTTTATGTTACAAATTTAAATAAAATTTTATTATGAAAATCCAAAAAATTTATATTTCAAATTATAAAAATATTATAAATTACTAACCAGGATCACTAATATTCCATACATATGTTGTTGAATATTTTAATACTGTTAACTAAAACGAATATTCATTTTGGCCGCCTAAATCGACAAAGAAAAATATTTTTTTATAAAATTGAAACAAATATTAAAATACAATAAACAATAGCCTACTAATTCCTAAAGGAAAGATTCTTCTAAATATTTGTTTTGTGATATGGTGCAAGAATATTTTGCGTGTGTTTAAATGGATTTTATAATCCGCTGAAAGAAAATGTGTTCACACAATCTTGCACTCGTAGATGAACTGACTACGTGTCTTTGTTAAATTTTGACAGACCGGTTTTGTAAATTTTAAATGGCAACGGGGTCGAGTAACCGCTTGTTTTAAAGGTATTTGGAGATCTAGAATTTTTATTATTTATTTAAATTGCATTTTATAGTAGTTTTGTTATATTTTTTCAAATTTTTGTTCCCTTTGATTCAAAAGCTAACAGATGAAGATTTTTGTCACGCACTGTATATAGTATTTGAAATTAAACTCTATACCTAAACCCAAACTTTATAAACCTCTAATTTATGTATGTGTATACTTCAACAAAATTGTTACACGTTAGTACAATTTCTCAAATTTATAGAAAATATTGATATACTGTTTGTTGCTATTATTACAGTGGCCATTGTTCTGCAAGTCGAGCCGAAAACACGAAGGGTCAAGAAATTACTCTTCTCCTTCATCATCAATCTCTGTAAACAGTGACGTAAGCCAGTTTCAATGGCAACAACTTGTACACGAATTGGAAAAAATGAAAGAGGTGCAGGATCAACAATCCGTGTTATTGTCACAGATCTGGCAAGCAAGTCAATTGAAAAATATTCATACTTTGCAACGACCTTCAGATGAACCAAATAGACCGACCCAAAGACTTTGGAAGTTTAGAAAAGTGGTTGGAAAATGAAGATAACTATGTTTACATGGTAACATATGATTGAGGAAGTTATTACTGGTCTTTCTTAACTATGCAATTCTTTCTTGCAAAGGGCTCGAACAGGCTCAACTGGAGGAAGCAACGTTAGATGTAATGCCATGAATTTGTTAAAATTCACCATAACCAATAGATTGGGATTGGCATTTAATTGGGCCGGACGCGCTCCCAAATCACCTTCCCAGAGACGAAAATACGCATTTAAGGACACAAACTGCTTCAAAGTCATCAATGGTAAGTCATAACAAAGTAATCAATATTTTAATACCTTTTGCAAGATAAAAGATAAGTTCGATCGTTAAAAATGAGTCAAGCGGCAATGACACAATTGATATAGGTATATATTAAAAACTTTTTCTGTTAAATACCTTCTATTAATGTATATATTATTCCTTTTTACAGTAGGTACTAATTAATTTATTTGTATATACCTACAGAAGCAGTGAGGATGTGTTTCAAAGGCAAGAAGGAGACAAGTGCGATTGTCGGCGAACTAACTGACAAATCGATTCAACACGCATGTCAAGATTGGTTGAAGCAGTCTAAGCAACGATTCCACAACACCAAATTGAAATAACTATATTTAATTTTTGTCTGTGCTCATACGTAATAATAAATTTTTTATAAATATTTGGTTTTTCCCTGTTTTCAATGTAGCAAAATTATAGCATACACTTATAAAACATATACGACTATTTTACATACCTGCACTCACGTATAATACGCGTTTAATTGATACGAAAAAGAAACGTATCGTATAAACAATTATTCAACATGTTTCGTAAACGTATATTGTACACTATACTTCAACGTTTATCAGGCGGACATTTTAGCGTTGATAAGACGGTGAACGTCAACCAAAATTATACTTCAGGTATAAACGACAATTAAACGTTTATTCAACTATTTCGTGTTGCTTGGGATAGTAAATATATTATTAGCATTTCGTATAGTAAATGGCGTCACCACACAGGACGTGTGACCGACGAATTATATCAACTGTTAATTTTATGCCCGAAGTATGCACGGACATTAGATTTTACCGGCATATCTATCATAGGTGCACGTTCCCTTTGATAATGCATGGAGATTTTTCTCTCTGTAACGCTATTAAAACCTTGCACGGCGCATTGCATTTAAATAGCCACAAATACATTATGAGAAATAGCGCGGCCAAGCAGGGACTCTGAAACACGTTACACACTTGGTGTGTTGAATTTGTCCTTCCATTGCCAAGTGTGGGATGTTTATTGGTCTATATGCTTCTGAGATCTATATGATTACTGTTAGTGTAACATTTTATAAAAGAAATCTAATGATCATTTTACCGCATAAAATTAAATATCTGCTACTATAAACTGGGCGCAGTTAAAAGTCACGACAGACAATAAAAATTGTCTTTATAACTACTCAAATGATAGGTAATCATAAGAAAATGTTGTCATCAATTTAAAATTTGGTTGTTGCAATAATATTTTACATGGGAGATATGTAAAATACACAAAAATTTAATTTAGTTTTGCTACATAGTTAAGTTAATGACTTTTCTTTAATTACATGAACGCATTGAACACAGTTCCAGCAAAGTAATTCGCAAGAAATTTGCCAAAGAAACTATGCGGCAATTCAATATAATTCCCGCATTAAATGCGGTTTGCTAAGACGGGAGAATTACGCTCGAACTCTCTTGTTTCAAAATCGAAGCATTCGGAGTGACTATATAACATATTACTTGGCTGCGACGTCAATCGCTGAAGTTCTGAAATCGGACGCAATTTCCTTGATTTGTAAATGCAATTTTGATAGTGTTGATCGGTTTTAGTGGTAAAAGTTTCCTTCTGATTTATATGAAGGTTTCTGGTGAGAGAAACAGGGAAAGTTGCCTTTAAAATACACAAACACACACATACACACATACATGTACACTCCTACACACACATATACATATGAAACTTCTCTATTTGAAGTGAAGTAACGACTTACATTAAGTTTGCTCCTAACTACTGTTCAGTCTTGGTGGTCTTCCGTGTATGAAAAGCATAAAACAAAAGTCGAAACTAGCGGACGCGGGTGGTGAACTTTAACCCCTCTGTGGCAATTCGTTATATATACATTATTATATTGTCGAAGTGCAGATAGTTTTCAAAACAAGAATTTGGCAATTGTGGTCTAGCAGGTCAATAAAATTCAAAAAATTCTATAATTTATGCACAAATCATTTGCTTTTTGAAAACTAAAATATTAAAAATTGCGAGGGTAACTACTAGAGTTGCTCCAGGAACGATACGAATATATTTAAAGAAATTTTATTAGAGAAACTAATTTTTAGATAATATTATTTATATTTAAAAAATTATGTAATGATTAAATTGGTAATAACTATGGATAAGCAATTCTAAAGTCATAGGGAAGAGATTTTTTTTTTGCTTTATTCATAAGACACGGTAGACTGATCAAACGAAAAAGTCCTGTTTTACGGGAAACGTGGATAAACCAGAATAAGCATCCAAAAGGGACTATATAATATCCACCCAATTCAATATAAGGACTTACTTAAGCAAACAACTTGTACCCTATCCCCAAATTAATGTCATATGTTAATGTTTCTGAGCTGATTATCTGGAGTTGTAGAGTTCCAAATCCAGAAATGAGTTAACGTCAAAAATATCTAAATTGATGAGTCAGAAAGAAAATAAACTGAGCTCGCAACACATAAGTGTGGGGGTAAATATATTTAAATATCATTTATGTTGGAAAAGGTATTTATTTGAAAGTCAAATAAAGTTAGATACCTGCATTTATTTTTGTAGATCAACAGGTGAAGGTATTTTATTCAATATTTAAAACATGTATTTTATTTTATTGATTAATAAAAGATTAGCAGTTTCATAGTTATATCACTATAATATATAAGAAGCGTCAATAATACCATCGCGTATCTAATGACTAAAAAGCACTGTTCTATATAATGGCATAATGTGTAACAATAACCATCAATTCTTATATAATAACTTCGTAAAACAGCGCCAATAAATTGTTTAGTGAATGAACGAGCGAAGTTTGATAATTAAGATTTATTGCTAGCGCCTGCATTAACAAAATTGTTCTTTTGTGATTTTGTACCATCTTTTAAGCGAACAAAGACAAATGCCTAGGTCCATTTTCTCAGTAAATGACTCGTGAAGTTTGAGATAGTTTGTTCAATAAGTTTAGTTTAGTAGTCTTGTAAACAAATAACTTTAATTAAGATAACTATATATTATAAGAAAATTTTGCTTTGGAAAGCATATGAAACGTTTAATATTGAACTAACAAGCACATATACAATAAAGTTGATCATGACTGGCGTTTTACTTTCTTATACGTGGTATAAGGAAGTATTGTGATGATGAAAATTTTCGACCTCGAGATTTTTGCAGATGTCCACGTTTTGAGGTCCCCTGATACCAAAAAAGTGGTTTTTAAAAAATGTCTGTGTGTCTCTCCCTCTCTCTCTCTCTCTGTGTGTGTGTCTGTCTGTGTGTGTGTGACCACGATAGCGGTCAAACCGCTGTAGATATCAATTCCAAATTTTGTATTTACGAATATAATCTCCCTCTTGAGAACTGATTAGATTTTGAGCAAAATCGGCAGACCGGAAGTAGTAGTTTACTTCAGTGAAAAAATCGAATTTTGCAAATATTTCGTCAATTACTAAGTTTAAACAAATTTATAAAGAATTGAAATGTACTCAAAATTAAATTTGAGAAAAATTGTTTTAATAAAGTTTTTCGAAATTCCTACCGGAAGTAGGTCTTTTACTCTTATCGAAAATCAGTTTTTTGCGAATATCTCGCAAGTCATGCTTTCTAGGCAGGTACATTACGAGTATAAAAGTATTTAGAACATACTTTTAAATATCTTTTGTATAAAAAAAATTTCCAAATTCAGACCGGAAGTACTACTTTTACTCTTATCGAATAGCGATTTTTTGCAAATATGTCGTAAATTATGCATTCTATATATATTTATGAAGAGTACAAAAGTATTTAGAGTTGGATTTGGAATATTTTTTGTATAAATGAAATTTTAAAATTCGGACCGGAAGTAACACTTTCATACGTATAAGAAAGTCGTGTGGTGCCCACACCTCATTTTTTTCTTATATATTAATACCTGTATCTTATGCTCTTTTGCACTCTGATTCTAACATTCTTCTCAAAATCTCAGTATGCACGCGAAAATATTGAGAAATTTTCTTAGGTTTTTACAAAAAAATATGTTAAATTTTTATCATAATAATTGAAAGTTAATTGCAAAACATTACAAGACGTAAACATAACATGTTTTTGGGGCTTAAAAATATCTGTATATGTTTACTAGGTAACGTCATATCTATTTAAGTACACCTGTTTTTGATAGTCGAACGTGTGTCATATCAACAATGCCACGAATGCAAATGATACCAGAAACTTTATTAGAAAGAATATTACCACTAATTATACATTAAGACAAATCATAGCATTGTCGTACTTTCTTTCCCATATGCGCTATTCGTGTGTTGCTAGTTAAGGTGTAAGAGAGTTTCTAGGCTCGAAGTAGGAGATTTGGGCGCGTTCATTTAATCGCTTGTTTTTAATTCTAATTAGTCAATTGTATTTTTTAAAAATGACACTCAAAGGATCAAAAAAAACTGAATATTTTATCATTTGTTAATTTGTTTCTTAATCTCATTTTCCATAAAAAAAAGAAAAAAACAAATCTTCGTGTGACGTAACCATAACACAATAATTAGATCAAAAAATGAGGTGTGGCCACCACACGACTTTCTTATACGTATGAGCGTTTCAAACTATACAATTTTAAGAATTTTTTTATACAAAACTTATTCAAAATCCTATTCTAGGTACTTTCATTCGCTTAATAAATCGCTATAGAATGCATACTTTGCAAGATATTATCAAAAAAGTGCTCCTCGCTAAGAGTAAAAGTGCTACTTCCGGTCCGAATTTTGAAATTTCATATATAGAGAAAATATTGCAAATCTAGTTCTAAATACTTTTGTACTCTTGATAAATATATATAGAATGCATAACTTACGACATATTTGCAAAAAATCGCTATTCGATAAGAGTAAAAGTGGTACTTCCGGTCTGAATTTTGAAATTTTTTTTATACAAAAGATATTGAAAATTATGTTTTAAATACTTTTATACCCGTAACGTACTTGTCTAAAAAGCATGACTTGCGAAATATTCGCAAAAAACTGATTTTCGATAAGAGTAAAAGACCTACTTCCGGTAGGAATTTCGAAACACTTTTTAAATAAAATTATTCTCAATTTTAATTTTAAGTATATATGAATTCTTTATAAATTTGAGGAATCGAGGTCGAAAATTTTCATCATCACAATACTTCCTTATACTACGTATAAGAAAGTAAAATAGAGGCTTTACTCTATTTCTAGGTGGTTAATCTATTAAATACTACATGGATGCATAATTTAAAATTTTTATTGACCATAACTACGGCCCCTTTTTGTAAACATGAATAGGGATACTATACTTATAATTTACTTGCGGGAAATGAGTCTTCCCAAAAAAAGAAAACATTCTTCCATGCTGATAGAAAATTCTAAAATATGACTGAAGAATACAGTAAGTAATCAGTGCTATCAGGTTGACGGTCCAAATAATTGCAACATTGAATTTTAAGGTATTCCTACTCTTCCAAAGCAAATCCATAAAATGTATTTTCTTTTGTTTAGTTTCTAAAAAATTGTACATATTTTACTTTAAAAAATAATTATAACATATATATTTTGGAAATAAAACGGTGACAATAATATTCATAATGATTGTTTATTTTTCTTCCGCCCAAGTGCCTCGGGCCCAAATTGCTAGTATCCAAATCTAATAATATAATAATATTCTAGTTGCTCGTTTATACTGAATCAATGAGTCATGCCATGGACTGTTGCTTATTCTACATACATTTAGTTCACTTTTGTAACAAACTGAAGAATAAGATTATGGCTGCTTCTCGTGCACTCTCATTTGTGAGCCTATCTTATGCCCTATAACTGTTTCAGAGTGGTCGAACAGCGACCATGAATGTTTGCCATCTATAGAACTACCTAATAAATAAATTGAAATTAATTGATCAAACTTTTTTACACAAGCGTAAACCAAAATATTATTGCACACGCTTAATAATAAAAAATAAAAAAGTGAACATTAGTTTCTCTTATTTATAATTTATAATCTTTCAGGCTTCCGCTTAATTTTTTTAATTTAAATTGTATCAATGGCAATAAAATTATAATCACAAACATCGCTGATATTCATTATTCTCATATTTGCAATTTTAGTTTTTCCCGAGTAAATTCGATAAGTCTACAATTAGTCCTAAACTAAGTACACAATTCTTTCCTAAATTAATTTTCGCATATCCTCAGTAGTGAAGCATGGCAAAAACTTTTTAAGTCAACGACTAAATTACAATTTTATATCTAAACAATAATAATAAATAATGAGATGTGGCCACCACACGACTTTCTTATATAAGCGTTTCAAATTATACACAAGTTATCTAAATTGTTTCTTAGAAAAATAAACCTGTAAATGTGTTACTTTAAGTCCAAATTCTAAGAACTTTTTCATCCAAAAAATATTCAAAATCTTATTCTACGTACTTCTGTTCTCTTAATAAACCTCTGTAGAATACATACTTTGCGAGATATTAGAAAAAAAGTACTACTCGCTAAGAGTAAAAGTGTTACTTCCGGTCCGAATTTTGGAATTTTTTTCATACAAAAAGTATTGAAAATTAAGTTCTCAATACTTTTATACTCGTAAAGTACGTGTCTAAAACGCATGACTTGCGAGATATTCCCAAAGAACTGGTTTTCGATAAGAGTAAAAGACTGGTAAGAATTTCGAAAAACGTTTTTAATAAAATTCTTCTTAACTTTACATTTGAGTACATTTGAATTTATTATAAATTTTTTTAAACTTAGTAGTTGACGAAATGTTAGCATATATTTTTCACTGAAGTAAACTATTACTTCCGGCCTGCCGATTTTACTGAAAATCTAATCAGATCTCAAGAGGGAAATTATACTCGTAAATACCAAACTCGGAATTGATAACTATAGCGGTTTGACGGCTATCGTGGTCACACACAGACACACACAGAGAGAGACATTTTTTGGTATCAGGGGCTTCAAAACGTGGACATCTGCGAAAATCTCGAAGTCGAAAATTTTTATCATCATAATATTTCCTTGTACTACGTACAAGAAAGTAACTTAGACGCCTTATTTTCATAAAGCGAATTGAATTAAAATTACACAAGCCAAAAATTCTAGCAAATCAGAATAAAGGTTCGAGATGGAAAACTCGAGGCAAAGTTTAGTATTGGGGTGCAACTTCCATTATTCAAAATCTATGCCTAATAATTTGATGCCTGCATTTAACCAAAAATTCTGTGATCATTACTGGAAAAACCAGGACAGATTTAAAGATAAAATCATTTCACTGAAAGATTTCCATATAAGACATTCATTGAGTAGTTGCTAAATGAAAAAATAATTAGGTGTGGTCACCATACGCCTTTCTTATACGTATGAGCGTTTTAAATTATAGAATTTTAAGAATTTTATAATACAAAAAGTATTCAAAATCCTATTCTAGGTACTTCTATTCTCTTAATAAACCTTTATAGAATGCATGCTTTGCAAGATATTCGAAAAAAGGAGCTACTCACTAGGAGTAAAAGTGTTACTTCCGGTCCAAATTTTGAAATTTCATGTATACAAAAAACATTCCATATCCAGCTCTAAATGCTGTTGTACTCTTGATAAATATATATAAAATGCATAATTTACGACATATTTGCAAAAATCGTTCGTCTGTATAAGTAAAAGTGTTACTTCCGATGCGAATTTTGAAAGTTTGTTTGTACAAAAGATATTGAAAATTATGTTTTAAATACTTTTATACTTATAATGCATCTGCCTAGAAAGCATGTCTTGCGAGATGTTTGCAAAAAACTAATTTTCGGTAAGAGTGAAAGACCTACTTCTGGTAGGAATTTCAAAAAACTTTTTCAATAAAATTGTTCTCAAATTGAATTTTGAGTACATTTGGATCTGTCTAGAATGCACGTCTTGCGAGATGTTTGCAAAAAACTAATTTTCGGTAAGAGTGAAAGACCTACTTCTGGTAGGAATTTCAAAAAACTTTTTCAATAAAATTTTTCTCCAATTGAATTTGAGTATATTTGAATTCTTTATAAATTTGTTTAAACTTAGTAATTGACGAAATATTGGCAAAAGTCGATTTTTTACTGAAGTAAACTACTACTTCCAGTCCACCGATTTTACTGAAAAACTAATCAGATCTCAAAAGGGAGATTATGGTGGTAAATACAAAATTTGGGATTGATATCTGTAGCCGTTTGTCTGTCATACATCATAAATTATTAATATTATAAATTTAAACTAAAATGTAAACTACTTTTAAAATGTATTATAAAAGTATTCCAAAAGTAACAAGGATTATAAATATACAAAAATTATCTGCAGAAATTAGTCTGATTCACTGAAAAATTTAAGTCACTTTCATTATCAGTATTTACAGCACAAAAAATAGTTTTATAATAAGGTCTATTATCCATTTCTCATGTCTATTTTCTAAGTAGGTAGCCTTTCCACTCAACGTGAACAATATGATGCATTCATTGTCCGTGACTATTACAGTATTATCTGGGAATTCATGTAAGTTGTTGTTCAAACCAGTTATATCGTATATGATGTATTGCTAATTTAACCTGCTCTTTACAACTAGGGCTTAATCCTGTTGATAGTCTTCAGCAAAAGCTTGCCATGCACTCACTACGCTTGCGTCAATCCCAACTCTTTCCTTTGTGTGTCCTTTATTCAGTCAAGTTTCATCTAAGTCAAATATTGCACGGCTACATCTGTAGGTACTGTTTAAATGATCTCAGATATTTTCTTCTCCGCAAATTTCAACTTTTCTATTAGTAAATTTTTCTTGTTACGTTTGACATATCTGAAATATAATATAACATGTAATAATATGATCAGATTTTGATTAACTCTTACTTGGGAAAAAAAATTCCCAAAAGAAAGCGACTCACATTTACCTTCAAGGAATACTGGTGGACCAAGGTCGATACTTCAAACCGATTCAACGATCTCAGAGAGAAAGAAAAAATCTCCACACACAAACTCCGAAGGAAGTCAACTGATCTTACGATGGCCAAAATGACTTACTATAACACCTACAAAACCGACATATTACTGTAAAGCAATTGATTGACAAAGGTGCGACCTACTTACCAAATAACAAATTTAATTCGAATTAAATTAAAACATTAATATATTGCTATGATAAATCTGATGCTTCGCTTTTCTTTATATCCACCATAGTAAGCCTGAAATTTAGTAACACAATTTAGCAATGCCCAACTCATATAGAACTGAATTTACAATGATTTTAGATAGTGGTACTGAGAATTCGTTTGACGGCGACTCTTTTTGTGCTACTGACCTAATTAGTGTAATAAAAATCTTTGGGTTTCATATTCCACGATATCCAATAAAATTTCCCCTTTATCATTGATTGATTCTAGCTTGACCGTATTCCCAGGAATGAAGCAGTAATCTTCTTCTACCCATGTCGCCTTTAGATATTGTTTTCCACGATATAAAGAAAAAAATCAAACGTGAATTTTAGTTAAAGGAGCGATATTCATTATCAAATTTTACCGAATTACTTACGCTTTGCAATACATGATGTATGAACGAAGATTTATTACAGAAATCTGAACGGATGAGAATATATCTAATCATTTATTTTTAAGTATTTCTGTGCAGCTTTTAGTGTTTAAAGATTAATTTACTGCAAGAAAAACAAAAGGAAAGTAAGTTATATAAACGAACATTTCCAAAGTACATAAGTTGAGTAAACATTTATGATGGCCGATCACTTCACCGTTATCGATTTCCTTTTCCCAGTCTATTATGAGCAAGTAATTACTTTAATTGCGGAGTTGCTCCCCACCTTCTTTTACCCCCAGCGCTCCCCTAGGAGAAGGCAGTTTACTTGTCCCCATTCAGCTTTCCTGCCTCTCAGATCGAATCGTGTTCCCTAACGAGAAGCCATAAATTATTTACGGAAGAACTAACACATTCCAATCTATTGTTCGAATGCAGTTTGGTATACGCAGGTGATAATCATTAAATGAAAATCAATACCCCACTATTATTAGCTCACCCTCTTTAAACAAATGATATAGCTATTTTATTATTAATTATTTACATCAGTGACACTTAATGCGAAACTTTACCTATTTGTATCTATATATTGATTATGAATGTATACATAAGACCATATTCAAAAAGTTTGTCTGTGCCGTCTATAGACGAAGTATCTCGTCAGATCTGTGGGGACGTGTATAAGGAAATATTGTAATGAGGAAAATTTTTGACCTCGAGATTTTTGCAGAAGCCCAAGTTTTGAAGTCCCCTGATACCGAAAAGTTGCTTTTAAAAAATGTCTCCCCCCCCTCTCTCTCTCTCTCTCTCTCTCTCTCTCTCTCTCTCTCTCTCTCTCTCTCTCTCTCTCTGTGTGTGTGTGTCTCTCTGTGTGTGTGTGTAATCACTATAGTAGTCAAACGGCAGCAGACATTAAAACCAAATTTTGTATTTATGAGTATAATCTCCCTCTTGAGATCTGGTTAGATTTTTTGCAAATATGTCGTAAATTATGCATTCTATATATATTTATCAAGACTACAAAAGTATTTAAAGCTGGATTTGGAATATTTTTTGTATAAATGAATTTTTGTACTCGCTTATCAAAACCTGTCATTTCACGATTCGATTTGCGTGCATAAAAAGTCACTTTAAACACGAGTGCGTAAAAGTAAAGTTGGTACTTCCTAGAACTTGATTAATTTAGTGACATTTTAAAATCATAAATCCCTAACCTTAATAATATGCTACCCAGTTCGTTGTTTTTCTATGAAAATAAAAGGAAATGAAATAGAAATTGTTATATTTGGAAGGTATGTAATTCAATGTCAGAACAGCAACAAGTATTATATAAATTACCATTATTCATTCTTTTCAGAAATTGAAACGGAACAATTATTAAAAATTTTGATTGGGCAATTTTGACAACCAGAAATTGATACCCCAGGGATTAACTGGTTTGTTTGAATTGATCTTGATTGCGGTAGAGTAACGTTAATTGTATTATTACATATATCTTGTCTTTCAGATGTCGAACAAGTTGCAGGCGGAGTCGATATCTCTAACGGGGTCATTGTTTTAGTCAATTGAGAATTTTCGATATATCCTTCTGCAACCGTAGATGATTTCCATCCACCATGCCTTTCAATTGAAAGCAAGTCACCTCCTTGGTTTGCCAACAATGTCGCTGAACTCCTTCGGAAACAGTGACCTGTGAAGTTACTTGGGCTATCAAGCTGAAGGTACTCAGCTATTCGCATTGGAATTTTGCCAATTGTTTTAAGACCAACAGGTGAACAAACACACTTGCCATTGCGACATGTTAAAAAGAATCGCTGCTGGCTGTCCGGTCTTAAATTTGCATATTGCCGAATTAATGAAATCCATTCGGACTTAATGATTGCAAATGTACGGCCGTTACCTGTTTTAGTTTCTGGAATTGTTACGATAATTAAATTCGATTTAAATTCTATGTCTCGTAATGACATTTTGCAAAGTTTTTCACGTCGACACGCTCCAGAAATACCCAATATTAATACAGCCTATAAATACATATAGTGTTGTATGGAATTTAAATATACGGACATGACTTTACCTTCATTAGTAGGAACAAAGAATTTGGTGCTTCAACAATAAATTTAGTAATTTGTTCTTCGGTTAATACTGCTGATTTTTTAGGCTGATGTTGCTTCGTTACCTGTTTTAAATACGCTATGAGTTTTGCATATTTAGATATATCCGTGTTATCCTATATTATTAAGCATGATTTTAACATAGAATAAGTGGACCATAATGATTTATTTGATTGTAAATTTTGAAAATAAACTAATAAACAATTTTCGGAGTATTTTTGTATATTTTTAGATCTAGCCTAAGTTACGAATTTAGTATAAGTGTTTTTGTATACGTGTTTTGATTTTATGGGTAATAAATTATCCATTGCAATATTGGCAGCTTCGCGAATTTCAGGCGGTGTACATTGCACTTCATTATCAGAATTCATGTTGTTGGTGAGGTTTTTATTTTGTATGGAATTTTTTGAATTTGATAATTTTAAATTAAATGTCACTTCAAATAATCAATACTGCCAACTGAATTTTTTTTAATTAATATCAAGAGATTAGTAGTGTGTCATAAACGATAACGTATTTAACAATATGTATTATTGTTATAGTTCTCGTACAAAAAATATTCTACAACTTCGTGCGTGAAACATTTCGCGAATTCGTGTCCATAAAGCGCACGCCTTTCGGCTCGCGCTTTAAACTGGTCACTCATTCGCGAAATATGATTTCACGCACTTGGTTCGTAAATAACTATTTTAAAATTCGTAAATAAGATTTGGAATAATTTTTACAAAAAAAATCTTAAAATTTGAAAATTTTCGACCCAGAGATTTTTGCATATGTCCACATTTTGAAGTCCCTGATACCGAAAAAGTGGTTTTTGGAAACATGTCTCTCTCTCTGTATCTCTCTCTGTGTGAACACGATAGCGGCCAGACGGTTACAGGTACAAGTACCAAACTTTATATTTGCGAGTGTAATCTTCCTTTCGAGATCCAATTAGATTTTCGTAATATCGGTAGACCGGCAGTGTTTACTTCACTTAAAAAATCAAATTTACTTATATCTGGTCAACAACTAAGTTTAGATACATTTCGAAATAATACAGAAGTACTAAAAAGTAAATTTTAGAAAGATGTTATAGCAAAAGTTTTTATGAATCCCTACCGAAAGTGAGTCTTTTTGTCTTATCCTAAAACGGTTTTTTGCAAATATCTCGCAAACTATGAATTCTATGCAGATTTGTCTGGAATACAAAAATATTTAGAGCAAGTTGAAAAAAATTTTATATAGAAAAAATTTCAAAATTCAGACCGGAAGCAACACTTATACTCTTATTGAGTAACAGTTTTTTGAGAATATCTCGCAAATTATGCATTTTATACAGGTTTATTATAAATGCGAAAATATTTAGAGCTAGGTATATAGATTTGAATAATTTTTGTATAAAAGACTTTTAAAATTCGGTCGGGAAGTAATACTTCTACTCTTATCATTAGCAGCTTTTTGCAATAAATATCTTGCAAATTTTACATTCTATATGGATATATTAAGAATACAAAGGTAGTTACAGTTCGAGATGGAACAATTTTTGTATACGAAAAATTCGGACAGGAAGAACACTTTTACTGTCATCAAACAGCTGCTTTTTCTAAATTATGCATTCTATAGAAATTTATTAGGAGAACATTGAGATGAATTTGGTATAATTTCCCTATAAAAAGTTTCTAAATACGGACGAAAGCAACACTTTTACTCAGAGGTTTATTTTATAAGGGAATTACAGAAGTTAAAACTTAATTTGGAACAACTTCTGTATACACAATTCTGAACGCGCATACTTAAAGTCGTGTGGTGCCCACACCGCATCCTTTAATATACATGTATGTATCAAGGTAAGATAAGTATATTTCTTACGGTATAATAAATCCATAAATATATACCAAAGTAATTTGTTTATATATTTAAAAGTTATTGACACAAAAATTCTTGATTATAAGTTATCATATAGTACGGGTTTGTTGAAATAACAGTTTCGGATTGTCTGTTTTAATAAATTATTTCTGAACATCTAGACGCATTTTTAATGTTTGCAACAGTTAAAGAACTGAATCGGTATTGCACATACTAATATAATTACCCTGGTTTCAGACACAGTTCTTTATTATAGTGATTTCCGTCTTTAAAATCACTCTATTCACTGAAAAATGGCGTCTGTGTAGAAATGAATAAATTCCAATCTGCTATCAAAATTCATTTACAGAAAATTATTCACAACAGAAAATCTTATTTGATGTGGTTTATAATATAATTCAATAATCGGTAATATACCGTAGTTAACCTAAACCTTTAGGCAGGGTTTTCCTTTGTTGATTGAGCTAATATTTCTTTAAATTTATCAACTGCCGAAGTTAGTGCCTCGACGACATATTCTTCATTTTTTGTTGCGATTTGAAGAACGTATATCAAGATGAACATTTTCATTAGCCAAGGCTCTCTTTAACCATAATCGTGCAAAAACATTTTCAAGTGTTTACACTTATGATTTTATGGTCCCAAAGTTCCGATTTCAGACTAGTAATGTTTGCGTGATATATTTATCATGGCTGGAATGTCATCCATGAAACTCAAACTAAAAATGTTCATATGTGGATAGGAAATCAACCACACTCACAGCACTTTTAGTTGAGTTGTGTTGAATCTCGAATTAAAGGGCATCAATAGCAGCTTGACAGGTAGCACTTCGGCCGCTCCAATAGTATCTAACAAGCGATTCAACGCAGTCTTCAAACACCCATCTCGTTATGGACGTTTATTAGGACATTATAATTACCAGGAAGAGATTCACATAAACTACATCTACCCTATTTAAAAAAAAATTGACTCTTTCTATTACATACATGAAATTGGTTATGATCAAGTTAGTTAGTCACCATGCAATGTATATAAATTGCAGAACGATATGCCTTTTTTTTTGCTCGCAAACCTCCAGCTCTACCCAACATAACGCCTACACTATTATATGCTTGTGCAATTATGCGAATATATTCCAAAGTCTTTTAAATAATGTACTAAAATTTTACACCGATTTGTGGCATCACGTTTCAGGAAGGAATTATTAAAACCCAAACACTTTCGAATTTTGTTTTTTAAATAGTGTGTTAATGTAGTTACAAGTTCACAAATGGCCTTTGTTTTGGCATAGTGTCAATAAGATATTCGTTATTATTTTACCCTTTTCTCTATTTTTAATGATTTCTTCTTTATACGGCTAACTATAGAGCCTGGTTTTAATAACCATGAACGCGATCTGTTTTTATGGCATGCATAAAATTACATCTACTACTCCCTTCCTTTTCTTTGCGGTCTTCGTTTTTGTTTACCTTATGTTATGAAATTACTCACACATTTATATGTCTATAGTTTTGGGTATAGCACAATGAAAGTAATCTATACTGCCGGACCCGAGATAAATAATCTTTATTCTATTAGTTTTCAAAATAAATATGTTTCAAATGTCGATAATAAAGTAACGTCAATTATTTAGAATAAGTTTAGAATATATACTCATCTATGTCCCAAAGCACACATGCCTTATATATGTCAAGCTGTTTGAATATAATATGTGTATTATAAATTATAAAGAGATCCTATGTAATTACCAAAATGTATAGATGATGACAGAGAAGTGCTGTAATGTCGAAAACACTCACAGTTACTAGCAACCAAGGAAACAAGAATGATGAATTTGCAACGTTGAAAAAAGAAAAGGGCTCAACAAATGAACTAAGAAACTGAAAAGCCACTGGCATTTTAAAATCACTGAACTGAAATCCTAGCATATATGTGTATATAGGGAAGTGTATTGTTATAACAAAGTCTTGCAAAGAGATTAATACAATATAATACCACGTCTTTAGTGATTGATTGTAGTGTTTGAAATTCCAACTTAGTAGATAATTATAATAGGTTGATACTACATACTGCTTGTCAACCGCCAACCTATTGTTTACCTTGGGCAGTGCAAGGTACAGTAAAAACAAAAATATAAATACTTGCCAAAGAAACTTATTGAACCACATTATTTTTTAAATATATAAATATTATAAACGTATAGATTATGCTTCTAAATATAAAGTTTGATATTGATAGGTACAACCGTTTGTCCGCTGCTGTCGTCAAAGAGAGAGAGAGAAAAAGAAATGTTGCAACAGTTACTTCTTTGATATATGGGGAATTCAAAACGTGGATATATGCAAATATCTCCAGGTCAAACATTATAATATTTCCTTATCATACATATAAGATAGTAAAGCTGGATCAATTTTTCTCAGCTTCTATTATAGTCTAATTAAGGATATTAAGAACACCTTAGAGAAACCAAGCAGTCCAAGTCATATCTGTTCATAACAATTTCATTTCATCGCGCTAACATTACTTTGAAATTCTCCTTAAATAACACTGTGTTTTGAAGAAGTATATTATTTATTTGCGAGAATTTCTTCTCTTTGAGTTCAAGAAATTCGACGTGCAGAGTTCAAAACTGTAAAGATAAGATTTTAAGTTAATTTAGAAGGTTGACGATGTGACCGGCGGTGTTAAAAGTTCGAGAGTAATTCAGAAAAAAAAACACATCACGAGAGATACGGTGGCGTTGACTTTTTTACCGAAACTACTTTAAGTTTGTTTATTCCGCGGTGCACATGAAGGTAACCTCTTCATCCTTCCTCCTCCCTTCTTAGCTGTCGTTCTGAGAGAAGTTTCGTAATTCGTTTCCCAGCTGTAGAAATTTCAAAATTAAAGTAAATAGAAGCGGAGGTTCAAATATACTTCTCTCTTTTCCTATACTTTTCTATACATGTTTTACGTTGCTGTTATAAAACATTGACATACACACTACATATTTATAAATTCAGATATTTATCTACGTAATATAAGAAAGTAAATATAAAGACTATCTTAATTTTAAGACAGCTAAATCACCGTGAGATGGATGCATATTATGTTTATCGTTTAAAGTCAAAGTATGGAATATAAATTATTAATAATTTTTTATAAATAAGATGTGCAAGGGGACATAAAGAGAATGAATAGAACTTTCCAAAGTAATTCCGAAAGTCATTAACTTGTAAAATTTGTCAAGCTCATGCACAATAGCTGCTATGCATATTATCTTACGAGGTTTTGTTTAGTGAGGCAATGAAACCCGCAAAACTACGAAGACATTTAGAGAGTTGAACGGCGAGCCAATAAAAAATATATAAGGAAGCTACAACTGGTTGCAATAATGAAAATGAGAAGCCTTAGTTGTTAAAGACATACCGGAGACATTGAAAGAAACCTTGAATGAAGCTCTAAATTTTTTTAATTTTATCAAGGCTGGATCATTAAATTCATTTTGAAAAGCTGTACAAGGCTATGGACAGTGAACGTCGTCAATTGCTGTTGCACACAACTGAGATGTTATCTCGGGGAAAAGTGTTGTCTCTTTTGAGCTGAGAAATAAGATAATAATCTTTTTTACAGAACCCTTGTCTCAGAATAAGAAGGAGTGATTCAAATATCCCGCCAAAACATGGAACACATAGCTTAAAATTTAGTAGACAATTTTATATGACACCATGACAATTGAGGTTAGATGAACTGTATTAATACTAACTCAGGATTTAGCTGTTTTGTGTTTCATTTACTAATTTCATTAAAATAGATAGATGTGCCGCTTTTCATTCTACCAGTCAAAGCAGCAATACGAATGCACGGCAATTGGAAAGCTATAAACACAAGTAGGTGCATACATCTATAATTTGATGAATATAAATCTCTTAACATTCAAATCTGTTCATTCTAGTTTTTCAGAAAAAATCATTAGAAGAATCTATGGATAAAGATATAGGCCCAATTTACAAATGAAAAGAGTAGACTTTGTTCTGAGCGTTTTGAGAAGGATTGCCATTATAAATATATAATTACTGCACATTTTAGTGAATGTGCTATATCAACATGAAAATTGTGAATCAAGTCTATTTATTATTAAATATTTGTATCAAGGAGCAAGAATGAATCAAACCTTTTACCTTTTATCAAAAAGTCCTTAAGAACTTGCAGAAAAAGTTTATGCTTATCAGTTTCTATTGTAAATATCAATAAAGAACTTGTACAGATAAATCATTCGTATTACTGCTATAAACCTTGAGGAGGTAGGAGCAACTACTCTCGGAAATGTGAAGCTTTCATAGAACAGTAATAAATTGAAAAATTTACATCGGCTGAAGTTATTTACACGACCTGCAAAGATAATTACATATACCTACACATTACTAATTATTCTTCTCTATTAAAATTGATGTATTTTGAAAATATATAAAGTATAACACATTTTTATTTCTATTAAATATTGGAAATTAACAATAATTTAGTGTTCACAAGATTAAAAATTTACATGGTCGGCACAATTTTTCCAAATACTTATTGTAACATTTGTAATTGCTTCTGTCAAAAGTTCTCGAATAACTGATATTCTGAAAGGGGGAATACTTGTGGCAATCCAAACTTTTTCCCAAATATTCTCCACCAGATATTTTCACCTTTTTATATTAGTACAAGTTCCTTTACGTTTGACATATCTGAAATATAACATGTATATGAACATGTGGTAATATAATTAGTATTTAATGAACACTTACTTGAAATTAATGCGTCAATTCTAGAATATATGTGAGTTGTTCAGTTCATTTGTGGTATGAACTCATCTATAGTTATAGTTATTTTTGCAATGATATTAATTGTTGGACCTTTGATTTTTGTACTGTCGTACAGTATTTTTGACAGATTCATCAAATTCAAAGTTTTAAATGCCTGATCACTTGTTCCTTAGGTCTTAAGCCGTCTAATCAACTGATGCTTTTTCGACCCGCAACATTATTTGCCGACAAAGAGACCTAGGCTCGCTACATCATGACTCCTCTGAAAGAGAATATCATTAAATCCCTCTAAATCAAGATCAGCCAAATTAAGATTAATAGTAAAAAGCGTTAGCTTGACTAATTCAATCCAGTAAAGAAGAAGAAGAAGAACAACTCATACTCGTGTTGTACATAAAAGTACGGATTTTATTTAATAACACAATAAACTATAATAAACCGAAGTAAAAATGTAAGAGACTAGGTTATGGCTTGACTATAAACATAAAATGACGTTTTGTCAAACTTATTTTCCCATGTTAAACTTGCCTACGCAAGAACCAATGAAATACCTTAAAAATATACGCCATTTTGGCGCGATATTTGAATCACTCCTTCTTATTCTGAGACAAGGTATAGTAAGTGAACATATGTATAATATAACAATTTTTGAAATCGAGGATAAAATTGAAGGTATGTTAAAAAAGATAGAGTTGTGGAGCCAGCGTTTTATCACATCAAGATTAAAATTCATTTCTAAATCTCGAAGGTTTCTTGCATCTACTGAGAAAAACCTGTCTCATGAAAATTTACAAATTTTCACAGAATATATGGAAGAAATTCGGCACAGCTTACGTGATTATTTTATTGTACCAGATGCACACAAAAATTGGTTAAGAGATCCTTTTACAATAAATATATACGAACCTGAAGGACTAATTCATTAGAAGAAAATAGCGCTGAAGATTATGTTCTCTACTACAATCTTTGCGAAAAAGCTTTTCATTTCTTGTATACATTAAAAATAAATATAGAAACCGTGTGAAAAATATGGAATCGGAACTGAGAATTGTATTATCTACGATATTGCACCAAACATAAGTAAGGTTGTCAGCAACATACAACATCAGCCTTCTCATTCTCATTTCTAACTTCTGAATGTAAAATTTCAATAATATTTTATTTTAGTGTAAATATTGTCAATTTTTTGTGTTCCTAGATACACAATGTACCTAATTTCTAAGTTATACATTATAGTATTAAGTTTCTTTATAATATAAGTTGTATGGGGTCCGTGATTTGTAGATATTTAAAAAAGTAGTCCTTGATTCACAAAAGGTTAGGAACGGCTCTAAAGCATACAAATCTTACCAAATCACCAACATATAGCGAGAAACGCACACCACTTACAATAGTCAGACCCAACAAACGAATTCTAGGAACGATTGGCAAAATTTTATCGCCAATTTTAATGGAAAAATCATCCGCCCGTTCCAATGCATGCCGTCCTCCAAAGACAATTACAAAACCCAGTTTTAAGAGGTGTTATACTGAAAATTTACTTTAGGCTTTCAGAACATAATTATTTGTATATCCTTCCCCTTATCATTCAGTAAAAACGAATGGTAAAGCTGTGCATCATCTGTATAAGAATGGTACTGCATGTATTTAACACAGTTGAACAATATGAAGCGTAAATACAAAAGCAGCGGTCCAAGTATCGAGCCCTACGGAAGGCCTGCAGCTAGAGGTAAGGGAGATGAAACATCCTGATTTATTCTAACCTGTTGCTTAAGTGGTTCCTAAGAAAACCTACCGCGCTGCTAAACAAACCCATGTAATGCAGTTGTACATAAAAACCTCACGATTTATAATAATAATAATAATAATAATAATAATAATAATGTCTTTATTGTAACTAGAAATACAAAAGGCAATGAAAGATACAAAACACAAAAATTACATTTAATTTACTCAAGTTCAACAAGAGCTGCTTTTCAATTTAAGCTTGAAATATAACATATATTTATTAAAAAAATAAAAAACAAGTAATTTTGAGAAAGAAAAGATATATATATAGTAATGCCTAATAATTTTTTCTTTAATTTTCTTTAATGTACAATCACAAGGAAAATCCAGCAATAGCTGTTCTATCTTCCTTGAGTCTCGATCATGGTAAACTCAACAAAAAAACTAGTCCTAACCTAAACTTAACTAAAAAAATTTAACTAAAAATGGAACTAAATTAAGACAGAAATTCGGCACCGTGCAGACGAAAAACAGGGGATAAATTGCAATATACAACTGAAAGTTACGAATGATTATGTGTACATGATCAAAATTAGAAAACGAAAGGAGCAAGTGTCAAGTGAAGCTATCGCGACATCAACATAAACTTAAGCTCGCGTTTAAATCTCTCCAGCGGTAACAACTTGAGATGTAAAGGCAAAGCATTGTACTTAGTGTAAACCTGAAACGAGAATGATCTCTGAAACAGGGATGATCTGTGCAAGGGTGGAGAAATTAATCCACGAAATCTTGTGTTAATGCTGTGCACGTCAGACCGATATCTGATTTTATAATATAAGTATGGAGGGGACCTGTACAGCATTATCCGATGGAAGAGAGACAGAGCCAAGCACTCCCCGCGGTCATGCATGCTAAGCCACCCCGTCTCGCGAAGCTTATGGCGAACGCGATCATACTTTCTGAGGCCATGTATATACCGAAGACACGCATTCTATATTTTCTGGATACGACCCTGTGTTAGCTGATCCAGGGCCCCATGATAAATTGCGGAGCAATATGTAAACCGTGACAGAACGAAAGTGTCGCAAAGACATTTTTTATTGACTTATTTAAAATATCCCTGTAAGGAAAGAGTTTTTTCAAGTTGATATAAGCTATTTTTATATATTTGGAAATTTGAGCTCGAAATCTAAACGTATTATCCAAATGGAGCCCAAGACTCTTAACCTCATTCACCACAGGCAACTGAACGTCATTTATTGAAATATTAATGATTCTGCTAATATTTCTGCAGGCTTTTGCAGGTCCAAACAAAATAACTTGAGACTTTGAGGGATTTAAATGAAGACAATGGTTAATTGAAGATTTATATAAAGAATCAAGATCTGAAGTGATGTTAGTAGCAGCTGTACGCCAATCAGATGGGATGAAAGAGCAGTACAGCTGCGTATCATCGGCATACGTACACCGCCATCCAATTTGACAGCTTGTCTGCGATTAGACAGATAGTTTTGTAATAGAGTGACTGCTGCATCGCCCAAACCTATATATTGTAAAATAGATCCAAGGATACCATGGTCAATCGTATCGAACGCCTTAGTATAGTATTGCGTTAAACACTTGGCAATAAAGATTATCATCACAATTATCTTTACGCATCAAAAAGAATGTATTCCTTAACACAGGTCTGAGCGTTTTCACGAAAATATTTTTTTTCTAAACTATATATATTCTTATTACTAACAAATAGTAGATAAACAGTTTACACTACAATAAGTCATGTTATTGGTATCGTATATACCCCTGTAGCTATTTATTCGATATATCAATAGATAAACGAAAGAAAATGTTCAATTGAAATCATGCTAAATTTCAGACAGGTTGAAGAGCATGCTCAACAAACAAGATTAGTTGTATGATCACGAACGGTCTCCTAGCAACTGTTCTCATGCAAAGTAAACGCATCTGTGCTGAAGCACCTGTGGTCTTCTTATGTACACGGACATACATTCTATCCGTGCAGCCACAGGGGGTTTGTTATTTGGAGCCATGGAGAGTGAGACAGCCAAGGAAACTGCTCGATTTGTTTTCATTGATTTTACATTGGGCAGACGGACAACGACCGACTTCTACCCGAGTCTAGAAGCATCCCCTGTTTTGAGTTAGTTCGCCGCTTGTGACAGTCAATATTAAAATGTTTCCCTTAAATTACTTTATATGCGTAACGTAACGCTATTTTTTTAGCTGAAACAGATACTAATTTAAAATATTTATAGGGTATCACTGCTACATGATCGTAAACTAATTGTATCCTTTACGTTTTTCAAATAGTTTGGCAAATATATAATATGGAAAGTTTAAGTGTACAGGATAACGTAGCTCGAATTATTCAAACGCAGGCAGCTCGACCGATTCAATCGGGTGAAAATTAAACATTGAGCATTCTATTGGGCTAGTTATCAATCATTAAGAACAATAATGTTTTGCCAATATTTACCACAAACATTTCGAATTATTGTACTATCAAGTAGTTGTTTTCCCAGTACATTCAACCAGCGTAATAGGAAATCAGTTTAAATGCAATATAACCCAAAAATAAAATATGTTTAAGCAAGGGAAAAACTATGAAAGGTAATAAAAGTAATATGAATTAGAGAAGAACTAAGAAAAGATAAATGTTATAATATTATATGTATTAAATGCCATCAAATGTTTTATATTGGGATTCTATCTTCTTTGTTGAAAGTTACGTTTTACGATTGTTGTGAGTGACCAGTACAATTAAATACCGCAATTGTTGATGTAGGGTTTTACCAGACCGATCACATGCCAAGTATTCCTTACAAGAAACTCTTATATGACGTTTGTTTTTTTCGGCATGCATATTACGACTATATTTCTACTTTATATATATAATTATTGATGTTGAATAACAAATTTTCATACTTGTTTGATCCGTTAAAAATTTGGGAAATGGTATTTTCATCAATCTTTGCATTACTTCTGAAACTAAAGCCGTAGAGTTTTTTACGTGCTGCTTCAAAATGTTATCGATGCGAGTGGAAAAGAAACCGTTAAAAACAAAGATCTTTTTTATTTTATCTCGATATATATTAATTACAATTTTGTCGTTATAACTTCGAATAACGACATCTTTTTCCTCCCATCTCCTCCCAATTGCTAGTCAGGTGCGCTACCACTACACTACCTGGGCAGAGGATTCGAGTCTTCTTAATCGTCTGAAACGTGTTAAGAAACAGACGAATAAGAAGACTCGAATCTACTGCCCAGGTAGCGTACCTGACTAGCAATTGGGAGGCGTGGATTCGAATATCGCCCTAGATAAATTTTTCTAATGAAAATTTACCTTATTAATTACAGAAAAATCATATTAAACAATTTTACTCTTAGCGACTAGCACTTTTTTTTCCGAATATCTCCCAAAGTATGCATAATATAGAAACTTATTAAGAAAATAAAATATAATTTGGACTTAAGTGACACACTTACTTACAAGTTTAAAGATAAAAGTATTTAAAAGAATTTAGAACAACTGTCGTATAATTTGAAACGGTGATACGTATAAGAAAGTCGTGTGGTGTCCACACCTCATTATTTTACTTTGTTTTGAATAAAATAAATATTACAGTTTTGTGTATTGATACTAACGATTTATTAGGTTATGTTCGAAGAGGCGGTAAAACAACCTACAGTACCCCAGTCACTTGTCACGGTTATGAAAATCGAACCGGGTTGTCGAACTTAGTTACTTTTTCGATTTTAAGAACAAGGTTGTATTTCTCGACTAAATAAACGAAAGTATTTGTGCTAACCGGGTCATAACCCCAATGCCCGGGTTTAATTTATGAAAACTAAGTCTAATCAGAGAAGAAGAGATTCTTAAAAATAAGATTTGGTACTGACAGGTTTAATCTTTTGGCCTTTACACATATACGTGCGCACACACATACACACACATACACACACGCTCAGGTACACACACACACAGAGAGAGAGAGAGAGAGACTCATCACAGTGCTTCTCTTATACTACGAATAAGAAAGTAAAACAAATAAATATATTGGCATCTGTATTTGAGATACTATTAAATTATAACTTTTTAATAGATAGTGTTCTATAGAATTGTCAAATTGCTTTCACCATAAACTGAAAATAACTTTATATTTAATTTCTAGTGCTTGAATGGTTGTAGTTACATTAAAATTAACTTAAAGATTAATCAAATGTTGACCTAAAACTTCTCGCTTATGTTAAGTAAGTAGAAATAAGTATGAATTAATTTTAGCAGAGGACATCTCTAAACATATATTTATTTACTTTGTGGGAAAAGGATTTACAGCGACTGTACATTTTCATTAATATGATAAAATGACACTAACTACGTACGTCTAATAGATATTTGATAGATATTCGGTACAATAGTGACTACTGTCATGAGGTACATACGAGGGCGTATTTTTATGTTATCTACCTAGCCATGAAAAAAAGCACATAAGAGAATAAAAAAAATATTTTTCGTGTACTTGATAGAAATTGATAATATTGTTTAACCCAAAATAATTAAGAAAAGTGCGACTTTTCTTGTTAGCAACACTTTTCTTGTTAGCAACACATTAGTTGTTTACTTGTTGTGAGGTTTTGTCACTAACTAAACAAATCCTTGACACGGATTACTTTGATAATAGGAAAATGACAATTTTTATTTTTAAAATTATAATTCCCGTGAAGTACACGAAAAAATTACGTGTTCAACGCGTAAAAAAAGTGAGTTTTCTAGCTCGATGAAAACTTGATTCACTCGCTACGCTCGTTAATCAATCTGTTTTCACTCGCTAGAAAACCATCACTTTTCTTTACTTGTTAAACAATCTACTATTTTCTACATAACTCCCTTCACCTATTCCATCTTTTTTCCAGTTGGCCCATACCCTCAGAAAAAAATTGCTTCGATAACCCCGCAAAATATTCGTCAACAGCTTCTTTGAGTTCTTCATCAGAAGGAAAATGCTTTCCTCTGAGATGCTTTTTTAAATTTTTGAATAAGAAGAATTCTGACGGAGCTAGGTCGGAGCCATAAGGTGGATACCTTAACTCTATAAACCCACAATCATTGATTATCTGCTGAACTTTGTTTGACTTATGAACCCGACAATTGTCGTGCAGCAACAAGTTTTTTGTGGATAAGAATGCGGGCGTTTTTCCTCCAGAGCAGTTTTTAAATTTTTAATTGTGTTTCCGTAGGCCTCTCCATTTATGGTAGACCCTCTCGGCATATATTCAATAAGCAAACCTCCTTCAGTATCCCAGAAAACAGTTGCCATCAGTTTTTTTCCAGAAAATTGTGTCTTGTCCTTTTTTGGTGGTGGAGAGCCCTTATAAACCCGCTGCATGGATTCATGTTTAGTAGGAGGGTCCCAGTAATATACCCAAGTCTCATCCCCGGTAATAATTCGAGATAGAAATATTTTGTCCCTCTCCAACTTGATCAAATTTTCTTGAGAAACCTCTTTTCTGCACAGTTTTTGTTCAGGTGTAAGCAATCTGGGTATCCACCTTCTTCATACCCAAATCGTCATGCAAAATTTTGAGAACACTTATTTTGGATATACAGACTTCATTGGCAATGACAGAGATCTTTACACGCCAATCTTTCAGTACCAAATTTTCGACTTTTCGCACAATGTTTTCAGTTCGAGCTTCAACGGGTCGTCCAGACTTTGGGTCTCATTGATTGACTCTCGGCCCCATTGAAAGAGTTTAGTCCAACATTTTACTTGGAAATAAGATGGTGTATCTTCCCCATATACAGCAACCATTCTTTCATGAATTGCTTTTGGACCATTGCCTTCCTTTGTCAGTAACTTTATTACGCTGCGATGTTCAACTTTAGTTTCACTCATTTTATCGAGAAATGGACCGTCTCAAATCTCTATACACAGCATAAACTAAACGCAACTTAGCACATGTACTTCTAACAGTGACAGTAATTTTTCAATAATTTGTTTGACATCGTCACTCTTTTGTTTCATGGCCAGGTAGATAACATAAAAATACGCCCTCGTATTATTAGACTTCTTGTAAGTAAAATACGTCGCAGCATCCAAAATTATTACTAATAAATGATTTAATCGACTTCTGTAACAATTACATCTATTTTCAGAATTTTAACTTAACTTATGTCTCAAAAGTTTTCGGAAGAAATTCCAATAAAATTAATTTAAGGTAAACAAGGTGCTGTCTAGTTGTCGTTGGAATGAAAATTTAGTAAATTGAATGAAGCTTAATATGACATATCATTTTTGTAACTAAAGTCAAAAACAGTGTTGTACAAGCTTGATATTCGTAGAAGTGTATCAGTTAGTTGGAAGAGTACTTAAACGCGATATTGTTAGGATATTCAGAGAGTAAGACATTTCTGATTCAACAATCTAGCAGACAATAAAAGATTTCCACGAGGGCATCCCTTGTATCAATTTACCTAAAAGTGGGCGACTCAAAGCTTTAAGCCGACTTAATGGGCGAAGGTTGATTGAAAGAGCAAAAAACACATTGGGAATATCAGCGCGTAAGTTATCTCAAAGATACCATATTTCACGCTTGACGATTAGTCGAACATTAGCCAGAAATAATCTAAATTACCGTAAAAGAAAAAGACTCCAAGATACTCCGCCGCTCAGTTATGAACGATTTACAATATTTTACATGTCCAACTTGGAGATCAAAGGTAACGACGGTTTCTATACGGACAATGTACAAGACAAGAGGACAAAATTTTGGTGTAGTCTGCCACATCAGAGGCAGGTTTTTCACTGCCGCATGTTGGACGTGTTCGAGGTGAAGCCATCAATCCAGACATTTGCATACGAACTTCAAAATTTTATAAATATACATCATTTCAACGACCAAATAATGTCCTGGCTTGACTTAGCTTCGTGCCATTACGCCAGAAGAACAAGAAACTGGTTAGCCACAAACGACGTCAATTTTGTTCCAAAGGAAACCCTCCAAATGTTTTTCAGACGCGGCTCATTGAGGAATTTGTGTCTCATTTGAGTAGAAAGTTATATGATAGGGGTTGGGAAGCCCAAAATGAGGAGCAGTTAAGCCGCATACACTTTCAGAAAACTCCGGAAGTCGACGTTCGTACCGTCCAAAGACTGATAGGCAATGTAAGAAATAAATTACGTGACATAGAATAGCATGGGCCTTTATCCGTCATGTAAATGTTATGCCTACTTGAATTAAACCTATATAAGAATAATATTGTTGTTAAAATGTAAGATAATAAAAAATAAAAAAAAATTGACTTTTACTTTTTCTGAAAACTTTTGAGACATATTGCAGTGATCTTGGGATTGAATTGTAAATAAGCATAATCAAGATCACTTCTAAATTTAATTTAATTAAATATTATTTTATTTATTTTATAATGATCATTGTATATAAATATTTATTAAGTTAGTATTTTGGCAAATTTAAATTAATTTAAAAAAAAATAATATAAGATTGTTATTGTAATTTTATTCAAGAAGCTAGTATTAAAATAAGCCTGGTATATCAAGTGAATATTCACAAGAAAGTGTTTCCCGCAAGCTTTAGCGCAAGAAAGATATTATGACCGAGAACGATCGACAAATCGGCCCAGCGAAATAATATTCTCCGCTACTTGCGATTAACAATCACGGATATAAACAAATCGATATTTAGATAGATGTTTGTTTACATTTTTGAAAGCTAGTAATACATCAATTGACCGAGTGGTGCAGCACTGTGAAAATATAATTGAAAAATATGCATATAAGTCGGGACATGATGAGAAAACGAGAGACGGCTGGTGAAAACCGCTTTCTAAAGAAAATATCTAGAAGTAGGTGGAAACCTCTTCTTCCTCTTAAACACAGGGTGTTTATACTTAGATATATTTTCATGAATTAACTTTATATTCTGAACTTAGAATATTTTATGAGATTTTGCTATGAATTACATTTTGTTAATATTTTAAATAAATATGTACATTTTATCTTGAACTTACAATAATTATTTCTTTTGAACTAGGATGTTTTAATCTTACATGTGGTGGTTTCATACCAAGCGTGATGGTGAAACATTCTTAGTAATTGTATTAATTTAATTTAAAAATTTTTGTGAAAGGATTTATTTAAATTTTATTTTCTTTTATATAAGTATAGACACTTGACAATTTTTTTTTCGAATTTATAGTAAATATTTCTTTGCTTGTAGAATATTGTGTTATCTAGAGGATTTATCTAAAACTTTTTGAAGATGGAAGAATTTGAGAACCTTTATGAGGAACTAAGGTATTTAGTTCATGTTTTAATGTGATAGTTATGTACCTAGTGTTTAGTAAATTATTGTGTGGTGATTTCTGCTGGAATTTTGTACGAGGTTGGTAATCTTTATTATTATTAGATATGGTTTCACAATTAAATTTATAGTTTTTTTTATTTTGTGCTTTTGTATTAAAACTTGACGTGTTGGGTAGTTGGTCAGGAATGTGTGCAATGAATTAAGTAAATGATTAATTTATAGCATGGAGCCTTGATTAACCCTGTAAACACAAATTGGTTTTGGTGGTTCTGTTTGACAGCGAGAAAAGGCGTTAAGCGGAACTAATCAGAATAAAGTCAACGTTTTGAAACATTTAAGCACCTGGTAACATTTTGATATATACATATATTGCATTAGGGCTGGACACGTAGTCGTATACATTGGGGATGTGTGCTATGAGTCGAAGGATGTACTTATAGAATGGAGCCCTAGTTTATCGATTTTGCGTGTATTCTGTTTGAGTTTTGGCGATATTGTCTGGCAGTGAGCAAAGGCGCTGGGCAATATGTACGTCAGGACATAGTCCGCGTGTTAATGTTGTATATTGTTTGATTCGGCAAATTTCTAATATAATTTATATGTGAATATAATCCAATATAGATCACGACGTCTGTAAATTTACAATTTGTTGATTTTTTTAAAAATTCATAAATACTCATGAATTCGTAATAATGAATGTTCAGTGGAATATATATATTATTTCTTATTATGATTAATTAATTCATTAAATTTATTTTTATCATAACGTGTGAAAATTTTTATAAATACCTAGATTATAAATATATATAATGTTGTATATGCTCGTTATTATTCTAAATATTTGATTTGCTATTAATAAATTATATTATAAGGTTTCTTTCGTATTTTTATTTATTTTATCTGACTTGGAGACAACTTGAGAGTATTCATATTGGAGAGGGAACATTGCTATTATTTTTCTGCCCCTGAGTAAAAACTTCTTTAATAATTTTAAAACTGAACTAGTGATATGTGAAATTGCTAAACCTATTGTTTTGCAGAAAATTATAAGACTTTAGTCTAGCATAAGGCCTAGAACTAAAGTATATGCTTGATTCCGCTTTTATTTATTATTAAAGTAAATAATATATTTTTATGCAATCATTAATTTGCAAGAGTCACAGCAATATGTTATTTACTGTAAATAATGTATTACCATTTATGCTAACTGCTATGCTAATAATCAGCGTTAAACATTTGTAAAATAAATACAGTAGTGTTGGTAAATATAGTTACCAGTTAAACTGACGATTTTATCCCGCTCAGCGTAAAAAGCAGACGAAAAAGAAATAGAGCGAAATGATAAAAGCATCAGAGAAAATTCTCACTTTTATGGACGCCATCCGGCGACGGATTTCTGAATTATTGATAATTTAATTCGACCAAATGCTGCACATGAATCTTGTATCGAGAATGAGTTTCTCTCACCGAGATAAGATATATATACGTATCCTTTAAAAAGGAGACTTTTTTGCTGAATCGTAAAAAGCCTAGTCGTCTAAATTTGATTAGGAGTAGTAGCATAGTTTCCCTTCTATTTACATCTGTTTTTTCCTTTAATCGAGCACCCCAAATTATATAATAATTGTATGTAAGCTAGCTTGAAGTCTGTTATGTAGCAATTATCTATTGTAGACAATGCACTATACTGGCAAGGTATACAAAGGCATTTACTTGAAAGTTAAACAGCAATCGCTTCCACGTAACCGGGAAATATTCTAGATATTAAAAAAAACATTTCAAAAACAATTACTCAGAAATAGCTTAGATCTACCAAGTGGTATTTAATTGGGTTGAAATAAAATAGCATGTGTCAATTAAAAATTGGCAAAAGTAGTATTTTTACTCTTTCTTTCGCAATTTAGATAAATTAGTATGCAGTATTGATAATATTTAGTACTAATATACAAAAACTCTAACCAGTTGATGTACGTAAACTGCTTATAGGCCGATAGAAAATAAGTAATACCTAGATTTTTTACAAAATTAAATACATAATGCAAAAAAATTATATAATTTATACAGTGTACAGATACAGGGTAAGTCATACTCTGGGGAAGGCATATTGTGACTTCCAGGCATTGTTCTATGATAGCCTCTCGTTAGGAGTACCTTTAAATTTATTTTGTATTATACAGACTGTTGCATTACTTGATGGCTTCCCCTTGACATAATTCTTTAAATGGAACACCTATATATTATTAAATTTTTGTATTCCGCGTAAAATTCTCATTAAAAAAATGATAGTATAGACAGGTACAATTTAAAGTTTTCGACTTATTACAATTTTTCTGAAAATTTCAATGATTTTATAAAATTATGTTTCTCGAAAACGACGTATTAGATGGACACAATTTTTGGTTCTATTGTTCATGATAGATGGTCCTAATACAAGCTTATTTTAGCCTTTACACCACACGTTATTGTCAATTTTTGAAGTGGAACAGTTTAGGTACATATCGGTTCACTTTTTAATTGCATACTAAATTTCGCACCAGCAGCATGACATCATTACTTTAAAAGTGACCATTACTGAGCTATTGTCGCCTTTTATATAATTATGCCAACTTTATGTTTCTTAGTTGAATACCATAAGTGAGCCATGATATTTGCGAAAATGACAATTGAATCGATGATATTTAATAAGTTGCTTCTCAGTTAAAAAGATATATGTATATGATATATGTATATGATTTTTGTATGCACTGGGAAAATTACAAACACATTGGATATATCTTACGTTCAATACATATAGTGTATTGAAAGTAAGATATATCCAACATATTTCATAAAATATATAAAATACGACACAATAAACAAATTTTGAAGTAATTAGTGGAACAGAAATTATAAAATAGCCATAAATATGAACATTGAAATACGTCAAAAACATGTCAACTAGTGTTCAAATGAATACTCATTGTCATATTCTCAAATATTTGTCCAATATGTTCTTGTACAGCTTCTTTTGTCGTTAAAGGTATACCGTATATTTGCTCTTTTACGTATCTCTAAAGAATATAACAATTTAAAAGATGTTCAGTAGTAACTACAGCAATAACATATGCTAAAATTAATAGATAAAAATATCAAACACAACAAATTAAAGGCATTACTTGAAAATAAGCACCTAGACAAAAGGAACTGTTTTAACGATTTTCTAAACGAAAACACTTATTTTTATTGTCGGTAAATTATTGAAAAGTTTACATACCACATATTCCAGATGTTATTGGAAAAGAGCAGAGCGATCCACACGTGATAAGAGACTATTGTTTCTGATATTATGTTCATGATCCCTTTTGTGGAATTAAAACGGGCTCAGATTTTTAAATACAGAAAACATGATTTTGTCTGCAGAGTCAAATTATTTAATTTAATAAAACGAGCTTTACAAAATTCGAGTTATTTTAGATTTTCTATTGTTCTAATGGCACACAGATAAAACTGTCTAATACAATCTAGATTATAGACAAAATATAATACCATTTATAATAAGTTTTATTAATACTTTTGAATCCAGTTAATTGCCTCTACAATATAATATAATATATATATATATCTTTAGCATTTACTAATAATAAAGTTTTGGCCTGTATAAAAATTTAAGTGTTTCCAAATTTCAAATATATTGAAAAAGCAATTCACCATACAATGAAAAGGAATAGCTACAGCAAAATAAATCCTCAAAAATTGCTTTAAACACTAATTTTCCCACAAACAGTGACAGTGAATGAATCATATATTTTCATAACTTTCTGAGATTTTTATATTTTATAGTTTATTTATGCCCATTCATTGTCTTTCATGCGTCCCATAATTTATTATTAGATACTACTGACATTGTAAAATAACATAAAATTCTGTTTTCCCTGCTGTTAGAGGAACATAATGGTGTATATTTTTTGTAACTTTTTAAACCGCGGCAATCCTTTTATTCGCTAAGCAGTAACAACAAATATCTTATTGTAATTGTTAGTGCTATATAATAACAATCAACATACTACTTTCACATGCAAGGAAAAATTATCTGTAGCTTAAATTAGCAACCGCAATAAATGTTTGTTCAAACGTTATTGCCTTGCTGGAAAGATTTCTTTTTATAATTTTGTATAAGGTTTTAAATTTAAGAAATCACTACACTGCAAACATAACAAAAAGTATCGGACTTCTCTTATAACAAATACGTAATATTGATTATATGAATTGAAATTATTTTGTTCCTTTGCTTTTGTCATTAACATAACAAAATCAAGGATCGAACAAAACCCTGTAGTGTATTCGTGAAGTCCTCCAAGCAAATGTACATAATTACTGCATAGGCTCGGTTAATATATAAAACAGTTCTACCTTGAAGAAGATGGTTGTCTTTGTTAAGTAGTAACACTACTTAATAATTAATAATTCCTCCGAAAAGTAATAGGAACAACTTTGTGGGCGCACTACAAACACTACTGTCGATTGTTCCGAGAGAGGAGTTTCCTATCAAGTAGTTTCTTGCAAAGATCTTGGGAGCTCGGTTTTGTTGTCGACGAAAACCCACCCAACCCGAACTCCCTCCTTTCCGAATGGCCCAGAGGTACGCCGTGGCCTCGAGCAACCGTAAAGTCCCATGCCCGAAACTTTACCGGACTGCGGAGCTCCGGTTTATGACCTGACCCTCACAGATTAAGTGGTTACGTGGTTGCTTCAAAACTTACTAATCTCGAGACCCGCGCCGCCTTAAGATGCATTTTAGCTGGTCTCCGGCACTGCCGACGTTCCTACGCCGGGAAACCACCTCGCCGATTTATTGCTATTAAAGCTGTAAGCGCAAGAAATACGTTCGGGCCAAACTTGTGTTATTAAATGTTTTATGCATGAAGGAAATTGGGAATATTTAGAAGTCCGGTGAAGTTTTGTTACGTTTTTTTCTCTTTATCTTTCTACCTGTTTCGTCGATTTTGAAGAAATTGTGATATTTGATTAATGGAATACTCATGAACACTTACTGTTCTTATCCTATAGATGCGTCCTCGATGAATACAACTACCGCAAATATTTGTGTAAATTAGTATACATCGTTAAAGATGTATACTATTTGTTGTAGAAGGAATATAAGGTAGGATCTGAAAAATTACCCGTCGTGCAGAGTAGGTCATTCCAAACTACGTAATATGCTATTACAACTCGAATTATCTACTATACTATATCTAAAATTAGAATTATTAAATTTAAAAGCCAATTTTGTGTACTTTTAACCTACATGAACGTTTAATAGCACGTTGGATTATGTAATTGAACATTTTATTACAATATTTGACTTGCCCTTCAATTAAGATTATAATATAATAATAATCATAAATTAATTTTCTGTTTCATGCCTAATACTTACTTGTGGTGGCAGTTGTTATTTTTATGGAATTGTTAGTTTTGATAGTGTTGGAATTGTCAACATGTCTCTTTAAGGGCCTGTTTTTCCAACTACGATGAAAACGCCAGTTAGCGCTAATCTTTGATTAAGAACGTTCTTAATTTAACCGGTGTTTAGAGTACCTGATAAAATATTAAACAGTGATTAGGGTTACTTACATATAAGAAATTTGGATTTTTATAATGGATTTTTATTGACAGCGTTAGGCACTATTTTTTACTGTGTGAAAGTATTTTTTGGAATTAGTTAATAATTATTTTCATCATTGATTTAATAATTGTATTGCCTCTTCTATAAATGAAATGAACAGTACGATTAAATATAAAAAAAAATATAATATTGAATAAATGTAACTTTTAGCTTACTACAGAAATAAACAACTAAACAGCACCTTACTAAGATATCATATTAGTCGAACATTAATTAATTTAACAGAAGAACAAAAGAATACCACACTAGGAGAAATAGCAATGAAAATGACAGCATCTTAGACCATGTAATCACAAACGTGAAAGCTCAAATAAAATTGGGAATAGTGCCAAATAATATATCAGACCATCACGGCATCAGAATTGCACTACAGAATACAAATATTACGAATATACCAGATCAGTTTATTTCAACATAGAAAAAACCATTAAAGAAATTAAAGAAAACGAAATTGACAATTTTCAGAAATTGTCAACTACACTCCAGAATATAATAGAATCACACCAGAAAATTAAAAGAAGAAAAGACTGCTCATGGATAAATAAGAACATAGTCAGTGAAATCAGAACATAGTCAGTGAAATCACCAAGAGAAATAATTTATATAAAAATATGACTTAGTCATATTTAAAATCATCAACGACATAATTACAACATTTTATCTTAAATGATTTTATTTTATTTATCTCCTACATATATTTCTTTTACTCCTATATATTACTGTGACCTTCAAATTAAATAAAAATAAGAATACTACGAATTAACTTAGTTGTTACAAAAGAATATTAATTTTTATTTTAAAACGTTTATCTTTAAGTTTTAAGCATTAGACAAGACAGGTAACACAAGGGTATAATGGGTTGCCTATATTTAAAGGTAAACTCATATCAAAACAAATATAATTTTATTAGTATATTCTTAAGTTGAATAAGTACTAAAAAATTAAATACAAAACAAACACAAAATAAATCTATGCAATCTATATTTTTGTAGAAAAGACAAGCGTGAGATATGGTTTTGAATACACAGAAACACAACCTAATTTTTCACAAGGCGTTAGGATAGCTTTAAATATCTTGAATAATGGACCATTATTTAAAAACAAAAAGGTACTCAAAGTTAACAACAGAGAAAGAGTTATGTTGAAAGATGGAACGGTAAAGAAAATAAATCATTTAAATGCCATTAAATTATATGAGCAAGATCAGATTAGGTATGCTCGAGACGAGAATACAATATTGATTAAGTAAATGTAAATTCAGACATGCATAATGGTGCCAATTCATGAGAAAGTTATTTTAATCATACTTAAAAATATAGCAAATACCTTGAACTTATATCTATGAATAGTAAAAGGATACGAGTCAAAACATTTATAATACGATATATTCGATGACAATGTTCTGTATAAATAATAACTGTACGAATACAAAAATACATTTATAAGTTTTTATACGCATAACGCAAGGGCTTCAATAGACTATGGAAATGGTCATGTGTGGTTTAAAAACCAAAAGAAAAATGCAATGTCAATATTGTTTACAGCGTTCTGCAAATTAATATACTACCAGAATAGAGGGCATGGATGGAATTTGGAGACAATGTGACGGAGGCGAGTGGTCTTTGTAGTGCAGGCTCCGTGAAGAAAATTCCAGTTGTGTATAACGTGTTCCCAATACTAACTAATAGGGGTATTCCTAAAAGAAAATTAATGTTAGCAAATGGGAAAAGAAAATACATAACAAATGATAAAAAAGGAAATACGTTTATATGCAAGTACAATGAGGGACTATATTAAGAAGAAAAATAAAAAAGGAATATACCTACCGTAGATGAAACATAGCAAGTTCGTGAAAGACTTTTAGTGCTGACATTTTTGTGTATGAACTGTCAAAGACAAGGTGTGCGTATTGGGTAGATGCGGTAACTTGAAGAAAATGAACATGAGGGATTTCACTATGGGTATTTCAAGAAATCGATGCCAACTTAAAATTTAATTTAAGAAGAGAAGCGCTGTGAATTGTCGATGGACAATTGTCTTCATATATAATCGGAAAACAAGAATCGACTTGTCGAAGATGAAATTTGTATTTTGAACTAGAAAGACGTAAAATTTTCTAACAAGATAAAATTTTTGATTTAGCAAAAGTGAGAGTAGGGTTGATACACTATTTTTTGACTCACGATTAGTTTATTTGTATTAAAATTTAGAATTCAATTTTTAGTTTAGCTTTTACATTTAAAAATGAATTTCCTTTCAATTAATTTTTTTGTATTGCTGTTTATTTTAAAATGGAGGATATGAATAAAGCAGAATTTGAAAAGATGTATGATGAATTTAATTTAATAAATAAATGATTCAATTTTGGAAATAATTAGTGGTGCTGTGCGTTTCTAAAAGTACTATGTGAAAATATTTGCTTTTAGTAAGACGTTGAGCATAATTAATTAGATAAATATTATCCCGTTTAGTAATAATAATTTATTTGTTTCTAATAGTAATGAAAGGATAGTTAATGGTGTTGGATGCGCTGAGAGTACTATGTGCGAATATTTGCTTTCAGTAAATCATTAGGCATCATTAATTATTATACTTTATCATTTTGATTTAAAATTTCAAGCCAAATAAATACGAATAAAAAGGGAATGTTTTTGGTGGGCAGATATTAAGATGCTAGCGGTATTACGTGCGAATGTTTACAGCTAGTTATTAGAATACGCCAATTTCCGAGCATTCACGATTGCAAAGTTCTAGATTACCAAGGCACTATGTTTATGGTAAAATAGAATCAGCTACATATTAACAAATTACTTATCAAGAATCAAGCTTTTTCTTATTTTTAAAAGAACAGGATAATTATTTTATGACGATCATTATAGATATATAAGCTTTACACAAACATTATAACCCAAAGATGGGTAGAAATGTTTTTCTTTTCATTACTTATAAAATAAAAATTGCTTTAGATACAGTATAGCAATGCTATTTATGATTGATATTTTTAATTTTTATTTAAAATTTCGACTTTTTCTTTTTAATTTGTAATCCTATCCCAAACAAAACTGAATAAGAGGTATACCAGAAAACGAAGAAGCTAAAATCTCTGCAAGAAATTTTAAAATATTATGCTCATCAGGAACTAGCTTATGATTAAGGCTATAATAAATTTATCATAAAAATTATCATTTATTTAAATTATTCAAATTATTGAGGCTACAGCAATATGTAAGTATGAATGGTATTTTGTACACCATAAACAAATTCTGTGCTGCTACAAAATGACTGAAGCTCTATTTTATGTAAATCTAAAATCTTTTTTATATATTGGTGTATACCTACCTGTTATATTAAGGTAATTGAATTATTTACAACTATTTTACGTTTAATCTATTTCCAATTTGTATTGCAGCTTGGTCATGATAGCTTGAAAGCTATTTAGCAAATTTGGGCTACGTAATACTGTTTATACTAGTTGAAATACTTTTTGGGCTGTTTTGTATATAGCTATATATTTTATATTATGCCAATGATTAGCAGTGATTTTAATACCACCTAGACTATTTACAACTGTACCTACTACTATTGTGTATATATGAAGGAAGTTACAACCTAAATCTATACATCTTATATTTTTAATATTATATTTATATTAAGAACAGGTAAGGTTCAACGTCGTCATAACCCACATCTCTGCAGAAAACAATGCTCTATAGACTCTAGCGATTTGTTTTAAGCAACATTCAGAAATATGTAAGTACAATCAACTACAAAATTATGTGGACATTAGAGATCAAAGCCTAAATATTAAATTTGTCCAAACATTTATATACATTTGTTTATTTTACGATATACCCATCTAAATAGAAGAAAAAAATATATTTATTTAGTATTTATCTCAACCAAATTAAGTGATACCTCCGGATAATAGAATTTAAGGACAATTGTGCCTTAAATACCTGTTCCACAAATTTTATTGCTTTAATTTCCATAATGTACTGAGAAATTTATAGATTTTAATTTTATTCCAGACATATGACAATAATGTAATTATTGAAATGGCCGTAAAGTACGAGTTTCAAAAATGCAGTAGAGGTGCGACAGGTACAGTAGCCAGTTTGAAGTGCAGAGGTCGAAAAGAACAAATGCTTTGAAAGAAAATATGCTAATTCTACAAGAAGTAAATAATAATCCTGGAGTTTCTTTTCGAGAAATTAAGAAATATTTGCAGCTAAATATTTCTGAGGAAGCTATTGTACTTAGATTAAAATCTGATTACTTCAGGCTCTGTACACATCGTCGAAAATTGCACACTAGTGGCGTGAATACAAATATGGAGACTAAATTAAATTTTGCAATAGAGTTATAAATAAACGAATTCCATTTTAAAAAATGTTGTATTGAGCAATGAAACAAATTTAAACTTTTTGGCACGAACTCAACGGAAAAAGTGGACCGAAAACCTTGACTCTACACCGAGATCAACATATCAAGACCACGAAATTCTATAGTATATCAATTATGATTATGGTTGCTTTTGTGGCAGGGAAGAGAAAATTTATCTTGAGTTGAAGGAATTATGACGAACTAATTAATACAAATTTAGAGGAATCTGTGGTGGAAATGGGTTTAGAAGATGAATTTCTGTTCCTACAAGTAAGATTTTTTCACAAAAAAAATAGTAGTAGAGCGGGATGTTTATATCAATGGCCTGATTTGTATCCTATTCAGAATTTGTGGGCAGATTTAGACGACAATGTCCTCATTATAAATAGAGGAAATAAAGAATCAGTTTTCGGTGACTATTCCAAGCGGGTTGTTACTGCTTCTGCAATTACCTGAAATTCTAAAGGTGACGGCGAAAAATATACTAAGCAATAATAGAAAAGGTTATAATTTATAGAAGAGATGTATGAAGCAAGAAATAAAGAGGGGCGTTTACCAACAAATAGAAACTTATGCAACTTATATTACTAGCGGGACGAGTAGACGCAAGGGGGTGTGAGTAGATGAAGCTAGACGATATTCGGTTTCGAGCACAGCGCTTCGGTTTTATTCACAGATTCTGTCGCTATGTAAATCCGTTCTAAAGGAAAAAAATTGGCGGTTCTAAACTGCTAATTTAATAGTAACAATAATTAAATACGGCTACCTTCAAGTAGACTAACAGACAATTTTTGTTTTAAACGTTTCAAAACAATTATTAAAAATTACGCTACCGTGGGTTAAAAATTTTAATATATAGGTACACAAAATGAATCGTCAAATATTTAAATTCTGAATTGTACTCGCATATTGGTATTATGTACTTAGTTACACTAAATGGAATTAACAAATATCAAAATAATGTCAATCAAATTCATGTATGTTTGTGGTTATTTCTAAAACACAACTTTTTTCAGAAAATAAATTAATACAAAAACTGGCCTTGACATAATAAATTTATGCCTTTTGCATCGCTAACCTAAATTTGAGATTCTAAAATTACAAAATAAATTTAAAAAACACAAATCGGCGATGCCTTACTGGGCCATAGTTTTCGATAGGTAAACGCTCCTCTAAACAGAAAAAGATAAATGTAGATCATCAAAGAGTTTTTCAATGTCAATCGCGAATCATCCACTAATTGCGTGCTTCCTCTAACACTTCTTTTATACACGATAATGCATCTTATCCTAATAGAGAGTAACAACCAGACCGACGCGACGGCGCTGAATTTGTGAAAACTTGTAACACTCTTGCTAAGTATGTGTATATTGTACTCTGCATTACAATTTATTGATGTGCTTTTGGATGGCCTTAAGTAGACATAGTTGCCATGCTTTCCTATAATAAAAACGCTATATGTTTATTCGTTGCTTCAGTGTTAACAATTACTTGAAACTTAAAAGTAATAAATAACGAAAAACTTTGTTAACGCGTAAAATACATGATATTATTGCATAATTTAGAAACTATTCTACGGACATCAACAATTTCCTTTTGTAAGCCAAAAATGATGACGTATTTTACGTGAAACGCTACATATTTATACGCCAATAAATTTGTTGCATCAAAAGTGCTCCAATTTTTTTTTTTACTATATATTGTCCTTGAGATTTATATTTTTAGCGCAGTTTAATAATTGGTTTCCGCTAGAAATTCCATCGGATAAATATATTTTTCTGTCAACTGGCGTCACTTGATGAAAAGATATTTCATTTGGTCATCATTTGTGAAACAAAAATAGTTACAAAGAAGCGCCGGTTATATATACATATATACCTATACATATATTTTTTGGACTCTTTCAGGTGTAAATTATTTAAAATTGTTTAGGGTTCTGCGTATAAATTGAATTATGAACGTAACGACAGAGAACTGTTTCAATAAAAGTCATTCGAGTAAATATAAATTTCCTGGACTAAATTGACTACTAGATTCTCAACATGTAATATTTATTTTCATTTAAATATAACGTAGTAAAGTTGGTTTCACTTTATAATTTAATGATTAACAATAGCATTTGAAAATGCTCTTCAATGAGAATAAAATTCTTGGTTTCCGTTTTTGTTGTATACTTATTGTGTTTATTATCCAAATTTGGAACTACCTGAGTATTATTTCTTTCCCATTCAAACGAAAAAAAAACATGAATTTTTTAAGAAATTGGGAAAGATGGTATAAATTCTTTATAGATATGATAATAGACTGCCAATTATTCTAATCTTGATTCTAGTATCTCCGCTTGAGTTTTTGTTTAATTGAAATTTCGGACTAGAACATTTAGTTTGATCATCATTATTGATGAGGTTTAATTTTCTTATTATTGTTAACACTCGTCTTCAGAGGTTTTGCATACTATAGCTCTCATATAGTAGAATTATATGAATATTCATAATCAAAATAAAAATCGCATATGCTGAAGACAGACGGCAAATTCAGCCGGTAACCAATTAATTTGAACATATCATATGTCCATAACAAAAATGCCAGATGGCGAAATAATGATACAATTCGGAATTTGACTATGCCAGTTTGAGTATATTCTGACATGTACATTGCCCAATGTACTTTGGTCAAAACACGATTATTTTCGTAAAACAAGTGCATTATGGGAACTAACGTAATGTTTATTTTATTACGTATTGGGACATAGAGTACGCGAATGAGATTTGCTAGAACATTTTATCTTGTTCAACACACATTTGAACTTTTTATCACCACATTGTTTACGAAAATTGTATCCTACAAAGCCCTGTGAATAATTTCATTCTCACAACTATATTTTCACAAATAAATTTTCTAGTGACATGCATCCCATGGCGCCGATGTATTAGTTTTGAAAGGTTAAACTGGAACAATAATACTGAATTTTAAAATTGTAAAATATTACTTAATTACTTGACATTCATTTCCTACACAAAGTTTTTTCAAGAGGCTCCAGTTGGTATAACTTTTCTTTTTAGCCAAAATATTACGGAGATTTAAGTGTCCTCTGTCAACAGCAGTAATATTAACCAAAACATTCTATCTAATTTCAGCGGTACGGTATTTGAAGCAACTTTGTTGTAAAAATTCTGTTGATTGCTTTTTTAATCTTCTTATACTTTCAGGCCGATGTTTATTTATTGATTTTAAGGTGTTTTCATTGTCCATGAAATAAAATATGTAAAGCTAAGCAAAACTTATTATTTGTGTATTACTATAATTATCTCAGTAACTCTCTTTTTCTTCGTCTTCTTTCGTTTTCATCTTCTTCTTCTTCTTTCTCTTTTCTTAAGGCTTATTTCTTCTACTCTTCTTAATCTCGTTCCACTTCTTGGGAAGCAGATGTCCATGTCTCGCACCTTCTTTTGGGAGGTCGACCGGAGGTATCCTTGAACTCGGCTTTTCATCCTTTGACCATTTTGCCCATCGATCCTCTGTAATTCTGTTAACTTGGTCTCTCGAATATCATCGTCTCGATCTCGTAAACTATGCGAGTGACTTGGTCTACCATGAATTATTTTCGCCTATTCCATTCCTAATCTTCTTCTGTAGCCAGTACCTTTGAGCATTCTCTAAAAAATCATGTACTTCAATAACATCTCAGTAATACCTATGTTTATAATTCTATAGTTATTTATGTAACAAGTCAGTAAAGTGATACTTTATCGAACGAGTCTGATTTACGAGCCAAGCGAGTGAAGCGAGCGCGGCGAGTAACAGACGAGTACGGTAATAGTATATTAAAATACAAGTTTCATAAGACACGATTTTTGCGCACGCGTTCAAGTTTAGAAAACGAGCCGCTAGGCGAGTTTTCTAAAGAACAAGTGCGCAAAATGTCTTATGAAACGTGTATTTTATACTATTTTTTCTATTTCGGTTATTAAAAGTTCAAAAAAGCTTAAAATAAGAGACATGTTTTGTTCGAATATTTTAGAAATGTTGCTTTTTTGAAGTTGGTTACTCTGATTTTTAAGTAGAACGTTTTAAATATTTGAATATCGGTGGTGCTATATGTAATTGTGTTTAAAATTCAGACTGATTTATACAATAAATTATTTCAAATTATCAACAAAAAGGACGAAATAAATAACTGTACGCCCCCAGAGATTCGCAAAATAGCAGAAGACAATTTACAAAATCTTTCGTCCACAAAATCTCTACATATTTATCAAAACAAACTTTTATAACAGTTGTACTATTCAACATGGTAAGTAAATGTCAATAGTAGCATCCGAAAACTTATCATCCAATTCTGTTTAACAATTTATATTGCTAATTAGTAAGTGAAATGTTAGCATGTGTGCTTTTTATTCTTTGTACAATTTTATTGCACATTTTTGTTACTTTAAAAGCTTATATTTTGACATTTAAATTCGATTTGGTTCCATTTTTTTTTGTTACCAACTTCAAAAAAATAAAATTAGCGTGCGATAAAGTAATACTTTATGCAACCAAAACGGGTGTCGTAAAGTGAACTTTATAGCACCGGAATAGAAAATAGTATATTAAAATACAAGTTTCATAAGACACGATTTTTGCGCACGCGTTCAAGTTTAGAAAACGAGCCGCTAGGCGAGTTTTCTAAAGAACAAGTGCGCAAAATGTCTTATGAAACGTGTATTTTATACTATTTTTTCTATTTCGGTTATTAAAAGTTCAAAAAAGTTTAAAATAAGAGACATGTTTTGTTCGAATATTTTAGAAATTTTGCTTTTTTGAAGTTGGTTACTCTGATTTTTAAGTAGAACGTTTTAAATATTTGAATATCGGTGGTGCTATATGTAATTGTGTTTAAAATTCAGACTGATTTATACAATAAATTATTTCAAATTATCAACAAAAAGGACGAAATAAATAACTGTACGCCCCCAGAGATTCGCAAAATAGCAGAAGACAATTTACAAAATCTTTCGTCCACAAACTCTCTACATATTTATCAAAACAAACTTTTATAACAGTTGTACTATTCAGCATGGTAAGTAAATGTCAATAGTAGCATCCGAAAACTTATCATCCAACTCTGCTTAACAATTTATATTGCTAAATAGTAAGTGAAATGTTAGCATGTGTGCTTTTTATTCTTTGTACAATTTTATTGCACATTTTTGTTACTTTAAAGGCTTATATTTTGACATTTAAATACGATTTGGTTCAATTTTTTTTGTTACCAACTTCAAAAAAATAAAATTAGCGTGCGATAAAGTAATACTTTATGCAACCAAAACGGGTGTCGTAAAGTGAACTTTATAGCACCGGAATAGAAAAAGGTACTTTACTGACGTGGTGCATACAAAATTTTATCGCCAACCGTGAAAATTGTTAATTTAAGAAATAAAGATATAATAACTTATGACAATTTATGACAGTGACAAACGATTTATTTCTAAAGTCATCAGTCATGGCTACGCTGACAGATATTAGCGGCAGGTAAAGTACTTTATTGTACAGTACGATAAAGTGTTTCTTTACCTCCTTAAAACGCTATGGTAACGCATCACATTACTGACGGTTGGCGATAAAATGTATTTAGACGCCTGTAATCTCGGCGGATAAGTTTTTCTCAGGCGTGTTTCTTTCTAACGCCATCTTTGACTTGATATAAAATATTTGAATATTGATCAATGGTCAGTGCGGTGGTAAAATTATTGTTGCCACTGTTTACAATCAATTCAAGAATTTTGCCTTAAAATGTGTCCTTGCCAACATAATTTTCTTCAGCTCCCATTATCATCAAATCTTTTTAAGTTTAAAATTTATAGTGATTTAAGTAATAAATTATCTGTAATAATCATAAATATTTCTTTATTTAAAGATGAAATAATTCAGAATTTACAGTGTTACAAAGTATGATATTTTATAACAAAAACGGATTTATAAAGCAAGCTTTATAGAAGTTAAACAGCAACGCTGGTGAAGTTGAAAATTATTCCAAAACTATTTCTATTACAACAACTGTGTAAGTATTTTTGTATTGAAATCTTCTAACTTAAAATTTTGAAAAAAAAAATTGAGTTTTCCTAGTATATTGCTTTTTAAGTTTGGCAGAAGTAAATTTTTAGTAACTCGTATAATTCTGCTAAAAAAGCAAGGAGTCATGCGTAATTCCATCGAGCTTCCTCTGACCCCAGTTATTAAATATGATATTTCATCATGTCTTTTCTATTTTTTTAATTATTTTGATGTATTCCTTATGTCTAAACATTTCTTGTGGATGAAGTGTTGTTCAACGTATTCCTTTCTCCTACTGTGCTTCTAATATGTTGCTAATAGAATGCCAGTCTTTGTTACTTACTTCTACTTCTCTTTGTCTGCTCGGAGCACTTCCGAATTCTATCAAAGTGGGGAGAAATCTGCATTCATGCCATACGTACCGCTCTTGTTTAGTTGTTCAGTAATCATGGCCTAAATCATTACAGAAAAGTTCTTTTTGCGTAACTGATGAAATTGCGGAAGATATTTTGCGGAAGTGGCCTGACGAATATAATAGTGTGCTGAAAGTGACCAGGATGCTGCTGTCAATCCAGATGATAGTGATGAAGAGTATTTTACTGAAGTTCAATCAAAATACGACTCCGAGAATGCAGGTTACGCAGAATCTACATCGGGTGATAATGATGACCAACAATACATTCTTTACGTGCACGTCTATATTTTATATTTACAAATATAGAATAGAAAATATTTATAGGGTGTTGCAATTCGGAAAATTAACTTGAAAAGTGGTATTTAGAGCCGCAAACAAAAAGTAGCTGGGGACTTCAATCACTACGAAATGTCATGCATCAAGAAGGAGGACCTACAAGATATGCTAAGTAAAACGTAGACTGAATTAGCAATAACAGAAGTAATAGAAGGTCAACTATAACATCGAGATTTTAAAGAATCTGGATGCAATATTTTTCTCGTTGGTATGGGCTGTAGTTTACAAATCTCATAACGAAGGAACTACAAATTTGTGGAATGTATAGAAGTTGGATATTCAACTGAACTATGACCATATTCACCACAATTTTCCAATATCTGCGTTTTGATAATGCTGAAGCCAGAAGAAGAAATCGAGATTCAGCTATAAATCATATTCGATTAAATCTTTTTTGGATTATGGCTGCCATACTCTGTACAAAATTTATACATACTCTTCGAAAATCTAACCGTCGACAAGCAGCTACTTACTTCCCGTCATAGATGTCTTTGTCATACCTTCTAAATTAGGGAAATATGGCATAAGAATCTGGGCAGCTTGAGATATTAAAAATTCACATGCTTACAATGAGTTGTGTTAAAGATGAATAAAAGTTTGGAAAGGCTAGGAGCAATGTGCCTTGTGATAATTTTTTTACAATTCTTGATGAGAGATATACACGAAATATTTAACATTGCTTGGTGCAATTCTTAAAAATAACGCAAAGCTCTCCAAAGAGCTAGTGACAAAGTGCGAGAAGAATGTGTATTCAAAAATAATTGGTTGCCTAGATAAAGCCATATTAGCCTCCTACTGCCCTCCAAAAAAGGTAAAGTAGTGACCTTGCTATCAACTATGGATGACAGAGAATATTTATGAAGTTAAAGAGAAAAGCCGATAATAATTATTGGTTACAATAAAACAATGTCAGGAGTAGACACTATGCAAGCTGCTTCAAACGTATATTGTGAAATGGTAAATATAGATATGGCTTGCGACAGTATTTTTTAACATGATAGATATTAGTATATTGAACATACGGCTTCATCTAGACGAGGAGGTTACAAACAATGAGAATTTCTCAAGCACTTAGGAAAGGAATTAGTTGGAACTGTCACAAAAGAAGCTTCAATTTTACGAGACCAACCGCAGATACTCCAGAAATAAAACGTGGTAGATGCTGATAATGACCCAGAAATTTGAACAAAAAGTATTGCAAGAGATGTCAGAACTGCAATCGATTTGTTGGTAACGATCATAACGTAGCTTGAACGTAAAACAAATTCAATTCTGTTATTATTCTTTAATATCATGTATTTAAAATGTCTGATATCATAAAAAATTTAAAATTTGTTTAATACTTTGTAAGCATATCTATATAATTTTTTCTCTGGTCAGATCTTATTACCCTGTTTAGTGCAAGGCCTTGGAGTCACTATTTACCTTATTAGTATTAGGGATCACAAAAAAATCGGTATTTAGAGGATTAATATTGTTGCTTAACATTAAAAAAGACTAGATACCGTTCTTAATTATAGTATTTTTTAATTAACAGTTTTAATTTAATATTGTTTTATTTGTTTCGACCAAACAACCTCCATGTAAAGAATGTGCAAAAAAAAGTTACCTGAATAATATCTCAAAACAAGTTCGTAAATTTGTTCCAGTCTTAAGCATATAAGTGTCACCATCAATAACTAATCAAAACGATTTGTCTTGAGTTATTTAATCTAAAGTGTTATTTACCAATTTCGGCATAGTTTCGAAATTTGTTCGGCACTTGTGTCTGGTAAACTTAATGTTTTCTTCTTACATTCCCTTCGTGAATCGAACTACGGTAATGCTTTTGCAACAATATCGGAATATTAACGGAATGTTTTTTTTAATTTTAAGTATTTTATAAATGCTCAACTTGGTTCCTCACTTAAATTATCGTAATCCTATGTTTTATATTTGATTGTACGAATAAGTTGCGCATTCAGTATGTATTTGTTTTAGTACAAATAATTGTTAGCTTTAGATCTTTTCTAAACAGTCAAAATAACACTACATTGTCACCTTGTCAAGAGAAAACTCGTTTTTCTCCTACACTAGTCATTATATAGACTATCTATAGACAGGCTAATTTATATAGAATATACAAGCGTACATCTTATATAATAATGTAAAATATAGTATGTATGCTTTTCTCTTTATGTACCAGTGAAATATTCAAAGATATAAGTATTGCTCGGTGAGGAAATGCTCTGCACAGTTCCTTCGTGAGGCGGGAGATGTGAAATATTATTGCAATTCGATTCATCTCACTATATATAAAATTTACCACTCCCGGTGGTGAAAAAGTCGATATGCTTGGTATTATTTATAAGCAATTCATTCAGATTTAGGAGGCAAGTGTTATATATAATATACATTCAAAGAGACTGCATCAAAAGCGATATTTCCTCACAGTACGTATCTATTAAATGAAATTAAGTTAGTACTTTCCAATACCCTGGTCTTGCTACGCTTCTTGCATTATTCAATTGTTTATTAGCCATGTGTTGATGTGGCAACAAGTAATCGTATACAACGGAAATATGAAAAAAGAATCACCTATCTTTTCAGCGCTAGCATTTGCGTTTGGCCTTTGTATTCTACTTCATAATTACTAGGTCGCGGACATGACCGGTTTAAACTACGACTAAGTTACAACGGAGCAAAGAAATAATGTAAACAACACACGCTTACTGAATAGCACTTATTCTTGTGGTGAACTGCAACATCTGTTTACGCCCGAGAAGGGCCCGAGAATGAGAGCAAAAAATGCCCATACAGTAAGGAATTTATGAGTAAAATCCTTTTTTCATCGGCGTAGATAGGAGCATGAGGGATTTTTAAAATTTATTATATTTACCTTATATTTCGCAAGAGAAATAAAATTTTCATTCATACTTAGTTAGTTTCGTTTTTTCATTGTTTTGACTGTTAATTACGTACTTCGTAATTTTTGTAATAGCCTGTTTAATACCGGTTTATTGAATCGACTTCTCCCAATTATCTAGACGTAACTGTGCACTGGATTTAATTTAGTTTCAATAACATACGCGTACATTTTTAGTTATCATTTATTTAGATCTAGAACGTTGTTCATGTTACTTTTTCTGATATTAAAATGAATTGTCAGTGATTCCGAAATTTATTACAAAGTCTGTAAAATATCGTTACAGAATGCCAAAATATCGCACGTTCGTCACTTAGCTTTGCTAAAACATACACACAAATAGTTTTTATGCAGAGAATTTCGATAGTTTACAAAATGCGTAACTAACTCTCGAAGAATTTTCTACTAAATAAATCCAAACGTACCACGCATTACATTACTGCCCTTAATTATAAATTTATTTCAATAATTGTTTAAGGTTTCTATTTAGTAATAAATTCATCATTAAATAATATTATTTGTAATTATTATAGAAATATTTTAAGTGGGAACTATTTTTAATAAAGGTTTATTTATAAAGTTCAACAAAAGTATTAATAAGAAACTACAGAATTTTCTACAAAAAATATGTACTCCCTTTAGCACAAAACATGCCATTTAAATTTTAATCTGCACAAGTATATTTTGATGACTTCATTAATCAGTTTATTTTTATTTTAGGATTCAATTCGTCTGTTAACATAAACTTATATACATATATATGCATGAAGTATATTATAACATGTTCTGTCACGCGTGCTATCAATGGAGCCTATAATTATAGTTTGTGGCGCCTTACTAGAGCGGACGCGTCGAACTGTCGCTATATTTTAACACAAAGACACTGGAGACGCATGCAGGATCAATAAGTAACCTGTTGCGGAATCTGCACGTACACTAGTGTGACATACGAAAAATCGCAACAACTGACGGCCCGTCAAGTGGAGGGAGTTCTCCAGGTTTTAATAATTCTCGATTTGAACTGTCGCTATGGCAACGACATATAAATATACCTACACCTGTACGTTTCGTTTTGAATATTACATGCTATACGCGTTCTTAGACTGTCGATATCCTGGCTGTCTACTTTCTTATCTGTCATATTTTATGGGTCATCGTACACAGGTTATAAAGGATTCTCTCATATTTCTATTAATATATATGTATTTAATATACCTAACTAACGGGATGATTGTCTACTCCCTGCACAATATTTATCAATAGAATCAATAATATATACTGATGGAGAAACACTGTATTAAAATAGGATAAAACAAGGATGGGTGAAGTTTCACCTTTTAATTTAAAAAAAAAACGTTATTATACAGTAGTTGCAATAGTAATCAGCATATTGCATTATTTCTGTTATTTTCCAATAGGCACTTTTTTTTGTAAATAGTATGTATAACAATAATGAATAGAATATCAGTTGCTATCAATTTATTGTACGAGCTACATACTTAAATTCTGAAAATTCTTCTACAAATGTCTACTGCTTCTTTTCCGGTATACATCTGGCAAAAATGGAAGATTCAATAAAATTGTATTACAACTCAAATTATTTAAATGAATATGGAACATTTACACTCTCAGTTTTTTTATTTAATTTAATTAAATTTGTGATTGACTTGATACATTGTCAATGTTGAATGACACATTTCTTGTAATTTTTTTTTTATTGAATTATACACAGCAGTTAAATTGTCTATATCTATTGAATTATTATCCCATGGAACTGAAATTATTTGACTTGCAATCTGTAATTGCTATAATAATTTTATGATCGGATATTTACTTCCTCGTTATTAGGGACAAAATTATCAATATTTACTGTTAGAATAAAATGAATATTTTTTTTCTAAGTAATGTGTTTAGTGTTAATTACATTTATAATAAATTATTGTTTCACTAGTACTTGTAGTTACAGTTACTACTTCATGTGATGCAGTCTTATACAGCAGAAATTTTAGTCTTTTACAAATAAACTGTTTCTGTAATCTAAATTAAAATATCCTCTTAAAACTCACCACAAGAAGCTTATTGCCAAGTGAAATTTGCTGTGCTTTCGCTATAGTGTACGATATACTATAAAGGAAACTTAATGAAACTCAATCGTAAAATAGTAGTAAGGAACTTGCACGAGATAATGGTAAGAAAGTCGTTGAAGAAATCTGGTTTCGGGTATGTGTTATGGTTAGAAAACCTTTATTAAGACAAAATAACAACGCTGAAATATTAAAATATGCATATGAGCTTAAAACACAGGAAGACTGTAAATGACGCCAAGTGCTGAAAACTGACAAGTTTATGTTAGGTAACAACCGACGAAATTTTCACCAGAACCATTATAAATCGGCTATTGTAAAGCACGAAGGTGGCAATATGCCAATGTCAGAGTGTATTTCCTCGGATGGAATAGTTGATAGCATAAAACATGATTGGAATCGAAGAAGACATACAAACGAATATTAGAACTACATTCTATCACATCTTATAGAGAAAATTTTATACTACAGCAAAAATATTATCTTAAATATACTTCTAAGTAAAAAAATTTTTAGTACAACCAGAAGAACGCGGAACACTAACAACAACAAAAAAATATATAAAAGAATAGTGGCGGTCACATTGTTAAAAAGAACTGCGGCTAAAAAAATTATTTGCATTGTGCACATAAAGTGAAGCATCAGATAAATTATCAATATTTTTAATACACACATTATATTTTTAAAATACTGGTATAGCACAGAATTCCTGTACACAATAGTGAGTATGCCTGATTGATATCAGCAGGCTCTTCTGAATAAGAAAATCGTTGACTAAAAGAAGATGATAAAAAGAGTCTACAGATGAAGAAGAAAAGATAGATTTATTTTCTTAAGAAGTTTTTGGAAATTTTCTACGTTTCATTTGTTTACATGTTTGTTTCAGAGGGTTTTCAATAAAATATAATGACTCATGTGTCAGTTTATTTATCTAACGGCATCATTTGCACCATAATCAATAAAAACGGAACAATTGCTCGCTGTTTATCAAAAAGGGAAACACTAGGTTTTTTGTTTGATTTTGAAGGGGAGTTGAAAAGCCGATACATCTTTATTAAATGTTTTAGATACATTATATCTAATTACAACGAACACGGCAGCTGATTCACTACACATAACCTTCTTCAGGTTCATATTACCTTAAATAACCACATACAATCAACATCTCGTTTATATGGTGTGAGATTATTAAGAATTTTTAGAACTAAATACATGGTTTACGATTTCTAAAATCTAACAGCATCGGATATTTACCGATATTAACCTTTAAATAATTGTATTACTAGCAGAAGCTACTTGTGAAATTAGGGTAAACTTGTGTTAACATTGATAATGAGTAATGTTCACTCTAGGAAATATAAATTTGTACTTTTGTTTTCTACATGAGGAATATCAAATTGTTCTTTAAAAATATGCTTCTCCTCCTAGTACATAATTCATCTCTATAGTCGTTTCTATATTATTTTTTATGTTGTTCACTGTAGGAAAAATAAGTTTGTACTTTTGTTTTCTACATGAGGAATATCAAATTGTTCCTTAAAATATACTTCTTCTCTATCAAATGATTCGGTTAAGTTGAATCAGTTTTTCGGTTAATATAAGCGAAGTGATGATCAGCGATCCGTGTTTTTACGGAACATTGGGCTGTATACGTCCCTCAGTACATGATCCATCTCTGTGGTCGTTTCTATATTATTGTTTATGTAGTGCACTCTGGGAAATATAATTTTGTACTTTTGTTTTCTACATGAGGAATATCAAATTGTTCCTTAAAAATATGCTTCTCCTCTATCAAATGATTGGCTTAAGTTGAATCAGTTTTTCGATTAATATGAGCGAAGTGATGATCAGCGATCCGTGTTTTTACGGAACATTGTTTGGGCTGTATATCCCTTAGTACATATTTCATGTCTGTGGTCGTTTCTATATTATTTTTTATGTAGTCCCCTGTAGGAAATATAATTTTGTACACCAGGGAAAAGTGTTCTACAACAAATGAAATTAATTTACTCTTATCAGATAACTTAAGATCTTTAATATTATTAATTAGTTCTAAACTGTTTTTGATACTGTCTATAAGTTTGAATTTCGTATGCTCATTAACAATATCTATTATAATAATAATAATAATAATAATTTATTGATCAACAGAGTACTCCATTTACTGGACAATTTTTACAAAATAATTCGGAGCAGTTGCTCTATACAATGTAGAAATAAAAAATAAAATAAATAAATGAAAATGAAAAACAAATATGCTGAAGTGTTCTTCAATAACAAAAAATGAGGTGTGGCCACCACACGACTTTCTTATACGTATGAAAGCGTTACTTCCGGTCCGAATTTTGAAATTTCATTTATACAAAAAATATTCCAAATCTAACTCTAAATACTTTTGTACTCTTCATAAATGTATATAGAATGCATAATTTACGACATATTTGCAAAAAATCGTTATTCGGTAAGAGTAAAAGTGATACTTCCGGTCCGAATCTTGAAATTTTTTTTATATAAAAGATATTGGAAATTAAGTTCTAAATACTTATGAATTCTTTAAAAATTAGTCTAAACTTAGTAATTGACGAAATATTTGCAAATTTCAATTTTTTCACTGAAGTAAACTACTACTTCCGGTCTGCCGATTTTGCTCAAAATCTAATCGGTTCTCAAGAGGGAGATTATATTCGTAAATACAAAATTTGGAATTGATATCTCCAGCGGTTTGACCGCTATCGTGGTCACAGACAGACACACAGACAGACACACAGACACACACACACACACAGACATTTTTTTAAAAACCACTTTTTTGGTATCAGGGGACCTCAAAACGTGGACATCTGCAAAAATCTCGAGGTCGAAAATTTTCATCATCACAATACTTCCTTATACTACGTATAAGAAAGTAAAAAGTGTCTGTCATAAATCAGTCAGAGCCCAGTAAATCTTGCAACCCAACCGTACACCTACCTGAACGGATCCGGATAAATACTCATAATATTAGTCATCACGTGCGGAAGTGGTGCTTTAACAAGAATGTTTGTTCTACGTTTAGGTAAAGACTCAGATGATCGCGTCAAATGCGAGTGAAAAGCCAAAGTCAACTTGCGAAAGCAAAGCACATGAGTCTATTTTGTTGTTAATTAAATTAAAAAGGAAGTTGACACTGCTGAGCCTTCTCCTGTCGGTTAAAGACTGGAAGGAATGTCTTTCAAGAAGAGCAAAGTAGTGAACGCCCCTAGGAGCGTAAATGCCATCGATTCTGAAACTAATATACTTCAGGAAACGTCTTTGCGTTCGTCCCAAGATTACTTCTTGGTATAAATAGTGCGGATAATAATAGCACCGTACTCCAGTCTACTTCGAACGGAAGCGCAATGTAACGACCTCACAGCCAATAAACCACTGAAACTCCTGCATGAACGTATAAGGAAATCCAATGATTTAGTAGTCGCACTGCGAATTGAAAAAATATGGTCCGTAAATTGGAGAGCAGAGTCGAAGAGGACGCCTAAATCCTTGAAATGCGTATGCCTGGGCATCGCTATTTGATCCACATGGTAATCAAAGAAGACAGGGTTAGCGACTTTAGTGTGCGTGACTATTGCGCATTTTTCTATATTTAAGAATATTTTATTTTGCAGACACCAATTGTAAACTATCTGCAAATTGTCCTGAAGTAAATGACAGTTTTCAAAACTTCTAATTTCCATAAAGACCTTTAAATCATCGGCATATGCCAGGACAGAGCAATTCAGAGAATTTAAGAGATCATTAATGAATATATTGAATAGCAAGTGACCAAGGTTAGATCCCTGCGGAACACCTAAAGTCGGTGTAAAGTAACCAGATTGGAATCCGTTGTAACATACTGCCGTGAACTCGCAAAATTTGTAGAATAAGAATAGCTTTAGAGATTAATTTAAGAATTAGTTTAAGCTTTGAAATAGAAAAATAAAAATAAGAAAAATCCTATTTAAATATTATTGAGTAAAACTATGCAACAAGAACTACATGAAGGTATACAAAGTTGCATACACATAGTCAATTTATAAAAGTGATTTTAAAAAACTATTATTATTCAAGTAAATAATGAGAAAATACAAAATAAAGTTTATTAAATAAATATGAAACAAAAGATGTAGAATAAAAATTTATTAAATAAAAATATGAAATAAAGACAAAATAAATATAAGTAATATATTTCTTTTGTAAAAGAATACACAAGATGTATGGTTTATATATCATGAAAAAGATGAAATACGATATGCAAGATATATAAATAAGTAAATTATTATGATTTATATGCATAAAGCAGTAAAAATCTTATGAGAGTTTAAGAATTAAATTGTATTAAAAGATAAAATTTACCTTAGCTTACAACTAGACTAAGAAAAAGGATATAAAAATATGTAAAACGTAGAAACGATCAGCAATAACATTTTTGTATTTAAAGGTAGCTGATATCATAAATAAATAAAAAGTATATGTGTTTGTGATTTGTTTGCAACACAATGCTTCAGAGAGGCAGTGGAGAAACAGACGTGTCCTACAGGTACAGGCAGATTGGGAAGAAAAATAATGGTTATCTCCAACATGTTTCCCATTTTGACAAGTCGCAATCCGGCTAAAAGAAAAGTGAAATTGACATTAATAAATGGAAAGAAAAAAAATGTATCGAACAATGAACAAGGCAATAGGTTCATTGACGAATACAAAGAAGGATGGTATTAGCGACAAGAATAAACCTACCGTTGGAAATGCTGTGCGAGGCAGAGGGGGACCTTTGAATTGGAAAGTTATGTTGACGTTTGGTAAATTGTGAACTGTCAGAACAATATGTGTATGTGTGCGTGTATCAAGACGGCAACATGCGGGCAGCGGTTCCACGGGAAAGTGTATTCCAGTACCAACCTAAATATGGACTAGAGGGCGCAATGGTCAACATAGAGTTTTTTTTGCCGCTATAAATACGAAAACAAGATTCGACAAGAGGACTTCTGATGACAATTCCGAGAAGGAGACTTCTCATAACACTTCCGAAAGGAAGATCTCTTAAAGAATAAGACGTTTTAGATTGTTACATTGCAGTTTTCATTATTTCTTCATCACGTATAGTCATAGTAGTTTATTTTATTTAATACATTTGAATTCACTTGAAGCGTTCATAATGGACATTCAAAATAAATATTTTGATAGCAAGTAAGTTTATTTTGTTTTGAAAAGGAAGTTATACAAATTGTTGGACATACATTGGTTTTTACGTGCAAATGATTAATCAATGTATTGTTGGACAATATAGATAAGTAAATATTTTATCCTGTAAGGTTTGTTTTAAATTCATATAGTTGGAATTACAACCAAATAGGATTAATGGTGTTGGTCAGTTGGAGAGATGCTACGTGCAAATGAGCATTTTCTTCATCGTATTGTCTAGGCATCATTAATCTCTTTCAAGTTAAGCAAATAATTAATTAAAATTTCACAAGGCAAAAATTAAGAGCTAGATACAACACGTGCAAATGGTTGTCTAAAGCAATTAATTGAAGCCAATACATAAATATAATTACATCGATAAGTATATCCATAAATGTACAATAAAAGTTTACATTTGTTTATTTACAGGATAAATATTTATTTTGTTTGGCAGAATAAATAAATAAATAAAAGATTTACATACATTACAACCGGCATTAGGTATAAATGATATGAGCATTTTCAATTATGTATCTTGTTTAGAGCATAAAGGTGTGTATATAAAAATTATTTTTGAATCTATAAATTACAAAATAAAAGATATATGATTATGTTGTATAGACATACAGTTTTTCTTTGAACAAAACTATTACCTCTTCCCTATTATGAGCAAGAGAAAAATCATCAGCAAAGGAGAAGGAACCACATACATTGCCAGGACCCACAATAGTCATAAAGTACATGCTCCAACAATATAAGATAAAAAATACAAAACCAATTATAAGTTCTTGGTGTATAAAGAATAATTTTAAGAGTACAGCATGTACAAAAGACTATACCCTACGTGTGGTAATACACACAAATATATGTTGTCACAGCATATAAATTATATGGCGATGCCCAACGTATGGCAATAACATTATTTAAAATAAATATATATATGCTACAGCAATACGTAACAGGACAAAGATATGAAGACAAGAGCTTGAGCAAGCCCATCGAAAAACCGAAGGTATCAAGTTTTTGGAGAAGCAACGAATGATCAATGCTATTGAAGGCTTTTGCAAAGTCAGTGTAAATAACATCAACTTGAAGGCGTTGATCCAAAGCTTTGCTTATATATTGCGTTATTTCAGCGAGATTAGTGATGGTAGATCGTGCAGGCACGACGCCGTGTTGTCGGGGTGAAAGTAACGATTTAGATTCAATAATTATCTGCTGATATATGAACAACTCAAACAACTTGGCAAAGTTACTTAAAATACTAATGGTCCTATATCACAACGGTTACGCTTCTTGTAAATTGGCATAATTCGACACATTTTCCAAACGTAAGAAAAGGAACAAGTTTTAATGATCAAATTAAACAGAGTTTTTAACGGTTCACATAGCACAGACCCGCAGTCCCGCACGAAGAAACTAGGCAGACCATCATGTCCAACTGTTAGATTGGGTTTGAGTTTCTTGATAGAACGTAAAACATCATCAGAGGTGACGGAGCAGATTGAAATTGAGTGCATACTACATCCATCTGGCGAATAAAATGTTGAACTGGGTTGGAAGACGACGAATTCTAGTACTGCCACTCTTACTCCTAACGAATCTCCAAAAAATCGCAGGATCTGTCGTTATTTGGGATACCATATAAGCTTGATAGTTGTTGTAAGCTACAGACACTTCATATTTGATTCTGGATCTTAGTCGTGGTGTTATGCCACGGTGGAAAGTGACGTTTAGTAGACCGAAACTTCGGCACAGTATGATCTATAATAAAATACAATTTAGCGTAGAACGCAGAAACAGCAACGTTTACATCTGTATAAGACTCGAGGAACATCCATTCTGCACTGGTAATTTCATTATATAATTTTAGAAAGTTTGCCCGACGAAAATTGTATCTGTAGTTCACATTCGAAGGGAAATTCAAACTTGAGGAACTTGACATACACTTAAAAGTTATATCAAGTGCCGGATAGTATAAATCCTCAGAGATCAAAGCAGAAACATCATGCACAAGTTCAATTTGAAAATCAAGATTTGTAAAAATTAGATCCAACAACCTGCCATGAGCATTGGTAACGTAATTGAATTAGCGTAGATCCAAAGATGAAATCAAATGCAAGAGTGATTGAAAGTTTCGGTCAGAATTTTTTTTAGCTGAATTGAATGAAGTGCAATTAAAATCGCCACATATAAAAACGTGTTTGTTCAAGAACTTAAGTGCAAGATAATCCATGAAGATATCGTAGTCATCACAAGAGATACTGGGAGGGATGTAAATGTTAACAAAGAGAACTCTGCGGGACAAAAAATCACACAGTAATATATTAAAGTCAATTATTGGCACTGAAGAAGAAATAGAAGAAATATCAACTGGCTTTATCGTTAAACGGTTAGAAAATGCTGACAGCACACCCCCACCAGTAGTTAAACCAACGTTCTTCAGTCGCCTATCAGATCTGCAAACCAGGTAAGAAGGACTGAAAACTTCTGCATCATTTATTTCAGAGGTAAGCCACGTTTCTGTAAGGAATACAGCGTCAGCATCCAGAGTCAGTAAAAATGCATACTTTTTAATGTATATATTTTGCATCTCATACTGCCGGGGCTGTAACATATAACACTGCTGGTAATATTTTATTGAACTTTCATAATGATACAGCTATACAGGGTTGCTCACTAGTGCGTCAAATTCCAATATAGGCGTTATTAAATAGTACTGAAGAAATTTATTTTATAAAAAGTGGCACAGTAACAAAAACCAAAGCCCCAGATATCTATGAAAACACAAATTAAAATAGATAAGGAAAAACAAAAGATATACAGGATGTTTCATTTAAAAAAAAATCGAATGTGTGCCATTTTAACGCATCACCCTGTATAATTCAAATTATTTTCAAAATGTGTTTTTTGTTACTGTGCCACTTTCTATAAAATAAATTTATTCAGTACTATTTAATAACGCCTATATTGGACTTTGACGCACTAATGAGCAACCCTGTATACCTAAATGTAAATTTGTGTATTTTATTATAAGTGATAAAACCTTCTACAAAGATAGGTGCAGAAAATCTATTCCTGTTTAAAAATCCCACAAATAACAATAGCTGCGCATGATGATCAACTGGTGGTTTATATGTTATAATCAAATAATACGACACTGGCTGTTTCACTAAAATATGTTGGTAGATTACCAAGTGAAATTAAATTTGCAGACATAAAATACGAACGAAGAAAAGCGACATAAAAGGATCATTTTAAATAATAAGCACAATGTCCACTATTATATGTTGTACTCGGGTGAATGCATTTGCTTTATGCTGTACGTCCAGCTTCGCAATGTATGTACGTACTACAATCACAATCGTATAAAACAGCGAAATTACTGTTTGGTTATATCTAGGATAATAAGCGCATTGAATTACATCGGATGAAAATACCCGTTGAGTTATTAAAATATAATAGGAGTTCACAATGAAGAATTTATACAACCTAACTAGATTTTCAAGTTTAAATAACTCTGCTGTATACATATATATATTTATATACGGGGGAATCCAGCACACGGCCAACAATATAAATGATATTATCCGGTATTGTTGTCCGGTAATATCCTTCTATTGTACGCGTATTTGCTCAACAGGTTATACAAGCGCATTATCTCGGAGCGTTTGAGGACTTTTTACCTACGCATTTCATATCGGAATACCGGCGGCTCCATTCTGGTGGCCATTGTGGTATTTTCTTGCATTACAGGGACCAATCTACGTACTACATACGTACACCCGGGTACAAAACCGGACTCAATCCTGACATTTTATAATATCCGTCGGCTGCCGCTCTCCGTGTAATCCCCCCAGTAGCCTGGTAACCGATATCAAACAGGCCCGCCAGCGCCAGTGGTGGCGTTCACCTAACCCTGTCCGAGAAATGATTAATGACCATAATAAATGTAATACACCACGCATAAAGTGCAACTAAATCTATTAGGACGTCATGCCCAGAATAAATTTACATTAAGGTAAAATGTGATATAGTGTGCGGCTTCTCCTTGTTAGTTATTCTGTACAAATGGTAGGAATGCATTTGAACAAAACACCAGCGTTCTCGTTTTGTTCAAATTAATGTAATGTTATTTTATACTGCTGTGTGTCGGCTTGAATTGCAAGGTAATTTACTCTGCGTACATGTTAGTACATGTATTTAAAATTCGTTAGTGGCGGTATTAATTTTGCAAATATTTAATTACAAATATTAACATTATTGGAAAGTTAAATTTATACAAATCTTGGGCAATTGTTGGCAATGATTGTTTAAAAGAAACACTGAATGAGTACTGTTGTCATTGTCATGCCTCCAGGATATAATGTGCATTGATTATTAAAAAAAAAAAAGTGGGATTTAAAATTTTCATTTAACTAAAGAATTAAATTAAAATTAGGTTAATCGAAAAACGAAAAAGATAATAAAATCAATCCAAGTAAATGAGTTGCTTAAATGATTAATATTATAGAACTCTCAATAAAGCTAAGTATTAGTTACAAGTCGTTCAAAAGTAGTGTTCGTTCAATGAGAGAAAAATCACCTCATCATATTAGCTGGAAATTGAAGTTTATTCTGATCATAGGCTTTTTAATTGGAAATTAATGCCTTTTTAAATATTAGTTTTGACTATTGTTTAAAAAATAATTTATATTATTATTTTTGAGAATTTCAGGAAGAAATACAATTAGCAATCAAAATGTAGATCTAAATAATTAACTTTTAACAGCTATTTTTAGGAGTAATAAGTAATTTTATTCATCTTTAGTTTATAAATATTATTTCTATGGTTCTTTTCTATCTTTTGTTGCTTTGTTAATTTTATGATTTGCAGTTTACATATTAATGAAATGGATGTCTAGAAAATACATAAATGCTATTCCATTTATAAACTCACATTTTATACCAATCTCAAGATAAAAAAAATCCTTAGGACTAATATTCGCTTTGTGTCTCATTTATTTATTTGCTAATACTTCAATAGCAAACAGAAATCTATATTCTATAAATTTGACAAACGTACAATTCTAAATAAATTTATATATGTATATATATATGCTCATTTAATTAAATAAAAGTCAATTTCACAAATATATCACCGATGGGCGTTCTATACGATCATTTATAGCTAGTTTGTACTCACACCAAACATCAACAAATACGTGCTTTCATGGTCTTACCTAGGTGTGCTCTGAACCATATCCACTGGCCATGAAGTATGCCCGTAGACACGCAAAAATAACGCATGTTCTACGTGATTATTTCTTAAGATAACCAACTGTTCAGGATATCTATATTAATATAATATGTGCTTAATATGTATTAAACGCATATATATCAAGCTCTTAGCCGTATTTGTTAATACACATGAATCGTACATACGTATATCTATATACATACGCACGGATTTCTTGAATTAGCGGCTTATATGAAATTTAAAATTACTTGCTTTGTATTAATTAATGAACTTAGGGAAAAGAGTAATACCATTATCGAAGACTAACCGTTAGTTTCGCAACCGCTCATCAGTCCGACAATGGCATATGCTCCCTCTAATTTGATATATATGCGTTTAATACATATTAAGCACATATTAAATTAATATAGATATCCTGAATGAAAAGAGGATTTCTCATAGTTACCGGCATTTCGTTCACAATATGTGTTTCGAGTCGGTAGAAGGTTAAACATGTAAATTATGTTTCCTTCTGTTTCAAAGAGAGAATTAAGAAATTAATCTCTCATGCTTGCAAAGATCACTTGAGTTTGTATAAATAGACAAATCGAAAAATTAGAGGGAACAGATGCCATTGTCGGACTGACGAGCGGTGGAGAAACTAACGGTTAGTCTTCGATAATGGTATTACTCTTTTCCCTAAGTTCATTAATTAATACAAAGCAAGTAATTTCCAATATTTGTATAAACATTATTACCAAGTTAAGTCGTAAGTCATAGGTAATGCAAATGAAACCTTTTATAATACAATCTAAAAATCGCGATTTTTAACTCTCATTTTCGTAATCATTTTTAGTGTTAAGTTTCAATATTCATATTTTTAATGACAAACATTTATCATAAAAAAATATGGCAAGTTATCAATAAATGGAATTTTGTAGAAAGTAGCTTTTGATTGTAAACTTTTCTCAATTTCTCAAAATATAGAATATGCCACCAATAATTTTAGCCATTTGGCCGTTGTCGTGGTGATACACACACACAGAGAGAGTTTGCAAAATCCAATTTTTCACTATTGGGGTCCCCTGCTGGATATCTACAAACATCTTGAGATCAATCTATAAGAAACACAAATCGGAAAATAATATAAAAACAATGTATTTGAAAAACTTTGACTTTCTTGAAGAATCTGAAGATGCTAATTTTGACACGCTAGCATTTATTGACAATAAAATATATATTTTAAACCTTTGCTGTAAATGTAATAAACGAATACTGTATTTAAGCTTACGCCTCTTTGTTGTCAAGATAATGAAAAGTAGACATCAAAAGTTCGTGGTTAATTCTATAGAATAATAACTCAATGACATATAAATTAGACATAAGTAACATACTTACCTTCTTCTCACCAGTTACTAATTGATATCAATATTATTATTGAGTCTCCCCGTTATAGACATATTCCATATAAAAGTATTAATTTAAAATAGAAAGAGTTCCATTAATTCAGATCAAATATACGTATCTCAAACTTTGTAGCGTAGCATATATTAGCAAAGTTTTATTAGCTTCTTTATTAATTTAACTTAACATACTTGCCAGACAATAAACCGAGAATAGTATAGAAGTATATTTACGTGTATAAACTAGTTGAAACATCGAGGGAAAAATATTGATTGAAGATTGGAGCTTATATTTACCGAATTATTGATTGTCACTAAGGGTCAGCCATAAAGGAGTGGACACGTAAACGAATCGAATCGAACATCTGTTTATTTTCCCTTCCTAGTAGTTGTTGTTGTTATATGTACAATACAAGTACATACGTATGACATATACAATATACATACACTCTAATATATAGATAGTTCGTGTTGCCTATCGTCTTCTTTCTTGACATCGATTTTATCGCATGTAATATATGTAGGACGCTCCCGTTTCCTATAAATATTTTCATTATATGTTATTGAGCCGTATATACAGATTGAAATTATTCGTCTAGAAAGATAGAAGGAAAGGAAATTGAATTTGTAGCGATGCGATAAGAGAAATATTAAAGCTAAAGATTCTTGGCGATAAAGACGACGAATATTTCTGCATTATCACCGGGAAACTTGGATTTAATTGATTTTATTTTTCAAAGGTGTATACCTACAGCTTCAAGTCTGATTGCGTAACTTGAATGTGGAGGGCGATGGATAGATAGCAACACTGACGTTTTTATATTATATCTAGCTCTATACTCTGCTTTTTAATACCATATTGCACCACAAAATCACATACTGAAAGTAAGCAATATGATTAGATTATACTAAGTTAAGCTATATTATCAGTCGCATTATAAACATTCTTTTTCAACTACGTTTTTCTTCTATTACACGAAAATTATACAAAATAGTTCTTTTGGGAATTCTGAACTTTCCGGTTATTGCTCAATAGAATATATTATATCAAGATAGTATTAATGCCTTTAAGAAAGTAAGAACTGTCTTGTACAACACGAATTAAAAAATAAATCGTCAGCGAAATAGTAGCCACAATAGGTAAGAACATCTTATAGTTTCAGGTTAAAAATGTAAAGACGTTTTAATTTAGTTTTTGGAAAATTATCACAAATTTCTGTTATTGTTATGGATAACAGACTTTATCATACACCTAAAGTGTAGAAGATACCAACTAAATCCTCCATTAAAAACGCAATATAAATCTGGTCAGAATCTAAACAAATACCGTTCCAACTTGAAATATCTAGACCAGGTATACGTGGTTTAATTAAGCAGCATAGATACAATTATAACAGTTTTATTACTGATGAAAAGCAACCAATCAATAGAATTTTCTTGCTGCCTTACCACAGTAAGTTGATTCATATAGAAGCAAATAACAAGGTTTTAAAATAGCCGACATAAAATTATAGTTGACAAATGCTTTAAATTTATGACGGGCCAAAATGGAGATATGTGTCGTATAAGAGAAAGAAGGAATAATCAGATTTTACGACCTAATTATGAAGCCATTTATAATTTTAAACCACACATGATTGTGATACAATGATAGCTCCTTTAATAGGAGAATAGTGTTATCTCACAACCTTCTTACTGTTTCTTTTAATATATGACAGTCAGTTCCGTTTTGTTGAAAAATGAAAGCTTCTTCCTTTGTTGGGAAAGAGGCTTCTAAGATATTAAATTAATTATTTTTCTGTGTTAGCAATGCCGTCAATAAAATATAGTTTTTCCACACTTCTTGTAGACATTAATACTCATTCATTCTAAAAATTATACTTTTTTTTCTCGTTATATTCTTGTCACCGACACCAACTTCAATCGGACACATCATTCCAATGTATGCTATTCAATTGTTCAGAAATCGAAATTATACCTATATGCCTCTGTCCAATTCAATGGGTTTTTCTTTTGTTTATGTGTCAAAACCGTGCAGCATCTATGCCTGAAATTTAGCAATTACTAAAAATTCTCAATCAAACAGCGTCCAAAACTATACTTTATCTGGTCCAAATACTAATTGTCAAGCATTTCTATAACACGTAGATCTTGAAACGCATCGCTTCAAAATTAGCTCATTTGGCAGTTTTTAGCGAGTCTGTTTTGCTTAATTATTCTACTCAATGCCTGTTTATCAGTGCTTGTTAGTTTACTTTTTTCACGTATATTTACTTGCAGTTAATTGCACTACTTATTTTGTGTAATCGTGTAATATTTCTAACACTGTATATTGATAAACATAATAATTTCCTGAGTTCAGAATTCGATTTTTCAGTTACTGACACTAAACAAGAGTTGTTTTTGGAGAGCCACCTCGATTGTCACCTAATTTCAAAAATGGAAATAAAAATGTGATGACGTTATAAAGGGTGCAGTTTTCACTAACTTTATCTTCATGATGTGAAAAAAGGTTTTAATATCACACGTAACGTAAAAACTTAAAAAAATATTGGTAACAACTTTTAAAATAGTTTCTAAAAAAACTCAATTTTCAGTAGGTGGACCGAGCAACTGAAATGTATGTATATTCCACACAATTGGAAAATTTTTCTTTTTGTAGTGGGTTATGACTATTTTAACAGATTGCCGCAAAAATTAAATACATTGATTCCTTAGCCATTTTTAAAGAACTTTTTTTCAGAACCTGTAGGACTTTGAAGAGACGATTTGTTTTGTACTTTGCACGACATGTGCTGAGAAGTTCTTTTACTTTTTGGTTTTGAATTGTTTTATCTCTTGCATTAAGAGTTTGCAAAATTAATAAGAAATTTTATTATTATTACTTTTTAAAACCTAGAAATAATTCAAAATACACGTTTTTGAGGTAACAAGATATTTGTTGGAGTAAATCAACAAATATTCAAATAATAGAAAATATGCAATTAGAGAATAAAATTGAGTATTATAAATAAATCAATGCACCTATTTCCTCTCTTATACGTAGCATAAGGAAATACTGCGATGACGAAAATGTTCAACCTCGAAATTTTTGCAGATGTCCACATTTTGTAGTCCCCTTATAGCGACAAAGTTAGTTTTGAAAAATTTCGTTCTCTTCTTCTATCTGTCTATCTGATTAGCTTTTGAGTGAAATCGGTAATCGGAAGTAGCAGTTTACTACAGTAAAAACATCAAGTTTTACCACTTCTGTTTATCTGTTAAGTTCACAAGTTTTTAAGAATACAAATGCACTTAAAAGTGAACTTGAGAAAAAAATATGAAAAATGTAAGCCTTTTACACATATTGAAAAATAGGTTATTGTCAATATCTCTCTAGTCATGCTTTCTAGATATACATATTAAGAGTATAAAAATATTTAGTGTTTATTATGAATAATTTTTGTCAAAAAAGTTTTAAAATTTGAACCCAAAATTATTATTATTAGATATGATTATGTAACATACTCATATCTAATAATAGTGTTCTTTGCAAATATATCGTAAATTAGGTATTCTATAGAGATTTATTAAAAGAATAGAAGTACTTACACCTGGATTTAGAATATTTTTTGCACAAAAAAGTTTGTCAGATTATAGGGAGTACCTCTTGTGGTTCGGGGGGTGTGATAAAGGTTAAACCGTTAAACCATGAACACTTAGATAGGTATATAAAGAATAAGAAATAATTTCGAACTTACTCCTTGCCTCCTATTTTGAAATCGTGTTCTTGTATCTTCTTGTTTTCTTGCAGACGCTTCTTCCACTAACTTGGCCACATTTTCTGCACTGTTCATTAATGTAATCACAGAAGAATGAATAATTAAAGAAAACGATGGAAACCTACCACTTAGGTATAGAATCTAATTTAGAACAACTTTTGTATAAAACCTCGTACTTGGCCAAACACAGTTTTTTTGGAAATATCTCTCAATTTATGCAGTAACTAACTGAAAACAGCCTTCAAATCTTTTTTTGAAAATTAGAACCAAAAGTATTGCTTGTGAAAACATAACAAATGTATTCTAAAATTAATTTAGATCAACCTTTCAAGTAATACTTTTTCAATATTCTATTGATGCATACGTATAAGTAAGTCCTGTATGTCCTGCACACCAATTTATTTTATTTTTCTATAAAATAAGCATTTTGAAGTCACCTGCTTATGAAGGAATCTCCAGGAATCTGATTGCTCCTTAATAGCTGAAGCTATCGTTACTTTATTTTAAGAGTGTAGTCGTATCCGAAAGAACTGATTAGTTTTTGGATTAAAACAATAAACAGAACCAACAGGGTGAAAATCATATTTGCAGAATATTTGCTTAACGATTAGTTCCATTAAAATATATAAAGAACACAAAACTATTTAAACCAACATTTTTGGAGGGGAACTCTTCAGTCTAGGTACTTAAATATATAAAAGTAAAAATACCTAAGTTAACGTTCTACTGAGGAACTATCTGGGTTAATTGAAGAACACTTAATAAAATTATTTTACTCTAAAAAAAAAAACCTTGTAGCAGTAACTTTCCTTTGGTAATATTAAATAGAAAAATGTCGAACTCCATGTAGGCGTGGAGAGGATGCTATGACCTTTCACGGGTATTCAAAATGTCAGCTACTGATATATTCTTTCCATCTGAAGTTTATTTTTGTGCTGTGGTATTAAATGTGAGAATGAATAATAAAAATATGTTCTTTCAACTCTATTTTCTTATTACTATTTAAAATGCAAACAAATAAGTATTAATTCGTAAATACGAAATGTTTCTTTGTAATACCGATTTCAGATATTTGTATTTATTGTTTTATTTTGCAATTTCTGTCAGATAACAGCAAGTATAAATATGTAAAACTGTCAACTACTTTACAGCCTTTTCACTGGACTGTCAAAAAATACTCTTTATTTAAAAAAATTGCTTCAACATTTCATCGAAATTGACTGTTGTTATCCGTTCGATATAATGAAGTGTTAATATTAGGAAAAGATGTTGACTTTCCATTTTATTATTATTATACTACTAGACAAGAAATTCGTTTAAACGTAAAGTGTTTGATATTCCAAATTCAAAATTACATTTTAAATTGCTAATTAATTAAATTAATGACGCCTGCAAAGGAGGAAGATTTGACAGATTTGCTATACACATGAAAATAATTAGGCATTAGAACCACAGGACTTCTTTATATGACTGCGTTTCAAATTTTGTATCAGAAAGTTGTTTCAAATTACAATTCAAATGGTTTATTTTCTTTTTAAATATGTGAGTAAAAGTGTTACTACCGGTAGGCATTTTGATTATTTTTACACAAAAATTACTTCAAATCCAGCATAGATTTTTATAATATTAAAAATCTATATAGAATGCACAACCAGCGAGGCATATGCAAAATACTGCTATACGATTAGAGTAAAAGTGTTACTCCTTTTCAAAAAAGCTTAAAAACATTGTTATATAAAAACTGTTCCAAATCAAGGTCTAAATACTTTCACACTTACTAGAAATCTACATATACAGAATGCATAATTTGCGCGATATTCGCAAAAAAACTGCTGTGATGAGAGTAAAAGTGTTACTTCAGGTCCGAATTTTACACTGTATATACAAAAATTGTTCCAAATATATATATTTTGTACTCCAGATAAACCTGTATAGAATGCATAATTTGCGAGACATATTTGCGAAAAGCACTGCAAAAATTGTTGAGGTTGAAAATTCTCGTTATCCCAATACTTTCTTATACTACGTATAAGAAAGTTAAAAAATGAGGTGTGGCAACATACGACTTCCTTATAGATATGAGCGTTCCAAAATGTGTATACAAAAGTTGTTCCCAGTTAAGTTATAAATTCAATAGTTTCTTAGTAAATAAACCTCTGATTAACTGTGTTACTTCCGGTTCGAATTTTAAAAATTTCTTAATAAAGAAATTATCCAAAATCCAGCTCAAAGTAGTTTTATTGTTTTAATAAACCTCTATAGAATGCATAATTTGAGAAATATGTTGCAAAAACTACTTTCAATAAGGAGTAATAGTGTTACTTCCGGTAGTGATTTTGAATTCTTTTACAAACAAAAATTGTTACAATTTGCGCTCTAAGTACTACTATTATTTGTGTTCTATATAAATCTGTTTAGAACGCATAAGACCTACTTTCGGGAATTTTTTTTTTTATAAAATTCTTCTAAAATTTGCTTTTTAGTACTACTAGAAATATATCTAAACTTAGTAGTTGACAAGATATTACATAGTAGATTTTGTTTTTTTTACTGAAGTAAACTACTACTTCCGGTCTGATCTGATTAGATTTTATTAAATATCTAATCAGATCTAAAGGGGAAGATTATACTCGTAAATGTAAAGTTTTGATAGCTGTAGCCGTTTGGTCATTATCGTGGTCATAGACAGACATACATATTCACTTTTTGGTACTTACTTTGGTATTCTTTAGAAATTTGTCTAAACTTAGTGGACGAGATATTAATAAATTTTGATTTTTTGCTGAAGTAACATACTACTTCCGGTTTACCAATTTTACTGAAAATCTACTCAGATTTCATGAGGAAGATTATACTCATAAATATAAAGTTCTGTATTAATAGCTGTATCCGTTTGGCCGCTATAGTAGTCACACTCACAGATATACACAGACATACAGGGACATGTTTGCAAACATTTTTTGGTATATGGTACTTTAAACTATGGATATCTACAAAACTTTCAAGATCAAAAATTTTCGTCATTAATTAAATATATAATAATAGCAAAATGCGATGTCATATACATTGCCTATAAAATTAACAACACCTTTAAAGACTTGTAAGAAATGCCACAACTTACAGCAAAAATAGAGTCCTAAACAAGTATAGAAAAAAGTTCCCTTGCATCTAGACATTAAATTACACTGTTGCATTAGGAACTGCTTCGACAACATGTGCTTTATATAATAATTACTAAATATTTACCTACATTGCAAGCTAAATGAAATTTATAAATCAGTAGCAACTAATTAACATTGCTTTTTAAATTCAATTTTTCCAAAGGAAACTGAAGTTGATGGTACCAACGCCCTTGAAGTTGCTGTAGTTCCCCAGTTTTTCGTTAAATTGCTTGATTCTATCTGCGAAATGAACGTTCTGCCAGGAGGTAGAAAACAACTACAAAGTGCTGTGAAACGTTCATTAGTACACGTTCGATTTTAACAAGAAACAAGCATTCATATTAGAAATAATGGATTGCTCGCGTTTTTGGTTGCTAATGACAATGTCGCCCATAGATATCTTATACATAGTAGATGCAGAGACTGTTTAGTCTATGGTAAATGGGTAATTTAAATTCTATATATTGTAACCCTATCAGACTCATCTCTTGTAGTTTTCAGGTACTAAATTAACTGGCGGCAAATTTTGAAATTAAACATAGTACATACTTATTCAAAATTATGGTTTTACTTTCATTGTGAAGAAAACTTTAATATTTTTGTAATTAACGTCTTTTATCTAAAATTACTTTAATATAATCAAAAAATGTTACTTACTAAAACATTAGAGCTTTGTTCATATATGTCGCATCCAAATCTCGATTTGAGTTTAGAAAATATATTTTCCTTCTTTTTTTTTGTAATTATGCACACACGTATTCCAAAGAGTAATTAAACAATATTCAATAAACAAACAATGTGTTTTAAAGGTAATCGAAAAGTTACATAAAGCTACATTTGCAAAATACACACACATCCAAATGTTAACTGTGGGATACATGTATTTTAATTCATAGTATTACTTACAAAAATCCAATAGTCTTTATTCAAACAAGAGAAAAATGTCGACAAAATACAGAAAATACTGTATACAAAGCTCCGAAGCACCCGAAGCGATTGCGCTTGCTGCGTGGCTTTGTAGATTTTTGCTAACAAGATAGATCAACCACCATTTGACATTATCGTACAATTTTACTTATACCTCCTTATTTTTCATATCTTTTCTTCCCAAATATTAACTCCTATATATTCTACCGTGATCTTCCACAACTTTGGTCGATTAGTCTCTCCCTTTACTTGGGTCTTCATTCCATCGCTGAGTCATTTTTCTGTTTTTTTTTGTCGCAATATAATTTTGAAAGTGTTTCATTCTTGTATTCTCAACTGTTCCTAAGGACTATATGGAAGATCAAAAAGCCTTGGTTGAAATTCTTTCTTGGAAGTCTGTAATACACGTTGGAAAAGGAAAATAATATCACGGAACATTTTACACAAAATAGACACTAAAACATATTAAAAAGTAGAATACATATTTATATAATATAGCACAGTAAAGTATATAGCTTAATTTACAATTATATGACACTTACCTAAAATTGACTCTGACAAACTTCAAATAAAATAAAAACAAAATTATTCAAACGAATGAAACTAAGAGTAATTATTGAAAATAGCTAAATAAAATACATCTAAGCTTTTACTTGAACACGAAAACTTATGCAGAATCGGCTAATTTAAAGTCAATTTCATTCAATATTAAAAAGGTGAAGGCGGTAAAGTATAGGTAGATAATTTAGTAATCTACATATTTTATGATAGTACTGTACAGTGCCATCTGGTGAGGTTTTCAGGTACCAAAAACTATAGATACGAAAGTCAAATTTAAGTTACGCCCCCTGATGTCGCCCAAGAGGCTGTCAAATAGAAGGGGCTTACAAATTTGGTGGAAGAATTTTTATCAACTACTCCCATTTCCCTAACTTTTAATTAAGGAGAAACCAGAAAAGTAGTACTTTAAAATGTTTTCTTTAGTCTTCAATTTTTACATTCGAATCGATCGAGAAGCACTCGTTGCTGGTCGAGCAATGCATGCGCGAAATGTCACTTTAAAGGCGGTGAGTACAAAAAGAAATTTGGATAATATTCTTTATAAAATGAAGTACTGCTGCTCAAAATTCATAACCGATAAGTACAAAATCTACAAAGTAACAAGAGAAGTGTTCCTACTTTAGTCTATGCATACATTCTAATTAAATATATGGAACATATATCTTTCAATATTCAACATTCTTGCAATGATGGTAAATTTGTGATTCAATATTTTATTTACCTTATTTGCAATGATTGGGATATTGAAAGAATACGATGGAAGGATACTTCAAAACACAAAATTACAGAAATTATGAATTTTATATTATTTCATAAAATATTGACGATTTCTACTTACCCACACCTGTAATTACGTCTTATGATCTGTTTTGTAGTTTCCGAAATCAGGAACTAAATGATTAAAAATTTAAGTCTTGATAAGGTATTCTGATGCTCATACAATTGTCAACATAAGTCTAAATGACAGAAATATGACATATATTACGTTAATTACATACAGCCTTGCACAAAACATCTGCTTAATGTGTCAGTTATCGTCTTGAGTCAGTCTTGTCAAAATTCTTAGTTGGTGGCGGTTGCGTTACAACCCATTTAGTGCGTGACATTTTCGACAAAATTACGAGTGTAATGAACACTAGGAATTTTGAGAGGACACATCCAAATCGGCAATGTGGGAAAGTTGCGAGGATTTTTACCATGAGGGCTGCATGGAGGATGACCTGTACGTGCTGCATCCTGCCCCCCCTAACATGAGGTTAATTCGATTTTTTTTCTTTTGCTTCTTTCTCTCATTTCTTTCGTGTCTTATTTAAGCACAAACATACGCACGAAACACACACGCAAACTCATACTACGGCAACAAACGACGGGGTTTCTCCTCCCATAAAAGAACCAAATAAGTAATAAAGCGAGATCTTACCGAAGATACTGATGAGATTAAGTTGTCGCCGGGGATAATTCTTCTATCCGGAAGACGTAAACTGCTTTACGTTATGTCTAAATGTGTCATTTCATTAAAGGGACCTTTACGGTGTTTAGATGAACTTAATTTTCGGTTTTAGGATATGTACACGTTACATTTATAGGTACCACTAATTGCTATTTTCAACATTACTTAATTCTCCTACAGTCGTTAAATGTTACTGCAGGTAATATACCCGAAACAATATGAAAATTACTAGTGTATGATTATAATGATGCGTCAGAACGATAATATATCGATACATCGATAAAATATATGATATAAATATTAAATTACAATATGATATTCTACTACTCTAAGATTTTGATTTCATATGTCCTAACTATACACGTTGGACAACCCAGGTTCTCGGCATGATCTAAGTATCGTATATGAAATGGTATAGGAAATAGTTGTGCGGTGTTGCCGTCGCAGTTCTTAATTCACCCGTCCTGTGTTTAATATTTCTAATATTTCAGTACGGATCGAGACGCTGTGGAGTATGTTGTTGCCGATTAAGTAAATATTACGTAAATGCTAATCAATAATAATGCATGAAGAGATATTTCTCATATTAATAAAATATTGGTGAACATATTTAGAATGTGTAATACTGACAAAGTGTTTATGTACATTTTTCTGTCAATTTGTCATTACTTCAATAATTGACAGATAAATGTACATTAAAAATGATCGTGTCAGACGGGATATTACACGTAACAATTTAAAATATTGAGTTTCACATTTCTTTGTGATGCCTACTTATACAACAGAGGAGCGAATAAGTATCATTAAATGGTATTATTCTTCTCCAAGTGCAGAAGCAGTCGTTGAGCGTTTTGTGTTTTCGTTGGTTTTCGTATCCCGATCGACCAGTTTCCAAACTGTCAAACAGTTTTAGATATCGTCCATCGTTTCGAAAAGTCCGGTTGTATTACTGGCTGATCTAAATGCAACAATAGCGATTGGCAGGAACGTCCTTTTTCTGACGAAAGAATGGAGCGGGAGGTGCAAGTATGTGCATTTGTTGAAGCAAATGAACCGTGTTCGAGCTGTCAAATGTCCGAAAACGTGAACATTCCAAGAACTACAGTTAGGAATATTATGAAGCGACATAAATATAAGTGCTTTAAGACACAAAAGAGTCAGGAAATTTTCCAACATGATCAAGTTAATCGCCTTGACTTTTGTGAGGCTATGAGGGAAAAATGCGACGAGGATATCTTGTTCACGGATGAATCCTCTTTTTCGCTTTATGGTTGCCACAATCCGTCCATCGTCCGATATTGGTCTCGGGAAAATAAACATATCAATTTAACAGCAAAAACGCAGTACCCACAGAAGCTAAATATCTGGGCAGGAATTCTGGGTAACCATATTATAGGACCATTTTTCATAAATCGCACTTTAAACGCCCAGATATACTTGCAATTACTGCATCATGATATTACACGTGCTGTACGCATTGTGACTGGTAATTTTGAGGAAATTTGGTTCCAACAAGATGGGTGTCCGACCCATAACGCCAGAATAGTATTGGAATTTCTTAATTTAAATTTTTCATGAATTTTTTTATTAATTTTTCACATTATTTAGAATCCATTTCTTTTGTTTACTGTTTAGAATTTAGCTTGTATTTATTTTCTTTAGAATACATTTTATCATATGACAAAACGCTCTTTAAATTTTTAAAATATGAAAACACTTTGTCAGTATTACATATTGTAAATATCTACACCAATATTTTATTAATATGAGAAATATCGCTTCATGCATTATTATTGATTAGCATTTACGTAATACTTACTTAATCGACAACAACATACTCCACACCGTCTCGATCCGTACTGAAATATTAGAAAAATTAAACACGGGACGAGTGAATATAAAAACTGCGATGGCAACACCGCACGATTATTTCCTATACCATATTTAGATCATGCCGAGAACCTGGGTTGTCCAACGTGTATAAGTAAAGCATATCTTAACTTGCAATTGATATGTGAAATTTTCCTTAGACAATTCTCAACAATTCTCTAGTATTAGATTCTTTCTTGATTTGTTAGCTTTACATAAACCTTGCTTACACATTATTTATTTATTTATTTATTTATTCAGGAAAACACGTACGTATTGAACAGGTCAATATTATAAGATGCAAATAAATAAATATCTTTCACATATAGAATTCCACTAGATGGTTCATCAAAATTTGAACAACGAAAATAGTCTTGCACACTATAAAATGCGTAGATGCTTAGATTTCAAAAAAAAAAAATTATTTAGAGTATCTTTGTCTGTTTCATCACAATTAGTCTTCAGTTCATCAATATCAATTTAAGTTGTAGATTTCCTTGTTACTTCATTTACCACATTCCACGTGTCTTTGGATGTGTTTGACGAATTTCTAATATATTTTGAAGAATAGTTCCGCTTACTTTGCAGTATAGTTATTTTTAGTTAATTTCTGGAAGTTTTGAATGTATATACTGTGATTTGTCCGTTTATGTAACCTTCATAAAGTTTGCACTTTAATCTACATTTCATTCATAAACTATCTATCCATAATTTTCTTGCAGATCGACGCATTTTGATTATTTTTTTTTCTGGGCAATGCTTGATAATATTTTTTGCAGAATTTAAAGCAGGATTCGGATGATTTCATTAAAAATGTCCAAGAGGTTATTATTCGTTTTTCTCTTGTTTTTTTTTTAAATCTTTTTGCTGACTCTTGGTATTTCTACTTGTAGTTCTTGGCCGCCTTGATCCGAAAAAGCTGTTAATACTACTACTTTTGCCTTGTATTCATTGTTATTTCCAAAATATTATTTGTAAGTGTAGCATTTTTCAGTAGTTTTTGTCAGTGTATTAATGGCTGGTTGTAAATTAAAAGTGCATATTTTATCCAAGAAACTTTTAGTTTTGTCATTTACTTGTAGTAGGTCAGAGTTGAAATCACCACATACTAGTAGGTTAATATATCTTTTATATTAACTCATTACACATAACAAAATATCAGCAAGAAGAGATATAAAATCATCAGCGTCTGTAGATAGTGAGCGATATATTTAGAATAATCATTTTTACATTTTGTAATTCTACTGCACTGCATTCTAAAACTAGTTCACGCGACTAGTTTTAGTTCAATCAATTTATTGCATTTTAGTGTTCTAATAAAAATACATGAGGCTCCGTGTACTTTAACAATCATTGCTTCACTTTCTGCTGGTTAATGTTCCTTGGTAACCACTACATCGTATATGTAATTAATATCTTCTAAAAATGTTAATATCTCATCCACTTTATTTGATATACATTCAACATTTTGATGCAAAACTACAAAGTTTTACTTCTCATTTTTTAAATTCTATTTCTATACTTCTCCCGGTTTTGAATAACAAACGATTCAGATGGACATTAAGAGATCAAATTTCAAAATAGTCTTGAGCACTATAAAATGCGTTCTTTCCCAAAAACTGCATTATCATCTTTATAAGTGTTTTCAGATTTAATCTTTTACACACTTTGGCAAAAGAATATAGATTCACAAAATCTGTATTACCACATATTTGTTTACGCCTGCTGTTTTTGTTTGAGGTTTGTAAGTCCCACTCGTCTGTTTCCACGTTTATCATGGAAGTAATCCACTTACTTAATAATTCCTGAACAGTTAGTTATAATGGGTTTTCACAAAGCGCAAACACTTAAAAATGTAGATGATCGGTAACATAATCACTCGTTTTCATTGCAGATTTTCACAAATAACTCTCTTCGTTGTAGTTTGTATATGACTCGTATGCACTTTTTTGAAGTTTAAATATTGCTGGCGCATCCACAGAATTGTCCCAGAATGATACTCCACACTTCATATTAAAAGTACCCATAGTAAGAAGCAATTGATGCACTTTTACTAACTGAAGCTGATATAACTCGTAGTGCATAGACAAATGAAGACAATGTTTGCAAAAGGCCATTGATAGGGTTCCTTTAATCCATCTTTGAATCCAATTCAGGAATTTGCATGCCAAATTTCTGTTTTTTTTTTTTTTGTTTTCTAGATCTTCGAGTTTGCATGACACTTTAAATGAGGAATGTTCTTCGGGTTTTCTAGCTTGTAGTTTTTCACATATACGTTTTATATTATATGATGCTACATACATATCTGTGTTTAAACCGGTTGAAAATGTCTAACCGCAACAATAATGGATGAATATTGTTGATAGTAAGAATATTAATATGATGTTTGGAGGTCCTATGATTTTGTGAAGAATTGCTAATTTTGCTGCACATAGTCTTCGAATTTCCTGTAAAATGAAGCAACAAATTGCACACCCAGTTGAATAACTTTTGCTACTCGACCAATATTTCACCCAAAATTTTTTGATAATCAAAAAATCTAAGATTTGTTGAGAACTTAAAGAGCAATCAAGAATTAGGTTATAATAAGCGCCCGCAAATGCAATGTTTGTATATGCAGTAATCTTCTTTCTGGATTTTGTGTCGTTAGTTATTAACATAGAGAACGGTTTCTATTTACTTTGATGCAATCCGCTTATGCATCGCTCAGCTGTTACACTTTTCAGAAGCTATTGGAGATATCTTGCGTAATTTTGTGTGTAATGTGTTTTATGCCTTTATTACTTCATCTTTCGGCCGTTAGAAAAAATACTCTTACATTTTATATGCAAGATCCCAACGACGTAAGAGAATCCGATCTCCAGTCAAAAAAATGTGTATTGTCTACTAAGCATTCGAACTTACTGACAGTATTCATCAAGACATTATTACTATTAAAAATAAGGTATGTCTTGTTTCTCTTTCTACAAGCGTTCTGACTGTGATATGTAATATTTAGATATGACTGGAGTTTCTATATTAGGTTATCCCACATTATTTTTGGCAGCATCCTACTTAGAAGGTATAACCCAACAATTCTTTCTCCTGTAATGTTTATTTATCTGCTATATATCAATTTATTTTTGATATATCACATCTAGGTCGAATGACGCCGTAGGCTGACAATTATATACCCCGCGGCAAAGTTTTTTTTTTTTCACAATCGAGCATCTTCTGCCGGAAGCTATAAATGGGAAAGTAGATATGGACTTATATATACTAGGTTAGAGAGCAAACTACAATTGAACACTACATCAAAAAACAATGGCAAATTTTGTAAAAGCCACACTAAATATTATTTAATAGCAGATCAACGCATATGCTTCTCCAATAATTAAGAAAAAAACAGGCCAAGAAATGTAAAAACGTCCGTACATTAATTCTTTTTATTTACCATGAATTAAATGAATAAATACCATTCTTTATCAGGAATATCTATTGAACAACAACAAAAATATACCGCTAAAGTTGCATATGTGAAAAATAAAATAAAAAATATTTTATAACCAAACTGCAAAAGAAGGATCGAAAAGTAACACTAATAACAAATTGATATTTGTTAGATTCAATATATTATTATTTAAATGTAAGCAAAATTGTTCTAAAACCAAGAGTTAAATCCATTAGGAGAAGTGAATAAATATTAAACTAGAAAAAAAAAACAGATAAATATCTAATTTTACTGTAATAGATACCAGATTGTGAAAAGAATCTTTAGTAATACTAAGACCGTTTTACATATAAAGATTAGGAATGGGTTCACTAATAAACAATATACTAGAAAACTATAACTAAGCCTTAAACCTTAGAGAATTACGTATTAAAAAAACATAAAAAATATGATATATAAGTTTGAAAAAAGAAATTAAACTATGAGACAAAACCAACATACATATATAGTTTATTAACGTATCTAAAATGGCATCTATGTTAGGTAGCATTTAAATGTAATATATACAAGCGTATTACGAATATATTTAAAAGTACATTTAGCTATAACGCGTATTTAAGTACTTAGCTACTGAAAGGGGAATTAACGCATGTGTATTTACATAGACATGCAACTACCGTGCTTTCAAATACTTCTACTACTCGTTAGAAACGGCCAGGCTTTTTTTAATGGTTGGTGATAGTGCACGTAATGAGATACAAACGCATAATTTTGATAGTTTGGTTATGTCATGTGAATAAAAATAAGCGTTTATAATTTGAATTTATGTATGACAACTGTTTGAATTTGAGGTTTTCAAAAGCTAAGCATATACACCGACATTGATTACTTAATTATTTAAAAAACAGCCTACTTTAATGAGGTAAGATTTAGAAGACACAGTACATAACGTTGTACATTGCTTGCAAATGAATGTCAAAATAAGTACAGATGTCAACATGTTGAGTTTACTCAATATTTTTGAGATTTCATGTACATCGCAGCACATATAACTTGAGCGGTGAACGTCATATGCGCAAATGACAAAGAGGAGAGTATTAGTAGCGGGGTGTACACGCATGCATTTGTCACAGCTGTATCCATCTCTATCGTGCATTCTCTCTCTTCTTGATCTGCACAGCTGACCGCTCAACTTATACCAAGTGCTTGCCTGCAAGTTGCGGATGCATTTACTGTGTGATAAAACGACGACGCCGAGAGTTTGTATGAATTAGTACGAGAAGGCAATATACAAACTGCTTTTTGGTCGAGTGTAGTATTGGAAAAGAGGTGATTCGAGTACATTTACGCTAAGGCTAGACTGACCCTCCTTTAATCAGTGCAACAAGGATAGCAGCTGTACTTGCGCCTTTCATTTGAATTTTGTTCACGCTCGATCTCTAGTCGACTAGTACATTTTTAAATCGCGTTTTGTCCATCTAATTTAGAACAATTATGCGCGAAGATTATTGAATTTTCGAATCATGTTACCCCGGAAATGTTAACAAATGTCCGTCGAAATTTTGTAATCGGCTGGGTTACTGCTCAGCTCAACAGGGAGACTTATTTCAGCATTTAATAAATAATTAAGTACTTGTAGAAATTCATTTTTCTTTAATAATTCCATTCTTAACTTCCAATTAAATTATACTTACTGAAACATTTTGTTTAGTTTCATACAAATTTATTGTTTACTTTCAGAATTTTGGTTTTTCCTTTTCTATTTTATAATTCTACGGAATTATTTACTTTTTATCTTAATAAGAGTTTTGCTATTGTTACGTTTTCGTTTTTTTTTTATTTCAGTTATATTTCTTATCTTTGATATTTTAAGAAAGAACTTATTATTTTTAAGTGTTTAGAATTGATGATCATTTCTTTTATTTACACATACAATTTGGGAAGCTGTGATGAAATCCTTTACTAAAAGTATTTAGTGCGATTATCTGATGCTTCAACAAGTCTCTACTTACAAATTATCTAGGTAGTGCTTTTTATTGTTTAATATTATTTCCATCTTCTCTATAGCAGTACAGCAAATGACTTTATTCTTGGTTAAAGAATTTGTTATTAACAGTAACAGTAGGAATTTTCACGGACTAACGTAGTAACGATTTCTGCGGTGTCGACTTTAACATATATGCTATAGCTCTAATGTTAGTAACAGAGGCTACCCCCTTATTCTCCCACTTATAGTCGACCAGCTTGTCTAGTATATTCATCCGTAGGTAGATCGCGTGCACACTATATGTGAGCTGTACATAAGGTATTTATAAAAAATATTGAAAATGGTTCCTTTGTCGAGTGAATTTACAATTTCGAGGGATGGTGATGGCGAACTTTTAGTCTATAGTCTATATTTAAAATTTGCATGTTCTTCAGGCAGTTGCAAAATTTGCGTGAATTTTATGACTCGTAAGCATTACATTCATCATTAATTTTTTTGCCATGCACGATACTTTAAAATAAAGATGTGATTAATAGAAAACGATGAATAGAAATAATATTCATCAATATATATTGCATTGGTATGTTTATTCTCTAAACTGTTTTTATGACTGTCTACAACTGGCAGTAAAAATAACAACTCTTGCACATTAAAATTTTAGTTGCTACCTTTTTCATTATCCATTCTTTGGCTTGGTAGATATTAAATTAAACAAAAACAACAGTGAGGCTAGAAGACGTTAACTGATTCACAAGAATATAAGGTAAAATGCTCATTAACTAACATTGAATGGTGCAATAAGTTACGGACATAAATATAGACATAGAGATGCAAACATCAGACAGGTTCAAATATGCTAAAATTGAATTATGTATTTGTTTTGTATATAAATATGCTTTTCATAAAAGTTGATAATACCAGACGTTAGAATTTCAATATGTTTCCTAAAATCAATTAAATAAAAAAACTCATTAATAAAACACACTTTCAGGAATTTGTACTTAACTAATTTTTTTTCATGGCAATGCATTTTAGCGTGGTTATAATCAAACGAATAGCCAGTGTCAACATAATGAATACTTAGCGCCGTGAATAACATTTATTTCTAATATCACTTTTATCTGATCTCATACAATATTTTAATTTTTAAGACTTTTTGCCGATAAAGCATTTACCACAATTAATACTGTTAATCCAATAAAATCCATTAAGTTGATCCATCTGGTTAAAATTATATTTTATTTACCACAAGGTTTCCGAAGAAAAGCTTATTCTTCATTTACTTCACTACTAACACTTAGTAGATACAAGTTCTCCGTTATGTTTACCTATAGTAAACATTATTGAAAAATAACCTTGAACACGGTTAATGTATTTAATATTAAAACCTATATGGATATTAAAAACCTAATAAATATAAAATATTTACTTTTTTGAAAGATGCCCGAGAAATCTTATTATGTAGGACATAAACGCCCATTTCCAATTTTAAACTTCCAACATCGAGCGCATCAATATTACTTTATCTTTGCCGACAAAATAACGTCAATCACTTTGCCAAACAAAAATTTTCTGTAAAATTAAATTGAACAATACATTTACTCGCTCTATATGTACATATACGTCAACATCGGAAGGAAGACAACATACATATATGAACAGTATATACCTATCCCGTATATATAAAAATGCCTTAATCACTTGGATAAAGGGTGATGGATTGTGTCTAGTGGAAATTCGAGGTTTTATTATGTGTAGTATGTATATATATATATACATATTCGATGCGCCCGCTGCCATTTTAGGATTAAATACCAAATGGATGCTTCGTTTCCTGTCAGATTACCATATGACAGGACTTGCTTCGTGCGTGCATGGGCCCACTATATTGCTCCCTTTTCATGGTGACGAATTAAATTTTAAAATTTCTCCCCTGTTCCACCAAGTTTTTCCCGACTTGTCTTTTGAATACTGCACAATATTAGAGAATTCATATTAAATTCTTTATCTACGCGCCATTCCAGGGCGACTGGAATTATTAACATGTTGATATGCATATAAAATAACGGGGATATAATAGATCGAAAAGTTGGGAAGTCTGAAAAGAGAATATTAATAACCTAGCAAATTTAGGGTTTGCCAAATCTTTGTAGATTTTATATTTGGATTCTCTTTGGATACGTCATTTTCAAAATTTTCTAAAATACGCGTTCTAAAACAATATTGGGACACCTAAAAAATATTTGCCACAGCGAAGCGAATCAAGGACGCGCATCCAGCTTCTTGAACCTCTTCAACGTGTACATCACGTCGGCGCAATGGCGTTTTAACAGTCTTGGTATAGAGAGGTATGTATAAGATATTCCTTCATAAATTAAATGTCTAATTACATAATAAATACAAATATTGATAATAATAATAACAAAAATAATATACTTTATGTTTCAAGCGTTTCGCAATTATAGAACAAAATAGCAATGCATATAAATTATAATACAAAAGACATACGACAGTAAAAATATGAGTAAATGTATAAAAATATGAAAAATAAATATAATTAATTACAAAAAAGTCATTAAAGTGAATATTTGCAGCACGATATCAGTAAGGAAAAGAAAGTCTAACAGCCCACCATAATCAACGTTTCAATCAGGATAAACTCCATCAATTTTAGTTAATAGAATTTTCTAGAAACGGGGCTGAACTTTCTCAATACTCAGCTTCAGGTCGATATAGTGAGGAGCTCACACATTAGATCCCAACTCCAGCTTACTAAATATAAAACGGAAGTACATAGAGTATTTTCAAAAAGATTGTATTCGAGAAATATTTCGAGATAAATATTAAAAATTCTAAAGGTAGTTTCTTCATTTACATTTCCAGGGCATTAGATTTCACCGTTTATTTACTAATTTTCCATTGCATACAGAAAACACATGGAAAAATATTTGAAAATAAATTCAGGGCAAATACTGCAGATTCACAATTTTGTTATTTTATTAATTTCACATTATTACATTTGATACACATTTATACTTGGTTTCGTGAGACAGAAATTTAATGTGAAGGATGAGGCTGTTGTGATTTGCACAATGAGATTATATCTGGCTGAATTTCGGATAGTTGCAACGGAATATCTTGCTCTGCATTGAGACGTAATCTGTATTTTGTTCTAGAAGCGGCGTAAGAGGAGACTCTTGTTTCGCATAAATAAGTGATTGCGAAGGAGTGGCGAAGTTTTGCTTCATCTGAGATTTATCTTTAGCGTATATACCAAAAGTCTGAGATTGATTCCTCAGTTTTAAGCTTTGGTCTTATCGCCTTATCTGATGTCAAATCAAGCAACAGTTTATATTCCTGTGATATCAGATATATTGGATATAGAGTATAGTGCTACAACCCAAACATTTTTTTTGTCTTTTCAGGCATTGCTTTTGGAAAAGAAGGTTCAAAGTACCATTCAAATGCAAGAGATGAACTCCGTAGAAATGTTTTATTCGATTATACATAATTATAAAAAAAAAATTTCCAAAATTTCCGTTTGTTTTTAAATCCTTACACCCTATCAGTAGCAACAAAAATCTTTTTGCTTAAAGTGAGAGACAAAGTATTAACTTTTGTAAAAAATTTTGCCAAATACGACTGTTCCATTAATCAACAATCATCACACAACTTCTGTCCTAAAGCAACATCATTCTCACTCATGAAGATACTGCTTTCAATCCTTAGCTCAAAAGATCGCACTTAAGTTTTACCACGGGGAGTCACATTATTTTCATGTGAAAAAGTAAAGATGTATGAAGACACCTCTTATTATCACATAAGATTTAATAAGATGGTATTCTTAGGTCGTGATTTGAAAATTTGTTATTTTATTTTTGCGATTGAATCAGACATCTTACCAGTCATAGCTTTCGCTCCATATGTGCCCGTATCAAGATATTTAGGGCATAGGTTGCTATACGCCACGAAAATTTATCTGCAAATTCAAATATTTCATTGGCACTTGCGGTAGTCAGTAATGGCTTGCAGAGAAGTAAATCCTCTTAAAAAGAGCTCAAATATGGATGACCCACATATATCATTAATATTTCCAAATTAGCAGCATCGGTTGATTCATCCATTTGAAGCGAGAATTTAGTGGATCTTGACGAGAAGTTAAACTAGCTTTCACATTATTTGCTGAGCTCCAGGTTCATAGAGTCGTTTGACAAAGGAAGATTTGTATCACTTACGCAGCCGTTTCTTTCAAACATGCATTCGATAATGTCTTTCACACAAAGTTTCATAAGGTGCCCAGCAACAGTATGGGCTTCGTCAACTTTAGCAGTTCGATAAGTGACTGAGTACTTTTCGTTGACAGTTTTTGAATGATAATGTCATACATTTCTGGATTTTCCTCCGTTCAATGTACTTCCTTCTGAAAAAATCAGTTAGTTTATCCTTTCATTCTGGATGGACCCCCTTAAAATAAAGACGCATATTTGAGGTTTATTATTAGTGGTCTCAGCAAACCCACTATCCAAATAAACATCATAATACTTTCGTTTTAAAGTTGTTTTAATTAATTGTGAAACTTGTATCCGAGGAACTAGAGTTAAGCAACTTGTTGGAGAGTTTAAGATGTTCCCTTGCATCTGCAGTCAATGACTCATACAAAAATGCAGCCTGTACATCAGCAATCTATCTTCTTCTGCGCTGCAATTAAAAATAATATAAACATTAGCTGTATATTACAACAGCATACACATTGTAAAAAGTTTTAAATAGATATTGTGTCTAAAAAGATTCATTCAGGTTTTTTGTTTTTTAGGAAAATAGTGAAAACCTATAAAAAAATCCTATAATACAAATCTTATACCTGATTAGTAGAATTTTTAGGGATTCCAATTTTTCAAGATTTTAATACATATATCATAAAGAGTTAGTTTAACCATTTTGATACAGGAACGAGAGAGACAACAGATTGCAGGAGTAGGTGTACGAAAGTGGACGGTGCGTGCATTTACTTTTCATATGCTTGAGAAGAAGCATCATTTTTTATTTATTTTACAATGTATGGTATTTTAAACTTAAAGTGCAACATAAACTTTTACTTTTCTAAGACTGCTTAATTTATAGATTTCACTTTCTTTCTTTATTATAAAAAAATGAGAAACCAATAAAACTGAAGTACAAATAAATAATAAAATTTTTGTTTATTTCCCTTACTTTCTTGATTATGGAGAGTTTCTTTTAGTCTGCAGCCTCGACTGTATATTTTTTTTAATTTAATAGGGTTTGCTGTTTGTTACTTTTTTATATAGTCAGTATCTCACCTGATAAGTGTTAAATGATTTATACTCAATTTTTTGTTATACACAGAGAGCTCACGAGGTTATAATATTTCAATATGTATGTCCCATTTAATAATAGTATATTATGCAATGAGCATTTAATGATAGCTATTAAGACACGAGTAAGAGAATTACAATACGAGGCGAAGCCGAGTATTGTTATGAATACGAGTGTCTTAATAGCCATTAAATGCGAGTTGCATATACTATTTTTTCTACGACCCCATAATAAAACATATTTTTTGAACAATCCATTTCATAAATTGAGGTTAAAATTTTCCGTACGTTTTTGTGAATTTGGCTGGTAATAAATTGTTCGTGGCTACTAAGGCTTGTTCCATAATTTCTGGTGGAGTCAATTATTACATTTCACTGTCATTATCCCTCATTTTTACCGTTTATATTTTCAAAAAAGCACAAATTTTAAGTACTTACTTGTAAATTGCAGAGAACTGTCACATTTATTTAATTTGTATATCTGTCAGATATGCAGTCGCCATATTGAATATTGTTTGAATATTGAAATGTCGCATTCCTATTGGATATAAACTTGTATCGTAATGAAAAATCTGTATTCCTATTGGATATAAACTTGTAACATAATGAAAATCTGTATCGTAATGAACACCATTATAGTACAGGTTCGGCATATCTAATAATACAATTAAAGTATGGGAGTAGAAAAAAATATTTTTAATTTTAAATATATCCTACCTTTGCGCGGAGTACTGGTAATTGTTTTGTGGAGCACTGCTTGCCTGCGAGCACAGTTTGTGAGAAGTGCTGATCTATGATATCAAAAGAACTACTGAAAGCTGTATACAAAAGGTCAATCTAAACATGAAGATTTGTGACAGTATATAAAAATAAATGTAAATCATAATGATGACAATGGTTTTATTGATACATACACCTGTTCATTAAAATAGATCACATGGCATTTTTATAAATACCCAATAAATAAGCAATAAGAAAAAAATAATACTGCAAGGGTATATCAGGCCTATAGAAATTAAAAAATAAAATAAAAACGAAATTCGTATATAAAAAAAAAGAAACATGCACACATACACATACCCTACATCAAGACAAGAGAGTTTACTAAATGTAAATAATAATAAATTGGAGACTATACCAAATTTAATTACTGAACGCCATTTATTTTAATAATGTGGCAGCTAATGTTTCATAAAACGCAATTTTATGAATTGGTGGAGGTAACAGGCCATTGTGTTTCAATTCAAACTCAAACTCAAACGTCAGTTCTGAAAGGTACTTTGTTATAAAATAGATAGAAGGTCCTTCAAGTATAAGTTTATAAATAAGACAAGCATTATGGAGAAATCTACTTTATTTTGTATTTAACAGTCTTTCAATTTCAGCGAAATACTGTAATATTTGCGTAAGTCAAAAATCATGCACACACAATTTAACACAAATTCTGTAGTAGCTGCAGCCGCTTAGAATCTTGTTGATTCAGATACGAATCGTAATTGGTCACAAAAATTAATATGTGAGAGTAAGTAATTCAAACGCAAATACATTCAAGATATTTCGATACATATCTAGTGAATTTAAGGTAATTACCTTTACGCAGTTTCATAAGTAGTAGAAAACATTTAAATTAGAGATTTATCTGCTAAATTTTATATTGATTTGACACCAACAACACCCAGATACAGAGTGTTAAAAAGTTCAAATAAAAATGTGAAATGCTGTGGTAACAATTGCATTTATTTTTCAAAATTAAGGTACATAAGTTATATTTCTTTAGACGATTTAGTTGGACCTATGGCCATCCACTACCTATTCGTTATTCACATATACATAATGTCTCAAAGCATATGACAATATTGTAAAGTTGCTAGTGCTTTTACCTGGTACTGTATAAGAAGTTGAAGTGTAAAATTAAAAACTATTTAATTTCAACGACCACTATCTTAAAAACGGTCTACATTTTAAGAGACCACTATAAATTAAACCTTACCTAGTTAATCACTTATGCAATACAGGCTACTTGTTCTACTATGTCTCACATGTCTATATATTAAAACCACAACAGGTATAAAAACGTTTAAATGGGGAAAATAATAATTATATTGAGAAATTATTAAATGAAAACCAAAAGTGAGATTTTTTTGTTTTTGTATATCAAACTGTTACGTGGAAAAACTAAGACGTGAAGTCCAAAATTTTCAAATGTATATTGGAAATTGTTTGAGGAAACTATTTGATTTTAATCATGGACATTATGCTCAAGATGAATTAAACCTAACAAACTCAATATTGGCTCCACCTTCTATGCTAATGCTAATTATTAACTCTAACATAAGTTTGATTAAAACTACTCTTAAGCTTAAATATAAATAAAGCAGTTTGTACGAAGCCTTAGGGACATACGTGAGCTTTAAATCTTTATTTCTTGTAAATACATACGAGTATCATACGTTCATATTTACCTAATTACCTTTTTTATATGCAACCTATACAATTTGTCTAACATAGCATCTATTCTTGTAAATATGGCTTTTTATTCGCAAATATATTTTATACCAGGAAAATATAAAAATTGTAATAACATAAATCGTATTTTTTTTTGTACATTAATAAAAACTTACTGCAACTATAACTGTTATTATCTCATTTCCAATAGTTCAAAAATGTAAACCAGAGAGAGTATCGTTTAGCACAGATCGATGTTTAATTAATTTTAGAATTTATAACTGATTGATTGAGTTGATTAATTTAATCTATAACTCCTATTGCTGCAGATTCAATAATAAATGAGCATAATGAAAATTGTATTAAGACTAAATATTTCAAGTATCTCATAACATAACTTATTCATCGGTTTTAACAATAGCTTTTATTCGATATATATGTAGCATACTACTTAATAAACGTCCGATTTGGCACACATACTTAAACATCGCCGGTATACCAATGTTCATTAAATATTAATACACATACAATGTACTTCGAACTGGTCGCCCTACAGTTTGTCTGTCTTATTTTGTAATTTCGGAAACCTCGTATGATGTAGACGTGGAGAGGGTAGTACTAGTTTGGAGAAACGTTTTATGTAGAGTAACATTTTGTGCTGTTTTGTGGTTGAACTGACCCAAATACGTATTAATATTTAAAGGGCGTTTATCCTAATCTACCGAAAGTAGTACATTCGGGTTACGGCGGACAAAATTGTTTTATTAAAATTTAATGAGCTTGTTTCTTACATTTAATTTAATGAATTCATAGTGAGCCTACTGCCTAACTATTATAAAAAAGACGATAGGAATAGTGTAATGTATATAGGCTCTAAAAATTAATGAAAGATATAGTGTAGGAATTAATATTTTAATAAATGTAACATTTACTGCATACTTCTTTAACTACGAGCATGACCGAACACCTATTTTATACAGGGTGTTTCAAGAGGAAAAGGAAGTACTTCAAGAGTATATTAAGAGTGTCAAAATAAGTAAAATAAACCAATATATTTAAGTCCGATTTTTAACCATTACAGAAATAAATAATAATTTAATATTTAAAATAGAACATTTATTTAAAAAAATGAGAGGTTATTTCCGAAAATATTACCATCAAATTCAATACATTTTCTTGCTCGTTTATTAATTGCCCGAGTTGTAATTGATCGGCGATTATTTCCTATGGTAGCTGCAGCATTAAAAATACGATCCAGTAGTGCCTCTCTCGTGTCCACTTTTGTTGCATAAACTAAAGATTTTATCCAGCCCCACAAACAATAATCTAAATGATGGTTCAATATTTTGTTAACATTTCCATCGTGTTGAAAGTACAACCGTCGTCTAACATTTAATGTTAAATTATCCATAATTTCTGACAAGTGAACTTCCAAAAAATTCAAATACTGTTCGCCATTAAGGCCGTGTGTCTAGTTTGAAATTGGGTTGCAAGACGCCGCGTACTTATATCAGGATTCTCTTCCATCATATCGAGAATATTTGTTTCAAGTTCCACATCTATGCCACGATTCCTTTCAGAAATAATCTTTGCACTTGGAAACATTCCTCTTTCTACAGCCATTGCAAATACATTTTGAAAGACTTTCCTGTTTGGAATTCTTCGAGCCGGAACGCGACGTCAATATTCATCCACTGCATTAGTTGCGTTGCCATTACAATAACCATAAACGAAAACCATATCGGCATATTCTTCATGAATAAATGTTTGTGGCATTAAATAATTACTGTGACTTACATATATACCTTTATACGTAAAAAGTATATGCATATATGCATGTGTTTGAGATGATGTTAGTTTTAACATCCATGTGTTCACACTTTTCATTTTCGTTTGTGGCATTGTTTGTTTCTAATCGTCTAAAAAAGATTTAAATATATTAGTTTGTTTTACTTATTTTAACCTTCTGAATATACACTTCAAGTACTTCCTTTTCCCCCTGAAACACCCTGTATATGCAACAGAATTATCTTTTGTTGCATTTATTAACAATAACCCCTTGTATATTAACTTTGTTGTACTATCAACTATACGAATTTAAAGAAAAATGTGTAAAGGTAATGAAAACTTAACTTTAAAAGGCATTCGTATTCATCATGAATTTTCGTAGACTATACAATGTGTATGCACTTGATTTACACTGCCACCATTGGCATATTAGTTATTTTTACGTTTTTACAGTTTCCACCGCTTATTATTAAGGTTATTATCAATTCTGACATTAGAAACCCATAAGCATTGATTTTGAACATTATCAACATGTACTGATAAATTTTAAGATAATATAAATTCGAAAGTAGAGGTTATTATTGCTATTCCATCTAATTGGCAACGTATTTTTTACAGAAAAGCATGATCATGTGATTATAAAGTGATACTTATTTTAAAAATTATTTATTTTGGCATTTTATTAGCGATAGAACAAATGAAGGAAGATGTTTCCAAGTTAACGATTCAATAACATGAAAATTTCAAAATCGTAAGCCATACATGAAAAAAAACTGTTAAATAAGAATAAAATTGATACTTCCAGATCAAATTTTGAAAAATGAATTTGTCGGTGCTGTTTTCAAATTAGCCATAATTCCTGACTATCTTGATTTTTAATGCGTCAAGAATAAAATTTTAATACAACTTTCTACTTTTTAAAATATTGAAGATAGGTATAGGATATATTTAACGGCTTAATAAAAAATATTGGGTGTTTCACTTAAATAAAATAAAATGTTCTTATTTTAAATTTCCTCACTTTACCACACCTTTGCGAACACTCAGTATATATTGGAACAAGATCTGAGTATAAGTAATACTTGGAACTCCTTCTCTGTACTCATTACCAAATTATTTTGTG